>JAQQTP010000072.1:36065000-37390000 GCA_029884605.1 Ormosia emarginata | reverse complement strand
GCATCAAAAAATTAGTCCATTTCATCTAACTTGGATGACATTTGCTCTTTGCTCCACCACTTTTTCATGAGTTAGAAACATAAATATAGAGACAAATATTAGTAATTTGTGTATATTTTTTAATAAATGTATACAAGAGGATTAACCTCTATTTATAGAAGAAGACTATTGTACACCAAAAGAAAAATAATAAATAATATCCATTAAATCAATCTAATTTTAAAATCAATTACAATATTCTCTAAAATAAATCGTGATCAATAATAATCTTTGAGGCTTGTAACTAATTGGACAAATTTTACCTAAACTCAAGTTTCTTGGTATAGAAGAAACCAACTTTTTTGGAAAACAAAGTTCTAAAGAAGATGATTGAGTTTGGAGTCTAGAATCTGGAGTTTAGAAAATAAACTAAAAATATTTACAAGTAGATATACAAAAATAAAATAAACTAAAAATAATCTAAAAACATAACGTCGAAATCTTGAAGAAACCAATAGGCTTAAACTGCATTTGGGATAGAACCATTTGCATCTGAAAAAATTTATAATGGGAACAAAGTCCAAATGGAGTCTTACCATCCATCGAACAAAGTCTGGTTTAGGACGAAGTCATGGAGGATTGATTGTCTTGAATCTGTAGAATCCAAAAGGAGTCTAGCATTTGTGTGTTTGTCCTGGAATCTAAGACGAATTTGTGTGTTTGTTAGTAGCTTTTGCCATCGATTTGATATCTTGTAATAATTTGAAATGAGTCCTGCCATCAAAAACATAAACGTCTACAAAGTCTTTGAATCTAAGACAGTCTAAAATGGATACATTTGGGTGATGGAAAAATGGTGACAATGACCAGAAGTCGGAAAAATAACACGACATGAGAGGTGACTAATCAGAATTTTAGATTTTTAGAAACTATGCAGCGGAATAGTGATGAGACAGGTCATGGAGGATGGTATCTCTCTGATACATTGTTAGAAACAAAAATAGAGAGATAAATATTAGTAATTTGTATATATTTCTCAATGAATGTATACATGAGATTAAAATTATTTATAAGGAAAAGATTGTTGTATAGAAAAAAATAATAAAATATAATTATGTACTAAATAAGTCTAATTCTATACTATATCAATTATAATTTTCTCTAAAATCAATCGTAATCAATCATAATGTCAATTATAATTAATCACGTTAACAACGTGAGTAACTTTTTGTGGTCTAATAGCAAAGATAATGAATCTACACATGAAATTGCCTGATTAGCCATGGGGAATCTTCTTCCTTTAGATTGACTGGATATGATCGCCATCGTTCAGTGTGGCGCAGAAGCTCTCGTCTGACTCCGTAGCAGTGGTTAAATCTTCTTAGATTGCCTTTTTAGTTGTTTTATTGATGATGTATGATATGTAACTTTGTGTATTTGCCATCAACCGTGTGGGATATGTTTGTTCTACAGATGCACTGCCGTTTTGCTTGGTGTTGGGCTAATAGGTCATATTAGGCCTGTTTCTTTTTAATCTATGAAGCTTTGCTTTGATGACCAAGAAAAAAAAAAGACCACAAACAAAACATTTTATGTAAAAAAACCAAAAATATTGAACTAGTATTTTTTTTTTGTACAAATTTGAACTAGTATTTTAATGGACACTACAAGCCTCTCAATCTACATTTTTATTTTTATTTAATATTAAAAAATAAGCAATAATGAGGAGTTTATTATAGCTACATAATTTTGTCAAAAATATTATTTTACGTAGAAGTTGAGGACCGTTTGAAAGAGTATTTATAATTTTATCTTTCTTATATTTATGTTTAATTAAATAAAAGTAATATTTTTTGGCAGGATTAAATAATAGTAATATTAATAACGAGTATTTATGATTTTATTTTATCTTTTTTACATTTATATTTAATCAACTAATAATAATATTTTGAGAAATAGAAAATTGATACCAAATAGGGAAATCTTTTTTATAATAGCATAGATAGATATACTTCTTCTTGCGTCTATTAAAATATGAAATACTTAAAGTCTTATATTAATTCTAACAATAATCTTTTCTTCGTTAAAAGAAGTACACATATATATAATCCTTACCTATATACAAAATATTTTATAACAGTTATATATATATATAGAGAGAGAGACCAATGAGTTGTAAGTCAAATAGTATTTTCTAATCCCACCAAAGGTGGAGGTTTCAGATTCAATTCTCATCTCTCAAATCTGGCGAAACAGCCCGTCCCCTACTACCTATTGGCAAAAATTTCACATTTATTAATTAAGGTTATATTTAATACTATAAAGTTTTTCTCAAGTGTTGGTTACACATACTTGATAGTATAGTTAAAATAAGTTAATTATTTTTATCTTGTTATAATCTGATAACATTATCCTCTCATCTACCACATGATAAGGCCTAATAACCATCTTGTCCCAACCCTACCCTCAATCTTATCTCTTTGTAACAACCCTTACTGTCATGGCTACTACTGCCACCACCATTGGTTTTCTTTTTGGTCACCTCCACTATGGTCACCCTTTCCAACCATTACCGTTGCCGTCACCCTTTTCAACCAACACAACGATGGCCACCATTTATGACAATGATCATGGCTGATGTGCTCACTATAAAAAAAATGTGTAAATTACGACAATTTTATTATGACAGTTTTAAAAAATTATCATAATATATAGTATAATACATTAATTATACAATAAATATATTTTACAAATAAAAATAATAATTAAATGTATAAAATGAGTTTGAGGAATTGTCATTATTTTTATTTTAAATTTTAATTAAAATATTTTAAAAAATTAAATCACTTTCTCGATAACAAAAAAAAATCTCTCACCCTCTAACCCTCTCGACCTCTCCCTCTCACTCTTTTGCGTTCTCACTCTGGATATCCAACCCACACAGCTTCAAGTCTCCATAGACTACTAACCATCACTCCTAACGTCACCAGCCACCAGACGACCCAACATCACTCCATAGAACCCGTGACCCAAACCAGATCCATCTTACCCCCGTAATCCCGACTGTTCTCGTTTCGCGGTTGTCTCAGAGTCGGCTCGCTTACGCGTTACGACGTGGTCTCCGTCGTCTCCTAATGAGATGACTCAACCGTCACAAAATCAACATCTCGTCTCCCTCACGCCGTCATCTTCGGATGTTCACCTTCAACGATGAGTCACAAGAGTGATCGCATCGTGGGGGTTTTATTTTGGGATTTTTATTTTGGGATTTCTATTGAAATTTATTTGCGGTTTTTCTTATGCAAATGCATATTTGGGAGATTAGATGGTTGGATACTTGGATTAAATTGTGTATGAGTGAGTCTTTATTATTGATGTTCATGTGCTTACATTTTATTTTTCAAAATTTGTGATAAAATTATATTAATAATCCAATAGGTTTCTAATAGGGTTCCCATTCTATTCAAATTTTTACAATTTTGGGTATTTGGTTTCATTTTCATTTTCAACCCCTCTTGTTTACGTGTTTTCTTCATCTTGTGCATCCTCAAGAATTAGCTATTTGGTTTCAATTTACTTACTTGTTTGCTATTCTATTTCGCTTAGCTTTAGTTGATTGCCAATATATTTATTCATGTATTTGAGCCTTGAAATATGAATACCTCTGAGAAATAATAATAATGTATTATCAAGTCTTAGAACCAAATAATAATAGATGAAGTTTGACATATTGAAATCTGAAGTTGTTTGTATATATATGTTTGAATGTTGAAGTTTATGTTTGTTTAAGGATAATGATAATGCTATTTTGAGTTATCCTTCCTGATGGTGGGTAATGACCAAAGTGAAGAAAGGTGGTTGTTTGATGTGTGTTCGAGGTTGAAGAGGTTTTTGATTTTTCAAGAGGAGAGATGACTCAGCAGAAGATAAAAGAGCTTAAACAATCATTGAATAGGTAACAGTTGATGGCTTTGTTTATATAGAAATTTCATCTAAGATGATTTTGTTGGGTGTTATTTCGTCTCTCTGTCTTTTAACTTAGGAGATCTGGCAAAAAAATTGAGTTTTAAGTATTGTTTCCACAGTGATAGATTTGTAAGGTTGCCTTTTTAAAAATATCCATTGTGCTTTTTTATAGCTGAAGCCACTTGGATATCACTTTTTGATTCTCTTGTTGGTCTTACACATCAAGTTGACTAGTTAATTTCAATTATATAATGTTGCTTTTCTACATTTACTTACTATGGAGTCTTACATATTGCTAAGAATTATACTTGGTTGTTTATATACATATTCATTTACTTACTATCAAATTGAATTATATAATGGTCATCATATTCATCATATACATAATTTTAACATTATGTATATTGTCTTTCATTGGTAAATTTATATGGAAGCTGATAAGATATCTTTATTCAATCTCAGATGACATGGAAATAGCACCTGATTTCTTTGATTATTTTGAAGCTACAAGAGAACTCTCCTTGACAAGGATAAGTATGTGTTTAAGAAGAGTGGAATACTGAATTTATTTTCTTCGATTCACTATACAAGTTTTTTAAGATGGATCTCTGTTTATAAGTTAGCATTATCTATCTAGGTCCATTATGGTTGTTTCTTCATAGAATGACAATGGACAAAAGCAGCTTTTACATGATCCATGTAAGTTTGTTCAATTTAATGCTGTATATTTTTTATAATACCCACATGGAAAAGAGGATTTCCTCTATTTATAGAAGTGGTTATCACCAGTAGGACATACAAACAAATTGATCTAAATTAAAAGCATAATAGAGTTGAGATAACTCTAATTTATTTCACAATAATTATAATTTGTAAATATCAATTGGACTAGTTTATAGTATGGCGTTTTTGTTTCTCCGTCTCTCTATTCCAATCACACTCAAATTCTCCTCCTAGAAACCCTTGCATCTATTGAAACCAACTTGTCTTTTGCTTTTGTACAAGTTGTTTACTAGCCAAGTACTCCTGGCATATTCATGTTTGTAATCATCTGCACATTTATTTCACGTTTTCCAGCAACAAGATAAATTTTGAGTAGGCTTTTTGGTGTGTTTGGTAAATTTTTGGTGTTCTTACTTATTACCGAAAGAGTCATCTCCTTTGATTAGTTTTAGAGGGAACGGCAGTCTCAAATAGGATGGTAAAGTTTTTTTCGCAAGTGTGCAATGTATCTTTCTTCTTCACTGTTTTTGGTTGGAGCAAATTGCTCGGATTCCCAAATGTGTCCTTTGGCATACTATCTCTCGGACCTACTTGGGAATGTTGTGGCTTTTCAAAAATCATTTCTTTGTGAAAAAAACTACCGAAGATTGTCTAAATTTTTTGTTTGGTGAAAATGTGATAAAGGTCAGCTTTGTGTACAATATATCAATTAAAAGCAGCAATGTTTGGTAAAAATTATTGTAGAACTACGCCATCGGCCAAAAGTAAAATAGATATTATTATAAAATACAATAGATAAATGTTTAAATTAGGAAAGGATAAAGTTAGACTTTAAGTGAAAGTAAGCTTTTTTGGGTATTTAATATTTTTGAAAGCCACGAAGCTTTAAAAAGCATCCCCAAGAGCCGTCAAAAAAAGATTTTTCTCGATACCTTGAATCCCGATCCAAAATCATGTTTGAGATAAATATTAATAATTTGCTTTACTAGCCTTATGCTTGAGCGTATGCCTCCTTTCTTTTTCCTTTATAATGAAAGTCAATGAATGAAGCTCCATATGCTACATACAAATTGTTGTGGATGGAATCTAAAGTAAGTCCTCGAAGTGGGTCCATTTAATTCCCTCAATTTAATGGTTAATATTATTATTATTTTGTTTGTTTACACATTCATGTTAGATTCCCAATAAGTTTACAACATACTCTTCTCTTAATGGATTTCATGGTCATGATTACGTTAGACGTGAGCTCTCATTTCCCATGCTATATTTCAACTTACACAATTGTGCTTCAATGAAATTAAGCTGATTAGCCATGGGGATTGTAGTTCTTACTTTTCCTTTTATCAAAATTTGTTCTCTTCACTTATTCCAGTTCAGTGTGGCGCAGAATTGTAATGGCAATGACTCCTCTCAATGGAATTTGTGAAGGTAAATCTTCTTAGATTGCATTGGATTGTTGTTTATTGATCCAAGTTTATGCTAGGCTAGTATATGCCATCAACCGTGTGGACTATTTCTTCTTCTAGGGATGCTACATATGAGTCCGATCCTTTTTTTTGTTATTTTCTAGTGTTTTGTACTTTTCTTTTTCTCTTTTCCGCTTTGCTTTTTTGACCAAGAAAAAAAGGGGCTTTTACCTTTTACCTTATAATCTAAAACGTATACTAGTAGTTCCTTGCTTATATTGTAATTGTAAATAACACCAATCTTGATTACTTAAACTAGATTGCTTCCACTATGTTTCTCAATGTAATAGCGGTGCCGCTTTAGTACATAATATTCACATGTATAAAAAAAAGTCTTGTAGCCATTTTCCTCTCTAGCCATTTTTTTCAAAAATTGGTTTTAGGTGAATTGACGACCGTTTGAAACGGTATTTTATGTTTTTTTTTATTATTTTATGTAAATTTAATTAAATAAAAGTAATATTTTTTGTTGGTGTTATGTAAACCATAGTATTCAAGGTAACGATGGATGAAATGGAGGTGTTTCACAGTTATTTTAATCATAAAAGTAATCTTTTGAGAAATTTTACCGAAAATTGATATAAGGCCCGCAATGTTGTATGGTAATAGCGTAGTTAGATATAAAAAGCTTCTTGAGTCATTAAGATCGTGTCGCGGAGATACTTAGGATGTTGCTTGGATGTGTGGCCATTCTAGACAAGATAGGATTAGGAATGAATGCATTAGGAAAGTAGGGGTAGCACCTTTTATAAAGATGGGAGAATCTATATATGGTTTGGACATATATAGAAGACCCTTAGAAGCCCCCAGAAGAGAGTAGATCGATGGAGAATAGAGATAGAGAGAGAGAGAAGACCAGAAAGACTATAGGTGAAAGTTAAAAAATATTAGATTTGAATGGTTTTCAAAGACTGGTTCAGGATTCAGACACAATCTCATCTTTGATCCATGTAGCCGACCCCACTACTAGTGGGAAAACATTGATTTGTTGTTGTTGTTGTTGTTAAAATATGTAAATTACGGCAGTTCTAACCGCCGTAATTTATATTTTTTTTGTTTTGGTGTTACGCAAATTACGGCAGTCAAAACCGCCGTTTTATGCACCACGAAATCGTCATTTTATACATAGTAAATTATGGCAGTTGTCGTGGTGGTTAATGGGAACCACCATTGGTTTATCTTTTTGGCACCTCCATTATGTCGCTTTGAAAACCAACCATTACCGTTAAAAATGGCACCCTTTTCAAAACCGTCGATGGCCAATATGCAAAAAATTACCATAATTTACCTGTTTTTTTGTAGTGCTATTGAGTGGCTATGCTTATGGGAAGTAGTGAAAGCCAGTGGCCTAGTAGATCGTGAACTCGCTTGAGTCAAGTCAAGGCTGAGGCATCACTTCTTGGTTGGACACTTCGGTGAGGAGAGAGACCTAGTTTCTAGACACTCAAATTTTTTGCTTTGTCTTGTTTTCTCCCTTATCATTTTTTTTTGGTTCCATGATTTGGGCTCAACACACTACAAAAAAATAAAAACCGCTTTTAATGACGACTTTTGGCATCACAAAAAGTATAAAAGGTGACCACTAAAACCTTAAGTGACGACATTTACTTTCTTTAGTGATGAATAAGTGTGTATACCTCGTAGCTAAAGGTGTATAGTGACGATAGTAAAGGATGTCACTAAAACTGTACTTTTGTAATGACATTTAGTGTCATTAAAGTGTATTCAAATTGTTAGTTTCAATGCTTTAGTGTTGTCACTAAATACATATTTTGTGACAGTTAAAAAATGTCATCACGAAAGAGTATTTAGTGACGACCAACCATTGTCACAACAAAGGTGCTAATTAGTATACTTCCTTATATTTATAGCTTTTAGTGACAATTTAGGACGTTACTAAAGCATTTTTTGTGATGCGGTTTAGTGTCGTCTCAAAAGGAAATTACATTGATGACCATATATAGTGTCACTAAAAGTGATAAATGAACTCATTCATGTTGTTTAGTGACAACATTTAGTCATCATTGAAAGATCCTTTTGTTACTACTTTAGTTGCTACTCACTATTTGACTTAAAATAAAAAAAAAAGGTTGGGGTTGAATTGTTCCAATGGCAATTTGGTAATTTTGTTTTGCATCTCCTTTAATATAAACCCCTTATTAGATGTCAAAGACTTTTGTCTTCTCACAATCGCTAACCCCCTTCTCTCTATTTGATTTTCCTGCTTCCTTTTCCTCCATTCTTGCTCCATTCCTTTCCAATTGTGAATATTCTTTTCTCCTTCTTTAGAGATTATGTTAAAACTTTCAAACACTATTTATTTTTTATTCCTCTTACACCTACTCTTGGGACGATTTTTCTTGGATTAGGGATTGTGATTTGAGAAGAGTGGAAGCTACCCACTCATTGGGATTCGTTTCTGTGGCTCTTTATAGTAAACACATAACCCAAAAACTTGAGTAATCAGTTTTATTGGTACGATTTCATAATGGGTAGGATGGATGGTGAATTTAGGGTGATGCCGATTAGGATTTATTGAGAATTTAGGAAAGTAAATTATGCAATTTTTATGATATCAAATTGATTTATACATTGTTAGTGTTTCCATGGTTAAAGAATGGTACAAGGAACCCCCAGTCAAATTGTGCATTTTTTTTGGGAAAGACCCAATTGGGATTCAACATGTACAATGAGTGGTTCCTGCCTGTTATACGTCTTTTTATACTCTATCACTTTTAAATTGGCTTTTGTTATGGGATTTGAATATATTACAGCCTTAGAGACTCTTGGGATAAGCACACATTTTTTTTAGAAAACTCACTATTGATTATGTACATTGTTTTAAGTTGATAGTTTTGGTTATATTGAAATGTTTAATATTAATTTTGGACCAAAGATGGTAAATGTTACATATAATGATTTGTGTCAAAGATGGTAGCTGTTATGAGCATTGAATTGGGTCAATGTTAGTAATTGACATAGATAATGGTTATGCTTATGAAAAAGAAATTATAATTTATTTGAATGAGCTTTCTAATGTTTGAAATTGTTCTCTATGAGATAATTTATTTTAAGAAATTTGATCTTTATTTTTTCCATTGGAAATTTATTTTCATGAAAAACTTATTGCTACATATTTTTTAAAATTATATTTTTGGGAGAAGACTTGTTGGAACACTATATCTAACAACAGTAAATGTTAGTCTTGGTGCACCTAGAAATGCATTAGCCCCTAATTAGCAGGGTATATGCTTGTAGGCCAACAAACATAGGTTGGTTATGGGCTCGACTCATTAGTTCAAGCTAGACGCTCATTAGTTCAAGCATTGGGCTTGTTAGATGGTTAATTTACCGACGAGCTGCGTGTTAGTTCTGTTTTAGTTCTGCTTAGTGGATTCTCCTACATGGATTATGTTTTTAACCGGTTGCACTTTATTTATTGAATTATTGAGAATTGTTCCCATTAACTGTTGTTATGTTTTTCAATTTGGATTTATAAAGATTTAACTTGAATTGCTTTATTGAGAAACTATTTTGTTATATATGACATTTTTACTTGATAAGGAAAACTCGTGCTCACTTGTCCTATTTCTGTTATAGTAGGTAGTAAATGCTCACTAAGTCGTGACTCACCCAAATCATGATTATGTTTAGCATATAAGAGAAAGGAGATAACTTCAGGTTATACTCCTCCAATTTGATCGAGGAGTCACGATTATTATCGATAAGCCCAACACGTTGTTTGTGTGGGAAGATTTGAGAATTTATTTTATTTTGTTATTAATTTTGGTTTGAAAATATTATGGACTATTAATCTTAGAGTTGCTCCATTATTTCTACAAGCAGGATTTTGAATAGTACAGTTAATTTAATTATGTTTTTGGTTAAATTTCAAGTTTAGATTTGTTATTTCTAAGACTTGAAAGTATGACAAATTTGGTATCGAAGCGTGTACTGAAGCTCTGTGATGGCTATTGTTATTGCTCTAGGATATGTATATGAATTGAGGTTTGGAAGCTTGTGTAACTTGAGCTAACCTATGGTTAGCCTTTGCTATATGCCGGTCATGGACCCCGATAATGGGTTGTGAGATTATGTCGCTTAGTCTTGATAAAGTTGGAGTTAGAACTTAGGTATTAATGGGATTCATCATCGTGGAAGAGAAATAAAGAGGTAGCTTTGTTCTTCATGGTGGAATAATTAGTTTAGCGGGGAAATAAAGTGGAAGAAGAATTTGGTTTTAAAGAGAATTCACATGGTAATGTTCTGAAATAGATTGGAAACTGAATGTTCATATGAGAACACTCAAAAGGCACTCACCTATAAACTCAAAAGAACTAAAATATGTTGAGAAGGCTTAAAATGAGCATTCAAGGGACGTTGTTTACACATGTGGCTAGAGAGAAAAATAATGGACTAAGAACAAGTTGACACCGTCAGCAAATGATGAGGTGGCAATCAAAGAAAGCTTGAAGTTGTTGAGTTGGCAGCTCCATATTTCGCGCTTCAAGTTTTATATATTATGAATGGATAAATAGATATATGAATGAAGTATTTTTCACATTTCTAAATTTTCATTTTGAGTGCTAACAATTAGCATCAAAGCTCTTTATTCTTAAGAGACCTATAAGGATGAACCTGAGAGAACATTAGAGAAAACAACAAAGGAAAACCACAAAATGGAGAATGAGAGAAAACCATAAAGCCCACTACAAAACCCAACATTTTCTTGATCGCCTCATACAATATATCTCTTTCTGCACCTTGTGTTTAGAGGATAGAATTATGAAATTTAGGCTATGAAGATGAAGACTCAATTGAGACTCTATGATCTATGGGATGTGATGGAAACAGGTGCTAAACTACGATCATTGCAGGAAAATCCCACAGTTGCTCAAATGAGATTTCATAGCTTATGAGCAAGTTTCCAAAGAACTAAGGCTTTTATCCTCCTACACTCAGCTATGAATGATGATGTATTTATGAGAATCTTAAATTGTGAGACAATAAAGGAAGTTTTGGACAAGCTAGAAGGGTAGTTTTTTGGGAAATGAGAGAACCAAACAGATGCATGTTCTTAATCTTATAAGAGAGTTTAAAGCCTTGAAGATGAATGATTCTGAAGCCATAAAGAAGTTCATGACCAAGCTTATGATAGTTGTTATGGGAGAAGAACTTTCAGACAGAAAAATTTTAGAGAAAGTTCTAGTTATCTTGGCTAAAAGATTTAAATCCAAATTTTCTTAGTCCTGAAGCTACTAAAATTGATGAAGAACTATTATTCATGGCCAAGACTATAAAGGGTTCAAAGGATGGTGATACTTGGTTCATTGATACACTATTAGAAATTTGAGTTTTAGAGACTAATTTAGAGATTGATTTATTTTGATCTCTATAGAGACCGAAATAGAGATTGATTTTTTTTTAAAAAAAAATCAAATTTATTACTGAAATAAAATCAGTCTCTAAATTTTTTAGAGACCAAAATTATGTTATAAAGAAATTAAATAAAAATAAAAATATATCTTGTTATTAGAGATCGATATTTTAGTCTCTAATTAAAAAATTTACAAAAAAAATAAATCAATAGAGACTACAAATTCATCATCAAAAAAATAAAATAAAAAATAAAAAAATTAAAGACTTATATTTTCGTCTTTAAATAAAAAAAAATTATAAAAAAAAATTACAGACCGAAAATTCGATCGCTGCACCCCGTACTCACCATCAAAATTTTTCCACATATTTTCTGATTCTCTCCCTCACTCAATCCCCTCATTCCCCCCTCTATTCCCCCATTCTCTAGTTTTTGTACCGTCTGATCCACGGTCTGGTCCACCGTGCGATCTGCTCCACCTCTGACCGCCGTTCTCTCTCGCCGCACGTCTCTCCCTCTGCTTGGGTCAGCCGTCCATTCGCACCATCCGCTCCACAGGCCACGCACTAGAAACCGGATCTACTCCACGGGCCACGCACTAGACGCCGCGTCTTCTTGTTGTTGAGCAGACTGAAACACCTGAACAGAAGGAGCTTCACCACAAGGAGAAGGGCTATAAAGATAAGGTCAGATTACATCTCGTAATAACCAAAAAAGTCATTGTTTTTATTCTTCAATGCCTTTGTTTTTTGTATTGCACCTTCTAGTTCATTTTGAATCCTGTTTTATGTCTTTTTTTTTCATTTTACAAGTTGTTTTTCTTTCTAGCTTGAGATTCCTCTTGGTGGTACCTTAGTGTTGATAGAGGAACAGTGCTCTCTAATCTTAACATATTTTTCTTCTAGGTTGTGAGACGTGAAATATGTGCAGTGGTTACAAAAGGCACATTAACTGATGGGGAGTTGCTCTCAACAAACCCAGAAGCTGCATATTTAATGGAACTGGCCGAGCACCACGAAAACCATCCAAATGAAATTTCAGAGCATATTTATGGTGTTTATATAGTTGATGTTGCCACAAGCAGAGTCATTCTTGTTCAGGTGTGATTGTACATTCTGATTCTCTGCAAAATTTACATACGCTTAAACTTATTCCAAATCTTGGATGAGATCTGCAAATGTCATCAAGCTGTGAAGCATCTAGTCCTTTTACCTGGCTCTATTGGGAATGAAGCGAGGAGATTGAGGCGGGTCGGGGGGGGGGGTTAGGGCCTCCCTAGGAGTTGGGGATTGATATGTCAAGGATTTGTCTTGGTAACTTTATATTAGTTATATGTTTGCTCAAAATTTCAATATTGGGTTGGTTGCTTCATTCTTTCCTCCATGTACTTTGGGGATTTGTTATCATTTTTAATTTTTCATGAATTTATTTGGAAAGTGTGCATAATATGAATACTACCAAAAATGTACCTAATTAATATGCTAATTACTTATATTATCACTTTTGTAAAGAATAGTATTGGCTTCTCTATAAGGCAGTTTAAGGATGATTTGGAGTGTAGTGCCTTGTGTTGTATCTTGTTTGAGATCAGGCCAGTTGAAATTGTGAAACCTGCTAAACTGCCTAGTGCTGAAATGGAGAGAGTATTGTTATAGCATACCAGAAATCCTCTAGTGAATGAATTAGTTCCAATTGTGGAATTCTGGGATGCTGACAAAACTGTGGATCAATTGAAGAGAATTTACAGGCACACTAATGATGTTAGTGTTGAAGATAATGGGTTAGATTGCTTGCCAGATGTTTTGCTGGAGCTGGTGAAAGCAGGTGATGACAGTAGAAATGCACTTTCAGCACTGGGCGATGATGCTCTTTATTATCTAAAACAAGCTTTCCTAGATGAGACATTGCTTAGATTTGTGCAGTTTGAGTTACTTCTATGTTCTAGTTTTTGTGATCTTGCATCAAAATCATACATGGTTCTTATTGCAGCAGCCCTGGAGAATCTTGAGATTTTTTAGATTTTTAAGGTCGAGTTGGAAATCTTTTGATTTTCTACTTATGTTGCTTTTGAACTGATATAGATAGAAGAGTTGCCTGTTGTCTACAGTTTTGACATCTAAATTATATACTTGGCTAGATTGAGCTGATCAATAATCATTAGATATAAAATCATTACATAATAGTAATTGCTTTGATATATGATTTACTTTTTAGGGAGTTAATCTACCTTTTGTACTAGAATTTCGAAAAGCATTATCAAAGTTACCTAACATGGAGCAGTTACTTGCACACATCTTCTCTACTAGGTAAAAGATATTTGTGCAATAACTATTTGTGATATTTATACAGATCATACTGATGATCTTCTTAAGTATTTATGCTCCTTGATTTTCATGAATGCAGTGAAGCTAGTGGAAGGAATGCTAATAAAGTGGTTCTGTATGAGGATGCAGTAAAGAAGCAACTGCAAGAGTTTATTTCAGCTCTGCGTGATTGTGAGCTAATGGCACAAGCATGCTCTTCACTTGGTGTCATTTTAAATTATGCCAAATCTAGACAACTTCATCATCTATTAACAACTGGTATGATTATCTCAATGAATATATGTTATAAAATTGCTCTGGAGCTGCTGTTTGATGTACTGAATGTGTCAACTATAGGTAATGGTCTTCTTGATGTCTGCATGGATCTAAATCATTTCAAGGATGCCTTTGATTGGGTGGAACCCAATAACTTCGGGCTCAAGCGGTAGATAGTAGGAGATAGATTGAGGAGACAAACCGACTGGTACGAGAGATAATGCAGTCGATTAACTTTCAGCTTTCTCAAACATTTCCCGTGACTGATGAGCAGAAGATGAGGAGGATGAGGATAAGGACGAGGAGGAGTTTTATGATTAAATTTTAGTTTGTATTGTGTTCAACTTTCTTATATTTGAAATATTGTAGTAATGACATATTGTAGACAATGCTTAGTTTAGTTTATTCTATAATGTCTTGATGTTTAAATAATATATTCTAAAGACTGAATTAGTTTAGTTTATGTTATTTTTTATTTGTGTTTGGTTATATATGAGATTGTTGATTGTTGTTTATTAGGTGTTTTAAAAATTTAGATTTTAATAAATTTAAAAATAATTATAAATTCATATCACAAATTAGAGACCGAATTAGAGGCCGAATATATATATAAAAAAAGACATTTAGCGACCGATTTAAAGACTAATAAACTAGTCTCGTAATACATTGAGCCTTTTAGATACTGATAAATCAATCTCTAGTTTAGAGACCGATTTAATGACAAATTTTATAAAATATGATTTATTTTGAGTTTTAGAGATTTCGTGATCGATTCGAGACTGATTTAGAGACTGATAAATCAGTCTCTAGTTTAGAGACTGCTTTAGCAATCGATTTTATAAAATATATAATATATTCATACTTTTAGAGATCGATTTAGAGACTAATTTAGAGATCAAAAAATTAGTCTCTAAAGAATCGGTTTCTAAATCAGTTTCTAATGTACTTTTTTTAAATATAATTAACCAATATTTGACCAAAAATTAGCAACCGATTTAGAGACTGAAAAAATCAGTATCTTTAAAATCAGTCTCTAAATCGGTCTCTAATATTTAGTGATGAGACTTTTAGATTGGTCGATCGGTCTTTAACTATTTTAGAGACCGATTTTTTTTATTTAGAGATCGATTTTTCGGTTTCTAAAACCCAAATTTCTAGTAGTGATAGTGGTTACGCTCAACACATGACAAGCAAATCGGAAACTTTCTCAAAGTTGGAACCTACTAAGATTGGAAATGGAGACAAAGTTGTTATTATTAGCAAGGGAACTATGGAGATTCATACTAAAATAGGTATCAAATTTATTTATGATGTTCTTTTAATACTTGGACTTGATCAAAACTTGTTGAGTTATGGGTCAAATGATGCATAATGGTTACTCTTTGTTGTTCAAAGAAGGAAGTTATGTTGTTCCTGTTATTGACAATCACGAGTTATTTGAAATAGAGATGAGAAAAAGATGTTTTCCCATACATTAGAATTTAATTACTGAATATGAGTATAAAATCAGCAAGATTGAACTTCATTTTAAGCTTTGGCATAAGGGATTTGGCCACTATAATATGAAATTCATTCAGTTTGCTCAAAAGCAAGGGTTAGTTAAAGATTTACATAATATTCAAGTATGTTGAGAAGTACGTGAAGGCCATTAACTTGGTAAGCAACATGTATTACATTTTCTTAGTTCAACTACATGGAGAGCAAGTGAAAAGCTTCAATAGTTCACTCGGATGTTTGTGGATCAATGAAAATCGCCTCACACAATGGTAGCAAGTATTTCATTCTTTTTTGGTTTAATTACTCTGTAGGTCCCCAAACTTTTTGGAATAATTCAAATAGGTCCCTAAACTAAAAAAATTTGTAATTGGGTCTCTAATGTTCTAAAAAATTATAATTGGGTCCTTAGATCCATATATCCATTACGGGATCTAATGACCCAATTACAAATTTGTAAATGGATCTAAGGATCCAATTACAAATTTTTAGAATATTAGGGACCCAATTACAAATTTTTTTAATTTAAGGATCTATTTGAATTATTCCAAAAATTTTGGAGACGTACAAAGTAATTATCCCTTCTTTTTTTATAGATGATTTTACAAGGATGACTTAGGTTTCTTCTTTTAGCAAAAATTCGAAGCTTTTTTTTTTTTTTGCTTTTAAAAATTTAAAGCCTTTCTTGAAGCTCAAAGTGGTTGTTCTTTAAGAAACTCAAAATTGATAATGGGAAAGAGTATACTTTTGCTAATTTTAATGTGTTTTATGATTATTTAGGAGTTGAGCACTAACTTACAATGATTTATTCACCTCTACACAATGGAGTAGCAAAGAAAAAGAACATATCATTGATCTTGATAAAATGGCTAGATGCATGATTTTTTAGAAGAGATTGTCAAAGTCTTTTTGGGCAAAGGCAATAAACATTGTTGTATACTTCCAAAATAGGCTTCTTACAAGGGCAGTACAAGGAATGACACCTATTGAGACTTGGGGAGACATCAAGCCATCTAGTTTACCTAAGGGTGTTTGGTTCACTTTACTATACTCATGTACTAAATGTGAAGAGAAACAAATTGGATAAGAAGACATAAAAAGGAAATTTTAATAGGCTATAACTCATAATCTAAAGGCTATAAAGTCTATATCATAATTCATGAAAAAAAATTATAAGTAAAGATGTTAAGGTGGATGAAGATTCCTGTTGGAGTTAGGAGAATTCTCAAGTTGATAGTTATTTAGTTTTGCCTTCACATATGAACACAAATGAAGACCAAGATGAAGATGTTAATGATGAATTTGTTGTAAGAGGTACCAAGCCTCTCTTTGAATTTTATCAACGATGTAACAGTATTGTACTTGAACCTACAAGCTTTGAAGATGCTAGCTAGGTTAAGGAATGGAACCAAGCCATGAAGGAGGAGATAACCACCACTAAAAACAATAAGACTTAGTAGTTGGTTGACAAACCTAAAGACAAGAAAGTCATTGGAGTTAAATGGGTCTATGAGGTAAAACTAAACCCCAATGGATATATCAACAAATACAAGGACATGCTTGTTTTTAGAGGTTACACTCAACAATTTGGGATTGATTATACAAAAAACATTGCAACAATTGCAAGAATGGACACAATTCATGTTCTTATAGCTTTAGTTGCACAAATGAAAAGGAAAACTTTGCATTTAGATGCCAAATTAGCATTTCTAGATGGAAGCTTAGCTGAAGAGATTGATGTAGCTCATCCTAAATGATTTGTTGATGAAGGAAATGAAGATGCATAAGCTTCATAAGGCCTTGTACAACTGAAACATATTCCTAGAGCTTGGATCAACAAAATTGACAACTACTTTTGCAATAAAGGTTTCAGGTGGCGTGAAAATGATGCAACTCTTCATTTAAAAAGGTTGTTAGATGGTGGTTCATTGATTGTCTCTTTGTATGTTGATGACTAGCTAGTGAAGGGAAATAATCAACAAGAAGTGCATAAGTTTATGGAGGAGATGAAAAGTCAATTTGAAGTGTCTAGCTTAGGAGAAATGAACTACTTCCTTGGCTTGGAAGTGCATTAATCTAAGGATGGGAATTTTTTTGAATCAAGAGAAGTATGCTTATGAAGTTTTGAAGAAATTCAAAATGGAAAATTGTAAATCTACTCTTATTGCTTTAATGCAAAATGTGAAAATCTAAGGAAAATGGAGTTGAAAAAAAATTAATGCTTCTCTTTATAGAAGCTTGATTGGAAGTCTGCCTTATCTTACTGCATCCAAACATGATGTTATGTATGTTGCTAGCTTCCTCTCAAGATTTATGCAAAGTCCTAGTAAGACACACTTTGCAGCAGTAAAGAAGGTGCTTAGGTACTTAAGTGGAACTTCTTAGCTTGGAATTTGGTATAAACCAAGTGAAAATAGAAGCACAATGGGCTATGTTGACAGTGATTGGGTTATAAACCATGATAACATGAAGAGTACTACTACTTATGCATTTTCCTTCTACTCTGGCATGTCCTCTTGGAATTCAAAGAAACAAGAAATTGTAGCTCAATCTAATGCTGAAGTTGAATATGTAAGAACAATTGACAAACCAAGCTATGTGGTTGAAGAAAATTAACTCTAGAAGATTTTGGAGTGTAGTAGCAAGAAGCTACTAATGAAAACCCAATTCAACATGGAAATATTATACATATAGAAGTGAAGCTTCACGCCATGCACAAAGCTGTTAAGAATCATGAGATTAAGTTAGTTCAATGCTACAAAGCACCGGTACGGCTCTTAGGTCACCGTACCGATGTCCGTACGTCCCAGGTGCAAGTACGCATTCTAAACGGTGGGGAACACACGGGTTTCATTTTGAGCAGTGGTTGCAGGTGACGTTGGCTTGGTCAGGTTCTGCAACTTCCTTCTTCGACTGTGACTTTGCCTTAGTGCATTGTGGGTTGCTGCTACGACTCGACCTTGTTGGTGTCAATTGTAACACCATGAATTTCCTATCTCTTAAATAATAATTTTGACAGTTAACAGAATTTTACTGTTTAGTAATTTCTGTGCACTGTAAAATTATTTTGTTTATTCCGTCAGCGTATTTGATCGTTTTGAGTGATTTACTCCATGTCAAGAAAATAATAATTTTCAGGAGAAAATCTTTAAATATTTATTTCTCTTGACTGTTAATTATTTTTAATAATCTGACTTGATTTTCATACGTTTTCTAATATTTGTGATTTTTGTGGATGATTATGATTTTTTTACTGTATGTGGGCCCAGGTGGTCCTATGTGGGCCTAGGTGATCTTACGTGGGCCCAGGTGGGTCCCGCAAAGTAAAAATTTTTCTACGCATAGAAAAATTTGTATTGTTTAGACGGAGACAGGAGATCTTACTAAACCTGAATCCGGAAACAGTTTTAGAAATTTTCTTGTACTGTGTTTTGTACTGTATTTATTTACCAAACGATAAAAATACAGTAAATATAATCAAGGGTGGAGATTTGATCTTAAAAGTAAATAGGATTATTTATAACCGTTAGATGAAGATTAAATCAAGGGTAGAGATTTAGTTTTATATAATGGCTATGACCATTTACAACCATTGGATTTAGAATTGATCAAGGGTGGAGATTTAGTCTTAAAAAGTAACAAGAATCATTTATGACCATTGGATGAAGATTTAATCAATGGTGAAGATTTAGTCTTAAAAAGTGACAAAGACTAATTATGACCCTTGGATTTAAAGTTTGAAGGAGCAATCTTGACCCTTCATTTTGGAGACACATCCAATGACTAGAATTTAAAGGAAAAAGATCCAATGGCTTAGATTAAGTCTTCTAATCTAAAGCTACACCTAAAGTCTACATAAATCCTAACTATTGAATTAATCAATGGCTAGAAATGCTTAAGATAGTGACAAGTGAAATTGGTCACATTTTGGAGTGCATGAAAAGGGGGGGACGGTTTTGTGGTGAATTATGAAGCTAAAGGAAAAGTTTCAATGCATTATTTGATACTTTAGTCAATTATGCTTTGCTTTAGTTAATTATGTTCCTTTATTGTTTTGTTTGCATCCTTAGAAGACTACTTGGAAGGGGGGTCTTGGTCTGAATTTAGGAGCTTTGAAGACCATAATTGATCACCTTTGGTCATTATTGATCATTCATTCTTGTCTCCAAAATTATCAAGAACCAAAACACAAAAGTTTTCTCTCCATTTCTCTCCTTCTTCATGTTTCGGCCAAGCTACCCAAATCTACCCTCCATCACTCTTTAATTTCATCCAACCATAGATCTTGAATCTACATGATATTCTAAGCAACTTTCATGTTGGAGATTTCCTCTAAATCATTCATCTTCATGGACTTCCTTCAAGATCAAAGTTATAGGGTATTTGTGGTGAAGTGTAAGGAAACTTCGTTTCTTCTCTTTTTTTCATGATCTAAACCATGTTTGATCCATGGTTCATCTTAATCAAGCTTAGTATACTAATTTTTATGTATTTTGTTTTGTACTTGAGAAGCCCTTAGTGGTGAAGGACTTGGAAAAAGAAGCAAAATAAAGAGCTTTTGAGGATCTTCATGAGGTAAGAGGGAGATCCATCTCACCAACCAAGTATGGTGGTGAGAGATGGTCTTATATTTGATGGATGGTGAATCCATGTGAGGATTTATATCCATGGTCATATAATTATTTATGGGTGTTTATGTGTTTAATTTATTTGTTCATGCTTTGTATGATTTGCATGATTTATTGCTTTTGATTATGACATGCTTATGGTAGCTTATGGTATATATGATGAAATATGTATGTGTATGCCATGATGTGATGATGGAAAGGAAATTAATTTTTGGCTCCAATGGCCAAAGGAAGAGTGGTCACGGTTTTGACACTCATGATTAGAGTTTATGTTGAAATTTTTCAAGAACAAGATAATTAATTTTTGGTCCCTAGAACATGGTGAATTTCGGCCAAGACACCTCAAGATAGGTGTTCACAAATTAATATTTTCATGAATGATGAAATGAGATGTTTAGAAAAATAAGGAAAATAAACAAATGATTTATTTTTCAAAGAGTACATGAACACGATTTTTGAAGGGATTTGTATTAATTTATTTTGTGTAAAAAGTTTCTAAGTATTTTACTAAACATGAGTTTTAAATGAAAATAGCAATGTTGATTTTAAGGATTTGCAAAGAAAGTGAAAAAAGATTTGCAAAGAAAGTGAAAAATAAAAATGAACAAATGAGTTGATTTCAAAGACCAAGTGTTCACGGTTTTTGTAAAGGATTTTTAATAGTTTTGTTTGTGTAAAACCATATCAATTTAGAAGGAAAAATATTTGATGGTTTCAATAGTCATGTCCACGTTTTTGAAGGCTTGTAATGCCTAAATTTTTATGGAACAAAGTGATATTTTATAAAACGAAGTGTTTTATCTCTCGAAAGATTTGACAGTTTTCAATGAACACGTTCACGGTTTTTGAAGACTTGCGGATACCTTGATTTTATAACAAAATGATTTTCGCACAAGAATTTGGAAAGGGAATTAAAGCGTTTATCACTTGAGAAAATCAAGTTTTTTGTAAACGAAAATGTTTTCGAACTTCAATTTATTTTGAAGAAGGTTGTGTTTGGAAATGATTTGGGAAAAATGAAGAATATAATGGTGTTTTGAAAATTTACTAACGTATAACTGATTTTCGAGTTTTGAAATACGTTAGAAAATGTTAAGTTTTGAAACGTTGATTTATATCAATGGAAAAGTGATTTTTTTTTGTGGATTATATTTTAGAAAAGGATTTCTTGAGTAAAGAAATGTGGAAAAAGATTTTCTTGAGTAAGAAAATGTGAAAAATGAAATACAAAGTCATATTATTTTGAGAAAGGTTGAAAAAGAATTTTTGAAGGTTAAGAAATATTTTCTGTAATGAAATGATGATGAAAAATGTTTTACGTATCTTAAAAATGTGATTTTTAAGTTACGCAATTTGAAAAATGTGTTGAAAATGATATTGATTTATTTAAGTCCAAAATAATGTTTGAAATATTGAGGAATATTTTATGTGATTGTCAAATGTTAAAAAATATTTTACGTATCTTAAAAATAATTTGAAATACAGTAAAATATTTCTACGTGATTTGGAATACGTTAAAATATTTCTACGCGATTTGAATTACGTTTAAATATTTTACGTAATTTGAATTACTATTGAAAAATCACTATGTGATTGAAAAGTGATGAATTATTTTTACGTGATTGTGAAAAGTGGCGAAAAGTCGTTATGTGATTTGGAAAGTGTTTTAAATATTTTGAGAATGATGGAAAATGATTTACGCAACTTAAAAGAATGATTTTTAAGTTACGCGATTTTAAAAACGGTGAAAAATTGCTACGCAATTTGAGAAACGTATATTTTTATGCGATTGAGAAAAATGTTAAAAAATTAATACGTGATTTAAAAGTGCAACAGAAGTGTTGTTGTATTTTGAAAACGTAACAGAAGTGTTACAATGTTGTGAAAACGTAATAGAAAAATTATAGAATTGTGAAAACATAACAGAAGTGTTACAACGTTGTGAAAACGTAATAAAAATATTTTAGAATTGTGAAAACGTAACAGAAATATTGCGGGATTGTGAAAACACGATAACAGTGTTTTATAACTATGAAAACATGATAACATGATTTTGTTATTAAAAAATACAGTATGATTACTGTAAAACCAATGTATGGACACTGTTTGTGAAAACAACGAGTTTTGTCTGTTATTGGCACGTGGTGCATTTTAGATGCATTGGAAAAAAAATATGCGTTGAGGCATATGATTTAATTGAACAAACGAATTTGAAAAGAATGACCCTTGTGGTTGGACTTGCACTGATATATTTATGCATTGTATAAACTATATCTGAGAAATTATGAGATATACCTGTGATTAGTATTATACCTGTAATTGGTATTTGGTGCATTATACATGCATTGGAATGGTCCGATGAGGATTGGATATGGCTGATTGCCTAGGAGAAACACACCTCTTGAGTGAGTGCGATATGCGTAGTGTAAGTCACTCGTTGATCTTGGGGGCATCGGGGTGCGGGTTGCCTACAATGGGCAGTGAGTCGCTCTCATGTATCCGTAGGTTAGACCGATGCAACACACCGATGATCCTGACCGAGACACTATCCATAATCAAGATCTGATAAAGACTGTCGTGTATGTGCTAGATGTGCAAAAATTGAAATGAGAATTAAAGCACGTGGTCTGAGGAACGTGGTACCGGCAGGTCTTTTCGATCATTTTCTCTGAACCTGAGTTTAGCTCCATAGAGTAGGAAATCGAGTCTTGTGCACATGCATAATTTGAACATTTATATCTGTGTGATATATTAATTGAGGAATATTGGTTATGACAATTGTTTTGAATACTTGGATGATGATGATGATAATGCTGAGGGCATTATCGTAATTGTTGTTTATGATAATTGAACTGATAAATGATTGGATGATGATAATTGATTAATGTTGATGGCATGATCATAATTGTGGTATGATCTATCTATATGATATGCTGCTTGTGTTATCTCTATGCTGCCATGTTGGTATTGGTGTAGGTGATCTCACCTCTTTGTTATGTTATTTTGCTGTGTCTGTATTGTTACAATTATACAGTAGAAGGAATGAGTTGTCTTAGACATAACGGGTGGTAGATACTCAAAGATTGATGAAAATATTAAAAAGTTGCTGTCTCCAGTTCGAAGATGTGCCGGATAGACAAGGAGTAGAGTTCTGATGCATCAAGTTGGATACAAGAGAAGAAACGAGTATGTTAAAATTTAACGTTAGTGTTATACTGTGCTATTAAGTAGAACCTGTCATAGGGTTACTACTGTTAGAAAAAAAAAGTATGTAAGTTTTATATTTCTTGAATAATTGTTAAATATTAAGTGGTATTTGTTATATGAGTTTAAATCAGTTTAAATCTATTTTTTAATATTACTTATAAATTTCAGTAAGTTTATTTTTCAGTAAGTAAGAAATTTTAAAACTCATATTTTATAACTCAAACTTTGTGCGAACTTCTTTTTGATTATGAGTCGGGAGTCAGACATGTGATACCCTAGGGAGGGTGTTACATCAATTGTTGCTATGACTCCACTTTTCCAGTGTCGGTTGTCATTGCGACTTCGCCTTGTCAGTGTCGGTTGCCGATACGACTTCTACGACGAAGACTCAGTGAGTCTGCGACTCTGCTATGTGTTGGACCATTGGGTTTTGGCTTTCGCTGTGAGTGAATATATTTTAATAATGATGGTACCCTTTTGATTTTTTTATTTAATGAAATCCTACTTTTGCTTTTGTATTATGATTCAACTTTATCATTTTATTTAAAATATATTTTATTATTTATTTATATTTTTCTAGTTTTATTGAGTTGTTTTTTTATAAGAAATTTTCAAAGGTCAATGATATATTTTTCAATCTGAGTTATTTCAAATGACATACTTTATGATTTTATATTGGATTTATATGCTTTTATTATATTTTACAAAAAAAATATATGTGTTGTGTTGTATCTTGTCGTACTCGTATCTTAATTTTTAAGAAAATGATGTATTCTCGTACCGTATTCATATCGTACTGGATACTCGTACTCGTATCCATATATCATAGGTTCATTGTTATTCTAATGATCAAGTTGCATATATACTCACAAAAGCTCTTCCAAGAGCTAGATTTGAAAGGCCCAGAGGATTGCTTTGAGTGTTTATAAAAAATCTCAAGGAGGAGTGTTGATGTATTTAAGATTCTAGATGTACATTTTTTATGTTTTATATTATATTATATATTAGGTAGTTGTTAGATGATCTTTTGGACTAAGAACATGGTGGCCCGTACCTATTGAAGTGTCTTAAGATGTTGACATTAGTCAATAAACTATTGAGCCATAGGGGGAACTCAAAAGTAAGAGAGATCTTTATCAATGGACTAAGTAAGAAACAACAATAGTGGGTCTAATGACACATCTTGGATACTCGTACTCGTATCTGTACATGCTAGGTTCATTGTTATTCTAATGATCAAGTTGCAAATATACTCACTAAAGCTCTTTCAAGAGCTAGATTTGAAAGGTCCAAAGGATTGCTTGGAGTGTCCATAAAAATTCTTAAGGAGGAGTGTTGATGCATTTGAGATTCTAGATGTACATTATTATTATTTTTTATGTTTTATATTATATTTTGTATTAGGTAGTTGTTAGATGATCTTTTGGTCTAAGAGCATGGTGGCTCATACCTATTTGAGTGTCTTAAGATGTTGGTACGAGATATCTCCATCAATGGGTTAAGCAAGAAACTATAATAGTAGGTTTAACGCCACATCTTAACAAAAACTTTAAGACAATGAGTTTATGGATCTTCTCACTTATATACTCTTAACTTAACTCATTCTTTATCAATGTGAGACTTCAATACTCATACTTAAATTTCTAACATAAATACCATATCAATCTATTGTAATATATTATCTTCTTCTTGTATCAAAAGCTAGTATGAATGAGTGAACTACATTCGTGTTTCTAGGTTTACATTTTGAGTGTTAACATTTTCTTACAATAAAAACTTCTTCAACTTGCCAACATTGTTGGCTAACTTGGTAACAGTATGACTTTGATTCAATTTTTGAGATCTCTTATTAATAAATAATCTATAATTTTATTATAAATCATTGTTAAGTTAGTGATTTATCCTAACCTTAAAATGAAAAGAATTTCTCTTCACGCTAAACTTTTATGTACCCAACAAAAAAAAAACAAAACCCTTCTTGAACTTCACTTCTCCACTAGCTAGCATCTTCTCCCAGCCCCCACTTGTCCCAAGTTTATAGAATATTATCAGTTACATTTCATACCACTGTCATGATACTGTACACACATATAGTACCATACATCTGCCACTGCCAAGCTTTTAGCCTTGACTTGCTCAGCCCGCAAGCTTCTCTCTGCGATCTGGCCTTTCTTAAGGCTCTACAGCATAATAAGGGCCACCTTGACTAAGCATGCTAGCTCTTCATAACACTTTTAATCATGAATATACAAGGAGAAAGGTTGACTAGATTTATACCTTCGCCAGCGGCTACTTGTCACAATAGAGGCTATGACTTCTTACATCGGAAATAGGACATTATATGCCGCAACTAGAATCTTATTTCAAGTTTCTTTTCATTAAACCTGTAAATATGGTAATTTGTCATGAATGACAATTCAAAGTGCAAACACAGAATAACTTTTTGCTGAGACTACCTTTAGTTAACTAGGCAACACAGCTATGGTGTATTAGCTTTCAGTTTTTCAAACTAACAGCTGGTTTATTTCTATTCCAAATGGTTAAAAGATTGCGACCTTTTTTCACTAAAGTATGTCAATCCCAGAATTATGGTTACTTTTTCTTTTTTGTCGGCGATTTCAAATTATTCTCACAACATCACTTTTCCGACAAATTAGAAGTTGACAGAAGTGAGCTCGCTAGTAAATTTTGTAAAATTTCATTTCATAAGGTTCCAAGTTGCAACCAATGCCAAGTTTTCAAAATTCATTTGATACTTGAAAATTACATAGTTCCGATAGATCACCACCATTTTAACACTTACTGATTTTTCACTTTTTCACTTTTCGGTTTAAACGGCTCCATCATGAATATATAAAATAGAAGTCTAGAAGATCTTATAGATAGTTATTTGAGCATCAAAATGTCCAAGAAAAGTTCCTTGAGCCATGACAAATGAATCGGGAGAGGGAGAGAGGGGGAAGAGAAGCAAGAAAATATGCACTATTAAGGGTCTTACATCTTTTACTTGAATTTTTTAGATACGATTTATATATTTAATAGATCAATTTATTTTATATCAATTAATTTTATTTATTATTTATTTTGTTAAACTCGTCTATTTTGTTCAAACATATGCAAAGAGAGTATTAAAAAACATCAACAAACTAATAGGTTACCCCCAAAGAAAAAATAGAACTCCATCTATATCATGATGACAATTATGAATATAAATCACAAAGAAGAAGAAGAAATTATGATAACTCTTTGTAAAGCATAAAAATGTAATCCTAGTGCTATTTGCATAATGGCTAGAGGGGACCATTTTTCCCATGCTCTCAAATGCATTACACACTTCATTATAGCGTCTTCACTTTAATTAGTCTCCGTTTCACACCTTAATAGCTTCAGTTCTGCTGCAACATTTTTCTGATTGCGGAAAAGAAAAGAGGGAAAGAGAATAAAGGACTGAGGTTGTTCACAATTTTCTATAACCCAGGCCTCAGGAATCTCCTGCTTGCTGCCCCCCAAATCATATCAATATATTTTTTTGGTACAACAAATCATATTAATATATATTAAAACTAACAAGTTAAAAAAAAAAAGTCATGAGAGCCAACAACATGAAAAAATAAAAGGAAAACAAAAGAATATCTTTATCCATTATTTTCTTGTTAAACCTTGTTAACATTTTAAATTGTTAATGCTTTTTTAGTTAGAGAAAAGGCATAATTTGTTCGCAAGAGTTGTTGAATGATACTGTACCAGCAGTTTCTGACTGCCAAACAGTTACAGGACTTACAGTTAGCTCCTACCAGACAGCACCTAAATTTTGTGCTTGAGGTTTAATTTGGTTCACACCAAGAGAATCTTCCCAAAGTCCATAATTTCATTCACTTGGCAAGCAATCTTGCTGATCATTAAATGGAGTTTGAGTAAACTGATCACTAAGCAATGGGATCTCACAGAAAGTTGTGGGTCCCATAGAAGGGGTGGTTCGGTAGTTGAGGTTGAGGGCATATATGTTTGTGGGTACTGCCAAAATACCAACAGTGTATGCCTAACATCTGGCATGGGTTCACAAGGTGTGCATATGATTGGATCATGAAGCAAGGCTCATGAGCAACTTTTTTCATCTTTAAATATTGAAAAAAGATATTCTTATTTTGTTTTAGGGATATAAGTATTGTATATATTTTTTTAAAGTTGTGTGTTTAAGTAAAAAAAAATAATAAAAAAAATAAATATAATAAATAATATTAAATAAGATGTAAAAAGAAATATATATCTTATTTGCGATAAGTATTTCGAAATGATTAAATATTTTGCAAAGCACTAATACAGGGACTCAAACAAAAGGTTAAAAAAAAAGAAAAGTATTTCACCTGTGACCACAATTCAAAGGGAACCAAAAAGCAGTGTAATAAATAAGAATCAATTGAACAAACAGATAGTTAAAGAGAACACAGATAAAGGCCAACTAAAGCATAAGCAAAGCTATCGCTACTTCCCTCCTTTCTTTTATAAACCTAAACAGACCTGAAACCCCAACCCAAGCCGTATTATTCATATTCATAATCAGCAAGTGCAAGATCTGAGGTGCAACAAACATAAACAAAACCCAAAAGAAACATTAGAACAACATAAGAAGCATATCATGAAGCGAAGAGAAGCCAAATCATCATCCTCTACAGATCTGTTAGTATGTTTCCCTTCTCGAGCTCATCTCACTCTAATGCCAAAGCCCTTATGCAGCCCAGCTAGGCCTCAAGACCCTAACAAACGCCACCACAACAATCACCACCACTTCCTTAAGAAATCAAGCACCACCAGAGCTGGTGGCCAAGCTAGCCCTCTGCTATGGACCAAAACCAAGTCAATGGACTCAGAAATTGAGGAACCAACTTCTCCAAAAGTTACCTGTGCTGGACAGATCAAGGTCAGGCCCAAGACCACTGCTTGCAAGAGCTGGCAATCAGTGATGGAAGAAATAGAGAAGATTCACAACAACAAGAAACAGAGGAAACGTCCTAGCTGGGCACAATCTCTCAGTTTCAAAAAGGAAATAATGCAATTCTTGGCTTGTTTACGAGGCATTCAATTCGACCTGCAGTGCTTTGGAACCTTCACTGAAACTGATATCACCACGGAAGAGGAAGATGATGAGGATGAAAATGAAGAGTATGGAGAAAACCATGTGGTTATAGAAGAAAGCCATAATGAAACCTCTTCAGGAACTGTGTTCTCCAAATGGTTTATGTTGTTACAAGAGAATCAGAGTAATGAGTTTCATAAAGAAGACACAAAGGATAAAGATAAGGTAGTAAGTGATAATGGATCAACTGCAGAAGCAGAAGAACTAACTACTGTCCCTCCTCCGAATGCGTTGTTGCTCATGCGCTGTAGGTCTGCTCCAGTGAAATGTTGGTTCAAAGAGAATGAAGAGAAGAACAATGAAGAACGGGAACAAGAAGAAAATGAGCACATAGAAGAAGGTAAAGAAAAAGAAAAAGCAGGGGTTAACAAAGGGAAGAGTTTGAAGTCACTGATGGAGGAAAACAGAAAGAAAGAGAACTTGGTAGTGATGCAATACGACTCTGATTTTTACAAGATTTCATCGTCTGATATCGTCAAAGAGACATGGATTGTTGGCGGGCTAAGAGATCCATTGTCAAAGAGTCGAAGTTGTAACAAATGATCATCCACGGTTACTACTTTCTTTTCTCGAGTCAAATAATCTTTTTTGTCCATCCATGTATTATGCAGTTTGTGCCATTTCTCCCCCATATCACTTTGGTGTGACAACTGATAAATCTAATAACTAAGTCCCAGTTTTTTTTTTTTTTTTTTCTGGTGGTAGCTAAATCCCAGCTTTAGCTTATTTTGCTTATCATTAATAGCGTTAAATTGTACAGCTTCTAATTTCTTCATGCAAGTGGCTTAGAAAAGATTTTTCCTAGCATTTACGTGTATGATTGTTTTTTTCTTAGATCAGAGTTGTAGTTGTCCCATTTTAAGTTCATGATATTGCACAGGTCTGAGTGTAAGCTTATTATTTTCAAATGACTTATCAATATATAAATGTGCACAAGTTGAACCAACCCTCATAAACATTCAAGTGTACGAATTTGAATACTCTTTTCAGTGGACTCTTAATTATTTGTTAAACGAATACTTGGTTGATTTTAAATTGCAGAATGGCTACTTGATATCTGCTTTTTTATTGGAAATATAGATAATGCAAAGACTGCCATACCTGTCTAGCTGCTTTACGGCTTTGTATAACATGCACCATGTTTATTGGGATACATGGATGCTCTTTATATTTGAGCCATTGAATATGGTCAATAATTGATCAATAGCTAGAGTTACTTAGTTGAAATTTGCTGAAGAGGTTAATGTACAGATTTTATTAAATATGATTTGTCACATCAAAAAATTAGTAGAGTCCACAAATGATGTACATTAGATTGCAAATTTTATGATTTACAATTAAAGGCAGCTATTAGGAAATTAACAAATAATTATCAGTAAATTCATTTATGTGGACAAGCTTCTGTCCTCGTGGGTTTCTTATGCACCATCCATTTGATGTGGTTAAGTTCCTTAAAACTCAGATTATCTAAATTTTTGACCAATATGTTCTGTGACAAAAATATTTATTAAATTATTATTTTTTTTAAAATTATTTATTTGAATGTCATCTTTTTTGTCACGTTGAAATTTTTTAATATTGTCTATGTCACGTAGGATACGCCAAGCGTTCTGGCGTATCCAACACACGTGATCTGTTGTGACAAAATGGGGTAAGTCTGATGGGTCGGTCCGAATAATTCGACAAAATAGATGAGCTGAGCTAGCAAAATGCCAATCCAAAACTTATATGGCCCAAATGGGTTGAGCCTGAATGAGTCTGGCCAGCCCGCTTTTTTAACAATACATAAGGTTAAATGGGCTGTACTGGGTTAGGAAAATGTCAGCCCGAAACTTACATGACCCGAATAGGCTGACTCGAAAATGGCCCAATCCCGAATGGGTTGGGCTGGCCCGAATAGGTTAGGTCAACCCGTTTTGACATAATAACTCAAGTAAAGCTTTTGACTTTTAGTATTCTTAAGTTTAAATTTTCGACTCAATTAAATCTAAAGCGAACCTAAGTTTAGAAAATTGAGTTTATGAAATTATGAAGTTAAACTTAACTAAATCTAGCAGTGAGCACCCTTAACGTATTGTAATCAAGTTTTATACTTTAAATTGATGGGCTAGAATACTAGCCAAGCAAGTCTAACAAAATTAATTAACTTTAATAGTTTAAACATTCCAATTCTATAAAAAATTTGACAGAATTTCTCCTAAAAACTAGGCGTTCCCAAAAATACTTCATCTTGTATAATGAAACATATTTATATATATTGAATTCCATATCAACAAAACACGTATAAGATGCATAAGCATAACAAAAAAATCTGATACATATATATACAGTCATCCTAAATTAAGCAAATATAATAAAATGTGGTACATATACATCAATGAGAAGGGACAGGGTCAGAATATGGTGGTCTATGAGGGGATTCAAAAGAAGGTCCTGGCTGTGATGGGTGAGGATATGGTGGGTAACCCATATACGGTGGATATGGAAATGACGGTGTAAGGGTAAAGATATAAGGATATGGTGGGTAAAGGTAAGTAGGAGGTGAGTATGTTGTAGATGGTGGATAACTTGGATATGACAAGTACGATGAAGGTGGTCGTTGAGATAGTGGATAAGTAGCAGTAGAAATGGGCGGTGGCTGAGTACTAGGCACAGCAGAAGAACCAGAGTCATCTGGAAGTCGTAGTCGTGATCGAGTACTCGCTAACCCTCTCCGTCTACGGTGCGACCTCTGCTCATCGAACTGCTCAGATGGTCCGGGAATCTCATCTGCAGGAGGAGCTGGACGAAGGTGATCCAATGTGAAACGATCATGCTCCCTCACTGAAGATAAGATGTCCTCCATCGACTATTGAAGGCTAGCCATACTAAATCCTGAATTAGGGTTCCTGGCCGACGCATGGATATTCTCTGCAATGTCAGCCTAAGATACAAATATAACACGTCATTATCAATACAAAATACAAAATGCATAAAACAAATAGCAGAACATATTAGTAAAAAGCTTACCACAAACCCAATGGATGCCCAGTCGAGAAATCCAACACCTGGTAATCCGTCTGTACTAGTGCATGTACTCTGACAGCGCAGTAAGGGGAGCTTCCAAAGGCCAACCAATAACATACTATTCCCTATGACTATCCCAGATGGCTATGTGTGCAAGGTGTGTGGCTCGCCAATCCTCGTTGTGTCGTCCGGCCAATGTAATCGAGTACAACTCGTTAGGTTGGTGTCGTCTCCGTGGTATTAGTTGGTCTAGACCAAACTGACGCATCACCCTGTCCAGCTAGTGCCACTCAACAATGTGAAAAAAGATAAGTGGAACCACTGCCAGAATAATGTCTCTACCAGCGACACAAAATGCTGGAAGTGAAGCCACAATCTCATCCGTATATGATCGCCATGTTATCTGCAATCACAATTGTATAAAGAATTAGAAAGCAAGACAAATTAACTTATTTAAATCAATGTAAATAGATACTGACCTCATCACTCTTCATCTGATCAAAGAACCGACGGTAATACGGAAGCACCCCCATTGGGATTTCAGTCAACACCTTATGTTTATGCCACCTATATATATGTCAAGGTCATATGATGTCAACACAAGTAGTATATATAACAAACTAATGTATAGATATGTTGAGAAACTCACCGAAATCCCAGTGGACGTAGGGGACCACGGGTAGCAACGTATGCAGCCACAAGGACAGGATCAATATCATCCACAAGTGTAGGGACAAAAGGTGAAAATCTGTGTCATCCCCAATACTGCAACAGTATGCAAACACCTCCAATCTCATGCACATTGTAGTCTGTGGCCTTGCACAACTCTCTGTACAAATAGGCCAAGACCGCAGATCCCTAGATGTATCTCCCAGTAGCAGTAAAGTCCTCCAACAGAGGAAGGAACATCATGTGCATATGTCTACCAGAATGGTCAGGAAATAGCAATTCCCCGATCAATTGAAGTATGTACACCCGTGCACACTGTATCACGTAATCAGCTCCATCAGCCTAGGTAAGTCGTGTACGGAATGCACTCCAGAGCCACAACATATCAATACGTCCACCTGATATGTGTGACTCAGGCGGCTGTGATCCTAATAAGGTCTGACATAGCTGCATCCAATCTCAATGGGATGTACGGCCAGTAACTACATCGCCGTTAATGAGAAGTCCCGAGATAATACCTATGTCCTCCAATGTGATGGTGCACTCTCTAGTAGGCATATAGAATGTGTGTATCTCGGGGCACCATCTCTTAACCAGTGCTGTAATGAGGGAGTGATCGATGGTGCAATATCTCATATGGACAACTCCCACGAAACCAGACAACTCTAGATATGGCAGTATCCGCTCATCTGGGTCCATATGTCTGAATTTATGGGCACGTCTGACACGCAGATGACGATCTGGTCTTCCTTACCATATATGTTGTGAAACATGAAACTCCTGCAACTCCAGTACTGACGGGTCCTCTGGGCCTGGGCGCAAGTGGAATGTCATGTCTCACGCTGTAATCAGGCAACAGACAAGAACATTGGGTAAGTCTTCAAATAATAAAACATACTATAGAATCGAATATACATATTAAACATGAGTGTATCAAGCATAAATTAATAGACACTAGTAAAAGCACAATATCAAAATGATATTAATAAAAAATAATCACGTAGATTATCAAATTATACACTGAAAATCTTCAGTTACACATAGATAGTCATCCATTACAATACAATGGGTATTAAATTATGTCCTAATCAAGTAGATGGCCCTACTTGGTCATTCCCCAAATAAGTCAATCCACCACGATGACAACTACGAGAGTTATGTCCAGATTCACCACATTTTCTACATCTTTGTCCTGGTCCTGGTTCGCGCCAATCCATCTCATTTCTAAGTCGAGTTAATTTGGGTCGACCTTTAGATCGAAGCAATTAACGATCGGGTACCAATGTAATCGCCAGAGCTGATGGCCACCATGATTCATCCTTAATGATACCCTAATTAACCTCATACACCTTGTACAAAGTATACATTTTGTAAATACTATGCATATATTGAAAAGCGTCAAGTCTCTTGGAAGAATATGCTACTATTGCATGAGAGCAAGGGAAATACAACACTTGAAATTGGCCACAATCACATGTGCCTTCTTGAAAGTTTAGGGAATATTTAACTCCACCTTGTTGTGTTATAGGGTTGAATGTCTCTTCGACTAAAAATCTGGTTGGCTGTATATCAAATCATCGGACTTGGTAAGAGCTTGCCTTGAGCACGTTGACATTCCAGCTTTTTATAAAATCATCAGACTAATCTGCCCCATTAACAAGTTTCTCGTTTGCGTCATCCTTTCGATTAACAAAGTATTATACCAATTTGTAATATGTCATCTGAACAAGTGTTGTTATTGGTAGGTTTCTACCACTTTTCAACACCATATTCATACACTCAGATAAGTTTGTCGTCATATGACCAAATCTATGGCCACCATCATATGCTAAACTCCATTGTTCTTTTGGAATTGAATTAATCCAATTTACCATTTCGAGAGTAGCGGTCAACTTTTCCAACCTAGCCTCAAATTTGTATGTCATTGGTTCATACCCTGATATTAAAATATTGAATGAGTTGGTGTTAGCAACTAAATTGTAGTTTGATAACTAGTATAGTAAACTCATAAACAATGTGAAATATTTAACTACATGTGTTAATCAGATATTTGTTTAGGGCCAGATTGCGAAAGGCACTATTAAAATTGCTACCAATATGCTGAATGCAGAAAACATGATGCGCATGCGGTGGTTACCATCCCAAATGTCGATTCGCCACTGACTGTATGATGCCTTGATGTTAATCAGATATCAAGCACAGACCCTGTTGTTGTGTGACATGTGTTCGAATCAAGGCTAAGAACCAACTCCAAGCATCCTTTGTTTCCCCTTCAACAATGGCAAATGCAATGGGCAGAGGTTTTCTATCGACATCCTGTGTTGTTGCAATCAACAGTTTATGACGATATTTACCATATAAATGAGTGTCGTCAATCTGAATAATGGGCTTGCAGTATTGGAATCTAACAACACATGGTTTGAATGTCCAAAACAAGCAATGGAATGCAAGTTTTGAACGGTCAACTCTATTGGCCTCGACATAATCAACGGTTTACAACTCCACCACTGTGCCTGGTATATTTCTTTACATGGCAAGTAACCATCTAGGTAATACCGCATAAGATTTATCCCAGTCTCCAAATACCTTCACAATGGCAATTTGTTTTGCCTTCCAAGTTTTCGGATATGACACGTCATATCCGAATTGACATCGAACCCTTTCAATACTTTAGCATACAAGTACATCTGGTTTTTGCCTAACCATCTCCAGAATGCAAGAATAAATTATACGAGAGTCTAACTTCTGATGATCTTGTGACATGGCTGGGTTGACACAGTTTTGATGTCCATTATATTTTCTAATTTTCCAAATGTTTAATTTCTTGCTTAAAATGACCCTGACCCTCCAATTACAACCATCAGTAGCTCTGGGACACTTAACAGTTAGCCGCTGTGTATTACAATCATCAACCTTGTAATTCTGATGTCTAATAATGGAATAATGTTTTAGGGCCAAATTGACAGCATCTTTAGAGGGAAATTATAACCCGATATATAATTCTTCATCTGGACTCCAAATACCACTAGAATCTAATTCAGGCAAATTATCAGGTTTACTCAGTGCATCCCAATTGATTTCAGAAAACTGAGGGCACGGAGGCCCATACCTAGATTCAGGAGCAACTACCAATGGAGGGACTAGCTATTATATATTTACTTCAGGGCCAGATTGATCTTCTTCTAAGTTAGTGTCTATATCTTCACCCTTAGGCATCTCCCCTTCATCATCGCTTATGTCAGATAATGCATCTGCCATAAGCGGGTTATCGGTTTCAAGGTCCAACCTAAATGAGCTCCCTTCAGGCATTGCAGATGTACCAACTTCTTGAGATTGTACTAGGACAGGAGCATGTGTCATGGAGAATTGAGTGTTGATAGGGTACGATGATTCAACAAGATTAGAAGGACCAGCTTGTAACCCTATTTCAGAAGGAGCTTCAGCATGCTCATTGTACTCACTTGTTTCTGTCTCGACATACAACTCCATAGAAGTTAAGTTAGAATGCTAATCAAAGCAATCAATCATGCAAGCAATGTCTTCATCATCTTCTAATGGAAGAGCTATCCATCTTAGAATATTATTCAATTGTGGAAATTTGTACACAACACTGGACACAACTTGATTTTCTTGGAGCCTTAATTTTAAATGAATTCTCCTTTTTAAAAGCTCAATAGTCGTATCACGTTGAATCATGATAGACTTGGGACAAGGACCTTTGTACATTAGACCCTCTTCACCTTCATACGTTCTCCTATTGTAGTAAATGAAAACAACAAAATATTTGATCATCTCACACTTCTGAATAATAACAACACAAACAATTCAATTTTGTACAAATAAATTCCAAAAACCTACTAAATAACAATAAAACATATATAATAAATATACAATTAATAATAATAATAGTAAAACAAATAATAATAATAATAGTAATCAATAATAATAATAAATAATAATACTCAATTATTCTAACAATAAAACAAATATACAATACATAATTAATATAGAAATTAAAAAACATAAACAATAATTCTAACAACAAAACAAATATACAATACACAATTAATATAAAAACTCAAAAACATAAATAATAATTCTAAAAATAAAACAAATATACAAAACATAATTAATATAATAACTCAAAAACATAAACAATAATTCTAACAATTAAAATATTCAACAATATATATAACAATAATAATAATAATCTAATGATAGAAATACTTACAAATATGATTCTATCACAAGTTACAACCATATGAGAGTTCGAGAGAGTTTAGAGAAAGTGAAATCTAAAGAGAAAGTGAAAATTTGAGAAATGAAGGAAGTTGCCGTGGGAGGGAGAGGGGATGAGGAGTTATAGGGGTCAATGTTGGATACGTCAAAACACTTAGCATATCCAACGTGGATACGCTAGAACGCTTGGCATATCCACTTAGGATACGCCAAGTGTTATGACGTATCCATGTTGGATATGCCAAGCGTTCTGGCGTATCCTACGTGGCACAAACAATATTAAAAAATTTCATCATAGCAAAAAAGGTAGCATTAGGGTAAATAGTTTAAAAAAGATGACAATTTGGTAAATATTTTTGCCACTGAGGGCAGATTGGTCAAAAACCCCAGATTATCTTCTTCTTCTTCTTTTTTAATTTTACTTTCAAGATAAAATTTCATTCAAAAGCACCAGGAAGGCAATCAAAAGCTACAAGAGTACACAGCATTGGAGGGCACTCCTTAATCCAGATCCTACTTTCAAAATTATAAGCAAATTTGGCTAAGTGGTGATCCACTTTGTTACCTCCCCTTTTTGTATGAGAGAAAGAACAAAACTGGAAAAGTTGACTGATGGAGAGGTAATCTTCAACAACGAGGCTGAAATATGAGCTATGGGTAGACTTTGAGTCCAGGGCTAAAATTAGATCGAAGCAATCTGACTCCATCTCCAAGTTCATAAAGCACATTTCAAAAGCAAAAAGAACATTCCCAGTCCTTTCGCTAACCAAACTTCAGAACCAGCTTGAACTTTCCATGATGCAGCTGCCAGAATGTTAGGACTCATATTATTTTGAACCAAATGTATTTGGTGCTTTTATATTAGGTAGAAATTCTCTTCAAGTAGATACCATTGTTCTAATAAAAATAAGGAGATAGATATTAGTAATTTATGTACATTTTTAAATTATCTCTAATTTTTTTAATTACATCTGAATTTATGAATTGTCTCCTTATTTCTCTATTTTTAACATGATATCAGAGTCATGACATCTACCTTGAGGAGAATTTTTAACTTGATATCAGAAAGTTTAGGCTCTTGATTTAATCCTAGATTCGAAACTCCAGACTCTAGATTTCGTCTTAAATTTCAAACTTCAAACTCTAGACTCCGTCTTAGATTCCAAACTTCATACTTCTAACTCCAGACTCTAGACTTTGTCATAGATTCTGAACTCTAGACTCTAAACTTAATCATTATCCTAGTCTTGACTGATTTCGCACTTTGATTTTCAAACTCAAGTTAGTTTCTTTTATACCTACTTGAGTCTAAGGGGGATGTTAACATGATTAATTATAATTGTGATTATGATTAATCACGATTAATTTTAGGGATGATTGTAATTGATATAATAAAAAATTAGATTGATTTAGTACATAATTATATTTTATTATATTCCTTTTATGTATATCAGTCTTCTTGTATAAATAGATGATAACCCTTCTGTATTTATTTATTCAGAAATATACACAAATTATTAATATTTGTCTTCTTATTTCTATTTCTAACAATATTTTTGTGGTTTGAGAAATGTGACTCAGATTATCTTGAAAAAAAAAAAGCGAATTCAATTACTATTTTTTTTTATTAAATATCCCCTACTACTATAGAAAAGTGACTTCAAATAGCAAGTATCCTCAACAGTGCACCCATGCTCTATAACTAAGCAAGGTGCACCATAGAATTAACCCTGCTTTACATGAGTTTTTTTAGTTCTTTTTCTTAAACTTCAACAGAAAATAAGTTCATTTGCTCTTTCAAAAGTAAAGAAATGAAGCTTAGAAAGCAGGTGTTCGTGGGTCGGGTTTAACCTAACTTGATCCTAACTCAATAATTTCATTATTTGGCCAATTTTTTAAACCTAGACGCAGTCCGATCAAGACTCGACTAATGATTGGGTTAGGATCAGATTGACTCGATATTTAGATAAATGTACAAATTTAAATGTTATGCTTAGCTAAGCCTTAAAATTTTAAAAGTATGAAACCAAAACTAAAGGATGTTTTACTATATATTTGTTCACTAATATTGTTGTTGTAAAGCCCTGTGAGGTTGTTGTGAAAGCTTGTTAGCTTGTATAAGCTTGTGTGAGCTTGTTAAAGACATTTTATTTTAAGTCCTTGAGTAACTTGTGAGCAACATTGAGTAAAAGACATGCTTGTATTTAGTTTTGAGTGGTTAGGGTAGAAGAAAATTACTTGCTTCTAACTTAGAGAGGTTAAGGTGGATCAAAGAACATTCAATTTTAGTGAAAAATCTCAACTTGACTATGAATTGGACATAAACTCTACGTTTGAGACCGAACTAGTATTAATATTATGGTGCAAGCTCTCTAAACCCTTCTCCTTTATTTGTTCGTGCTTAAATGCTTGATTGATTTCACTGTTCTTAGGTTTATGTGTGATTGCTTGTACAAAAAACTAATACTCTATTCTTTTGGATTCGTGTCATATAAGTATGCTCATCTATACTTTAAGTTATCTTTATTATAAGTAATCTCATCCCTGCACTAGAACTTATGTGTATAAGTTTTTTTTTTTTTTTTTGCAGAAATTGAATTTAGGGGAGGATTTGATTCAACCCCCTTCTCAAATCCTTTCTTACCGATAATGAGGTGCACAAAGTGGGTCGGGACAAATCAATTGAATAACCTGATAAAATGTGCGGACTAAGTTAACAAAATTAAAGCTTGAATACATTTTAGCTTGACTTGACTCGGTCCAATTTAGCTTGAACTAACGTAAGTTGGGTTGCAATTGGACAAGTCGGTCCACAAGCTCAAAAATGTCAAAATTAAAGACTAGAATTATTAAGTTTCTCTTTTTAAACTTACTTAAATGTCATTTTAAAACAAACATTCATCAATTTTAAGTGGTAGTTGATTTTATACAAATTAATTTAAATATTTTAATACAAGTTAATTAAATAAATTATTTGAAATTAATATTTTTGAACTCTAATTAAATAAACATGATTAAGTAAAGAAAATGAGGACAAATCAGTACAGGGTCAGGGTGGACCAACATAAATGATTAATTATGCTAATGTGGGGTGGCCCCAGTTCTGATTTCATTTTTTTTTGGTCGAGCCCTAGTTCTGATTTTTTTTTTATTTTGTCCTAAGCCCCAGTTCTGATTGAAACAGCCAAACTGGGATGCTCTTGGACTCCTGAGGTAGTGAGGCCCATTGACTATTATTTTTTCGCACTATACTTCGGTGAGCTTGGATTGGGCTGAATAATGACTTCTTAATGTCACAGATTTAAAAGTGGTATCCAAGTCTTTTCCAATTGTCTGGCTCACATGCTTGTTTCCGGTGGATTTTAATATTAAGTGTGTGTTTGAATTAGAATTGATAAATTTAAATTTGAATTAATTTGATTTTGTAAATTTAAATTTAGTTGAAAGTGAATTTGTAGTAACGTAATTTATGTTTGGAAACTTTTATCTCAAAAATGAGTTTGACAAAATAAATATTATTTGAATTAAATATTAAAATCACTTTTGAAGCAAGATTGAAAAGAAAAATACTCTGTGATAAACTTTTGTCTAATAAAAAATAAAAAATTCTTACTTTCACTCAAACTGAAATTTAAGAATCATTTTTCATTGAAATTAACTGAATTTTTCTAATAAATTTTTTTATCAAACATGTTGATACATCTTTTAATATTCTAAACTTATTTTTAAAATTCTCTAATTACAAACCAAATAAGCAACCCTCTAAAACGTTGATCTGTTGGACTTTGAATGAGCCTTCCGACAAGTATCTCTGACATATGCAGGTATGCATTGCACGGTACTATTATAGGATTTAAGTTTGGTTTATTACGGATGTAAATTTTTTTATATTATTATTTAATTATATATTATTACATTATCAAAAATATAATTTTTATAATAATTATCTTAAAAATTATACATGCAGTAATATCTAATTAATTAATAGTATAAAAAATTTTATATTAATAATTTATTAAAATTAAACTTGTTATTATATTTTTTTTACTGTAAACGTCCTGTCTTTTCTTTTATATCTCTGGTTTTTCTCACTTGAATATTTTTTTTATTAACAATGCTTGGTGTTCACTTCACATAAAGTGAGGTATAATGAGGTAGAGTAAAGTATATATATGTTGTAGTATTATTCTTTCTTTATGGTAGGTGTGATCGAATGGGAAGTCGGGTGGGCAAGGTATGGCAGATGCCTGAGGACCTCTTATTTGTACAATGTGCAAACCCTAGAACAATTCCCACTCCCTATATTTTCAACTAGAAAATCTAACTTCAAACTATCTATACAGCATGTGCTTTAATCTTGAGGTAACTTCGCTGTCACTTTAACGATATAATTGGTTAGTTATTATTATTATTATTTTTTGAAAAAGGTCAACCACTATTTGTAATTTTATAGAGTGAATGCTCATTTTAGTATCTGAAATTATTAACATTAGTCATATTAATCTTTGACTTGAAAAAACTAATACATTAGTCTTTGAATATGAAAAAATATATCATATTAGTCCCTCAAATCAATCTTCTTTTAGCCAGAAGAATGGTCATGACTTTATATATTACAATTTCAAAGATTAATATGTTAATTTTCTTAAGTCAGAGACTAATATAAATCGTACTAATAATTTCAAAGATTAAAATGAGAATTCGCTCTAATTTTAGGTCAATGATGAAGTATCTCTAATGATTAGAAGATAACATTTTAACAGATATAAATTTCGAATATGTCCTTTCATACAAAAATCTTTTTTGACTTGAAATGTAAACAATACAAAGGTTCACTCTATTATGTGTTGAAATCCATTTATTTTATTTTATTTTATATTAGAACTTAATGCAAGAGCCCTATCTTGAAATGTAGAGAATGCATTAAGTTTAACCTATTATGTGTTGAAATCTAACTTTTTTTTTTCATATTAAAAAATGAAGACTGCCAAATTAAACTCTTAGCTACTTAGTCACAATGGCTTAATAGTTAATATCATGTCATAGATTAACTATTTCCTAAACGCTTAAAGATGAGGTGGATGCTCATGAATAGGGTTATTAACATTTTACTCACTTTTTACCCCAAAAAAACAAGAACAAAAACATTTCACTCACTTCTCTGATAATCAGAAGAACAGGACAGCACATGGACATGATAGAATATTTTTAAAATTATCAAGATTCTTGTCTTCGCTGCCCTCTTCCTGCCTGAGGGGATCATGATTGTTTACTCAACCACTGGATGGAATCACTGCTGTTATTTTATATTCTATTCTTGCTGGTTGCATTATAATATTAATATCCACCCATATTCTTCATTCTTTACCTTGATTTCTTCCAGCTGTTATGTTACATCTATTCTTGCTGTTTGCATATATATCATGATTAACATCCATATTCACTCTTTACCTTTATTTCTTTCACTTCAGTAACAGTGATTTCGAGAGAAGAATAAGCCCAGGACAGAATCACTGAATCAGAACGTCTACTTTTTATGATTTTTTTCAATTATGTCATTTGTCTCCATCATGCTGATTGCTAAATGGTTAATTATTATTACGCCTGCACACAACACAAGGCCTCAATAAGCAACCGTTAGATTAATCACGGTACAAAATCATAGCCTAATCCTAATGAGTTAACTGCCCACCGCGCAATCAGTGTGATCAATATTTCAGTCATCATTTTCTTAGCCTCCCCCACTTACCCTCATCATTTACTTTGACTCTGATTTTGAGTTAAAAACTTTCTAGTTTTGAGATTATGCAAAAACAGACCCGCTTGCCACATCTTCCCCTCCTTTCAAATAGAATATTGAAATGCAAAAAAGGCTTAATAGCTAACATTGTGGAACAAAGAGAAGGATTAGTCTGTGCAGAGTTCTCAAGAGGCTGAGTTAAAGAGTCCTTCTTCATGGACTTGACTTCATTGATTTAATCATTGATTAAAAATGATTTAGGTATGAATTTTAATATGCATCTAATGGTGAGAAAGCTCAACCTATTGCCAATAGAATGTTTTACCATATGTTCCTAACAAGTTTGAAGAATCCTCTTATGGATCTTAGACTGACTGGACTGAAAACAGTTCAAATGTAAATTTGAAGCTAGAAAAACCAAAATAAAAAATTAAAACTTAGACCCAAAACCACCAATAAGGGCAGAACAAAAGTTCACAGATATTCCACAAAGTTTCTCCAATTTACGCAGTTGTGTTCCTTCTACTATATTACAACTACTAATTGATAAGGACAACCTCTAAAAAAACACTCCTGTAGAGAATATATAACATTAAAAAAAAAAAATTACACAGAAGGTAGTTGTATAGGTTTGTCAAACCAATATACATGGAAGATGGGATATGAACAATTAAAGGCTGCTCACACATCAAAGGAAGAATCAATTACTAAAACTAAGAATTCCCATTTTTTTTTTTAACTTTTCTGCGGGCTAAGTGATACTATGCTTCCTCTTGTAATTCCTCTGCCTTCTAAGCAAGGTCAGCAAATTTATGAAGCAGAAACAATTAGCTAGAATTATTTTGGGCGCCATCCTGTTCCCTTTCATTCTGAAAAATCTAAAATTTTCCTCATTTCCTGCACAATGTATATTCTCATTTGAAGAAGTGCAATTATCTTCAGCTGCTATACAATTTGACTGATCTTTCCAACAACTCATGGTTGTTGCCTGAAATTTCTTTTACCCTTGATCCGTTCTTGTATATTTTGAAGGCTGGGATAGAGCTCACACCTTCTGATTTCGCTAAGTAGGGGTGGTCTTCGATCTCCACCTAAAGAATTGTAATTCAGTTTTAAACAAGAAACAATGTATAAGATAAAGTTTAAAGAATTATATTGAAGAAAGTTGTTTTTCTTGATCATACTATTAGTTGCATTTGGTCATTAGATTTTTTCTTTTTATTTTTTAATCTATTCCTGCTTAAAAATGCTACATTTTTATCTCACATGCTTGGTTACTGTTCATACCGTTCTAATTGTGATTCTATGTTCCAATTTTTAAGTTTACAACCCCACAGGCTGTAAAGCCTAAACCATTCAAAATAAACCACCAACCTTGAGGAAATTAACTGATGGGAACCTCTTGCTGGTTTGCTCCAAGACCAGCAATACTTGCTTGTGGGTTGCCTTGTTGCTAAAGAGCACCACAGTCATTCCTGTTCATTAACCCACACAACTGGTTAGTGTTGTTTGTAATGTGCATATTTAATTCTATAAGAGACGCAGCGAAATGTGCCTTACCAGGTAAGGTTACATAATGCCTGAACCGATCATTGCTTGAGATGAAAACCAAATTTGAACCAAATTTCAAGTCCTTAATATCTTCACCACGTAGCATCTTGAGTTGGAGCTGGGCCTCAAACAAAGCCCTGGCCACTTCCTCATCCCCTGGCTTTTCTCTTAATAGCATTTCATAGTCTTGAATAGCAGCTTCCCATCGTTCCAACTATATGCACAAAAAAGAAATAACAAAGGGATTATTAAACCACCTTAATATTAAGGTAGCATTGTAAACAAGTATGTACCAGAAGAACTTAATATTAAGGTAGCAATTAAAGCACCTTGGCATTGCAATCTGCCCTCCTTAACCTTGCTTTGCTATAACATGGCTGAACTATAAGTGCTGCATTACAATCTTCAATTGCTTTCTCATATTGGCCCAGCTTAGAACGACACGCTGCTCTGTTGCATAGCAGAACTGAGTTGTGTGGATCATGCTCTAGTCCTTCGTTGTATACGGCACATGCTTCCATGAATTTTGATGCCTTGAAGAGTAAGTTTCCACTCATTCTAGCTGATGTTGCTGCTCTGGCCCTCCTTACAACTGCATTCACCTCTCTGTTGCTTGGATCAAGTTTAGCTGCTTGTTGAGCTGCTGTCACGGCATCCTCAAACCTGTTAACCCACAAAAATGCAATTCAACTTGAGATTCATTCCAAACTAGGCTCAGAAAATGTATCAGCATTGATCATTGAATATAAAGAAAGCAATAGCAGCTTGAGGCTCATAATAGGTGTTAAGAGTTCCACATCGTTTGCCTCAATATTTCGGGTGTAGTTTATATATCTGTTGGTCCACTCCATTTAATATTAATTAATTTTAAGTTAGAATCTCACATGATATCAAAACCAATATTATATTTTTGTCGAGTTTAGTATCGCCTGTTGGGTCACTCCATTTAATGTCAATTAGTTTTAGGTTGGAATCTCGCAATAGGGATACAAAGTTTAGTACACATTCAAATTTTACAGTGCTTGTGTTAGTCAATAATTTTACAGTGCATCATTCTCACAGTCAAATTAAATGAGAATGAATCTATTGTTCTAGCTCTCATTTATGAGGCTTCACGAAAAGTATAGGGATGCAAAGTTTTAGTACTTATTAGCTGGCTTAGCATATCTTTGTAATATAGCATGCCAAATACAGAAATCATGCTTGAAGAATTAGTCAAATACATCAAAATACAGCATTTTCACCAACCTGCCGGCTGCCAGGTAAACCTGTGCGCCTACCATCAACACGTAAGCACTACGAGCCAGTCCAAATATCTTGTTATACCAATCAAGTGAAAATTTCGGCATTTTCTCGTAGGTGGCATATGCCTCTTGATATCTTAGGAGCTTCAGCAAGGCTTCAGTTTGTAAAGCATAGACCTAGCATACATAACCATTTTTTTAATCAGCATAAGTCATAGCAGCTGAGTGTTCCCATGACACTAATATAAAAAGCAAAGGGGAATTCTAAGATACTGCCCAGTTGGCAGCGTTATTGACCTATTGAATGAATTTGGATACAGAATCCAACGATTAAAAATGTAGAAAGAAGTACATAACTATTTGGGGTAAACAAAAAGCTTCCAAAAATAAAATGTTTAACCAATGAACAAACCTGTGGAGCTGAATCAGCACCTAAGGATATTGCAAACTGTGTTTCCTTTAGTATAACACTCCATTGATTGACTTTCCGAGCTTCAGTGCATTTGTTAAGGTGATTTTGAAGACCCTGCGCTTGGTAAGCGAGTACTGAATCAGCATATGGGGTTGAGTTATTGCAATGCAGTGCTTTTTCTGCTTCTCCCAATCTGCATTGAAATTTTCAATTTTATGAGGAAATGGAAAAGTAATAACAAAACAAACACCATATCATACATAACCCATAGTATACTATAATTACCATGTTGTATCTACTAGTCCTTGATACATTAAATGAAGCATATATTTCATTATTATCATTGAGTACCTGAAATATATTGTTGCTAAACGGTTATGGGCTCTGTGATATGAAGGATCAAGCCGGACAGATTCTTCACACTCAACAATTGCTTCCTGAAGCCTTCCTAAGCCAATCAAAGCTGCACTCTTGTTGCAGTGATACGTTGCCTTACATGAATCAATAGCAATTGCTCGGTTATACAAAGCCAAAGCCTCTTCGAATCTTCCCTGCTTGTATGCTTCATTTCCCATTGACTTCAACACCTCAGGGTCCACTCTGTTGGCCCTTGGACTCCGAAACTGTGCAAGCTCATCACTGTTCTTCCTCATGATATTCCCCATCAAGCCTTTGCTGGCATTACTGTAAGAACTGGACATAGGGTTCAAATCTTTGTTCTTAGGAACAAATTCTACACTCTTTCTTCTTGGGGTGTTATTTACAAGCAAGTTTCCCGTAAGTTTCAAGGTACCAAAGTCTTTGGTTGGGCACTTGTTGCTCTCATTGTCTCTCTGGTGACTATTGCTTATCCTAGCAAGTTCCAGAGAGTTTCCTGTGGGCTCTCTCTGTAGCTTGCTCTCATCATTGGTGTCCTGGTTTTGTTGAACCTTTGTGTGGGTTGAACTACCAGTGGATGATGATGTTGAGCTTCTTGCAGCATCTGAATGTTTCTGATTTTGATTGTTTCCGTATGTAGAAGGTGCTTGATGAATAGAGGTGCTTTTTCTGGCAGGTTTCTGGTCTGCACTGAGTTTGTGTGGCTTAGTGAGTGCTGCAGTGTCAGTGAAGCTTCTTCGTAGAACCTTTGATTCTTCATTTGGAGACTTCTTGGATTCATTTTGGCCTTGATTGCTATGTGCATTGTTGGTAGCCTTCATGGGTAGTGAATGTACAGATGATTTTCTCAGCTTATAGCTTTTGAGTTGGAGAATTCTACCCACGAAACCACAACCCAATTCATTCCCCAACTTCTTGTTCTTGGCCTTCCCTGCCATGGTTTTTTGAAGTTGGCACTCCTTGAAGATGAGTGTCAGCAGAGGAGGTATGTGAAGTCTCTCAGAATTACAGAAGCTGAAAGAGTTCTGAGAGATTATGAAAGGGAAATATGAAGTGATGGCTTGAATAGGAAGCAGTTTATATAAGAGGCGTGCCCTGAACAAGATGTTTTATTTATGTGTGTGTATATATATATATATATATATATATATATATATATATATATATATATATATATATATATATATATATATATATATAGCCTTCTTGAGTGCCTTCCAAGAAACAACTTCAGCTTTTTTATGTGGCTTTAGAGACACAATGGGCAGAGGTCCAGGGTTAAAAAGAATAGTAACATACACATATAAGGAAAATACATTGGGATAAGTTCTGCAATTAAACAAAGAATCAGTTAATACCGTATTGGATAAAACATGCCAAAAGGAACATCGAGGTCCAAAATTTACACCACATAGTGACTGCATCTGATGGATTTAAAATGCTATAATTTGTACATGGTAATCCATTATTACCTGTCTATTTTGTCCACAAAGGAGATAATTTTTAATCACCATTTAAGTATGTGTCTGTGATGTTATTAATAAAGAACACCATTCTTTGTTGAATATTTATTTGGTCATATTATTTGTTAAAATCAAGTCAGTTAGGACGCACCCTCAATCCGTGTCAAGGGCCCAGGCCATAATTAATTTAATTTAAATTAAAATGGGAAGCATATTAGAAAAAAAAGAAAAGAAAAGAAAAGAAAAGAGAGGTTAGTATGATTATAAAAATGAGGCTTGTTGCACAATCATTATGATTATGACTAAATAATGAAATAGAAACTTTCAAGATAATCGTCTTATCTAGTGCTGTTTCTCTCTTAGAACCTTCGTTTGAAAAATAATTAAATCAAACATTTTCATTTTCAAATAACCAAAAGTATTTTTTTTTGTTATAGTAATTAAATTTGTTGACAGACTAATATGACATCACATTATACAATAGTGTATTTTCGAAAACAGTGCTTTAAGTTCGTCCCTCATTGATAAGAAACCATATCCAAACCAGGAGCTAGCTCTACTCTATACTTGAAAAAATTAGATTAACTTTCCTGACATGTTAATCCCATCCACCTGGCTCTCAAGTCTCGAATCTTGAAGCATCCATTGCTTTAATTATATTTTGTTTATAATATATGATATTCTTTTGAAGAAATGAATTAGCATATGTGATTACTTGCTAGAACAAAATTAATAACTAAAAACAAAAATAAAGAATCATATTCGCCCCTTCAAAAAAATAGCACAGTTTCTTTATTTTGGACTACGGAGGGAGGGGGACGTTGGGGGGCCTACAATTGTATCTTTCAGTCATTCTAATTTAGAAAAATTTTGTATCCTTGGGGAGGAAGAATCGGATCTTACCGAAATTAAAATCATGATGAGAATTATATTATTAGTGGAGTCCTTAAGAAATGGATGTTAGCGATATTTTGTAGAGGAAGAAAATTCTTCCACTAAGGAGGTAAGAATTTCTCTCTAATTTATTCATATGGTGTGAATATCTATCTCTTTCAATTTGCGTTTTTGACATTTATATTAATAAAGTATAAAATTGTTACATATATATATATATATATATATATATATATATATATATATATATATATATAAATATGTATGTAACAATTTTATTTTCTGTACACTTATACTTTAATTTTATAATAAATCTTATTTTATTTTCTATACACTTATACTTTAATTTTATTATTAAGTCTGATGCGAGTTATGTACATCTAAAAGATATATACCAAGCATTATAGAATCAAGTAAGCTAATGAAAGCTTCTATATGATTTATTTGGTAAGAGGTACATCATTTATTTACATACTGACTTTGAAATGGTCATGGCTGCATAACATGGGACTTACAGTTGAAGCCTGAAGTCACTTTCACTTAGGTGGGAATTATTATAATTCCGGGAATTTTAGTATACTCTTCTTTTTTTTTTTTTTTTTAAAAAAAAAAAATTCTCTTGTATATATATATTTTTTAATGTGTGTGTATATATATGTATTTTTAATATATAAAATGGAAAAATAGGTTTACTTGTAAGTTGGGAGCCAACACTTTGTGACTATAAATAAAGGCATTGAGAAGCAAATACATGATTCTCCTAATCACGGAAAACAATTAATTTGTTAGCATTCTAAAGTGGTCCTTTTCCATTTCTTGTTAAAAACTAGGAGAGCCATCCATTTGAATTGATGAGAAACTTTGTTAATAGCTGTTAACAACTTGAGAAAAGCTCAAAGTTTGTTGATTGATTCCTGATTATGATGGGTGTTTAAATTTGTTGCCAAGCCACAACCACTAAGACCTTTTCCAAATTCAACGTTTAGATATTGTCAAACCTATTGGATAATTTCTTTACTTTTTCTTTTCTTTCCATTGGATTTGACAAGCAAAGCATTTTTGTTTGGCCACAAGACCCGCTTTCCACTGAAGCTACATCTACTTATTCAAGTGTAAACCATTTCATTTTAGTACCCTTTTGCCACCTTCCTGTCAATTCCATTTTGGAGGTTGTTGGAGATTCTTGCCTCTTGTTTTTTTACGTGACACTGTGACATGGAGGATTTCACTCGTTTTCATTAGATACGCGTGTTTGGGGCCATCCAATGTAAAGAGAGTTGAGATTTTATCAGAAGCATTTTTGTCCAACACTCTGCCCACATCCTGTCTCTTATAAACTGTTGTCGGTGCCGATTTCTTAATACTCTGCATACCCCTGCAATTGACGGTACACCATATACATACTAATATACATATATTTTGAGATTTCCCTACACTTCAGGTTCAGGGCACCAACACCAAGCATTTCTAACCAAAATGCATGTATGCATTATTTTTGGTTTACCAAGAATTTAAATTGTTTATTTCAATTGTAAAAGGTTAAAAATCTAAAACGCAACATTTGCTCAAATGCTATACACTTGTCTAAAACAACACAGAGCTACAACTTAAACTATATTAAAAAAAATTGAAAAATAATTGATTGGGATTTAATTTGCGGCTAGTCATTCATTTTGATTTTGGGGGTATGGAATTGATAGAATTGGGCAGTAATTATATAAATAAATAAATATATTTGTAATCTCTACCTAAATTTTGTTGAATTTAATCACAGATATAATTTTAACATTTTATCAATAAACTTACTAGAGAAATTGTGATTCATTTAAACAACTAGTTAAAATTAAGAAGGTATACCAAACTAGAGCATCTCATGTACCACGAACCACGCAGCCTGAATTTGATTTGAAACCATTCAATTAGCACAAGGTAAACGAAAGTCGACCCACTTACAATGCTAGATAGAACCTTATGCTTCTCAATTCTCAAGTAATTCTTTTGCCGACAGAAACAAAGAAACAGGAAGAGACACAAACTGATTTCTTCCATATATCTCATTCAGTGAGAAAAGTGACACTACTTACTCATACGGATCACACATACAAATAATTGTTAGTTAAACATTATCTATCATTAATATTTAAATTATTATTTGACATATATAAAAAATCATAAAAATCATTATAAAATTACATAAATATTTTTATATATATTAAATAATAATTTAAATATTTAAAAAATTACAGAATAACATATCTACCTAATAATTACTTCATATACAGACCCTCTGACCTTTTCAAAAGTAGTCAAAGTTCTACGAGCAAGGAACAGTTGGATTGTCTATCTCCGAGAATTTCTTGTTTGTCTTCAAAACAATTAGCCAAAGCGTGGCAGGTTGCAGATAGCCCCATACAAGCCGACAAATTGTGACCCCTTTCAAGTTCAAACCAAATACTAGGTAGGAAACAACATAACACGAGAATTTCATTGTCGTCACCGTCGGTGTCCATGAGATAATAATTAGTTGCTGAGTCTAATTCTAAGCATGAAAATAACGAAAGGAGGTAGGGAGGGTGGGTGAAGAAAAAGACATGACAGATTTATATATTAAGAAGGGAATGGTTTTGGGGCCATTTGTTTGGTCGCATAAGAGGCCATTGAACCAATCAATTAATTCTCAATGCATGCATTGAGTTCCTCTCCCCCTTCCTATCTCTTTCTCTAAATTCCGAGAAGGTGTCCTACTCCAAAGTCCAAACGATAAGAGTTAATTGAAACCACAAAAATGCTGAACCCCCATGCGTGTGCAATGATTGCCTAATTGGTACTGAACCGCAATCATCCTATAAATAAATATGTTTTCAGTTCTCTCCTTTGCGTTACCATGTAATTATAATTAACAAAAATTGCACGTGCCAATATTAACTAAACTAAGTAATGACTGCGTGGTGAGAGGCTGAGAGGTAAATAATAATTGAATGACTACATAACATCAAGAGTATCAATATACGAAATAGAAAAATAGATTTGTTAATCTTATCTGACATTTAAGTTTTTTATGCGTAGTGGCTAGCTAATATTTAAATAAAAATGTGAATCATGATAATGAATTGTTAGATTGTACGCATCAATAATTTTTTTTTGCAATAATGTAATAAATAGCAGTATACTTGCATCTAATAAATAATATTTGTCATTCGGCTGCTAACTTAAAGTTGAAACCCAAATCTTACATTTAAAAAGAAAAAGTCGAGCCCAAATATTCTTAGCATATAATAAGATTAATGAAGTTTTTGGATTAAATTTGTGCGGGATGAAAGGAAAAACTCAAATAATAGAAACTCATCAAGTGAAACTATATTTGTGTTAGATGAAAAAAAAACTTTTGCTTTTACTTAATTTTTGTTAAAAAAAATGTTTTTACCTCTGTATTTAATAAGTTAAACTTTTAAAATAAATTCCAAATAAAAAAACTTTTAAAATAAATTAAGTCTAGACATGCATTGCGTGGAATGTGGAATGTGGAATGTGGAATGCAATGTATATAACATGACTTGTTTGCTTGCTTAGAAATTCAATACTAAAATATCATTTCGGTGATATGCAAATGCTTAATTGCAGGCTTTTAAAACAGTTGTGACCCACCAACAGATTAATAAGTTCAATCATGATTGCCATTCATGCACAATTTTCAAGAAAGAGATCATTAATTTTACAGATTAGAAAATATGTTTCTTTCACCATTATCTATTTATTTACTTAATCAAAGAAAGGCATCCAAATAATGTATAAGAAATTGGAAATTCAAAGTAGTCAAGCCTGAAATTCTTGCTAATGACTAAAGAACTTGTTTAATACACGTTGGAATCCCGTAAAGAACGAGAGCTTCAGAGCTGATGCTGACGTTGGGCTCACTAGGGGCATAGGCTTGAGATCGAAGGCTCGAAGCTTGGAGGGGGGAGAAAGAAGCAATACATAAGATTGGGACTTAAGTCTCCTATATAACCTGACTTTAGCAGTGTAGAGTTGCATAGACGCACGTGCATTTTACGTAAAGAAAAACACGTGGTCACGTGATCGAAGGGCATCGGAAAGCTACAAGCTTCCAGTTTAAGCTCTGGCTGCCCTTAATTAGGCGTGTAGTTGAGTTCATTTGGATAAACTTTAACAAGGTGTTGGTATAAAAATAAATTTTTTGATTCAAATGATTTTGAGGTTTATTCGAAAATTCAATATGAAAGATATTTACTAAGTTAATATGAGTTGCACTTGTGAGATTGAATAAAGGACACAAGTATTCTATTTTTTTTAGAATCAAAATTGTTGAGACTTAAGTTACTAAAGTGATAATTTTGATTGTGTCTTAAAAGTTGAAATCCAAAACACCATAACTAGACTTATGAATTTTTTTTCTTGAAGATAGAAATGAAGATTTCGATCAGAAGACAATAACTAGTAGAAGATTCAAGATTCAAATTCAAATTAGATGTTATTTGAATTTAAATTAAAAGTTAATAACAGTTAAGTAGTTAGCGTTCATACAATACTTGTCAAAATCTTGTAAGAAAATAGTTACTTATGTTGTTTATAAATACTAAGGAGATAAAAACATTTAGGGATTGAAAATTATTCACTTGTACACATCTCCAAATACGCTCAAGTTACTCTGACGCTACAAGAGCAAATTGGGATTAGTCAAATATGTTTCCATCCTACTTTCTTTATGTAAACATTATAATTTCAATGCAAGTTTGATTCAAGTTCATTTATTTCTTAAGTCATTTACATTTCTGCAAATTCTCTTATACTCTTGATCGAGTGATCTCTTTAAGATCATTTGATTTCTCTTACTTGCTTTCATTTATCATTCTGCAATTTATCTTTTTGTTAAGTTTACATTATTGTACTTTACTTTCCTATATTTTGATTTGCATGCGATTTAACTCGATTGCCTTTACATGCTTTCTTTACTTTTGTTTACAGTTCTTTGCATATTTTACTATTTTTATTGTACTTATTAAATTCTCATTCGATATCCACGTTTCTTGTGTTTGATCGAAATTCATTCTAACATTCTGATTAAAAAGTGAACAACTAAGAACTTGTGAATCCTTTTGAGGAAGAGATTCCCTTCCTAACTTAATAACTAGAATCCAATTTGTCTTTGACAAAAAATTAGATTAAACAAATTGACACACTCAGTGGGACTAAGTCAATACATTGATTCATAAAAGAATCCATTTAATTGTCTATGCAATTAAGAAGTGAAAAAATAGTGTCAAGAATGTCAGACAATACATCAATTAATGCTCAAAGCCCTCAAGGAGAGAATAATGGAGCAAATGATAATAGGGACATTGTAGTTTTTGGGACTTTGCCATAATCTCAAGATCCTATGGTGAATGAAATCATAACAACTATAGGGATTCCTGTTTCTAACTTGGAAAATAGAAGACTTGAGGTGAATTGAACAACACCTTTGTATGGGTTGCCTCTTGAATTCACACCCCAAAATATTACACAAAATGTAGGAACTGCCTAGGCGACAGACACAAACGCAATACCAAATGTTTCAGCAAGAAATCAAGTGGTAGGTACTAATGGCCAAGCAACAAGGACCAGTGTAATTCGAATTGATAGGCTAAATATGATAACAACATTTGTCTTCCCAAATTTTCTAAGGGATATGTCTTCGATCCCTTATGGGAATACGAATACAACCTTTAATAATATTCGACAACAAATGGATAAGAGTAACCATGAAATTGTCAATATGTTAATTCAATAAATGATAACTGTCATTACCCCACTTATTGAATCAACGAATAATACCTACACAACGTTGGCCAGAAAAAAGAGTAGAATTGTTGATGTGTTTTGGAATCCAGATGAATCTATTGGTAATCGAGGCAAAAATGATCAACTAACATATCAAGACAATAATCAATTGGTGAATAATCAAATTATCAATAACCAGCTTGATGATAATTAACCAAGAGAAAACCAACCTGGCCAAAATGTAGGTTTTCAATTAGTGAATCGAAATCAAAATGTTGATAAGCTCCTAGCGAGAATTAGACAAAACAATCTTAGGGGCATCAAAATATCAATCAGGTGGTTGAACAAGTGTTAAATAGGTATGATTTTAATGTAGGTTATGCAAACCAATCCTATTTTGTGTTAGCATTCCCATAATTTATTCAATAGGAAGAATTTCCTAAAGGGTGGAAAGCCCCAAAAGTTTCAACTAAATTTGCTAGTGAAAGTGGAGAATTAGCTTTCAAACATATTACTTGATATACAATAAAAGCAGGGAATATATCTACTAATAAATATTTAAAAATGAAATACTTCCTTAGTTCCTTAACCAAGAATGCATTTACTTAGTTTACAACTCTCCCACCTAATTTGATCCGCTCTTGGAATCAACTTGAAAGAAGCTCATGAACAATTCTTCAGAGGAGAGACTAAGGTAAGTCTTATGGATCTATTTAACATTAAAAGAAACAACAGGGAATCCATAGATGACTACTTAGCGTGTTTCATACAAATGAAGGCTAGGTGTTTCACAGTGATTCTAGAATCTGAAGTTGTGAAAATGGCTGCTAGTGGATTGAATTATTCCATTAGGAAGAAACTTATAAACCATCAATTATTGGATATGTCTCAACTTGCTAATAAGGTGAGACAAATTGAATTGTTAAAACTTGAAAAAGAAAGGGTAAAAAAACATTTCAGGAAAGAAAAAATTGCTTATGTTGAAACAAGTAACATGCCAGAAAAATATTTCAAGCAATCGAAAGGAGATAAAATTGCCTATGTCGAAATAAATGAGGCTGAAGATGTAGATGAGGAAGAGAATGAAGTTAACATTGTAGAATTACAATTTGGTCCTCCTTATGTGTGTTTGTCTTTAAAGCTTGTTCGAGCTAAAGACAAAATGAAATACTTAAGCAGGCAATCCTATTATTTCGATATAACTAAGGCTGATCAAATTTTTGATGTGTTGTTAAATGATAAGCAAATTAAACTGCCTTATGATCATAATATTCCTTCTTTGGAAAGATAAAGGGTCAAAATTACCGTAAATACCATCATAAATATCATTATTCAACTAACAATTATGTTCGTTTTAAGGATTTGATCCAAAAAAGAATCAAAGAAGGAACGTTGAAATTTGAATAAAAGAATAAAAAAGAGATTAAGGTAGATACTGACCCTTTTCAAGGTGAATGCAAGCTACATTGAGCCAATAAACCTCATGCAAATCAATATGGTGGATGTTGCTGAAGATGTTTTGCCTGAGATCAATACTAAAGTTGATCTCGATGTGTTTGAGGCCAATGAAAAAGAAGTTTTTCCTAAGGTAGGGAAGACCCTAGTAAAGTTCCTGATTTAAAAGAAAGAAGGAGAAAGAGAGCTTTCGCTATGCCCACGGTGTAGTGTAATTTTTGATAGATTGGCTGCTAAGTCTTTAGAGGCTGCCAGGAAGCAAAAGCTGAAAGCTCCAATGACATGCTCTAAGAAAGTCAAAATCTATAATCAACCAATCAATTAGAAGTCTGTGGTAATGGTTGATTCGAATGATAATTTTAAGAAAGGAAATATGAGAGTGCCACCTGCAAATGTGGCCAATAACAAATGGATAAGGAACAACCTAAACTTCCAGAAGGCTCCTCAGAACTACAAGCCCAACTGGCACAAGTTTGAGCTTGGGATGCAATATCCTGTGGGAGGAAGTGTTATTAAGCCAAATACTTGGTATCGAAATGTAGGACAGGCTTCAAGCCAAGGGAAGGGCCTTTACATGTCAAAGATCCAGTGAAGGAAAACCTAGAAATTTTGACAGCATCAACAGGCAATGGCTCAGATGCAAGCCATACCCTATGTTGAAGTAGTGAAAGGATCACATGTGAATCAAGTAGGGAAAGGGAAGCAACCAAGTCCTATAGACGAAGACAGGTTAACTGATTCATTCGATTCTGGTTTCGATGATGAGCTGGAACCCATCTTTAAAGTGAACGCGGTGTCTGTGTTGCCTTCTGACATTGTTGCAACATCCAATGAAGAGGACATAGACACAGAGGAAGACTTTGTGGATAAGTCAGATAATGTTGACGAACACTGGTATTTCATCGAAGAAGACATTGTTGAAATTAAAGAGAATTATGCAATCTTTGACGTATCCACACAAGAGATGAAAGACCACCTTCAACCTTTTTTTATTAAAGCAGTTGTAGATGGAAAGTTAGTTAGTAAAGTATTGATAGATGGTGGTGTTGTAATTAACTTAATTCCAAAGAGTTTATTGAAAAAATTTGGAAAGATTGAGACAGATCTGTTGCCCCATAATATGGTAGTTACTGATTTTAATGAAAAGTCTTCGACTTCTGAAGGAGCAGTGGCCCTCGAAATAAAGGTTGCATATGTAAAATGGTATACTCTCTTCATTGTGGTGCCTTCGAGAACAAGTTACAATTTGTTGTTAGGGAGATAATGGATCTATGTTATTACAGCAGTTCCCTTAACAATTCATCAAAAAATGTTCTTATGGAATGAAAAAAGAGAGCTGGAGATGGTCGAAGCTGATGACAACCTATGCTATATACAACAGAATCATGTATATTTCAAGATGTACATTGATATGTGTATAAAATCCACATATTTTATGTTTGTTTAAACATGAATTTGAATACTTTGAGATAAGAATTATGCTATTTATTTATGATATTAAGTGAATTCTAGGCCCACTAAATTAAATGTATTTTTATTGTGTTTTGTAAGAGTTTAAAAGCTTTTGTGATATTTTAGGCATGATTATTAAAATCTTGATAAAGAGCATAAAGACATTATTACAGTATTCTGAGCATAACTTTTGCTACATAGCTCAAATTAAGCTAATCTTGGTGTCTATGGAAAGATGAGAAAATTTCCTACAATTTTCATGAAGACATTGAATCATAGTTAATGCATTAAGAAGGTGACAAACTATGTGCAAAGTGGATGATAAAGTTTGACCAAGTCAAGTAGCATTCATAAATTTTAAGGATCAAGTTAGATTCTTAATTAGAGTGCAAATAATCTCTACTTGGTGACTAAGTATCTATGCGTTTAATGCAAATATCTCAAGAAGTTTCTTAATTTGAGTAAGATATTTGTTTCCTAATTTATATGGATTCAACAAAAAGAAAATAAGAAACAAGAGATTTGGTCAAATATTAATTAAGGAAAGTATCGTTATCAAATATGTCTCAGTAAATTAAGGATAACTTTTTCTATAAGTATGTGATTTACCTGATTCTAGTGGCGTTTGAAAGTTAAGAAAGAGATCTAAAAATCTCATGTTGACACATTTTCTTAATTAAGCTGCCATTAATATTGAAGATTAGATAAGGATTCTCAAAGAGATAGAGCTTGTTGCAAATTCAGATTATCACACTCTTCTGACCATGTTTTAGTAATCAGACCATATCTTGGGTTATAGAGATCAAATCCAGATGTTGTTTGCAGAATTGAAAAGATAATAGAAAATCCTAAAACTTCACTGTTAAGATCAAGGGCAGATTAGGCCATCTTGAAAGTGATAAAAATTGTGCAAGTTAGATACGAAAAGTTGTCAGCTTTTCTATAAAAGGGGAAAAACGAGTTTAGCAAAGGAGCTCTTTTTTGGTTTCAAAACGATCCATGAAAATTACAAAGTTTTGGAGATTAAAAGGCAGTGACAATGGCGGCAAAGACTTCACTTTGGAGACTTAGAGGAGTTCATCATTGAAGACTTCTAAGATCTTTCTCTTCTAGGATTTTCTTCATGATGGTTCTTCTACACATTTATTTGTTTTTTTGCTTCTTTTGCCATGAGTTGCTAAACTTTTTCTCTTGCTAGGGTGAAGATGTAACTCAATTCAATTGACATGTATTAAGGTTAAATTTTTAATTAATTTCTTTTCTATTCAATTTGAGTGATTATTATGATTTTTAATATTTTTATGAATTAGAATTCTTTCATAAATTGATCTAGTGAGATATGTGTAGGATTAGAAGGTTTGCATATGACTTAGACCATAAATAATAAGTGTCATGATTTATAATCATTTAGGAATAGAGACTATAGGTTGTGTGGGAGAATTGTGGCATTTCTTGCATGAGAATCCATAGAGCAAAATTGTCATGCCTTTAAGAGTTAGAATTTAGATCAAGGGATTGACTAGCCTTTGATAATTAAAGAGAATTAATCTACTAAGGAATTAAGTTTTAATTAATTAAGAGATTCTCCCAATCAATTCAATGACTAGAAATTAATTAGAACAAAGGTCCTAAAGCTACTCTATTGTCTATAACAGATTATTGAATTAAGTGAAGTCGGATCCCTGGTATCTTTATCATTGTTTGTTTACTCCTTAATTTGTTATCGTGTTCTTTTACTATTTTTAATTTATATGTTTTTACCTTATTTTATTTTTTCTTCAATTATTTGTTTTCTTTTGAACTCTTTTTAATCTCAATTTTCAATAGCCTAAATAGTGTTAATTTGACGAATTTAGTACTTGACAACATAATCTATGTCGGACGATACTTTTTTTAATCATTATGTTACTTTTGCGATTCAGTATACTTGTCAATTGAGCAACATACGTCCCTAGGGTAAAACCCTTCAACATTTGGGATGCGAGAGCTTTCGATAGCAAGACCATCTAAATGATAGCTCTAAGCCCTACGGGCTTCAATCTAATCCCTAAGGCCGATTCAATTAAGCCTAGAAAAATTAGTAAGAATGACTCTTGAGAGCTAATTGGCTAGATTGTCAGCCTATATCGCTGACAAAGGCACTACTATTGGTGCAATTGAGAGTCAATTGACTCTTATCTTAGCTTATGTGACTGAGAAATTAGGCACTTTTGATAGTGTCAATGTGGACTGTATATATGGTGATTCTTCTATAGGATTCAAACAAACCTCTCTATCTCAAGGAAATAAAAAGATAGAGGTACAAGACCCCTTAGAAGAAATTAATTTAGGAGATAATGTAACTAAATGACCTACTTATATTAGTTGTTTGTTAGCAAATAGCTTCAAGTTAGAGTTAGTCAAGTTACTTGAAGAGTTCAAGGATTGTTTCATGTGGGATTATGAAGAAATACTTGGACTAAGTCAAAATCTGGTGGAACACATACTATCGATTCTAGCATGACAAAAGCCAATTAAGTAGGCTCTAAGAAGGTTTGCACCAAATGTGGTTTTGAAAATTAAAGAGGAAATCAAAAGACTTTTAAAAGCTAAGTTTATTCGAGCCACAAGGTATGTAAATTGGATTTTCAATGTTGTTCCTGTCATGAAAAAGTATAGTAAGTTAAGAATATGTATTAATTTTCAAGATTTAAATTCTGACACTCTTAAAGATGAATATCCCATTATGCTAGTTGACTCAGCATTAGGCCATGAAATTCTAAATTTTATGGATGACTATTCTGGGTACAACCAGATTTTTATTATTGTAGAGGACGTATTGGAAAACTACTTTTTGATGTCCAGGAGTAATTGTCACATATGAGTAGATAGTTATGCCTTTTGGCTTAAAAAATGTTAGAGCCACATATCAAAGGGCCATGAAATCTGAAAAAAGAACATCTAACAAACTTAAAACAATCGAAAGAATGAGAAAATATGGATTAAAGATGAATCTCATTAAGTGTGCTTTTGGTGTTTTTGCAGGAAATTTCCTTAGATTCTTAGTCCAGAAAAAAGGAATTGAGGTTGATTAAAACAAAGCTAAAGCCAAACTCAAAGCATGACCTCCTTCGAACAAGAAGCAACTCTAGTCTTTATTAAGGAAGATAAACTTGCTGAGAAGGTTAATTTCAATTATATCTAGAAAGACCAAGGTGTTCTCCTCGCTTTTGAAGCTCAAAGCTGAAGAGGAATTTCAATGGGAGAAAGAACACCAAGAAGACTTTGATCAGATCAAAAGTTACTTGGCTAATCATCCAATAATGATTCCTTAACCTCTAGGACGTCCCTTGAAGTTATATATTTCAGCTTCAGATGAAACTATTGGGAGCATGCTAGCCTAGAAAGATGTGAATAGAATCGAAAGAGCCATTTATTATATTAATAGAGTTTTGATTGATGCTGAAACTTGATATAGTGTAATAGAGAAACTATGTTTAGCTTTATATTTCTCCTATACTAAGTTAAAGTATTATATGAAACCCTATGAGGTGCTTGTACTCTCGAAAATTGATATAATAAAGTACATGTTATCGAAACTTATTTTGCATGGTAGAGTTGGGAAATAAGCTCTTGCTTTTACTAAATTTTCTTTAAAATACATGTCATTGAAGGTTATGAAAGGCCAAATACTGACAGAATTTTTTGACTGATCATCCATGTGTTGAAGTTGAAAAAATAATATTAATTACGTGAGATTAAAGCCATAGAAATTATATTTCGATGGATCGAAACATAGTAGGGGTGTTGGTTTAGGAGTTCTTATTATTTCATCAAGTGGAATCCTAACCAAGTTCATGTTCGAATTAAGACATGAATGTTCAAATAATAAAGTTGAGTATGATGCTTTGATATCTGGCTTAGAAATGTTACTTCCACTTAAGACTAAAAGTATCAAAGTAATAGGTGATTCCCAATTAATCATTAAATAATTGACTCGAGAGTATGAATACATTAACCAAAATCTAATTAGATACTTTGCTTTTGCAACAAGGTTACTATATGAATTCGATGAGGTTATAATGCAACATATCCCAAAAGAGGAAAATCATGAAGCTACTGAACAAGCCCAAATAGCTTCAGGATATAAGATTTCGAGTGAAACATTAGCTAAGTTAATCGAGATTAAAGAGAAATTGTATTCATTTGAGAACTTAAAAATCTTTTCAATTGAAAATTTGGATAATTCTAATCGGAGGAAGTCCATTGTTGATTATCTAAGAAATCCAAGTTCACCAGTCAAAAGGAAATCTAAATATAGAACACTATACTATGTCATAATGGGTGATTCACTTTATAAAAAGTTAGTAGATGAAAATTTATTGACATGCTTAAGTGAGAATGAAGCATACATAGCCTTAGCAGAAGTATATAAAGGCATTTGTGGTGCTCATCAAGTTGGGAAAAAAAAGAAATGAGATTTATATAGACAAAGAGTATATTGGCCTACAATAGCTAATGATTTCAATTCCAATGCTAAGTCATGTGAAGAATGTCAAAAGCATGGGAATATTCAGCATGTCCCGGCTAGTGAATTACATTCGATCATTAAACCTTGGCTATTTCGAGGATAGGCACTCGATTTAATAGGACAAATTCATCCTCCATCATCTATAAACATAAGTATATATTAGTTACTGTTGATTATTTTATGAAATGAGTCGAAGCCATTCTTTTGAAAGATGTTACCCAACAAGACATAATAAATTTCATAGAAGAAAATATTATATATAGGTTTGGTATTTCTCAAACCTTGACAACTGATCAAGGGACTATTTTTATTGGTTGAGAGATTACCCAGTTTGTTGAATTGAGGAATATTAAGTTAATTATTTCAACCCCTTATTATGCTCAGGCTAATGGTCAAGTTGAAGCAGCTAACAAAATCCTAATTAGTTTAATAAAAAAACATATTGGTCGAAAATCAAGAAGTTGACATGAGACATTAAGTCAAGTTTTGTGGGCATATCAAAATTCACCTAAGGAGGCAATTGGTGCCACGCCCTACTAGTTGGTATATGGTCACGAAGCAGTATTACCAATCAAAATTAACCTTCAATCAGTTAGATTACAACGCCAAGATGAAATTCCAAGTAAAGATTATTGGAATTTGATGTTTGATTAATTAAATCATTTAGATGAAGAAAGGTTAATTGTTCTTGAAAACTTGATTCGACAAAAAGAGAAAATTACAAAATTCTATGACCTTCGAGTCAAGAAAAAAGAGTTTAAATTAAATGACTTAGTGTGGAAAGTTATTTTTCCTATGGAGAAGAAATTGAAGTTATACGAAAAATGTTCTCCAAATTGAGATAGACCATATCAAATCGAAAATGTCTTTTTTTGAAATGCTTATTTGATTATAAATGTGAATTCTAATGAAAAAATTGTTTTGATCAATGGCAAATATCTAAAACAATATAAACTAATAGTACATGAAATAAACATTTCATACTAAAAGGTAGTTCAATATGTGATTAATATAGTATTGAACTATAGCCTCGATCTACATATAAAAAAATGTGTAATGTTCTGAAACTAAAGATGACTAAAGAAAAATTGGAAGGACTCTAAGGTTTCCTTGCTTTCTTTTTCTCAGCAGTAGCTTTTTCGAAAGTAAGTCTTAAGGTTTCAATGGCTAATATTATATCTTTACTTTCAACAACCCACTTAGTACAATCATTTTTCACTTATAGCTCTTGGGTTGTGAATTTATCAATTGTTGCTTGAAGATTCACCTGCTGCTGCTTGATCTCCTGAAGTTAGGATTTTAATTCAGCAATCTTTTCTTCACTTCGATTTAGTTTATCCTAAGCAGTTGATAAAGCTGTGTGGAGTTTCTATTGCCTTCCTTTGGCCTTTGTCACATCATTCATCAATTTGACCCTAGCGTCCAAGAGTTGTTGATGATCAGCAATGACTAGTTAGAAACCAGAGAAATTGGCTATTAGATCTTCGAAGAAACCCCTAAGCTTCTGAACAACTTGCTTAACAATTGGGGTTAGATATTGGTTATGTTGTCCAAGTTGCTCAAGCAAAGTGATTATTTTATGCTTGTTTGCTTCAGAAGTCATCAACTGATCTAGCCCTGAATTCAACAAAGTGGCAAGCTCCTGCAATAGGTTGGCAATCAAGATGCTCTGAACTTCAGCTTCAGAGTGGGCAGTAGAATGATTAGATTTCATGGATATCAAGGTTTTCCCAGAAAGAATATCTTCAATTAGCTTCAAAGGAGCACTATCTTCATTTAGGTTTGAAACATTCTCATTGTGCCTACCATTATCATCAACTATTTTGATTGCTTTTTGAAGATTAGAAGCAGGGGTCCTAGCAATGGTTGGTAGATCAATTTCGAGTTGATTTCATCCTTGTTGTTGGGAAATGTTTTCCTTTGCCAATGATAATTAGATGATAAAAACAAATTGTATATAATTCAAGTTCAAATTAATAACTTGAAAGAATGTATCAAACCTGCACAACAACTTGAATGTTTTCAGGATTCATTACTTCTCGAAAAGCTCCAGTGCTTGTTTCTTTTTCTGTCAGATCAATATCGACAAGTTGAACTTCTCCTTCAGGTTTAAAATGTCCCTCGAATGGAGCACTTGGAACTGGTGGAGAGATTTCTTCAAGTGGAGGCATTTGAGTGCCTTGAGAGGGGGTCAAGTCCCTTTGTGGAGAAGGAGGGGTTGATGGAGTTTTGGACTTCCTCGAAGTCGCTAGTGGATCGTCTGTGGCTAAATTAATTGTCAAAGGATCTTGCTTAAGATCCTGAAATAAGTTGATATAAAAATGGATATAAAAAACGAGGTTACAATTATTACAAGTTAATTAAAAGAAAGGTCTCACCATAATATTTTCAAGAGTTCCTTGATTAATAAATGAAGATCTAGCAGCTTTTGATGTTGGCTGCTCTTCAATCTCTTATTGAGAGGATTCAGAAATCTCAACATTCAAGATTTCTCTTCTTTTAATGGTTGTGTGTTTAATTCGAGCAAATTTCATAGGACTTTCACCTATGACCTATTCCTAAGAAGTTTGAAAAGTTAGTTATATCCAAATATAAAATATAATAGAGACAAAATAAAGCTAAGAGGAAACAATGAGTGATCAGTGGCCAATTTAAACAAAAAAGCTAAGGGGAAATTATGAATTTTACCATAAGGAGGAAAATTTATTATTTAGTAAATATATAGATAGGATCTTGATAGTTATGCTAGTAGCAATTAGCAAAAGTCACTTCATTCTTCTTGGAATCCTTATCCACGCCTTATGCTTCACATTTGGGGTCTAGAAACCAGTTGGTCATACCGAAAGGAGCATTGGGGAGTGGAGGGAACTTAAGAGGGGTTTCAAAATCTTTCAATGATGCAAAAGGATTCGAAATGAAAGCTTTAATAAACTTTGCATAACATTTCTGATAATGCTCAACTTGTTTTTGTTTCAAAGTTTATTCAGCTTCTCAAACCACCAATCTTAAGTTTCAATGGTCATATTTAACTTTATAAAATTTCTCGAACTTTGAGATTTCTTTGAAGTGCATACGTTTTGATTTCTTATTTGCATCTTCAGTCTACATAGAAGAGCCTTGGTTAGTCATCCTCCTAAAACATTCTTCAAGTTCAATTTTTTGGGATGAATAATAATGGTTCCACCAATTAATGAAACTTAGGGTGGTATAAAAAGAGCTCTTGCAGTCGAAAGGATTAAACCCTTCCTTCTTCATTCTTTCGAAGGAATTACTTGAATTGTTTAAGATCTTTGTCTTAGCATTCACAAATTTGACATTCTTCTTTTTTAGAAATAGGAGCAAGAATGCATTGAGAAAAGTCAAATTGTTTAGAAACACAGGAAGGAAAATAAAGAATGAAGCTAAAATCTTTGGATTTTGGAAGAACTGGAGCAAAATAGTGTGGTGCACATATTGCTCCACAACTCGAAATTTTGAGACCGAGCTCTAGGGGTATCATAAAAGAAAGGTTGTCAAAACCATTTAGGACCACATTCTCGATTGGCAAAAAGAGAAAAATTAAAATTATCGGTATGAAGTTTCATATTGAGAAAAAAGGAGAAGAAATATTTGAAGTTGTCAACTTCTCTGCTAGTTTTTGAAGCATAATGAAGACGAGATAAAAGGTTTCCTTCAATGTTCCAAGAAGCACTTAAAGGAGAAGAACTTTGAAGGTGAGGTTCAAAAAGGGCATTAAGCCAAAGTTGGAGTAACAAAAAAGGACCACCTATGTTAGTTGAAGGTTTATCTTTAGATCGAAGAAGATTTATAGCCTCGCCATCGGAGTGTAAAATTGAACAAGAATCAATTTGCTTAAACACAGTGGTGTTCTTTCATGGATAAGAATAGCTAAATGATGTAAAAATTTAGGAACTTGTAAAGACTTAGTACATAAAACAAAAGCACTAAGCCACAACAAGAGAAAAGAAACATGTTCCTAATCTGAAACTATTTTAGTATCGAGCCAATTGTTTTCCATGAAAGCAATATATGTAAGTTTCAACTAGTTAGGCTCAATGATTTCAACAGGGTCCAGAACACTAGTGATTATTACCCTACCAATAGGTTTTAAACCTGTTATGGTAGCCAAATTGAAAAGAGTAGCGGTGAGCATGCCATAAGGAATATGAAAAGAATTTGTAGTTTTGTTCCAAAAGAAAAAAGAACTCGATAGCATAGAGGCATTATACTCAACACGGTCTTTGCTAAGTTGTATAAAATTGAAAATTCCAGAAGTTTTCCACTATTCTTTCTTAGCACTTTCAACTCTATGCAACCATTGCAAATAGAGCGACTTAGTTTGAGGACTTGAAGGAGGAGAACTCCTAAGTATTTTTGAGAAAGAATAAAAAAAGTCAGTCTTCAAGGACTCACCAAAGGCACAAATTGACCCACCTTCGAGACAAGGAAAGAAGTGTGAAATCGAATCGTGTTCATTGAGGGGAAGAGTTGGTCCTATAAAAGCATATCTTTCATTGGCAATCAAAAAGGGGATGATTACTTGAGATTTTCATAAGTCACAATTGTTAGTGGAAAGATCTAGGGCATACATGATTCTGTTTTTCTAGATGGGAGTTGCTACAGTAGCAACATTTGCAAGATTAACCACTTCATCAGTTTCAATGATTGAATGAGACTCCTGAGTAGAGGTTTCATTGTTAGAAGAGGAAGCCATTGAAGTTCAAACTTGAAGTTTGAGTCCAAAAGAGCAAAGTGCCCAGAAAAAGAAATTGAAAAGTGCGAAAGAACCATTTTTGGATGGAAAACAAGCTTCTGCGCTTAAAATAGGAAGACAGAAACTGGAACTATAAAAACCTCAAATCACAACAATGTAGAGCAATAGAATTTAGAAGAGAAGAGAGAGAGTTCAAAGGAAGACGATGAAAAGTGGGGAGAGAGACTCATTTAGGGGCTTTTAAATAGTTCATTTAAAAAAAAATTGCCCACATGAAAAGTTGACACTAGGATAAGGCGGCTAAAGTCATTTTTCCATAAAAATCATCATGAGCCCAAGAGTTCCCCAAAAAGTGGAGATATTGGTAAATAGGGGAAAAATCACGTTTTGATTAGGGGTAATTTAAATTTTATTTTATTTTCTTTGATTTCTCTTTATCTGATCATATCAGTTTCAAGTTATATAAAGCAACTAAAATCTGAGTCAGAGAAGAGATTTAGGTATAATCGAAAAGTAATACTCAAAATAATAATATTTATCTCTTATACTTCAAGAGAATAAATATTGGGGGGCATCTGTTAGTATAAAAATAAACTTTTTGATTCAAATGGTTTTAAGGTTTATTCAAAAACTTAGTATGAAAGATATTTACTAAGTTATCATGAGTTGCACTTGTGAGATTGAATAAAGGACATAAGTACTATGTTTCTTTTAGAATCGGAATTGTTGAGACTTAGGTTACCAAAGAAGTGGTAATTTCGATTGTGTCTCAAAAGTTGAAATCCAAAACACCAGTAACTACACTTACGAATTTTTTCTTGAAGATAGAAATGAAAATTTCGATCAGAAGATAATAGTTGTTAGAAGATTCAAAATTCAAACTCAAACTAGACGTGATTTGAATTTAAATTATAAGTTAGCAGCAGTTAAGTAGTTAGCGTCCATACAATACAAAAATTGCTATTAAGATTAGACAGTTACTTTAGTCTTAAACACTTGTCAAAATCTTATAAGAAAGGTAGTTACTTATGTTGTCTATAAATACTAAGAAGATGAAAATATTTAGGGGTTGAAAATTATTCACTTGCACAGATATCTAAACACGCTCAAGTCACTATGACACTACAAGAGCAAATTGGGATTAGCCAAGTATGTTTCCATTTTGCTTTCTTCATGTAAACTTTATAATTTCAATGCAAATTTGATTCAAGTTCATTTATTTCTTAAGTCATTTACATTCCTGCAAATTCTTTTCTACTCATGATCGAGTGATATATTTAAAATCATTTAATTTTTTTTACTTTTTTTCATTTATCATTCTACAATTTATCATTTTATTAAGTTTATATTATTGTACTTTACTTTTTTATATTTTACTTTTAGTTCGATTTAACTCAATTGCCTTTACATACTTTCTATATTTTCATTTATAGTTCTTTGTATATTTTATTATTTTTATTGTACTTATTAAATTTTCATTTGATATTCACGTTTCTTGTATTTGATCAAAATTCATTATGACATTTTGATTAAAAAATAAATCTATAAAAATTTGAGAATCATTTTTAAGGAAGAGATCCCTTTCTCATATTGATAACTGAAATATAATTTATCTTTAAGAAAAAAAAAACCTGATTAAACACAAGGACATTCTAATAACACCATCTATCATTGCTCTCGAGGTAGTCATTTCTAAGAATGATAACAAATAAACCATTCGACACTGTATTCGAAGAACTAAAATAGATTATCATGATCGAGTGGTACTTGGTATCTTCATCTTTCTTCGTCCTTAAAGTGATGCTATTATTATTATTATTATTATTATTATTATTATTATTATTATTATTATTATTATTATTATTAACAAACTGATGCTATTAATGACTCTATACTCCAGTGTCACATGTAGAGATTTACATACGAAGTCTTTCTTCGTTGGACCTTTATAAGATTCTAGTAAAATGGTGCCGCGGTTGAGGGTGTGATTGTATTGAGTGCAAATCTCAGTCTCATGGTTTTTGGGTCAACGCAAATCTTATGGATAAACATAAAGAAAGCACAACTACACAAAGAATAAATGAGCATCAGCATGGGACGCCGGAGGACCAAGAAACTAAAAATTAACCGAACCAACAGAAAAGCCCAAATTTATGGTCCATATGTTGATCCAGCCTACCTCTCACTGCCGAAATCTCTCCACGGCTGATGGATTGGTATGGCTATTTGTTTGGCCCCCGATCTCATGGTTTGGCTGGATACTAACAATACCATGGACATGTTTAGATCGAGGAGTTTGGAAGAGAAGGGAAAAAAGCCATGCTTTTTATTTCCATATTAAGATATATATAAAAATAAATAATGAATTGGAAGGTTACATGATAATATTTTATTTATTTTTCTCATTTTACAAATTTTTCAAATAGGAGAAATGTTTTTTTAAATAAAAAAATTAATCCTCCCCTCTTTTTCCCTCAAGATATTTTAATCTTTTGAAATGAAGCCACTTTTGTGGATATGTGGTCAATAAACCAATAAGTATAAGATAAACTATAAGAGATTATTTCACCCGCATACTTTTCAGAGTCCGTATCACTCTAGGTCTGTAGAAGTTCACTCTTCAGTTGCAAAACACAAGCATAGTTCTCCATTGAAAAGCAAGAAGTCGTTTAAAAAGCTCAATCTAATTCATTATATTCTTTATTTGGGAAGATGTTCCGATGCTTGTTTCCCGGTTTGTAGAATGTCAAGAGGCAAGAGATCGTGAACATTTCCTCTGTAAAGTGTCGCCACCATACAATTCAAAGTTTTGATGAGAATAGTTATTCAATCTGTTATTTCTCAATAAAATGAAGAATTGTATTTGATATTGTTAGCGTGATTGATTTTAATATTGATTGGTTAGCTTGATTGATTTGATTGATTATTTAAATAATTGAATTTTTTTTGTATATCAATTTTTTTTTATAAATAAAGATTAATTCTCCTGTATATAATTTGTTTAGAAATATAGATATGTTCATTAGTCTCTTTCTCTTTGTTTATGTTTCTAACTTGGTATCAGAGTCTCTAGGCTCTCGATCCAATCTTTCTGCTTACCGCCACCCTGTCGTTCTCTGATAAACCTCACCGTTTTCTACCACCATCAAAATCTCTCATCACTATCTTTTCTGGTTTGTTGTTCCCCAATCCTCCATTTTTGACACCAACAACACTGTTGGAACTATCATCCGCCGATCTACCGGCCACCTAAATTTCATTGCCATCCGACGTCTCATGCGCCGCCACACACCACCTCCTTCTCTACGCATGCGGCTCACGCATCTGATCATCTAGCCACATGTTTGACCAGCTTTGACTCACTCTGCAATGTGGCACTGATGTGGTTGTAGTGCCACCTCGCTGCTTACGTGTCCATCCGTGCTAACGTGTCATTGTTGACGTGGCACCGAACCCCCTTCTCAAAGTTTTTTGCTGAGATCTTTTTATTTTTGAGGTTCTTTTTTGTCAATTCATCCTAAAAAGTGCTCTTTTTTGCTATTATCCTTGTATGCTATTATGGAAAAGTATGATGTTGCACAACCCATTCCAGTTTTACTCAATGGTTCGAATTACACATATTGGGTTGAGGTCATAAGTGATTTTCTATTTTTTTTTTCTTTTTTGACTTTTCTAATTTTTTTTTTCATTTTCACTTCATTTTTTTTTATATAACAACATTCCTCATATCACCCCATATTATAATCACAATGTTTCTTTCCTGAAACACTTTGGAAAAGGATTAAGAAAGAAAAACTTAATAAACAGACTTAAAAGAGTAACTAGGGGTAAAATGTAAAAGAATAAAAAAATATTATTTCAAGGCTCAAAGTAAGAAACATGACCTAATATCATCTCTTTAGAAAATACATAATCAATTTTCATGGCATCAATTAAATGCAAGTGTAATATAAAACTTCTCTTTAACAAAAAATAACAATAATGAAACGATCTAGTGAAAAAAAAATTTGTGAGCATTAACAATAAATATTGGAAGGTCAAGAAAATACTCTCATAATAAAAATGAATAACTCAAAACTCACTAAGTAAAAATAGTACCACGTGTTCATCTTTCAAGTTCTCTAATTATTTTAATTTTTTAACAATGAGATATGCATAAGTAGCTATGTGAATATTTGAAACAACATGAGTAAGATGATAAGAAAAAAAATTCACACAAAAGTGACATAATAATAACATGACTGAATACTCAAGTAATGCACACTCCCAATCAAAACCAAACATTGTCCTTAATGTTTCAAATTAAATCCAGACTTAAGAGATAATCACAAATATGTATTAAAATAATTATTGGGACAAAACGAGGAAAGAATAATGAGGAAGAGTCACATACCTGACATGCTTAGCAATTGCAAGGGAAGAAGATTATTACACATTAACAATTGTTAGCAAAGAAAATAAATAACCAACAAAAAAAGAAATAAGTTGACTCAAACATTAAAGTGAAACTAACAATTAAAAACTAATCTATCAAAAGAAAATGAAAGAAACTTGAATTGTCTTCCATATAGCGCTAAGTTTAAAGTCTTCAGTCAAACTTGAGTTCTAAGTACTCTAAGTGTACGCTTTATCTCATGATCGTACTCTTTTAAATCTAATGACAAGGAGCGTCTCCCTAACATAAAGCAAATAAAATATCAAATTGAAAGAGACAAAGAGTTGGAGCAATAACATCTAGAATCAAAAGTTTGAGTAGAATTGGTCTTCTCCAACCTTTTTAACAAAAACTAAAAATAATAAAAATAAAAATAAAAAATACTAAGAACAAACAAATAAAATAAAATAGAATAAAAAATTAAATAAAAAAATCATAACTAAAAATTAAAATAGGTAAAAATTATCCTTTACTTGCAAGTAAAGGGCAATTTTCATGTAATAAAATTACCAATTACTTGCAAGTGCACAAGATTTATATAATATTTGACAAATATAAAGAGTGTCATATCCACAAGGAGTGACAAGATTAACTAAAATCTAATATCTACTTAAATTAATTTTTTTAAAAAGAAAAGATATTTTTATTTTATTTAATTAATCTAAGAATTTAAATTACGTACTAAATTAAAATTAAAATTAAATAATAAATCTAAATGAAATAACTTAAATTAAAATACAAGTTCAATCAAAGAACAATTCTAAGACCTCAAATCCATTACTAACTATGTAAAAATGAATTTAATTTGAATAAGAATTAATCTTATTATATGGAGTGTCTATGGTTACAAGCTTTGATCACAACTAAATATTTTTGAAATATAATTAATGACATAATTCATCTATGTTAGTCATGACAACTGTAACACCCCAATTTTTGATTATTTACGTTTGCTTTATTGTCTTTTTTTAATTTCAATACGTGTGTATAAAATTAATTTATTTGTTTAAATCAGTATTTGATTGTTTTGATCGTGTGATTTCTTTCAAGTCGAAAAATAATAATTTTCGGTAGAGGAAAATCTTGTTTGATTATTTGGAATCAATGGTCGATCTTACTAAACCAAATCCGAATAATACATATATCAATCTTTTAATTTTTAAGATTTTTCTGTATAATAAAAATATTTATCATGCAGAAAAATCTGTGGGACCCACGTTTGGCATGTGGGACCCACATTTGCTTTGTGAGATCCACGTTTGGGTTTGTGGGCCCCACTTTTAGGAAAAATTTACCAACGTAAAAGGCTTGTAAAATTCTAGACCAAAAAGTTAAAAAAATCCATAAAAATGGTTAGATTTAATAGATTAGTTAATTTAAAATTTAATTCAATAGATTAGTTAATTTAAAATCTAATTAAGTTAATCTAAAGGGGTTAAGTGATAATTAAATGGACTAAAACCTAATTAATTTTTACCATATTATAGTCTAGTATAATTAAGAAGGAGACTAGTGTTTCTAAATAAATAGATGATTAACTAAATAATAAAGGAACCTAGCTAATTTTTTTAATTAAACATAACTAGGAGGATTTAAGCATAAATAAGTTATTAAAAATCAATCAAAATTGATTGATTCTCCTATAGCATTTTCGGCCTTATGCATGAATTATGCACTCAAAAATTCAACAAGGAAGCAACCAAGAAGTTGCTAAATGCTTAGTCATCCACCATCCAAATAATAATGTTAGCAAATTGTCAACAAAGGAGACAAAGCTCCATAATTTGTGTCCTATGGCTATTATTAAGCCAAATTTGTCAAACAAAAAAAAAATGGATAGCTTTTTGCTTGAAGTCCTACGGCATATCATCTAAAATTTCCTAACATTCTATATCATTCACTCTTTTCTCTCCTACCCAAAGAACTCAAGAAAATTTCCTAAGTTTCCATTTCTCTACCATTCGCCAACACCACTTCTAACCCTTCCACTCATTTAAAATTTTATCTAACATCATTTCTTAAACCTAAACCATATTCTAAGAACATCTCTAGTTGTGAATTTTTGCTAAATCATCCATTTGGAGCTTGGAAAATCACTTTGAAGTTTCTTTCCTATAAGGTGAAAATTCTTGTTTCTTGTTTCTAATTTTATTTTAAATGTTCTAAGCCATGATTGATCCATGGTTTATTTTTTTTTTCAACCATAATTTATGACTTTATAATTTGTTTAAGGTTGTTAGGATTTTTGTTGAAGCTACACAAAATTTCTAAGGAGGAGTCCAAGGAGATCTTGTCTTCCTTATAGGTAAGAGGGAGATTTAATCTCATCAACCATGTGTGGTGGTGAGAAAATGGATGTAATTGTGGTGAAGAATCCATAAGGATTCATTCACTTGGTTGTTTGTTGTGTGATTAATTTTGTGTGCATGTTTATTGTCTTTTCTAGTTGTGATTAATTTTGTGTGCATGTTTATTATTATTTTTTATTTGTGATTTATTATGCATGCAAGCATGTTTATAGCTTTGATATTTGGTATGTGTTTTATTATTACTTTAATATATGGTATGTGTTCATAAATATATGTATATGTTCATGGATCTATGATAATTATTGTTGGATGTGCAAATATGTTGAGATTGCAAAAGTGTTCCGAAGAACACAAGATGAAGAGCTTATGGTTTTTTACTATGAAGAGAGAACCAATATGTTCTCAACCATTTTCTAAAAGGATAACTTAGTTGATCTAATTAAGTTAAAGGATTTTTCAATGATTTAATGGATGAAAAATAATTTTAAACATGGTTTGTATAAAAATGGTGATTTTTGGCCAAAAATATATTTTAATGTTTAATTGATCCAAAATTTATTTTCTAAGTGTAAATTAGTTTATTGACCTAAAAAGAATTTATTTACAATGGATTTTCAAGAACCAAATAAGTAAACAAATTTTTATTAGAAGTCTAGTGTATGAAAGAAATAAATTTTTGACACTTGAAAATACTTATCTTTGAGTTTTAAAGTATGTTAGCAATTTTTAAAGTATATTTTATGGTTATGATTAAATAAAGGAATTTTTAAAAGGAAAACGTAGAAAATATCACTTAGTGGATTTTCTAAACTAAATGTTGTCAAAATTGATTAAAAATGAGTAAGTGTTGAAGAACGTTTCAAAATGGCATTTAGAAAGCAAGAAAATATTTTACGTAGTTAAAGAATAAAATTATCGGTAGAAGAATTTATTAAATTTGATTTTTGGGAAAAACGTCAAAAATTATTACTTAGAGTAATTTTTGTAAGAAAAATAGAAAATAATGTCTAAATAATATTTTTAGTTTGGAATGTTTCAAAAATTTAATTTGGAACGTCAAGAAATATTTTATACAGTGAAAATAGTAAAAATAGCTTACGCGTATTTAAAATGATGATTTTTAAACTACGCGATTGAGAAAATGATTTAAAAATATTACGCGATTGAGAAAACGTTGAAAAATAATTACGCGATTGAAAAACGTTTGTAAAGTGTGACGTAATTGTGAAAATGGGATAAAATATTTACGCGACTTATGGAAACAAGAAGTAAGTTTTCTCTTGTCGGGTCAAAGCGGTGGACCCTCTTTTTAATGGACATGTTAGGAAATATCTTGTCAAGTGGAGACATACTATTTTTGGAATTATTAATACTAAGGGTATTTTTGTAATGATGGTGACAATGAGGATATTTATGTAATTATGATTTATGATGATCGAGGGTATTTTTGTAATTATCCATAATTACATACATAGAGTGGTATGTCAATTTGGTTGAAATTGACAATTGACTGACGAGATGAATTACACCGTGTTATGGGTGTGATAGGCGTAGTGTGTTCATGTGGAGAACTTGGAGGCGTTAGTGTGCGAGATTCCACATGTGGACGATTGGTAACTCCTCTATCCACTGCAGGTTGTGGTAATCAAAAACACACACTAGCGATCTCGACAAATACTATTCTTAATCATGATCTATTGGGGACTATGCGTCTGCATACTATGCCTTGACGTGCTGGCGATTTATTTGGATTGTGTACTATTTACACGACGTGTTTGATCGCGTAATGTACCATTCACACGACGTATTTGACTGTGTGCTATTTACACGACATATTTGACTGTGTAATAGTTGGTTGAGGCAGCCTGATATACGGACATGTCTACCAGATCATTCTCTCTGATGTTGTGTTTAGCTCCATGGAGTAGGAACGAGTTTGAGTGCATGGCATATTTAATCTGCATTACTGTGTGAATAGTTATAATTTGATTTATGATATTTTGCATGTGTGATAATATGAATTGTTATATGAATAGTTATATTTGTTTGTATTGTCGTTTTCTTCTAGCTATCTTGGTAATGATGTAGATTGTCTCACCTCTTTATATATATTTTTCGTATTATTATTTATGTTCAGTAAAGTAGTTGAGGAAGTAGAGGAGCAAATTACATTTGGATTGTCAATACAACGAGGGGCAACAACTTAGTGACCATTCGAGGAAGGCGAGCCTCGAGATCATCCATATCATATGGATTGATTTCAAAGCGTGGTATCGTGTTATCGAGTATTTCTGTCTTCCCGATAATCTTTCCGAGGAGGATTTTTCTGGAGGATCAGAATTTTTAGTGTTATGCTTGGGTTAGTTTATGGTTTGCTTTAAACCAGACAGTTTGCAGTTTTAATTAAATAGTTTGTCATATGTAAATTATTTGTACCTATTAAAAACAAAATTATGGTGTGTATGTAATAGTTTGTTTTATTTTATGTTCTGTTTATTTTATTTTATAATATAATGTTTAAGAAAAAAAATATTTTTACCACCTATATTATTATATATTACTTAAATAATTTATAACTTGGGTAGAGTTATTATTATTGTTCGGAAAATGTGACATCCCTATTAGGGTGTGACAACAACCATAACTCAAGAGGGGGTGAATTAGGTGATTATAAATTTTTATAACAACATTGAGAAATTAAGCATTTTGAATCACTCAATTAATAAATGCATCGGAACATGCATAACAAAGGTACAACTATTAAGGATTACTTAAATACAACTTGGGTTAAAGGATAAATCAAACAAATAAGCTAGATATCAAGTTCAACTCAAACATATATAATTAAAGCACAAATGTAAAGAGATAAAGTTGAGAAGAGCAAACACAAAGATTTATCATGGTTCAGCCACTAACCTTTGTGGCTTACGTCTAGTCCTTAAGTGAACCACTCGAGATTTTTCACTAAACCTTAAAGTTTGAACAGATGCTTGAAAACTTTTACAAAGTAAAACACTTAACACACCTTGAGATGCTTCACCCTTTGTGCTTGAGCCTTAAATTCAAGGGATACCTCACCCTTACAACTTTGAGGGATACCATATCCTCTTTTTCAGTTTACACAGAGTTTAGATGAATTAAAACTCTCTCAAGAGTGGATAATACACATTGAAGCTTTATGGGTATCAAGGATTCACACTTTGAAGCTCAAAACAGGAGTTTATGAGAAATTATAGTTAAAACTCATATTCAATGCTCAAGAATCACTTTCAGATTGTTTCCTCCCTTTTCTTTGATGCCCAAACACTTGTTTTTATAGCTCAATGCATTTTAGAGCCATTGGTGGTAGTTGGGAGCATTAAATGCTGATTTATAGTCATTGGAAATATGTTTCTGGTTTCCAGATAACCGGTTATGGCCTTACAATGGGCTTTTTAAAACATACTAATAACCGGTTATATAACTAGTTATGGCCTTTTAAAAATAGAACCCCACGCTTCTGATTAAATGAATAACCAGTTATATAACCGGTTATGACTTTTAAAAATAGAAGCCAATGCTTCTGACTTGGTAAATAACCGGTTATGACTTTTAAGAACAGAAGCCAATGCTTCTGACTTGGTGAATAACTAGTTATATAACCAGTTATGGCACCCTATTTCTGACCAAAAAACATTTGAAAGACCATAACTCTTTTGTTACTTATCCGTTTAAAACAAATGATCACTTGTTGGAAAGATCATTAAGTCTACTTTCATATGAAATATTTCAGAACAAGACTCAATATTTTGAAAGATATGATCAAAAGAGTAACTAAAAGTCAATTTTGCAAAACCTAAACTTGACTATTTTTCATAGATTTGAGCTACCACCATGACTAGCTCTTCAAAACATGTTTGTTGGGCATTTTAGCATATAAGAAACATTTGTAAAGATTTTAAAAACATATTTAAGCTCAGTGTGATTCCTATTTATCTTTACACAAGATCTAAATCCTATAAGCTATTCTTGAAGATCTTCGACTTGATCTTGCTGTCATCAATTCTAGTCCTTAGGCTTCTTGATGTAATTCAAGCTTCCAATAAATTCTTCTCTTTAAATCTTGAAAAAACTTGGAACATCTTATCATTCTCATTCTTCTTGAGTTAAGCGTATTTGTGATCTTTTGTTTTCTTATTGCAATGCTCACTCTTAGTACTTGGACTATTCTATAAAATATTGCTCACTTAAACAAACATATTTAGTCCAAATTCATAATTTAATATCTTTATATGCATGATTCATAAATGTATAACTCTAGTTTGTCTAGCATGCATATAAGACTTTCATAGACACATCCAAATAAGATATTTATTAATTACTAATCGATATGCTCTATATAGGATGCAACAAAGAACACTTTACACATTTTTATTTAAATAAAGTCAAATCCAATATTAATTCATTATAACTCATATAAAGCATTATTGGATATATTCTATAAAGAATGCTACACATATCTCATTGCATGATTATTAAGTGAAATATAACAAGATGGAGTACATGATTATGCATGATCCAATACAATCTATTTAGCACATCTATGTGGCATAAGCATTATTCTTTTTGTCTTATATTTGTCATCATCAAAACTTAACATATTAAACCATTGGGACAAACTTATTTTTACAATCTAAATAACATGACATATTCAAATTATGGCATAAAACCATTTAGTATAACATGAACTATTCAATTCTTAGATCACAAAAGTAATGAATATTATTACACAACTCATACCTAAGACTACAAGAATTAGACATGTGATTATAACACATCAATTTAAATTTACTAATTGACTAAAAGACAATCAATAAAAATTAAATTGAATAACAATTAAAGATCAATAATCATCATCATTGTGCAATTATAGAACAAAAAAAATCCTAAACAAAGTTAAATAATCTAAAACAAAGATTAGGGTTTCATCTTAATCTTAGAAAATAAAATTAGCTACTCATGACAAGAGTATTAAATAGAAAGAGAGAAGAAAAATCCATAAAAGGTTAAACAATTGCTATGTGTCATTCTACTTCTTCCTCTGCTTCGTGTGACACTACGCACCTCTTTCCTTCGTCTCTAGTCCCCTCTTCTCCTTATTTATTAATACGAGATTTTACCTAATAAAGTCTATCTTATACAAAATTTTCTTAATTAGTTCCCAAATAATAAAAAAAAAATTGACTAGATTTAGGAAACTTAATCTCCTTAATTGGTCCCCAAATTATAAAAAGATATTAATTGGATTTAGGAAACGAAATTTAAGAAACTCAATCTCCTTAATTGGTCTCCAAATAATAAAAAGATATTGATTGAATTTAGGAAACTCAATTTCTTTTTATTGAAGGCTGCCAGATTTTCTTCTTTTTCTCTCTTTATTTTTCTTGTCATTCAGATGATGAAATTAACCTTGGAAGTCAACATTAGAGTTGTTGTATTTTTTGTTAGCTTTCTAACGTCGCAAGAATAACGTCGATCTGATGTCTGTAACTCAAGATATGATCTAAATATAGTAGTAAGGTTAGAAAATATGCGTTGAATCCAAAATTTGCAACAATTTCCCTTCATTTTAAGGATCCTTATCTAATATTCAATTATCCTTATATTCAAGTTTCAACACCTAATTGGGACTTTGGATAAGATATAAGAATTGGATAAGACATCTTCAAAACTCTATATTCAGGATCTCTTTATTTTATCCAAAATCCTCTAGATTTATCTTAGTCTTGTGATAGCAATATATTTTATTCATTTTATAATCATCTCACTAAGCTTCTTAAGGTTCAATTAAGCTTAATTAAGTTAGTTTTGTCATATTTTATGATATTGAGCTTAATTGGATCATTGAAGAAATTATTGCTTGAATTGACCTTAATTTGTCTATTTGGTAATGTTCAGTAAATTAGCTATAATTTGAGTTGCAAATATCTGATTGATGTGATTCTAGTCTTGTAAGAAATCTAAGACAATTCTCTACAATTTTTATGAGATCTCAAGATCCAAATCACACATTTGGATAATTTAAATTAGAGTTGAAGCAAGATCCAGAGTGCTGATCTTGACAGCTTGACCTCTACACACTCATCAGACCATGTCTTGAGCTGTAGGAGAGGTTTTGGGCTGAACCAATGCCATTTAAAAGTTAAGACCCAAATTTATTACTTTCATGAAGAACACAAGAGTCAATTCGAATGTCTTGGAAGTCAGATTGAGCTTGGAAGTCAGAACAGAGGAACTGTAGCTAGGCCTGAGTAGTGTGTAAAGATTGGGCTATAATTTGAGTTGTAGGATTCATATTGGGTTGAAACCGATGGTATTAGAAAGTTAAGACATAAGCCTACAATTTTGATGAAGATCACTTTTCCATATTCTGATAGCAGCCATGAGTTCAGCACTAAATCATTCGGGAGACAAGAAACTTAATAATTTTCCGTTCATTCACAATTATCAAACAACTCCATCGGCATTTTTCACTCATTATCAAACCATTCCATTGTCATTTTATACTCATCAAGCTCTATAATAGGGAGTATTGGCTGATCATTTAGGCATCTTGGCTTAGAGTTCAAGATCATACTATTGTGTTATTTGTTTTATCTTGTTGTAGTTTTCTTTTGTTCTAAATTGAAGTTATGCTAATCTTTTTCTTCTTATCTCTTTCTTTCTTCTTGTTCATGAGTAACTAATCTTCATTTTGCTTGAGTGAAAGAGTGAAACTTTTAGTAATAAATTAAGGTTAGATTAATATCTTTCTTGTGCTTGAATGATGTATTATCAAGTGGTTATTATATATGTTATATTTTATTTCCAATCAATTTAGAAACCCTCCTTGTAAAGTGGAGATCTGGATTCATTGTATACAAGAAGTTGACATAATGAATTTTTAAGCCTATTTACAAGTGTTGATGTTAATAGATAATTAAAAGAACCATAATATAATTACATATATAATCTTAATTGAACTTTGAATATTGTATTTTTTGATTGGAACCTCCATTATGTGTGGATTTCAATTGAGTTATAAAAAGAAATAATCTTGTCTTTAATTTATTACAAAAAGTGGATCTCCTAACCCAAGTAAATCCCTTTTCATTTGTGAACAGCTTTCATCATCTTTATTGTTATGACAAATCTTTTTCTTACCTCAAAGAATTTTTCTTCATCAATTCTCTATGGATCGACCTCGGACTCCCGAGAATTTATTACTTAAAACAATCGGCACTTGGGTTTGCAACTTATAATTTGCATTAAGTTTGTGGTGCCATTGCCAGGGACTTAATTTGAAGTTTTAATTTATTGAGGTTCTCTTTCTTTAAAACAACTTCACTATTTGGTATATTCTTTCTCTACTCTTTTAATTTTCTAATTTACTGATTTTATAACTTGCTAACTTTCTAGTTTGCTAACTTATTAACTTTATAACTTATTAACTTTCTAACTTATTAACTTACTAATTTACTAACTTGTTAATATTTCAATGGCTGGTTTATACTGCCTACTTGTACATTATTTTTTCTATTTTAAATCACTTATTTATGCTTAGTTGGTATCGTGATCCAAATTTTGGTCGTTTGGTTAAAATTAATCTTGATACTTTATATATTAATTTGTTTGAATCACAATCACACACAATTGACACAATGACTGAAAATAAAAGTATACAAGATGAATATGAAAATCAACCATTGCGAATCATGCATGAATATTTACAACCACCTCGAAATTCTAGTCCATCATGTTTTATCTTTCCACTCAATGCGTTAATTTTAGATTTAAGTCAGGTATGATTTCATTACTTCCTAATTTCCATGGTTTAGAATCTGAAAGCCTATATTTACATCTAAAAGAATTTAAGGAAGTATGTATCACTTTCAATTATCAAAATTGTACTAAAGATATTGTTAATCTTAAATTGTTTCTTTTTTCTTTGAAAGATAAAACAAAAACTTGGCTTAACGCTTTGAAACCAAGATCAATTGACACATGACAAGAAATGCAAAGTGAGTTCTTAAAGAAATTTTTTCCATCACATAAAATCAATGCTTTGAAAAGACAAATCTAATTTTTTTTTTCAAAATTCAAATGAAGCATATTTTCAATGTTGGGAACGTTTTAATGATTTGTGAAATTTTTGCCCATATTATGGTTTTGAAAAATGATACACTATAAGCTTCTTTTATGAAAGTTTAACACCTAAAACCAAATAATTTGTAGAAACAGTGTGCAATGACGAGTTTCTTGATAAAGAACCTGAAGAAGCTTTAGGATATTTAGACCATTTGGCTGAGAATTCTCAATCTTGGCATGGTACTAATCCTTCTGAAAATTCAATTAGATCTAACCTTGCAAGTAAAGGAAAATATCACCTTAGTCAAGAAGAAGATCTAAATGCTAGGATCATCAGTTTGGCTAGAAAGGTTGAAGCCATTGAATTAGGGAAAGTGAAAGAAATCAAATATATGCAAAATGAAGAAATTTGTGGTATTTGTGATGACTTAGGACACTCAACAAATTAATGTCATAAAATTCCTATTTTTAAAGAAGTTATACATAAGCAAGTAAATGCAATGAATAATTTTAAAAAGTTATTTACTTCTTCTTTTTCAGACTCATACAATTCGGGATGGAGAAATCACCCGAACTTCAATTGGAAGAATAATAATTAAGCATAATTTATGCAACCATCGCCTCCTCAGGAACAACATGACTCTCAAAATTCTCAAGGATATGCACCTTATGTCCCACTATATAGGAAAAATCTTGAAGGAACACTGCATGCATTCATAGAAAAGCAAGAGATCATTAATAAACAAAACATTCAAGCCATAAATGACATAAAAGGCACTCTTGCTAAATTTGCTTATGCACTCACCATTCACGAGAAAGGAAAATTTCCTTCTCAACCTTAATGGAATCCAAAGGGTCACTACAGTCTAAATGAGGGTACTTCAGAAAACTAACAAATAGATCAAGTCAAGTTAGTGATAATTCTTAAGAGTGAAAACGTTGTTGAAAAATAAATTCCTGAACCTTGTGAGAGAGATGATGAATCAATCCCCTAAGATAAGGAAGAAGTTGATAAGCCATTTGGCCAAAATGAGACTAAACTCTCGCCTCCATCCTCATTTCCTCAAACATTAAACAATTTAGGGAAATTGAACTACCACACTGAAATTTTTGAAATTTTTAAATAAGTGAAGGTCAATATTCCGTTATTAGATATTATCAAACAGGTTCCTTCTTATGCCAAATTTTTGAAGGACTTATGCACTGTTAAAAAGAAATTAAATATGAAAAAGAATATCTTTTTGGCTGAACAGGTAAGCTCCATTATTCAGAGTAATAATGCTTTAAAACATAAAGGTTGTCTTATAATTTCATGCATTATTGGAGAACATAAAATTGAACAAGTTTTACTTGATCTTGGTGCTAGTGTTAATTTGCTTCCATATTCAGTTTATTAACAACTCAACCTGAGTGAGTTAAAACTAACTTTTGTAACTCTTCTACTTACCGATAGATCAATTAAAATTCCAAAAGGAATAGTAAAAGATATGTTAGTACAAGTTGATAAATTTATATATCCTGTGAATTTTATTGTCTTGGAAATTGAACCTATGGTTAATAGTTGCAAGTCAATTCTTGTTATTTTAGGTCACCCAATTTTAGCAACATCTAATGCTTTAATAAATTGCAGAAATGAAGTTATGAAGCTGATATTTGGAAACATGACACTGGAGCTTAATGTTTTCAACATTTGCAAGTAATCACAGGAAGTCCATGATGAAAAGGAGGAAGCTGACGAGATTGAGCCCATTGTTGATGATCATCTTCAATCACAGAGTTCTTCTGACCTATTAGAAATTTATTTAATTAATTCATTTGATTCAGGTATGCAATTAGATGATGATATTTCTGAAATATGCTCTTTGCTTAATTGTACACAGGTAATGGAATACAAGGGATAGAAGTCGAGATTCGAAGAGCTAAAACCCATGAATGATAATGCCTATGAAGAAATACCCACACTAAAACTAAAGTCATTACCTGCTTGGTTGAAGTGCACATTTTTTGGAGAAGAACAAAGTCTTCCAGTGGTAATTTCCTCGACCTATTAGCCATAGTAATCATCTCCCAAGAGGGGGGGTGAATTAGGTGAATACAAATTTTTAAAACAACTTTGAGAAATTATGCATTTTAATATTTTCAATCAACACATGCAGCAAAATACGTCTAACAAATGTATAACTATTAGAGATTTCTCAAATACCACTTAGGCTATAGGATAAATCAAGCAAATAGGCTACATATCAAGTTCAACTCAAGCATATATAATTAAAGCACAAATGTAAAGAGATAGAGTTGAGAAAAGCAAATACAAGGATTTATCCTAGTTTATCTACCCCTTGTGACCTACGTCCAGTCCTCAAGTGAACCACCCGAGATTTTTCACAAAACCTTCAAGCTTGAACAAGTGCTTGAAACCTTTACAACCAAGAGCACTCAACACCTATTTGGGATGCCTCACCCTTTGTGCTTGAGCCTCAAAATAGAGATACCTCACTTTTTACAACTTTGGAGGGATACTTCACCCTCTTTACAACCTTTGAGGGATACCTTCCTCTCTTTATAGATTACACAAAGTATAGATGAATAGAAATTCTCTCAAGAATGGATAATACAAATTGAAGGACAATAGGTATCAAGGATTCACACTTTGAAGCTCAAAACAGGGGTTTATGAGAAATGATAGTTAAAACTCGTATTCAATGCTCAAGAATCATTTTCAGATTGTTTCCCTACTTTTCTTTGATGCCCAAACACTTGTATTTATAGCCCAATGCATCTTAGAGTCATTGGTGGTGGTTGGGTGCATTAAATGCTCAAAAAGAGCTGTTGAAAAACTATTTCTACTACCCAGATAACCAGTTATGACTATTGTACAATCGGTTATAGTCTTTGACAAAACTGGCTAATAATCGGTATGGAAATCTCATAATCGGTTTTGGTATTTTTAAAACAGAAGCAAACGCTTCTGACTTTGTCAATAACCAGTTATGGAAATATCATAACCGGTTATGGTCTTTTAAAAACAGAAGCTCATGCCTCTGACTTTGGTGAATAACTGGTTATGGATTTTCCATAATCGGTTATTCCACCTCTATTTTTGACCAAAAGACATTTGAAAGACCATAAATCCTTTATTACTTATCTGTTTAAAACAAATGATCATTCGTTGGAAAGATCATTGAGTCTACTTTCATATGAAATAAGTTTTAGAGCAAGACTCAAAATATTTTGAAAGATATGATGAAAAGAATAACCAAAGGTCAGTTTTGCAAAACTCAAACTTGACTAATTTTCATAGTTTTGAACTACCACTATGACTAGCTTTCGAAAACATGTTTGTTGGGCATTTTAGCATGTACAAATCATTTGCAAAGATTTAAAAACATATTTGAGCTTAGTGTAATTCCTATTTACCTTTACATAAGATCTAAGTCCTATAAGCTAATCATGAAGATCCTTGGGACTTGATCTTGCACAACCATTTCTTTTCTTCAAATCTTGCAAATGTTTGAAACATCTTATCATTCTCATTCTTATTAAGTTGAGCATAAATGTGATCTTTTGCTTTCTTATTACAATGCTCACTCTTGGTACTTGGACTATCCTACAAAGTATTGCTCACTTAAACAAACATAGTCCAAATTCATAATTCAATATCTTCATATGCATGATTCATAAATGTATAACTCTAATTAGTCTAACATGCATATAAGACTTTCATAGACTCATCCAAATAAGTTATTTATCAATTACTAATTGAAATTCTCTATATAGGATATAACAAAGAACTTTTTGCACATTTTCATTTTAATATAGCCAAATCCAATATTAATTCATTATAACTCATATAAAGCGTTATTGGATATATTATATAAAGAATGCTACACATGTCTCATTGCATGATTATTAAGTGAAATATAACTAGATAAAGTTGATCTATTAATTATTTTCGTATCTTGAATGCTTTATGTTTAACCTAATTGGACTCCTTATATGCGTAATTGTTAATTCTTAGCTAAGTTTTTGGATATGAAGCCTAATCGGAGCTTAATTATGAAACTATGCTTAAGTATGTTTATAAACACTCATCATTGCACTATGTTTTTCAGGAGATCTTTGAGTATTTGAGTCCATTAACTTCAAACCAAGCCTATTATCCATTGGATAAGAGTTACATATTCAAAGAGATCAATATTGCTCATAGAAGCAAAGATAGAAGAGTATACGTGAAGAATCAAGGCTGAATATAAAGAAGTTAGGTGACACGACCCATGTCCCAAGACACTAGGGGGGTCGTGTCCTTCTCTGGTATCACAAGTTGAAGCCAGCTCTAAGCTTACCCTCAGACACGGGGTAGGTTGTGTCCCTCTCTGCCTTTTAAATCACTTGAAAGTGTGCTAACAGACTCAAACACCGGGGGGGGAGGGGGTAGTGTCATCAGATACGACCCGTGTTTTCGCATCAGGAAATCAATTTTGAATTTGGACGAAGAGCTAGGTATCCAAAGTTATAAATAAGATTACTTAGGGTTCTAAAAGGTATTTCTTCTGGACTGTAAGCTGCCAAAGAACTGAGAGAGGAAGGTTCGATCAAAGATTGGAGATTCGGGTTCAAATTATCGGGGATCAACTAATGTCAATCATTAGAAACCAGTTTGATTTTCAGTTTTCTTTTGCACTTATGTTCTTGATGATGGCTTTCTTTAGTTTTTCTTTTGAATTTGAATTTGACATGTGTGGCTAAACTTTTTAATTGGTTAAGGGAAGATGAAACCCTAGTCTTAATTATGTGAATCTTCCATATTCCTTTATATTCAATACAATTATGTTCTTATTCATATGATTTTTTTCTTAATTCGGTATAAAGGTTTTTATACTCTTCACTATTTTTCGAAAGTAGTAAAACTAGGATTGTTAGGCGCGGTTGCGGTGGTATGATTAGTGAAATATATGATCTGAGTAATTCAATCCCGGTGTGTGATTGGACCTTAGTATGATTGGTTTTCTGAATCTTAATGCAATCATTAATTAGGTGTAAGAGTGGTTGCTTTACAATTTACTATTGATTAGGGCTTGATTTGAGCGGTGGCTAAATTAACCAAAACTTAAGGAAAATTGAGAATTAATTTCACAATCGCATGAGAACATAATTAGTTATATTGGTATAAAGGATATGTAGGTTAGCATGATCATATAAATCTAGTGGTGGATTCCATCTCTTAATCAATATCTTTTAATTGGTAATTCAAATCATATTTACTATTGTTGCTTTCAATTTAATTCCTTCTTATAGTTTTAACAAACGAACCCCTTTTTTACTGTTTATTACTTTTTAGAGTTTAAATTAAGATTCAATTTTTAGTGTCAATTAAATTAGTTCTGTGTGGATCGACCCTTGTTAACTACATCTGGTTGCAAGGTTTTTATATTTTTTGTGGAACTTGACAACTGATTTCGATCTTGCTTTTTAAATCATAATCAAGAAGACACCAAATTTTGGCACCGTTGTCGGGAATCTAATTTTAAATTGCGCTATTAAATTGTTTTCTATTTTCACTCTGTTTTCATTCCAATTTTATTAAATATTTTAATTAATTTTTTATGACTTTCTGCATGCGTTTATGTCCACTGAAAGATTTGACGAGAAATTGAGGAATCTCGGGCATTACTTTGATCAAGTCAACTCACATCCTCAGTTTCCCTTCCATCCATCTAATTACCAATTCACGCCTGCTGAGATTGAAGTTGCTTGCCACATAGATCTATCAAGTTCTGAGACATCTGAAGAGATACCTGAAGAAGTGGTGATGGCAGAATCTACTTTAAGGACGTTGGGTGCTCCAGACTTGGACCAACAACCTCTTTGCATAGAAATTCTAGAAAATGAAGAGGCCTTTGAATTGAAGTCTGGCCTAATTCATCTTTTGCCATCCTTCAATGGATTAGTTGGGGAGGATCCCAACAAGCACTTGAAGGAGATCCATGTGGTTTGTTCTAGCATGAAGCCTACAGGAATTCTAGTAGAACAAGTCAAGCTAAGAGCTTTCCCATTCTCTTTGAAAGATTCTGCAAAAGAGTGGCTATACTATTTGTCACCCAGATCCATTAGTTTATGACAGGATATGACTCGATCTTTCCTAGACAGATACTTCCCTGCCTCAAAGGCTGTAATAATCAAAAAAGAAATTTGTGGCATACAACAAAGGTATGGGGAATCACTTCATGATTATTGGGAAATGTTTAAAAGACTGTGTGCTAGGTGCCCTCAACATCAAATTAGTGAGCAACTTCTAATTCAATATTTTTATGAGGGTTTACTAGTGATGAACCGCAACATGATTGATGCTGCTAGTGAGAGAACTTTAGTTGATAAAACTCCTCAAGAGGCTAGGAACTTGATATCAAGAATGGCTGCAAACACTTAACAATTCTTCACCAAGAATGACACTGAAGGGATAACAGTTAACGAAGTAGAAACAACCAGTTTGTAACAACAAATGACGCAGTTGACTGCCATGGTTCAACGGTTAATGGATAATGGAAAAGCATCGATAAATGCTTGTGAGATTTGTTGTTCTTCTGGACATCCCACTGATATGTGTCTCACCCTACAAGAGAACATAAATGAGGAGGTAAAGGTAGCAAGGGGATATTTTGGACCTTCCAAAAATTACAATCCCTACTCTAATACATATAATCTAGGATGGAAGGATCATCCTAACTTTAGCTATAAAAAGCAACCCCCATAATCAACCTCTAGCCTACGAACTAGGATTTCAACAGAGGCAAGCATCTTTCCCTCCGAGATAGCAACAAGGTCAAGCTCTGAGACAACCTGAACCTTCGTTGGAGGAGTTAATGAGACAAATGACCACTAAAAACATTCAGTTTCAACAAGAAATAAGGGCCACTATCAATAACTTATAGAACCAAGTGGGGCAATTAGCCGCAGAAATCAACAAAGTTTAGAGCTAACTTTCTGGGAAACTTCCCTCACAACCAAAGGTGAATCCAAGGGAAAACGCTAGTGTTGTCACATTGAGAAGTGGGAAGACACTAGATGAGCCTACATCTTCTCCACCGGTCATTAAAGAGAAAGATCCAGAGCCTAAAAAGGTAGATGAAGAGGGACAAAACTCTAAGGCTCCTAAGGTAAGTATTCCTGAATCGCTTCCTAAGTAAGTCACTAAGGCCCCTTTTCCTAGTAGATTGGTTAAGAATAAGAAAGATGAAGTGGATAAAGAGATCTTAGAGACCTTTAAAAAAGTGAAAGTTAATATTTCTTTGTTATATGTCATTAAACAAGTACCTAAGCATGCCAAGTTCTTAAAAAAATTATGCACTAACAAAAGGAAGTTAAAAGGTAATGAGAATTTCCAAGTAGGAGCAAATGTTTTAGTTGTGATTAAAAGAAACTTCTAACTAAGTGTAAGGATCCTGACACATTCACCATACCATGCACTATAGGTAACACAAGGTTTGAGAGGACAATGCTAGATTTAGATGCATCCTTAAATATCATGCCTTATTCTATTTATGCATCTTTATATCTAAGACCTTTAGAACTAACTAGTGTTATTATACAATTGGCTGATAGATCTAACACATACCCAAAGGGTGTTATTGAAGATGTTTTGGTGCAGGTGAATGAATTTGTCTTTTCGACATACTTCTATGTGCTAGACATAGAGGAGGATAAGTCCCCTAACTTTGCTCCTATCTTGTTGGGGAGACCATTCTTGAATATCGCACGAACAAAAATTGATGTGCACTCAAGGACGTTGACTATGGAATTTGATGGGGAATTAATCAGATTTAATATTTTTGAGGCTATGAGATACTCGAGTGATGTGCACTATGCCTGTTTGATTAACTCTTTTGATGCTTTTGATTCCTTAATTTCGGTAGCTTTTGAGTCTAATCATTTTAATGCTCTTGATACAGTATTGACTCACAGCTTAGATGTGCAAGAAGAGAAGATAAATGATGAAGGAGAGCCATAGAGTGAAGATATTCATAATATAGTAGCAGTCTTGCATGAGCTCTCCTCCACTTCAGAAGGACATGAGGTTTCATATGTTAAGCTACTAGTTACTAATGATGCTCTTAAACTTTCTGTTGTGCAGGCACCAGAGTTAGAATTGAAAGAATTACATGACCATCTCAAGTGTATATTCTTGGGTGAGAAGAATACACTTCCCATGATAATTGCTAAGTCACTCACCCAAGAACAAGAGGAGAGATTGGTGGCTATTTTAAAAGAGCACAACACAACCATTGGATGGATTATAGTAAACATCAAGGGTATTAGTCCCTCCATTTGCATGCACAGAATCTTAATAGAGGAGGGAGCTAAACTAGTAAGAGATCCCCAGAGGAGGTTGAATCCTTCTATGATGGAAATCATGAAGAAAGAGATACTGAAGCTCCTAAGTGTAGGGGTTATCTACCCTATTTCTGACAGCAAGTAGGTAAGCCCGGTCTAGGTAGTACCAAAGAAATCTGAAATCACTATGGTAAGAAATGCGAAAAATGAGTTTATGCCCACTCGACTAAAAACAGGGTGGCGTGTTTGTATAAGCTATAGAAAACTAAATGCTGCCACTAGAAAAGACCACTTTCCTTTGTCTTTTATTGATCAAATGTTGGAGAGATTAGCTGATCATTCTCACTACTCTTTTCTAGATGGATTTTCAAGTTATAATCAAATTGTCATTACTCCAGAAGATCAGGACACTACCATTTTCACTTGCCATGCACCGGGGACCTTTCAAAAATGCATGATAAGCATATTTTCTTATTCTTTAGAGAACATCATAGAGGTCTTCATGGATGATTTAGTGTGTTCAGGAATGGATTTGAGAATTGTTTAGAACATTTAAAATTGGTTCTAAAATGATGCATTAACTCTAACTTTGTTTTGAATTGGAAAAATGTCATTTTATGGTAGAAGATAGTATAATGTTAGGCCATGTAATTTTTGCTAGGGGAATCGAGGTTAATAAAGCTAAGGTAGAGCTTGTGCGTTCTTTACTCCCGCCCACTAGTATGCAGGAAATTCGTTCTTTTCTTGGTCATACAGGATTCTATCGAAGATTCATTAAAGACTTCTCCAACATATCTTTGCCCATTTGCACACTACTGCAAAAAGATGTTTGATTCTATTTTGATGAGAAGTGGATGGAGGCTTTCACTAAACTCAAGGAGTTGATGACCACGACACCTATCATTAGGCCACACCAGATTGAGAGCTGCCATTCGAGTTAATGTGTGATGTCAGTGACTTCGCGGTAGGGGTTGTCTTAGGACAGTGAGTTGATAGGATGCCTTAAGCTATTTATTACGCATCAAGGACCCTAAATGATGCTCAACTCAATTACTCTACAATTGAAAAAGAACTTCTAGTTGTGTTTTTTGCTTTAGAAAAATTTAGATCATATTTAATTGGTTCTAAAGTAATTATTTTTTTTTTATCATGCAGCTTTGAAGTACTTGCTTACAAAGAATGAAGCGAAGCCTAGATTGCTCTAATGGATTTTGTTGCTCCAGGAGTTTGATTTGGAGATTAAAGAGAAGAAAGGGAGCGAAAACTTGGTGGCAGATCATTTAAGTAGATTGGTAACTGAGGATGAAGAGATTCCTATCTAAGAGAGTTTTCTGGATAAGCATCTTGATGATCACATATTTTATACATTAATAAACCCTCATTTTTAGTCATTTACACTCTCTATGTACTTAATTGATTAAGTCTAGTTATGTTTTGTAAGTTTGGACTCAAATTGGACTTAATTGATTTTTTCAGCACTATTTTGGTCTTACGCTGTTTCTGTATTTCGGTCATATCTTGAGTTCTAAATGTCTGATAATTATGAATTTTACCTTGTAAGAAAGATAAGAGAGAGCTCTACAACTTTGATGAGAGCTCAAAGTCTCAATCAGACATCTAGTAGAGCTAATTGGGCTTGGAAGACAGAACACGAGTTTTGTGTCTGAAACCTGAATAATGTACAGTAATCAGAGCATAACTCGGGCTGCAAGAATTATCTTGGGCTGAAATTTGGACATTTGAAAGTTAAGACTCAGATCTAAAACTTTCATGTTGAACACAAAACTTGATTCGGGCTCCTTGATGGTGATATTGGGTCTGAAAGTCAAAACAGAGGTGCTGAAACTGAGCCTGAACATTCTGTAGTAATTGGGTCATATCTTGGGCTGTAGGACGAATTTTTGGGTGATTCCAGAGCCATTGGAAAGCTTAGACAATTTCCTAGAACTTTCATGAAGACCACTTGGCTTGAAAATGATGGAATCAATGACTTAAGCAATGAATTATTTCGGAGACAAAGAATCTCAATAATTCAACTACTCATCCAATCATCCAACCACTCCACCCACTCATCCACCTATTCTTAATCATTCTCCTTGTCATTTTGTATCCCTACTCCTCTATAAAAGGCACCATGAGCTGAATGTTGGGGGGGGAGTTAGGCACTTGGTGTTAGGCTTAGTTTGTACAAGTTAAAGTTATGTTTGTTTATTATTTTCCTTTGTTGTAATTTTCTCTTGTTCTAAATTGAAGTCATGTTCATCTTTCTCTTTTTCTCTCTTTCTTTCTTCTTATCCATGAGTAACTAAATCTTCATCTTGCTTGGGTGAAAGAGTGAAGCTCTTGGTAATGAAATAAGGTTAGATTATTTTATTTCTTGTGCTTAAATGATATATTATTAAATGAACATTATATGTGTTGTATTTTGTTTCCAATCAATTTAGTAACCTTCTTTGTTAATGGAGATCTTGATTTATTGTAGACAATAGGATTGGCACAGTGAATGCTTGAACTCATTTACAAATGTTAGAAGATAATTAAAGGAATCATAATATGATTACATATATAATTGAACTTTGAATATTATATTTTTCGATTGGAACCTCCGTTGTGTGTGGATTTCAATTGAGTTAAAAAGAGAAATAATCTTACTTTTAATTTATTACCAAGAGTGGATCTCCTAACCCAAGCAAGCCCTTAAATTCATTTGTGAACTTGTTTTATTACTTTTAGTGTTGTGACAAATCCTCTTCTTACCTCAATTAATTTTTCTTCATCAATTCCCTGTGGATCGACCTCGGACTCCCGAGAAATTTACTACTTGAGACAACCTGCACTTGGGTTTGCATCCTTAAATCCCGCAGTCAAGTTTTTGGCGCCGTTGCCAGGGATTAAATCCCGCACTCAATTGTTAAGCTTAAATTGTTTCCTTTTTCTTTAAAAGATAAAGCAAAATCTTGGCTTAACACTTTGAATCCAAGATCAATTGGCACATGGCAAGAAATGCAAGGTGAGTTCTTAAAGAAATTTTTTCCAACACATAAAACTAATATGAAAAGACAAATCCATAATTTTTTCCAAAATTCAAATGAAGCATATTTTCAATGTTGCGAACGATTTAAAGATTTGTTAAATTCTTGTCCACATCATGGTTTTGAAAAATGGCGCACTATAAGCTTCTTTTATGATTGTTTAACACCTGAAACTAAACAATTTGTGGAAACAATGTGCAATGGTGAGTTTCTGGATAAAGAACCTGATGAAGCTTTAGACTATTTGAACCAGTTGGCTGAAAATTCTCAATCTTGGCATAGTACTAACACTTCTGAAAATTCAATTAGATCTAATCTTGCAAGTGCTAATAAAGGAAAATATCACCTTAATCAAGAGGAAGATCTAAATGCTAGATTTGCTAGTTTGGCTAGAAAGGTTGAAGCCATGGAATTAAGAAAAGAAATCAAATCTGTGCAAAATGAGGAAATTTGTGGCATTTGTGATGACTTAGGACACTCAACACATGAATGTCCTAAGATTCCTGTTTTTAAAGAAGTTGTACATGAGCAAGTGAATATAATGAATAATTTTAACAAGCCATTTACTTCTTCTTTTTCAGATACATACAATTCGGGATGGAGAAATCACCCGAATTTCAGCTGGAGGAATAATAATCAGTCGCAATTTGTGCAACCACCACCTCCTCAGGCACAACAGGACTCTCAAAATTCTCAAGGATATGCACCTTATGTCCCACCATATAGGAAAAACCTTGAAGAAACACTGCATGCATTCATGGAAAAGCAAGAGGCCATTAATAAACAAAATAATCAAACCATGATTGACATAAAAGAAACTCTTGCTAAACTTTCTTCTGCACTCATCATTCATGAGAAAGGAAAATTTTCTTCTCAACCTCAACCAAATCCCAAGGGTCAGTACAATCTAAATGAGGGGAGTTCAGAAAACCAACAAATAGACCAAGTCCAGTCAGTGATAACTCTTAGGAGTGGAAAGGTTGTTGAAAAACAAATCCCCGAATCTTGTGAGAGAGAAGATGAACCAATTCCCCAAGAAAATAAAGAAGTTGACCAAAAGGTGACCAAACTCTCACTTTCACCCCCATTTCCTCAAGCATTGAATAATCCAAAGAAATTGGACCATAACATTGGAATTTTTGAAATTTTGAAACAAGTGAAAGTCAATATTCCTTTGTTAGATGCTATCAAACAGATTTCTTCTTATGCCAAATATTTGAAGGACTTGTGCACTGTTAAAAGGAAATTAAATGTGAAAAAGAAAGCATTTTTGGCTGAACAGGTAAGCTCCATTCTTCAGAATAATAATGCGTTGAAATATAAAGACCCTGGTTGTCCTACAGTTTCATGCATTATTAGAGAACATAAAATTGAAAAAGCTTTACTTGATCTTGGTGCTAGTGTCAATTTGCTTCCATATTCAGTTTATCAGCAACTCAACTTGGGTGAGTTAAAACCAACTTCTGTAACTCTTCTACTTGCCGATAGATCAATTAAAATTCTAAGAGGAATAGTGGAAGATGTGTTGGTTCAAGTTGATAAATTCATATATCCTGTGAATTTTATTGTCTTGGATACTGAACCTCTGGTTGATAGTTGCAAGTCAATTCCTGTTATTTTAGGCCGTTTATTTTTAGCAACATCAAATGCTTTGATAAATTGCAGAAATGGAGTAGTGAAGCTAACATTTGGAAACATGACATTGGATCTCAATGTTTTTAACATGTGCAAGCAACCACAGGAAGTCCTTGATGAAAATGAGGAAGTTAAAGGAATTGAAGCCATTATAGATGATCATCTTCAAAAAGGGAGTTCTTCTGACCCATTAGAAGTTTGTTTAATTAATTCATTTGATTTGCTTGATTGTACAAAGGAAATAGAATACAAAGGAAGAAAGCCAAAATTTGAAGAGCTAAAACCCATGAATAATAATGCCCATGAAGAAGTACCCACACCGGAACTAAAGCCATTACCTGCTGGGTTGAAGTACACATTTTTGGGAGAAAAGCAAAGCTTTCCTGTGGTAATTTCCTCGTCTCTTACTGAAGAACAAGAAGGAAAGATGTCGCCTCAATGGACGCACCAAGATAGGAAGAAATTTTTAACAGAGCTGAAAAACTTTTATTGGGATGACCCATACTTGTTCAAACATTATCCTGACCAAATTTTTCAGAGATGCGTGCCCGGCAGTGAGGTAGGTAGTGTCATTAAATTTTGTCACTCGGAAGCATGTGGAGGTCACTTTTCTTCAAAGAAAACAGCTACAAAAATCTTGCAGTGTAGATTTTATTGGCTCACTTTATTTAAGGACTGCTACACTTTTTGCAAAAGTTATGAAAAATTGTCAAAATATGGGCTCAATTTCAAAAAGAAACATGATGCCTCTGAATCTTGCAATCATGATGAAGAAAAACCCTACAGTCTTGGGAATCTGACTCTAAAAGACCATGTTTGCCAATTTATAAGAAAATTGGATGGGAAGCTTATCCTCGACTCATAGAAGCCGTTTAAGTCGTTACTGGATGTTAAACCAGAGGCAGATGTGAGCCATATCCACAACAATTTGTACATATCATCTTCTTCTTCTTCATGTCATCTTTCAAAAAAAAATCAAAAAAAAAAAAAAAAAAAAGAGAAAAAAAAAAAAAAAATATTTGAACAAGGGCGATCCGAGAAAAGAGTACCATGGCTTTAATTAGTTGTGGAGCCCGGCACCTTTGGTGACCCGTCATTGACTCGGGTGGACCTTTGCACGCTGATCCTTAAAAAAATTCGTGAGTGTCTCTTGCACTTGGTGACACGCAGATAAAGATATGCCACTCTTCGCACTCATGACGCACAATATAAAGATACGCCATGAAAGCTGTACATACAGGTATGTCATCATTTGCTATTATATTTCTTTTATCTTTGTATGATTTTACTGTATTTTGGTTTTGGACAGACGATCCTTTGAGCAGGGTCCTTCATGGGTTTCTAGACTTCTTTACCCTGATGGTTTTCTTGAAGTCATACAAAAAAAAATTCATTTACCTTTGATCTTTGATCCTGACCCAGCAATAACTCAGATAGATTGGTCGCAGGAGGCAGTGGGGAAACAGGATGAAAAAGGAGCCAGATTTGACACTTCGTTTAAAGCTTTTCTTTACTTTGGATTTATCATACTTTGTTTTTGTTTAAATTTGTGTCAGTTTTCTCCAACAGGTAATATCTTCTATCCTTTACTCATCTATATTTTAACATTGAGGACAATGTTGTGATCTGGTTAGGGAGGAAGGATAGTTGACCTAAAAATTTTTTTTTTTTGTTTTGTTTGGGAAGTATGATATGATTGTCATGGACTTATTAAACTAATTAGTAATGGCAGAGTAAGGAGTGTTACCAAGTGGCTTCCAGTACTCAAGAGGGGGGGTGAATTGAGTAACAAAAACTTTTGCAAAAGCTTTAAACAAATAAACTTTGCTCAATATAAATATTAAAGAATGTAGAAGAGATGAGAAAAAAAAGAAGAACAATTAATAAATAAATTGCAGGAATCAATAAATAAAGTGCATAAAATAAAGAGAATAAGAGAAGGAAAACAGGCACAGTATTTATCCTGGTTCGACCACCAACCACTTGTGGCCTACGTCCAGTCCCCGAAACACAGTTCGAGATTTTTCACTATTTAAGACAAGCTTAAACAACAGGTGCTTGCAACCTTTACAATACGGAGCACTTTTCACACACAGGGAAACTCTACCCTTGTGCTCAAGCCTCAATCAAAACAAAAGGGATACCTCACCCTTAAACAATCCTTGGGGATACCTCACCCTCAATATACAGAAACAGATAAAAAGATGAAATGAAACTCTCACTAAGAGTAGATAAATACAAATTGAAGTGCTAAAGAGCTGTTTCTCAAATATCTCAAGAGTTAAACAATTATAAGTTCAGAAAAAAAGAGAGAATAAAGCAGAGCACGTTTTCAAGCAAGCAAAAATTGATCTCAATGTTCAGGGGGTTTTCAGAGAAGTCCCAGGCCTCTATTTATAGAGCTCGTGGAGAAAATGGTCGTTGGGAGCAATTAATTACGTTTAAAACTTCCTGATTCTCGTATGGAATTTGAAAACTTAACTCTGATTCTCGTGGGGTATTCGAATGCCTGAAGGTGGTATTCGAATACCTGTCAAAAATTCTTTTAGAAAACTGATTAAGTTGGGGTTATTCGAATACCGGTCAAGGGTATTCGAATACCTCATTAAAACAAGGCATGTTTCGAAAGCAGGTATTCGAATACCATATGGGGTATTCGAATGCCTCATTTAAAAAGGTTCATTCTGAAACTAAGTTATTCGAATACCATATGGGGTATTCGAATGCCTCTGTTTTGGCACAGCAGAAAATATCAGTTACGAATCAGGTTATTCGAATACCAAATTGAGGTATTCGAATACCTCAGTTAAAAACAGTTCAAAATCCTTTCCAAAAAGCTTCGAAATGCTTGTTTTTAACCTTTAAAACATTTGATCTTTTAAAACCTTCAGTTTAGGTTATCTTTAATCATTTGAGATATTTAATTAACAGCTCCATACATGATAGATCCTAAGTCCTAAAGCTAATCTTTAAACACTTGGACTTGATCTTCTCATCATCCTCATGTTTGTTATCATCAAAATACATCTTCATTGTTGCGTAGCAAACACAAGGAGTAATTTTACTTCTGAGACGCATCTTAATTGGTGGCAGAGTAAGGAGTTTTTAGGTAGTAATTAATAGTATTGATTTGTGGAAGTAACAAAGTTTTTGTCTTTTGATTTCCTTTGAAAGATTCAAGCGAATGCACTCTCACATCCTTGGAAGCAATTGAAATTCAGGAATCATAGCATGATTGAATAAATTATCTTCTTTCTTAAATTTCACATGCTTGGTTATGGATGTTGAATTGGTGGATAGAGAATGATAGAAATATGCCTTGTGAGATTTTGAGCCTATTGATGAATGGATTGAATATCTGTACCATTCTCTTCTTTCTTGTGTGATTTTCACTCATGGAATTGTTACTCTAGAACTTGCTTTGATTCTTTTTGAGGCTACATTTTCATATGCATACATTAATATGATTGAGGCATTTTGAAAAAAGCTACTTTGACCAAATAGCCATCCTTGTATACTTTCCATTGTGTAACCCCTTTGAACTTGTTTGACTATTCCTTGTTTTAAGTTCATTTCATCCTTCAAAAAAAAAAAAAAAAAAAGAAAAAAAAAAGAAAAAAATGTTTTTACCCAACCAGAGGAATAAGAGAGCATTGACCTAGTTCTTGAACAAGTGTGGGGGTGTGTGTGCAAAATGATCAAAAAAAAAATATTTGACCACCATTGCAATCAAAGGATTATCAAAATAAAGGTGGAGGCTTGGAAACAACAGGAAGAAAAGGAGAATGTTCAAGTCTAACAATGAATTCAATTCACTAATTTGGGATTGATCTTCAACAAAACATTAGTCAAATATTGGTGATTGTCCTTTATGATGAATGTTCTCAAACATTTTCTCCACTCTAACTGTACCATAATGCTCTTTTATTCTCTTTGGTTTTTATCTTTTCATATCCATATTATCTCCTCTCCTTTACCATGACCCCATTACAACCTTGAATAAAGTCCTCTTGATTTTTGTATGCATGTGTTTTGAGTAGTGGAGAAGTAAAAGATAAGCAAGCTTATGGTAGTGCAATTGTTCATGGGTTGAATAGAGTGAAATACTTACCTTTTAAACACTTGAGAGATTGAGAGTGAATTCTGTGAGGATCTATCATTCTTGATTCATTCTTTTCAACTGAAGTTTCCTTGCTTGTTGGTTTGAGATGTGAAGAAATGTTACATCATTTATGCTTTGATCCCTTGAATTTCTTGTTGCTCTTCTTGCTTCATCGAGTCTTTTAGAGTTTTTAGCTTTTGAGTCTATGTCATTTTTTTTTGTCTCCTAACTCTGGTCTTATGTGTTTTGTCCAGGAGTGCAAAAAGTTAAGTGTGGGGGAATTTGATGATCACATATTTTATACATTAATAAACCCTCATTTTTAGTCATTTACACTCTCTATGTACTTAATTGATTAAGTCTAGTTATGTTTTGTAAGTTTGGACTCAAATTGGACTTAATTGATTTTTTCAGTACTATTTTGGTCTTACGCTGTTTCTGTATTTTGGCCATATCTTGAGTTCTAAATGTCTGATAATTAAGAATTTTACCTTGTAGGAAAGATAAGAGAGAGCTCTACAACTTTGATGAAGAGCTCAAAGTCTCAATCAAACATCTAGTAGAGCTAATTAGGCTTGGAAGACAGAACACGAGTTTTGTATCTAAAACCTGAATAATGTACAGTAATCAGAGCATAACTCGGGCTGCAAGAATTATCTTGGGCTGAAATTTGAACATTTGAAAGTTAAGACCCAGATCTAAAACTTTTATGTTGAACACAAAACTTGATTCGGGCTCCTTGATGGTGATATTGGGTCTGAAAGTCAAAACAGAGGTGCTGAAACTGGGCCTGAACAGTCTGTAGTAATTGGGTCATATCTTGGGCTGTAGGACGAATTTTTGGGTGATTCCAGAGCCATTGGAAAGCTTAGACAATTTCCTAGAACTTTCATGAAGACCACTTGGCTTGAAAATGACGGAATCAATGACTTAAGTAATGAATTATTTCGGAGACAAAGAATCTCAATAATTCAACTACTCATCCAATCATCCAACCACTGCACCCACTCATCCACCTACTCTTAATCATTCTCCTTGTCATTTTGTATCCCTACTCCTCTATAAAAGGCACCATGAGCTGAATGTTGGGGGGAGAGTTAGGCACTTGGTGTTAGGCTTAGTTTGTACAAGTTAAAGTTATGCTTGTTTATTGTTTTCCTTTGTTGTAATTTTCTCTTGTTCTAAATTGAAGTCATGTTCATCTTTCTCTTCTTCTCTCTTTCTTTCTTCTTATCCATGAGTAACTAAATCTTCATCTTGCTTGGGTGAAAGAGTGAAGCTCTTGGTAATGAAATAAGGTTAGATTATTTTATTTCTTGTGCTTAAATGATATATTATTAAATGAACATTATATGTGTTATATTTTGTTTCCAATCAATTTAGTAACCTTCTTTGTTAATGGAGATCTTGATTTATTGTAGACAATAGGATTGGCACAGTGAATGCTTGAATTCATTTACAAATGTTAGTAGATAATTAAAGGAATCATAATATGATTACATATATAATTGAACTTTGAATGTTATATTTTTCGATTGGAACCTCCGTTGTGTGTGGATTTCAATTGAGTTAAAAAGAGAAATAATCTTACCTTTAATTTATTACCAAGAGTGGATCTCCTAACCCAAGCAAGCCCTTAAATTCATTTGTGAACTTGTTTTATTACTTTTGGTGTTGTGACAAATCCTCTTCTTACCTCAATTAATTTTTCTTCATCAATTCCCTGTGGATCGACCTCGGACTCCCGAGAAATTTACTACTTGAGACAACTTGCACTTGGGTTTGTATCCTTAAATCTCACAGTCACATCTCATGACAATCAAGAATACAATTCCTTGGTATGCTGATATTACCAACTACTTGGCCACCAAGGACTTTCCGGAGGGCCTGAACAAAGCACAATGGAATAAACTGAGGAGTGATTGCAAGTACTACATCTGGGATGATCCTTACCTATGGAATCATTGTGCAGATCAAGTGATTAGGAGATGTATTCTGGATTTTGAAACTCACTCCATACTATCTTTTTGTCACACTCACGCTTGTGGAGGATAATTTGGCATGAAGAGGACAACCAACAAAGTGCTCGACAGTGGTTTCTATTAGCCCATAATTTTTAAAGATGTTTACTACTTCTGTAAGTCTTATGACCACTGTCAAAGAATAGTTAACTTTGGTCCTAGAAATTAAATGCCTCAAACTCTGATAATTTTTGTATAAATCTTTGATGTTTGGGGCATTGACTTTGTGGGACCATTTCCTCCATCATTTGGTTTCTCATACATTCGTCTAGTTATTGATTATGTATCCAAATAAGTGGAAGCTAAGGCCACCAAAACTGATGACTCTAAAATTTTTTGTGGATTTTGTAAAGTCTAACATTTTTTCCAGGTTTGGAACTCTAAGGGCCATCATTAGTGATCAAAGGACCTATTTTTGCAACAAAACATTTGAGGCTCTCTTGAAGAAATATGGTGTGATGCATCGAACTTCGACTCCTTACCATCCACAGACAAATGGGCAGACAGAAGTGTCCAATCGAGAAATCAAGTCCATCCTTAAAAAAACAGTGAATCAAATGCGCAAGGATTAAAGCACTAGACTTGATGATGTGTTATGGGCTTATAGGACTACATATAAGACCCCCATTGACATGCTACCATTTTCAGTGGTGTACGGGAAGCCTTATCATTTACTCATGGAGTTAGAGCATCGCTCCTATTGGGCCATCAAGCAAGTCAACATGGATTTGGAAGGTGCTGGGAAACAAAGGAAGCTCCAATTACAGGAGCTGGAAGAATTGAGGAATGAGGCCTTTGAGAGTGCACATACTTACAAAGCCAAAACCAAGGCATTTCATGACCAAATGATCCCAAGAAGAGCTTTAACAAAGGACAAAGAGTGTTGCTATACCAATCCAAACTCAAATTATTTCCAAGTAAACTACATTCTAAATGGATTGGACCATTTGTAGTGACTAATGTTTTTCCTTCTGGTGTAGTGGAGATCATGAATGAGGTGTCTGGCAAAACATTCAAGGTCAATGGACACTGTCTCAAGCCTTACCATGAGCTTCTGAAAAGTGAAGAAGTGGAAGAGATGACCCTTCTCCATCCATATTATGAGGAACACTAAGGAGTGTCACAATGTCAGGCTGAAGACAATAAACCAAGTGCTCATTAGGAGGCAACCCAACCAGATTTACTTTTGTTATCCTTTTTATCTTTTGTTTCTTTACTGTTTACTTAATTAGTTTCATAGGTAACGTAGATCTTGATGAATTCCTTAAATAATTGTCCATGAATCTTTGGAAATCCTTGTGTTTTGGAATGCAGGATTTGTGATTGAATGCATCATTTAAATTCCTTGATGAGTATATGGAACCATTACAAGAGCTTGGGTGGATGAGAGACTTTGAAAATTGGTCATTCTGTGAGGTGTTCATGTGATTTTCTGAGTTGTCAAGTCAGTGGAAAACATGGGGGATGTGTTTCAGAACACACCCTATGTCCCTAGGCAGTTGAAGCCCCTAGTGCTCACAGAGCATTACAGGGGTGGCCATGTCAAATGACACAGGCCATGTCTTCATGACAGAATCCCCTATCACTTCTAGAGTCCAACATGGGATGGGTTGTGTCAAGTGACATGGCCTGTGTTTTCGTGGCATATGGGTTCCTGTTCCTTCCAGAGGCCAACATGGTCTAGGATGTGTCAAATGACACGGCCTATGTTTTTGTGGTAGGACCATGTGTTTTCCATAGAAGAACACAGGGAGGGCCGTGTCAAGTGACACGACCCGTGTTATCATGATCATCATTTCATACCCTCTTCCAGAGGATTACACGAGGTCGACCGTGTCATACGACACGACTCATGTGTGCGCATCAAACCCCCCAAAAACCCTCCCTTAGGGTTTTAATTCCCCCAAATTTTTCCCTCACTACTTTGTGCAGCCTCTCTCTCCCCCACAACCACCGTTCCTCCTCCCTTTCAAAGCAGCCCAAACCACCATCAACCATCCATCCCTCAACAACTTCCAATCACTTTCCACATTCTCATTCTCCATTTTCTATCCAAACCCCAAACAACCACCATCCCTCCACCACTCCTCAACCCCACCTCCTCAAAACCCACTTTTTCCTCAACCCCGTAACTCACTCTCTCCCCCTCCACCTCCACCATTCCCTCAAACTAATAACCACAACTTGTATCCCTTCTCCTCTTCTATTCTTCTTCCATCTTTCTCCACAACCCCAAATCCTCAACTCCCCACATTCCCAACTCCCCAAATCCTTTGGGCAGCAAACACCATCACCACCACTACTCTTTACCAATTTTCACTATTTAAGCACCATTCACCATGCCTTCAAGGAAGCGCATGAAGATGCAAGCCAGGCAGGAGGTCCCACCACCACTACCTCCACGTGCAGAACCTCCTCCTCAGGTACTTGTTCATCCCATTGATGGGGAAAAGGTGGTTGCCACTAGGTTCTTAGATGCAGACACCTTGAGGGCTATTGGTCTACATGATGAGGTGCTTGTTTTGCTGGGTAGAATAGGATAGGTCGAGTTTGCAAATTTGCTTAGGCTTACCTATGCTGATTTGACTTGAGAATTTCTTGCTACTTTTGACTACAAGTTGTATCCTCTGAGTAATTAAGCTGAGTAGCCTGGTGAGATTACATTTAAACTGTTAGGCTCACCCCGTACCTTAGATATTCACTAATTTAGTGCTATTTTTTGTTTTCCTGTGGGGCATAATTATCTTTCCCACGACTTTAATTTTGAGCATGTTTGGTCTGATTTAACTGTTACTGATTCGGCTCGTTATGATCGCAAATCCTATAAGGCCTCCAGACTTCTTTCCCTTGCCTATGGATACCTCTAAAAGTGGTTAGCCAATACCATTTGTGCTAGGGGGAGAGCCAGGGAACCCTTAGTAGGCATGAATTATTTTTCCTTCATTGTATGATTGTTGGGGAACCCGTGAATAGGGGTTATTGGCTGTGCAACCCTTTTAAACATGTCGGGTCCACTCGAGCTGGATATATTTTACTTGGTGACTGTGTCACTGTAATTGCTGAGAACTGTGGCATTGATTTGGATATATTGTAGGAGTATCCAGTGAGGGGTCCCAGCGCTGTTGATAGGTTCATTCTGGTCGCCATGAGCTTGTGCGTACACCAGGATGGTTCCCTTCGCTTGATCGGAGCAGATGGCGATGTTTTACCTCGGAGAGCTCCGACACCTGAGCCACAAGAGCACGATGCTGCCTCACCATCCCTGGAGTATGCTCTTCATTTTGTTGCAGATGTAGAACCATCATCCATTCGCACCACTATCTCTTATGATGATGTCATGGCACGTATTCATCACCTGGAGTGCAGCTCAATTCCAGAGATTTGATGACTGATTCCAGGTGTTGGAGAACTCCACTGCTCAGAAGATGGATACCATTGCTAGCAAATTAGATGATTTGCTTCAGAGAGTGTCTTATCCTCCTCCTCCATCTTGATGTATTACCCTTGTTCTTTTAGAATTCTGATTTGATTTTTCCTGGATATTTTGACATTGTATTGGATTATCTTTTGGACTATGAATGATGAATACTGATTATGGATTCACATTCTTAATGTCTTTGCTTATGCACTATTGGTCTCATTGTATTTATTTTCTCTGGTGTATGCATGCTTTGACATTAGGGATAATGTCTGATTTAAGTGGGGGGTAATGCTCTTAATTTCATTTCTGGTAAATATATTTCCAATGAGCTTTAAAGTGTTTTGAATGATGAGCAAAAGATCAAATATTTTTATTGAAAATTTGATGAGATTTTAAGCTTGAAGGAATGAACATTCTTAATTTCAAATCTGACAAGTGAGGTTTTGAAAAATTGAGGGATTAATTCAAAAGTGATAAATTGAGACCTAGTGAGATTTTGGACCATGATGTGAATGGCTAATTTTAGGCCATCTTGGTTCTTTATTTTGTGATTGCACTTATGATTATGTGTGTTTCCGAACTTGGTTTGACTCTCTTTTAAGCTGCAAATGACCACTGCATATTTTTAAAATGACAAAGGTAATTCTTTCTAATAGCTACTGTCCAAATAGTTATCCTTACAATTTTATCCATTCTTCACCCCCTTTGAACCTAATTGATTTGTTATTCTTTTCTTTCTAGCAAAGCTCAATACAAAACTAAAAATGAAAAACCATTATGCTACCGTACCTTCGAGAGTAGAAGAGCTTAGTTAAGTTGAGAATTAGTTTTTGAATAAGTGTGAGAGAATTTAACAATGTGATGCAAGAAGTATATATATATATATATATATATATATATATATATATATATATATATAGCTTAAAAGTGAAAAATTAAGAAATGAAAAGGAAAAGTTGATTGTTGATTGGAGAAAGGAAAGAAAAAGGTGAAAGTACAAAAAGAAATTGGAGGTTGAAGAATGTTGGGAAATTTTTACTGAAATGATTTAATATTTTTCCTTTTTCCTCTTCTATTTCCTATAGTCTAACTTTGTTTGTCCTTGGTGTATCTTACCTTAACCATGACCCCATTACTGCCTAATTAAAGACCTTTTGATCTTTGTATGCATGTGGCCTAAGTGGTTGAGAAGTAGAGGCTTGCCAAGCCTATGGTAGGGCATGTTTTCATGAGTAGGTTGAGAGTAAACACAAGCCCAAAACACTTGAGTGAGAGAGTATATTAGTGAGGATTTATCATGTTAATTTAACTATGATTTTTGATTGACTTAACTTGTTGATTTTAATTGTTAAGGGAGGAAATTCCTGATTATTTAGATTCTTTGAAGAGACTAAGATTTGTAGGTCTTTGCTCATTATTCTGCATCTTCATTCTTATAGGGAAGCATGTGCTTGATTGTATATTTTTGCCTAAGAGTGCAAACGGCTAAGTGTGGGGGTATTTGATCTATCATTTATTTCCATATCTTGAGTGTTTTATGTTTGACCTAATTGGACTCCTTATGTGCGTAATTATCAATTCTTAGCTAAGTTTTTGGATATGAAGCCTAAAGAGAGCCTAATTGTGAAATTATGCTTAAGTATGTTTATAAACACTCATCATTGCACTGTGTTTTTCACGAGATCTTTGAGTGTTTGAGTCCATTAGCTTCAAACCAAGCCTATTATCCATTTGAGGAGAGAGCCAAAGATTTAAGGAGATCAATATTGCCCCTAGAAGCAAAGATAGAAGAGTATACATGAAGAATCAAGGCTGAATATGAAGAAGTTAAGTGACACGACTTGTGTCCCAAGACACCAGGGGGGCCATGTCCTTCTCTGGCATCACAAGTTGAAGCCAGTTCTGAGCTTACCTTCAGACATGGCCCATGTCATCAGACACAGGGTAGGTCGTGTCCCTTTCTGCCTTCTAAATCACTTAAAATTGTGCTGACAGACTCAAACACGTGGGGGGGGGGGGGGTATCATCAGACACGACCCATGTCTTCACATTAGAAAATCAATTTTGAATTTGGACAAGGAGCTAGGTATCCAAAGTTATAAATAGGATTGCTTAGGATTCTAAAGGGGATTTCTTCTGGACTGCAAGCTGCCAAGGAATTGAGAGAGGAAGGTTCAATCAAAGATTAGAGATTCAGGTTCGAATTATCGGAGATCAACCAGCCTCAATCATTGGAAACCAGTTTGATTTTCAGTTTTCTTTTACACTTGTGTTCTTGATGATGACTCTTTTAAATTTGAATTTGCCATGTGAGGCTAAGTTTCTTAATTGGTTAAGAGAAGATGAAACTCTAGTCTTGATTATCAGAATCTTCCATATTCCTTTATATTCAATAGAATTATGTTCTTATTCATATGTTTTTGTTCTTAATTCGGTATAAAGGTTTTTATACTCTTTGTTATTTTCGAAAGTAGTAAAACTAGGATTGCTATGTGCGGTTGCGATGGTATGATTAGTGAAATATATGATCTGAGTAATTCAATCTCGATGTGTGATTAGACCTTAGTGTGACTGGTTTTCTAAATTTTAATGCAATCATTAATTATGTGTAAGAGCGGTTGCTTTACAATTAACTAATGATTAGGGCTTGATTTGAGCAATGGCTAAATTAACCAAAACTGAAGGAAAACAGAGAATTAATCTCACAATCACATGAGAACATAATTGGCTATGTTGGTATAAAGGATATGTAGGTTAGCATGATCATATAAATTTAGTGGTGGATTTTATCTCTTAACTAATATCTTTTAATTGGTAATTCAAATCGTATTTACTGTTGTTGCTTTCAATTTAATTTTTCTTATAGTTTTAACAAACAAACCCCCTTTTTTATTGTTTATTACTTTTCAATGTTTAAATTAGGATTCAATTTTTAGTGTTAATTGAATTAGTTCTTTGTGGATCGACTCTTGCTAACTGTAACTGGTTGCAAGGTTTTTATATTTTTTGTGGAACTTAGCAACTGATTTTGATCTTGATTTTTAAAAGGACATAATCATGCATGATATAATATATCTCATTAAGCACATCTGTATAACATGATCAATGTCTTTTTGTAATGCATTTGTCATCATTAAAACTTAACACATTAAACCATTAGGACAAAGACAATTCTACAATCTCTCCCTTTTTTATGATGACAAATCACCAAAGAAAAATATGTTGAGCAATATAGAAGAATAAATATTTATGTAAGCATATCAAACAATAAGTACAAGAATATAATTTTCTTTTCAATTCTCACTCTCCCTATTTGACATCAATAAAAAGTCTTAGGAAGAAGAAATAATATTTTCTCTCCCTCTGTTGATAAAGTTCATGTTGTCAAAAAGAGTAGGATCATCAAAACGAAAAGCTTCTTCAAGTTATTCAAAGCATAACTATCTCCCCCTATTTGATTATACGTATGATTCAAGAATAGGGAGATGAAACAAGTATGCTTTCAAGATATAAAAGATTATTCATGCAATGCTTATCACATTTTGATACATTGACATTTAGTATATGATAGCAATAAGCTTAAGAAATTATGTTTGACATATAATATCATGCATACCACATGATAAATAAGTATCACTTGATGAAAGTTACAAAGTATCCATTTAAGGTCATGTTATTAAGGTTTTCAAACAAAAGATCTTATAACTTGCCACATATCAAACATTTCTCAATGAAAGCATCAAAAGATATAAAGTTTAAGAATGTTTACCTTCTTTCATTGATTGAGGGAAAAAGAATAAGAGATGGTCTTTGTTGACATGTTGATAGTATTAATAATAAAACACTTCATGTCAAACAAGGATGTAAGCCAAGAGATATAAGCAACAATTTAAGAGCTAGGCTCCCTCTCAAAATATGCATATTATCAAAATATATAACTTAATATTTTAACATAGTCATGCATATATTTATAGTCAACAAGGACATATAAGAAATATATGTAAGATGAAAAAGAGTAAATAACAATTACAAATCAACAAATAATTGTGAGAAGTTATAAGATAAGAAGATAAATTCCTCCTTATTGAAGCACAAGATAGATAAAGTGAAATATGTATGCCAAGACCATGGAAGCACATTATCATAAAGTAAAGCAAGGCAAAAGATACTTATTCTTAATCCATTAATAAAAAAAAATCATTTTAAAACTTCTTCCACTTTCAAAAGGAATTTTATAAGAACACATTACATTTTCAAAAGCATTTTTAGAAAGGTATATGGCTTTTATATTAAACTGCATATTCCTTGAGAGTGATCAAACCCAAGTCAAAAAAACATTTGAAGGTACATCTCCTCTCTTTCTCATTGAACAAGAGTCATGAGAAAATAAAACACTTTGAAGAACAAGGTTTATCTTTTGAAGTATCAAAATGGTCTCTATAGAAAATTTTAAAAGATCTATTTGGAAACTTTGTTAAACATTCTTTCAAGATTTAATAAAATTTTCAAAGTAAATAAAGAGAGTACTACATTTATAGCATATAAGCAAAGCTTTCCAAATTTTCAAGACAAATAGGAGGTGAAAATACTTTCAAGGTCTTAAGACAAGTTCAAATGACTCTCTAGGATATGGAACTTGAAAAGCTTCTTTCAAATATAATAAGAGATTTTGCTTTAATTTTTTTTTAATTAAACCACAAATTTTTTTCAAAACAAGAGCATGATTCTTATAGGTGTTGTACCACTAAGAAACCATAGATCAAGAGAATCATAGATATCAAATATTCACCTTGATGAAATGTGCTATAGGAATCAAAACATGTATAGAACTAACATCATCCACCCTATATGCAATGACAAAATTAGTAAGTTAATATCCAATTTGGCATTTTGTCAATGCTAAGCATACTTCTCTTATAAGGAAAGCATCTAATTATTTAAGATCAATTTATCAACAGGTATCATACAATCTATAACATATAAAATACCACAATAGCTTAGGGATAGAGATACTTATTGAGAAAGTGATGCTATTTAGAATGTTCTTCGTTTATTGGTCCTTTGAGTTTTAGTTTTCTTTCATTGCGTATTCCATTCCATTACACTTGAAAAAAGTCTCCTCATGTCCCTCTTCATTTAACTCTTCTCTTTATCCATTTATGCTTGACATTTCAATATTTGATGGCTATATTTGAAACACATAGAAACACTTGCAAAGCTAACTTCAAAAAGTTTCTAAATCATAAGCTATCATCAAATATCATTTAAGCTCACTTACAAGCATAATTTAAATTGATATATATAATGTAAAACATGTACCACATTATCAACCATGCAATGTTAGCTTTAACAAGAACAAAAGAAGGATATATGGACTTGAATCCAAAAGCATATTTTAATCATTTTCAAAGCAAGATTCAAGCTTATAAAAAAAAAACTCGATCATCGTCAAAACATATATAAGCATTTTGGGGCAAACAATGATCATGTAAGGCATGTAATATCAAATATAGAATTCTAGTATGCACACATGCCAATCAAGAACAAAAAGTCTCTTATTGTAATGCAAGAATTGAAAAACTATGGAACTATAACTTTTGAAACCATTTATGATTCATTTCAAGATATACTTCAATGTAAAAACCATTGTAGTTCAAAGACAAGTTCAAGACACAAAATGAATCATTTACTTCTTGTTTTCAAGATATGAACAAATCAAACAATTTCAAACAAGAAGACATAACTTTTAACTTTCCAATCTCCAAGTAAGTATATAGGACAATTAAGCATCAAAGAGAAAGGATTACAACTACTTATAAGCATGTGAATTTCTATATTTGAACAAAGAGAATTGGTCACAAGCTCAAGAACAAAGATATTACCATAAAACATGTCATTCCAAACAAAGTGTGTATATATCTGAAATTTTAGCATATATAAAGACACTTTTAAGACACAATGCTAGAAAAACACAACTTAAGGCATGTTAAGGCAAAAAAACAATTCTCTACTTCTCCAAATATCACATGATATTCAATTTAAAACATAAATAAGGATAAGAGATTGATATCACCAAAATTATACTCTTTGAGTTTTTATAGGTGACTCCAATTTCTAAGCTTCAGGACTTTATGAGGGAGTGGGTGTTGGTGAGATTTGAGAGGAAGAAGATGAAGAGGATGGAAATGGAGGAAGGGCATGCATGAATGGGAGGGGAGGCTTCTATGTGTCTGTTTAAAAGGAGCTCCATAATCGGTTATGTGAATTTCTATAACCGATTATTGATGAAGTCAGAATGTGGCCACATTGCTGCACCTTTGAATAACCGGTTATCCTATTTCTATAACAGGTTATTTTTGTGTTCCAGAGAGCACCAGGTTCTATGTGAGATGAATAACCGATTAGTCCTATTTTATTAATCGGTTATTTGAGTCATGCAGAGAGCTCTAAACAACTATAATGAGAAGCAGAACACTTCCAAATAACAAATCATTGATTGTTTGGTCCTTATAACTGGCTATTTCACTACCAAAACTAGAAATTCTTCAGGAATTCAACCTTTAAAATACAACCTCATGTCTTCTCGAAGATCATCTTGGCTTTGCCTCATTTTCCATTTCTTCTAAAATGCCAATCAGCCCACCAACAGAATTAAACTTCAAAAAGTACCAGAAACCACTTTTCCACAACAGAAACTTTAGATTTGAATCACAAGTCCAAGCTTCTAGGAGACAAGGAAGGGAACTTGGAGTATTTTCTGATCTTGTGCTTGCAGCAACCAATTTCATGATACTAAAGACAGTTTTTGGCCTTCAAGCACACCTACAACACACTTCAATTTTTGGTTTTTGGTACCCAAATATTCTTAGGTCCTTGTGTGTTAGTTTTTGAATATTAATTCATTATACTCTCATAAAGATCATTTTTTTTATAGTATATAAATTAAGCACAACAAATCAAATAATCAGTTACCATTAAGCACATAGCCAATAGCATGCTTACTTTCATGATATATTGACAATTCAAAACATAGCAAGCATACCTAAAGCATTGTAGAACCTTATGTACCAAGATATATAACAAATTAATGAGCTGTGGTACAATAAGAATGAAGATAATCATGTGGTAAACAAAATATTCAAATTTTACTAAGTACACATGATTCTATCAATCACTTAAGGCCTACAAGTAATATACCTCAAATTCATTGACTTTACAAGTGAATAAGCATAAGAGGTAAAAGTTTTTGATACCTTGGCCTTGGTAATCAAGGAAACTCTTTTCCTTACCCATTGTTTCTCTTTTGGAGTATTGAACTTTACAAGTTCTACATTTTGTACTTGAGAAGCTTTGGTTGAAGCCATCTTCTTTCTTTGACCAAAACTTCTATCATTGGGCTTTAGAAGTATTCTCCTTGATGATTCTTCTTTCTTTTGACCAATTAGTCCATCCTTTTGAGAAATTTTCTGCATAATTAAAAAACTAGGAGGACATTTTGGTACCCACTTCATCTTGGGTCCTTAAATGTTAGTATTAGGGCCTTTATGACTTTTAGAAACCCACATCATGTTATTTCTAATATAAGGATTTCTTCTATAATTGCACAAATGAGAAATATGTCCTAAATGACCACAAAAGTTGCAAACAATTGAATTCAATGATGGTTTAGTCCTTTGAAGATTATTTTTGGAAAACTTAAACTTTTTGTTATTTTTACATTCTAAACTATTTTTGCCATAACCCTTACTTGAATTTTCATATGGAATAACATTAATTTTATTCTCGTTAACAAACATAGAATACATGCAATTAAAATTAGTAGCTTTGGCAAATTCAGAATATAGGTTCTCAACTTGATTTTCTAAATCAATGCACTTTTCACAAGAAGTTGAAGTTTCACATTTGAAAGGCATTTCCTCATCAAGAAAATCATATTCATTTTTCAAAGTCTCAATTTCATTTTTAATGGAGGAAATGTTTTCCAAACAAGATAAGTTTTTATTTTCTAAATTCAACAAACTATCATATAATTCATCATATGCACATTATAGCTCATCATTGGAAGGACTTTAATCTAGTTTAAGTTATTTACCTCGAAGTCTTTTTTAGCTAAATAGAGAGTAGTCTTAATTTCTAGCATACTTGGCTTTTTGAGGAAATCACCATCTTCCTCATTGTTGTCCATCAAGGATTCAATAACATCTTCCTTCTCAATTTTGTTTTGCATTTCTTCTTCTTCAAATTGAGCATCATCATCACCAAGAGGAATTGAACTCATTTTCTTACTTTGAACATATCCTTGAGGATATTTTTCATAACAAGTTTCCTTCAATAGATTTTGGTCTTCTTGCTTTCTATATACAACTTTATACACAAAATCATTGTTAGCAATATAAAGAGCATCAAGGGTGTCCAAAATTTCTTTGGCACTAGAGCAATTCTTAATTCTAGCATAAGCATCATTATTTAAACTACTTCTCAAGATTTGCATTGCTCTAATGTTCAAGGAAAAATATTTCTTGTCATAAGCATTCCAAGTTTGCTTTGATTTATAAGTAAATCCTTCAAGCACAACATCCCATGAATCCAAATCAATAGATTGCATATAAAATTCCATTCTAGCTTTCCAATAAACAAAATGCACACCATCAAAGAATGGTGGTTTATTAATTTCAAAACCTTCCATTTTGAAAAGCTTTTAATGGTTGCCAATAAACATGGATCTTTAACTCTAAGCGGTTAAGCTTTCAACAGAGCACGAAGCTCTGATACCACTTGTTAGCCATGACAACTGTCACCTAAGAGGGGGGTGAATTGGGTGATTACAAATTTTTAAAACAATTTTGAGAAATTATGCATTTTAATATTTTTAATTAATACATACAGCAAAATAAGTCTAAAAAAGGTACAACTATCAGAGATTTCTCAAATACCACTTGGGCTATAGGATAAATCAAGCAGATAAGCTAGATATCAAGTTTAACTCAAGCATATATAATTAAAGCACAAATATAAAGAGATAGAGTTGAGAAAAGCAAATACACGGATTTAACCTAGTTCAACTACCCCTTGTGACCTACGTCTAGTCCTCAAGTGAACCACCCGAGATTTTTTACTAAACCTTCAAGCTTGAACAGGTGCTTGAAAACATTTACAACAAAGAGAATTCAACACACATTTGGGATACGTCACCTTTTGTGCTTGAGCCTCAAAACAAGGATACCTCACCCTTTACAACTTTGGAGGGATACCTCACCTTCTTTACAACCCTTGAGGGATACCTCACCTTCTTTACAGATTACACAAAGTATAAATGAATAGAAACTCTCTTAAGAGTGGATAATACAAATTGAAGAACAATGGGTATCAAGGATTCACACTTTGAAGCTCAAAACTGGGGTTTATGAGAAATGATAGTTAAAAATCGTATTCAAGAATCATTTTCAGATTGTTTCCCTACTTTTCTTTGATGCTCAAACATTTGTATTTATAGCCCAACGCATTTTAGAGCAGTTGGTGGTGGTTGGGTGCATTAAATGCTCAAAAAGAGCCATTGAAAAACTGTTTCTGCTACCCAGATAACCGATTATGACTATTGCATAATCGGTTATAGTCTTTTAAAAAACTAGCTAATAACCGGTTATGGAAATCTCATAATAGGTTATGGTCTTTTTAAAATATAAGCCAACACTTCTGACTTTGTCAATAACCGATTATAGAAATATCATAACTGGTTATGGTCTTTTAAAACTAAAAGCTCGTGCCTCTGACTTTGGTGAATAACTAGTTATGGATTTTCCATAATCAGTTATTCCACCCTTATTTTTGACCAAAAGACATTTGAAAGACTATAACTCCTTTGTTACTTATCCGTTTAAAACAAATGATCACTCATTGGAAAAATCATTGATTCTACTTTCATATGAAATAAGTTTTAGAGCAAGACTCAAAATATTTTGAAAGATATGATAAAAAGAGTAACCAAAGGTCAGTTTTGCAAAACTCAAACTAGACTATTTTTCATAGTTTTGAACTACCACCATGTCTAGCTTTTGAAAACATGTTAGTTAGGAAATTTAGCATGTAAAAATCATTTGTAAAGATTTAAAAACATATTCAAGCTTAGTGTGATTCCTATTTACCTTTACACAAGATCTAAGTCCTATAAGCTAATCTTGAAGATCCTTAGGACTTGATCTTGCACAACTATTTCTTTTCTTCAAATCTTGCAAATGCTTAGAACATCTTTTCATTCTCATTCTTCTTGAGTTGAGCATAAATGTGATCTTTTGCTTTCTTGTTATAATGCTCACTCTTGATACTTGGACTATCCTACAAAGTATTACTCACTATAACAAACATAGTCCAAATTTATAATTCATTATCTTCATATGCATAATTCATAAATGTGTAACTCTAATTAGTCTAACATGCATATAAGACTTTTATAGACACATCCAAATAAGATACTGATTAATTACTAATGGATATTCTCTATATAGGATGCAACAAAGAACTCTTTGCACATTTTCATTTAAGTAGAGTCAAATCCAATATTAATTCATTATAACTCATATAAAGCATTATTGGATATATTATATAAAGAATGCTACACACATCTCATTGCATGATTATTAAGTGAAATATAACTAGATAAAGTACATAATCATGCATGATATAATATATCTCATTAAGCACATCTATGTAACATGATCAATATCCTTTTGTAATGCATTTGTCATCATCAAAACTTAACACATTAAACCATTAGGGCAAAGACAATTCTACACGACCCTTACTGAAGAACAAGAAGGTATGTTAATAGAAGTACTTAAAAGGCGTAAAAGTGCAATTGGATGGACATTAAAAGACATAAAAGGCATTAATCCATTAATTTGTACACATAGAATACATTTAGAGGATAATGCTAAATCATCTCAACAACCTCAAAGAAGATTAAATCCACACATGAAAGAGGTAGTTAGAGCTGAAGTTTTTAAATTATTTGATGTTGGAATTATCTACCCTATCTCTAATAGCCTGTGGGTAAGCCCTACACAAGTTATGCCTAAGAAATCTGAATTAACAGTGGTTGAAAATAAAGACAGGTTAATTAATACCTACACAAGTCTCATCCTATTGGCGTATGTGTATTGATTTTAGAAAATTAAATACAGCCACTAAGAAAGATCATTTTCCCTTACCATTTCTTAATCAAATTATGGAAAGAGTAGCAGGACATCCCTACTACTATTTTCTTGATGGTTATTCAGGATATAATTAAATACCAATTGCATTACAGGATCAAGAAAAAACTATTTTAATGTGCCCCTTTGGCACTTTTGCATATAGAAAAATGTCTTTTGGCTTTTGTAATGCTCCAACAACTTTCCAAATATGCATACTAAGTATTTTTAGTGACATGATTGAGCATTATTTAGAGGTTTTCATGGATAACTTGACAATTTTTGAAAATTCTTTTGAAAATTGTCTTGATAATTTGGAAAAAGTTCTTAAAAGATGCGAAGAAAAAAGATTTGTGTTAAACTGGAAAAAATGTCATTATATGGTTACCTCAAGAATCGTGTTAGGTCATGTGATATCTTCTAAAGGAATTGAAGTTGATAAGGCCAAAGTTGAATTAATTGCTCATTTGCCTTCCCCAAAAACAGTTAAAGAAGTTCATTTCCTTTTAGGACATGTAGGATTCTATAAAAGATTCATTAAGTACTTTAGTACCATATCAAGACCATTATGTAATCTTCTGATGAAAGATGCACCATTTGATTGGACTCAAGAATGTCAAAAAAAATTTGAAAAATTAATCGTTCTTCTGACATCTGCTTCTATCATACAATCCCCTGACTGGTATTTACCTTTTGAGTTGATGCGTAATGCTAGTGATTTTGTTGTTGGCATTGTTTTAGGCCAAAGAAAAGAAGGCAAGTCTCATGTAATTTATTATGCAAGTCAAACTTTGAATAGTGCACAAATGAATTACACAACTACTGAAAAAGAACTACTTCTTGTAATTTTTGCATTAGACAAATTTTAAGCTTATTTAATTAGTTCTTCTACTATTGTTTTCATCAATCATGCTGTTGTTAGATATTTAATGTCTAAGCAGGATGTCATACCTAGGTTGATACAGTGGATCTTGTTGCTTCAAGAATTCAACATCATAATAAAAGATAAGAAAGGAGCCGAAAATGTTGTTGCAGATCATTTGTCCAGATTTACAATAGGCTCATATTTTGATAACACACATATCAATGATTCTTTTCCTGATGAATTTTTATTTTCTGTCAATTCTATGCCTTGGTTTGCTAACATAATCAATTTTGTTATAACAGAAAAGATGCTGCCTCAGTGGACATGCCAAGACAGAAATAAGTTTCTGACTGAGGTGAAATTTTTTTATTGGGATGACACATATTTGTTCAAATATTTTCCTGATAAAATCTTTTGGAGATGTGTGCCTGACAGTGAGATAGGTAATGTCATTAAATTTTGTCACTCAAAAGCATGTGGAGCTCACTTTTCTTCAAAGAAAACAGCTGCAAAAATCTTACAGTATAGATTTTATTGGCCCACTCTATTTAAGGACAGTTATACCCTTTGCAAAAGTTGTGAAAACTATTAGAAATTGGGTTCTATTTCTAAAAGAAACATGATGCTTCTGAACCCTATCATTATCATTGAAATTTTTTATTCTTGGAGAATTGATTTCATGGGTCCATTTCCAGCCTCATTTGGATTTGTGTATATTTTGGTTGTAGTTGATTATGTCTCAAAATGGATTGATGCGATTCTATGTAGATACAATGATCATAAAACTGTTCTTAAATTTTTAAAAGAAAATGTCTTGAGTCAATTCGGAATCCCTTGAGCTATATCAATGATGGGAGAACACATTTTTGTAATAAACCATTTGAATCATTAATGAAGAAATATGACATTACCTATAAAATTGCTATCCCTTATCACCCTCAGACAAGTGGACAAGTAGAATTAGCAAATAGGGAGATTAAACAAATTTTAGAAAAAATGTTTAACCCAAATTGTAAAGATTGGTCTTTAAGACTAAACGATGCACTTTGGGCTTACCATACTGCTTTCAAAACATATTTAGGCATGTCACCCTGTCAATTAGTCAATGGAAAACCTTGTCACTTGCTTGTAGAACTGGAGCATAAAGCATTTTGAGCCATTAAAGCTTTCAACCTAAACCTTGATGATGCTTGCAAGTTACACAAATTGCAATTAAATGAACTTGAGGAATTGAGAAATAATGCATATGAAAACTCAAAAATTTATAAAACTAGAACAAAAGCTTTTCATGACAAATCAATTTTGAGAAAATCTTTCGAAATTGGTCAAAAAGTTCTGCTTTATAATTCTTATCTTTACCTATTCCCTAGAAAATTGAGATCAAGGTGGACTGACCCTTTTATTGTCAAACATGTGTATCCTTATAGGGCCATAGACATTGGGAATCCTAGGAATGGTAATGTATTTAAAGTCAATGGACAAAGACTCAAACTATTTCTAGAAAACTAAGTTGCTGAAGTAGAATTCATTTCCCTTTCTAATCCTTGTTATGAGAAGAATTTATTCTAATTTTGTTGCCTTCTTTTTGTAGTCCTTTGTGCTCCTAGTTAAGTGGTGGATAATAGTACTCTGTGGTTTTCAAGTCAATTTGTTTTCAGTTTCCCATAATAACTGATTCCTTCTCCTTTAAAATGGATGTCATTCTCTCAAACTTGAGAAAACATTTTTCTTCCCTCCGTCAAAATGTTCTAACAAAAATCTACAAAGTCATGTGTGAAAGATTGAGATTGTTAATGCACTAGGGCATCCCAGAAGATATACGCTGGATAATCGAGGCAAAGGTCCATTTAGCAGGTGAATCTTCAATTTCATTTGACTCATACATGCCAGGTCTCGATAGAAGTTCGTATTCTAAAAGGAGAAGAGCAAAAAGGTTACAAGTCTGTCACAAATGTACACGATACAATTGTAACAAGTGATGTCGTTCTTTGGGGATGGTTTTCATAAACCGAGAAGATAAAACATACTTCATTAAGAATAGACTGAGTAAGGAGTCATTGGATGATATCTTATTGACTCTTGAGACGCATTCTTATGGATTGGTGCATCGTGAACTTCTTAATTTGTAAAATCTCTCCAAGGAGGAACAAAAATGTCACAGTCTTGGGAATCTGACTCTAAAAGACTTTGTTTGCTAATTTATAAGAAATTGGATGTGAAGCTTATCCTCAACTCATAGAAGGCGTTTAAGTCGTTACTGGACATAAAACCAGAGGAAGATGTGAGCCACAATCATAACAACACGTATATATTATCTTATTATTCTTCTTCTTTTAAAAAAAATTTGACTAAGGGCGATCCGGAAGGAGTACCATGACTTTAATTAGTTGTGGAGCCCTAACCTTTGGTTGACCCATCATTAACTTGGGTTTAGACCTTTGCACTCTGGTCTTTAAATAAGGATAGTGTGATATGCTCTATAGAGAGTTGTTCTTAATGTCCCAAAGTTTACCTTTTAGGCAAGCTGAGATGATGGGAAGATAGAAGCATCTCGTGTTAGCATACTCGCGTGACTATGCAACTGAACTGGATCCTGTGATTTCAGACCATAGGCTCTCCAGTGACCTCTCACTAGCTGTGGTCGTTGGTGGTGGTTGTCAGATTTACACACTTTAATTAATTGTGTCGTAGCTCAATCCAAAATATCCCACAAGCAGGAGGGAAAAGAATTCCAAGATTGGTTGAGCCGTCTTGGTATTACTGCACTGGTGACACGCAGTATAAAGATATGCCATCATTTGGTATTATAATGTTTATTTCTTTTATCTTTGCATGATTTTGTTGTATTTTGGTTCTGGATAGACGATCCCTTAAGCAGGGTCCTTCAGGAGTTTCTAGACTTCTTTACCCTAATGGTTTTTTTACAGATAAAAAAACAAAAATAATAAAAAAAAAAATTAATGTTTCTTAATTTCAAACTCTTCTGACAACAGTCAGCCTACCCATATAGGTGATATCATTACTTTTTCCATTCTTTTTCCTATTTAAACACTTTCCACCAATTCATAATCATTCAATGGGAGGGTGAGTATAGAAATAGAGGGAACTTCTGTTCGTAGACTTATAAATATCTGTGTTTTTTATAGGTCAAGTTATGGGAAGGTTTAGAGTTTGTAAACATAGTAAGTACTCTTGGTCAAACACTTGCTGTGAGGAACATTCGTGTAGTATATGAGGGAGGTAGCTTTGGGTTAAGTGGGACTGTATCACTCTCTGCACATCTAAGAGGAGGTCAAGTTTTAGGTATCATTCTTAGGCGTTTAACTTAAAAGAACATCACTGGAAAGACAATTGGGCTGGAACTTAAAGTATCATCTGTACATGGACGAATGAGGGCAATGCTTGAAAACTCTGATGCATTCATTGCCTTACCAGGTGGTTTTGGTACTTTGGAAGAAGTTTTTCAAATAATCTCTTGGGCCTAACTGAACATCCACAATAAACCCATAGGTTTGTTGAATGTTAATAATTTTTTTGATAGTTTGTTATCTTTTCTTGACCATGCTGTGGAACAGAACATTATCACGCCTTCGGTAAGACAACTCCTTATCTCTGCTTCCATTGTTAATGAGTTAATTGATAAATTACAAGTTTTTGTTTATGAACCTGATGCAACAATAACTCAGATAGATTAGTCAGAAGGAAGTAGTGAGGGAAGCAGCTTGAAATGCAAGTTTGATCTGGCACTTCATCTATAACTTTCCTTTACTTTTGGTTTTATTCATCACACTTTGTTTCTGTTTAAATATGTGTCAAGTTTCTCTTTTCAGTAATTGCCACAATAGGTAATATCTTCTATCCTTTACTCATCTATATTTTAACATTGCGAATAATATTGTGATTTGGTTGGGAGGAAGGATAGTTGACATTTAAAAAAAAATTAGGAAGTATGATATGATTGTCAGCAACTTACTAAACCAATTAAGGATGACAGAGTAAGGAGTAAATTTTACTCTTGAGATGCATTTAAATTGGGAAGTATGTTTATTGATATGATTGTCAGAAACTTACAAAACTAATTAAGGATGACAAAGTAAGAAGTAAATTTTACTCTTGAGGTGACTTTACTCTTGAGATGCATCTTAATTAGGGAAGCGACTGTTTTGTGTAGAAGTAGAAAATGGATTCATGGATGATAGCATAAATTATCTTCTTTCTTAAAAATCACATGCTTGGATATAAATGTAAATTAGTGGATTGAGAATGATAGAAATATGCCTTGTGAGATTTTGAGCCTATTGATGAATGGATTAAATATTTATACCATTCTCTTCTTTCTTGTGTGATTTTCACTCATAGAATTGTTACTCTAGAACTTGCTTTAATTCTTTTTTAAGCTACATTTTCACATGCATGCATAAACGTTATTGAGATATTTTTCTTGAAATAGCTACTTTAACCAAATAACCAACCTTGCATATTTTCCTTTGCTTAACCCCTTTGAGCTTATTTGACCATTCATTGTTTCTAGCTCATTACGTGCCTTAAATAGGGAATAAGAGAACATTATCTTTGTCATTGGATGAGTTCTTGAATAAGTGTGGGTATGTGTGTGTGCAAAATGGTTAGTGAAAAAGAAAAGAGTGGTTAATTGAAAAAAATATATGTATATTTATATCTTAAAAAAATGTGTAAAGAAGGACCAACAATGCAAAATGGGAAGGGAAAAGAATATGTAAATGGAATTTGTATTAAGTGGAGTTGGGATGAACTTTCATGCTTGTTAATTGAACTCAGCTCTCACGCTCTTTTATTCTCTTTGGTATTTAACTTGTCATATCCATATTAGTCTCCTCCTTTACCTTGACCCCATTACAACCTTGAATAAAGTCCTCTTGATTTGTGTGTGCATGTGTTCTGAGTAGTGAAGAAGTAGAAGATAAACAAGCCTATGATAGTGCAATTTTTCAGGGGTTGAATTGAGTGAAATACCTACCTTTTTAACACTTGAAGGATGGAGAGTGAATACTATGAGGATCTATCGTTCTTGATTTATCCTTTTCAATTGAAGTTTCCTTACTTGTTAGTTTGAGATGTGAAGAAATGTTACATCATTAATGTTTTGATCCCTTGAATCTTTCGTTGCTCTTCTTGAATATTATTGGAAATAGAGTTTTTTTTAGAGTTTTTAACTTTTGAATCTGTGTCGTTTTTCTTTGTTCCTTAGTTTTGGTCTTATGTGTTTTTCCCAGAAGTGCAAAAGTTGTGTGAGGGAATTTGATAACAATATATTTTATTCATTTTACAATCCTCTCACTGAGCTTCTTAAGGTTCAATTAAGCTTAATTAAGTTAGTTTTGTCACATTTTATGATATTGAGCTTAATTGGATCATTGAAGAAATTATTGTTTGAATTGACCTTAATTTGTCTATTTGACAACGTTCTGTAAACTGGCTATAATTTGAGTTGCAGATATTTGATTAATGTGATTCTAGTCTTATAGGAAATTTAAGACAATTTTCTACAACTTTTATGAAGACTTCAAGAGCAAATCACATATTTGGATGATTTAAATTAGAGTTAAAGCAAGATCTAGAGTGCTGATCTTAACAGCTTAACGTCTGTGCACTTATCAAACTATATCTTGAGCTGTAGAAGAGGTTTTAGGCTGAAACTAGTGCCATTTGAACGTTAAGCTAAATCTACAACTTTCATGAAGAACACAAGAGTCATTTCAGATGTCTTGGAAGTTAGATTAGGCTTGGAAGTCAGAATATAGGAGCTGTAGTTGGGCCTGAGCAGTGTGTGAAGATTGGGCTATAATTGAGCTGTAGGATTCAGATTGGGCTGAAACTGATGACATTAGAAATCTAAGACAAAAATCTACAACTTTCATGAAGATTACTTTTCCATATTCTGATGGTAGCCATAAGTTCAGCACCGAATCATTCAGGAGACAAGAATCTCAATAATTTTTCACTCATTCATAACTATCAAACAACTCCCTTGGCATTTTTCACTCAATATCAAATCACTCTATTGTCATTTTGTACTCCTCAAGCTCTATAAAAAGGGAGCATTGACTGATCATTTCGGCATCTTGGCTTAGAGATCAAGATCATGTTATTTTGTTATTTATTTATCTTGTTATAGTTTTCTTTTGTTCTAAATTGAAGTTATGTTCATCTTTTTCTTCTGTCGCAACTAAGATCATGACGGGACGACCGAAAAAGATTAAGAGTTTGAAAATCAATGGAGTCGCCACCAACGTTTATTTAAATTGAGAAAACATTAGAAAAACCTTTTAATTAAGAAAACTGGTCTTTTAGAAAATGAATTTGGGTTCGGGAGTCGATTACAGGTAGGGAAGGTGTTGGCACCCTACACTGCCCGTTCCAAGAACGGTACCTTAAGTTATTTGTACAAATTTTAATAATATTAAATGTATTTATTTTACCCTTTTTTTTTAAAAAAAAAAAGATAAAAAGAAACAGCTAAATTATGAAAATTTATTTTTTGACTTCACAGAATAGAGATTCTGCTCCTACATATCTTCGGGTGCAATGAGGAACTCAAAGTCACGTAGTTCTGTAGAAAATAAGTGTGGGTTGATTGATTTTAATTAAGAGAGAAACTTAAAAATTTTAACTCAAATTTATCAACAATGAATTAATTCAAGCAAACACGTCAACATGCATAAAAGTGAGGCACAAACCACAAACAGACAAGATAATCAAATTAAAATCAATCCAGTTCACAAAAGGAAAAGATGCTCACAGAAAGGGAAAAACTTGTGGTGGTTGGCAGAATAGATCTAGGTGGCACGGAACTCGACGGCGTCAGCAGTGTAAGGTGATGTTTGGTGGTTAAGGGTTTGTGGATGAGGGTGTTAAAGGTGAATATGGTGAGTTGAAAGTTAGAAATGATGAGTTGAAAGTAGTTATGGTGAGTTGAAGGTAATTATGAAGATTATAGAATAAGGTGGTGATGGTGGTAGAATGTTAAGGTGATGAGGATGATGGGTTTTAAGGTCGAAGATGGCGATTTGAAAGTGATTATGAAGATTATGGAGTAAGGTGGTGATGGTGGTAGTGTTGAATGTAAAGATGGTGGTGATGATGATGGAGGGTGGGGAAGTTTGAAGAAGAAGATGTAAGTTGAATATGGAGATGGTGGTGGATGAAAAAAATGATGAGAATGTGGGGGGGGAGTCCTAGAAGTTCAAGATGAGTGAGGATTATATAGAGGAGTAGTTGTGAAGGAGTAGTTAAAGATGAGTAAGAGTGGTTGAGATGATTGGAGTGATTATAGAGGAGTGGTTGTGGAGGAGTAGTTAAAGATGAGTAAGAGTGGTTGAGATGATTGGAGTGATTATAGAGGAGTAGTTGTGTGTGTGTTGGTGAAAAATGAGGTGGAGTGGTTATATGTGTTGGTGATTATAGAGGAGTGGTTGTGTTTGATTTTGAAAGATGATGAGGTGGTTGAGATGATTGAGGTGATTATGGAGGAGTGGTTGTCTATGATTTTGAAAGATGATGAGGTGGTTGAGATGATTGGGGTGATAATGGAGGAGATAATGGAAGAGTGGTTGTGTATGATTTTGAAAGATGATGAGGTGGTTGAGATGATTAGGATGATAATGGAGGAGATAATGGAAGAGTGGTTGTGTATGATTTTGAAAGATGATGAAGTGGTTGAGATTATTAGGGTGATTATAGAGGAGTGGTTGTGCATTGATTGGGAAAAAGTAAGAGTGAGTAGGGAGTGGTTGTGCATTGATTGGGAGTGGGTTAAGTTTTTTTTTGTTTTTTGTTTTATTTTGTTTTTTTTTTTATTTTTTAATTATAAATATTTTTTTATTTTTATTATTTATATGTTTTTTTTGTTTTTTTATCAATAATTCAAATAAGATATAGGTAAATAAAACCTTAAAAAAATGTTTAGTGTATTGCACTAAAGCATCATTTAATACAATTATTAATCCACAAATAAAAATTTTATGGACAAAATTGAGTATCAACAGCTGCCCTCCTTTGCTTTACATTTAGAATAAATGGAAAACAAATAAATTGGTTAAATTTTGTCCATAAAAATTCTTGTGCGGATCAATGGGTATATGTACCTAAAGACTTAAAAGAAATAGGTACGGGGACCCATTGTAATTTGATAAAAAGATAAAAACTTCCGGAATCAGGTATCCGTCAAAGTTTGACATGAACATGGTAAAAAGCTTACGGAGTCAGGTATCCGTCAAAGCTTAACAGGAACAAGGTAGGAAGCTTACGGAGTCGGGTATCCGTTAAAGCTTAACAGGAACAACGTAGGAAGCTTACGAAGTCGAGTATCAGTCGCAGCTTAACAGAAGGGCAAGAAAGCTTGTGGAGCTAGGTATCCATCGAAGCTTAACGGAAAACCTAAAGGTAATGGGTATGGGGACCCGAAAAAGTTTAAGGCAATGGATACGAGGACCCTGAAACTAAAGACAATGGTTATGGGGACCCAGAAATTAAAAAGGCAATGAGCATAAGGCCTAGGAGAGAAAGACAATGAGCATAAGACTCTAACTTGCTGTAGAAGTTAAAAGCAATGGGTACAGGGACCCGACAAGGAAATGGAAATGAGCATCAGGCCCTAACTTACCATGAAAGCTAAAAGCGATGGGTGCATGGACCCGAAAAGGAAATGACGATGAGCATAAGGCCCTGACTTGCCGTGAAGGAAATGACAATGAACATAAGACCCTGACTTGCCATGGAAGCTGAAAGCGATGGGTGCACAGACCCGAAAAGGAAATAACAATGAGCATAAGGCCCTAACTTGTCGTGGCAGCTGAAAGCGATGGGTGCACAGACCTGAAAATTAAAGGCAATGGGCATAAGGCTCTGGCTTGCCTGGAAACTCTTGTCATGGAAGCGTCGGGTATGTGGACCCAAAAATTAAAGGCAATAGGCATAAGGCCCTGGCTTGCCTGGAAACTTTTGCCGTGGAAGCGTAGGGTACTTGGACCTGAAAATTAAAGATAATGGGCATAAGGCCTTGGCTTGTCGTGGAAACTAAAAACAATGGATGTGGGGACTCAGAAATTAAAGACAATGGGCATAAGGCCCTGGTTTGACTGAAAACAACAAGTTGGACCTTTAGATCAAGGCTAGAAAATCGAAATAATGCACTATGCAATGCATGCCTCAAATGTATGAGAATATGAAAAACTTTTTATTTTTTATTTATTTTTTTTTTTTGTTTTTTTTTTTTTTTTCTTTTTTTTTGTATCTCTACAACCCCTGAGGATATTATCGCAATCATTTTCAAAGGTGAACTAGAAAAAGATCTGTTGGCAACCCTTTATTCGGTTAATGGTTTAAATGTCCAACTGAGATGACCCTTGAGGTACGCATTAGATGTGATAGTGACTTGGTTATTCCCTTTCTCTTTTTTTCTCTCTTTTTTTCGACATTATTAGGAGTTCATTGTGCTCTTAATACCTTTCAAGTCATTGGCAATTCTCAACGCTCTAATAACAATATCACACATTTCACATTCCAATATATGTTTATTAGAAAAAATGCATATTGAGTCAAATAAGAGGTAGAGGTGAAAACATGACAACATTGCATTGAAATGGAAATGGTAAAAAGAAAGTGATACTGTGGTTATCAATAAGATGGTGAGAGCAAAAGTTTTCATTTTTTCTAGTGAAACTATTCAACGTAATTAGCATCAATCCTCCGCATACCAAATTTTGAACACTCATTAACCAATCTTTGAGAACTTTAACTACCTCTAGTTGGGGTATTTGGCCCGCCCCAGTATTGACTCAGTTTGTTCTAGTTCAGAGATTTGGTCCACCCTATCGTGGAGACTTAGTTGTTCAAGTCTCATTTCCCTAAGCACCATTGTCTTTTCATTTTGGACCTTAACTTTTGCCTAGGTTGCTCTTTCGAATTTTCAACTTACCAGGTCACTCTAACTTTTGCCTAGGTAGCCTTTCTAGGTTTTCCACTTAGCGAGCCATCTTTTTTTTTTTTACAAGTAGCGCTGCTACGCATAATACTTCTTGACCGCGTCTGAATTTACAGGAAGTGGTAGATCTTCACCATCCATTTTTGTGAGAATCAAGGATCCTCCGGAGAAAGCTTTTTTTACGACATAAGGTCCTTCATAGTTTGGAGTCCATTTTCCGCAGTGATCTTTTTGAATTGGCAAGATCTTCTTGAGTACTAAGTCTCCGTCTTGGAATTGTCGAGGACGCACTTTTTTTGCATAAGCTTTCATAAGCCTCTTTTGATATAATTGGTCATGATACAGTGTAGTTAACCTTTTTCCTTCGATAAGATTCAACTGATCTATTCATGCTTGGACCCATTCGGCCTCTTCCAATTTTGCCTCCATCAGTATTCTCAATGAAAGAATCTCAACTTCAATAGGGAGTACAACTTCCATTCCATAAACTAAAGAAAAAGGGGTTACCCTAGTTGAGGTACGGATAGACATGCGATAACTATGCAGAGCAAAGGGAAGCAACTCATGCCAATCTTTATATGTTACAGCCATTTTTTGGATGATCTTCTTGATGTTTTTGTTTGCTGCCTCCACAGCCCCATTTATCTTTGGATGGTATGGCGAGGAGTTATGGTGTTGGATCTTGAAATTTTCGCACATCTCTTTCATCATTTTGTTATTCAAGTTAGTTGCATTGTCGGTGATGATCTTGTTTGGTAAACTACAACGACATATCAACTCTCTTTTGATGAACTTGATCACCACATTCCTGGTCACATTAGCGTAAGAAGCAGCCTCAACCCATTTGGTGAAGTAATCAATCGCGACAAGGATAAAGCGATGCCCATTTGAGGCCTTTAGTTCAATAGGTCCTATGACATCCATACCCCATATGGAGAATGGCCAAGGTGCTGCTAGGACATTTAAGGGAATTGGTGACGCATTGATCTTATCAGCATACGTTTGGAACTTATGGCATTTCCCTACATGATTGAAACAGTCAGTCTTCATGGTCAACCAGTAATAACCTGATCTGAGGATTTTTCTTGCCATTGCATGTCCATTGGCGTGAGTTCCGAAGAAACCTTCATGTACTTCTTCAATAATCTTCTCCGCTTCTACTGCATCGACGCATCTTAAAAGTACCATATCATGGTTTCTCTTATAAAGTATTTCCCCATTCAGAAAGTAACTCATCGCAAGCCTCCTTAGGGTCCTTTTGTCATTTTTGGAAGCGTCTGCAGGGTATTCCCTATTCTTGATAAAACATTTGATATCATGGTACCACGACTTCCCATCAGGCTCACCTTCAACCACTTGACAATGTGCAGGGCAACCACGATTTTCCATTTTTATCAGTGGTAGGTCTTTTTCATGACTTACTTGGAACATTGATGCTAGTGTGGCCAAAGCATCAACCAATTGGTTCTCCTCTCAAGGAATGTGATGAAAAGTGACTTCATTAAATTGCTCGATCAATTCTTTGATGTAAGTATGATAAAGGATCAACTTGGCATCACGAGTCTCCCATTCTCCTTTTAATTGATGAATAACCAAGGCGTAGTCCCCGTATACTTCAAGGATCTTTGCTTTTGATTCTATTACCGCTTGAATACCCAAGGTGCATGCTTCGTACTCTGTTATATTATTAGTACAGTCAAAACACAACCTTGCTATGATTGGGATGAAATTATCTTCAGAGGAGATTAAAATGGCTCTAATACCATGCCCTAGTGCATTAGAGGCTCCGTCAAACCACAGAGTCAATTTTTATTTTTCATTGAATTTCTGATCCTTAAATAGAGCCATTATATCTTCATCAGGGAACTCATATTACATCGACCCATAATCCTTCACAGGTTAACTAGCCAGGAATTCTGAAAGAGCGCTGGCTTTTATTGCTTTTTAAGAGATATAGACAATGTCATATTCTGATAGCAAAACTTGCCACCATGCAATCCTCCCAGTTAGAGCAGGCTTTTCGAAGATGTACTTGATTGGGTCCATTTTAGACACTAACCAAGTGGTGTAATATAACATGTACTACCTCAAACGATGAGCCGCCCATGCTAAGGCACAACACGTGCGCTCTAATAATGAGTATTTTGCCTCAAAGTTAGTAAACTTCTTGCTTAAGTAGTAGATGGCATGTTCCTTTCTACCAGTTTCATCGTGCTTCCCCAATACACAGCCCATGGATTCATCCAACACAGTCAAGTACATGATGAGAGGCCTTCTTGGTACTAGAGGCACCAAAACTGGGGGGTTTTGTAAATACTGCTTAATCCTTTTTAAATGTTGTCTGACAATCTTCATTCCATTCTACTGTCTGGTTTTTACGAAGCAACTTGAAAATTGGCTCGCACGTCGTAGTCAACTGGGATATAAATCTAGCAATATAGTTCAGCCTTCCTAAAAACCCACGAACTTCTCTTTCAGTGTGAGGAGCTGGCATCTCTATGATTGCTCGAACTTTTTCTGGGTCAACTTTTATCCCTTTATAGCTAACTACAAACCTTAAAAGCTTGCCTGATTTTACACCAAAAGTGCATTTCGCAGGATTCAGTCTGAGCTTATACTTTCTCAACCTCTCAAAAAACTTTTGTAAATCAACAACATGGTCTTCTTCTGTTCTAGACTTTACAATCATGTCGTCCACATAAACTTCTATTTCTTTATGTATCATGTCATGGAATAATGTCACTATCGCTCTCTGATACGTTGCCCCAGCATTTTTTAAACCGAATGGCACCACCTTATAACAAAAGGTTCCCCATAAAGTGATGAAAGTGGTCTTTTCCATGTCTTCAGGAGCCATCTTGATTTGATTATATCCAGAGAAGCCATCCATGAAAGAGAAGAATGCATATTGGGCAGTATTATCCACCAAGACATCGATGTGAGGTAATGGGAAGTTGTCTTTAGGGCTGGCCCTATTTAAGTCTCGATAGTCAACACACATTCAGACTTTCTCGTATTTCTTTCGGACTGACACAATGTTGGCAACCCATTGTGGGTATTTTGCAACTGTAAGAAATCCAACATCAAACTTCCTTTTTACTTCATCTCTGATTTTTAACGATATATCGGCTTTCATTTGCCTCAATTTTTGCTTAATCGAAGGGTATCCAAGCTTTAGTGACAATTTATGCTCAACTATATCGGTATTTAACCTAGGCATATCTTAGTACGACCATGCAAAGATGTCACTATAATCAAACAAGAGTTTAATCAACATGTTGCGCTCACTTTCTTTCATCGAGGTACCAATTTTGACTTCTTTCTTATCATTTTCAGACCCCAAGTTAATTAGTTCAATTGGTTCCTCATGGGGTTGGATTTCTTTAGCTTCTTGTTCTAGTAACCTCATTAGCTCAGGTGAAGTTTCCCAATCATCCTTATTATCCTCATCAGTATGATTAACGGGGTATTCAAAATTATATGATGAGATCTTGACACAGTCACTTTCAAGAGGGTCACTTTCAGATCTGCATTAAACAATGTTAACACAAGAAAGATGAAATGAATAGAAGGCCATTATAATGATGGGATAAAGGCTATGAAATGAGAAATTAGAAAACTCAAAATGCATTTTATTAATAACAATTATTGGAACGGAAACATGTAAGCCCTTTTACAAAAGATCATCCTAAAGCCTTGGGCAAAGCTAAAGGAATGGCACTACAGAATTACTTTGAAAGAGACTTCAAGGTTATGGGAAGCTCAATGATCTCCCAATTGTCTAGTCTTGTATTTGAAGAACATGCATAAACCAGGTCTGTCTCATGACTAACGAAGTTATCATCTTCAACAACGGTCACTTGGTCTACGAACACCACTCTTGCGCTCCGAAAGCTTTGTTGTATGTCACAGATGGGGACCCGCTCCAGTTTAGGTTCTCGATTTTCCAACCGGGCTAGCCTCTTCTCTTTTTTCTCCTCCATGATCCTCTTTTTGTCAACTTTGGTGGGTTTATATCCTAACCCGAACCTGTCTTTGTTTTCCAAGGGTTGTAAAAATTTCGCGTCACTTTGTTGTTTCTTACCCAACCTATTTCCATGCTGATAACCTCCTTCCAACATGACTTTAGCCATCATTATAGATGCAACAAAGGGTTGTGGTTTTGGAATTGGAGCTCCATCCCTTATATAAGTGGCATTGACCGTCTCAAATGCTTGAAAGGCAGTCTCAAGAGCCTCTTCTGCAGCATCAATATAAGGAGTGTCTAGCGGCTTGCTCACCAACAGGTCTTCTTTACCAAAGACAATAATCATCTTGTTGTCAATTATGAATTTTACATTTTGGTGCAAGGTGGAAGGAACAGCTCCAGCAGAATGAATCCATGGTCATCTTAAAAGACAACTGTAGGATGGTGCAATGTCCATCACTTGGAAGAGTATATTGAAAGTGCAAGGACCAATTTGAACTGGTATTTCGATCTCCCCTATGACCTCTCTCTTTGTGCCATCAAATACCAATACTATCATCGTACTTGGTTTCATGTATGATCCATCAAAAAGCAATTTGGATAGTGTTGATTTTGGCATCACATTCAAGGAAGAACCATTATCCATCAGTACTCTAGCCATGATATGATCTTTACATTTTACTGAGATGTGGAGTGCCTTATTATGCCCTCTTCCTTTAACGGGTACTTCATCATCGGTGAAAGTGATGTAATTATCTGCCGTGATATTGCTGATAATGCCATCCAACTTGTCAACTGTGATGTCGTGAGAAACATATGCTTGATTAAGTACTTTCATCAGCACCTTCCTGTGTGGCTCAGAGTTCATTAACAAAGATAAGAGTGATATTCTTGCAGGGGTAAGGTTCAGTTGATCCATCACCTTGTACTCACTTTGTTTTATGAATTTTAAGAACTCACATGCTTCTTTCTCAGTCACTTTCTTTTTATAACCTTCTTGCTTTGTCGTTTTTAGTTCTTCTTTCTCTTTTAAGGTTTCTTCGGTAGAAGTTTCCCATATTTTGCCTTTCCCTTTTTGAGTTTTTTCCACTTCCTCCACTTGCCCTTTTTGCAGATCCTCAGGTGTATATATACGACTACTTCGAGTCATTCCACCAATCCCAGATATACTAGAGACAGCAGATAGGATTTTCATTTGATTATCCTGGAGATCATTCACAATAACTTGCATATCATATTTCTAAGGCACAGTTTTGGTATCCTTGTAGGAAAAAGGGGTCAACACTTGAATAGTGATAGGACTTCGGGTGAGAGGGGCTTGTGGAAACTTCTATTTAGTGTAATGAATTGTCAACGGCCTTGGTATACCTGGAGCTTGCTCTATGATCGGTTGCATTGCATAGGCATTAGCAGTCTCTTGAACTGGTGGAAGTGTAGTTTCTTCGACCATATATATATCACCATTATCATACTGATCACTTATTTGCACTAGGTGGCTGTCCATTAAACTTTGAAGGAACTGCTTGAATTTCTCACATTCTTCAATAGAGTGCCCTACTTCTCCATGGATATTACACACTATTTCATTTTCCTGGACCTTTTTTATCTTAACTTGGTTTTGTATCAACCCAATTTTGCAAAGCTCTCTGAAGATAATTCTCATAGGAGTTTTTACACTAGCTACCCTGCTTATGAGGCATTGACTAGAAGACCTCTTTATGGCATTAACTCCAGAATCTCCATGATTGGGCAAGGGATTGCAGCCTACATTGGGAGTTTTTTTTTTAAAGTTCTACCATTTGGCATTGATCAAGTCTTGCACTTTGAACTTTAAGGCTCTACAATCTTCCGTTGAGTGGCCTACAGCCCCAGCATAGTAGTCACACTTAGCATTTTGGTCAAATCCTCTTGGGTATGGAGGTTCCACTGGTTTCATTGGGCAAGGGACCAACAAGGAATTACAAAAAAGTTACGGTAGCAACTCAGTGTAGGTCATGGGAATTGGGTCAAATTGAACGAGTTTCTTTTCTTGATTGGGTGGCGGTCTTCTTTGGTTTGTGTTTGGGTTTTGAGTCCATGGTTAGGTTAGTTGATATGGCATGCTAGGGAGTGTTTGGTTTGGGATGGGAGATGGTGCATGATAAGAGATCATTAGGTGATAAGGTTGAGGGTATGGAGCTTGGGAGACATTAGCAATGTATGGGTTATAGGGTATGTAGGGATGTTGGAAGGATGGTAGAGGGTTGATAGGTGCTTGGCTATGTTTACCTTGGGTAAAACTTCTCTGATCGAAAGTAACAACATGAGTTTCTCTTTCTCTTTTCTTTCCTATTGGGGGCTTCCTGGTGCTAATCGTTCCTGTTGAACTCTCAACAATCTTCTTACTTCTCATTCCTCCCTCGACTCTTTCCCTGATGATAACCATATCTGAGAAATTTGACGACATAATCCCTATCATCTTGTCATAGAAAGGTGATTGAAGAGTGTCGATGAATGTGGCCACCATTTCTCTCTCTGTCAGTGGGGGTTCTACCTGAGCAGCTATTTCTCTCCACCACTGAGCATATTCCTTAAAGGTTTCGGCCTCTTTCTTACCCATATTCTGTAACTGCAACCTATCTGGTGCCATATCGATGTTGTATTTATATTATTTTAAGAAAGCATCAGTTAAATCCTTGAAACATTGTATATGGACACGTTCGAGGTGTGTATACCAATTAGACGCTGCTCCTGCTAAGCGGTCTTAGAAGAAATAGATCAACAACTTATCACCGTGATCATGCGAGGCCATCTTGCGGATGTACATCGTCAAATGGTTCTTCGGGCAAGTGATTCATTTACATTTATCAAAATCTGGGACTTTAAACTTCAGTGGAATCACTACATCAGGGACAAGATAGAGCTCTGAGGTATCTAGAAGACCATAGCTACTTGCTCCCTCTATGGCTCATAATTTCTCTTCAAGAATTTCCAGTTTCTCCTTAGATTGAGGACCTTCCGCTGAAGAGTTCAGTGGAGAGTTACTAGTAATCTTATAGGGGAAGTATTGTGGCATGTAAAAAGGGATAGAGTGTTGTATAGATAAAGTCCCATTAGCACCAAGGTGAAGAGGTTGGGCTGGAGTAGAACTTTGGGGCCCTGAAGTAGGCGGTACTAATGGTGTGCCGCTCTCAGGAGGGTTAGACACGAAACCCGGGGGAAGACCATATGGTGGCATGAACACAGGGAATGTCATTTGTGGTTGAGGAATCTCATTGGTATTTAATTGATATCCTTGTGTTTGGGTAGTGTTTGGTGGGTTTGAAGTTATTGTGACTGCCGGTGCACTATCTTCAGGGGTACTGGTAGCAAATGATGGCACATAGCTAGGTGGAAGGTCATATGGTGGGAATGAAGATGCATGAGTTTCTTGATTATTGGTAACAGGGTTTTGTGCATTTGGGTAGATGGTGAGTGGCATCATGACCCATTGAGAAGTAATGTCGGGATGTTGCCAAGGAATTGGTGTAAAGCCAGGCGGGTGAGCAGGCGTGGCTGGAGGACCATCATTTGCTCCTGAAGGAGTCCCCTGTGTGTTTTTTGTTCTTTCCAAAGCTTGTACGACTTCTAAGATCTTAGCTATTTGTCCCTTCAATTGGCTTACTTCATCCCTCAATTCTTCTTGCGACTGCCCCAGTTCATCCATGACCTTTGATTAGGAACGAGTCCTATAAGGGTGTCGTAGAGACAGTTTTTCTGTATTCATTTTATTATTATTATTATTATTATTAGGAATATGATAAAAAATGCGAACAAAAGTAAAAATGTATACAAAGACATGATCCAATGAAGCAAATGATATTGAGAAACCTCGTTCATTCAAAGATAAAAGCTTTGTAGTCATAAAGAGTTAGCCTTTACATCATGTTGATCATGCTACTCCTTAAGTCTAACTTGCCCTTATTTGTTTAGAGATAGAAGTACAAGATAGAATGAACCAGACCATTCTCAATTTCCAGATAGCTAAGGAAAATACATCAGTACTCTTAAAGACTGAGAATAAAAAGACTAATTTTGGTGATTTTCTTTAGTGAAGTTTGCCAAGGAAGTTGAGGTCCATCCTAACCCAGATTATAAGCTCCTGGGTTTCTCCTGGTATTAACTTAGCTTCCACTTTGAGAATCTCTCTTGCCCTTTTTCTTGAACGGTTGGAGATCTCCCTCACATTGTCAATCACCACTTCAGCTCTCCGCTTCATATCCTGACTAGCATTTAGGTAGAAGTCTTTTTCATTAGTCAAAAGAGTAACATCATTTTCTAGCTTATTCTTCTTATTCTCCAAGAAAGCAGATAATTCAACATGCTTTTTCAATTGCTGATTCAAGATTTCAACTTCAGCCTTGTAACCTTCAAGTTGACCATCTTTCCTTTGAATGATTGCCTCAAGGACTTGACAAGTCTCTCTTAGCTTCTTTATTTCAATTTCCTTAGAGACTATTTTCTGTTCTTGACTTTGGATTCTCCCTTTTGCTGTGTCAAGTTGATTCTTCAAAGATCTTCTCTCAGTGGCCCACTATTGACAAATGATTTCATACCTACCCTCTGCTTCAGCATGGTAGTCAATAGGTTCATTAAACTGGTGCATGGGTGGCTCTGGGCCCTGTACCTTAGAAGCAAGAAACCCTTTCTTCATATTAGCTTGCCAAATTGGGTAGTCTTGTTGTTTTGGATCCAGGCTTTATACTTGGACATCTTTCCAATCTCTAATGACCTCTTTGACCTTATGGTCGGTTCCTTCAATCATAAGAATTCATATTTTGACAACTCATTTCATAGGAATGAATTGGATGTCATCTGTCTTCTTGACCATTTAGCATAATACTACTCCCCAACAATAAATGGAACCCAATCTAAATATGAAAATAACCAACAACTCTCCAAACCACTTCCTTCATTTCCATTGAAATTGATCCATTGTCCCAAGAATTCATAAAGTCATTATCAAATTACAAACCATACAAACAAATCAATCTTTGACAAAGTTTCAAGGTTGGTAGATGACTAAGTATCCATATTGCTAGCAATGATGCACATCCCCAAAATCTTCCATTCTGACGAACTTGACAGTAATTCAAAGATCGAATTGTCTCTGCTAAGATTGGTGGGGCTGGGTGTACCCCGTTGTCGATCTGCTCAAACAAATTAATTATATGTCCATCTATCTGATTTTTTACTCTTGGGAATTGATAACACTATATTTTATACATTTTATAATCCTTTCACTAGGCTTCTTAAGGTTCAATTAAGCTTAATTAAGTTAATTTTGACACATTTTATGATATTAAAATGTCATTAAAAAATATTACATAAATTAACCTTAATTATCTCTTTGGCAATTTTAGTAAACTATTAGAATTTGAGTTGCAAAATATATGTGATTTTGGTCTTGTAAAAGAAGACAATTCCCTACAACTTTCAGTTTTTTTCGGAATAAAAAATAGGTTATTGGGCAAGTCAAAACAAAGGAGTTGAAACCTCAAGCCTAAAAAGTCTCTGCAATAATTGGACCATATCTTGAGTTCTAGGCATGATTTTGGACTCGGACCAAAGCCATTTTAAAGCAAATATCCAGACCTACAACTTTCATGAAGACCATTTTTCTCAAAAATGAAGAAAACATGACACACGACTTTGTTTGCTCAAGTATTATTATAAAAAATAATAATAAAAAAATAAAAAGAAAAACGTCTATCTCCGTTTGTATTACTACGAGGTTCTTGTGCAATACTTAATCGTTAAGTATTACTATGCAGACACGTGCATATGCACATACATCCTCAAATTTTCTATAAATGACCAAGAGAGGATATTTAGGGAGAGAAATTCTCTCTCTCCCTTTAGTTTTCAAGATTCTTTTCTTTTTATTTTCTTCTCCAAGGTAATTAATTTTTATCATGAAGATACTTTTAGTAATAAATTGAGGTTAGATTTATTTTTTTCTTATGCTTTAAATGATATATTTTTATGTGACTTTTATATGTATTATATGTTGTTTCAATTAATTTAGAAACTCTTCTTGTATAATAAATATCTTGATCCATTGTAGATAATAGGATTAGTCATTGGATGCTTTTGGATTCAAGATTAGTAGATAATTATCCAACTATAATATAATTACAGATTGAACTTTGAATGTTAAATCTTCGATTGGAATCTTCTTATGCATGATTTCAATTGAGAATAAAAAGAAATAATTTTATCTTTACATTTATATCAAAAATCTCTAATCCAAGTCTTTTCTTTTGTGAACAACTTATATCACTTTAATTTTCAGTGACATCTTCTTTTCCTTAAAAATATTTTTTAAGCTCCACTTAACAAAATGAAAATTTATTACTTGAGGATCAACTATCACTTGGGTTTGAAACTTTTAAATATAATTATATCATCATTTTTGTTCATATTTTTATTGTTGAAATTCTAATATATTGAGGTTCTCTTTTACTGTAAGTAAACTACTATCATTTTTTCAGCCATGCTTTTTTTCATTTTTATTTATCATTTACTCACACTAATCCATTTTTTTTTTACTTAAATAGTAATATTAATCACACAAATAGTATGTGAATATATATGAATAGTAAGAAATAGTATAAATATAATATGAACCCGTAAAATAGTAATGTGAATAGTAAAAAAAATTTACAAAAAAAATAATAAAAAATTTAATCTTTTGTATATATCCTTTCAATCATCATTCTTTTTATTTTCTTGGATACCACTTTTGCATTTTTTTTGTTTGGTGGTTGGTTTATCATCTTTGTAAACATTTTTTTTAGCTTTCTACTTTTATTACCTTTATGCTTAAATCCCTTTTAAACTTCAATGCACTTTCAACATAATTTATGTGGAATTTTTCCACCTTTTAGGAACATCATTTTTTTTGCATTCTAACTTAATGAAATTTTTCTTTTATCTCTTCTCTTTATACAAGTTCTAAACTCTATCCATTTTCAATTTAAGATTTACTTTTTGCACATACCTTCTGCATTTCTAATTTTTGTTTTATTTTATTTTATTTTCTGCAATTTTCTGATTTTTATTTTTATTTTTTTCATTTCCATCATTGACCACAAGACTTAATATTTAACTTGGTGTCAACATCTATATTATTTTTATTTTTATTTTATGTCCTTTTTAATGGATGTGATTCATTCCGTTTGGTTAAAATTAATCCTTAATTTATATATTGATTTATTTTCAAGTCAAGAGATTAACACAATTATTTGAAGGTGCAGTTGAACATGATAATCAAACACAACGAGCTAAAAATAAAAGTATACATGATGAACAAGGAAATCAACCATTGCGATATATGCGTGCATATTTGCAACCACCTCAAATTCTAGTCCATCATTTTTGTCTTCCCATTTAATCTAACAATTTTAGATTTAAGTCCCTTATGATTCTTTATTAAATTTTCATGGTTTAGAATCTAAAAGTCCATATTTTCATCTAAAAGAATTTGAGGAAGTTTGTATTGCTTTCAATTAAAAATCCAATCTTTATCTTAAATTGTTTTTTTTTCTTTGAAAGATAAAGCAAAAACTTGGTTTAACACTTTGAAACCAAGATCAATTAACACATGACAAGAAATGCAATGTGAGTTTTTAAAGAAATTTTTTTCCAACACATAAAACCAATGCTTTGAAAAAATAAATCCAAAATTTTTCCCAAAATTCAAATGAAGCGTATTTTCAAAGTTGGGAACGTTTTAAAGATTTGTTAAATTCTTGCCCACATCATGGTTTTGAAAAATGATGACTATAAGCTTTTTTTATGAAGGTTTAACACATGAAACCAAACAATTTTTGGAAACAATGTGTAATTGTGAGTTTCTTGATCACTGAAATTGAAGCTTTAGATTATTTAGCCATTTGGCTGAAAACTCAATCTTGGCATGATACTAATATTTCCTCAATTAGATCTAACCTTACAAATGCTAATAAAGGAAAATATAATCTTAGTCAAGAAGAAGATCTAAATCTAGGATTCTAGTTTGGCTAAAAAATTGAAACAATGGAATTAGGGAAAGTAAAAGAAGTCAACATCAAAAAATGAAGAAATTTGTGGCAATGAATTAGGACACTTAACAAATGAATGTCCTAATATTCTTATTTTAAAATTGTTGCATGAGAAAAATGAATGAACAATTTTCAAAAGCCATTCACCTCTTCTTTTTAAATTCTTACAATCTAGGATGGAGAAATCATCCGAACTTCAGTTGGAGGAATAATAATCAAGCATAATTTATGTAACTACCACCTCCTCAAGAATAACAGGATTCTTAAAATTCTCAAGGATATGGTTTGTCCCACCATTACTTGTACCATATCCTTGAAGGAACATTGAATCATTCATAGAAAAACAAGAGGCCCCAATAAACAAAACACTCACATTTAGCATAAAAGAAACTTTGCTAAATCATCTCACCATTCACGATAAAGAAAAATTTTCTTCAACCTCAATTAAATCTAGGTCTTAAATGGTTGTTCGAAAAAGCAAACAAATAGATCAAGTCAATTCGGTAGTAACTCTTAAGAATGGAAAGGTTGTTGAAGAAAGTAAGGAGATATCCAAATGTTCTGATGAACTCCTTGAATGTGAATGAGCTTGTGAAAAAGAATCAAGATAGTAGTGATGTCAAACTACTAAGGAACCTGGTGACAAAGAATCTTTAAGCTAGAAAATAATGACAAAGGTCACTAAACATACATGATTGACTCAATCATGGAGAAGGAACTTTCTTCCTTTGATTTTGATCCCCTTGAGAATCTTAAATTATTTTATCAATCCATCAATGTTTTGTTAATTGTAGAACTTTTATTTAACTCAACATTTGACACTCAATCATTTCTCAATAAAAGTTGGAGTTTTCTAGATAAAAAATTGGTCGTCCCACAGTCTGTTCTCATGAAAATTAAAGAAATGGTACATGATTGAAGCCATAACTTGAGTTGAAAGATCAACATGTAGTCACATTTGGTAGAAGATCCTGTCTAAAAAGCTAAGCATCCAGTATTTTGTTTGTATTTTTATTGAGTCCATTGACCTCCCTTTTGGATTTCAATTGTTAGTGACGAACAAAAAAATGAATAAAAAAATGTATATCTTGGGTTTGGCTTTGGTAACACTTAATGAATGTGAAAAATCAATACATCAAAGAAGGTAGATTGTATCCCACATTTAACTTTGATTATCACTTGTCCTTTTTGGGAAATGTTGCCTTGAATGGGTCTACGATCAACAATGCTTTGGCAAAATAAAGAAAAAACTACAAAAAAATCCAAGTCTCATTCATCTTTCATCCGAAAACTCAAAAAAAAGAAAGTGGTCCGAAGAAATGTTGCGAAACACCGGTTAAGACACTTCATCTGTTTAAATAATTTCAATCTTTGGTCCACTTTGTTTCTTTATATTTGTGTGGGGTTTCTCTTTTCGGTAATCTAGAGGCAATCTTTCTATGTTTTAACATTGAGGACAATGTTGTGATCTGGTTGGGGAGAAGAATTGTTGTGTGAATAATTGTGTAAAAAAAATTAATTTAAAAAATTGTTTAAAAATGCTTGGAAAAAAATTTTTAAGTGTGTTTATGTTTGTCGTATTTACTTTTTAAGTGTGTTTATGTTTGTCGTATTTACTAATAGCTAAACCAGTTAGGGATGACAGAGTAAGGAGTTTTTAGGTAATTAATTAATTAGTATTGATTTGTGGAAGTAACAAAGTTTTTGTCTTTTGATTTCCTTTATAAAATTCAAGTGAATACACTTTCACATCCTTTTAAGCAATTGAAATTCAGGGATCATACCAAGATTGATTAAATTGTCTTACATGTCTTAGGACATGCTTAGTTATGGATGTTGAATTGATGGATTGAGGGGAGGCGTGAGATTTTGAGCATATTGATGAATGGATTGAACATTTATATCATTCTCTTATTTCTTGTGTGATTTTCACTCATGGAATTGTTACTCTAGAACTTGCTTTGATTCTTTTTTAGGCTATATTTTCACATGCATATATAAACATGATTGAGGCATTTTTCTTAAAATAGCTACTTTAACCAAATAGCCAGCCTTGCTCAGTACCATATTATTTCAATATGATATCAAGCACTCTTATAACTTCTTGAAAATTCTCTGATTCCTACCAACCTTGTATATTTTCCTTTGCTTAACCCCTTTGAGCTTATTTAACCATTCCTTGTTTTTAGTTCATTACGCGCCTTAAATTAAAAATCATGTTTTTACTTGACCTTAGGGAATAAGAGAACATTAACTTTGTTAATGAATGAGTTCTTGAACAAGTGTGGGGGTGTGTGTGCAAAATGGTTGTTGAAAGAAGAAAGAGTGCCTAATTAAAAAAATATATATGTGTATAGTTATGTTCATAAAAAAAATGTGTAAAGAAGGGCTAACAAGGCAAAAAGGGAAAGAAAAAATATGAAAAGAGAAATATATTAGAGTTGGGATGAACTTTCATGCTTGTTAATTGAACTCAATCATGTTCTTTTATTCTTTTTGGTTTGTAACTTTATATCTATATTAATCTCCTCTCCTTTACCATGGTCTCATTAAACCTTGAATAAAGTCCTCATGATTTGTATGTGTATGTGTTTAAATTTTTCATAGCGGAGAAGTAAAGATAATCCTTATGGTAGTACAATTATTCATGAGTTGAATTACTAACCTTTTTAAACATTTTTGAGAAGCGAATTTTGAGGATCTATCATTCTTGATTCATTCTTTTCAATTAAAGTTTTTTGCTTGTTGGTTTGAAATGTGAACATATGTTACCTCATGACTGTTTTGATCCCTTGAATGTTTGGTTGCTCTTCTTGAGTCATTAAATCCTTTAGAGTTTTTAGTTTTTGAGTCTGTGTCGTTTTTCTTTGGTTTTTGTCTTTTATGTTTTGCCCAAGAGTGCAAAAGTTAAGTGTGGGGAAATTTGATAACACTATATTTTATACATTTTATAATCCTTTCACTAGACTTCTTAAGGTTCAATTAAGCTTAATTAAGTTGATTTTGACACATTTTATGATATTAAGCTGAATTGGATCATTAAACAAATTATTGCATAAATTAACCTTAATTACCTCTTTGGCAATTTTAGTAAACTGGTTAGAATTTGAGTTGTAAATATCTATTTGATGTGATTTTGGTCTTGTAGGAAAGTTAAGACAATTCCCTACAACTTTCACGTTGAACACTTTTTCATAATTTATTGACTTTGAAGTCAAAACAAAGGAGTTGAAACCGTAAAAGCTCTGCAATAATTGGACCATGAGTTCTAGGCATGATTTTGGATGCCATTTTAAAGCAAATATCCAGGCCTACAACTTTCATGAAGACCACTTTTCTCAAAAATGAAGAAAACATGAGACTCACTACTTTGCTCAAGTATTATTATAAAAAATAATAATAAAAAATAAAAAGAAAAATTTCATCCCGTTTGTATTACTATGCTTACTCCCACATCGTTAAGTATTATATGCATTCTTGTGCATATGCACGTGTAACCTCAAATTTTCTATAAATAAGGGGAGGGCAAAGAGAGGGACTTCCTTCATTCCACAAGAAAATTAATCTCTCTCTCCTTTGTTTTTCTTTTCCTTTTTCTTTTCTTTTTATTTTCTTCTTTCTCATTAATTTTCATCTAGTTCGGGTGAAGGAGTGAAGCTTTTAGTAATAAATTGAGGTTAGATTTATTTCTTTCTTGCGCTTTAAATGATATATTTTTAGGTGACTTTTATATGTATTATATGTTGTTTCCAATTAATTTAAAACTCTTCTTGTATAATGAATATCTTGATCCATTGTAAGCATTTCAAGGTTTTTGAGTAGATGAGATAATTATTGGAACTATAATATAATTACAATGATTGAACTTTGAATGTTAAATCTTTCGATTAGAATCTTCATTATGCATGATTTCAATTAAGTTATAAAAAGAAATAATCTCTTTAATTTATTATCAAAAGTGGATCTCCTAATCCAAGCAAATCTTTTCTATTTGTGAACAACTTATATCATCTTTAATTTTGTGACAAATCTTCTTTTTCCTTAAATCAATATATTTTTCTTCATCAAATAAATTGATTATTACTTGAGACATCCATCTTGGGTTTGAAACTTTTAAATTTTATATCCCACTCGGGAATATTACCAACCCATAAATAGATAGAGCTAGTGCTACCAAACCAAGACTTTGATCAACCTGAGCTTCAACAATCCTAAGCAGAAACTCAGAATCCAGACTTCGTCCTCTATCCTTCATGTACTTATTCAATTCACTTGCCTGAACTCCTATGAGTTTGAACAATGTCCTTTTTGGCGTCTTCTTAGGGTCGTGCGAGCATACTTTATCCTTGGGCATCTTATCTTTATTGAGCAATCTAGCATACTCCTCAATTATTGGTACTAGGTCAAACTCTTGAAAAGTGAAGCATCGATATGAGGGGTCCTAAAAGTGAAGCATGGCTTTCAATATTTGGGTATCAGGAGTGATGAACATAAAAGCTGCAATATCTCCATATTTGTCAATGAACTCTTCCTATCTTTCCATATTATACCACACATTACGGAGCCTCCTAATGTCATTTTGCTCAAAGTCATGGCCTCCCATCAGAGGTGGTAAAGGAGTATTCCCGTGGTGCGAACTATTTCCTTCCTTTGCTTGAACCCTTGCAGACTCCTCAATGACAGCCCATATACTCTCAGCAGTCTCAGACATTAGAGCTTTTTTTTCTTTATCCATGTTTGAGGTTTATCGATATCTTTACAAGATTGGACCACATATGCAGATACAAGATAAAAAATAACAAAAAGAGAATTTGTGTCTACAAAAATGAAATAAAAGAAAAAGTATAGACAAAAAATTTCCTCATCTGTTAAAGGAAAATGATAGTCTAGACTTGGTACCTGTCTTAAAAAGGTTCTATGGACCATGGTAGCTCTAAGGGTATTTCAACACGTGGTAACTTTGGTTCTAGACCCCTATCAGACAAAAGGTCCCCAAATTGTCCCTTACTGTCACCAATACTTTGGCTAGCAAGAGTCCTCAATTCTCACCCATGATAGGTTACAAGCGGAAAGAGTTCAATTTGAGTGAGGGATTTTCATGTGCCTGTTCGAAGACCAAAGGTCTCTCAAAGCAATACTACTTTGCCCTCTATCTAATCCTACAAGGTACTGAGCCCGGGTATAGAACTTGTGTGTGAAGTAAGTGATAGTGACGTGTGTGATGGAGCATACAAACTTGTACCAAAATTTAAAAAGACCAAATTACCCCCAACATGCAGAAGCATATTTACAACAAACAAGCATCAATCATCTACCCTAAGGTTTCAATAATTAAGCTCAAAATATATATACAAGTAAGTCATGTCAAAATGGACACAAAATAATGCTAGCAAATATTTACATAAAAGTATCACATAAAATTTATTCACAAACAAATAGGAAAACAAAAATAAAGACAAAAAGGGATAAAATAAATAAATAAAAATTATTAATAATTTGCATAACTAACAACAACAGGCCTGACTTACAAAAATCCCCAGTGGAGTCGCCATCTGTAGCAACCGAGATCGCGACGGGACGACCGAAAAAGATTAAAAGTTTGAAAATCAATGGAGTCGCCACCAATGTTTATTTAAATTAGAAAAACATTAGAAAAATCCTTTAATTAAGAAAACTGGTCTTTTAGAAAATGAATTTAGGTTCGGGAGTCGATTACAGGTAGGGAAGGTGTTGGCACCCTACACTACTCATTCCAAGAACGGTACCTTAAGTTATTTGTGCAAATTTTAATAATATCAAATGTATTTATTTTACCCCTTTTTAAAAAAAAAAAAGATAAAAAGAAACAACTAAATTATGAAAATTTATTTTTTGGCTTGACAAAATAGAGATTCTGCTCTTACGTATCCTCGGGTGCAATGAGGAACTCAAAGTCACGTAGTTCTGTAGAAAATAAGTGTGGGTTGATTGATTTTAATTAAGAGAGAAACTTAAAACTTTTAACTCAAATTTGTCAACAATGGATTAATTCAAGCAAACACATCAACATGCATAAAAGTGAGGCACAAACCACAAACAGACAAGATAATCAAATTAAAATCAATCCAGTTCACAAAAGGAAAAGATGCTCACAGGAAGGGAAAAACTTGTGATGGTTGGCAGAATAGATCTGGGTGGCACGGAACTCGACAGCGTCAGCAGTGTAAGGTGATGTTTGGTGGTTAAGGGTTTGTGGATGATGGTGTTGAAGGTGAATATGGTGAGTTGAAAGTTGAAAATGATGAGTTGAAAGTAGTTATGGTGAGTTGAAGGAAATTATGAAGATTATAGAGTAAGGTGGTGATGGTGGTAGAGTGTTGAGGTGATGAGCATGATGAGTTTTAAGGTCGAAGATGGCGATTTGAAAGTGATTATGAAGATTATAGAGTAAGGTGGTGATGGTGGTGATGATGATGGAGGGTGGTGAGTTTGAAGGAGAAGATGTGAGTTGAGTATGGAGATGGTGGTGGATGAAAAAAAATGATGAAAATGTGGGGGGAGTCCTAGAAGTTCAAGATGAGTGAGAGATTATATAGAGGAGTAGTTGTGAAGGAGTAGTTAAAGATGAGTAAGAGTGGTTGAGATGATTGGAGTGATTATAGAGGAGTGGTTGAGATGATTGGAGTGATTATGGAGAGTGGTTGAATGCGTTGGTAAAAAATGAGGTGGAGTAGTTATTTGTGTTGGTGATTATAGAGGAGTGGTTGTGTTTGATTTTGAAAGATGATGAGGTGGTTGAGATGATTGGGGTAATTATGGAGGAGTGGTTGTGTTTGATTTTGAAAAATGATGAGGTGGTTGAGATGATTGGGGTGATAATGAAGGAGATAATGGAAGAGTGGTTGTGTATGATTTTGAAAATGATGAGGTGGTTGAGATGATTGGGGTGATAATGGAGGAGATAATGAAAGAGTGGTTGTGTATGATTTTAAAAGATGATGAGGTGGTTGAGAGATGATTAGGATGATAATGGAGAAGATAATGGAAGAGTGGTTGTGTATGATTTTGAAAGATGATGAAGTGGTTGAGATTATTAGGATGATTATAGAGGAGTGGCATGTGCATTGATTGGGAAAAAGTGAAAGTGAGTAGGGAATGGTTGTGCATTGATTGGGAGTGGGTTAAGTTTTTTTTTGTTTTTTTTTTTTTATTTTTTAATTATAAATATTTTTCATTTTTATTATTTATATATATTTTTTTGTTTTTTTACCAATAATTCAAATAAGATATAGGTAAATAAAACCTTAAAAAAATGTTTAGTGTATTGCACTAAAGCATCATTTAACACAATTATTAATCCACAAATAAAAATTTTATGGACAAAATTGAGTATCAACATCTTCTTATCTCTTTCGTTATTCTTGTTCATGAGTAACTAATCTTCATTTTGCTTGGGTGAAAGGGTGAAGCTTTTGGTAATAAATTAAGGTTAGATTAATTTCTTTCTTGTGCTTAAATGATGTATTATCAGGTAGTTATTATATGTGTTATATTTTATTTCCAATCAATTTAGAAACCCTCCTTGTAAAGTGGAGATCCTGATTCATTGTAGACAAGAGGTTGTCACAATAAATTCTTGAGTCCATTTACAAGTGTTGGTGTTAGTGGATAATTAAAGGAACCAAAATATAATTATATATATAATCTTAATTGAACTTTAAATGTTGTATTTTCTGATTAGAACCTCCATTATGTGTGGATTTCAATTGAATTATAAAAAGAAAGAATCTTATCTTTAATTTATTACCAAGAGTAGATCTGCTAGCTTAAGCAAATCCTTTTTCATTTGTGAACCACTTTCATCACATTTATTATTGTGACAAATCTTTTTCTTACCTCCAAGAATTTTTCTTCATCAATTCCCTATGGATCAACCTCGGACTCTTGAGAATTTATTACTTGAAATAACCTGCACTTGGGTTTGCAACTTATAATTCGCATCATCTTGCATAATGACATTTGTGGTGTCATACAAGTTCAACCACAAAGACTCACCTTCAATTACTTTTCTTTATAGCACGTACCAACATCTTACTTATTACATAACTTTTGCTTTTAAATATCTACAATTAGCACATAATTTAGTTAATAGTTTATCTTAAAGAAACAAATGATAATGCCACAAAATCAATAAAATTAAATATATTAAGATATAATAATGTTTATTCTTATAAGAAAAATATATAACAAATTAGGCTATTATCATGGTCTCTTATGGATGTAAGTCATAAGGGCCTCATCTCCTTCCCTACCATTACCTTATCAGACATTTCTCTTATTCTCAAATTAAACTTTAATCTCATCTATGTTGGTCAATTATGTGACCTTGGTTATATTCTTAACTTTTCTTCTGCTTATTGTTCTGTGCAGGATCCATGGACGGGGCAAATCCTTGGGAATGGTCATAAAGTTCAAAGATTGATTGAACTCACTACCCTCTATGTTCTTCCGTCTCCTATGTCAACTTTCTATGTTGCTTCTACTTCCTCTCTTCTTCAGCTATGCCATCTGTAACACCCTAATACCAATAACCTAGTATACTATGCGTACACTTGGATATACAATATTAGCTATGCTACTTCCAACTCAAACAGCATATTATTCCATATCATTTAAACAAATAATAATGGAGAATCTTGCAGAAAACTAAAAGTTATAAATATAACATTGCCTCAAAAGGGCTCGTTGTATACATAAACTTTTCTTTTTTACTTAAAGTAACAAAAATAAATACAAGCTTTAAAACTAAGCATAAAATTATCCTAGTCTTCATATTTTTTCTTCTTGCCTTTGGATGAACTTCCAGCAAGAATTACATGACAACAAACGGGGTGAGAAATCACATTTCTCAGTATAAGCATACCAATACCAGCAGTTTAAACTTTCGCAAAGAATAAACCACATTGAAACTAATAAACAAACTAATACTTCTTGTATAAGAAACAGTTACAAACTTCTTTTCTATGTAACATTTTTAGGCAAACTATATTTCTGTTCTCATAATCGAAACCACGATGATATCAAACAACCACCTATACAATCGTTCGATATGTGCGTAGGGAAGAGAATAAGGATGGAATAGGAAAGAACAAGAGGAGATGAAGAGAGCACAGAGAAAGAAAGGAAATGAAAAGAAAAATAAGAAGAGAAGAATAGAAAAATGGGAGGGAAATGCCTATGCGCGTAAGTTTTAAAAAAGTTTCAGGCAGGCATAAGTCACTGGAAAATGTACGGCACTTACACCTTGGATGTTGGAGAAATTTTTTGATAGATAATATCCATCACATGCTTCAAAAAAACACTAAACATTATTTCCCTATTCATTTTTTGACGAAATTTGCCAAAAAGAAAAAAAAATTTGAGTAATTTTTTTTGTCAGATAATTCTATTGAAAATTTATTTGATTTTGTTTTTTTTCTGATGATTTGTCTTTTGACAGATAATGCCATTGGAAATATCTTTTTTTATCGATGGCTTGATATCTGTAAAAAATGTCTGTCAGTAAATTATGATTTTCTTATAGTGAAAGAAGCATATAATAATGATAGTGGCGTTATATAGGAGTTTCAGAGATAAAAAAAGATTACTGAAACTATGAGGTCATAATCCAAGGGAATGGGGTAGTTAAAAGACCACTGACCTTGTAAGTGGCACAAGAGATATGTGTCTGCTTGCACATATTTACTTTTTATATTACTTATAATATAATAGAAATTTAAAGGAAGATTGTCCACATTCAATGAATCAGTATATAGCGGCTGGAAGTGTCGATATAAGAAAAAGTTATTTTTCTTTTTGAGCGTGTCAATTGTTTGCACTAGTATAGAATTTTTGTTGTTGTTGAATGCTCTGTTGACGAATAAGGAAAGTATTCAACACAAAAACTTTTTTGCATGAATCTAATCAATTGAAATGCTCAAAATAAAAATTATTTTTTGAAACTGGCAATATACTAGTTCTTTTGTTGATTCATTTAGTGGAGAAAATATTTCTATATAATTTTCATTGTGTGATAAGTAATAACAAAAACAAATCTGCCCACTCATCATCACCATCACCCTTGACACCCCAATCTCAACTGCATCCAAATTTTCTTGAATTGAAATTTTCTCTCACTACTTTTCAAAACTCGTTAAACGACTACCAATCATATGGATGTTGAACTCAATTTAAGTTTAGGGCTTTTTTGAGTATTCTTTTAACCCTTCCCCTAATCATATGGATGTTGAACTCACAATTTAAGTTGGCTATTTCACTCCAAAGAAGTCCTCCATGGTGTCTTTATCATTGTTCTTACAATTCTTTTAGAATTTGGTGCTTTTAGTCTCTACCTTTAGTTGAAAAGATGCAAATTTCTTGTTCATAACTACAATATTTTTTTTCCTTCTTTTTACCATATCTTTATGCATTTTCCTCCTTATCATAAGAGGCGGAGCCATGGTACTTACTTTATCTTTCTATTTCATAATCCATATGGTAATCTTATCACTAGATATATCATTGTCACAACCAATGCAAGACAAAAAACAATCATTATAGTCAAATCCCAAACTACTCTTAGCCACTCAATGTTCTTCTCTACTTGCTTTCTCTAGTTAAATCAACTGTGATATAGTGAGAGTGAGGAAAACATCAAGTAGCTAAAAGCAATTTGGGATTCAACTTTGATAATTATGTTTTGTGTTCAACGAAAGTGATCAGCGATGTTACAAGGAAAACTCTACTGCACAACCATAAAACAAAAATGCTTTATGGTATTGAATTGGGTAGTGAACTGCCAACAAGTACATAAGATAATTATAGTAGAGATGAGAATGTTGCATTAAATGTGTAGGCATACAAGAAAAGATAAGATCAGGAATAAATATATTAGAGAAAAAGTACAAGTGTATCTTATTGAGGAAAAGATGGTAGAATCATGTCTAAGATGGTTTGGACATGTGAGAAGAAGATCAATAGAAGCCAGAGTTGATTAGAAATAAGATATTCCAATAATTAAAGGGAGATGAAGACCAAGAAAAGATTATAGGTGGAACCATTAGAAAAGATTTAGACCTAAATAACCTATAAAAAGATTTGGTTTTTGATAGAATACGGTAGTATTGTTTAATCCGTGTAGCCGACCCCATATAATAGAAAAAATGCTTTGATTGTTATTATTGTCGTTCAACAAAAACGATGATAATGAGTGTAAAGATAATGACTTGCAAGTAAATGATAAAATAGAAAGCTAGAATAGTGAAAACGGTTTTTGGTACTATACTAAGGATGATAAAAGGTTAGAAATAGAGTTATGACAAGAAGAAGATGAAAAGTTCCAAGCTTCAAAGTAATAAATTTTTGCTTTTTGATGAAGTTACTTTTGTGATGCAGAGAAAGCCCAAGATGAAGGAAGCAAGGAAGAAAGGTAAAGGATGAAAAGTTTGTTTTCAAGCCTCTTCCTTTATGAAAATGTAGAAATTCGTTGGTTTGCAGCTCACTGCTTTTCTTCTTATTCTTGTCAAATCTTTATTCCTAATCATTAGCCATCCTTTGTATTAACAAATGTTTTCACTACTCCAGTTTTCCATCATATCATCAACTTGTAAACCTTCATCTTTACAATCATCATCGTCATAGTTAATGAACACAAAAAGATAATCATTAGAATTATATTTAGAATTATTTTCAACCATTGGAGGTTCTTCCCTCACTCTCAATCTCCATTTGAATATTATATTTACCAACACGTTCATTGGCTAATAACATCGATGTGAAATTCCTTTGGTAGTGTACCGATGTAACATATGTCGATAAAGTAAACAATTCCATTAGTAAACCTTCTCGGATAATTTTTTTTTGGGGTTCATTTTACGTTGTTTCTAATGAAACAATTTCAAATAATGACAGATAATATATCAATAAATCACTAATAGATTATACAAAACTATCAGCGAATTTTACCAATGGCAGTTTTAGCTACGAATATTCTTTTTGTTATTATTTCATTGGTGATTATATTCACAATGGTATTTATTTAATTGTCGATGGAATTAGCCATCAATAGATCGTGAATTTGTTATGGTGGAAGTTATACAATTGTTTGAGATTAGCTCAACTAATTCTAACTATGCACTAACTTCTCTAACCAATTACCAACAAGAATAACCAGCTATAACAAAATCTCTATGAGCATTAATAATAGTTAGATGTTGTTACTTGGCGGTGAAAGCTAAGATATTAAACGAATGAGGAATTTTGCTTTTTAGCCAATTGATGAAAACAGGGAATGTTTGAATAATCAACAAATTTTCCTAAGTTTGGATTCAACATAAAATATTATATGTTGAACTCACTTAATCATAGAAAGATTCAATATCTCCTTTCTTTGGTAATGCCACAAGGTGTTCCCACACCTTTTGGGTGTGCGACTAAAACCAGCTCAGGCTTTGGCTTTGTCAAGGCCACAAAATACTTTCAGTGGGTTTTTGAGTTCTTGCATATCAAGTAAATTCAGCTCACTTAGAACTTAGTTTAACAATTGAGCCACCAAGAATAAAACCTCAACCTTTGGAATACCACAACACCAACTTTCTTGCATTGGCTTGAGTATTTTCAAGTTTCTAAAGAAAAAATTAAAGTAGCTTAGATGTTCAGAAATAGATCATATGGGAGCACCACTAATAAGTATGTACTGATTTTGCTCAAAATCAACAATGATCTCCATGACTTCCAAACATTATTTGCTACCATTAGGTCTCTTTGGGAGTTTGTCTGAATGTCTGCATGTCTTTTCCTTAATGTAAAATAATTTTTTGAAATACCAAATACTTCCACAACTTACCATAAACATAACATCATGTGTATCATCCCCAAATTCTACCTAAGTTAAAATCCTAAATTAATGGAAAAGAAAAGAAAAGATCCAAATCAAAAGAAGGATTATTATTGATTATTAGCTTTATTACAATGTCTTTGGTATTAACGAGGGAAGCCACCTAACTAACCAATGAGTCGAGATTTTGGTTTAACATGATAGATCCAAATAGGTCCACCAATATACTAAATATGAAAAGAGGGGATAAAATAGCACTACAAAAAAAAATTAATAGGACATTTACGTATACTGGGCAGGAAATAATGTGCTTCCATCAACAACAATATGACTATGACAAAGGGTTATCTTTTTCTTTTAATTCTTTCCGGATGATTATATATTAAAATGATAATCATACAAATCTAACTATTCTTTTCTAAGTCTTGTACTCTTATGCAATGTTTAGAAGGATTGAAAGAGAGGGAGTGGCAAGAAATGAAATGGCATAACCTATTAAAAGTGTGTTTTTGAGTTATTTAAAAGGAAGGAGTGAAATGGCAATGGAAAAGTTCTTCCCTTGCCACTCGAAGGCTCAAATTTTTGTCTCCCCAATTTCTTTTGGGGGGGAGGGGCTCAAGGAGGGAATGACATGAATTAAACTCCCTTCTCTCATCAAACTCATTAAATAACTAAACAATTGAGTGGCATATACTATTCCACTCCATTCATTACCTTTCTATTTCATTTTATTATGAGTTACTCCCTTCTATCTTATTTGAAACATCCAAATATATTCTTGGGTCTGTGAAAAGGTAATGATTTCCATTTTTCTTACAAGAGAGTATATTTTACTATAGATTTCATTCAAGCCTAAATAATTCGCATTCCCATAACGTAGACAATGCACTGGCAGGAACTTGAGCTTAACCCACAAAATTATAACTTTGACAAACACTTGCCCGTGATTTTAGATTTTTTCTTTCCCCATTAAAATATATTATTGTTCCTTGCTTGAGCTAAATATTCGAAAATGAATTGAAGGAGACTAGTTGGTGTTATTCAAGGGGAAAAATATCTTTTTAATATGATTAGGGCTAAATATTAGTATATTACTCATGCATAAAATATCAATGCAAAAAAGCAATAATTTTGATTGGCATATTGGGTTACTTTGAAGATATAAACATATAGTTATAATAGGGAAAAAGATAAATTGATAAAGCATTAAACTTTCCACATCAATATTACATTCAAATTTTAAATATAAATTCCAATTAAGTCAATTTAACATTTTAGGAAAAAGTGTATGCAGAACTTTCTAAACTTTGGCCCATTTGCAAAGTGTCACCATAAACTTTAAAATTGTTCTAATTGGTCTTTAAACTATAACAATTATACTAATAGATCCTTCCATACACCAACCGTTAAGTCAAAAATGGAGGAGTGATGTGGCAAAATTTGAACCCTCTATCTATATGAAATTCTAATCGCTCATTATTTCATCCTTTAAATTATATTTTTATGTAAATTCTTAAAAGTTACTAATTTATTTTTTAGAAAAACAGAATTAAAAAAAATTACAAGCAGGCCACATGCAAAGCACATGAGTTTCTTCCACGAGTGTTAAACCACAACTGACACCATCATCACCGAAGGCAAGCTGCAGTTATCACTTAAAAGCAGTTGCACCACCCACTACCACAGCATAACACCATCGACCTAAACCACCACCATTTCAACCCCTACAACACGATTCATCACCTATGCCACCATCAAACCACAAATCTCCACAACAGAAAGCCACCATGCTCCACCTCCACCATCCACAAATCTACAACCCACCCAAGTCCACAAAACCTAGCCCCCTTTAACGAGGATCATGATGTGACAAAAGGCACATGAAATCTTTATTTTCCTTTTTCGATCATATGCATCCCATATGCAAGTGTTTGTTGATATGAATATACCTTCCAGTTACTTTCAAGGAAGAAGGCTTTCTTATGAAGATAAATAAACTCATTAATAATCAATCACTTAAGTTGAAAATCTATAATTATATTTCCATTAGTAGTTTAGCGCGGTGGGATTATAATTTTCAATGAATGGTAATGGTCTAGTCAATGGCACAGAGGAATTTCTTATGGAAAAGATGGAGAAACACATTAAATTTACCTAACAAAGTAAGTAGTACAATTTTCTAATTGTACAATTTTAAACGATCTAACCCAACTGGGATTGCTATGATGTCCAACTGTACAATTTATTAGATTTTAAGCAGAAGTTACAAGGACATGGCGCATAAGCTTTGGTAGTTAGGTTTTACAGATTTTGGTGTGTTGTAGATTTGTGAGTGATGGAGGTGGAGCAAGAGACGGTGGTAGGCTTGGTGACTATATTACGAGGATTTGTGGTCTGATGGGGGGCAAAGGTGATGTGAGGCTTTTGCGCGTGTTTTGCTTATAATCTTTTTCTTTTTTTTTCGAAGTTTTTCTAATTTAAGAAGCTTTTAAAATTAGACAGCAATATAATTCAAAAGAAATAAATGAACGGCTAATATTTCATATAGATGATGAGGGCTTAAATTTGGCCACATCATTCATCCGTTAATGACTTAATGGCAGTAGATGGAAGGGTTTATTGGTATAGTTATTATAATTTAAGTACTAATTAGGACGATTTAAAGTTCATGGTGACATATTGTAATTAGGCTAAAGTTTATAGGGTCTTTATGCACTTTTTCTAACATTTTATTGTGCCTTATAGTTGATATTATCTTACATGGACATGTAGGACAAGAGAAAATTCAATTCTAATCTTGGAAGTTGTAGGGCTTTGGATTTGTTCATACTTCTTAGATGGTAGGTCCATCCATTGTGCATTAAATGATGGAGGCAAAAATGAATAATTCTTTTTCATTTGTGTTTGGATAGAACATTTTAAGCTTATACATAATTAAAAATACTAAAAACTTGAATTTCAACAATTTAATATCATTTACAAAATATCTTGTTTGGATAATGATTTGCAAAATTTGACTTATAAAAATAAGCATTGCACACTCCTCTCTCTCAAAAACCCATGAGCACCTAGTACTTGCACACTTTTCCTCTCTCTACAAAACCTATTTCCTATTGATGTGATAGAAAGATATAATAAAAAACAAAGATGAGCTCTGAGCTAATTCATAGAACCTAAGCAAGTGAAACCCAAAATCTTATCTCAAATTGATTAGAAAAACCCAAGAACCCTGCAAATGGGACGTGTACTAAGAGTCAACCCTTTTGTCTTCATCTTTATCATGATTGTTGTTCTTCTTTCATATCTTCACTCTTCCATTGACACAATCTACCTCTACCTCCACATCTTTGATGAGAACAAACTCCTAATCCATGGTTGTTGTGGACGATATGACCTATAACTTAGATTCATGGTCACCAACAACCTCTATGATATGGTGGCTATATGCAGTAGAGTGATTTAGAGTATCACTTGTGATGGACCAACTACAAAGATGGAAAGAAACAAAGAGTGGCAAATTTATGAAATTCCACACAAATTGGTGTCATTTCAATTTTTCCCTTTTGAGTGAATAGTCAATGAAAATTCCAAAGAATATATAAAATTATTTTATCAATTATCCAAACAAAGGATTTCTTATAATAAAGTATTTTAAAATTCGTCAAAAAGTACATCCCTTTCATAAAATTTATTATCCAAAAGATAGTTCTCTTTATTATATTTCATATGCATTAGAATATCTCTTTATCACAACATTCTCTTCTTTTTTAGAATCAAGTTATGAAATATAACCTAGATGTGTGTGTGTGTGTGTGTGAATCAATATCCTCTCCTTTTAGGGGGTAACATGACAATGTCATGTTTAGAAAAAGCTCAACCTTAATGAATATCCATATATAGTCGACATTATAACACCTCACCTTTGTAAAAACTCATTGCTTCCCGCATAAAACCTTCACTCTAGCCGTTGAATATCCTTTTTTACAACCTATTGTCCTGAGAGTGTAAAGAAAAGTTAGATAAAACTTGTCGCACTCTTTTGCGTTACTTTTGTCTTGAAACTCAACCATCACCGAAGGCTAATTTTGAAACATTTTTTTAAGGTCCTTGAGTTCGATCTCTACAATAATAGATTTGGTTATTTCAATTTTGTATCTGGGTTTCTATCTTTTGGAGGAAATAGTGGTAAATTATATAGTCTCATGTGAAACTTTGGTCTATTTTTTTGTGATTTTTACTAGGGAATTTTGATGCTTGTTGATAATCCATCTTTGCAAACATTTAGCTTATTTTTCTCAAATAACTATTTTTTATTGGGAAAGCATAAGGTTTAGTTGAAAGGTGTCCCTTTCTCTATTCATAATTGGGCTTTCTCTCCACTACTATTTTGTCCAATAGGGTTAGTTTCATATCTGAGAAGCTGTGCATGGAGATAGAATGGAGAGGAGGGAGGGGACAATGATGAGGAAGTATGAAGGTAAAAGGAAAATGAGAATGAAAAATGAAGATTAGTAAAATGGTGAGTTTTCTTAAAAAGGTGAGTTGTTAAAATCGAAACCATAAATAGGTATTAAATGATAATGACTTCAATAATCTATAACGTATGTTTATATAGGGAAAAATGATATTTTAGTTCCTTATCTTTATTTCTTTCTTCAAATTGGTCCCATATCATTTTTTTTGTTAATTTGGCCCCTTATCTTGAAAATCGTTTACAATGTGGTCCTTCCTTTAGGGTTTCATTACCCCTTAATATAAGTGATGATGTGTCACTAACGGTGACGATGTGGCGATGATATGACTTTTACATGGCTATCACCAATAAGTGACATTCATCACTTCTGTTATGGAGTAACAGAAACCTAACGGAAGGACCACATTGAAAATAATTTGTAAAATAAAAGACTAAATGGATAAAAAAAATGATATGGGACCAAATTGAAAAAAAAAATAAAGATAAGGGACCAAAATGCCTATTTTATCGTTTATATAACTAATTAGATTTTGTTTTAATCATTAATTCCAATTGTTCTATTAGAGATTTTGGGGTGATTGTTTGATCCAAGCTCCAATCTCCTTAGTAGTCTCCTAACTCAGTTTTCAAGCTTGATTTTCATATCATGGGCAGGACTTAAAAATCAAGAGAAAGGAAATGGGCAGCAAAAGTATGATCAACCACCACTATGACGCTTAAGTCAACAACTCGTAAAAAGGGAGAAAGAATAGAACATAATCTATCAATTAAGACCGTTATATTTGTATTGAGGTCTCACAATTATTAGGTTGAAAATAATAAAATAAAATAATTTTTGTTTTCTTAAAAAAAACAAAATATTATTAATAAAGGAGGTTATCAAATTTCAGTATCTAACATTTGTTATGAACTCATATTTTGCGGCAAAACTTGAAAATATATAACCACTATTAGAAGAATCAAAATCAGAGACACATTTTTTTCGTCTCTAAAAGGATAAACTTTTGTTGTTGACATAATTAAGCAATCAACGACAGAATCAAAGATGGATATTTTTTGTCTTTGAATCTCACGTCAGAAAATAGTTAGAGATGGATTTTTGTTTCTATCACTATTTAGAGATGTCTGAATATATATAGAGAGAGAGAGAGGCTAAAACCTATTTTTGTACCTAATATTTGATTGAAGTTTTAATTTAGTCCTAAATTTTATTTTTTGTTTCAATTATGTCCTAAACGTTACTAAATTGTTTCAAAGTCATCATTTTTCCTAACGCCATCCATTTTACTAACGGCAAGCTCTAACGTTGATCTAATATGGATCTTACATGTCAATTTGGGACTAAATTAAAACTTTGGTCAAATTTTATGGACAAAAATAAGGTTTTAGCCTATTTAAAGTATACACATCTCCATCTTCTTCCCCAAACTTAGGAAGTAGGGTTTTCAATTGTAAAAGCTTAAACAAACATCCCCAATTCTATTGTGATGAAATTATAGTGTTGGGTTACTTCCCACACTCCCAAAAACCTAAGCTGAAGGTTTTAGGGTTCCACCCAAAAAGTAATCACATGGAAAACCCAAATCCAAAATCACAACCACCATCCCAAATTTCCTAATCTACCGCATAAACCACCTAAAACACAAACCTCAAAAAAGAAACACATCCTTTGCTTTCTAACCACACTTGGCTAACACCTCAAAATCATTCCCCTAAAACATGAATACTCAACATCATTTTATCACCTCACTTGAACCAAGAATACCACATTCCACCCAAACTCAAACCCAAAATAGAAACCTCCCTATAACCCCAACCATAAATAGAAATCCAACCACTATCAATAGAATCGTGAACCATTTGGAACTAGAAACCCCCACTGTCGACCTCCGTTCCACACTCCCTAAGACCAATAGCATTGAACTACTCAACAAACACATCAATCCTCAATTCCTACACCAACTGAGTCAACCAAAATAGAGCCATTGTATCCCTGCAACACCATCACCAGCAACCCTCAAACTTGATCCACACAAACACTTCAAACCTCAATACTTATAGCCACCACTGAAATCCCTAATCGAGACACCATTTCTTAAAGGCCTCCATCCACGAACCATCGTTTCACCTCCCCATTAGTTGTAACTCACCGAACATATGACAAGGCGACACTATTGTCCCTTTTCTCCTATATATATCTTTCCATTATTTCTAACTCTAACAACCATAACCAATCAAGCAATTGAAGTTGATTGAATAGATTGTTCAGAAGCTAAGTGGATTGGTAAAAAAGAAAATTGGGACTAAATTGAAGCTTTAGTCAAGTTTTAGGGACAAAAAATAGAGTTTTAGTAGCATTAGTGATTCACTTAGGGAACACATTAGTGCTTGTTGTTAGTAAAATGGACGGTGTTAGAGAAAATGACCACACTGAAATAATTTAGTAACATTTGAGATATAATTGAAACAAAAAAAAACTTTTAAAACTACATTGAAATTTCGTTTAAACGTTAAAGACGAGAATAATTTACATATGTGTGTGCGCGCGCGCGTGAACTCTTATGTATATAACATCCCAACTTTTGGGTAAAAGACCGTTGTGTCCCTATTTTACTGTTTCTTGTTTTTCTGTATGAAATACAGAAAAATAATATTGTTTGTTATTTTATTTGGTAGTTTTACATAATTTGTTTCGATCATGATAAAATATACACACTGTGTGTGTCTTTTGTGTGTGTCCTGTTAAATTTTATCAAATTACTTGTTTTAAATTTTTACGTATCAAAAAGAGATGTATAATCTTTGTCTAGTATTTTATATAATCGTTTTACGTATTTTTCTTCAAGAATGCAATTATGAAATAAAAAATTTTATCTCAAGCATCTCTGTTTTAATTTTTTCTGAAAGATATACAGCTATATAATACTTCTTGGATATTTTATTTGAACGTTTTGGACGATTACCTACGTTGTGGGAAAAAATGAAAAAATGACCGTTACGTCCCGACGCATCTTTTTTTTCTTGTTTTTTTTTTTTTTAATTATTTTCTTCTTGATTTAATGTCCGAGATATCTTATCTGTAATTTTATATGGACTTTTTGTGTGATTTGCTTCGGGGTAGGAAAATAATATTTTTCCTGACCGGGAAAATCTGTTTTTAATTATTCGGAGGCGGGGGATCTTACTAAACCCATTAAAATGAATGAGCCTAAAATTAATCTTTTAATTTTTAGGATTTAATCACAAATAAAATAATTTTATATTATTATAATATTATTTTATTAGTCGGTATAAATAAGTGACGGACGGACCGGAAATATTTTGCGGGACACGTTTAGTCATCGAGTCTTTGTACACGTGGACCAATGAGGAGCCGGTCAAAATTGGTGGCTATGACTCATCATGCACGGGCCAATAGGGCGATGACACGTGGCGTGACACCTCGGCATCATGACTCGGCAGCTTCTAGAAGGTTCTAGAAGTCTTGACTCGGCTTTATGACTCACCGCGATGACTCGCCAGCCCGTGAAGTTTCTCGATGACTCGTGCAATTGACTCACCATTGATGACGCAGCCCAATGATGCGATTGTGATGCGATCGGTGACTCGAATGCTTGACTTCGCCATCTTGACTCACCTGTTTTGGAAAATATCTATCTTTGACTCATCTCGCTTTAGAAAATATCTACGCCGACTCGCCATGTCTTTGACTCACCCGTTCTAGAAAATTCCACGATGACTCATCATCTTGACTCAATCGTAGTGAGTCACATGTTCTAGAAATTTCTCTTTGATGACTCGCTTTATGACTCATCAAGGGTAATCGATAAAAAAAAAAAATGATCAATAATAATTACTACTCTGTTAATCTAAAGTAAAAATCTATGTGTATTTTATTATCCATTAGATAATAGATACTGACTTTATAAATAATAAATATTGTTCATTGGTTAAAGTGTACTATAAAATATAATGTGCACCAATAGAAATTAGTCAACAAAAATAGCACCAATAAGAATCAAGTTAGTAAATATTTAACCAATAGAAATTAGTCAAAATTAATGGCTTGAATTTTTAAGAACAAATAGAAAACAAGCTTTTAAACAAATGTTGGACTTCTTGGAATTACATGTAGCTACGGTGGGGAAGTGAGAAATTTGCTCTAATAGCCTAATTCACCAAAGTGAATTTACGTAGAAAGCTTTAGACAATTCATTTGGAAAGCCAAATTAACCAAATAAAGACTAGTCAACATTGGTTTCTTCTCTTTGATCTCATTCTACGGCAAAGCCATTTTGTGTGAAGCTAATATTTCCATTCAATTCTTCCTATCTTACATTTAATTACCCAAGTACAACAAAGTCAAATTTAGTGGCTTTTCTTGGTTGCTTTCTACGGTGAAGTAAGCCTTTGGTGAGGCAAATATTACAATCAATTCTTACTATCTTTCATCTAATTAACCAAGTGAGACCAAGTCAAGTTTTGTGGCTTTATGCATGTGCTTTTACTATGAATGCATAAGAGAAGGAAACAATATTAAATGTTTCAAATCATTCTTGCTCTCCAAGCCTTTCAAATTAGTCAATTTTGGTGGCTCTCCTTGTTAGCTTCTACGGCAATTCACTTGGCTTCCAAGGCTATTCACATTTGGTGAAAGGCAATATACTAAAATTAACTATCTCACTTTGTATTCATTCCTCCTATATTCTAAGGTACCTCACGGCCAAAGCTTAGAAAATCCAAAGGAGATTTGTTTTTATTTCTCCAAGTCTTCATCTTTCTCCAAAGCTATCAAGCAAAACTCTCAAATATTCTTCCTTCTTTTCTCTCTTTGTGTTCACGGCCAAAGCTCCCAAATGGAGACAATCTTCATCAATTTATTTCATTTGTTCTCTTCTATATCTTTTTCTTCAAAGAACCAAGATCAAGCAACCAAATTTCTTTCTTTTTTCTCTTTCTCTTGAATTCGGCTAACTACAAAAAAATCACCTTCCAAGCTTCTAAAATTCTAAATGACCATAGATCTTGAATCTCCATACCATTCTAAGGAACTTTCATGTTGGAAGTTTTTCCTAAATCATCCATTTTCATCCTTGTTCTCCAAGCTCAAGGTTTAGGGTTTTAAGGTGAAGTTTATGAAATCTTCACTATTGATTTTATTCTTTCTTTTTAAACCATATTTTGATTCATGGTTTTCCTTACTCAAGCCTTAGATATTAATATTGTATGTTTACTTTGATTTTTCAAGTAGCTCTTGGTGGAGAGGAATTACTTGAAGGAGACATACAATGGCTTGGAGGTTTCTACAAGAGGTAAGAGGGAGATTACCCTCATCAACCAAGTGTTGGTGGTGAGGAATATATGTGGTTGTGCTTGTAGAATCCATAAGGATTCGGTGGTGTGCTTGTTTTGATGTGTTAATTATTTGTGTGTTTGTTATTTGTGTGTTTGATAATTTGGTGTTTACTAGTAGGTTGTTGTGTATTTGTTAGTAGTCTTCTTATCTGATATTTGTAATAATTGCATGTCTACAAGCTTTAATTTGCATGTCTACAAGCTTTGATAATATGGCATGTGTTAGAAATGCATGATAATATATAGGATGCAAATAATATGTCAAGGATTGCATGAGTGTTCCAAAGAACACATTAACAAGGCTCACGGCCATGATTTAAATGGGGAACCAAAATGTTCTCTTAATTTTCTTAAAAGGTGACCTAAATAACCTAAGAGAATTGGTAAGATATCCATTTGTTTAGATTAAGAAAAATGAATTTGGAAATTAAATGGCATAACCTTACATTTTCATTCAACATGTCTAACTTCAACACTTTGATTTCTAAAACTATTTTCTAGGGTAAGGATTAAATCAATGTAGACAATACAAGAGATTAAACATGTATTTAAAAGGTGAAAAATAATTTGGAAATCAAATGCAAAGTTTTTATCAAATTCGGCCAACATGCCAAATTAAACATTCATGATTCCTAAAAATTAATTCCAAGCTATTTTCAATCAAGAAGAAGCAATACAAGTTAAAGTAAATTTTCTACAATGAGTTTTAAAGAAATAAAATAGTTAGAATTAAGTTTAAGAGGTTAATACTAATGGTTTTTACTGTAAGAAGAAATACGGTAGCTTTATAAAATTTCTAACGTATAGCTCATCGTGTGTTTTTGAAGCACGTTAGGAATTTTCAAAAGTATAATTATTTGGTATTAATAAAAATGAAAAGGACTTTTAAATGGTAAATTTAGGAAACCATGATTATAATTTATTAAACAAAATACTGTCAATTTTTAGTAAAAACGGATAAATAAGATAGAAAAGATGTCCACAAGACAGTATACGCTATGAAAAATATTCTACGTAATTTGAAAGTACTAAATATTATTTCGTCTATTTTTTAAACAGTTATTTAAGGAAGTTGGACAAGAAAACGATTTAAAAATCTTACGCGATTGAGAAAACGTATTAAAAATTCTACGCGATTTTGAAAACAGAAAAATATATTTACGCGTTTTGTAAACGTTTGCAAAAATGACGGAATTGTGAAAATACGATAAAATTTCTACGCGATTGAACGATACTATATTCATTTTATACTGTCGGGAAAATGTGAACCCGTACAGATTATTTTTGAGGATCTTTCGCTGTCGGGAAAATGTGAACCCGTACAGGCTTTTGAGAATCTATTTGCTGTCGGGAAAATGTGAACCCGTACAGGCTTTTGAGAATTTATTTGCTGTCGGGAAAATGTGAACCCGTACAGGCTTTCTATCTATGTGTGCCAAGTTTTTGGTGGATTGGTTGACGAGACGAATCACATCGTGTTGTCGATGCGATAAACGTAGTGTGGTTCATTGTTCTAATGAACTTGGAGGCTTTAGTGTACGGGATCCCACATATGGACAGTTGGTCGCTCCGCTGGGCCGTGGTAAACCGATAGCACACTATGGTACTCGACACACACTATATTTAATCGAGATTTGTGAAATCTAGTAGTACATTTGCCTGTAGTGCCACAACGTGAGACCAGTGAACTACACCACGCCTGGATGATGGATTCTGTGTCGTGGGGCTATAGGCATACGTGTGACAACGCAATAGTTGGTGGGGCGAGCCGTGGTACTAATAGATTTTACGAATCATTCCTCTCTCGATACTTGTGTTTTCTTTAGCTCCATGGAGTAGGATTGTATCTTATTGTATATGTTGATATGTGGTGCATTATTATCTTCTATTTGTTATTTTTATCTATTATCTTTTATTTGTTATTTCTTTTATCTGTCATCTTTTATCTACGATATTTTTATTTGTGATTTTATTTGTGATTTCTATCTATGCTTTTTATCTGTGATTTTTATCTCGTGACCTTCCATTTGTGATATTTATGTTGTTATGACATTTGATCTTTCTTTTATATTGTCTTGTTATGATATTTTATATGGTATGAATTGTTATATCTATCCCGATAATGTTATTACCAATGTTTATTTTATTAGGTTATATGTATGTTAGAAATATTTGTAAATTGATAACATGACTATAATTGTGATTATCATGTGTGTATGGAATGACTTTGTCATTCGTATTATTCTTTACTACCGTACTCGATGCTTGGTGAAAGGGGATCTCACCTCTTTCCTTGTGTTGTTTTGTTTGGTTTGTATTCTTCGAATTCGTATAGTAGGCGGAGCACATTCTTAACCCTAGGGAGACAATATTCTCAAAGATGGTGGCGGCGTCATTGAGTGGTTTTTCAAGTTTCAACAAGATGCAGATTGGTGAAGAAACAGACTATGTAGGTTGAATTTTTCTCGTTAGTGTTGTTCTTCGTGCTATTGGTAGTACCCGTCTTTGGGTTTACTACTTGTTTCTCTCGAGTCTGTAAATATTACGTTTTAACTTATATGAAATGATTGGTGATGTGTATGTTAATCTGTTAAATTTAATTTCCATTTTACTTAAAATTTCCGGTAAGTTTGTATTTCCGCGATAAGAAATTTTAAAATCCATATTTTGAAACTCAAAGCTTTTATAAAATAATTTTAATTAGTTTTAAGATTTATTTATTTTTTCTTAAATGTGACGCCCTACGGAGGGTGTTATACGCGTGAACTCTTATGTATATAAAACACAACTCTTAAACACCAAATAAAATAAATTCACCATCATAAAGAAAAAAATTAGCTCTTTAACTAATTAGCATATCAATATATAGAATTTGACTTTTTAAGTTTTATATATATATATATATACACCTGTGTGTGTCTTTTGTGTGTGTCCTGTTATGTCTATAAAACACAACTCTTGAACACCAAATAAAATAAATTCACCATCATAAAGAAAAAAATTACCTCTTTAACTAATTAGGATATCAATATATAGATTTTGACTTTTTAATTGAAATCTTTGATCAATTGAAATCTTTGATCATAGAGGGATACATAATTGAATAACTTTCTTTAAAATTAATGAATGCTAATTATCTACGGGTAAGTTATTAAAAATAAACTTTGATTCTGTTATCTTTTTTCTTAAAATAAGATAGATCAAGCATCGTCCTTTTTATTTGTTTTAATTTTAAGCAAAGAGGAACAATACTTTGTAATTGAAGAATCTATGATTATCCAGACATTGTGAAGATAACATACTAAATTTTTGGGCCATTGTACAATGGGACATTTGAAAAATGACTAATCCTCACCGACAATGGCTTTGAGAAAAGTTGGAATAATTTTTTGTTTAACAAGAAGGAAATTGCAATAATTTTGAGTAACTGACAACCTTCCGTCTCTTAAATAAATAAATAAAACAATTGTGAGTATTGCTAGGATATTCATTTTTTTTTGTAACCCTCTCCTTAATAAAAAAATGAGTATACAGTAATGAGTGTTTCTATTAGCACTCCAAATTATCTTTTTACACTCATTAGCTATTCATGATTTTTTTAAAAAAATTAAAATTTTGATTAATTAGTAAAGAGTGTAAATAATCATTTTAGAGTGTCAATAGTCTTACCGTATAATAATCTCCAAAAATTTAATCAAGAGAATGCTAAATTTTCTTAAAGCATTAGTTTAATGATCCTTCTAATTACTTTAAGAGAAAAATTCAAGTGCATTTAATACTTTTGAGAATCCAGATTTATTTTTTTAATACTCCGTCCATTTTTTTACCTGCCATTCAAAAAAAAATTATTCCATAAAAAGCTCAAGCGTGGAAACACTTAAACTTTTATTGGCTTAAAAAGATTAAATAATATAAAGTTGGATTTCGAAAGCTTGTGAGAACGATTTTTTTTTTTTTTGGGTACAAGTGAGAACGAATGCTTTATAGACACCGTCTAAGAAGAATTTAATACCCTTTAAAGCTATGCTATATTGCACGAAGGAATTTCTACGAATTCCTTTATGAATGATATGGCACACCCACTCCTCCCGTTTTTCCGTCGAAAAAATAATTTAAAAACAAATAAAATTCATACAAATCAATTACATTTCATTCTGTTCTGGATCGAGATTCGGGATCCTTTTAAATAGATTAACTCGATACACATACCACCAAATTTTATCTTATTTGGCAGCTCTAGTCTGGACTCTGAAGTCATACACGTTGAGTAGAATTGGGTCATAATATCGAAATTGATAAACTTGTGCAGAAGATATATCCCTAAATATTTGTGACTGCTAATCATCATCATACAATATTATATAATTCATAACTGTCTCAGATTGCTAAGTAGTTTTCATATTTAAGCTCCTAACTTATAAGGATTTACCCCAACAATATGAAGAAGGTGATCTCTAACATGATATTAATCCTAAATACCTGTATTCAACACAGATTGCATGACAATTCTATATACGTTTTATAAATACTAGGCTAAGTCACCCTAATTAGGCATCTGCGATCCCACTGCATAAATCCTACTTGTGCATTGCCTGACTTGAGCATTAGAGTCCTTTTATAGGTACCCACCTCCTCGCACCATTGTTGCCGCTGCTGTGCTATGGAGGAGTCCACCTTCAACCACCACAACGTACCTACGTCAGGTATCCCTCTGAATCCACTTCAGAATATTGGCGCCGTCTGTAGGAATCGAACCCACGACCACATGGACTGTGTTTGTTAATGGCTCCTCGAACCCTAAGGGTAGTGGCGCCGAGATAATCCTAGAAAATTTTGAAAGAGTAACCATTGAGAGCTTCCTGAGGTTTGAATTCCCTACTTCAAATAATCAGGCAGAGTATGAAGCATGCATCGTCGGACTGGTAATGACTAGAGACTTGGGGGCAACAAAGATTAGACTTTACAGTGACTCCTAGCTCGTGACCTCCCAGATTCAAGGTGACTACCAGGCCAAAGAGTCTCTCCTTCAGAAATATCTAGCAAGGGTACAAGGACTCCTCACAAGCTTCCAAGCGGTGAAGGTGGAGCACATATCTCGGGAACAGAATTCAAGGGCCAACATCTTGTCTAAGTTGACTAGCACCATGAGCCCGGGAAATAATCGTTTTGTGATCTAGGAACCTCTCTAGCAACCCTCCATCATGGACATGTCCATATTCTAGCTGGAAGAACAAGAGCGCACTTGAATCACGCCAATAATGAAGTACTTACAGTCCGGTGCCCATCCTGAAGAGCCTAAAGAAGCCTCCGAGTTAATCAAAACCATGGTTCGGTACACCATCTACGATGGACAGTTATACCAACGTGAATTTTCTTCATTTCTCTTTAAGTGCCTCATGCCGAAAGAGGCATAATATATGTTGGATGAAGTCCATGAAGGGAGTTGTGGATACCACTTGGGAGGCAAATCTTTAGTTCTGAAGGCTCTTAGGGCTGAATATTACTAGCCAACAATAGAAGCAAACTCTCTCGCGCTTATCCAAGTCTGCAACAAATGCCAATGGCACTTTGACCATTATCATGCTCCACCTGAGGAACTATCCACGATGTCCGTACCTTAGCCATTCTACTAATATATAGTCATTCTACCAATTGGGTATGGATATCCTGGGTCTGATCCCTCAAGCACCTAGACAGCTTAAATTATTCGTGGTAGCCATGGATTACTTTACTAAATGGATCAAAGCAAAGCCCTTAGTCACCATCACCTCTACCCGAATCTATAAATTCACTTGGCGCCACATCATTACTAGGTTTAGAATCACAGAATCCATTGTGACGGATAACGGGATACAATTTAAAGATAAGGGGTTTGAAGAGCTGCTTGCTGATTTGAAAATTAAACATCATTGTAGCGTTGTGGAAAACCCCCGAACAAATGAATAAGCTGAAGCTGCCAACCAAGTTATCATCTGTGGTCTAAAGAGAAGGTTGGACGAAGCCAAAGGAAACTGGACTGATCAATTAGACCACGTCCTATGGGCCTATCGGACTACGCCCCATTCTACAACATGGGAAACTCCTTTCAAGCTTACTTATAGGTATGAGTCTATGATCCCGATGAAGATAGGCGAACCTAGCTAGCGTCTTCAGAACTTCTTACCTGACAGTAACCCCGGGTTGATTAAGAAAGACTTGGATCTTCTGGAAGAAAGAAGATACATTACCTACATACGCGGCGCTTCCATAAGCAGAGAATGGCATCCCGGTATAACTTAAAAGTTATCCCAAGGAAATTCTAGCCAGGAGACATAGTCCTCGGCAGGGCTGATATCAAAGGTAGGAACGCCTCCTAAGGGAAGTTAGCTCCCAATTGGGAAAGCCCCTACCGTATCATTATCAGCACTAGCAAAGGAGCCTAAGCGCTGGAGACACTGATAGGCAAGCTGATCAAGAACTTTTGGACCGCAGACAAACTTAGAAAGTACTATAGCTAAGTGTCTTCTAAGGCCTAGACTTAGTTTACTTCATGTTTGATTTGCCTAAAATTACTATGGGAGCACTTTGTATGGACTTTAGTCCTCTATTAAATCAATAAAACAAAGTGATTTTTACTTCATTGCGTGATTGCTAGCGTGAGGCATGGATAAGTTGTTACGATACCCACCGAGAGTTATCTTACATTAAATAGGTTGTGCAGCTAAAAAAATCTATCTTAGGAAAATTCGCTAATTTGTACACTAAACTGTAAACATAAAAGACCCCGACAAATACCATTTAAACCTGTCGCACTGGATCCTCAATACCAAAATAATTAGTAATGGGCCCCGGACAAGGTTTCTATACCAAAGTCACATGAAATCCTAAATACTAAAATGATTGGAAATTGACCCTAGCTTGGATGATGGAATGACAACGTAAGCAGAGTGATCCAACTCGAATCCCAACCTTATACGTCAACCTCGGACAAGGTTCTCTGGTAACCTAATGCAAGTGGTGTCCCAAATGCCGACATGTTTTGGATATCGGATCCTGAGCTAAGGTTTTAATTTTGCATTATCCCGTCCAAAAGGGAACTTGGGCGTAGGACCCAGTCCACGACTCTCGATCAGAACGATTCCTAAGTCTATAACGTGGTTGTGAAAAGCAACACAATGGGCGTTGGACCCAATAGAGACCATGGAAAAGGAAACTAGCAGAATACATAAATTAAAACCCCAAAACCTAAGGTAACTATTTCAGCAAAAATAAAATACCCCATGCAGGGGGCAAAGAAACTAAGAAGCATTGGCAGAAGACTCGATGATATTCGGATCTTAAGCATTGGTGGGCGAAGCCTCAACTGTAGTTTGGCCTTCAGGAGCAGCACTGGGATTCACAAGATGACCATCCCAAATTACCTTCCTTGAGTCCAACCTATCCAAGGCCAAGGCCACCCCGGAATTAAAGAACTAGACTTGATCAACGGCATTTTGAAATTGCTTCGTGCTAATCTTCAAAGAGACAGTGATGAGTTGCTGGACATCACTTTGCAGAGAGGTCGTACCAGCTTGAAGTTGTTGGTTCTGAGCGCGCAGGCTCCCGTTATCATCCCGGACCACGATGACCTCCCTCTCTATTCCCACCAAGCTAGCTTCTTTATGCTTCAAGTTGTCCTTCAAGGCAACCACCTCTTTCTTCAGCTCTAAAGCTCGGGCCTCAGCATCATTCTTGGCCTTCAAAGCCTCTTCCTTGGCTTTTAGGGCTGAGTTCACACCCCGCTCGGCCATTGACATCTTCTCGACCATTTGCCAGTTGTAGTCATCGTAGCATATCTCCAAAAAATGAGACTCGACAGCAATATGGAGAGCATACGTCTGAAAGGAAGATAAAATCTCTTTTGTATTAGACTGAACAATGTGGCCCACCAATCGATCGGGTTGACCCTGACTCTGTAGCCACCCTCTTACCCCGGTCATCCGGCATTCTAGCCTCTTTGGCTCTCCTCTTTCTCCTATCGAGCGGCCTTTGGGGAGAATCTTCCAAGTGAATAGGCTCCCCCTCAATAATTGGGACTTTGGTTGGTGGGGGCGGAAAAGTTAGAATGATCACCGTAGGGGCATTCGAAGAGTCAGTCGCATTCTTCGCCATCAGAGTTTCAAGAACCGTTAAAGCACTTGCAGACTCCATGGAAGCCAAACTAACTGCAAAACAAAGAGAGAGTCAGGAAACAGAGGAAACATGTAAGAATGCAAAATTAAAAGCATATAATCAAATGCAAATGACGGACCACACTACCTAGAATAGCCAAAAGAGTCTCGTCATGAGAAGTTCCCAGCACTTCTCTCGAAGAAATCATACCAACTAAGCCAACCCACATCTCGAATAATTCAACACACTCGACCTCATTGTCATCGAGATGATGCTTTTCTTTCTCAATGAGCTCAAGAGCGATGCCTCATAGCCTCTGAATCCAATACATGCTAAATTTCATCATTTCCCTGTCGTTATTCAGCTATAGTAGATGAGTGCCAGCAACCGTCATTAACTTGAAGAACTTTTCTTTGAAGTCCTTATAACTTTCTTGGTAGGGTAGAAAGACTCTCTGACCTTGCCTAGATCGGACCAAGACCCAGGTTTACTGAAAGGTATTAGCATCCACTGAGCTAAACCTAGTATGGAAATAGAGGAACGCCTTCTCCGAGCACTACAACCCAAGTAATCGGCAAAGTTTCTCGAACGAGAAAATGTTTGCCCAACCATTAAGATGAATTTGAGATGGAACAGCTTGAAGAGTATGAAGGACATTAAGCTAAAAATCATTACAAGGAAGCCGGTGTTCGAACCAGGTAAAAAAGTCTTCATACAGGAACATAAAATGCGCTCCGGCTTCCCTAGAAGAACACACCCTCTCGTTCTCTAGAAAGATAATCTCAAATTCATGGCCCATTCTGCCTTCGTTAGTCAGCATCAGATAACCCTTGAGTTTATCGAGCGATTCTCCAGGTTGGAAATCAGATATCTGGTCATAAGCGTCATTCCCAACCTATGAGTATACTAAACCGGGGCCACGATAAATCCGAATAGGGTCTTCATCAACTAGAGCCTGAACTTCAGGAATCAGTGCTTGGGCTTTACCATTTTTTCTTCCTCTAGCCATCGAGTTCTTGGTAACACCCACAAAGGCCGATGAGCAACTGTCAGAATCAGTTAATTTAGACACAAATAGGGCAAACAGAAAGAATAGTGTATACCCACATATTGCCTCCGCGCCTTCCACAGTCTAAGCTTCAGAAGGACACATCTGCCATGCTTGGCAAGACAGAATATGTGCTCCAAAGGTGCAATGCAATTGAAAAGAAAGAAGAATGAAATGCATTCCATTTTTAGAATGCACAACCACTCTCTAACTCACATGGCAGAAGTAGACAAAATAAAAATAGAAAGGGAAATAGAGGCAGAAAGAGACAAACTTGTGCGAAAGGTAAAGTTGGACGAAAAAGGAAACAAGAATAGTTGAAAAGCCCCTCTTTACGGCCCTGTGACGCGCGAAGTCTCTCCAGGAAACCTTCGAACCACCAAAAACTCAGAAACAATAAAATGAGACGATGAACCCCCAACCCTTATTTATAATGATAAGACGGTTAGAGGATTTTTCTATCAACCTCTTCGGTTTTCAAAAAACTACCCATGATGGCGCGTGAAGCACTAAACACGACTACCCAATCGAAGCGTGCCACATGGCCCTCATAGCTATCATAACAGTTGAAGGGACGATTGCATAATAAACCAAAAGACGCATAACCTCAGTAAATAAGAGTTCAAAATTTTTTTACAAACCTTAACTACATTCGGTGTGTTCATTTATAATGACAAAGAAAAGTCAATCCAGACATCGACTATCCCAGAAAGTTCCCATATGGTACAAAAACCCCGAGGGGCAAGTAGTCAAGCTTGCCACTTCGCCAGTATCAACCAAGTACCATGCTGAGGGCAGCTAAGCATTATTGCGAAGTGAACGTTGGACTCACCCTGGTAAAAGATAAACAGCACAAATAGTGGAAAAAGGAAAGAAAAAAGAAGACAAGTAGAATTCAAAAAAGAGTTTTTATTGCTTGTTCTCAATCCATAGATCATCATACATCAGAAAGAACGAAAATATTGAAATCAGGAATGTATAAGGAAAGAGCAACTACTGGAGAACCCAAAAGAGGAACCAACATCAAGGTCACCAGTATCCTAGATCATGTCACATCCACAGTTCCTCCGGACCTACACCAGTCTCTTCCTTGTTAACCAGGCTTTGAAGAACTTAGGCAAACCAAAACGAAACACTACTACCATGATCCGAGGTTGTCACCTTCCTAATTCTTTTTCCCGACCTCTTTCACAATGATAATAAAAGTCGACCTCACCCCAAGTTGCTTCAAATCACGAAGAACTATTTCAACAATCCCTCTTGCTTATCCAACTGCACTTTGGGGTTGGCCAGGTGCTTCCAAATCGCTCTGGAAGAAGGAAGAGCAAGAGCTTTATTTCTCCGAGTGTCTCCGTCCAACGACAGCAAGCACGAATCTTCCTGACAAGAGTGGTAGATCAAACAAGCAATCACATACGCTGGGAAAGAAAGGTGTCTGTCGTCTTTTACATTGAGAAAGAAAAGTCTTAGTTAGAAGGATTATTCGCAAAAAAGGTAAATAATTTCAGAGACTTTGTAAAGAATAAGAAGATGATCTTTGCAAAAGGTAAAGCTCTCCATACTCGCACAAAGAAAGCAAAGGGAATGTCAACGTCAAATGCAAATATTCCTTATTTATAAGAGGAATGAAGCGCTCTGATTGGCCCCTAGAAAGGAGAATTGATCACACAATGAAATCCGCATTTGATGCTCTATCTTTTCTATTGGTTACGAGAGCATCTGGCAGTTGATAAACAACATAAAATTGACATCCTCTCTTAAAAGATCCTTAATTCCCAATAAAATCAAAATAACAGTTTCCCAAGGAGGTTCAGACTGTCATAAGTCGCAAGTCCAGGTTGCAATAAAGATAAGAACTCCATGAGCTATGCATGGGGGCAACAAAAGGACATACCACGGATGAAGGAATGGCAACACCTGCCAACCCCAGAGGTACTCCACAATAACGGACCTCGGCCCCCTTTAGATTTTTATCTAGTGTATGCCATGTGTTCTCAGATTTGCTAGCTTGACACTTAATAGTCCCACTTAAGTGTTAAAGCTGGGAAAAACTATTCTGGACCGTGATCTGGAATCCCGTTAAGTGGATTAACCCGGCACGCGTACCACTGGACTCCGCCCTATTTGGCAGCTCTAGTCCGAACTCCGAAGTCATGCACGTCGAGTAGATTTGGGCCATAATATCGAAACTAATAAACTTATGCGGAGGAAATATCGTTAAATATCCGCAACTGCCAATCATCATCATACGATATTATAGGATCCATAACTGTCTCACATTGCTAAGTACCTTCCATATTTAAGCTACTAACTTATAGGGATTTACCCCTAACAATGAGAGGAAGGTAATCTCTTACAGGATACTAATCTTAAATACTTGTATTCAACACATATTGCATGATGATTCTATATATGCTCTATAAACCGAGCTAAGTTACCCTAATCAGGTATCTATGATCCCACTGTATAAATTCTATTTGTGCACTGTTTGACTTGAGCATTAGAGTCTCTTTACAGGTACCCACCTCCTCACACCATTGCTACTGTTGCTGTGCTACGGAGGAGTCCACCTTCAACCACCATAACATATCTACCTCAGGTAGCCCTCTGAATTCACTTCAGAACACATTCCTAAAGGAATTCCTAAAAATTCTTTCATGATATTTAGCATTTATCATACCCTTCAATACATTTTATTAAATTAATTATCCTAATAATTTAAATAAGAAATTGTTAAATGCTTTTTGGGTTTTAAAAATGTTAAATATTTCTATGTTTTATTTAATATTTTCAATTTTAATTTTTTAACTTGTGTCCTACCTAAGAGCATTCGTTATCATATTCCATAAAAGGAAAAAGATAAAAAAATCTGTATTCCAGTTTAAGTAATGAAAAGTATGGTGCTGTTAATCGTGCCATTAGGATAGTTTTTTTTTAGTACATTACGGCACGGATTTAAAAAGACAATAAAAATATTAAATACTTTTTAACTTTACAAGATATTAAATGTTTTTTTTTAATTTGTTACTTTTTGTTATAATTTGAGATTTGGTGTGGAACGCTTGAGCATTCCAACGCTTGCCCCCAACAACAAATAAGTGCGAAGAGAAATTTTGACTTAAACAAGTATTGTAAATTTATACCTATTTATATTTATAGGAAAATTTACTTGAATTTGATAGGTGCATTAATGACTTAAATTTAATAAATATAACTAATGAAGTAATTAATTAATATATACATGCATATACACTTGAATTTAATAAATGTTATTGATAATTCTTTAAATAGTGTTTTTATATAATCTAATTAAAAAATAAAAATAATTTAACTACTTATCTCATAAATCACATTTGTATGAATCAATGATAAATTTGAAAACTAAGTAAAATCGTATTAGACTCCTAAAATGCCCGACCACTAATGAGCAAATGGAAAAAAAAATTATATGAAAAGAATATGCTTCTTATTTAAGAGTTTAAAGATTTATGTAGAAATAAGAGTTTGAAATATAAAAATAGGAAGGTAATGTGAGGAAAATGTAATTTATGACTCAATTATTTTGTAAAAATATACGTAAATATAATTTATTTTATTATTTTTATAGGTTTAAGGTTTTTCCATTATTTCAATACATATTGATGCTATTAACATGATAAAGAAAAACTATAATATGCAGTTAAAATAAATTTTTGTATTATAATTAGTGATATGTATAATAATATAAGAGGGGGGATCCGTTTACATCAGTGTAAGTCTTTTTTCTCTTACACTCATTTTCAACTATTAGTTTAACTTTCATCTAATGGTTGGGATTATTTCATTAAAAGTAATCATTAGATAAAAGTAGATCTAACAGTTAAAAATGAGTGTAAGAGAAAATTAACTTACATTGGTGTAAGTTGATCCTCCCCTCATAATCTAAATAAGTTCAATCAATTAAATAATGTTATTCATAAATGCTGAATGATTAATACCATAAACATTATATATATCACAAATCTGTGTGTATATGAAAAAGAAAAGAGTTTAAAAGGGTAAAAAGTCTTTTTAAGCAAATTTCAGTACTCTAATTATTAATTTGTATAATAGTTTAAATAAAATTAGTTAGTTTAATATTAATATTCATGAACTTAGAACGATGAATACTATAAGAATAAATCATTATATTATAAATTCGTGCATCGCACAAATATGAAATCTAGTCTAAATGTAATACTTAATTATTGTAATCAATGGCAATGAAGCTACGAGTGCTCCAATACTCAAACGTTTAATAGCAAAACATTTTTGATTCCTTAATCGGTGTCCTTCATATACTAGTCAATAAACATTTTCTAACTACTTACTATGGCCCTATCTCACTGTTAAACAAACATTAATAATTTCGTTCACACCTAAAATGATGCAACCAGTACATGTTGATTGTTTTAAAACATTTAAATTAAGAAAAGTTATTGACTTCAATGAGTAGCACTATTTAAATGTTTTTATATGATTTACGGACAAACTATTAAAAAAATAAATGAAGTATTAGTCAAATGGTTTTATTTGTTTTTTGAAAATTGAAATCTATTTTACAACATCAAATCTTTGAGCAAAATTTATGAATAAATGTTATATACGTAACACTATATTAAAGAAAATTATAAATTTAATTTTGATTTAATATTAGAGTATAAACTTTTTATACAATCATTCAATTGTTATTGTAATGATCACATATTTTATAAAAATTATAAACTCCCATTTTTAGTCATTTATACTTACGTACTTAATTGATTAAGTTTCACATGTTTTGTAAGTTTGACTCAAATTGACTTAATTGATTTTTTCAAAGACTATTTTGGTCTTACGTTGTTTCGTATTTCGACCATATCTTGAATCCTAAATGTCTGATAATTATGAATTTTACCTTGTAGGAAAGATAAGAGAGAGTTCTACAACTTTGATGAAGAACTCAAAGTCTCAATCAGACATCTAGTAGAGCTAATTGGGCTTGGAAGACAGAACATAAGTTTTGTGTCTGAAACTTGAACATGTACAATGAATCGAGCATAACTCGGGCTGCAAGAATTATCTTGGGCTGAAATTTGGACATTTGAAAGTTAAGACCCAGATATAAAATTTCATGTTGAACACAAAACTTGATTCGGGATCCTTGATGGTGATATTTGGTCTGAAAGTCAAAACAGAGGTGCTGAAACTGAGCCTGAACAGTTTGTAGTAATTAGGTCATATCTTGGGCTGTAGGACGAATTTTTGGGTGATTCCAGAGCCATTGGAAAGCTTAGACAATTTCCTAGAACTTTCATGAAGACCACTTGGCTCGAAAATGACGAAATCAATGACTTAAGCAATGAATGATTTCAGAGACAAGAAATCTCAATGATTTTTCACTCTTATCCTTGCCATTTGGCATTCTCCACTCATTCATCCACTCATACACCTACCCCTAATCAGTCCCTTTGTCATTTTGTATCCCTAATCCTCTATAAAAGGCACCATTGGCTGACCATTTGAAGCACTTGGTGTTAGGCTTAGTTTGTACAAATTAAGGTTATGCTTGTTTATTATTTTTCTTTGTTGTAATTTTCTCTTGTTCTAAATTGAAGTCATGTTCATCTTTCTCTTCTTCTCTCTTTCTTTCTTCTTATCCATGAGTAACTAAATCTTCATCTTGCTTGGGTGAAAGAGTGAAGCTCTTGGTAATGAAATAAGGTTAGATTATTTTATTTCTTGTCATTAAATGATATATTATTAAATGAACATTATATGTGTTGTATTTTGTTTCCAATCAATTTAGAAACCTTCTTTGTTAATGGAGATCTTGATTTATTGTAGACAATAGGATTGGCACAGTGAATGCTTGAACTCATTTACAAATGTTGGTAGATAATTAAAGGAATCATAATATGATTACATATATAATTGAATTTTGAATGTTATATTTTCCGATTGGAACCTCCGTTGTGTGTGGATTTCAATTGAGTTAAAAAGAGAAATAATCTTACCTTTAATTTATTACCAAGAGTAGAGCTCCTAACCTAAGCAAGCCCTTAAATTCATTTGTGAACTTGTTTTATTACTTTTGGTGTTATGACAAATCCTCTTCTTACCTCAATTAATTTTTCTTCATCAATTCCCTGTGGATCGACCTCGGACTCCCGAGAAATTTACTACTTGAGACAACCTGCACTTGAGTTTGCATCCTTAAATCCCGCAGTCAAGTTTTTGACGCCGTTGTCGGGGATTTGATTTGAAGTTTTGATTTATTAAAGTTTGTTTTCTTTAATAAAATCTATTCTCTCTTCTCCCTCACCGGAGCAAAAGATCGGTTTGCCGATCCTTCGGTTTCTTTACTAACTTTCTAACTTACTAACTATCTAACTTACTAACTTACTAACTTGCTAACATACTAACTTTCTAACTTTTATATTTATGTTATTTAATTTTTTTATTTATTTTCGTCATTTTTTTCGTCAGTGGGGGTAACTCTCCCTTTTATTTTACGCACTAACTTAGTGGGAGAAACTCTCCTTTTTACTTTTCTGTTATTTATTTTTCCGCAATCTAACTTAATGAAATAATATTTCTTCTTCTCTTCTCTTTCGCGGCTCTGTGGAGCTCTGTCACTCTCCGGTTTTCATATTTAAATTTACTTTTTGCACTTTATTTTCTCGTATTTTAATTTTCGTATTTTATTTTCTGTATTTTATTTTTCGCACTTTATTTTCATTTTATTTTTATTTTTGGGTGGTTAGTTTATTACCCCACATTTGTTATATATATATTTTTGGTGGTTAGTTTCTACCACACCATTTTTTTTAATTTTTATTGGGTGGTTGGTTTATTACCCTATCCCTGTTAATATTTAATGGTGGGTGACACTGTCAACTTGTACATTATTTTTATTTATTTATTTATGTGTTTATACTTTATTGGTATCGTGATTTAAATTCTAGTCGTTTAGTTAAAATTAATCCAGGTACTTTATATATTGACTTGTTTGAATCACAATCACACACAATTGACACAATGGCTGACAATGAAAGTGTATATGATGAACCGAAAAATCAACCGTTGCGAACCATGCGTGAATATTTGCAACCACCTCAAAATTCTAGTCCATCATGTTTTATCTTTCCACTCAATGCCAATAATTTTAGATTCAAATCAGGTATGATTTCTTTACTTCCTAATTTTCATGGTTTAGAATCTGAAAGTCTATATTTACTTCTGAAAGAATTTGAGGAAGTATGTATTGCCTTCAATGATCAAAATTGCACTGAAGAGATTGTTAAGCTTAAATTGTTTCCTTTTTCTTTAAAAGATAAAGTAAAATCCTGGCTTAACACTTTGAAACCAAGATCAATTGGCACATGGCAAGAAATGCAAGGTGAGTTCTTAAAGAAATTTTTTCCAACACATAAAACCAATGCTATGAAAAGACAAATCCAAAATTTTTCTCAAAATTCAAATGAAACATATTTTCAATGTTGGGAACGATTTAAGGATTTGTTAAATTCTTACCTACATCATGATTTTGAAAAATGACGCACTATAAGCTTCTTTTATGAAGGTTTAACTCCTGAAACTAAACAATTTGTGGAAACAATGTGCAATGGTGAGTTTCTTGATAAAGAACCTGATGAAGCTTTAGACTATTTGAATCAATTGACTGAAAATTCTTAATCTTGGCATAGTACTAATATTTCTGAAAATTTAATTAGATCTAATCTTGCAAGTGCTAATAAAGGAAAATATCACCTTAGTCAAGAGGAAGATCTAAATGCTAGATTTGCCAGTTTGGCTAGAAAGGTTGAAGCCATGGAATTAAGAAAAGCAAAAGAAATCAAATCTGTGCAAAATGAAGAAATTTGTGGCATTTGTGATGACTTAGGACACTCAACACACGAATGTCCTAACATTCTTGTTTTTAGAGAAGTTATACATGAGCAAGTAAATGCAATGAATAATTCTAACAAGTCATTTACTTCTTCTTTTTCAAATACATACAATCCGGGATGGAGAAATCACCCGAATTTCAGCTGGATGAATAATAATCAGTCACAATTTGTGCAACCACCACCTCCTCGCACAACAGGACTCTCAAGGATATGCACCTTATGTCCCACCATATAGGAAAAACCTTGAAGAAACACTACATGCATTCATAGAAAAGCAAGAGGCCATTAATAAACAAAACAATCAAACCATAAATGACATAAAAGACACTCTTGCTAAACTTTCTTCTGCACTCACCATTCACGAGAAAGGAAAATTTCCTTCTCAACCTCAACCAAATCCCAAAGGTCAGTGCAGTCTAAATGAGGGGAATTCAGAAAACCAACAAATGCACCAAGTCCAGTCAGTGATAACTCTTAGGAGTGGAAAGGTTGTTGAAAAACAAATCCCCGAATCTTGTGAGAAAGAAGATGAACCAATTCCCTAAGAAAATGAAGAAGTTGACCAAAAAGAGACTAAACTCTCGCCTTCACCCCCATTTCCTCAAGCATTGAAAAATCCAAAGAAATTGGACCATAACACTAGAATTTTTGAAATTTTGAAACAAGTGAAAATTAATATTCCTCTGTTAGATGTTATCAAACAGATTCCTTCTTATGCCAAATATTTGAAGGACTTGTGCACTGTTAAAAGGAAACTAAATGTAAAAAAGAAAGCATTTTTGACTGAATAGGTAAGCTCCATTCTTCAGAATAATAATGCGTTGAAATATAAAGACCCTAGTTGTCCTACAGTTTCATGCATTATTGGAGAACATAAAATTGAAACAGCTTTACTTGATCTTGGTGCTAGTGTCAATTTGCTTCCATATTCAGTTTATCAGTAACTCAACTTGGGTGAGTTAAAACTAACTTCTGTAACTCTTTTACTTGCAGATAGTTCAATTAAAATTCCAAGAGGAATAGTGGAAGATGTGTTGGTTCAAGTTGATAAATTCATATATCCTGTGGATTTTATTGTCTTAGATACTGAACCTATGGTTGATAGTTGCAAGTCAATTCCTGTTATTTTAGGCCATCCATTTTTAGCAACATCTAATACTTTGATAAATTGCAGAAATGGAGTGGTGAAACTAACATTTAGAAACATGACACTGGATCTCAATGTTTTTAACATGTGCAAGCAATCACGGGAAGTCCTTGATGAAAATGAGGAAGTTGAAAGAATTGAAGTCATTATAGATGATTATCTTCAAAATGGGAGTTCTTCTAACCCATTAGAAGTTTGTTTAATTAATTCATTTGAATTGCTTGATTGTACAGAGGAAATAGAATACAAAGGATGGAAGCCAAAATTCAAAGAACTAAAACCTATGAATGATGATACCTATGAAGAAGTACCCACACCGGAACTAAAGCCATTACCTACTGGGTTGAAGTACACATTTTTGGGAGAAGAACAAAGCTTTCAAGAAGTAATTTCCTCAACTCTTGCTGGAGAACAAGAAGCAAAGATACCACCTCAATGGACGCACCAAGATAGGAAGAAATTTTTAACAGAGGTAAAAAAATTTTATTGGGATGACCCATACTTGTTCAAATATTATGCTGATCAAATCTTTCAGAGATGTGTGCCCGACAGTGAGGTAGATAGTGTCATTAAATTTTGTCACTCAGAAGCATGTGGAGGTCACTTCTCTTCAAAGAGAACAACATGGAAAAATCTTGCAAGTGTGGATTTTATTGGCCCACTTTATTTAAAGACTGCTATACTTTTTGCAAAAGTTGTGAAAATTGTCAAAAGTTGGACTCAATTTCAAAAAGAAACATGATGCCTCTGAATCCCGCATTCATGATAAAGAAAAACGCTACAGTCTCGGGAATCTAACTCTAAAAGACCCTGTTTGCCAATTTATAAGAAAATTGGATGGAAAGCTTATCCTCGACTCATAGAAGGCGTTTAAGCCGTTACTGGACGTGAAACCAGAGGCAGATGTGAGCCATATCCACAACAATCTGTACATATTATCTTCTTCTTCATGTTTTCTTTTTGAAAAATAAAAAAATGAAAAAAAATGAAAAAAATGAAAAAAAAATGAAAAAAAAAGAGTCTGAACAAGGGTGATCCGGAAGGAGTACTATGGCTTTAATTAGTTGTGGAGCCCCACCTTTGGGCGACCAGTCATTGACTCGGGTGGACCTTTGCACGCTGTCCTTAAAAAGTTCGTGTACCATGCTCTGTAGAGAGCCGCGCTCCATAGCCTAATGTTTACCATCTAGGCACTCTGGAGTTGATGGACAGGCAGAAGCGTCCCACTCTGGTTATTAGTGAGAAGTAACATGCGGCGGCCGAAGAGTATGAGGCATCTGAGCTTGATCTTCTCTTTTATTAGAAGGGGCTCTCAGTGCCCTGGGATGAGATGTTTTGGATCTTGGACATTACGGGTTTCAGATTTTAGCATCTTTGTTAATGTTACGAGCCCAAGTGTGAGCGCTCCAGGTTCCAGACCCAGGATGGAAACCCACGATGGTTTCTTCTTTCTCTCTTCTTCGAATAAACAGACGTGAGTGTCTACTGCACTGGTGACACGCAGTATAAAGATATGCCACTACTTTTTGCACTTTCATGACGCGGAAAGATAAAGATATGCCATGAAAGTTGTATATACAGTATGTCATCATTTGCTATTATATTTCTTTTATCTTTGTATGATTTTGCTGTATTTCGGTTTTGGACAGACGATCCTTTGAGCAGGGTCCTTTAAGGGTTTCTAGACTTCTTTACCCTGATGGTTTTCTTGAAGTAAAAAAAAAACAAAACAAAACAAAAAGATTCTGTGTTCCTTAATTTCAAACTTTTCTGACAACAGCCAACCTACCCGTATAGGTGCAATTATTACCCTTTCCATTCTTTTTCCTATATAAACATTTCATTTTCTCCACTTTCCTTCAACTCAGAAACATTTAAAGGGAGGAAGAGTATAGAAATGGGGCCTTCTATTCGTAACCTTAAAAATGTTTGTGTTTTTTGTGGGTCAAATTATGAGAAGGGTTTAGAGTTTGTAAACGCAGCTAGCACTCTTGGTCGATCACTTACTGCGAGGAATATTCATCTTGTATATGAGGGAGGTTGCCGTGGGCTAATGGGGGCTGTATCACTTGTTGCATATATAGGAGGCAGTAAGGTTTTAGGAGTCATTCCTGGACCTTTAGCTCAACAGAACATCACTGGAAAGACGGTTGGAGAAGAAATTCAGGTAACATCTATGCATGGACGAATGAAAAAAATGCTTGATAACTCTGATGCATTCATTGCCTTACCAAGTGGTTTTGGTACTTTGGAAGAAATTTTCCAAATAGTCTCTTGGGCCGAACTGAACATCCACCATAAACTCATTGGTCTGTTGAATGTTAATAATTACTTTGATAGTTTGTTACTTTTTCTTGACCATGCTGTAGAACAGAAATTTATCACTCCTTCGGCAAGAAAACTTCTTATCTCTGCTTTCACTATTGATGAGCTCATTGATAAATTAGAAGCTTTTGAGTATGTACCTGATAAGGTATTAGCTCAGATAGATTGGTCAACAGGAAGTAGTGAGGGAAGTAGCAAGAAAAAAAAGTCAGATCTGACACTTCATCTTTAATACCTTTGATTTTATTTATTGTACTTTGTTTAAATTTGTGTCAAATCTCTCCAACAGATAATATCTTCTATCCTTTACTCATCTATATTTTAACATTGAGGACAATATTGTGATCTAGTTGGGGGGAAGGATAATTGACCAATTTTTTTTCTGTTCTATTTTTTGGGAAGTATGATATGATTGTCATGGACTTATTAAACCAATGAATGATGGCAGAGTACGGAGTAATTTTACTTTTGAGACGCATCTAAATTGGGAAATATGTTTAGTGATATGACTATCAGAAACTTATTCTTAGTAAAACTAATTAGTGATGGCAGAGTAAGGAGTAAATTTTGGAAACAATTTATTACTCTTGAGACGCATCTTAGTTGGGGTAGTAATTAATTAGTATTGATTTGTGTAAGTAACAATGTTTTTGTCTTTTGATTTCCTTTGAAAGATTCAAGTGAATGCACTCTCACATCCTTTGAAGCAATTGAGATTCTTGGATCTTAGCATAAATTGTCTTCTTTATTAAAAATCACAATCTTGGAAATGAATGTTGATATGATGGATTGAGAATGATAGAAATATGCCTGGTGAGATTTTGAGCCTATTGATGAATGGATTGAATATTTGTACCATTCTCTTCTTTCTTGTGTGATTTTCACTCATGGAATTGTTACTCTAAAACTTGCTTTGATTCTTTTTGAGGGTACATTTTCACATGTATACATTAATATGATTGAGGCATTTCAAAATAGCTACTTTGACCAAATAGCCATCCTTATATATTTTTCATTGTGTAACCCCTTTGAACTTGTTTGACCATTCCTTGTTTTTAGCTCATCTCATCCTTAAAAAAAAACATGTTTTAACCCAACCTTAGGGAATAAGAGAGCATTGACCTTGTTTTTGAACAAGTGTGGGGGTGTGTGTGCAAAATAATCCAAAAAAAAAATTTTTGAACATTGTTGCAATCAAAGGATTATCAGAATAAAGGTGGATGCTTGGAAACAATAGGAAGAAAAGGAGAATGTTCAAGTCTAACAATGAATTCAATTCACCAATTTGGGATTGATCTTCAACAAAACATTAGTCAAATGTTGGTGATTGTCCTTTATGATGAATGTTCTCAAACATTTTCTCCACTTTCGACTAATGAACTAGGTTTTCTAACCGCACCATAATGCTCTTTTATTCTCTTCGGTATTTATCTTTTCATATCCATATTATCTCTTCTCCTTTGCCATGACCCTATTACAACCTTGAATAAAGTCTTCTTGATTTTTGTATGCATGTGTTTTGAGTAGCGGAAAAGTAGAAGATAAGCAAGCTTATGGTAGTGCAATTGTTCATGGGTTGAATAGAGTGAAATACTTACCTTTTAAACACTTGAGAGATTGAGAGTGAATTCTGTGAGGATCTATCATTCTTGATTCATTCTTTTCAACTGAAGTTTCCTTGCTTGTTGGTTTGAGATATGAAGAAATGTTACCTCATTAATGCTTTGATCCCTTGAATTTCTTGTTGCTCTTCTTGCTTCATCAAGTCTTTTAGAGTTTTTAGCTTTTGAACCTGTGTCATTTTTCTTTGTCTCCTAACTTTGGTCTTATGTGTTTTGCCCAAGAGTGCAAAAAGCTAAGTGTGGGGGAATTTGATGATCACATATTTTATAAATTAATAAACCCTCATTTTTAATCATTTACACTCTCTATGTACTTAATTGATTAAGTCTGGTTATGTTTTGTAAGTTTGGACTCAAATTGGACTTAATTGATTTTTTCAGCACTATTTTGGTCTTACGTTATTTCTGTATTTCGGCCATATCTTGAGTCCTAAATGTCTAATAATTATGAATTTTACCTTGTAGGAAAGATAAGAGAGAGCTCTACAACTTTGATGAAGAGCTCAAAGTCTCAATCAGACATCTAGTAGAGCTAATTGGGCTTGGAAGACAAAACACGAGTTTTGTGTCTAAAACCTAAACAGTGTATAGTAATCAGAGCATAACTCGGGCTGCAAGAATTATCTTGTGCTGAAATTTGGACATTTGAAAGTTAAGACCCAGATATAAAACTTTCATGTTGAACACAAAACTTGATTCGGGATCCTTGATGGTGATATTGGGTCTGAAAGTCAAAACAGAGGTGCTGAAACTGGGCCTGAACAGTTTGTAGTAATTGGGTCATATCTTGGGCTGTAGGATGAATTTTTGGGTGATTCTAGAGCCATTGGAAAGCTTAGACAATTTTCTAGAACTTTCATGAAGACCACTTGGCTCGAAAATGACGAAATCAATGACTTAAGCAATGAATGATTTCAGAGACAAGAAATCTCAATGATTTTTCACTCTTATCCTCACCATTTGGCATTCTCCACTCATTCATCCACTCATCCCACCTACCCCTAATCAGCCCCTTTGTCATTTTGTATCCCTAATCCTCTATAAAAGGCACCAGTGGCTGACCATTTGAAGCACTTGGTGTTAGGCTTAGTTTGTACAAATTAAGGTTATGCTTGTTTATTGTTTTCCTTTATTGTAATTTTCTCTTGTTCTAAATTGAAGTCATGTTCATCTTTCTCTTCTTCTCTCTTTCTTTCTTCTTATCCATGAGTAACTAAATCTTCATCTTGCTTAGGTGAAAGAGTGAAGCTCTTGGTAATGAAATAAGGTTAGATTATTTTATTTCTTGTGCTTAAATGATATATTATTAAATGAACATTATATGTATTGTATTTTGTTTCCAATCAATTTAGAAACCTTCTTTGTTAATGGAAATCTTGATTTATTGTAGACAATAGGATTGGCACAGTGAATGCTTGAACTCATTTACAAATATTGGTAGATAATTAAAGGAATCAAAATATGATTACATATATAATTGAACTTTGAATGTTATATTTTCCGATTGGAACCTCCGTTGTGTGTGGATTTCAATTGAGTTAAAAAGAGAAATAATCTTACCTTTAATTTATTACCAAGAGTGGAGCTCCTAACCCAAGCAAGCCCTTAAATTCATTTGTGAACTTGTTTTATTACTTTTGGTGTTGTGACAAATCCTCTTCTTACCTCAATTAATTTTTCTTCATCAATTCCCTGTGGATCGACCTCGGACTCTCGAGAAATTTACTACTTGAGACAACTTGCACTTGAGTTTGCATCCTTAAATCCTGCAGTCATATTGACATATGCATCACCATAAGAATTTAATTTATTAGATAGTTATTTTCATAATTAAACTTTTTTACTAATATAATAGCATATAATTGAATAAGTTTTACACTAACATAAATTAAAATAACACTCCTTTTATTTGAATATACAGTTTGATTATATGAAGAATCTTTTTTACTTGAAATTACATCTTTTACATGAATTCGGACTATATATATAACTTTAACTGGAAGAGCTTGGTAGTTGCTCATTTTATTAGCAATAGAGGGGAAAACTTTCTTGTGTGTTCGGATCCACTTATTTTAAAAGAAAGTGATGTTTATTTATAGTGCTGAATAATTTTTTTAAAAAGTTTATAAAGTGTTATTAAATGGAGTAAGAATATCAATACATATTGATGAATGTTTAATTTATCTAAAATTTAATATGCATAACTATTAAAATAATGTCATATGATTCAATGGTTAGATTGGTTAAATTCTTATTCTTAAAAAATTTATTTAAAAATATAAGCATTCATTTACTTATTAGCATGTTTTTTTCTAAACATAAAAAAGAATCAAATCAAATGAATTTTCAAAACAAAAATCTTTTTAAAATTAAAAACAACTAACCCACAATCATTTTTTATAAACAACGATGTGGCTTTGAGTTCCCTATTACACCAGGGGATACGTAGGAGCGAGAATTCATTTATGTCAAGCCAAAATTAATTTTTATAATTTGGTTGTTTCTTTTTCTTTTATAAATAGTTACAATGTTTTTTTTAAAAAAAGGTCAAATAAATATATTTGAGATTATTAAAATTTGCACAACTAACTTAAGGTACAATTCATAGAACAGGAAGTGTAGGGTGCTAATACCTTCTCTACCTGTAATCGACTCCGAATCCAAACTCATTTTCTAAAAGATCAATTTTCTTAATCAAATAGTTTTTCTAATGTTTTCCGAATTTAAATAAACATTAGTGAAGATTCCACTATTTTGAAAAACCTATTTCTTTTGGTCGTCCCGTCACAATCTTGATTGCGATAGAATCTTCAATCAATTGCTGGCTTCTGGTTGAGACCCCTTATTTTTGTTTTCAGAAATTTGCTAAATGTACCTTCTCTTCAAGTCTCATGTTTCGAGATTAACTCAAAATTATCATTCCTTATATGAAATCAAAATAACCTTTCCTAATTTCATATCGAAACTAATACTTTGATAGTTTCAAGTCTTTATTACAATTTTGATTCCAACTCGAAGTTATCTTTTTACGATACCAAATCAAAACTACCATTTTGGTAACTTTAAATCAAAAATATTATTTTGATAGCTTTATTACAACTTTGATTCTAATATAAACATATAAGTTCTCGAAGTAAGTCTTTGACTACACATCAAAATTATTTGAATCGAAAAGTATTATTTTTATATCGACAGATTTCCCCCAATTCGAGTATTTGAATTTTACATTAAAACTACCTTAGAGCCTTAATTGTTCTTTGTCAACTAAAAAATTGCTCTTTGTATCGAATGTACATTTTTCATTCAAAATTGTAATGACAATTTATTCAATACGAGATCTTCACTTCATAAATCGTTAGTCTATATAGTTTCAAATATTTACCATTTATTGAAGCAATTCTTTTATTAGAACTAATATTCATAATTGAATAAGCATTTTCAGAAGAAAAAAAATATCTTGATTCGTAATGGTCCTTCCCAATTCGGGGACCATTTACCAAATATCTTCGATATTTTCTCCATAGGTAAAACAACCTTCCAAACTAAATCACCTAACTTAAACTCCTTTTTCTTGAATCAAAGATCATAGAATTTTGCAATTCTTTCTTTTTGTCGAATCAAATTTTCAAGAGCAATCAACCTTTTTTCGTCCAAGTGATTTAGTTCATCAAACATCAAATCCCAATAATCTTGCGTGGGAATTTGATCTTGACATTGTAACCTTATAGATTGAAAGTTAATTTCAATTGGAAATACTGCTTCATGACCATATACCAAATGATATAGCGTAGTACCAATTGCTTCCTTAGGAGAATTTCAATAAGCCCAAAGAACTTGGCTCAACGTTTCATGCTAACTTATTGGTTTTTGACGAACATGTGTCTTTATTAATCTAATTAGGATTTTATTAGCTGCCTCAACTTGCCCATTAGCTTGAGCATAATAGGGAGTCGAAGTAAGTAACTTGATATTTCTTGATTTAACAAACTCAGTTATATATCGACCAGTAAACACAGTTCCTTGATCAGTCATAAGAGTTTGAGGAACATCAAATCGATATATATTATTTTCCTCAACAAAATTTATAATATCTTGTTGAGTAACATCCTTTAATGAGATTGCTTCGACCTATTTTGTAACATAGTCAATGGCAACTAATATATACTTGTGCGTTTTAGAAGATGGTGGGTGAGTCTGTCCTATCAAATCAAGTGCCTATCCTCGAAATAGCCAAGATTTAATAATTGAGTGTAAATCACTAGCTAGAACATGTTGAATGTTCCCATCCTTTTGACACTCTTCACAAGACTTAGCATAGAAATGATAATCCTTAGCCATTGTAGGCCAATAGATTAGCATAAGAATGACAATCCTTAGCCATTGTAGGCCAATAGACCATTTGCCTATGCAGAACCTATTCCATCTTTTCACTAGCCTGATGAACACCACAAATGCATTCATGCACCTTTGCTAATGTTGTGTATGCTTTTTTTCACTTAAACATGTCAATAAATTTCCATATACTTACTTTTTGTAAAGTGAGTCACCCATTATAACATAATGTAGGGCTCTATATTTTACTTTTCTTTCGACTAATGAACTAGGTTTTTTAAAATAATCAACAATTGATTTTCTCAAATCAGAATTATCCATATCTTCGATTGAACATATTTCAAAGTTCTCGAATGGATACAATTTTTTCTTGATTTTGATTAACTTGGCTAATGCCTCGCTTGAAATCTTGTAACCAGAAGCTATTTGAGAAAGTTCATTAGCTTCATAGTTTTCTTCTCTTGGAATATGTTGCATTAAAACCTCATCGAATTCACATAACAATCTTGATGCAAAAGCAAAGTATCTGAGCAAATTCTGGTTAATGCACTTATATTTTCGAGTCAATTATTTAATGACTAATTGGATATCACCCAAAACTTTGATATTTTTGGCTTTTAGTGAAATTAACGTCTGTAAGTCAGCTATCAAAGCTTCATATTCAATCTCATTATTCAGACATTCATGGTTTAATTCAAATAATAACTTAATTGGAGTTCCAATTAGTGAAATAATTAAAACTCCAAGACCAACACCCTAATTGTGTTTCAATCCATTGAAATATAACTTCCATAACTTTAATCCCACGCAGTTAATATCATTTTATTTGATTTGAATACAAGGATGGTCAGTCAAAAAGTCTGCTAATACCTAGCCTTTCATAGCCTTTAATGGCATGTATCTCAAAGAAAATTTAAGTAAAGCCAGAGCTCATTTTCCTACTCTATCATGCAAGATAAGCTTGAATAACATGTACTTTATTATATCTGTCTTCGAAATCACAAGTACATCATGTGGCTTTACATAATACTTTAACTTAGTGCAGGAGAAATATAAAGCTAAACATAGCTTCTCGACTACATTATATCTACTCTCAGCATCTATTAAAACTCTACTAAGATAATAAATGGCTTTTTTGATTTCATTCTCATTTTCTTGGGCCAGTATACACCCAATGATTTCATCTGATGCTGAGATGTGTAACATCAATGGACGTCCTGGTGTTGGAGCCGTCATTACTGGAGGATTGGCCAAACAGTGCTTGATTTGGTCAAAAGCCTCTTGGTGCTCTTTCTCCCATTGAAACTCTTCTTCAACCTTGAGCTTTAAGAGTGAGGAGAAAACTTTGGTCTTTCCAGACAGATTCGAAATGAATCTTAGGAAGTTAATTTTTCTAAGCAAATATTGGAGTTGCTTCTTATTTAAATGAGGTGATGCTTCAAGTATAACCTTAGCCTTGTTTTGATCAACTTCTACTCTCTTCTTTTGGACCAAGAATCCAAGAAAGTTTCCTACAGAAACACCAAAAGCACATTTAATAGGATTCATTTTTAATCCAGGTTTCCTCATTCTTTCAAATAACTGTCTTAAATTCGACAGATGTTCCTGTTCTGACTTCGATTTGACCACCACATCATCAATGTAAATGTTCTTGAATTTACTAATAATATAATGAAAGATGGTATTCATGGCCCTTTGATATGTGGCTCTAGCATTTTTCAATCCAAATGACATAGCCACCCATTCATAGGTGACACTTGCTCCATGACATCGAAAAGTCGTCTTCTGTACATCCTCTTCTACAATGTAAATTTAATTATACCTAGAATAGTCATCCATAAAACTTAGGATTTCATGGCCTGATGTTGAGTCAATTAACATGTCATCAATTGGCATAGGATATTCGTCTTTAGGAGTGATAAAATTTAAATCTCAAAAATCAATACATGCTCCTAACTTACCATTCTTTTTCATAATAGGAACAATATTAGAAATCTAGTTAACATACCTAATAGTTCGAATGAGCTTAGCCTTTAGTAACCTTTTGATTTCTTCTTTGATCTTAAGGACCACTTCAAGAGTAAACCTCCTTGGAGCCTGCTTCACTGGTCTTTGTCATGCTCAAATTAGTAGTTTGTGTTTTACCAAATCTCGACTGAGTTTACACATTTTTTCATATTCCCATGCAAAACAGTATTTATATTCTTCGAGCAATTAAACTAACTTGTACTTGAAATCAATATTTATTAATCTACTAATAAAAGTAGGTTTATTTATTACATCATTGTCTAAATTGATTTCTTCCAAGGGATCTTGTACCTGTATCTTTTTAATTTCAGAAGGTAGAGGGGCCTATTCGAAACCCATGGAAGAATCATCATAAATACAATCTAAGTTGATGCCCATTGTGGCACCAAGTTTTTCAGCCATATAGGCTGAAATTTGAGTCAACTGACTCGAAATTGCACTTTTAGTGCAATTGTTAGCCAAATAGGCTGATAAACAAGCCAAATGGCTCTCAAGTGTCATAATTATTACAACTTAAAGTCGAATCTACTTAACCAAAATCAGTGAACAACCCCCTATAGGCCCTGACATCAGTACTACAAACTTGAAGTCGAATCAAATCGGCTTTTGGTATTAAAGAGAAGCCTGTAGGAGTCAGGGTCACCATCTCAACCCCTTTGTTGTCCAACACTGCATAATCCCATATGCAGAAGGGCTTGACACCTGGAACATAAATCTACACATCTACATGGTTCTGTTGGACCTGACATAGGGTGTCATCAACTTCGACCATCTCTAACTCTCCTAGCCTGTTCCACAAGAACATCTTCTGGAGGACAATCGAAGGGATAACGCCCACTGCATGGATCCATTCCCTTCCAAGCAGTAAGTTGTAGCTAGCCTTTGAGGACACTACAATAAATAAGGTGAACCTTGTAACTGCGGCCACCTTTATATCCAGGGCTATTACTCCCTCAAAGGTCAACGATTTGCCATTGAAATTTATTACTATTATGTTGTGTGGCAACAAATCAGAGTCTTTCTTGCTAAACTTCTTTAGCGGACTCTTTGGCATGACGTTAACATCTATAACTCAATCGACCAAGACCCTTCATACCAGCTTTCCATTTACTGTTACTTTTATGATGTAATGGGAGCATTGAAGACTGCTGAACTCTCCATTACTTTGACAATATTCTCTTTGACCAAATACCATCCTGACTCCTCAGAGTCATCATCGAAATCTTCTTTAGAGTCTACAACTTCATTTCCTATGGCTGTGAAGTTATAAGGGAGCATGGATGCCACATTCACTTCAAAGATAGAATTGAGATCATCCTTGAAGCCAGATTTGAAAGTTTTCGTCATTACGTCCTTATCCATAGGACTTAATGGCTTTGCTTTCCTGATGGTTTTAACTGGTGGAGCTTTTAGTACCTCAGCATGTGGCCTTTGTTGCATCTGCAACTTGTCCAATGCCTATTGTTGTTGCTGTTTGATCCTTTGGGCTTTGCGCCATTAGGTCTTTGACATATAAGGGCTTAAACCCTGAGTCGAAGCCTCTACAACGCTTTGAACACATGTGTTGGGCTTAATATTCCCACCAATGGCGTATTGCATTCCCAACTCAAACTTGCGCTAGTTTGACTTAGTTTGAGAACTTTTCAGGGTTTGAGGAGTGTTCCTAAACCACTAGTTGGGGGCCACGTTAGCTAGTGCCACCCTCATTTTTCCTTTTCTAACCTTTTTAGAGGTCTCACCCCATAACCATTGTGTTGTGGTTCATCGGTTGATTGCTGATCTAAATGGATACTCTAATGGGAATCTTTTGCTTTTACTTCTACCTCTACTTTATGGCAGCCTAGTAAGACTTGGCTGTCAATTTATCAAAAACAACATTGCACCTGGGGCATAGGGATACCTCTCTTTCCCATTCTTTTTTCCTCATAAGAAATTCCACTAAAGTCTCCCCAGCCCTGGGGTAGACTTCTTCCTCATTAGCCTTATAGGCATCGAGGATACTCTCAATGCTGGCTACAGAGGCAATTTCTTCGACTACCTCAACTATGTTTATTTGCGTGAAGCTTACTGGCTCTATGTAGCTTGCATTGACTTTGAAAGGATCAACACTGATCTTTATGTTTTTCTGTTTGTTTTCAAGCTTGAGTCTTCCTTCCTGGATACTCTTCTGTATTAAATCCCTGAAACGAACACAGTTATTAGTCGAATGACCATATCTATTATGATATTTACAATACTTTTGATGGGATTATTTCTTCGACTAAAGGGATTTTATGTTCATCAGGAAGCCTGATTTGTTTATCCTTTAACAACACATCGAAAATTAAATCTGCCTTTGAAATATCAAAAGCATATGATGACCTATTAAGGGATTTCATTTTATCCTTAGTTCGATCAGGCATTGAAAATGAGCAGGTGTAAGGGGACTAGACTTTAGTTTTGCAATGTTAACCTCACTTTCCTCATCTTCAGCCTCATCAACTTCAATATAGGCTACCTTATTATCTTTCGATTATGTATAATACTTATTCTGCACATCAGGAGCTTCGACATAGGTAATCTTTTCTTTTCTGAGATGTTTCTTAAACCTCTTTTTTCGAGATTTAATTGCTAAATTTGTCTCACTTTATCTACAAGTTGAGACATGTCTAAGAGTTAATTTATTAGTTTCTTTCGAATAGAATAATCTAAACCACCAACAGCCATATTGACTACCTCAGATTCTGAGATGACTATGAAGCATCTAGCCTTCATCTATTTGAATCTTGCTAAGTAATCATCAATGGATTCTCTATTACCTCTCCTGACGTTAAATAAATCTACGAGACTTACCTTAGTCTCACCTCTAAAGAACTGGTCATGAAAGTTCCTTTTAAGTTGGTTCCAAGAGTGGATTGAATTTGGTAGAAGAGTTGTAAACCAAGTAACAGCATTCTTGGTTAAGGAACTAGGGAAGTATTTCAACTTTAAGTGTTCATTAGTGGCTATATCTCCTGCTTCGATAGTATATAGAGCAATATGTTCCACTGTATACTCTCCACTTTTCCCAACAAATTTGCTAGGGATTTTAGATGCTTTGCATCCTCTAGGAAATTCTGCCTGTTGGATGAACTCAGGAAAGACTAACACAAAATAGAGTTGATTTTCATATCCTACATTGAAGCCATACTTGTCGAGCACCTGCTCAACTGCTTGGTTGATACTTTGATGCCCCCCAAGATTATTTAGCTTAATCCTTTCTAGGAGGTTATCCGTATTTTGATTTCAATTAACTACTCTAAATCCTATATTTGGGCCAAGTCAATTTTCTCTTGGCTGATTATCCTCAATTGGATTATTAATATTGAGATTATTTACCAATTAGGTATTATCTGGTTACACAAGTTAAGCATTTACCCTCTGATTGCCTATAGATTCTTCAAGGTTGCCAAAGACGTCAGCAGTCCTACTCATTTGCCTAGCCAATGTGTGATATGTATTATTGGTTGACTCTATGAGTGGGGTTATCATAGTGGTGATCTGCTGAGTTAGCATATGAACCGTCTCGTGGTTACTTTCATTAATTTGGTGCCTGATATTATTCAGGGTTGTGTTCGTGTTTCCTGAAGGAATCGAGGACAAATCCCTGGACAAATTAGGGAAAACTGGTGTTCCCATATTTAGCCTATCAGTTCAATTTGTACTAGCTCCTGCACCTTGGCCACTAACACTTACCACTTGGTTTCTTGGTGAAACATTGGATATTGAACTTGTGTATGTGGCTTGGGCAGTACCTATATTTTGTGTAATATTTTAGAGGGTAAAACGAAGAGACAACCCATATAAGGGTACAGTCCTATTCATCCCAAGTGTTCTATTTTCTAAGTTAGAAACAGGGACCCCTGTGATTTCACTGATCACAGGATCTAAAGGTTGTGGCAAAGTTGTAAAGACTATGGTATCTCTATTGCCATTTGCTCCATAGTTCCCTGACTGAGGGTTTTGAGTACTAATTGATGTATTATTAGACATTCTTGGCACTATTTTACCACTTCTTAATCGCATAAACAAATGGAATTCTTTTAAATACCAGTCTTTCGACTAGTCCCACTAGGTGTGTCAATTTGTTTATGGTAAATTTTTGTCAAAGGACAAATTTGATTCAGAATCTTAATTCGGGGAAGGGAATTGCTTTCTCTTAGTATTTTCTAGTTTCTAGATTGATCTTTGAGCAAGAACATCAAGAGTCAATTTTAAATGGAAAATAAGATTGTATAAATTGAAATCAAAATGTTATTACGTGAGAAGTAACTTAGTAAAATAATGACAAATTAGTGGAGCAATGAAAAGGTAATTGAAAGAACTTATTTTGAAAATTAAAGTTTACTTTTAAACTTAAGAAAACAGTAAAAAGAAAGCAATTAAATGGCATAAAATGTAAAGAGAAAAGCAGTAAAATGTAGTGAAGTGAACTTGACATGCAATGTAAAGTGTAGAAATGTAAATAACAAGAATAAAAAGAAAGCAATGTAAAGATACTGAAAATAAAGTTGCAAGTATTTAAATGAACAAGAAAGTAAATTTGCAAAAAAGTAAAGAAATCAAGTAAAAGAAAGTAATTAAAACAAATCAAATGATCTCAAGAAGACCACTCGATCAGGAGTAGAAAAGATGTTGCAAGAAAGTAAAGATTGGAAACATAAATAAACTTGAAGTTAAAGTTGCATTAAATTTGTAAATGATACAAGAATGAAATTGGAGGAAAACATACTTGACTAGACTTGTGTGTTTGCTCGAGATGTCACGGGGACGTAAGAACGTGAGTACAAATGTTTGTGAGTAATGAATTTTCACACCTTAATTGTTTCTATCCTTTTGGTATGTATAGACATTCTAAGTAACTATCCTTTCTACAAGATCTTAACATGTGTCGAAAACAAAAATAACTGTCAGCAATCATTGCACTACAAGTAATTGTCAAATCTTTATCAGTAATCCTTGTGCTACAAGTAATTGTCCAATCTCTGTCAGTAATCATTGCATTGTCTTGATCTTACACTTATAATTCTTGCTAACTTCTATTTCAAATTCAAATCATCTTGTATGAATTTAAATTTGAATCTTCAATCAGTTGCTGACTTTTGGTCAAAACCCCTTGTTTTTGTTTTTAGAAATTTATTAAGTGTAGTTACTCTTCAAGTTTCATATTTCGAGACTAACTTGAAATTATCATTCTTGATATGAAATTAAAATGACCTTTCCTGATTTCAAATCAAAATTAATACTTTGATAGTTTCAAGTCTTTATTACAATTTCAATTCCAACTCGAAGTTATCTTTTTTCGATACCAAATCAAAACTACCATTTTAATGACTTCCAAATCAAAAATATTATTTCGATAACTTTATTGCAACTTTGATTCTAATAAAATTATGTAAATTCTCAAAATAAGTCTTGACTATATCTAAAAATTGTCTAAATCAAAAAATATTATTTTTATATCAACACACATACAAATCCCGCTCACCTTTCTACTACTGTATATGGCTATCGACAATAATAGACTCCTAGCCATAACTTTCGAACAACACAAATTTCCAACCCAAACAATCCTTCACGTGTTGCAATTTGGTTATTCATCACCGCAATTATCTTTTCGTAATTAAACAAAACCTAGGTCGCAATGGCAAAGACAACAACCAAGTACACAAACGAAACCATCATCGTTGCCGCTGCCATGAGTCCGAACCCAATCATCGTTGCTGCTCAATTTCGGAACCACAACATATTCCTTTTCTTTATCGATTCTCAAATATGAATGCAAAAAATCCCATACCAAAACCTAGCCTAAGGATCTTTTTACAAATGTCATGACTTATGACTTGTTGGACAAGTATCAGGTCTTATATCTCACCTGTTGAATTTTTAAATTAATAAATTCACGGCTGTATATTAATGGTACAAGGATACACGGCAAACCTTTAGGTGCATTATATAGACGGATCCTTTGAGTCTGTAACAAAAAAAAAAAGATCAAAAAGAAAGCCATAACTTCTACAATTTTTTTAACTTATTAGGATAGTTGGTATAGGGGATTTTATCGTAGAAGTATATATTGACTATTTATTGATTGGAATTAAGTTCTCTGACTCAATCAGAGATCAAGGTAGAGTTAAAGTGCATTTGGATAAATTTTTTAAAAAATAATTTTAATATAAGAAAAAAAAGTACATTTATTTCTCTGTTCTATTTTTTTATTTTTTTCAGAATTATTTCATCTTAATTTTTTTAAAATTAATTATTTTAAAATTCTACTTATTTTAAAGAAATTATTTAAAAAATTATTATTAAAAAAATACTTTTCTTGTTAAAAAAGTATAACAAACATACCCTTAAAGTTCCTCTATTATTTAGTTTTAATTCGAGTTGTCATCTACTCTTATATAATGCTAATAATGAAACAAAATTAAAAATTTTATCCACTCATTTATAACGCCAATTAAGAAAAATTATGATTATATTATGTGTACATATATACTTCCCGTCAACAAATGATCTAGGAGAGATAAATATTTAATTTAAGCAGTTTGCAATCCTTTAAATATCATTGAGCCACTGTGCATGAGACGTTATAATAGAATTTGAAAATGTTGTAACAAAAAAAAAAAAATATTGAAACAGTAATGCGTGGTACTTTAGATTTTGAGTTACCCGTGTACAATTTGCTGCTAACCTGATCTGCCTTATTTGGTTCTGCTTTCTCCTTCACTTTTTGTTCTCTCTCTCCACCTCCCTTTAATTCTAGTAGTTTTTTTAACAAATATCTGAAGAGTTTTTTAAAGAAATAAAAAATATTTTTTTATAAAAAATAATTTTTTAAATTTTTAATATATTAAATATTATATTTTTAATTTTTAATTTTTTAACAACACTTAAGATATTAATAAAAAAATCTTGATTTTAGTTGGGTTATTATTAAATTATTTATCTTCAATGACTTTTTTTGCCTTGTCTGGGTATAAGTTTGCATAGTTTCATCCCACACCACATCCTGTTCGCCCTTTCACATTCACAACCCCCTGCCTCTCTCTCTCACTGTCCCTCTCACCATTCACTTTGAGTTTGACCCGTTGCCAGCCACCGGCAACTCTTTTCCCTCTACTCCAATGGCGACCCCACCCTGCTGCACTCTCTAGAGGATCTTGATCTTCTAAAGGCCTCTTTTTCTGAGCACAAAAACAAAGGTTAAATAACCTTTCCTCTCCTTTCATTTCCTTCCTTTTCTTTACCTCCTTCTCCTGAAACCCTAATTCACACACACCCCCACTAACAAAAAAAGCTAAATAGATCTACTCCTTCTTCGAGGCTACCTCTGGCCTTTTTTGTAATTTACCTCTCGAGGCTTCTTCCCTTCCCTTTCTTTCCCACTCTCACCTCCTTCCCTAGCCAGTTATATATCATAAGTGAGATCTATATGCCTATGTGTTTTTTTATCTCTCCTTTTTATAGAAACCTTTTTCTCCGACTGAAAGACAAGCTAGGAAAAGATTTGCTTCCATTGCAGGTCATCAGGGATTCGATCCAAGATACGGTGCTTTTTTCAAAAGGGTGTTTTTCAGAATTAGAATTCATGGCTTCTTTATCACCATCAACGTAATTCGGTCTTTCCCCTCTGGAACTTTGCAGCTGCCACCACACAGTTCCACCGCTCCCAGGTCCTCTCATCACTGCCATAAGCTTTTCTATTTTTAATTCCTTTTAGCACTTTTTTTTTTAGTTTTTTTTTCTTTCCTTTTGTCCCCCCCCCTTTTGCTTAATTTGCAAGCTATGGATTCTGGTAATAGTGGAAGTATCTCTTCTAGTGGTGATGAAGAATATGATTCACGGGCTGATAACACACTACTCCCTTCAACCTTCCTCAATCATCCTACCCAATTTGGTTCCATCTCCCACCCACAACAATCTTCCCTTGTTTCTTCTCATCACCCCTCTTTGTTTGATCTTTCATCAACCTACCTCCACGCTCTCTCTCAATCCCAACCAAATTCTTTGCTAAATTTGGATACCGGTACATCTCAAGGCCGAAGATCTGAACCCAATTGCACCGACCTTTCAAGCTTACCAGGCCCTTCATCATCATCAGCAACAGGTATAAACCAATGCTTGTTTCCTCCTCAAGGCCTTGGCCAGTGTGCCACAGACCCATCACTGCAGTTACGCTCAGTCCAAGATGACAACAATGCAAGAGTACTTTCAGCACCAACAAATGCAGCACGCAACTCAAAGAAGCGAACCAGAGCTTCAAGGAGAGCACCTACCACGGTTCTCACCACCGACACCTCCAATTTCAGAGCCATGGTTCAAGAGTTCACTGGGATCCCTGCACCACCTTTCTCAGGCTCATCCTATTCTCGCAGGCTCGACCTTCTCACTGGCTCCTCCTCCTTAAGGTCCAGTGCCTCTCACTTGGACACAACGGGTTCTTTTTACCCTTTGCGTGCACCACAAAAGCTCCATCATCATCATCATCATCCAAACCCTTTGCTTTTATCTTCTTCATCATCACCTTCTCCTTCAACGTTGTTGCACAATAATAACATGGTGGATGCTATAGCTTCCACTACCAATATTTCTTCCTCTGCCACTACCAACAATAACTCCTCATCTAATAACTCCATTAACTACCAACTACCACCTGATCTGGGTCTACCCTATCACCAGCCACAGAACATCATGCTAAGCATGCAAAATCACCCTATTCTAGCATTTCACCCTGCACCACCTCCTCTTCATCCTTTGGGAAACCATGTCCCTTCAGGGTTTAGTGCAAAGTCACAAGCAAATCTATCCGTACCATCACTTGAGGATCTGGGTATGAGCCATGGACAAGTGAATGTGCATCTTGTTGCTAGTGGGGTATCGGTACCCACAGGTCATGGCCTTGTAACTTCTGAGGGCATGCCACTAAGGAGTGCCAGCGATGATGGTTGCGGAGATAGAAGAGATCCGTTAAGGTCCTTTGATGGAGGTTATGGTAAGGTTGCTTCAGCTGGTAGCTGCAAGCTGAACTTTTCATCAGCTTCTGCATCGAACAACTTGAACCATGAGAAGACCTTAGAGAATACCTCTACTACTAGAGGGGAAGGTACCGTTGATTCGTGGATTTGTTCATCTGATTAGGATTCGTGTGCGGCTAAACTCGTACAGAACTTGTTATCATTACATGGTAGAATTTGATGCTGCAATGAATTAAGATAGTGACCATGATGATGTTGATGATAGTGGTGTTGGTGTTGGTGGTTAGAATTTGCCGCTAACATCTTCCTTTTTTTTCTTCTTTTTTTTCCCTTTGCTTCCTTTTATTTTATTTTAAATATTTTGATATATATTGTCAAAAATGGAAGTAGCCAGTATGAAATTAATTTAATCATGTATGATATATATGTAAATTAAATACTCCTTTAATTTATACTCGATCACCAAATGATTTTTATGTTCCTTATCATTGGAATTTATACTAAAATGGTCATTGCAGAAATGCTAGTTCTCCCATATGATTGTATGTATAATTAGCATTATATAATGATACTGATAATAATAAGGATGATGATAATTTTATTACAAGCATATACATTGCATGATATTATTATTATTATTATTGGGACAAAAATTGGGAACCATTATTTACATTAGTTTATTGCTAAAGCGAATCTGCACTTGAAATCATCAAATTTTTTACTATTTTTTATATTATTTTTTATACTTTTTTTATATCATTAATCATGCATATATTTTTTATATCTTTTTTTCATTTAATCACATATTTTAAAAAAATATAAATAATAAAACACTTTTAAAAAAATAAAAGATTAATATTTTTCAATCATCAATGATAAGAATTACTGTTCCTCGTACGAACCCTTGTCTAGCGCTTGTTATAAGAAAACACTAAGAAGCATACTATTTATAAAGAAAGAAGTTGGTGAGTGGCTGAGTGCTGCCATCAACCATCGAGCATCGTCGATTAAAGTAGAGATCTATAGAGAGACACAGAAAGATGGCACGATATTGTGTTTGCATTTTTGAAAGTCGATGTGTTAGGTTTGTGTGTGAATAAGAATATCTCTGCTCCTTGTCTGTCGGGTTCGAGTTACTGTTCGAAGGTCGAAAGGTTGGGCGGTAACTGGCTCTCTTTGCGGTCCAAAAGTGCTACCTATGAAAGGAAAATGTTATCTCACATATTTTTTTTATATTATTTTTCATATTATATATTAATAATTATAATTAAATAAGAAAAAATTATTTACGTATAAATATTTATATCAATAACAAGTGATATAATATAAAAAATAGTATAAAAAAGTAATATAAAAAAATTTATCTATGAAATTTTCCCTAGTTTGTACCCAACTTTTGTCTGTGTCTTTCCATGAACACATCCAGTTTTGTTAAATGTTAATCTCCCAATTATTTTTAATACAAATTAATTATTTTATTAATTTGATGTAAGCTAATGAAAATTAATACAAAAATGTAGTTTCTTTTGTATTGCACTATTAGTTACGTGATATGATTTATTCTGAAAAGTGATATATGTCTGGGATTTTTTTTATAATGCTAATTGGTCTCGGATGATGCTACAAGCCTATATAATATAACCTTCAGTAACAAATAATATCTTAAAATTAAATGCTTTACTAAAAGTAGAAGAGAAGATAGCAAATTTTGGCAGTGCTTTGGCTGCAAAGCAGTATTTTTAATTGGCTAATAGTCTTGTTAACAAGGCTATGCTTCGGCTTTGCGGTTTTTTTATTCTCCGTACGACCTCTAGGATTTGGTTTGTGGTGGCTTTGTGCTACTTTACAGATTTCATAACAAACGGATGATATTTTCCCCAAAAAAAATGTCATTGATGTATGAAAGATATACTCTATCGTACGTCTCTGTGTTACTGTTCCCTGATTTCATTTTGTCTTACTTTTCAACAACGAAAAATATTTTCTTGTGGAGCAATTGGTGGCAAGATTAGTGGCTTCTTTACCTGCCACAATCGTAAAACTTCACATCCTTCAACAATATTCAGCAATATATCCATGCTTCTCAATACTGCTAGACCTACCTTATTACGAATGGATTCATATTACATAAAATATAAAATTTGAATTTCCCAAAAAAAATAAATACTTGTTTTATTAAGATGTCATCTATGTATAATATAAACCACTAAAATGAAAGCATGTAATTTCATTATCAAAGAATTCGCTTATATGATTATAAAAATGTTTTATATGAATTTCATACATAAAAGCCTTTCCATTAAAGTTAAAAAAAAATTCCATTAACGTAAAAAAATAAAATCATTCCATTATAACGGTATATACAGTTCAATGATATAGTCATTCAAAAATTGGCGTTTCCTTCATAAGTCGTATTTTATTTTTGAAATTATCAAGTGTCAGGTAATTTTATCTGGAGTATTAAAAGAGCCATGTGCAAAACAGTATATTTTTATAATAAAGTAGTCTACAATCTTTTTTAAATATAGCTATTGCTATAACTTCTTAGTTCTCAGCTTTCTAGGTTCTAAACATACCTGCGTGATTGAACCAAAAGAAAAATGTTAACCTGAATGACATGGCATTCATCTAATCATGTTTATTGATCTGAGTATAAATCATAGCCAAGAAAAAAAAATAAAGTATAAAATTATGCTTAAAAAAAGATTTCCCTCAAAACAAGTTACTTAACTTAATCTAGATGGATAATGACATATATTGACAAAGACTTTTTTTTGTTTTCTTTATATCTCACTTAACTTTTTCCACATGCGAAAATGTTGTTAAATATACACAGTACAAAATAATTACAGTATGATCCTTTTTTTTTCCTTGGAATAAGGTCATTGCTTGATTATAAATAGAAACATAATTTGACCTTCTGGCATAATTATCCATCAGGTAAACTTTAATTAGAATTACTGAATTAGAGTCCATCGTAAGTTTTCCTCTTTATGACTCATTTTTCATTAAAAAAATTATATATATTCAAATAAATTGCTTAACATCCGCCACTAGCTCAAGTGTTATGCATGGCGCTTGTCAATAATGGAATATTTTCTCTAATTCATCCAATTTCAACTGCGCATTTCTACATGATTAAACCATGCATTTTTGTATTGCTAAACATCTATATTTTGATCAATTATTATGCGTGCTTTGTGGCCCCTTATTGTGTACAAACGAAGTTATCAGTTAAATAATCCAACAAGGATGCTACAAATAGACAAACAACAAAAAGTACAAAAGATTCAACACGCATAAGAAACAGCTATCATAGGCGGGAGCGTTAATAAACCTCAAATATCGTGAAGCACACCCACCCCGCGTCTTTTTTTTTCCCCTCGGAGACCAGAAAAAGAGAAACGGTTAAGGTAGCTTGAACTAATGGATACATAATATGATTGTGATATTAGTGGGTGCTAAACCTCAATTATGATTCAACCTGTTGGAGCCTTAGAGATTGATTAGTGAATAGAGGGAATACTTGTTATAATAGCACCACAATGCATTTGACAATTCCTAAGCTTTTGTTTTTTTGGTACATGACAATTCCTAAATTAGAGAGAGATAATTTGACAAAAAGAACAATTAATTAGTTGTTATTTACATAAAGGTTAATGATGAGTTCTTCTTTATAAAACTTGATTGGCTTGCCTAGTTTTATGCTAACAAGGTAAAATCTTTTTAAAGATTATTGAAACAGAGAACTGAATCATATTTGGAGCCAAAAAGAAGTGTTCCAATCAGATGAGACTGAGAGGAAATCGAAATCAGAAAAGTGGACATCTTCAATGACTGTATCAAACTATTGTTATTATTATTATAGCTCACCAAAAACCAGAAAGGAAATATAAGAAAAAACAATATTAAAGAATGATGATGATGATGATAAGAAGAGATTATTATTAGGCCAGGGGAATATCAAAGAAGAGGACACACTAAGAGGATGTGGTGACATGTGAGTCTTTCCCTATTGGAATCGTGGTGGCCCATGCCAGAGAATAATCTGGTGTCTAGCAATGATGATCCCCCTCCCCTCGTCCAACTTTCTCCCCCAATTTCTTCTATGCAGTACTCTGTTCTCTCAGTTTTCAGTGTCATGTTGTGTAAGAGTGAGTGACACTGCAATCAACACATGCTGAATTGCTATTAATTGCATTTCCATCTCTCTCTCTTGCCATTACACCTCTCTGTGCCCCTTCTCTCGTTTAAAGAATAAGCATAAGGGGGCAATCAGTAGGCATATGTGCCCTTTCCCTTTTTATTTTGTCCTGTATGATCTATTTGTGTTTTTGTTAATTAGAGCTTTTATAAAGTCAAAATATTTTTTTTAATAAAAATAAAATAAATAATAATTATTTTAATTTTTAATATATTAAATATTTTATTTTGATAAAAAAAACTTTTATTTTAAATTCCTTAACAAATACCATTAACAAAATCTTATCTATTTATTTTTGAAATTAGGTATTCTATTGATTTAAAATTCTTTCTTTCTTTTTCCTTTTTCTATCCTCCACGCATGTTGTGATTCGATTATTGTCGTTTTAGGTCAGTAGTACAGTCACATATTTGTTCTCATGCCTCTTCTATATTTTTTCAATATAATTTTTTATAGTGACTTCGTGATAAAAAAACTGAATAATTACTTAAAAATATTACAGAAAATTATTACAAAATTTGTTACCAAAAATATTTTATTAATATATAACAATAATATAGTTGTCTCAAATAAAAAAAAATAAGGATAATAATTACTTGTAGATCATGATCCCTTCACTTAACTTATAATTTTTTGGATTAAATTACTCTTTTGGTTTATACAGATTTAATGAATTTTTAAATATATTCTTGTAATTTAAAATTTTTTAATATTGTCCCTATATTTCTAAAAAAATTTAAATTAGTCTCTATTAATTGATAATCGTTAGACTCCTTTAATGAGTGTTTATAATTATCTGTGTTGTTGTTACAGGTTCTAAAAACTTAATTTAATAAAAATTATAATTAGTGGGATCTTATTAAAAACTTATTTAAAATAGATGGACCTATTTAAAAATTTTTAAAAATATGGAGACCAAATTAAAAAATTTTAGATTGTGAGAACTTATTTAAAAATCTAATGAAATTATAGAGATCAAAAGAATAATTTTACCTACTTCTTTTTCATTTGTACCTCTCTTATTTTGACCTGCTTTTTCATTTTTATGGTTTTTTTAATCATTTTCTCTCTTCACATAGCTTCTATTAAATTTCATTTTGCCTCCATCATTATGAAAGTATTTTTTTTTCTACATCTAAAATGTGTATCTTGTTTCTTTTTGTTGTGAAAAGTTTAAGCAAAGGGGAAATTGTTTTATTTCAAAATAAAAATATATAACAAACTTTAATAGAAATTTACTTACAGTTATGAAAAGTGTATATTATTAAGCCATTCCTAAATTGTAGACATCTTATAAAGAAGAAAAATTTAACTAAAAAGTGAAAAGCAAAAGAGTAGTAATACAAGGGAGTATATAAATGTAAAAGAGATAATATTTGTGCAAACTTATACTCATATATTTCTCACATACTCTCTAATAGCATATAAGTCGGGTCGCACTACCATACCTCTTAGGGGTAGGGTAACTTAAATTATTAATTAGTTGTCAAATTGAAATTAAACACTTATTTAGATATCGTTAACTGCTGACGTGTTAATTATTTATCCAACTTATTTGGTCACTTGAAAAAAATTTTATGAAATTAATCATTTATCCGAATGAATTCATAACTTTGAGGTACCAAAACCCCACTCCGGGATAGAATAGAATCCCCTTATAAGATGTTGGACATCCTATTTTTACTTTAGCATTATTGGTGATTTATTTTAACATTATTGGTGATTGTTAGAATATTTAAAAAATATTTTAAAATATTTTTATTGTATTTTAAAATATTTTAAAATATCATAAATGATATCTTAGGATATATTTGATTTATCTCCTTATTTTTGTTATTATGATAGATTTGATTCTTGTATTAGGACAAATTTATTTCCTATAATTTAACTATATTCTAGGTAAGTAGTTAGTGACTAAACTTATATAATGTAAATCATACATGTACAATTAAAATTTAAGCAATAACAATATTTAAAAATATTCTTTCAACATGAGTCATGAAAAATTTTCTTTTTTACTATGTAAATTTCATGGAACTTATTAGAATCGGTATTCACGACCTTTAAACTCAGATCTAATTTTATTGTTTTTCCTTATCTTTCTCCCAACTTCTCCTTTTTTTTTTTATTCTTGATGTATTATCTTCAAGTCTCGAGTTATTGATTGAGCTCATAATCTTAGAGTCTCTGTTGTTTCCGCTGCAATAAGTCTTCATTGCTAATCAGACCAGCCTTCATCGCTAGGTTTAGAGTCAGCCTTCATCGCTGGTGTCAACAATAATGGCTAAACGATTAAGTCAACAATAATGTCATATTAGTCAACAATAATTAAGCCACACATATGGCATCATCCATTGCCAAGTGATTATGTGGCTAATACTTCTTCATTATTGGCCAAGTAAATGGTGTGACCTAGAATTACCAAATGCAAGTCTTCTTCTCCTATAAACAGGTGCTTTAGAAGACATTCTAAGCATCCTATTCTTCAAGCTCTCATCTAAGCTTTGAAGTCTCTTCTCCTTTCTCTAATAGTGAGTTTGTGCTTAGTGAGAGTGTTGAGAGTTAATACACTTGAGAGTGTTCTTTGGGTGTAAATGAGTTTTGAGTTATGAGGAATATTTTGGCTAGTGTTTCTTGTAATACTTTTTTGTCACACAGTGAAAATTTTCTCGATGCTTTCCAGTCATGGATGTAGGCGAATTTGCCGAACCACGTTAAAGTCTGGGTGTCCTTTAAATTTACTCATTCCATTATTTCTCCATAACGACACTTTATTACCATAAACTGGTATTAGAGAATTCTTGGTTATGAAGGAGACATATTTTTCAAAGAAATTCTTAGTATGGTCTGTGGTTGCAACGTTGTTTGATCTTCCACATCAGAAAAGAAATACTCTTTTGTTGTTTGGCTAAAAGCATTTCTTGTACGCTCGATTGTATTGTGTATGTCAGAATTGTAGTAGTGTGGTGGTGCATGTCCAAGGAGATTCTGGCTAGGAAAGTTTTGGTATTTAAGTGTGTCAATTAGTGACTCACCTCTCTTTCCTGGGAATTTACCTGTTGTACTATTCATAGATAACTACACTATTCTAATATACAATATAATTCATTTGTACGAAAGAGATGGCTACTGCCAAATTTGATGTGGAGAAATTTAATGGTGAAAATGACTTCAGTTTATGGCGGCTGAAGATGCGGGCTCTGCTAGTGCATCAAGGTCTTGCAAAAGCCTTGACTGTAGGGACACTCTGCCGGAATCTCTATCAGACAAAGAGAAGGATGAGATTTTGGAAAAGGCACATAGTGCGATTCTGTTGTGCTTAGGAGATGAAGTCTTGCGAGAAGTTTTTGAAGAAGACACTGCTGCCAAATTATGGTTGAAGCTAGAAAGCTTGTACATGACCAAGTCACTCACAAACCGACTTTATTTGAAGAAGAAACTATACACTCTTCAAATGTAAGGAGGTAAACCCATCAAAGAGCACTTGGATGAATTTAATAGAATTATTCTTGATTTAAAAAATATAGATGTCAAGATTGAGGATGAAGATCACGCAATAATTCTATTGTGTTCTTTGCCAAACTTCTGTGAGAACTTCATTGATACTATGATGTATGGCCACGATACTCTTACCATGGAGGAGGTCAAGGCGGCATTAAACTCTAAGGAGTTAAAGAAAAAAGATATTTGAAAGTAGAAGTGATGGCTCTGGGGAGAGTTTATTGTCAAGAGGAAGAATAGAAAAAAGAAGTTCTGGTGGCTCTAGTAGCAAGAGCAACAGAGACAGATCTAGATCAAAATCCAAATAACTAAAATGCTTTCATTGTCACAAAGAAGGGCACTTCAAGAAGGATTATTTAAAGCGCAAGGGAAAAGAAAATTCTTCTGACTCTGGAGATGCTATAGTAGCAGGAGGCTACAATAGTGCTGATGTTCTTACAATCTCTGAACTTGACTCAGGTAATGAGTGGATCCTTGATTCGGGTTGTTCATACCATATGTCCCCTTATAAGCATTGGTTCACAACTTACTAATCCTTAGAAGGAGTAAAAGTGGTTTCGGGCAACATCAAAACCTGCAAGGTCATTGGTATAGGCACAATAAAGATCAAGATGTTTGATGGGGTTATGAGAACATTAATGAACATTAGACATGTTCCAAAATTGAAGAAGAACTTAATTTCCTTGAGTACGCTAGACTCCAATGGCTACAACTACAAAGGTGTATGTGAAGTCATACGGGTCTCAAAAGGTGCCCTTGTCGTAATGAAATGGAGGAAAACCAATGGCACCTACTTACTAGATTGGAACACAGTTATCGGAACTGCTGCTTTATCATCAACATCTGATGATGATGCCACCAAGTTATGACATATGCATCTTGGGCATATCAGTGAGAGGGGTCTGATAGAGTGAAGTAAGCAAGGATTGCTCTGTGGTCAGAAGACCAAAAAGTTAGACTTCTGTGAGCACTGTGTCTTTGGAAAACAGTCTCAGGTGAAGTTTAGTACGTCTATTCATAGGACGAAATGTACGGTAAATTATATTTACTCAGACTTAAGGGGTTCTTCTTCCCGAGTTCCCTCTGGCAGATATATGTTAACCTTCATTAATGATTATTCAAGAAAAGTATGGGTGTTTATTTTAAAACACAAAGATGAAGTCTTTGTCAAGTTCAAACAGTGGAAATCTTTGATTGAAAAGCAGACTGGGAAGCAAATCAAGCGACTGAGAATGGACAATGACTTAGAATTTCGTGGAGGAGAATTCAACAAGTTCTGCAAGGATCATGGTATTGTCAAACATCATACCGTGAGACACACTCCACAACAAAATAGGCTTGCAGAACAGATGAATAGAACCTTGATAAAGCAAGTAAGGTGTATGCTTTCAAATGTTGTGATATCAAGAGAGTTTTGGGCTGAAGCTGTTAACACAGCTTGTTACTTAATCAATAGATGTCCATCTTCGGCAATTAGTTTTAAGACTCCCAAAGAGATATGATCAGGTATTACTGCTAACTACAAAAATCTGAGAATTTTTTGTTGTCCTGCTTATGCTCATGTCAATGATGATAAACTTGAGCCAAGGGCGAAGAAATGCATTTTTCTTGGATATCCTAATGGCATGAAGGGATACAAGCTATGGTGTCCAAACACAAAAAGTTTATTATTAGCAGAGATGTGACCTTTAATGAAGCTGAGATGCTTAAACCTAATGAGGGGTCGTCTACAGAAAAAGAAAAAACTAGTGCCGAGAATAACCTGGAGCTTTGAAAAGAAACCCCTCAAGATCTAGTTGATGAAGAAGAGTTAGACCCTATTGAGGAACAAAACACATAACAATTGCAACATTATCAACTAGCTAGAGACAAGCAAAGGAGAGAAGTTAGACTTTCCCAAAGGTATGGCTATGAGGATTTAGTCTTATATGCTTTAAACGTTGCAAGTAACATTGACAACTGTGAGTCCCAATCATACTAAGAAGCTATCAATAGCAAGGATGCAGCTCAATGGATTGCTGCAATGACTAAAGAGATTGAATATCTTCACAAGAATCATACTTGGGAGATAGTCAAAAGGCCAAAGAATCAGAAGATTGTCAGAAGTAAATGGGACTTCAAGAAGAAGGACGGAATTCCTGGAGCCGAAAATGCAAGGTTTAAAACACAACTTGTGGCCAAGGGCTTCACACAGAGAGAAGGTATTGATTTTAATGAAGCCTTTTCTCCTGTGGTGAAACATAGTCCTATTTGGGTCTTGCTTGCCATCGTAGCTCAGTTTGATCTAGAATTAGAGCAGCTAGATGTCAAAATAGCATTCTTGCATGGAGAATTAGAAGAGCAAATATATATGAACCAACTAAAGGGATTTGAAGTCCAAGGTAAAGATGATCATGTTTGTCTCTTAAAGAAATCTCTGTATAGCCTGAAACAGTCTCTTAGACAGTGGTATAAGCGGTTTGACACTTTCATGCTTAGAAATGACTACTGTAAGAGTAAGTATGATAATTGTGTGTACTATAAGAAGCTCACGGATGGGTCATTCATATATTTGCTCATGTATGTTGATGACATGTTGATCACTTGTAAAAGCATGTCTGAAATCAATAGTTTAAAAGCTCAGTTAAGTGGAGAGTTTGATATGAAGAATTTGAGAGCTACAAAGAAAATACTGGGGATGGAAATTCACAGGGGTATATAGAAAGGGTACTGAAACGCTTCGGTATGCAAAACTCAAAGCCTATTAGTACTCCACTCGCAGCTCACTTCAAACTTTCGACGGCGTTGTCACCACAATCTAAGGCAGAAAATGAGCAAATGTCCCATGTTCCATATGCTAGTGTTATTGGTAGTATCATGTATGCCATGGTGTGTACTAAGCCAGATATTTCACACGCTGTTAGTGTGGTAAGCGAGTACATGGGAGATCCAAGAAAAATCCATTGGCAAGTAGTAAAATGGATTTTGCGCTACTTGAAAGGTACTACTAATGTCGGTTTGGTTTAGGAAAAACATAATGGCACTACTAGGTGTGTTGTTGGATATGTGGATTCAGATTATATTGGAGATCTAGACAAGAGAAGGTCTTTGACTGAATATGTTTTCACTCTTCATGGATGTACCATCAGTTGGAAAGCATCATTGCAATCAATTGTCACTTTGTCAACCACTGAGACAGAGTACATTGCAGCTACAGAAGTAGTAAAAGAAGCTATTTAGCTTCAAGGTTTGGTTGGCGAATTAGGGATACCATCATAAGATACGACAGTCTACTATGATAGCCAAAGTGTCATACATCTAACAAAAAATCAAATGTACCACGAAAGGACCAAACACATTGATGTTAGGATGCACTTCATCAGAGATGTGATAGCACAAGGCGATGTTAAAATCTTGAAGATTTCAACACCGGAGAATCTAGCAGATATGGTGACCAAGCCAGTGCCAACAACCAAGTTCAGACATTGTCTGCACTTGATTGGTGTTTCTAGTAAGTGATACCTGAAGTGGGGAGCAACTGAAGAAAAAAAAACTATGGAATCTTTTAGCCAAGGTGGAGAATTGTCAACAATAATGGCTAAATAATTAAGCCAACAATAATGTCATATTAGTCAACAATAATTAAGCCACACACATGGCATCATCCATTGCCAAGTGATTATGTGGCTAATACTTCTTCATTATTAGCCAAGTAAATGGTGTGGCCTAGAATTACAAAGGCAAGTCTTCTTCCCCTATAAATAGGTGCTTTAGAAGACATTCTAAGCATCCCATTCTTCAAGCTCTCATCTAAGCTTTGAAGTCTCTTCTTCTTTCTCTAATAGTAAGTTTGTGCTTAGTGAGAGTGTTGAGAGTTAATACACGTGAAAGTGTTCTTTGGGTGTAAATGGGTTTTGGGTTGTGAGGAATATTTTGGCTAGTGTTTCTTGTAATACTCTTTTGTCACATAGTAAAAATTTTCTCAGTGCTCTGTAGTTGTGGACGTAGATGAATTTGCCGAACCACATTAAAGTCTTGGTGTCCTTTAAATTTACTCACTCTATTATTTCTCCATAGCGGCACTCTATTACCACAGCTGGGTTTCAATCAGCCTTCATTACTAATCAGACCAGCCTTCATCATTGGGTTTAGAGTCAGCCTTCATCGCTGGGTTTCAATCAGTCTTGATCGTTGTCGCTGCCCTCATTGAGAGGGAGAATGAAAATAAATTTATCTCTGAATATACTTCAATGCCGATGTTTGTCATGTCGTTCTTTTCCCATTAATGGATCATACTAGTGACTTCTCTTCCCACTGATGATCATTCCGGTGGTGACTCATCTCCATGGATAAATCATATTAACAGTGGTTTCTCTTCCTATCGACGATCATTCTAATGTAACTTATGTTAGTTATTACTCACACTAGCTTGACTTTTTGTCCAAGATGTTCACACCCCAACTCTTTGTCCCAGATGTACTAGTCTCGTCTCTGTCTGTCCAGATGCACTAATCTCGTCTCCGTCTTTGTCCCAAAAGTAATTGCCAACCACCATCTCCATTCGTCCCAATCACTATCACACCATCAATTTATTTAATTCTTACAAGCTTAAGCTTTGCAAGCTTTAGCTTGAGGAAGTGTTAAAATATCTGAAAAATATCTCAAAATATTTATATTGTATCTTGAAATATTTTAGAATATCATAAATGATCTCATAAGATAGATTTGATTTATTTTCTTATTTCCATTATTAGGACAAATTTGATTCTTGTATGAAGACAAATTTATTTCTTATAATTTAGTTCTTGTAATTTAGTTCTATTCTAGGCAAATAATTATTGACATAAATATATATAATGTGAATCATACCTGTATAATTAAAATTCAAGCAATAATAATATTCAAAAATATTTTTTCAACAATGATAGTAAATAATGATTGTACACATTTGTGAGTATCATTATTTTTTACTCGAGAAATATTTTATGTATATCGAATATCGCATTATATTTATATAGTATATTAATGTAAGAGAAATATTAAATTATATTATATATGATTATAATATTCTTGTGATATATATAATAATTTTGTGAGTGAATTAAATAAAATTAAACGTATTTCAATTAGACGAATAAAAAAAAATTCTTACTCTAATTATATTTTTAAAGCTATGGATTTTCATTCAGTTTTTGCTCACCACTCAACACGTACTATTCATTAAATTTTGGAGTAGTATCTATTAGCCTAGTATCTTCTTTATTGTTAGGGGAAAAAGTGAATTAATACTTAAAGACTTGAATATTTATCACAGTTAAATATGATATTCTTAATTGCATTAGTGGTTTCATATTTAAAAAATGAAATAAAAGGATTAAATAGCCTAAAGGTATGGTCTTTCCTAGGGTGTTCACATTCAATCCAATCCAAAAAAAAAAAAAAAATCGTAAATCGATCCAAAAAAATAAAAAATCGATCAAAATCAAAATTTATTAGATTGTTTTGGATTGAATTTCTAAAAAATCGATCAGTTCGGTTCGATTCGATTTTCGGTTCAATTTTATGAAATGATCCAAACCAAACTGAACCGATTACTTTATTAAATATTCACCTAAATTACCTAAATGTCCATAGTTATTAACTACTCCCCTATCTCCCTCTCCAAACATTCTCTTACAAACCCTATCCACGGCACACCCCATCAACTTTCACCATATGCAAACCCCATCCACGGCTGCTGCGACCATGCCCAGATCTGTGACGCCACCGTGACCACGCCACCTACCTCTGCTGCCACGCCACTGAATCCGTGAGCCAGACCCACCGCTTGCCACCGCGACCAGCCCAGATCTGCATCACGTCTCCACCTAGAGCCCTCACACTCATTCAGCTAGTCACTCCTACAGCCTCACTCCCTCTCCCTCAGGTACTCTCTCAGACTCCCTATGCGTCGAGTCTCCACCCAGACTCACACGCATCTTTTGTGTTAGATTTTCTCATAAACAAAATGGAAAAATCGTGTACCTTTGCTTCTCAAATCTTTGTTACTCAAGCTTGATTTTGATAATTATTTGCACATTTAACAAGCTCCATGTTTGCTTTTCAGATCTTTGATAATTATCTGTTACACGCATCTTCTGTGTTTGTTTTTTATTTGAAACCAAACGGAAAAATAATCTCCCTATGCACATTTAACAAACTCTATTTTTTATTTGAAACTGGTGGATGTCTGAGGAGTTCTTTCAAAGCTGCTCTTGAGTGCTAAGATTGTGTATATGAGATTGTTAATTTGAGAGATGAAATTGTGTAAATGTTAATATCCTAAAACCTAAACCGAATCATCCAATCTAATCCAAACCGATTCGGTTTGATTATTAAAATTCATTCAATCCAAACTGAATCGATGATACTTATATTATTTAAATTGAATAATTTTTTACCTCAAAACTAATATAAATCGATCCAAAAACATCTCTAATCTTCCCTCCATCCACTCAATATTTTGAAGTGATCAATTTTTATTCTTTACATTTAGTTATACTGTTGGTAATTAATGCGTCAACGAATATTGCCTGAAAATAATTTGAGTAAATTAATTTTCTTTTGCGTGTCTACTTTGAATTGATGTGTAATTTATATTCTTAACAGGAACAATTTTTTCAAAAGAATTAATACCGCCTGAAGATTCTGTGAGTGAAATTATTTTTGTTTCATGTGTGAATCAAAAAGTTACTTTTTAGTGTCAAGCAATTAGGACAATGGGCGTGATTTATACATTACGTTAAATTATTTTAATGTCGGCGTTCGTCTTCTCAGTTTCTCCCACGTGGAGTTTTCTAGGCAGCCAGTGCTGCTCTAGCTTCACCATTCTTCTTTGCCTGTTTCTTCCTTGACTAAATTTCGACCTTGAATCACCAAATCTCTCCATCCTCGTCGCCATCAAGCGGCGGAGTTCGAAAGTCTTAGCCGCTGCCTAATCAACGGCAAGCTGTTAGTGGACCCAAGCAAACGGCTGTTAGTGGACCCAAGCAAACGAGAGAATTTCTGTTGTACACCTGGAGGAAGAGAAATTCTTCTTCCACAGTAGTCTCAATCATTCAATTGGTGCGGAGCCCACAATAAAACCCACATAACAAACAGAATCTATGGGCTTATTTGGCATAAAAATAAGATAAATTTGATAGTATTAGGGGGTGTTTAGAAAAGATTATTTCTATCTCAAAATATGTTGTTTTATAAAAAAAGTTATTATAATAATAATTAAACATGTTTATTAAATTTAATTTTAATTTTTACACAAAATTTAATGTATTTTAAAATTTTTTTTTTCATAATGTTAAAATTTTAGTTTTTATTTTAAATTATAGATTATTCCTTATACTTTAATATGTAAATACTTATTTTGTTTTCAATCAAATAATTTTTTAATCAATCAAATAATTTTTTTAATTATTCTATATCTATTTTAATAATTTGATACATAAAAATGATTCTTTTTCATATCATCTAAATAAAACAGATTAGCTTAAAATTACTTTTCAATTAACATATTCAAACATAATTGAAATTATTTTCACTTTTATTGAAATAATCGATATCCAAACATAATCGATTATTGAAATAATTAAGTTTTCATAACTATCCCAAACACACACTTAAACTTGATAGTATAAGATATAATAGTATAAAATCTGATAGTATAAAACTTAATAGTATAAGACCTAATATGTAATAGTTGGGATATCATGGTGTTTAAAATTATAATAAAAAAGTCTTTATAGTTTATACATCAAAACCTAATTAGACATAATCCCATCCTTTAAGGCTTGATTAAGTTATCCATCATTTTAATGTATAAGAGGGATTTGATGGATAAGTTTATACAATATAATATTTGTACCAAACAACTGATAAGGTCATAATGTATTGTACTACCTTATCCTATCAAGTCCAATACAACATGTCAAATAGGCCCTAAGGGTGAAAATTTAGCTAGAGGAAGAATTTTTATATCTCCAAGTGTATATAAGAAATTTTAGTAAACAATGGACCAAGGCCATTCCCACCAAACTTTGACACTATCCTTTTTAAATGCGACGACCACAGATCTGCCAGTTATCAGATCTGAACTTGGGATCGACCACCCTTGAGCCCACCGTATAGTCTATCTCTCGTGGTTGTCTCAAGTCAGCCAACCATGGTCGCCCTTCCTGAACCTATGTATGATAAGGAGAACGAAATAGACAAAGAAGACGAGGTGGCCTTATTTGATGAAGAAGAAGCCCATTTCCAAAGCAAAGCATCCAAATGGTGCCTGATTAGCTGTCTCTATTCCGAACGCCACAAACTCTAGACAATAATGAAGAATATTCTTTTGGTGGTGTGGAATAACCCTAAAGACCTCATATGTGAAGAAGTTGAGCCCTAGTACTATAAGTTCTATTTTGATAGTGAGATTGATATGCTCTGAATTCTACGCAACTAATCATGGAACTATAAACAACAACTTTTGGCCCTCAAGCAATGACAACCGGAGAAACTTCTCTCTAACTATGACTTCTACCATGTACCCTTCTCAGTCAAATGCTAGGGGTTGTCGAGTGAATGGCGCATAGCATCAACATGAAGGAAGCTATGTGAAAGGCTAGGCCCAATGAAGGAAGCAAACCTTTACTTGATTTGTGGAAGTCAAGGTTTTGTCCCAAAAGCCCTCGTCACTATTGATGTGAGGAAGCCTCTCCAACGAGGAATCAACTATGTTCCACCAAATGTAGGTAAAATCTGGGTAGACTTTAAATATGAGAAACTTCATGTTTTTTTTAATTATTGTGGTATCATTAGACATGAGGATAGAAACTGCTCAACCATGATTCAAAATGAGCTCAATGGTATAACCATAATCAAGAAATATGGTCCCTGAATGAAGGCAGGGAACACTGGTGGAAAAATGAAAACAGAGCCCTCATCGAGCCCAAATAGTGGCCCTTCTAATCGGCCAAAGGCCAAACCAATAGAGAAGGTGGAAGGATTGGTTGAACACGTTTCCTCTCATCTATCATCCCTTTCTATGAATGGTACAAAACCTTTGATTGCCATCAATCCTGACAAAGAGCCATCGAGCCCAAATAGTGGCCTTTCTAATCGGCCAAAGGCCAAACTAATAGAGAAGGTGCAAGGATTGGTTGAACACGTTTCCTCTCATCTATCATCCCTTTCTATGAATGGTACAAACCTTTGATTGCCATTAATCCCGACAAAGAGCCACATACTATTAGGAAGAACAAAGGAAATCAATTTGTAATCCAAACTCAACAACAAAAGCTAGACCAAAGTGCTGCCACCATGCTTCATGAGCTTGCAAAAAGTGATACTATCATTATAATCAATAATCAGGACAACCAACAACATCATCTCAAAGCAGGTGACATTGGTTCTGCTAATAAAGGAGGATTTTGATATGAAGGGCTCCCTTGTTAGTTTTCCACCAAGTATTGAATCTCTCACTTTCTCTTTGGATAACTCCTCTGCCTTCTCCTAAGGTTGCACTAAAAAGAAAACAAAGAAAAGATTCGAAAAGCCCAAATAGATGGCACTTATGGAGAGTCCACTTACTAAAGTTGCAATCCAAGTAGCAATTAAAATGCCTAACTCCAAGAAGAGGGCTCTTTGTAACAATATGGATGTGGATGGGAAACGAGTTTTTTATGAAGTACTATAGCCTTTTATTAGGGTCCTAAATATTTGATCATAGTTGTGCGATCCTTCCAAGCATATTGAAAGTGATCTTGGGAAAGCTCTCGCTTTGTGTTCTTATTACTGGAACTTTGTTTTCCATTTCATTTTTAGTAATGAATTACCTTATTTATAGTAAATAAAAGAAAAAAACAAATTAATGATAATAAAATATTTTTGTTGTTGTACAAAACTAATAGACATATTGTTAATAGTTGGCTTACTGATCACCCTCTACATATAAGAAATGTATGACTTGGATTTAATTTTAGAGAATTTTTGTTGGTGTACTATCTATAAATACTCATTGAACCACGAGCCTGCATTACACTACAAGAATTTATTGCGGTGTTAACCTTAAATTGGAGTAACCATCCCCTTATCCTAATTTTTTATCTACCAAAAAAAAAATTAATAAAGGTGTTTACATGGTTAACCATATGTTTGTGGTGATTTTTCATCAAAGTATTGACTACTTTATTTTTATTTAAGATCTAATATTTGGGAGCGAATCTGACTCCTCTTAGGACCCTCAAGTTTATGATGATTACGTCAAAGGATTAAATAATCATTGATCTATCAAGCTTCAGTCAAAAAGGAAATTTGGCATTAGATGGTTCAAAAGAAATGAGTGCAAGTAAATGGAAATGATATATCAAAGTGAAGAGTGCATTGAAATAAATTTAACGGAAGTAAAATGACAGAAAGGCAATATCGAAAGTAAACTTACTAAAAGTAAACTTGACATAAATATAAATGACAAGGTAAAGCAAATGTCAAAAGTAAACTTGTTGGAAGTAAATTGACATGAAAGTAAATGACTATTGAAAGTAAACTTGTGAAAAGTAAACTGACAGAATGTAAATGACATAATACAAATTGTAGGAATATAAGTGCATGAAAATGTCAATATCAATGCAAGGTGCGGTGTGTGCAAGAAGGAAGATTAAACAAGGGAAATATGTAGAAAATGCATGAACATCAAAGAACACGAACAAGAACATAAATACAATAAGTAAACATGTTAAAGCGTAAATTTGTGTTAAGTTGGAAAAAATGTGAAAAGGACTTGCAAAAGGGTAAAATGGATGGGAATTAATCCTTAAAGAAAGTAAATTGCATATTCAAGTAAGAACTTGAAAGATACATAACCAAGAACGTGGAAGAACAAGTAAGAACTTGAAAGAACTGAATTTTACATTAACTAGTGTAACACCCTAAAAATTCCGTATCTCTTAAACAGTAATTTTGACAGTTAATAGAATTTTAATGTTTAGTAATTTCTGGATACTGTAAAATTATTTTGATTATTCCATCAGCGTATTTGATCTTTTTGAGTGATTTACTCCGTATCAGAAAAATAAAAATTTTCGTGCCGGGGAAAACTTTACGTAATTTAATTTTTACCGTTAGGTTTTAATTATTTTACGTAATCTGATTTGATATTTGTGCGTTTTCTGATATTTGTGATTTTTGTGGATGATTATGAATTTTTTTACTATTTATGGGCCCAGGGGGTGTATGTGGGCCCAGGTGACCATACGTGAGCCCAGGTGGGTCTCGCAAAGTGAAAATTTTTCTACGCATAGAAAAATTTGTACTGTTTAGATGGAGATATGGGATCTTACTAAACCTGAATCCGGAAACAGTTTTAGAAAATTTCTTGTACTATGTTTTGTACTGTATTTATTTATCGGGTGATAAAAATTCAGTAAATATATTCTTTCGTGGGGTTTTAGCAGATAAAAATAGAAATTATACTATTAAGTCAATATTAGTGATTGTGACAATTTTTGATGGACTAATAGGAAACAAGTCTAATATTGAAGACTTTGATATCAACCGTTGATTTAATCGACGGTAAAGACTTGATCTTGATTTAATCAACAGTGGAGATGAATCAATTATGACCATTGGATATGGATTTAATCAATGGTAGAGATTTGGTCTCAAAAAGTGACAAAGACCATTTATGACCATTGGATGAATAATTAATCAAGGGTGAAGATTTGGTCTTGTAAAGTAACTTGACCATTTATAACCATTGGATGTTAATTTAATCTAAGGGTAGAGACTTAGTCTTAAAAAGTGACAAAGACTAATTATGACCCTTGGATTAAAAGTAAGAAGGAGTAATCTTAACCCTTCATTTTTGGAGATGCATCTAATGGCTAAGATTTAAAGGAGAAAGATCTAATGGCCTAGATTAAGTCTTCTAATCTAAAGCTATACATAAAGTCTACCTAAATCCTAACAATTGAATTAAGCAATGGCTAGAAATGCTCTAGATGGTGACTTGTAAAATTTGTTGCATTTTGAAGAAGCATGGAGGGGGGACGGTTTTGTGCTTGTCTTAGGAGTTAAAGGAGGTTTGATGACCATTATTAGTGGTCTTGGTCAATGTTGCATCATTATTGATCATTATTGATCAATTTGCACTCAAGGAGAATGCATTGGAGGGGGGGCTACGGTTTTGAGAAGCTTTAGGACATAGGAAAGTTTGAAGACCATATTATTGATATTCTTGATTTCCTTTGTCTTCTCCAAAACCAATAACTCATCAACCTTTTCTCTCCACTTTCTTTTCATGGAGGTTTCGGCCAAGCACTCCAAGAACACCTTCTTTCACTCAACAATTTTAACCAACCTTATTTCTTGAATCCTTACCTTATTCTAAACAACTTTCATGTTGGAGACTTTCTCTAAATCATTCATCTTCAAGGACTTTCTTCAAGATCAAAGTTATAGGATATTTGTGGTGAAGTGCAAGAAGACTTCATTTCTTCTCTTCTTTTTCATGATCTAAACCATGTTTGATCCATGGTTCCTCTTAATCAAGCTTAGTATACTAATTTCTATGTATTTTGTTTTGTATTTGAGAAGCCCTTGGTGGTGAAGGACTTGGAAAAAGAAGCAAAACAAAGAGCTTTTGAGGATCTTCAAGAGGTAAGAGGGAGATCCACCTCACCAACCAAGTATGGTGGTGAGATATGGTATTATATTTAGTGGGTAGTGAATCCATGTGAGGATTCATATCCATGGTCTTGTAATTTATTTATGGGTGTTTATGTGTTTTAATTATTTGCCTATGCTTGATATGCTATGCATGATTTTATAGCTTTGATGGTATGCTTATATTATGCATGATGAGTATATGACATGATTATAGTATTTATGATGAAATATGTATGTGTATGCGATGATGTGTTAATGGAAAGGAAATCAATTTTTGGCTCCAATTACGGTTTTGATGTCCATAATTAGAGTTTCATGTTGAAAATTTTCAAGAACAAGAAAATTGATTTGTTTAAATGAAAATTATGAAGTGGAGAAAATGAATTTCCTTGGTTCTAAAGGCTATGGAATTTTCAGCCAAGACACCTCAACATAGGTATTTATAACTTAATATTTTCATGGAAGAATAAAATTGGATTGATTTGAAAAGCATGGAAAATGAACAAAGGATATGTTTTTTTCAAGAGAACAAGAACATGATTTTTTTTAAAGGGATTTTATTGATTTATTTTGTGTAAAAAGTTTCTACGTGTTTATTAAACTTGATTTCGAAAAACGAAACGGGTAACGTGGATTTTAAGGATTTGCAAAAAAAGTGAAAAAGGATTTGCAAAGAAAGAGAAAAAGGATTTGTAAAGAAAGTAAAAATGAATTTGAACAAATGAGTTTGGTTTTTATGACCATCGGTATTTAGGTTTTAAAAACAAAGATTTTAATGGTTTTGTTTGTGTAAAACCATATCAATTTAGAAGGAAAGATATTTGATGGTTTCAATGGCTAAGTACCACGGTTTTTAGGGGCTTGTAATGCCTTGATTTTTTTTATGGAACAAAGTGATATTTTATAAAATGAAGTGTTTTGTCACTCGAAAGATTTGACAGTTTTGAATGAACACGTTCACGGTTTTTGAAGACTTACGGATACCTTGATTTTATAACGAAATGATTTTCGCACAAGAATTTGGAAAGGGAATTAGAGCGTTTATCACTTGAGAAATCAAGTTTTTGTAAATGAAAATGTTTTCGAACTTCAATTTATTTTGAATAAGGTTGTGTTTGGAAATGATTTGGGAAAAATAAAGAATATAATGGTGTTTTGAAAATTTACTAACGTATAACTGATTTTCGAGTTTTGAAGTACGTTAGAAAATTCTTAAAGTTTGAAACATTGATTTATATCAATGAAAAGTGATTTTTGTGGATTATATTTTGGAAAAGGATTTCTTGAGTAAAGAAATGTGGAAAAAAATTTTCTTGAGTAAGAAAATGTGAAAAATGAAATACAAAGTCATATTATTTTGAGAAAGGTTGAAAAGGAATTTTTGAAGGTTAAGAAATATTTTCTGTAATGAAATGGTGATGAAAAATATTTTACGTATCTTAAAAATGTGATTTTTAAAACGCAATTTGAAAAATGTGTTGAAAATGATATTGATTTATTTAAGTCCAAAATAATGTTTGGAATATTGAGGAATATTTTACGTGATTGTAAAAAATGTTAAAAAATATTTTACGTATCTTAAAAACGATTTGGAATACGTTAAAATATTTCTACGCGATTTGAATTACGTTTAAATATTTTACGTGATTTGAACTACTATTGAAAAATCAATATGTGATTTAAAAGTGATAGAATATTTTTACGCGATTGTGAAAATGACGAAGAAAAACTGAGAGATTTGAAAGTGTTTTAAATATTTTGAGAATGATGGAAAATGATTCTGTGACTTAAAAGAATGATTTTTTAAGTTACGCGATTTTGAAACATGGAAAAATACTACGATTTGAGAAATGTATGTTTTTACGCGATTAAGAAAAAGCGTTGAAAAATTTGTACGTGGTTTAAAAGTGCAACAGAAGAGTTGCGGTATTTTGAAAACGTAACAGAAATGTTACGAAATTTTGTAAACGTGACAGTAGTGTTACGGTGTGGTGAAAACATAATAAAAACGTTTTGGAATTTTAAAAACGTAACAAAAGTGTTACGGTATTGTGAAAATATAAAAGAAGTGTTATGGTATTGTGAAAACATAACAGAAACGTTTTTGGAATGTGAAAACGTAACAGAAATGTTTTACAACTATGAAAACATGATAACATGATTTTGTTATTGAAAAATACAGTATGATTACTGTAAAACCAGTGTATGGACACTATTTGTGAAAATAACGAGTTTTGCCTATTATTGGCACGTGGTGCATTTTAGATGCATTGGAAAAAAATATGCGCTGAGGCATATAATTTAATTGAACAAACGAATTTGAAAAGAATGGCCCTTGTGGTTGGACTTGACCGATATATTCGTGCATTGTAAAACTATATCGAGAAATTATGAGATATACCATGATTGGTATTATACCTGTGATTGGTATTTGGTGCATTATACATACATTGCAATGGTTCGATGAGGACTGGATATGGCTGATTGCCTAGGAGAAACACCTCTTGAGTGGGTGCGATATATGTAGTGTAAGTCACTTGTTGACCTTGGGGGCATCTGGGTGCGTGTTGCTTACACGGGTGGTTGGTCGTGCTTCTTCCCGTATGTTAGACCGATGCAACACACCAATGATCCTGACCGAGACACTATTCTTATTCAAGATCTGATAAAGACTGTCGTGTATATGCTAGATGTGCAAAATCAAAATGAGGATTATAGCACGTGGTCGAGAGGCATGTGGTCACGTGATCTTTTCGATCATTTCTCCGACCTGAGTTTAGCTCTATGGAGTAGGAACATTGAGTCTAAATGCACATGCATTATATGAGTACATTTATATCTGTGTGATATATTAATTGAGGAATATTGGCTATGACAATTGTTTTGAATACTTGGATGATGATGATGATAATGCTGAGAGCATTATCGTAATTGTTGTTTATGATAATTGAACCCGATAAATGATTGGATGATGATAGTTGATTAATGTTGATGACATGATCATAATTGTGGTATGATCTATCTGTATGATATCTTGCTTGTGTTATCTCTACGTTTGCCATGTTGGTATTGGTGTAGGTAATCTCACCTCTTTGTTATATTGTTTTGTTTTGTATTGTAAAAACTATATAGTAGAAGGAACGAGTTGTCTTAGACATAACGGTGACAAATACCTATGCGTTTGGAAATAACATCGAGAATGACCTTTCCAGTTGGATAGCTTACGGTGTTGACAAAGAAGAGATGTCGAGGAAAAAGTACGGATGTAGAACGATGTCGATCTTCAAGATAGATACACAACATGTAATACGTATGTAGAGTTATTTTTAACGTTAGTGTTATACTGCTATTAAGTAGAACCATGTCATAGGGTTACTAACAATTAGATCTGTAAGTTTTATATTTCTTGAATAATTGTTAAATATTAAGTGGTATTTGTTATATGATTTTAAATCAGTTAAATCTATTTTTCCGTATTATTTATAAATTTTAATAAGTTTATGTTTCAGTAAGAAAGAAATTTTAAAACCCATCTTTTATAACTCAAACTTTGTGCGAACTTCTTTTTGATTATGAGTCGGGAGTCAGACATGTGATACCTTAGGGAGGGTGTTACAACTAGAACATAAAGTGTATAAGAAATTACAAACATATAGAAACATAGAGAGACATTTGAATTGAAAGTGGTAGCCAAACTTGACTTTAACTCATCAATCACTACAAAAAAACGCGCTAAATTGCAATGATTTTTTTTTTTAAAAAAAATTTGCAACGATTTTTTACCCCCGTTAATTAAATTGTGGTGGTTTTAAAAAATGTTGCATTTACGTTCACTGCAATATATTGCGGCGGTTTTTCAATGACCACCATAACATTGATTAATTTGCAGTGATTTTAAACCCCTTACAATTTGCGGTGGTTTTTAATCCCCACAATTTATGGCTCTTTTCTTTTTAAATTTGCGGTGATTTTTAACTTCTACTATCTATTTGTCTGATTCTATTTACCAAACAATTTACAACCTTTTTTTTTTCAATTTGCGGCGATTTTTAGCCTCTATTCTCTATTTGCCTGATTCTATTTACGAAAAAATTGTAGAGGTTGAAAATCATCACTATTTGATTGTTGTCAACAACATTTTTGACTTTCTTGAGATTTAAAACTGTTGCAATTAATCTGATATTTTTTTTTAAAAAAAAAGATTTACTGCATATTTAATTTTTAATTCTAATAAGATTTAGGATGCACAATCAAAACAATTAATTATATAAAACTACTGATATAAATGTGAATCAAATTACATTAAAAATATTCACAGTATCATAAACATCATAAGTTCAAATCCAAAATAAGCTAAATAAATTCATCTCTTGTAACCTAAACTTACAACTTAAAATTCTTAATAACCTAAAGTAGTGTCACAAGAAATGAGCATAAAAAATCAACACTAAATATGTTATTGGTGGTTTGTGTTGCTACCACCAGATGATTTTCTTACACCCAATGGCGTAGTAGGTTCACTCGAAGCATCGCCTGACTGAAATAGTAAAAGACATTTAGTAAGAAGCTACAAAGAGATAAAGAAATAGATAGTGTGAGAGAAAATATTATCAATATCTAGATAAAAAGTACATAACCAACATCTAATAGGCCATGCAAGTTGGTGTTGTTGTTTACTTGGGATTAAAATTTGAGATTAAATACAGTTGGCAAGTCCACTAAATATATAAAACCTTGCAACCAGTTGTAGTTAGCAAGGGTCAATCCACAAAGAACCAATTCAATCAACACTACAATTCAATTTCTGATTTAGACTCCAGAGATTAATAAGTAGTAAAAAGGGGGTTTTGGGGTTTTTAAGGATATTGAATTAAATTAAGAACAATAACAGTAAATAAACGAGAATCAATAGGTCAAAGGATTTGGTTAAGAGATCGAATCCACCACTAAATTTATATGATAATGCTAACCCACATATCCATTTATTCTAACATGACTAATTATATTTCTACACAATTGTGAGATGGAATCTCTGTTTTCCTTAGGTTTTGGCCAATTTAGCAACCGCTCAAATCAACACCTAATCACTGAATAATCATAAAGCAACCGCTCTTACAACCATCCGGTAATTGCATTAAGGTTTAGAAAACCAATCTCACTAAGATCTAATCACACACCGGGATTAAATTACTTAGAATATATATTCCTCCAGATTCATTACCGCAACCGCGCATAACAAACCCAGATTTACCACTTTTAACATATGGTAAAGAGTATGAAGACATTTACACCATAAACATACAGTCCTCTAGTTTTATCACCGCAACTGCGCATAATAATCCTAGATTAACCATTTTGAAATTGGCCATGAGCATGAATACCTTCATACAACAACAAGATTTAGAAATATATGAATAAAAATATAACTAGTTTGAAATAAACGAATATGCAGGGTTCACAATATCAAAACTAGGGTTTCATCTCCCCTTAACCAAATAAGAAACTTATCCACACATGGCTAAGACAAAATCAAAATAAAAACAGAATATAAACATAATCTAAAATGAAAATGCAGAAAAACTAAAGAGCAAACTAGTTTCCAAAGGATGAGGATGATTGATCTCCAATTGCTCGAACTCGAGAATCCAATCTTCGATCCAATCTCCTTCTCCCTTGTTCTTGGTTGTTTCCTCAGCCTCTAGGCAGTTCCCCAGCAGATGCTCTCTTTGTTCAGACTCTCGCATGCTTATTTATAGGCCTCAAACCCTAATTCACTCATTTTCATGCGTTTTCCCCTCTAATACGATTACACGGGGCGTGTGGATTTACACTGCCCCCCCATGCATGCCTCTGTCACAATCTCCATGGACTTTTCATAACAATAGTGAATTACACGGGCCATGTGTATTTACACGGCCCCCCATGTAATCCTCTGTTTTCAGTTTTTATTCATTTTGACCAAACAACAAAGAACACCACCCCCCATGTAATGGGACACGGGGTGTGTAACTTTGGTTCTTCATTTTCAGCCTAGATCTTCAACAAATACCCTTCTTTCATTGTTTTAAGAGGTGCTATTGATCGTTATGAATCCTTAGTTCCATCTCCAAGTGGATAGTAAACCTCGATTGAGGTTAATGGACTTTAACACTCAAAGGTTACCTGAAAGGTACAATTCAATTATGAGTGTTTATGAACACAATTAAGCTAAGTTTCATAACAAAGTTCTAAATAAGTTGAGTATCAGAAACTTAGTTAAATGATAGCAATTAATCACAATTGGAATCCAAAATAATCAATTATAAGGCATTCAAGATATGGGAATAATTGACAGATCACAAGTAAAACAAAATTACTCTATGGTATAGCTTACACCCTACAGAGAGAGAGCTAATTTGTTATAAAAACCAATGGGCTTGGATATTTATTATCTTGGCAACAAATAGTACCAACAACAATCAGCTTTAAGTATTTTAAGTTTAATATATCATAGTTTTGAGAAATGAATAATTGCCTTAGAGTCTGAAAAAGGTTTTCATGCTCATGCAGGAAATTATCATTTTCAAATTTCAATAATGTTGGGGGGGGGGAATTCAAGATTGCAAGAATAATTACATGCTATGAACTTCCAATATATTACAAATATACAAAATTTTCCTTATCTCATTAATCTGTGGGATTTGCATTCTGTCTGACATTAATGGTAAGCCCTTTCCATTACATTATCACCTGTACAAGTCAAGGATTATATAGTATAATTATTTTTAAATTGGCCAAAATTATATTTGCAAATTGATGTCATAGATATCAAAGTCTGTTGTTGAGAAAACATTTTAATGACACAGAAAAAGACTCAAATTGAGAACAAAACATCAAATAGTTAAGGGGCTAAAGACTTCATTTAATATGGGATGATTAGGTAGTTATCTAGCAATAGTGGTTACTTGGAACTTTGAAGTACAACAAGATGCAGCGAAAAGAAAAAAAATAGAAATATTGAATAGTCAAAGTTGCAAATAAGATACATCAACTTCATTGTAGGAGATACGTGTACAATTTTCAAGGTTTTAAACTGAAACCATACAAATATTTTTACTTGTATGAAGTTCAAAAAGACAATCTATGGTGTACACAACCAAAAGTAAAACAAAATTGCTTTATGGTATAAATTGTGCATTCCTTCTAATACTTCAAGTTTTTCATCTTAATATTGAAACTTTAAACAAAATATTCAAAACTGAAAAAACAACTTCTTTATACTAATTCCGTGCATTTCATGTCTACTATGAACCCCATTAATTACACACTCATTGAAACTTAAATAGAAAAGGAATGCAAAACATATTCAAAGAAATAACAAGGCATATGACACTTAGAAATAACAAGCCTAACTCCAACTATAAACCAGCAAAACAAAAATAGGGGATCTCAAATCTGACTTAACCTCAAGTCACTTTCATGATTCAAAATTTAAAACTCAAAACAGATTCTATCACAGCACAACACATGAACATGACAACAGTTATGGAAAACCAATCTAATCAATATCACATCACATAAGGGAAGCAGACAAAAACTAGAACTTTCTCAAGTTCATTCTATAATCTTAAGGTGCTCCCACATCTCAAACATCTCAATATATAAAAACATGCATATCTATTTTCAATATTTGAGATCATATGAGTTTTCAAAAAGAATGTTCAGATTTCATCAATGAGAGGGAAAAAGAAAAATACTACCATGTGTGAAAAACTAAATCTTTATAAAGACAGAAACAAACCAGGATCAAATAATTGAAATCAATCCACAAATTTTCACACACTCCAAAAAACCCTTCAAACTCTCAAATCCAAATAATTCATAAATAGATCATAATTTAAGAGTCCAAGGCCATAACCACTAGGAGCCTTCTAAATCCAATCAAGGGTCTTATTAGTTGCATAGTTTACCCCACTGATTTCTAATCATCGGGCTTCACACCTAAATCCCAGGGTCTTTACCTTGAATTTCATATTTCCCTTTTTGTGGAAATCTCACTCTCTTAATCAAAGCCTCGTCCTTTCCTACGTCTCTAACCCTTCTTAGGGGCAAAACATGTGTTTAGTGAAATGATAATGGCAAAACGTGTGTTTGGCGAATTATTAACAACTAAATATTAAAGTAGACATTAAATATTTTACCTCTAGTTAAGGAGCAAATAAGCCAGTCTATTCTTTAGGGATGCTTCCTTCCTTCATTATCATGTACGCCTTAAGTGCATTCTCCAATTGGAGGAACCTCTCTTGTCATTGGGTAAATGATGATGATGTAGCAGTCTCAATTGAAGAACGACTCACATTACTTAATCAAAGTTTAGTATTCCTGAATGTATTAGTAGGAACTGCTCCCATACCCATGGTTCGTACTCTCCCAGAATCTTCTTCCCCAAACACTTTACCAACAACATCATTAGGGTAAATTTTAGATTCATCATTAGTGCTTTGAGTCATAATCTAGTCAATTATTTCTTACAAGCATGTAACATTATCAATTACAAAATTGTCAAGATTTAAATGTAGAATGTTAGAAAATAAGATAATTAACTTAATATTATAAAGACACATAGGCTAAACTTACCACTTTATCCATTGTCTTTGTATTTATAAATGATCCATCTTTTTTGTGAATTATTTTAAACATTTTTCCCCAACCAACTTTCTGTCCAATTTCTAGTAACTAAGATAGAAAGAAGTTAAAAAAAAAAAATCAAAATAGACATTAACATTGCAAAATAGTAAAAAGGATCATGTTAGTGTAACTACCATCTCATTCCTCCTTGAATTAGGTTTAGAACCACCAGTATATGGAATTGTTTGCTTGCTTCGAATTTCTTCATTTCTTCTACTAAGCTCCTATAAACAAAGCAATTAAATATTCATATAGAAATGAATTATAACAACAATAAACCAATCAAAGTACAACAACATCTTACTTGTGTTGATGGCTTTAGATGGTAATGAACAAAAGTAACCCATTGATCTCTCTCTATACCTCTTGGCACATTACTTATGATTTCATCTCTTGTCATGGATGTGTCATAGAAATCATTCCACAATTTTTGTCTATATGCAGCCCACTTATTCCCGATACTAGCATTGCAATATCGTTTTGCAATGCCTTCAATAGTCCTAAAAAAAAATCGAGGCTTCAAATAAAAAATAAAGTAAGGTTAGTTATGCATTTACATGCAACCATGACATCTGGTAGGAACAAAAAGATATGTGTAATTATTTTTATCCCTTTATGATTGTTTGAAAACAATTGTTAAAGTAATCTTTAGGTGTAGGTATAGGAAATGTTGCTGACCACCTCTCAAAGTGAATTGGAAATAACTTGCAATATGTTGTCAATGTTCCACAATATCCTGCAAGTAGGCCTTGCGCTTCACCATATGTTGTGTCATACTCATCAAATTTCATAATAATGCGTTCCCCACTTCATAAGTTGTGGACTTCCTTAACCTTGAGCTTAATTCTCTTGATAGCTCCTTTCGATTCTTTAATAAGAAAATAAGTCAACGAAAAAAATAAAAAATAAAAACTTCACAAAGTTACCAATGTTATATGATCTCAAAGTTACTCAACCATAAACATATAATGCATATACCTATCGCTTCCATAGTCCAATGCTATTTAGACTCTCATCTAGCACAACATGAAGATGCTGTTGAATTAAAAGGCTGAGTTGGAACTTGTTCTGGGATTTCAACTATTGGTGCAAAATTCACTAGAGCATGTGGCGGGGCTTGAATGGTCGGTAAAGGATTTACTAGACCATATGGTGGGGCATAAGCTGATGGGGTCTCTATAGGAGTTTCTGGTGGAGCATGAATTAATAGTGAAGAATGTATTGGAGCCTATGTTGGAGGACAGGCATTGCGTTGTGGTTGAGGTGTTAACTTAAGTGGATTCTAAAAACATTTACTCTTTGTCATGACTGCATATTCATGAGAAAATAAAGACATTAGAGATGAAATGTAAATTAAATGTTTACAATCATATTTCTAAATATGCATTAAAGAAAAATAAATGAACTAATCATAGCTTTAATTATGTAAAACCATTACCTTTAGATAAAGCACCATATTGCTAAATTACTAACATTATATGCTCACATTTTTAATCAAACATATGTGCATCTGTTGCTAAGTTAGTAGGAACATTTGCATCATCAACTACATTATCATTGAGATGGTTTGTAGCCAATTGAATATACTCATCATCAGGGCAAAAAATTTGCTCAAGTTCTTGCTCTTGGTATGGCTCATTCTCATATACTCCATCTTCTACTTCTTCTTTCATACAAATCTATTGGCTTTAAATGTACAACAACACTCCATCCTTTATTAACCACATCATCTACATAGTATACCATATGTGCTTGAGATGCCTCGATTTAAGGTTCGTGGTCTTCATGTTCACTAGTATGAATCAATCTATCAAAATTAACGCAATTAAAATTCTAAGGATCATTTTTATACCCTCTATCTTGAGTAATGTCAGCCCATTTACATTTGAAAAGAGTAACCGTGAACAGACCATAATAGTTAATTTCAATGATATCTTCCAACTTCCCATAATATAGTAAGTCTACTTACCTTAAGTTCCTATAACACTACTCGCAACACAAGATGTGTTAGAGGTTAAGAAAACTCCACTATTTTGTGTTTTCAATCCTTCTTCTCGAGCCAAAGTTCAAAATTTGAACTCATTGATGTTATAAGTTATAAATATTTTTGTATTATCCAATGGACCTTGTGCTAAAAACTTTAGATCTAAAGGCATTGTGTCTATTGTGTCTGGATTCATATTCTAAATAAAAGAATTATCTTAGTCAAGTTTCTAATCTCAAAGCAAATACGGCAAAAAGAAACATAGTTAATGATTGATTTCTTACCAGTCTTCGAAACCAATCAACAAACTCTTTATTAACTCTTTTCTCTATCTCTATAGCTGAAGATCTTCTTCCCTTGCAGTCCTCTTTATGTTTTGCCTAAATTCACTACATGAAATAATTACATTGCAATCAATGCACATGACTAGTTTATTTTAATTGTATAACTACAAACAATATAAATTTTATCTCGTTTACTTACTCCACAGATGTCGTGACTATTGCACAATTCAGAATCACATATTGGTGAGCTTGTAGTTTCTGCATCTGAGTTAAAGTAAACATTTAGGAAGCTCCTACTAGTTTACCTAATCGGGGGGAAGATGGAGGACATTGTAGAAGGCTAATTGCCATTTGGATCATCACAAACACATGTAGGTATATTGAACCTTGTTTCTATATCCTCTATGTACGGAGAACAAAAAGTAAGAGACACTTCAGCTAAGTAACCTTCAGCTATGGAACCTTCAGGTTGTGCCTTGTTTCGTACATATGACTTTAAATGACCTAATTCCCTACAAAAATGATGGATAATTAGTGTAAACAACTATTTTAAGTGACTTAAACACAAATGACCTTAAATTAAAACTAGCAGTCTTTTACCTCTTCACAAGATACATATACCGATAATTCACTAGTCCTTCGAGCATTGCTTCATTTATTAGATGCATAGTTAAATGAACCATGACTGTGAAGAATGTTGGAGGGAATAACATCTCTAGGTGGCAAAGTGTAACCACAATGCGATCTTAGAGCTTATGAAGGTATGAAGGATTCAAGCTTTTACCACAAAAGACTCTAAAAAATAAGCTGAAGTCCACCAAGAGTGCAGTCATATGGTTTGACAACACATTACAAATTGTTAATGGTAGAAATTGCTCCATAATAATATGGCAATCATGGCTTTTCAACCTAAAAATCTTTTTTTGTACCTCATCAACACATCTAGAAATGTTATTTGAGTAGCCATCTGGTACTATAACATTCTTCAAAGTTATGAGAAACAAATTTTTGGTATCATGTGTTAGTGAAAACAAAGCAAGGTGATATGTTCCATTATCAATTGGCCAAAGATCACACCTTATGCCCATTTCTCTTAGATTATTTTGGGCATTAAGATTGTCTTTTGATATAGGTTTCTCAAGGAGCAAAGTATATATGATATTATCACATATATTTTTTTCAATGTGCATAAAATCTAGATTATGTCGCAACGAGTTAGATTCCCAATATGGAAGGTCAAAGAATATATTTCTCTTGTTCCATTGCTTATTCACTTGTCTAGATCTTTTCCTTCTACCATCCAACTCTCCTCTTCTCCCAAATGTAACATTAAGATTTTTCACTTGCCTCAAAATGTTAGATCTTGATAATTTTAATGGTGGATTCCGTTCCTCTGTGCTTCCATCAAAGCGAATTCAATCCAATCTAAATCTATGATTTCTTCCCAAAAAGCGCTGATGAACAATAAAGCACCACTTTTTACTATGAGGAAGACGACAAGGTTTCGTGTCAAAGTTGCAAGTTAGGCAAACTAAACCAGTATGTGTGTTCCAGCCAGATAGGATATCTAGCCCAAGAAAATCACTAATTGTCCACATAAGAGTTGCACGCATTTGAAATGTTTCATTCGATGACGAATCAAAGGTTTCCACACCATCATTCCATAGATCATGTAACTCCTTCACAAGAGGTTGTAAGTACACATCTATATTATTTTCGGGCATCTACTTGCCAGGAATGATCATTGATAGGATGAAGGAATTGTGCTTCATACACATCCAAGGTGGAAGATTATATGGAATCAAGAACACTGGCTAAATGCTATAGGTAGAACTCATGGTTCCAAAAGGATTGAAACCATCACTAGCAAGGCACAAGTGAACATTTCGAGGATCTAAAGCAAATTTAGAGTGTGTTAGATCAAATGTTTTCCATGTCTCACCATACCTTGGATGCCTTATCAACCTATCTTTGTTACTCTGATCCAAAACATGCCATTACATATGCTCAGCAGTCTTACGACATATAAACAATCTTTATAACCTTAGTTTCAATGAAAAGTAACGCAAAATCTTTGCAGCTTGCTTATTCTTCTTCTTAAGGTTCCATCTAGATGTACTACAATGTGTGCATATTTGTTGCTTATTTTTTGGATCATCATCCAAGTATAATATATAATCATTTGGACATGCATCTATCTTGATGTAGTCAAGACCAAGTTTGCTAATGATTTTCTTGGCCTCATAAAAAGAAGGAGGCAACTTTGCTAGTTCAAATGCATCTCTTAACAAATCTAGTATCATAGTCATTGCCTTGTCACTTAATCCACATAAGACCTTTATATGATACAATTTTATTACAAATTCTAGTTTTGTGTACTTGCTCCCTTCATACGATGTTTGATTTCCATCTTTGAGAAATTCATAAAAAACAATATCCTCACTAGGACCCTCATTTAATATTTCATATATATCCAGTGGTTGTAACATGCCTACATCTGTGGCTTGGTGCCTATAGTACCCAAATGCATCATTAATCATTGTCTCTATTGGATTTTCAAAGTGCGATGTCTCTTGCATAACATTTACATTTCTAAAAGACTCTAATACTTGTTTCTCACCATGAAGATTCCATATAACATAATTTTCGGGGAATGATTTCCAAAGCAAGTGATCTTGGACTACATCTCTAGTTTTCCATTTTCCAAACCCACACTTTGGACACGATCGTATTGTATCCCCAACAACCCCATTCTCAAATGCAAAATTGAGGAAGTTACTTAAACCAATTGAGTATTCAGTTGTGTTCCTTGGCTTTGCAATCCAAGATTTATCCATTGGCAAGTATTAACTTCACGCACAACTTCAGAAAATCACGAAAATGATGGCTAAACAAGATAAATCTCAACACAAATATGCTGCTAAAAAGAAAAAAGTTCAAATATAAGGAAACTTTTTTAAAAAATAATTATAGACAAAATAAATTCAAGAGATAATCATTCCAATGCCATAACATTACATTCACAAAGTATATTCCTAACTTTATCTAAAATTACATTCACAAAGCAAACAAATATAAAGAGAACTTAAAAGTGAAAATTGTAACTAACTTGAAAAATAAAAATTAGAGTGAAGAGTGATGATAGATAATTCACTTCAAAGCAAGCAAGGAAAGATAGATCAATGTGTTGATATTGCACCTCCACTTCTGAATCTGAAACAACCAACCAAAAGAAGGAACTTAGCCTCCAAAAGCCATAACACAGAGAATAGTGTGTACAACAGTTATCCAATCACAATGATCAATTGAATAGCATCTAATACTAATCACCCAAGTTCTCAACAAAACCCTAAATCGAATAAACGTTACCAAAAAGTAAAAACTCAATCTCAAATTTATGATTTCACTTCTAACCTTCTATCAAATTTGTTCAATTTAAGCTCAATCATAACAATGTCAGAGGCATGAGCAAAGTACAATAATTGTGTGCAATTTTTTACAAATCAATCAACCAGTACTTAATAGTTAATACTCATTAACATGTTGAGTAACAGTAATAGCTAATAGCAGCTTAGCCATTTTTTCAGAGAAGAAAGTCAAAGAAGAAAATTGTATTATCCAGAACAAGATAATTTAATTCAAGTACATCATGATTTAAAAAGAAACCCTTTGTTCAAAAAACACAAATTCCTTCCATTTACACATACCCACAAGCAAAAACCCAAAACCCACCACTCTAACAACCTCCACCAAAAACCCTCAAACTTCAACCGCTTCAACCTTCGAATCCAAAAAGGGTCCTTCCCTGCCTCTTGAGCGCATAAACCACGTCTATAGCCATAGCAGTCTTCCTCCTCGCGTGCTCCGTGTAAGTCACCGCATCACGAATCACATTCTCGAGAAAAATCTTGAGCACTATCGCAACCCATGGTCGTGTCGCTGTTTGACCCGTGCTCCTCATAGCAACCCATGACCCGTGCTCATCATCCCAAACCCAGAAACAATATAATCAAAGTAGAAGGAAAGGGGAAAGAAAACCTGGTTGGACGAATAGTGAGGAAAGGGCGAGTTGAATGTTGAGCGGCCACTGGTGCGACAACGATGCTATTATGTGGGTTTCAATTTAGCGTGTTGATGATATTATGAAATCTGAAAGGAAGAGGGAGAGGGCAAGAGTGAGAGGGAGAGGAATAAAAATCAAAAAGGGAGGGTTTTGAAATATGAAATATGAAGGAAGGGAAATGAAATCACAATTTGTAAGGGTTAATAGCCTCCACTAAAAGGAAAAAAACCCCTACAATATGTATTAATTTGTAGCATTTGATAACCCCCACAAAAAAATCAATTTAGTTCATTTTTTTGTAGTAAATTCGTCAATTCATGGGCATCGCTCGAAGGAGTTAGGAACTATAGGAAGTATAGGGCGTTAACAAGAAAATTGGCCAACCCATTTTTCTTTGTTCTGACCTCTCTTTATAGGCAATCAGCCTTTTCCTTTGGCGCCTAAATTCTGAATTCTAGCCCTAAGATGCTGCCACTTGGAAGTCATGCAAATTTCACATACATTTATTTGTTTACATGACTTTCCCACTATGTACAAAGTGGAGACTACTCTAAGTAGTGGGTGGTTTCTCTCTCCTCTTTGTAACTTCTATCTTCTCCATTAAGCCATGTTTTTTGTACACTCCTAGTTGATTCTTGGAAATTACCCACTTTCAGTCATAGGCCCACCATGACCTTATCTCTAGCTTGTCAACCGTTTCTCGTCGAACATGGGCTTCGACGTCGATAAAACTTCACTTACATGGCTTCAACAATAACTTGTGACTTTGCTTTTGAAACTTCATGATTTGGCTAACTCTTGCTACTTTGTCGAATCTGCTTGTCGACACAGTCTTCTTTGACATCATTATATGTGCTAAGCAACATTTGACTGGGTACTGTTGACATCGGTTGACTACTTTGTCGATCATTTTTTTGATAAGTTTCTAGAACTTAGTTTTTTTTCGCGAGATGGTGCTACCTGTTTAGTCCCTTATGTAGAAATGACTACTTTTGACCCCTAAAACCATGAAACACTATTTTGTCCAATGGTAAGCGGTTGAGGGGCAGGCAAAGTTGATATTGTTCATTGACGATTGACATCGAATTTTATACACATTGAAAACATATATATAGATTAAAGTAACTTCAATTTGTTCTGTTTGTGAGCGGAATCTATATAAAATATGTTAAAGTCTATTAATCTTGCATATCTATATTGGTACTAAAATAATGCTATTTATTTATTTACTAGCATATGACTTGTTTGTTAATATACATTTTTTTAAAAAAAATTGTTAAGATAAGAAAATAATAAAATGTTTGAAGTGCATTATAACTATAGTATATATAAATAGAAGGTGAAGAGTTTGAATACAAATGTAATTGAAAAGTAAGATGTTTTTATAATTTTGTCTTTTTTATATTAATTATAATATAATATATAGTAAGAAGATGAAGAATTTAAATGTTGTTATAATTTGAGAGTAAGATGACTTTTAATAGTATAAATAGATAATAAAATATAAAATATAAAATTGGATAATTCAAGTGTAGATAATTAGGAGTAAAATAGTATAACTAAAATATGACCAAAATCAAGAAAGTCCCTTTTATATTAATAGCATAGATACATTGTTAAAAGTGAAATAATTCATGTTCTGTCTCGAACTATAAGATGGAGTTTTGCACCTTGGAATGAGACTCTCCTTCCAACAGATTCCTTGAGTGTAGGAGAGAGGGGTTGGGCAAATGCAAAGACACTCCAACGCTCAAGTTAGCTAGGGTTGTAGTAACAGGTTCAAACAGGAGAAGATTATTTCCATGGAGCCACAATTCCCTATTTATTCGAGGAGGAGGTATGTAGGCACCATCACATTACAAGGGCAAGGAGGTCATTTCTCCTTTGGGGGAGGTAGTTTCTCAATACCTTCCTCCCCAAGGGTCGACTCTCCTTAAAACCTGCTCAAAGGCTCATTTGTAGGGGACATCTTGTTTGTCCCTTATGGGAGGTCACTATCGACCTTGTCAGTGGGCCTGACCCATTAAGGCCCAAATCCCACTATCGAACACTGCCCCTAGGTTGGTGCTTTGATGGCATCAAGGTGCCGAGCTCCGATCTCTTGGGGTTTTTGGACTATAAGTTGCTTGTTATTATTGTTCTTTGCACTGCCCCTAAGTTTAGGACTGATTCTGCATGGTGACAGAGAGCGGGGTTTCGACTTGATGTCTCATCTATATTCAACCTCATAATGTATAGTGAGTTATGGAGTCGTGATGGAATGGGATTGCTTAATACCATTCAAGCTACTCCGTCTCAGCTTCATCCGAATGCATGGGCGTTCATCTGGGCATTTGAGATTATTTGCGATCACTTTAAGCTTCCTCTCTCAACAAACGTCTTCTTCCATACATCTTATGTTCTTTTGAAGACGGACGTCGGGAGTCCCTCCTGAATCACCATCCGAAGTCATACAAAATAGAAATGTTTTGAACTCTTTGATGAGTCCTATAAGGACTTCAAGGATGGGTTTTTTATTATAGTGAAGCATTTTAGGTCTCCCCTTTCATCTGGGCGGCAACTGGGAACCTCGGATTCACATGTACAAGAATCAACATTTTCGTAGCAGGCAGCAAGTTGTTGTGAAGTGGTCAAAGATGTTGGAGGAAGAGCATGAGACATTCAAGATTCTCTACGCACTATTTAGGCACAAAGTCTTTGAATACAAATAATTAATCTTTTATGACCCAAGTGAAGTCGCCCCTGTTCTTGGTGGGCACCGTACTCATAGGGTTTAGTTATTTAATTTTATTTCATTTTTGTTTTCCTTTTCACTTATCATGTCTGACGTTGATTTTTGTTTGTTTTGCAGATAGCATGACACACCCAGGTGGGATGTCTAGAGTTAGGAAATTATTGAAGGAATTTGGTTCAGATTCTGAGGTTACAAGGTCAAACTTCAGAGCTCGAGAGGTTGCTGCTCCTCAAAGGAATCAAGGTTCTCTTGAAGTTTTTCTTAGTGCTTCAAGGGTACCTCCTTCTGCCCCTCAAGCCACTGCACGTAAGCCAAAAATGTAATTGACTATGGGTGAAGGGCTCTCCAAGAAGCAAATTGCATCAGGTGCTACTTTTTCCACTTCGACTTCTTCTGAAAGGACTGATATTCTGGATCTGCCCACAGGCATATATAACCATGAACCCACTATCTAGGATAGGTCTTTCGACGTTCGTGGTCATGTTGATAGGTATTACCAGATAAAAGGGGATATTGCCATCTTGAGAGAGCATTCTCCTGTTGAGATCTTCTCGAGAGCGCTGAGGTCGTCCCTACAGCTAACGAGTGCCATCCAATACTTGGAGACTTCGACTCTCGATGCTAAAAAGACCTTTGTTCTCAAGGCCAATCTCCCAACTTTGCTGGACTGTGTTAAGGCTCTGGAGGCTGAGAAAGAGCAACTGGGAAAAGATCTTGAGGATTCTCGCCTTAACCTTAGGTTGGTGGATTAGAAGGTGCTAGATGGAGGTATCAAGGTTGATGGGTACAAGAATGAGCTCAGGATTTTTTAGGCCAAGGTGAGAACAATGGAAGTTAGAGCTAAAGAACTGACGAGATCCACCTTAAGCTGAAGGCGGCACAAGAGAAGGTCAAAGAGCTTGAGAGGAAGGTAGTTAACCTTGAGGTGGCCAAGTCGACTTGGGCAGTGGAGAGAAGGGAATTGATCAAAGAGTGGGACAACTCCGCTTAGGAGGCTTTCAACAATACCTTACCGTTAATCTTGAAAATGTTAAGACTGGTGAGGACCAAGTTGTCAAGGATGTTGAGACCATAGAAAATGAAGCATGATCTCTTGATTCCCTTTTGTTTTTTTCTTTTTCTTTTGGGAAGAGCAACCTCTTATTGGGGCCCTCACTTTAACTTGTAAAGACAAATGGCCCTTTGTGGTCTAAAACTTCTCTTCTGTTTAATCTCAACTATTTTGCTTGGTGTTTCTCTTGTGATTTTGTTGCTTGCGTGTTTTCGAATCGCTATGGGGGTCCAACGCCTCCATCTTAGTCTTTTAGCATGAGTTGGGATCTGATATCCTCCAACTTTAGTTTTTCTAAAGTTGTTTTCAGGATCTGAGATTCCTCTAGTAGTTAGCTTAAGTTGGCATCTGAGACCCCTTTAATGGTTAGCTTAAATGGGGATTTGAGATCCTCTTCACTTAGCTTTTGTAGCTTAAGTTGGGATCTGAGATCCTCTACCTTAGCTTTTTCTAAGGTTGCTTTGGGGATCTCGCAGTTAGCTTAAGTGGGGATCTGAGGTCATTTTTACTTAGCTTTTGTAGCTTAAGTTGGGAGTTAAGATCCTCTAACTTAGCTTTTTCTGAGGTTGCTTTGGGGATCCGAGACCCCTCTAACAGTTAGCTTAAGTGGGGATCCAAGATCCTCTTTACTTAGCTTTTATAACTTAAGTTAGGATCTGAGATCTTTTAACTTAGCTTTTTCTAAGGTTGCTTTGGGGATCTCACAGTTAGCTTAAGTAGGGATCCAAGGTCATTTTTAGTTAGCTTTTGTAGCTTAAGTTAAGAGTTAAGATCCTCTAACTGAGCTTTTTCTAAGGTTGCTTTGGGGATCCGAGATCCTTCAAGTAGTTAGCTTAAGTGAAGATCTGAGATTCTTTTCACTTAACTTTTGTAGCTTAAGTTGGGATCCGAGATCCTCTAACTTAGCTTTTTCTAAGGTTGCTTTAGGGATTCGAGATCCCTCTAACAGTTAGCTTAAGCAGGGATCTGAGGTCCTCTTCACTTAGCTTTTGTAGCTTAAGTTAGGAGTTAAGATCCTCTAACTTAGCTTCTATAATCGGTCGAAGGACTCGAGATGGTTTTAGCATTTGATGTCGTTTGTACTTTGACTTGGCAGCAGTCTTCGTCTGTTTTGGGGTAGTTGCCTGCATTTATGGGGAAGTGAATGTTGACATTATGACTGGGCAATTTCTAAGCCTTTTCTCAACCATTCGTTGTGTTCTTATCCAATTGCAAAATGGGGCATTGAAAATATCCTTCATGTGCCTCAAGTCACCTTTTGGCAAGCCAATGAAAGCGTCACTTTCACCCTATAAATTGGAAATATTTGGAGTGGGGTTGTTGTCCTCATCTCTTATTCTTCTTTTCTGCAGGTAGTCTCCTTCTCCTTGTGACGACCAGTTGGCAATGAGGTATTTATCTTTCTAGAGAGATATATTTCTTTTTTTTTCCCAAAATTTTGAAGATATTTTGCTTTCTTTTGGGTGTTTGGCTTATAGAAGCTTTCTTACCCAAGCACAAAGATTTGTTGAGGACCAAGTAACTTCTCTACTTTTATTGGTCGCTATGTCTCAGGATGCTAAAATCCTGCCCTTATAAGGTTTGAGGGAGTTGTAAGGCTCTCTTTTCTCTACCTCGCTTGTTGTCCCTAATCTCGTTGGGATGTTTCCAAGCATATTATGGTTCCTTGGGATTGTAGAGTAGTGAATCCTTCTTCTCATGTTAACCAACTAGGAAGAAAGGGGTGCTAGTTTCTGGAGGAACTTTTGAGGTAACTGCAGGCAATGCTTGATCATCATCATCATCTCACTATGCTATCTTCCTAATTGCTTCGAGCGGTTACGCTTCACTTAGGAACGACTTTCAGGACCTGATATGCTTATGATGATGTTTGGAATGTGAATATATATATATATATATATATATATATATATATATATATATATATATATATTGTAATCTTCGATTTATTTAATAAAGTATCAATCTTTTCTTTATATGTAACTTATTCTTCTCTTCTCATCCCTTCGCCGGATCTCGCCGTCTTTGACGCACTTCCAGTTTTCACTTTAATGTTTTAATTTTATTTTATTTTCTGCATTTCATTTACATGTAAGCAGTCCGTCTGCATCCTACTTCTCTCTATCCTGCTCTCTCTTTCCCCTCCGTTTTTCCCGTGATCTTCGCCCTATAACTCTGGTATCAGAGCCTGATGGGGAAGTAGGAAAGTAAATGAATGGAGTTTAAGTTGCTTTTATCTTATTGAACTGGATATTAACGTTGTTATATTATAATGCTTTGATATATATCTGATCTGCTTATTTCTTTGTTAAATCATGTTATAACATGTTAAAACTGAAAATTATTGCTGGATCTGGAAAGTACGCAGTTTATGTTACCCTATCTTGGACTGGACGGTACATAATACCCGTGTTGAATCTTTGCTGTGGGGCTGTAGCAGTAAGTCCCAGTGGTGAAGAGCAGTAAGTCTAATTCGACGATGCTTCCACAGGAAGTGATAGTTTGGATACGATGGTGACCTTGGACCAAGATCTGGTAAATGTTTGCAGTGGCTGTAGATCAGGTCATAACTAAGGACTTAAAAGGTTAAAATATGATTTAATAGTTAATAATCATGTCAGATCTAAATCAAAGTATAAAATAATTTGGTAATCTTAAGATCTAGTTCAGAAGATAAATTTAACTTAACTTTCCTCATTTCTGCTTCTATAGAACTAAATGATGGCTATGGTATTGGGGGTTCATACATCTTATCTACTTTTAATCTTTTATCTTTTGCGTTTATATTTCTGTTCTTATTTCTGCTTTATTGTTTCTTGCTCTCCTGTAACCATGTTACGATCTTTGTCTTCTGCTTTCTCCAAACTGACAATCAAGTCATCCCAACCTTCATCTTCTTCTCTTTCTGAAGATCAAACAAAACAAACTAAAACTGACATCTTTAATGAAGAAATTCATTTTGAAGACATAAACCAAGATTTTGACAATTGGGAAATTCCCAGAATTTCCACAAACAATCTCTACAAACCTGAAGGAAGTTTCTTTAGGAGTTCTAATTATGTTATTAGGACGGTAGAGAAAACAATCATAATTGAATCCGATGATGAAGAATTTTTCTTATTATCTGAAGAATCAATTAAAAAACACAAATCAAAATACAACTTTCTGCATGTTGCTTGTGTGTAGGTTGCTGTCAAGCCTTTAATCCGCGATGGGTTAAACGGGTTTATCCTTCTCTATCTAAGAGATGTTCGTCATAACGAATTCTACGACTCACTGCTTGGAACCGTAGAAACAAGCTTAGGTCATGGCCCAATCTACTTCAATTGCTACCCTGATAAAATGATTAGTCTCCAAGACAAAAACATCTTAGACTGTCTTTTCCTAAATCTAAAAGTCTGCGGCTAAAACTTGAAGCCCGAATCTGTCCCTTTGTCTTTAATCTATAGGATTCAATATAAAGTAATGAATTCTTCCATCTCTAAAGCCTTAAAATCTAAAGAAAAATGCGTCACAACCTTATTTTTGATTGATACATCTAAGGCCAACGTTGTTGTCCCAAAAATGATCCAATGGGAGGATGTGATTCTCCCTCAAAAGTGGACTATGGATGAAGCTGCACCAGCTTTGCCCAGAGAATCTCCTGAGATTCAAGAAATTGTCCAACACCAATCTGGAAAAGTCGAACTAACGTTTGACCAAAGAAATTCTTTTAGCTCATCTAGATCTTTTAGATCTACCTCAACAAGATCTGATAATTTTAGGTCTGCTGTGTCTAAAAAATCTTTCTCAACTGTAGGATCTTCTTCTACAATTCATCTACAGGGTTTAGACACATCATCGACCCTCCCTAAACCTATCTACCAACAGGAAGATAACCAATACCAAAGATCTATTCTCTCTCCAACTTTCTCTGATATGAATTATGTCCATGATTAGTACACCATTCGTAATTGATAAACCAACCCTTAAAAAAGACTTCTTTTCCGAGGCATGGACGCCTCAACGAGAGTGGTTTTTTGCTAATTATAAGGATGAAAAGAAAACTGAAATCCAAAATAAATGGTATACATTTATGGAAAACGTTCAAACCAATGTTCCTTTCTTTGACTGGTTTCATGCCTATCTTACTAGGAGTGAAATTCCCTATCCTTGGAGCATCGGTCTGATAGAGGATCTATCTGTTAATGTCTTAACAGTCTAGCATCGCAAGGACGAAACCCTTGTGAAATCTATTCTTCCTCCTCAAAGTTCTTATTTTCTGGATAAGAAAGATAAAAACAATAAACCTGTCATCGCCTCTCCTTTTAAATCTAGGGCTGACGATGAACCCATAGGATCTAATGATATTAAAAGTCTTATGGAACAAAACAATTATAGAAACAAATATCTCCAAGTCTTAGGTGAAAAAATTTTAAACAAAGAACCTAAGAACAAAGAAAAACAACCTCAAGATAAACCTTCGATTTCTGGAACTAGGATTGATAATACTGGAATCGAAAAACCCATCTTCAAACCGTTTAGGGTTTCTAAACAAGTAAAAGAATCCATCAAACTCTTGAAAAACAAGAATTTAGGTAATCTTAATTCTAATCCAAATACTGATTTAGTCAGTGAAATTGTCTCAAAATTAAATCGTATTTCGCCTGTTGACGCTGTCATCCCGGATACACCTCAATCTGAAACCTCCAGAACTTCCAAACCGTTGATTATCAACACACTCAAGCAATCTGATTCCCAGTCTGAACTAGATTGTCGATCTGGACAAAGTTCTGAAATCAAAGTTAACCCAGTTATTAGTAAAGTTCTTAACTGGAAAAATCCTTCTAAACTTTATTATCAGCGAGCAACCCCTCCTGATCTGTTGCTTGAAGAACGTGACCCAACGTTTAAATCTTTTAGCGCCAATAATGTCTATGTCTGGGATATAGATAGAAAGACTGAGTATCAAATCCTTAATACTCTTCAAGAAATGACGATGGTCTTTACAGCTTATCAAACTTCCTACGACTGTAGCGATCAAATTATGTGTGAAGTTCTTGTTGTCGGCTTCACTGGTCAACTCAAAGGTTAGTGGGATCATTATCTCACTGATACCCAGCGTAACGACATTTAAAATGCCGTTAAAAATGACCCTGATGGCTATCCTATCCTTAGTGATGGCAAACCTATCCTTGATTCTGTAAACGCGTTAATCTTCGCCATTGTTCAACATTTCATTGGTGACACAACTATCTGGCGTGATAGATCTGCTGAGCTTCTATCCAATCTCAAATGTAAAACCTTAGCTGACTTTAGGTGGTATCCTGATACCTTCCTCACTAGGGTTTATACTCGAGAAGACTGTCAACAACCTTTCTGGAAGGAGAAATTCTTCGCAGGTCTTCCTAAATCTCTAGGTGATAAAGTTAGAGATAAAATCCGTGGTCAATCTCTTAATGGAGAAATCCCTTATGAGCAGTTGAGTTACGGACAACTCATTGCTTTCATTCAAAAAGTCGCCCTAAAAATCTGTCAAGATGATAAAATCCAATCTCAACTTGCCAGAGAAAAGGCTTAAACTAAGCGGGAGCTTGAAAACTTCTGCGAACAATTTAGTCTTCCTTGTGCTAGGAAGAAGAAGACTAAACCAAAACAGATTCATCCTCAGAATCAAAGACCCAAATACTTTAAACATAAAGCTTCAACCAAACCGAGAAGACTTAAGCAAGAGTTTAAGTCAAAACCTCCAATTGATAATATCAATGTCCGAAGAAACCTGTAATCTGCTATAACTGTGGCAAACCTGGTCACATTAGCAAATACTGTTAGCTTAAGAAAAAGATAAAAGCCTTAAATCTTGATCAAGCTGTTAAAGAACAACTTAACAATCTTCTTATCGAATCATCTGAAGAAGATTCTAAAAAAGAATTTTCTAAAGATCTAAACCAAATCCAAAATGATGACATCTCATCATCTGATGGAGATTCAGACTCTCCAGTAGTTAATGTTTTAACTAAAGAACAAGATCTTCTATTTGAAGTTCTTAATTATGTCGAAAACTCTAAAGAACGAAGTGTCTTCTTACAAAAATTCAAGTTAATCATTGAAGAATCTTCTTCTAAAACCCTTAAGAATCCAATTCTTAGGAATAAATATGATCTTAAAGAAACCATAAAGAAGCTTGAAAAATCTTCTTCTAAAAAACCCGTCACTCTTCAAGATCTTCAGTCTGAAATTGACCAACTTAAGATTGAAGTTAAAAAACATAAAGAAGAGCAACAACTTCATTCGTTTATCATCTCCCAGATAGGTGATATGCAATCAGATTCAGAATCTGAAAAATTTGAAAAAATTTCTGAATCTTCAATTGTGGTTAAATCCAATTTACCACCTGATAATGATGCCTTCTGTGACATTATCAATCAACTAAGAATTCAAAAATTCTTTATCAATATTACCATCAAAATTGATGATTTTGTTCTAAATACGGTTGCACTATTTGATACCGGTGCAGATTCAAACTGTATTTTGGAGGGTATGGTCCCGACAAAGTATTTTGAGAAAACTACTGAGCGGCTCAATATCGCTAGTGGATCCAAACTGAAAATACAATACAAACTTTCATCCGCAATCATAGAAAACCAGGGTTTCCAACTAGAAACCTCCTTTCTGCTTGTCAAGAATCTCAAAGGTGAAGTCATCCTTGGAACCTCATTCATAAGGTCTCTCTTCCCTTTGCAAATCACTGAAGAAGGTATTATTACCCAGCATCTTGGCAAAACTATCTGTTTTTCGTTTCTCAGAAAATCGATTCTTAAAACTCTTAATCCGATTGTTAATCTAATTAACAATAAACAGAAACAAATTAAATATCTTAAGGAAGAAATTTTTTATAAGAATATTGAAACTCAGCTTTCTCAACCTCAGGTTAAGAAACGTATTCATTCTCTCCATCTTCAAATCCAAGACTCTATCTGTTCTGACCTTCCTAATGCTTTTTGGGAAAGAAAGAAGCATATGGTTGATCTTCCATATGAAAAAGACTTTAATGATCGAATGATCCCAACCAAAGCTCGTCTTATCCAGATGAGTCATGAACTTCTTGATTTTTGTAAAACCGAAATCAATGATGTTTTATCTAAAGGTCTCATTCGTAAGAGTAAGTCTCCTTGGTCTTGCTCTGCCTTCTATGTCAACAAAGCTGCTGAGATCGAAAGAGGAGCTCCGCGCCTTGTCATAAATTTCAAATCGCTTAATCAAGCCCTTCAATGGATTAGGTATCCTATTCCCAACAAAAGGATCTTCTCAAAAGACTCCATTCGGATAAAATCTTTTCTAAATTCGACATAAAGTCAGGACTTTGGCAAATCCAACTCAAGGAGTGTGATCGTATAAGACGGCCTTCACTGTGCCTTTCGAGCAATATGAATGGAATGTAATGCCCTTCGGATTAAAAAATGCTCCTTCGGAGTTCCAGAGAATTATGAATGAAATCTTTAATTCATATTCAAACTTTACGATCATATACATTGATGATGTTCTTGTATACTCTCAATCTATAGATCAACACTTTAAACACATTAATATTTTCATTAATGTAATTAAGAAAAATGGTTTGGCTGTATCCAAATCAAAGATTAACTTGTTCCAAACTCAAATTCAGTTTCTTGGCCATAATATTTATCAAGGAACTATCAATCCTATTAATCGAGTTATTGAATTTGCTGATAAATTCCCCAATCAAATTATTGACAAAAATCAACTTCAAAGGTTTCTTGGCTGTTTAAACTATGTTGCTGACTTCTTCCCTCAGCTAAGTAATCTTATTAAACCTCTGCATGATCGTCTGAAAACCAATCCACCTCCATGGTCAGATATTCATACAGGTATTGTCAAACAGATTAAATCTCGGGAGAAGTCTCTTCCATGTCTTTACCTCCCCAATCCCGAAGCCTTTAAAATTGTAGAAACCGATGTCTCTGACATTGGTTATAGTGGCATTCTCAAACAATGTGTCGCAGACAAAGAGCATGTCATTGCATATGCATCAAAATATTAGAATTCTGCTCAACAGAATTATTCAACCGTGAAACAAGAAATTTTGGCAATTGTTTTATGCATTACAAAATTTCAATCTGACTTATTAAATCAAAAGTTTTTGGTTCGTGTTGACTGTAAATCTGCTAAAGACATTTTATTAAAAGATGTTAAAAATTTAGCCTCAAAACAGATTTTTGCAAGATGGCAAGCCATCCTTTCTGTCTTTGATTTTGATATTGAATATATCAAGGGAACCTCAAACACTTTACTTGACTACCTTACTCGTGAATATCTTCAGGGAAAGTAGCAGAATGCCTCGAGGAGGCTCTTCATCCTCATCATTCCCTTCCCGCGGAAGGGGTAACAAAGGAAAAGGTAAGTTGGTTCTAACCGAATCAGCTATTAATCAATCTTTTGAGTCTTCTACTCTTCCAGAGTCATCTACTCAGATCCAAACCTCTCAATCTGGTACCCGCAAACAAACGTTTGATGATTACCCTATTCAAACACTATAAGCTTTCCAACAACAGGGACTTACCAAACTCCCAGAGAATCTTAGGCTGAAATAGCCTCCCAGGATGACCTTGACACCCTCATCCAAAAATAGAAAAACAAGGAAATTATTGTCAATTCCCCCAGCAAACAAATTGTTATGTCTCAACCTTCCTCGGTTCAGACCCAAACAGGGTACATCACCAAAACTGATTTCACCCTTGCAGTCATACAAATGGAAAGAGATTTCTGGGATGTTAATCCTAAAATCGCTGCTGAAAGAATCTTCCCCAGAAGATTCTTATTTAAACCTTTATCCCTCATAAAAGACCAAAAGTTTTATGAATATGTCCTTCTGGCTACTGGTTCTGTTGCCTTAAAACATTTCAAAGAAAATGGAATTATCCATTACTCGACTTGTCAAATTTTGAAATTCGTTTCTCTTTCTGACTGGGGTCAAGCCTTCCACTTGACTAAGAAATTTCCAAAAATTTATAACCCAATTGGTTTTGATTACTTTGATTATCTCCAGGCCTGGTATAATATGTTCTGGATCAAAATCGAAGCTGATAGTCATTCCTGGCTGATCTATTTCAAAAGAAATGTCAAGTATGACTTCCCAAACTGGTTTGCGACTTGCTGGGCTTTCTTTGGTCCCATCCCTGACATCCTTCCAGCTGATGTTCTTGAAGGATTCAAATATTTTGAGAAGCGATTTGATCGTTCTGACTTCTAGCCGATCGAATTACACTTCTTTTCCAAGTTCTCCATCTCATGGGTTTGCTTATGGCATTTCATCTACCGGAAGGGATTCCCTGGATTCCTGCCTTTGATGGACAGACAAGCTGCTATTAAATGGTGGAAGAATTTTGATGGTTCTCATGCCATTATTGACGGCGTCAAACAATGGTTTTCTCAAAACTAGAAGTCTCTGAAGCCTGCTGACCCTGAGGTTAGCATCTTTCTCAACCAGAGAGCTCATGCTACTGCGGCTCTCAATGCATCAGCTTCAAAAGAAGAATTTGAAGAAAATCTTAGAATCATTCTCCAGAATATTGAAGAGGAGAAATCTGAGTCTAAAACCAAAAGTAACTCAGAATCTGGCCTTCAGAACAAATCAGATTCTGGTTCTTATAATCAAAATGAAGACGACTGTTATGGCAAAGATCTTGACAGTCAAAGTGTCAATCTCAGCGATGACGAATAGTCATCCTTACGGCTAGTTACTGTAGCAGGGTCGCTGTACACATTCGTTCACCGAGCGAGCAGAAGACTGCTTTGCTACGTTCATTTGTAGCGGGATTTCATTTTACTGTTTGTAATAGTAAAATTTTGTCTATTTAACATTCTGTCTTCAGACATGCAAGGCATTCGAAAATTTTAGCCTTTCTTTAGTTTTCTCTAAGCCTTACAGAGTGATCAGAGAGAGTGAGTTCTCCTCCCTCTTCCCTCACCTTCCAAACTTGTAATCTTCAGTTTATTTAATAAAATATCAATCTTTTCTTTATATGTAACTTATTCTTCTCTTCTTATCCCTTCGTTGAATCTCGCCGTCTTTGACGCACTTTCGATTTTCACTTTAATGTTTTAATTTTATTTTATTTTCTGCATTTCATTTACATGTAAGCAGTCCGTCTGCATCTTACTTCTCTCTATCCTACTCTCTTTTTCCCCTCCGTTTTTCCCGTGACCGTCTGCATCCTACTTCTCTCTATCCCGCTTTCTCTTTCCCCTCTGTTTTTCCCGTGATCTTCGCCCTATAACTCTGGTATCAGAGCCTGATGGGGAAGTAGGAAAGTAAATGAATGGAGTTTAAGTTGTTTTTATCTTATTGAACCGGATATTAACGTTGTTATATTATAATGCTTTGATATATATCTGATCTGCTTATTTCTTTGTTAAATCATGTTATAACCTGTTAAAACTGGAAATTATTGCTGGATCTGGAAAGTACGCAATTTATGTTACCCTATCTTGGACTGGACGGTACATAATACCTGTGTTGGATCTTTGCTGTGGGGCTGTAGCAGTAAGTCCTAGTGGTGAAGGGCAGTAAGTCTAATTCGACGATGCTTCCACAAGAAGTGATAGTTTGGGTACAGTGGTGACCTTGGACCAAGATCTGGTAAATGTTTGCGGTGGCTGTAGATCTGGACATAACTAAGGACTTAAAAGGTTAAAATATGATTTAATAGTTGATAATCATCTCAGATCTAAATCAAAGTATAAAATAATCTGGTAATCTTAAGATCTAGTTCAGAAGATAAATTTAACTTAAATCTCCTCATTTCTGCTTCTATAGAACTGAATGATGGCTATGGTATCGGGGGTTCATACATCTTATCTGCTTTTGATCTTTTATCTTTTGCGTTTATATTTCTGTTCTTATTTCTGCTTTATTGTTCCTTGCTCTCCTGTAACCATGTTACGATCTTTGTCTTTTGCTTTCTCCAAACTGACAATCAAGTCATCCCAACCTTCATCTTCTTCTCTTTCTGAAGATCAAACAAAACAAACTAAAACTGACATCTTTAATGAAGAAATTCATTTTGAAGACATAAACCAAGATTTTGACAATTGGGAAATTCCCAGAATTTCCACAAACAATCTCTACAAACCTGAAGGAAGTTTCTTTAGGAGTTCTGATTATGTTATTAGGACTGTAGAGAAAACAATCATAATTGAATCCGATGATGAAGAATTTTTCTTATTATCTGGAGAATCAATTAAAAAACACAAATCAAAATACAACTTTCTGCATATTGCTTGTGTGCAGGTTGCTGTCAAGCCTTTAATCCGCGATGGGTTAAACGCGTCTATCCTTCTCTGTCTAAGAGATGTTCGTCATAACGAATTCCACGAGTCACTGCTTGGAACCGTAGAAATAAGCTTAGGTTATGGCCCAATCTACTTCAATTGCTACCCTGATAAAACGGTTAGTCTCCAAGACAAAAACATCTTAGACTGTCTTTTCCTAAATCTAAAAGTCTGCAGCTTAAACATGAAGCCCGGATCTGTCCCTTTGTCTTTAATCTATAGGATTCAATATAAAGTAATGAATTCTTCCATCTCTAAAGCCTTAAAATCTAAAGAAAAAGGTGTCACAACCTTATTTTTGACTGATACATCTAAGGCCAACGTTGTTGTCCCAAAAATGATCCGATGGGAGGATGTGATTCTCCCTCAAAAGTGGACTATGGATGAAGCTGCACCAGCTTTGCCCAGAGAATCTCCTGAGATTCAAGAAATTGTCCAACACCAATCTGGAAAAGTTGAACTAACGTTTGAGCGAAGAAACTCTTTTAGCTCATCTAGATCTTTTAGATCTACCTCAACAAGATCTGATAATTTTAGGTCTGCTATGTCTAAAAAATCTTTCTCAATTGTAGGATCTTCTTCTACAATTCATCTATAGGGTTTAGACACATCGTCGACCCTCCCTAAACCTATCTACCAGCAGGAAGATAACCAAGACCAGAGATCTATTCTCTCTCCAACTTTCTCTGATATGAATGATGTCCATGATTAGTACACCATTCGTAATTGATAAACCAACCCTTAAAAAAGACTTCTTTTCCGAGGCATGGACTCCTCAACGAGAGTGGTTTTTTGCTAATTATAAGGGTGAAAAGAAAACTAAAATCCAAAATAAATGGTATACATTTATGGAAAACGTTCAAACCAATGTTCCTTTCTTTGACTGGTTTCATGCCTATCTTACTAGGAATGAAATTCCTTATCCTTAGAGCATCGGTCTGATGGAGGATCTATCTGTTAACGTCTTAACAGTCTGGCATCGCAAGGATGAAACCCTTGTGAAATCTATTCTTCCTCCTCAAAGTTCTTATTTTCTGGATAAGAAAGATAAAAATAATAAACCCGTCGTCACCTCTCCTTTTAAATCTAGAGCTGACGATGAACCCATAGGATCTCATGATATTAAAAGTCTTATGGAACTAAATAATTATACAAATAAATATCTCGAAGTCTTAGGTGAAAAAATCTTAAACAAAGAACCTAAGAATAAAGAAAAACAACCTCAAGATAAACCTTCGATTTCTGGAACTAAGATTGATAAAACTAGAATCGAAAAACCCATCTTCAAACCATTTAGGGTTTCTAAACAAGTAAAAGAATCCATCAAACTCTTGAAAAAAAAGAATTTAGGTAATCCTAATTCTAATCCAAATACTGATTTAGTCAGTGAAATTGTCTCAAAATTAAATCGTATTCCGCCTGTTGACGATGTCATCCCGGATACACCTCAATCTGAAACCTCCAGAACTTCCAAACCGTTGATTATCAACACACTCAAGCAATCTGATTCACAGTCTAAACCAGATTGTTGATCTGAACAAAGTTCTGAAATCAAAGTCAACCCAGTTATTAGTAAAGTTCTTAACTGGAAAAATCCTTCTAAACTTTATTATCAGCGAGCAACTCCTCCTGATCTGTTGCTTGAAGAACGTGACCCAACGTTTAAATCTTTTAGCGCCAACAATGTTTATGTCTGGGATATAGATGGAAAGACTGAGTATCAAATCCTTAATACTCTTCAAGAAATGATGATGGTCTCTACAACTTTTCAAACTTCCTACGACTGTAGCGATCAAATTATCTGTGAAGTTCTTGTTGCCGGCTTCACTGGTCAATTCAAAGGTTGGTGGGATCATTATCTCACTGATACCCAGCGTAACGACATTCAAAATGCCGTTAAAAATGACCCTGATGGCTATCCTATCCTTACCGATGGCAAACCTATCCTTGATTCTGTAAACGCGTTAATCTTCGCCATTGTTCAACATTTCATTGGTGACACAACTATTTGGCGTAATAGATCTGCTGAGCTTCTATCCAATCTCAAATGTAAAACCTTAGCTGACTTTAGGTGGTATCGTGATACCTTCCTCACTAGGATTTATACTCGAGAAGACTGTCAACAACCTTTCTAGAAGGAGAAATTCCTTGCAGGTCTTCCTAAATCTCTAGGTGATAAAGTTAGAGATAAAATTTGTGGTCAATCTCTTAATGGAGAAATCCCTTATGAGCAGTTGAGTTACGGACAACTCATTGCTTTCGTCCAAAAAGTCGCCCTGAAAATCTGTCAAGATGATAAAATCCAATCTCAACTTAACAGAGAAAAGGCTCTGATACCAGAGTTATAGGGCGAAGATCACGGGAAGAACGAAGGAGAAAAAGAGAGCAAGATAGAGAGAAGTAGGATGCAGATGGACTGCTTATGTCAAAATGAATTTCTTCATTAAAGATGTCTGTTTTAGTTTGTGTTGTTTGATCTTCAGAAAGAGAAGAAAATGATGGTTGGGATGACTTGATTGTCAGTTTGGAGAAAGCAAAAGACAAAGAATGTAACATGGTTACAGGAGAGCAAGAAACAATAAAGCAGAAATAAGAACAGAAATATAAACGCAAAAGATAAAAGATCAAAAGCAGATAAGATGTATGAACCCCCGATACCATAGCCATCATTTAGTTCTATAGAAGCATAAATGAGGAAATTTAAGTTAAATTTATCTTCTGAACTAGATCTTAAGATTACCAGATTATTTTATACTTTGATTTAGATCTGAGATGATTATCAACTATTAAATCATATTTTAACCTTTTAAGTCCTTAGTTATGTCTAGATCTACAGCCACCGCAAACATTTACCAGATCTTGGTCCAAGGTCACCACCGTACCCAAACTATCACTTCTTGTGGAAGCATCATCGAATTAGACTTACTGCCCTTCACCACTGGGACTTACTGCTACAGCCCCACAGCAAAGATCTAACACGAGTATTATGTACCGTCCAGTCCAAGATAGGATAACATAAACTGTGTACTTTCCAGATCCAGCAATAATTTCTAGTTTTAACAGGTTATAACATGATTTAACAAAAAAATAAGCAGATCAGATATATATCAAAGCATTATAATATAACAATGTTAATATCCAGTTCAATAAGATAAAAGCAACTTAAACTCCATTCATTTACTTTCCTACTTCCCCATCAGTCTCTGGCGTGATCAGATATATATCAAATCCTTAATACGCCTCAACAATGTTGATGCATTGGAAATAAGTATCAAATCCTTAAACTCCGTTCATTTACTTTATTAAATCCCTTATATATATATATATATATATATATATATATATATATATATATATATATATATATATATATATATATATATATACTTTTTATGTGCTTTGCTCTTTTTAATTATTATATTCTTGAGCACTTGGGGCCCATATTTTTGCTTTCTTGTTTGTTTCCTTTTTATTTTGAAGGTCTAATGCTTTCTCAGCAAAATGCAACCAAGAATCTTATGGTTGGCTCAGTTTGACCTTTAAGTTTAAATCAAAATATGAGATCCTTTGAGAGCATATTGACTTAATGCTTCAGGGATCCAACGTCCCTTTAGCTCGAGCAAGTATCGAGGTTCAAGACCTTTTAGTTTGATGACTTAAGTTCGAATTTGAGATCCGTTAACTTAGCTTATACGAATTTGCTTTAGGAGTCATGTCCTTTTACCATTGCGGCGATCTTGTGTTAGGAAGAGTGAACGACCAATTTTAACTAAATGTGCCTCATTTTCATTAATTGACTTCTTTTCATTTACAAAAAATTGAGGGCATGTTTAAAAAAGAAAAGGCTTATTAAGCTTCTTACTGTAATACTTGCGCATATTGATGGTGTGCCAAGATCTCAGTAGTTCCCTTCTAGTAGAATTTGCGATCTTATACGCGCCCTTGCTCAACACCTAGATGACTTTGTATGTGCCTTCCCAGTTGGCGGCTAGTTTTCTATCTTTCGAGTTTCGTCCTTCAATTGAGGCTTTCCTTAGGACAAGATCTCCCGTTTTGATGCTTCGTGGGGAAACCCTTTTGTTGTAATGTTGGGTGTTTCGTGACTTGAAAGACACCTTTCTTATATGGGCTAGGTCACATTGCTCTAGAACAAGGTCGAGCTCTTCACACAGGATCCCATCGCTGAGCTCTTAGGATAAGTTTTCACGTCTCCAGGTCGGTTCATCGATTTCTACTAGGATTATGGCCTTATAACCATAGATCAACCTGAAAGGCATTTCCCCTGTCACTAAGTGGGGGGTTGTTCTATAGGTCCATAAAAGATAGCTCAGTTGATCAACCCATTCTCTTTTTACGTCTTTAAGTCTCCTCTTCAAGCCTTTGAAGATGACCTTGTTGACGGCTTCAGCTTGTCCATTAGCCTAAGGGTTCAACCAAGGTGAAGTGTTGTTTAATTTTAAGGTCAGAGTAGGCTTCTCTGAACTTTCTATCAATGAATTGTGTCCTGTTGTCCATCATTATCAACTCTAGTATCTAGAAATGTCAAATGATACTTTTCTTGAGGAATTTCTTCACCCTCTTAGCTGTGATGGTGGCCAAGGGCTTCACTTCGATCCACTTGGTGAAGTAGTCAACAATAACTATTACGTACTTCAATTGACCCAGGGCTTGCGAAAAAGGTCCTAGAAGGTTAAGGCCCCATTTGCAAAAAGGTCACAGAAATGATATGGTGGAGAGCTCCTCAGGTGATGCAGTTTTGATGTTAGAGAATCGCTAACACTTGTTGCATCTTTGCACATAAATCAACGTATCAGATCCCATAGTTGGCCAGTAGTATCCTACTTTTAGGGTTTTTCTTACAAGGGTTTTCCCCCTAAGTGTTGGCCATAACATCCTTTGTGGATTTCAAGACATATTGGGCCTCATTTAGTGTAAAACATTTTAATAAAAGGGTTGAAAAACCACGACGATGGAGGTATTCTTCGACAAGAACATACCAAATCAAATCACAGATTACTTTTTTGGCTGCTTTGGAATCTCTAGGAAGCAACCCATCTCGAAGGTAGTCTGTCACGGGCTTCATCCAGTTGTTGTCTTTGCTGATTGCCATGACATTCTCGGGTTCAATGATGCTTTTAGTGGAGAGGGTTTCCTGGATGACAGATCGATTATTCCCGGGGCTTTTGGTGCTGGCTAGTTTGGATTAGACATCCACCTTGGAGTTTTGCTCTCAGGGAATGTGATCTATCTTCACCTCGACAAACCTTTCCATGAGCCTTTTGACTTTGGCAAGATATTTCTACAACTTTGGGTCTTTAGCTTGATAATCTCCCAAAACGTAGGAGGCCACCAACTGTGAGTCACTGCATAACCTTACTCTACTTGCACCAAGGTCTTTCGCCATAAGGAGCCTGATGATCATTGTCTCATATTTTAATTGATTATTCAATGTGGGAAACTTAAACTTAAGGAATTGCTCAACTGTGACCCCTTTGGCATTTTCTAACATTATTCCAACCTTGCTACCCTTCGGGTTCAATGCTCAATCGACATAGACTACCTATTCTTTTGCTTCCTCTACTGCGGGGCAAATGGTGAACTCTGCCACAAAGTTGGATAAGGCTTGAGCCATTATTACCTGCCGAGGTTCATACCCTATTTTGAACTCTGAGAGCTCCACATTCTCTCCTCGAGCTCAAGCCTATTTAACACTTTTCTGATTAGTTGGTCTGTCCTAACTATCACGTGGTGACACTAAAAGTATTAGCAAAGATGTCTGATGGATACGAGGAGGGCAAATGCCAGTTTTTCTATTCTATGATAACGGAGCTTGGGCCCTTGTAGTACCTTACTACCAAAATAAATGAGTTTCTACTCGTCCTTCATCTCTCGTACTAGCACTAAGCCCACTGCTTCTTCTGCAAGTAAAGTTAAGGATAAAGATTTTCTCCTTCATCCGGTCTGGTGAGGATAGGAGGTGTGGACAATGCTTACTTCAAACTTTGGAAGGCCTCTTCGTACTCCAAGGTCCACACGAAGTCTCTCCTTTTTTAAGGAGCTTGAAGAAAGGCAAAGCTCTTTGTGCATATCTGGAGACAAATCTAGTGAGGGCAGTGATACGACCTGTTAATTGCTAGATTTCTTTTATGAAGGTAGGGCTTTTCATGGCTATGATAGCTTGACATTTTTTATAGGTTTGCTTTAATCCCTCTATGAATTAGCGTGAATCCCAATAATTTCTTTGCTTGAACTTCAATGATGCATTTCTCTAGGTTTAATCGCATGTTATATTTGCAAGGTTGTGAAAATAATTCTACGAGGTTAGACACGTGATCATTGAAGGTCGGCATCTTTACAATCATGTCGTTGGTATAGACCTCCAACACCTTGTCAATCTGATCTTCGAAGACCTTATTGATCATTCTTTAATAAGTGGCCCTTGCATTTTCAACCAAAAGGGCATCACTTTCTAGCATTATCCTGCTCTTTCTGTGATAAAGGCTATCTTTTCCTCATCCTTGTGGTGCATTGGGATTTGATTTTATCCCGAGTATGCATCCTTGTAGGATAAGTACTTGTGTAACACTCACCGTAAGGTATCACATTTAATACTAATACTAATATAACTTACCCAAGTTGTAAAAGAATTAATCTTGTAAAAATACTGATTTCAAAATTTCATTTGCCGATAACAGAAACTTATTATTAAAATAAATAAAACCATAAACCCAATATGTAACTAAATAATACTCACCATAATGTACATATAGGTGAAACCTTGTTCACAAATAATTTACATAAATAACATTGTACCTCCAAAAAGATAAATATATGCAAATTGTTATACCAAAACATAAACTACTCAAACTCAAAACTTCTAAGGAGAAAGTCTCTCAGAAGGATCTTCCTCAGTCTCCTCAGAAGATAGAGGCCCCGGGTTCGGTGCAGTCCTAGGAATAGGTGTATGCGTAGATGATACCATGAAGTTCTCCCTAGGGGTATAAGGACGAACTTCCCACAAATCCATCAGAGGCATATTGAACTCTAAATGCACAGATACAGTAGAAGACAAAATAGGGTTCCTATCACAGGTCCAACTAGATGTCAGGGTCACATCCCCTATATAAACAACTCGATCGTTCTCCAAGTCTATATCCTAAGCAGCTGTACCCTCATGAAAACGTGCACGCATATACCCAAGAATCATACGCCGAGAAGCCATAACAGAAAACAAATAAGTTATCCCAAACAGAAACCGGGTGATCCTGGCTCATCGTCTACACCGTCTTTAAGTAATATGAACATACAATATAGCAAACATAATATGAAGAGGTGAGATCCCCTACATTAATACCAGCATGGCAGTATAGAAATGTCAGTAAACATATAGATATAGTATTAACACATCGAACCATGTTATCACATCACAAATAATATATCAGATAAATATAATTGTCACATCAATATGCTGACCACTATGCATATGTACACAGACCAATTCCTACTCCATGGAGCTAATCACAATTTCAGAGAGAATGATCCAAAAGATTTGTCTGTTTCTCGTTAGCCCAAAATAAAGTGCTAAAATAGAATTTTAACGTAAACAACATGACTTATACAAGACAGTATATGCCAGATCGTGATTAAGAATAGTGCTTTGTTGAGATCGTTAGTGCGTTGCCCAGTACCACGGCCCTGAAGAGCTACCAACTGGCTACATGTGGAATCCTCCGCATACCAACGCCTCTAAGTTCAACCAGTGAACAACACTACACATATCGTACTCACACTAAGGTGTAATTCATCTCCTAGGCAACTCGTCTTTACCAAATAAAAGCTGACACAGTATTCAATGCATGATGTATGATTCAAATACATATACAAATATCATTATCATTGTTTTTCATAAAAACACACCATCACATGGCAGTACTATTTTCCAACACAACCGGGTCCACAACGTCGGCCCGACAGCAATTTGCTGTTATTTTCAATCGCATAGTACTTTTACCGCATTTTCACAATCGCATACAATTTTTCTTATATTTTCAAATCGCATAAATATTTTCCAACGTTCTTGCAATCGCAGAAATATTTTCAAACATTTTCTAAATTGCATAGAGATTTTGAAATATTTTCTCAATCGTGTAGCGATTTTAAATTATTTTCTCAATCGCGTAAGTTGAAAAACACTATTTTGAAAAAGCGTAAGATTTTATCACTATTTTTTTCAATCACGTAAAATATTTCTTAGCTTTCTAAATTAAATTTTGAAACTTTCTTTACAATATATATATTTTAGCCTTACTTATAATATTTTCTCATTAATATTCCTTTAAAGAGTATTTTCTACTACTTCTCACAAAATTTACATTTCTTTGATTTAATCCAATATCACAGCTCAAAACTTACTAATGCTCCTCAAAACCCAATGAGTGAGCTATACATCAGTAAACTTTAAGTTATAAATTTATTTCCATTTATAATCAAATTTCTTTTCCATTTGATTCCAAAAACTTGTTTCTTTTCTTTTTATATCTGAAAATCCACTAATTTAAATTCTGATTACTTAAACCCTTAAATCTGCTCTTAAGAAATGATTTTTGACCTAGATTAATAAAACTTGGCATATTGGCCGAAATTCATCTAATGTTCCATTATAAAATATTTCTTCATTTTATAATTTATATTTCTTTGTAAAAAAAATCTCTAATCCAATTACTTGTTACTAAATCACTTAATTTCATGATTAGTAAAATAATTTAGAAAGATTTGCTCCAAAAATGATGTTGATGTCATGAGTCTCTAGGTTCTTTGGAACCTTCATACTCTTCCTCTTCATGTGAATCACATCCTACCATACACACCAATCATCATGCTTCTATAAACACATATTCATGCTTATCATCAAAGCAATAAAGCATACAAATCCAAACAATCACAAATAATGAAGGCTTAAACAATTAAGTGAATAAATCCTTATAGATTTTTTACCACAAACAATCCATTTCCTCACCACCAACACATGGTTGATGAGGTTATTCTCCCTCTTACCTCAAGGAAGACCAATAACTCCTCTTGATGCCTTCTTGGTAATTTCGTGTAACACCACAACCAAACCCTAGAAAACTTAAACTATAATAAAGTCACAAATCAAGCTTGAAAACAAGAAAACCATGGATCAATCATGGTCTAGAAACTTAAAATCAAATTTAGAATCAAGAAGCAAGAACTTTACCTTGAAGATTAGAAAACCCTAACTTGGATTCAAGGTAGTAAATGGAAGAACTAGGCTAGGTTCACAACATGAAAAGGTCATCGAATAATGTATAGGTTAAGAAAATGAGATTAGATGGAATAATGGAAGCTTGGACGTTTTATGGTGGTGTGGCCAAGAGCTTCATGAAGGAGGAAGGTAAGATTTTTCTTTGTGTTTAGAAGATAGAGAATGGATAGAAAAGCTTTTTGATCACAAAGTGTGATATGCTTAAGTGAAATATCCTAAAACTAAAGCTCCTAGTTGTGGAGTGCTATCACATGGAGAGTCAAAGACTTAGCTAACAAGTTTGTGAATGAGCACATGGTGTTGGTCACAAGCTTGTCATTCTATTGGTTCATGCTTAAGGAGTCATGGCATGAATCACAAATTCTAGAAGGTGCAAGAACCCTCCTTGGCCGTGGAGCTCAAGGAGAAAGCTTACCAAGTTTTGATTCAATTAATTCCAATTATGCTTAGGTTAACTAGTTAGTTACTCTAGGTTTATGACTAAATTTTCAAGCCATTAATATTGACTAATTTCCATTGGTTCACCTTAAGCATCAAGCCTTCTAATTGGTTCACAAAATGAGTCACCAAGACTTTTTGCAAAGACTATTATCCAATGGATCAAAGTTACAGAAACTATTACCCAATGGACAGAAGTTACTGCTCACAAGTCAATAGATATTGTCCAATGGATAATAAAACGTGAAATTTTTTATTTGAGAGATAAATTCTAAAAATTAAAAGATTGAGAACTGTGTCTCTCGGATTCGGGTTTAGTAAGCTCTCCCGGTCCCGAATAAATCGTCAAAGATTTTCTCCGGCTCAAAAATTTATTTTCTTGGCCTAACACATAAAGTTCAAAAATAATTACAGAGCAGTCAAAATAAATTTAACAGTGCACAAAAATCACAAAACAATACAATCAGGCATTAGAGAGAAATAACAAATTTCGAGGTGTTACAACTTGTGGCCAAACGATCCATCTGCCGCTTGTCAATGTTAGGTAATGGGTAAGGGTCCTTTGGGAAGCTTTGTTGAGGTATATATAGTCCATACACATGCGTCATTTCTCAAAGGACTTCTTCACCAAAACTATATTGAAGAGCCAAGTGGTGTATATCACCTCCTTGATGAATGTTATGCCCATATTTTATAGCCTTAAATTGGATAAATTGTGATGATTTGATTAATTTATGTTAAAATTTATGCCACATTTAATCTATTTATCCTTGATATCTTATGATTAGTCTTTCTCTATGTTTTTAGGTCCAAAATAGATGTTTTGACATGATTCACAGAATTTTTGACCTTTGTGCGATAAAATGAGCATAACTTGAGCTACAGAGGTCGAAACGAGGTGAATTAGGTGTCCCTGGAAAGCTAAGAAAAATATCTACAACTTTCATAAAGGCAACGTATAAAAAAATGACGTTTTAAGTGATAAAAAAGTTAGACACGGCCGTGACTAACTCATGTAAAGCTTCTGTCAGCTCACACAGCCATGTCTAACTGATCTGAAGCTTCTGACTTGGAGACACAACCATGTCTCATTTAGGCACAGCTGTGTGAGTACTGTTCACTAACGGCTCTACTGTTTTTATGCGTTTTCGGATGACTTTTGATGCTTTTCCCAGAGACAAGGTCATGTCTCATTTAGGCACGGCTGTGTGAGTACTGTTCACTCATGGATTTATGTTATTTAGATGCATTTTTTTATGAATTTCAACGCGTTTTCTCAGAGACACTGCCATGTCTCCCAGAGACACAGTCGTGTCTCCCTCCAGACTTGTAAAAAAAGCTAAAATTGTTTATAAAAAGAATGGGAAAGACTACAGAAAAAGGAGAGACGTAAAGGGACATAGAGAGCAAGGGGAGAGGTTGCTGAAACACCAAGGGAGGTCCCCTGGAATGAAGAAACCAAAGAGGGGAATGACAAACCTCTAAGGTAGATCCTAGAAAGGGGAGAAAAGTCTTAAGGGCAGAAGTCCCCAAGAAAGGAAGCCCAAAGGAGGAAACTCTGGGGACAGAAATGGTGGATTAGCTGCAGAGGAGTTTAAGAGGTACAAGGATTTGAGGCAAGGGCTTGGGAGGCAAGATCAAGAGCTATTGAAGATCAACCAATGATGTTCTTTTTCTCTATCTTTTCTTTTATTTTAGAATCATGGTTGTCTCTTTAATCTTTATTCTTATTTGTGCTTTAATTGCCATGAGTGGCTAAACCCCTTTATCTAGGATTGGGATGAAACTCTTTATTTCTTTATGATGAATTGATTATTGTTGTTTTTAATTCATTCTTAGTGTTCTTAATGTTTGTGGTATGTTGCGCGCCATATTTACATGATCTTAGGCTTTAGATGAAGGATCGAAAGAAGAAATCTAATTGCTTGATAATCTAAGAATTGAACTTAGAAATTAATGCCTAGACATAGGGTTAAATCCTTCGAGGGTCAAACGATTGTCATGAATCTTAATGGGTTAGAACTTGGATTAATTGCCATGAGAATGGAATTGATAAAATTTTAGCACGTTTTTAGTGCCAAGACATTGAGCTTTAAATAATTTAGGACATATTGCCTTGAAGAACATGAACAATTTAGCATAGAGAATATTGTAGTAGATTCCTAGTCCTAGGCCTTTATCCATGGTTGAATCTCAACTTTTCTTAGTTTAATTAATTTTATTTTATTTTGATTTTAATTTAGTTTTCACCATTGTGTTTGTTCGCTTAAATAATCGAAATCACCGTAAGAGTTAGTAATCAAACGATCCTTGTGGGAACGATATTTATTTTACTACTTGTACGACTCGTGCGCTTGTGGAAAATGTCACAACAATGAACCCAACATTCAAGACTTCTTTGATTTGTTCTTCAATAACCTTTTGGAGTTCTGGCCTTACTTTGCTTTTCCTTTGGCACACCAGTTTGGCATATGGGGAAACTGATAACCAATGGCAAATGAATTTAAGGTCTCAGCCAGGTATATTAGTAACTATCTAGACGAAAAGATCCTTGTTATTTTGCAGAAATGCCCTTAAATCAGTTTCTTCTTCCTTTGACAAGCTAGCTCTAATCTTTGTGGTTTGACCTGGGTGAGGTCTGACCTGCACTTTAATGAGCTGGGCATCGGGTTGTGGCATTTTTTCCTTCATCTTGGACCGGACATCCACCTTCGTTATCATCATAGATGTCAACTCTTAACCGTGGGACTATGTCTCCCATCTTGCCTGATCCGCTCTTTCTGCTATCTCTAGGCTAAGGTTGTAACATCTTCGAGCGAACTCTTGGTCTATCTTCACTGTTACTACCTCGCCTTTCTCCATTACAGAGTTCAGGGCCAAGTGGTAGGTGGAAACTGTAACTCCAAAGGCATTGAGAGAGGGTCTGCCAAGGATTAAATTGTATGCAAAATGGCAATCAACAACTAAAAACTTAACTTTTACTTTTTTTTTTTTTACGTTTTTTAGTTTTTTCCTTCAAAGCTTGCCCCTAGGGTTAGATATAGCTCTACATATCCTTTGAGCCTCACCTTCCCCCCAAGAACCCTATTAAATTAGTGTCAAAGGGTTTTAGGTTAAAGAGGGGAAGCACGAGGTTGCAAAAGCACTCCATGAAAAGTATATCCAAGGAACTCCCTTGGTCAACTAAGATGCGCTTAACTCAGGCATTGGCCATGATTCCCGAAATGACCATGAGGTCGTCGTGGTCTGGTAGCCTTCGAGATCATTGTCTGTGAAGCTGATTAATGGGGTTCGAGCACTACTACCTCTCTTAAACGTGGCTGATAATCACATATTTTGTTCATTAAGAAACCCTTATGTTTAGTTATTTACATTCTTCATGTACTTAATTGACTGAATTTGATTATGTTTTGTAAGTTTGAACTCGAATCGGAGTTAATTGATTTTTTCAGCATTATTCGGGTCTTACACTGTTTCTGTATTTTAGCCATATCTTGAGTTCTAAATGTCTGATAATTATGAATTTTACCTTGTAGGAAAGATAAGAGAGAGCTCTACAACTTTGATGAAGAGCTCAAAGTCAATTTCAGACATCTAGTGGAGCTAATTGGGCATAGAAATCAGAATACGGGATTTGTGACTGGAACCCGAACAGTGTGTAGTAACCAGAACATAATTCGAGTTTGGGCATATAAAATGGGCTGAAAATTTGTAATCTGAAAGTTAAGACCCATATGTATAACTTTCATGTCAAGCACAAAACTTGATTCAGGCTCCTTGATGGAGATATTGGGTCTGAAAGTCAAAACAGAGGTGCTGAAACTGGTCCTGAACAGTCTGTAGTAATTGAGTCATATCTTGGGCTGTAGAACGAATTTTTGGGTGTTTCCAGAGCCATTGGAAAGCTTAGACAATTTTCTAGAACTTTCATGAAGACCACTTGGCTCAGAAATGACGAAATCAATGAGTTCAGCAATAAAGAATTTCGGAGACAAGGTAGCTCACCTACTCACCCACCTACTCACCCACCTACTCATCCACCTACTCACCCACCTACTCATCCACCTACTCATCCACCTACTAATCCCATCTACCCATCTACTACTACTTTGAATCCTCTATAAAAGGAAGCATGTGGAGAGCTCTAGGTACAACACACACTTGGTGTTAGAGATAGCTTTTCATAGTTCTTGTATATTTTTCCTTCATTGTAATGGAGAGCTAAGTCACTTCTAGTCAATTCGGGACTCTTGAAGAGATTGTGGCTTGGATTCTTGAGACCTTGGTTATGTAATGTATTTGATTTATAGGTACAACACACACTTGGTGTTAGAGATAGCTTTTCATAGGTCTATGATTGAATCCACCCAATCTCGGATAGATTTCTAAGAATTGATTGTTCTTTTAATTGTTATTTTTTTCAGATCTTGTCATTGTAATCCTTGAACAATCAAAACCCCCCTTTCTAACTTAACTTAATTTGATAAAATTGCATTTACGATCCTTGAGGAGACGATCCGGTGTTGTTCACTATACTTGCAAACTTAGTTAATAACTTCGGTTATAATTTTGATGAGTTCGGCGCTCGTCAAAATTTTGGTGCCGTTTAGGGAACTCGTAGGTGTAATCTTTTCATTTTGAGTAACCTTACTAATTTTTGTTCTTTCTTACCTATTCTAACAGTTATTTTTCATTTACTAACATTGTTCATACCATACTAACGTTTTTATCTTAGCTTTTGAATTTTTCGATTTAGGAAAGACGGAAAAAGTGATTACGGGTAACTATTGCAATTCTCGAACTGAAACATGCCCAGAATGAGCTAAAACATGGTCGGTTGAAGGAAAACAGCCTGAAAAACAAGACTCACAGTAAACTGTGAGGTCACCCGTGGTTTTTCGAAATTTTATCATTTAGACCATTTTTTTTAATTTTTTATTATTTTTTATTGCATTTTCTAGTTCTATTTTTATGTAGATTTTGTCCTGTGTTGCTCCCATAAATTTTAAAAATGTTTAGATACATTAACTAGATTTATTTTTGCATATTGATCCCATACTAACTCTTTCTTTTTAATTTTTTCTTTTTCTTTCATTATCATTTTGTTGCATTACATGTTGCATTTTAAGGATACAATGGACCATGCATAATGGAGTCAAAACTTGAGGAGTTGACTTCTTTGGTAAGACATATAGTAGTGAGACAACAATCACCTGTGCGAGGAAGCTACACTTGTGTGTAACATTTGTTTTTGTTCATCTCACCCTACATATGCATGCCTACACTTCGATATGGTAGTTCTATTTTTCCAGATCAATTTGTTACTGATGGTAGGCTGGTTATTTTCCCGATGAACCACAGTTCAAAGAAGAAACGAGTTATGACCCCTTCTTCAACACATACAACCCTAGTGGGAATACTATCCTGGATCTGGGATATGGCAATACGGCATCACTACAAAGAACAATCATTTCAATATGAGCAGACCATTCCAAATGATAACAAGTCCATCAACCACAAAACTTGAGCCTTCATGGGAGGACTTGATGAAAACCCAAATTGAGTTACAGAGAATTTCACGCCACTATTCAGGATTTAACAACCCAAATTGACCAGGTTGACAACCACTTTGTTAATGAACTGAGATGTCAAGAGTCGAGCCAACTTTTTCCCCAAACAATTCCCAACTCCCCGCATTATAATTGTCATATTGATTTACATGCGACTTAGTTGAGGAAACTCATGATGAGTTGTGTCTTGAATTTCTGATTTAATTGGTTTTGATGATTCTATCAATTGCAACTCATGTGCTGATCATGATGGTGATATAAAATGTATTGTGTGTGCTGAAATTTCTGCATATTTGAAAACTAATGATTCTGTTTACGCAGGATCTAATGATATAGAAGGGTCTATCAACAATGTAGTTGCAGAGTCTACAACACATAGGGATGTGGAGTTGAAGGCCATTGAGGAATTTTCAAAGAAGGAGGAAAGGTAGCAGATGCTAGTAACTACTGAAGTGGATTTTGTTTTTAGGCCATGGTCCAGCATTATCAATGAAAACAGGATTACAAAATTACACGTATTGCATGCCATTGGTGAAGTCAAGGAAGACCAATAGGACCCCAATGTGAACCCTCATGCTTCAAGCTTCACTTGGTCATTACACTTCAACCAATGGGACCGTAGTGGAAGCTATCATGTTCTGTCAACCATAACCTGGTCATCACGTTTCAACCAATGGGATCCTGGTGGAGTCATTTCACCAACCTCACTTAATAAGACCAATGGACACCGCCTCAAACAAGATCATGAACTTCCGAGAGAATGCGAAGTGGAGGTGATGAACCTTCTCCATCGCATTATGAATTAAAAAAAAAAAAAACAATTTGTGTGCCCGACAATGAGGTAGGTAGTGTCACTCGAAGCATGTGGAGGTCATTTTTTCTTCAAATACAACAACTGTGAAAATCTTGCAGTATAGATTTTATTGGCCTACTTTATTAAAGGTGTATTACACCTTTTGCAAAAGTGCGGAAATTGGTCAAAAAGTTCTGCTTTGAGATTATCATCTGCACCTACTCCTTGGAAAATTGAGATCTAGGTGGCGCGGTTCTTTTGTTGTCAGACACGTGTATCCTCTGGGGACGTAGATATTGAGGATCCTAGGAATGGTACTGCGCTTAAGTTAATGGACAAAGACTCAACCATTCCTGGAAAACCAAGTTCTTGAGTTCTTTGTGTTGCCGGTTAAGTGGCGGATACGGTACTCCGTGACTCTCGAGTCGGTTTATTTTTCAGTTTCCCAAAATAACTGAACCCTTCTTCTCCTTCAAAATGGATGTCATTCTTTCAAACCTGAGAAAACATTTTCCTTCTCTTCCTCAAAATGCTCTGAGAAAAATCTACAAAGTTCGATGTGAGAGATTGAGACTGTTAATGCACAAGGGTATGCCAGAAGATGTACGCTGGATAATTGAAGCAAAGGTCCGATTAGCAGGTGAGTCCTCAATTTCATTTGACTCATATATGCCCGGTCTTGGAAGAAGTTCATATTCTAAAAGGAGAAGAGCAAAAAAGTTACAAGTCTGTCACAAATGTGGACGATGGAACTGTAACAAGCGATGTCGTACTTTGGGGATGGTTTCCGCAAATAGAGAAGATAAAATTTTCTTCATTAAGAATGGACTGAGTAAGGAGTCATTAGATAATATCTTATTGACTCTTGAGACGCATTCTTGTGGATTGGTACATCGTGAAATTCTTAAATTGTGGAATCTCTTCAAGGATAAAGAAAAATGCTACAGTCTTGGGAATCTGACTCTAAAAGACCCTGTTTGCCAATTTTTAAGAAAATTGGATGGGAAGTTTATCCTCGACTCATAGAAGACGTTTAAGCCGTTACTGGACATTAAACCAGAGGAAGATGTGAGCCACATCCACAAACAATCTGTACATATCATCATCTTCTTCTTCTTCTTCATGTCATCTTTCAAAAAAAAAAAACAAAAAAAAAATTATGTATACGTCTTATGGTTGACTTTGGTAACACAAACCGTGAATGGGAAAATGCATGCATCCTGATCCAGCCTTCTTAATTGAAAAACAAAGAAGGTAGATTGTATCTCACATGTGAGGCAGCCAGTCGTATTATGGCCACTTGTCCCTTTTGGGAGCCCTATGTTGTGCTGGTCTTGAATGGGTCGAATACTGGTCAACAATGCTTTGGCACAAAGCCGAAAGAGCAGACTACCTCTATCCCAATCTTAAGTAAGTATACACTCATCTTTCATCAAGTTTTTCTAACAATTTCACCAAAAAAAAAACGGACGTGATGTCTACTGCACTCATGACGCGTTGTATAAAGATACGCCATGGAAACTGTACATACAGGTATGTCATCATTTTCTATTTCTTTTATCTTTGTATCATTTTGTTATATTTTGATTTTTGTACAGACGATCCTTTGAGCAGGGTCCTTCGTGGGTTTTCTAGACTTCTTTACCTTGATGGTTTTCTTGAAGTAAAAAAAAAAAAAAAAAAGATTCTGTGTCTCTTAATTTCAACCTTTTCTGACAACAGCCAACCTACCCTTATAGGTGCAATTATTTCCCTTTCCATTCTTTTTCTTATTTAAACACTTCATTTTCTCCATTTTCCTTCAAACTCAGAAACACTCAAAGGGAGGAAGAGTATAGAATGGGGCCTTCTATTCGTAACCTCAAAAATGTCTGTGTTTTTTGTGGGTCGAGTTATGGGAAGGGATTAGAGTTTGTAAACGCAGCTAGCACTCTTGGTCGATCACTTGCTGCGAGGAATATTCATCTTGTATATGGGGGAGGTTGTCGTAGGTTAATGAGGGTTGTATCACTTGCTGCCTTTTTAGGAGGCAGTCAGGTTTTAGGTGTTATTCCTAAACCTTTAGCTGAAAATAACATCACTGGAAGGACCGTTGGAGAAGAAATTCAGGTAACATCTATGCATGGACGAATGAAAACAATGGTTGACAATTCTGATGCATTTCTTGTCTTATCGGGTGGTTTTGGTACTTTGGAAGAAATTTTTCAAATTGTCTCTTGGGCCGAACTGAACATCCACCATAAACCCATTGGTTTGTTGAATGTTAATAATTTCTTTGATCTTTTGTTATTTTTTCTTGACAAAGTCGTGGAAATCAAATTTATCACTCCTTCTAAGAAGACAACTTCTTATCTCTCGCCTCCACTATTGATGAGCTCATTGATAAATTAGAAGCTTTTGAGTATGTACTGATCGGGCATTAGCTCGTATAGATTGGTCAACGAAGCGAAAGGAAGTAACAAGAAAAAAAAAGCTAGATCTGAAACTTTCTCTTTATGGGTTTCATTTTATTGTACTTTGTTTCGTTTAAATTTGTGTCAGCTTTCTCTAACAGGTAATATCTTCTATCTTTTCCTCATCTATATTTTAACATTGAGGACAATGTTGTGATCTAGTTGGGGGGAAGGATAGTTGACCCAAAAAAAACAAAAAAAAACAAAAAAAACAAAAATTTTGTTGTTTTGTTTGGAAAGTATGATATGATTGTCATGTACTTATTAAACCAATTAGTGATGGCGAGTAAGGAGTAATTTTACTCTTGAGACGCAAACTTAATTGGTGGCGAGTAAGGAGTTTTTAGGTAGTAACTAATTAGTACTAAAGTTTTATTGTTTGATTTCTTTTCGGGGTCGATGCGGTGCGATCCGACAACGGTGTGTTTTTTTACGCTTGGCGTTGATTCACTTCTTATCAGGTTGTGTTGCTCTTTTCTATATCTCTCTTTCACATTGAAGGCAATGTTATATTAAGCGTGGGGGAGAGATTTCAACATGTTCTTTTTGTAAATAAAAAAAAAGGGTTCATTGCATGATTAAATAACTTTTCTTCCTTCTTGAACTGATATGCTTGGTGATGGATGATTGAATTGATAAATTGAGTTTGATGGATGCATACCTTGTGAGATTTTGAGCCTAATGGATGGATTCAACATTTATGTCATTCTCTTCTTTCTTGTGTGATTTTCACTCATGTTAATGACCACTCTAGAACTTGCTTTGATTCTTTTTTAGGCTACATTTCACTTGGATGCATGAACATGATTGAGGCCCTCTTTCTTAATTAGCTAGTTTAACCAAATAGCCAACCTTGTTTTCAATATGATATCAAGTACTCTTTTGACTTCTTGAAAATTCTCTGATTCCTGCCAACCTTGTATATTTTCCTTTGCTTAACCCCTTTGAGCTTATTTGACCATTCCTTGTTTCTATCTCATTATGTGCCTTAAATGAAAAATCGTGTTCCTACTTTACCTTAGGGAATAAAAGAACATTAGCTTGGTTAATGGATGAGTTTTTGAACAAGTGTGGGGGTGTGTGTACAAAATGGTTGTTAAAAAAGGAAAGAGTGCAAAAAATAAAAAAATAAAAAAAAATAGAAAAAAAAGAAAAGGATTGGGAAATGAATATGTAAAGGGATATACATTAGAGTTGAGATGAATTTTTATGCTTGTTATTTGAACTCAGCTCTCATTTGCTTTTATTCTCTTTGGTATTTATCTTCTCATATCCATTTTATCCTCTTCTATTACCTTGACCTCACTACAACCTTGAATAAAGTCCTCATAATTTGTGTGTGCATGTGTTTTGAGTAGTAGAGAAGAAGAAGATAAGCAAGCTTATGGTAGTGCAATTTTCATGAGTTGAATTGAGTGAAATACCTACCTTTTAAACACTTGAGAGATTGAGAGGGAATCTTGTGAAGATCCATCATTCTTAATTCATTCTTTTCAACGGAAGTTTCCTTGCTTGTTGGTTTGAGATGTGAAGAAATGTTACCTCATTTATGCTTTGATCCCTTGAATTTCTTGTTGCTCTTCTTGCTTCATTGAGTCCTTTAGAGTTTTTAGCTTTTAAGTTTGTGTCGTTTGTCTTTGTCTTCTAACTTTAGTTTTATATGTTTTGCTCGAGTGCAAAAAGCTAAGTGTGGGGAATTTGATAATCACATATTTTATTCATTAAGAAACCCTTATGTTCAGTTATTTACACTCTTCATGTACTTAATTGACTGAATTTGATTATGTTTTGTAAGTTTGAACTCGAATCGACTTAATTGATTTTTTCAAAGCATTATTCGGGTCTTACACTGTTTCTGTATTTTAGCCATATCTTGAGTTCTAAATATCTGATAATTATGAATTTTATCTTGTAGGAAAGATAAGAGAGAGCTCTACAACTTTGATGAAGAGCTCAAAGTCAATTTCAGACATCTAGTGGAGCTAATTGGGCATGAAAATCAGAATACGGGATTTGTGACTGGAACCCGAACAGTGTGTAGTAACCAGAACATAATTCGAGTTTGGGCATATAAAATGGGCTGAAAATTTGTAATCTGAAAGTTAAGACCCATATGTATAACTTTCATGTTAAGCACAAAACTTGATTCAGGCTCCTTGATGGAGATATTGGGTCTGAAAGTCAAAACAGAGGTGCTGAAACTGGTCCTGAACAGTCTGTAATAATTGAGTCATATCTTGGGCTGTAGGAAGAATTTTTGGGTGTTTCTAGAGCCATTGGAAAGCTTAGACAATTTCCTAGAACTTTCATGAAGACCACTTGGCTCAGAAATGACGAAATCAATGAGTTCAACAATAAAGAATTTCGGAGACAAGGTAGCTCACCTACTCACCCACCTACTCACCCACCTACTCATCCACCTACTCACCCACCTACTCATCCACCTACTAATCCCATCTACCCATCTACTACTACTCTGAATCCTCTATAAAAGAAAGCATGTGGAGAGCTCTAGGTACAACACACACTTGGTGTTAGAGATAGCTTTTCATAGTTCTTGTATATTTTTCCTTCATTGTAATGGAGAGCTAAGTCACTTCTAGTCAATTCGGGACTCTTGAAGAGATTGTGGCTTGGATTCTTGAGACCTTGGTTATGTAATGTATTTGATTTATATTTGAATTCCTCTTCTCTTCTTCTTCTGTTCTCTTGATCTTGAATGCATGAATGGTGATTCTGTTTATGTTTGATCCGATTTGATCTTGGTTTAAGATTAAGTATTGTGATGAAATTTAGAACTGATTGATCTGAATTAATCACATAACAAGATTGAGATTTGTGATGAAACTTAGAACTGATTGATCTAAACTAATCACGTAATTGAAGAGGTTAGGTTACTTGATTTGTGCCTAGGTTAATTGAATTCGGTGCTTAAATTGACATATATTTACATGAATGGTGCGATTGCAGATTGTGTTTATCACTTGTCAATTGAATTACGACGATTGTCTAGTATGAATTCTGGATCTGATGCAGAGATCTCAGTTAGATCCAAGTTAACCATTCAAATGTATTTCAGGTGTTTGTTGAAAAGTCTATAATTGAATCCACCCAATCTCAGATAGATTTATGAATTGACTGTTCTTTTAATTGTTATTTTTCTTCAGATCTTGTCATTGTAATCCTTGAACAATCAAAACCCTCCCTTTCTAACTTAACTTAATTTGATAAAATTGCATTTACGATCCTTGAGGAGACGATCCGGTGTTGTTCACTATACTGCAAACTTAGTTAATAACTTCAGTTATAATTTTGACTGAGTTCGGCGCTCGTCAGTGGCCCGAGATAAGACACTCATGACTTGCCTCAGGTGCCTTCTTCTTGCAGATTTTGTCTGTCTCCCACCCACGAATTGTCATGATAAGGTGTTGATGATTCTTGTAACCTCACCATCTCATCTTGATTCTCGATGAAGGGAGCTCTCTTTTTGACGATAGGTTCGATCTCTTGGTGACTGGTCTTTGAGGCTCGGTGTCCATCTTGTCAAACTGTAACTACTTTTTATTGATTCCCTCTTTTGATACCTTGGGGGGTTAGTGTCTCTAGAGTGTTGAACGTACTCCTGCAGCTTTTCCCATTGTATCAAAGCTTCTATAGCGTCTCAAAAATTGACACAGTCTCCTATGTTGTGGCCATAGCCTTTGTGATAGTTATAGCATTTTGTCTTGTTGACACACCCTGAGGTTCTCAGCTGTCATGGTCATATGATCTCGGTGAGCTCCATGTTGTACACTTTTTCTAAAATTTTGTTGCGGGAGACTTTGAAGGGAGTGTACTCATCAAACTTTCCTTGAGGTGGTCCCTGATAGCTGCCGAGACTATCAAATTATATTAATTTGTAAGCCAATTCACCAAATTACTTGTAGTATAAGGCACATTCGGATCGAACCCTTGGATCACTCTAATTAAGCAATCAAATTAAGAAGTTAATAAAGAGGGGTAAAGTTACAAAATTAATTAAATGTAAGCAATTAAAAACTATAAATAGAATTAAGTAAACAACTAATCTAAGAAAATTAACTAATCTTGAATTTAATCCATTGTTGATTACTAGGAATCTATTCAATTGATAATCAGATTCTTGGTCTTAGATCACATCAAGAAGCCTTAAGATAATCCATGAATTCTCTACTAGATAAGCATCCAAAATTAAATTAATCAAGGTTAAATGAATTAAGTACCCATCTAATCCTAAATTAACCTAAAACCCAGAATTCAACCAGGCTTAACAATCTATTAAACACCTTTGATGTATTGTTTAGTCTCTGTAATCCTCATTGAACACATGTTAATTATGCAATTATCACATCAATATCCAAATCAAATTAAGTAATTCAATCTAGATTTAACAAAATCAAAAGAGATGAGAAAGAAACTTGATTAACATGTAAAAGAGGAACTTGATTAACAGGTAAAGAGAAACTTGATTAATAATTAAATGTAAAACAATCAAAATATGATCTCAGAGTTATACATTTAGATTGTCAATTCCTAAGATTGATTAAAAAGGGTTTAGTCCTCCATGGATGAGAGGGAAGAAAAGTAGAAAAGAAAGAAACCTATAGAAAAGAGAGATGAACAGAGAAAGTGCAAACAAGAGCGGCTAAGAGAAAAATAGGTTTTGTTTGAGATTGCTACTGTTGCTTAAATAACTGTTTTTAAAATTAAAAAATCAAGTTCTCCCTTAGCTTAGGGTTAATATTATTCCTCTTAGCTTTAGTTAGACACCTAATTTTCCTAATTTAGGTATATGATATGCCTAGAATATTCTTAATAGCTCCCTAGACCCATTAGCTGACTACAAAGGGCAAGAACACCATCAAAATGTCATAGTTTTGATAAGTGATCTTCATAAGATTCGAAGATATGTGTCTCACATTTTCAATGGCACCCATCTCAACTCCATATGACTCCTACAACCCAAATTATAGCTCGATCTTTGTATATTGTCCAGGTTCCAGTGACAACATCTCTATTCTGACTTCTAGGCCCAATCTGACCTACTAAACATACGATTCATCCTTCAAGCTCTCATCAAAGTTGTAGAGATTTCTCCCAGATTTCCTACAAGGTAAAACTCATAACTTTTAGATGTTTAGAACTCAAATTATGCCTAAAATACATAAACAATATAAAATTTTCAATAATACTGAAAAATACAATTAAACCATATTTGAACTCAAACTTATAAAATATGGCTAAGACCAATCAATTAAGCACATAAGAGATTTAAGAGATTAAATATAAGGGTTAACTAATATATAAAATTTGTGTTTATTAGTCCCCGCAGGCTTAGGTTACCTTTAGGGCCTCTGACAATGGGGCCTTTTCCTTCCTTTGGGATGGCTTGGTTTCTCAATAAGCATCATTTTTCGCCTTCAGAACTTCTTCAATATTTATGTATTTGTCAGACATGTTCTTAAGTTTGTCCAAGCTCTAAGGAGTTCTTTTGGCCAGAGACTTCGTGAAATCCCCGGGTCGGAGACCTCTTATGATGGTATGCATAGCCACGTGGGGGTTGAGGTCTCAAACCTCAAGTGCTTCTCTATTAAAGCAAGTCATGAAGTCCCTAAGGGGCTCATATTTTCCCAACTTAAGGCTTAAAAGGCTAGAGACAGTTTTCGGCTGTACCTTGCTAGTGGTGAAGTTGGTTAAGAAACTTGCAGATAACCTCCAAAGTCATTGATTGATCTTACAAGCAAAGAGGAAAACCATTTGAGAGTAGCCTTCTGGAGGGTTAAGGGCAAAGGGTGGGACAAGATGGGGTCTGATGCTCCCATAAGGAGCACGGATAACATGAATGCATCTAAATGCTCTACAGGGTCCATAGATCCATTATATGCCTCAATTGCTGGTGGTTTGAAACCCTGGGGAAGGGATATCCCAAGAATGAGGTCGAAGATCATATGACTGAACTGATAAGGGTCCCCTGAAAGTGAGAGGGACCTGAGGCCGTAAAGTGCTCATGCTCTCTTTGCAGTTCGCAATCCCTAACCGTTTGTGGGTTAATTGGGGGGTCACGCTCATGCAGACCACAACCACGCGGTTCTCTACCAATCATTCTGTGACATCATTTGCATAAGCTCAAAGATTTGTTGTTGTTGCTTTGTGAGCAAGTCGAGAAGTTCCTAATTAGTTAGTGGTTGACGAGCTAAAGTACCAGCTCCTGGAATTGATTGTGCTGAGCTGGGGACAGATGAGGCTCCAGATTTTTAGGTTGCACTCTTTCCACTATCGAACGTAGGCGAGCAGCGGGATGTTGTCTTGCCACAGCTCGACTTGCAGTAATGGAGGTTTCGGCATCATCTCGCTGCTAGTCTTGGCTCGCATCCTTTCTTCATGTGTTAGCCATTATTGAGGGAGTGGGAATAGCAATTTACCCGCTTCCCACGAACGACGCTAATGTTTTGTCTTGAACTTTGAGATGGAGTTGAGCTCCTTGGAATGAGACTCTCCTTCCAACAGCTTCCTTAAGTGTAGGAGTGGGGGGTTAGACACTTATAAAGACATTTCAATACTCAAGTTAGTTAGAGTTATAATAGGAGTTTCAAATGGGAGAAGATCTTTAACATGGAGTTATAGTTCCTTATTTATCTGAGGAGGAGATACATAGATACTATCAGATTGTAATGGCAAAGAGGTCATTTTCCTTTTGGTAGAGGAAGTTTCTCATCACCTTCCTCCCTATGGTTTGACTCTCCCTAAAGCCTATTTAAAGACTCCTTTGCAGGAGACATCCTATTTGTCTTTTATGGGAGGTCATTATCAACCCTGTCAGTGTGCCTAACCCATTAAAACTCAAATCCTACCATCGAATAGTCTATAATTAAAAACTAAATTATATATAACCTAATATAATATGCCTACTAAATTTTAGGTACAATCATGTCACCAGTTGTTACGTATGAATATTAAGGTTGAGTTGGGTGTGTTACTCTTGAGACTAGCAAAAGATAAAAAGTTTAATTTTAATGGACTGATAGTATAAAATGTTTTACGTCATTAATCATTCACATATTATTATATGTATAATTTTTGAAATAATTGTTATAAGAATCAAATAATTTTAATAATATGACAATATATAATTAAATAATAGTATAAAAAAATTTATACTAATAATATATTAAAATTAAATATAAAAAAATATAAGACTTTTTTTCGCAACTTTCCGGCACAACATTTAGTTAAAATTAAATTGGCCCAAAACTAAAATAAACTTTTTGTTTTCTGAAAGAGAAAGGACTCCTTTTTCATCATCTTTCCCGTTTCTTGTCTCGCCTCGCTCCACCCAATTGTTTTAGGTTGGTAACATTTACGTAAGCGATGATGAGAGTGGATCGGAAGCTGACGCAACCAGGTTTTTACAAAGGAAAATGATTTTTGTTAAGCATTTGTCCAACTTAAACCCCAATTCAAAGGGTGTAAATACAGATTTATCCTCAAATCAACATCTTTGATAAAATTTCAGTTGAGTTGTGTTTAAATAAGAATTTGGTCTTCAACTATAATTTTAATTTGAATGGAAATTCAAAAAAATATTTTTTATTAAATCTATGTTACAATATCGACATTGACTTGGTAGCAATACTTTTTTTTTATGTGGCTTTACTTATTTATCAATATTTAATAAAGCATTTTAAGAGAGGGTTTAGTTTGGAATTGATTCTTAAAATTAGAATTAGATCTCTCAATACCAATTATCTTGCTTGGTGTGTACATTAGAATTTAAAAATAACTATTTTATATTTTTTTCAATTTTTAACCTAAATCCTATAAGAATTATATTTCCAAATACAAAAATTAAAAACAATATGTTATAATTATTGTTCATTATCTTTGTTGCATCCTTTAACCACTGTTGCCGATGGCACCCTCCAACCACCTCTGTTGGGGGCGCCCTTCAACCACCTTCATCCTGAGCTCCCTCCGACAACCATTGCCGACGATGTCCTCCGACCACCATCACTAACAATGTCTTTCAACTATTGTCATCTACAATGCCTTACGACCACGTCACCAGTGGCGACCATTGACCATTGTCACTAACGGCGCCCACCAACTACAGTCACCGATAGTGTCGTCTAATTTAATTTAGATTTGTAATTCTATACTTCAATTCTTTATTTGTTCTAAATGTAACACCCTCCTTAGGGCATCACATTTCAGACTCCTAACTCATAATCTGAAAATCAATTCGTAAAAGGTTTGAGTTATGAAAATATGAGTTTCAAAATTTCTTCTTTACTGAAACGTAAATTTACTAAAAATATTAGGTAATATTGAAAATCATATTTCAGCTATTCATTTTGCAATATTGACACCAATTAATATTTCACAATTTAAAGAGAAATATAAAATTAACAGACTTTTTTTTTAACAGGAGCAAACCCTAATCAAGGGCATCAAAACCGTAGCCCTTCCTTGGCCATTGGAGCCAAAAATTAATTTCCTTTCCATCAACACATCATGGCACACACATACATATTTCATCATAAATACTACAAGCATGTCATATACTTATCATACATATTTTAAGCATACTATCAAAGCCATAAAATCATGCAAAGCATACCAAGCATAGACAAATAATTAAAGCACATAAACACCCACAAATAAATTACAAGACCATGGATATGAATCCTCACATGGATTCACCATCCACTAAATATAAAACCATCTCTCACCACCATACTTAGTTGGTGAGGTGGATCTCCCTCTTACCTCTTGAAGGTCCTCAAAAGCTTAATGATTTGCTTCTCTTTCCAAGTCCTTCATCACCAAGGGTTTCTTAAATACAAAACAACACATATATTTATTAGTATCTTAAGCTTGAATAAGAAAACCATGGATGTGCATCATGGTTAGAACCTTGAAAATCAAAAGAAAAGTGAAGACTAACAAACTTCACCATTAAAGTTTCAATCTTTAGCTTGAAGAACAAGGTTGAAGATAGATGATTTAGAGAAAATATCCAACATGAAAATTGCTTAGAATATCATGTAGATTCAAGATCTATGGTTGGATGAAATTAAAAAGGATTGGATGGTGATTTTGGATGGTATGGTCGAAATTCCTCTTGAAGAACAAAGATGAAATTTTTGATTTTTGTGAGAGAAAGGTTTCTTAAACTTGGTTAAGGTAAAGAATGAAGTGAAAACACTTGGTTTTCCTTCCACCAATTTTGTGGATCTCCTTGGAAAGTCCCTAAAAAAACATAAACAAATCTTAAGATCAATAACAAATAAAAGAATAGGTAAACCATGGTTCAAACATGTCTTAGAAAATCAAAACTAAAAGATTAGATGAAGAAATATGAACTTTACCATTTTTGGTAGAAACTTGAAGCTTAGATTTGAAGCTCAAGATGAATGATTTAGTGGAAACTCATAACTAGAGATGTTCTTAGAATGATGTAAGGATTCAAGAAGTATGGTTGTATGAAATTTTTGAGTGATGGAAGGTGTTTTTTGGTGTCATGGCCGAACCATGCTAGAAGGAGAAGGAGAGAAATTTTTCTAAGAGCTTTTGGTTTTTGGAATGATCAAGAATGATCAATAATGAGTGATAATGGTCATGAAACATTTTCCTATGGTCTTAAGCCTCCAAAACCGTGCCCCCCCCTCCAAGCATTCTCCTAAGGAAGCAAACAAAGCAATAATGGTCAAGAATGATGTAATATTGATCATGACAAGTAATAATGGTCATCAAAATCACCTTTAGCTCCAAAATACTACAAAAACCATCCCCCCTTGCATTATGCATGCAATAATGTTGTCATCTTTTTCAAGCCATTATTTAAAGCATTCCTAACCATTGATTGGTTCAATGGTTAGGATTAAAATTTTTGATTAGAAAACTTAATCTGTAATTGGATCTTTCTCCTTTAAATTCTAGCCATTAGATGTGTCTCCAAAATTAAGGGTCAAGATTGCTCCTTCAAACTTTAAATCCAAGGGTCCTAATTAGTCTTAACCATTTTAGAAGACCAAATCTCCACCCTTGATTAATTCTTCATCCAATGGTCATAAATGGTCTTTGTCACTTTTTAAGACTAAATCTTCACCCTTGATTAATTCTAAATCCAATGGTTATAAATGGTCATAGCCACTTTATATGACCAATTCTACACCGTTGATTAAATCTACGGTTGATATTAAAGCCTTCCTTATTAAGCTTGTCTAGATTAAATCTCTACCATTGATTAGATCAATGGTTAATATCCAATGCTTCTTCATTAAGTTTATTTCTTAACCGTTGATTAAATCAATAATGGATGTCCAAGCCATTAATGTTGACTACAGCGAGATAATATTTATTTTTATATCTGTTATAACCCTACTAATAATATTTTTACTGTATTTTTATCGTCCGATAATTAAATACAGTACAAAACACAGTATAGGAAATTTTCTAAAACTGTTTCTGGATTCAGGTTTAGTAAGATCCCCTATCTCCGTCTAAACAGTACAAATTTTTCTATGCGTAGAAAAATTTTTACTTTGCCGGACCCACCTAGGCCTACGTAAGGTCACCTGGCCCACATAGGACCACTTGGGCCCACATACTGATCAAAAAATTCATAATCATCCACAAAAATCACAAATATTAGAAAACATATGAAAATCAAGTCAGATTATTAAAAATAATTAACATCAAGAGAAATAAATATTTAAAGATTTTCTCCTACCAAAATTATTATTTTCGACACTTGAGTAAATCACTCAAAACGATCAAATACGTTGATGGAATAATCAAAATAATATTACAGCGCTCAAAAATTACTAAACAGTAAAATTCTATTAACTGTCAAAATTATTGTTTAAGAGATAGGAAATTCTGAAGTGTTACACTAAACATAAAAATTAATATTCTTAATCAATTCTAATTTTGGCATAATTTTAATTGAAGTTAGAATTCTAAACTATAATTCAAATTTATCATCCAAACGGATCCTAAGAAATTTTCCTAAATTCCCTATAGTTGCTGCTATTTTAGACCTTGGAGCCTACCTAGGATACATTTCTTCGTCTCTCTCTATTTGAGCTTGGTTAACATGAATATCTGGGAAGAATTATTTACCTACTTTTATGTTTTAACTTCTTTATAAATTCTTAGCTGTTACGATTCAATTACCGTTTGAAATTTTACCATCAAATTAACTTCTTCATTGGAGAAGTCGTCTTAGTTTGGCTGGTGACACGGAGAATAAGATAATGGAGATGTGATCTCAAACCTAATTTAGTTACTAAATTAGTTGCCAAACACCAAAAGGAGAGGTGAGTGTGTGTTTGGATTATATTATTTTCTATTTAAAATAACTTGTAATTAAAAAAAATTATAAAAAATGATTATTTTGGTTTAATATAATCAAAACTAAACATGTTAGTAGTTTGAAACTTTGGAGCTTTTAGCGCAAAACTGAGGTTACATTTGTGCATCCTCGTAGAATTATAAATAAAAAATTTAATATTATTAAAAGATCTTTTGGTGTAAATTGAAAGATCACTATTAACCAGCAAAATCGCCGCCTTAGTTAACTAATGCTTTATGTAGATATTATTATATATTATACCATAGGAGATCAACGGCCATTTGCGTTTAATACTTTAATCAACCTCGTATCCACATATATACCATATACCGATAAGTTTATTAAGAAACAAACTTGCAGTACTTGACGTATTCATTTATTTGTTTGTGACACATTTTATTTGATACGAATTTTAATACAAAAATATTTTCAGTTTTTGCGGTAAATTCACAATATGTATAATCTCTATGAAAACCAATCCATTATATTAAGAACATAAAAAATAATCAATAAAAAATGCAAATTAGTTTTCCATTTTATATAACTAACAATTGCCAACATAACTGTGGAAAAAAACAGCTTTGAATTACCATCGTCTTCAGCATCTAAATAATTAATTTAAAACCACCCATTAAATTTTTTAGTTTTTAATATAAATATTGCATCGGTGAATTTTTATTGAATATAAGTATATTATTTTTATTCCCGTCTACTTTTAATGCTATATTGATTAGTTTTTATGGTCAATTGCTTCTCAACTCCATCTCTTTTAATTTGGCCCAGCTTAAATAACGAATTATTCTTTATTTCGTCTCCATGCGTTATGTATCAATATGTATACATATTAGTTCATCTCATCTCGTCGCCAGCTCTTGAAACTTGATGGCGAAGTATTATCTTTGCACCTCTCTAAATTTCGGGGAATTGCGGGTTCGTCAGACAGCAAGATCGAAGACACATTATCTTTGTCTGCCCCCCAATCAATCTGGAATGGTTTTTGTAACCCCACTTGTTCCCCACTTCATATACTTCAACTATATCTATATACCTTTTCCTAAAAGTTAATTGATAGTTAAGTGAAAGTGTTACAAGTTAAATATAATGGTAGATTTAAGAATCACTAGTTCCTTTCTTATTTTTTTCCTAGTAGATACAGTTTAAGCTTAAAGTAATGAATTTTAATTCAAGAACTAATTATATAATTTTAATCTGTCTATAGTATATAAAAAGATGATACATACCAACATATGTTAATCTGAATAAAAAGAATTCAAATATTTTAAATATGTGATCTTGAATTTAATCTTAAAATTTATATATATAAAAATAATAGTATTAAAAAAATCTTTATTTAAATATTTAATTGTATCTTAGTAAATTAATCTCACACTAATTAGGTGAGAATACTCTGAAAACTAAAAAATATATATAAAAAGGATGATGCTTATCAATGATCGAGAGTTTATAAGCTCGAAGGCTGCATCCATTATATCAATTAAAAAGTCTTGAGATTTGTATTTTTCAGTTTAAAAAAAAAAAAACCATCACAGTATAAAAGTGCTTGAGCGTGTACTATAGCACGTCCTATATAAAAACAAAGTCACAAGGTGTGTGAGTACCACATCAGCTCTCTTTCTAAACTATTTTCTTTTGCCACCTCATTATATATTAAACAGTTTCATTATTTATTTAATTTTTATATGTCTAATTTTTTTAATTATCTCACAAATTTATTTTGTATCCAGTGAAAATACTATAGTCATATACAGTATGATTTGACATTTTTCTCATGTAAATATACGATAGACATACATCCACTATATTTTGAGTGAACAAGAAACATTATCCCATATTAAAGGGTGTTAGCTCCAAAAGTTGGTGAGATTTCTATTAATGGGTTTTGTGAGCGAGCGTAATTATTTTTAGGATTGATTATTAGGTTAACATGATTGATTTGATTGATTTATACATAATTACATTTTATTATTATTTTTTTCTATATAACAGTTATCTTGTATAAATAGAGGTTGATCATCTTATGTATAACTCATTCAGAAATATAGATATATTTATCAGTCTTTTTCTCTCTATTTCTATTTTTAATTTGGTATCAGAGAGTCTAGGCTCTCGGTCGAATCCTTCCACCCATCGTTTTCCACTGCCGTCAAAATTTCTCACTACTGTTGTTTCTGGTTCGTCGCTCCCCAAACCTCTACTTTTGATACTGTCGGCAATGTTGGAACCGCCGTCCTCCGATCTACCGGTCACCCAAATTTTGTCGCCCTTCGACATCCCACGTGTCGCCACGTACCACCTCTTTCTCTGTAATTATGGCTCATGTGCCGGACCATCCAACAACACGTTTGACCCGCGCTTGACTCGCTCTGCACCCGAGACCAACCCGACCCACTTCTAAACTGCACCCATTTGGTGTGGCGCTAGAGTGGATGTTGTGCCACCTAGCTGCTGACATGGAAATTTGTGTTGACGTGGCACCGATATGTCATTGCTTACGTGGCGCTAGACCTTTCCCAAGGTTTCTTTGTGAGATCTTTCCAATTTTTGAGCTTCTTTTCTATCAATTCAATCACAAAAGTGCTTTTTTTTGTTATTGCCTTTATGTGTTATTATGAAAAAAATTGATGTTGTTCAGCCCATTCTAGTTTTACTCAATGGTTCAAATTACACACACTGGGTTGAGGCCATGCATGACTTTCTGAAAGGCCGAAAACTTTAGAGAAATGTAATAGGTGATATCACTTACTCTGTAAAAGCTAAAGATGACACCAAAGAAAAGTTTGTTGAAATATTAGAAGATTAAGATAGCAAAAATCATCAGATCATCACCTGGTTTCGAAATACCTTTACTCTTAGTATTCATTTGTAGTTTGGGCACTTTGACACTGCCAAAGAGGTATGAGATCATCTGAAGAATTGATACACAACTTCTGTTCTGTCTTATCAGTATGAACTGTTAAAGGAACTCAACAGTCTGAAACAAGAGCCCGGACAAGTTGTATATTAGTTTCTTGCTCAGATGGAAGTTATCCGAGATCAGTTGACCTTGTGTGAACCAACCATGAAGCATAAAAGTGATGCTAAGCTGTATAAGGAATACCATAATCGCACCAAACTCATCCTGTTTATGATGACTTTCACCGATGACTATGAGCTTGTTCGAGCATCTTTACTACGCTAGGATCCCATGCCTACACTTGAGGATGCGCTTCCTTGTTTGAAGTCATAAGAAACCAGATTGGGTTTTCTACGACCTAAAACATATTTGGTCTTTGTGGTTACTAATCAGAAGGGCAAATTCTATTGTCACTGCCATAATCATGACCATGCTCTTCCTAAATGTCCCTCTATAGAGTGTTGAACTTATAAAAAGAAGAGTCATATTGCACCCAACTGTCCCTCTGTGATGTTCTGATATTACAAACTTCCAGGACATTTGATTGAGCAGTGCCCTACTCGTCCACTAAGGCCTGATAAGAGTAAGTTTCAACCTTATCTTAATTCTTTTTCCAAGCTTGTGTTCACAACTTCAGTTGCCGACGATGCCTCTTCTTATGCTTCCTAGATCTCTTTTTCCACTAGTGATCTAGAGTCCCTTATCAAGCAAGTCTTTTCTCAATCTAGTAACATTTCTGCTACCTTAGTAACTACACCAAGTAATAATCATTGGTATTTTGATTATACATGTTGTAATTATATGACTTCCTCATCCCATGCCTTATCTTCCCTTTCCTCTAGAGATGTTATCCACTCTATTCATACTATTGATGGGTCTCTTATAGAAGTAAGTCATAAGGGTCTCATCTCTTTACCTACTCTTACCTTATTAGACACTTACCTTTCCCAAATTAAACTTTAATCTCATCTTTGTTGGCTAATTATGTGACCTTGATTATATTCTCACCTCTTTTTTTTTTCTGCTGGTTGTTCTGTGTTGGATCCATAGACAGGGCAGATCGTTAGGAATGATCATAAACTTGAAAGATTATTTGAGCTCACTGCCCTCCATGTTCCTCCATCTCCTATGTCAACTCTCTGTGATGGTTCTATTTCCTCTCTTCTTCAGCTATGACATCAACATCTTAGTAATAGTTCTCTTAGTAAAATTGCATCCTCTTATTTCTTAGGGGGTTTTAGGTTTTGTTAAGGAAGAATCTTTGTATTGTACTTGCTGTCAAATAACTAAACAATTTGTTTTATCTTTTAATAAAAGTACTTCTATTTTTGTTTCTCCATTTGATTTTGTGCATTATGATGTTTAGGGTCCAGTACCTACACCTACTATGGGAGGTTGTCAATATTTTATAATTTTCATTGATGAATATTCATATTTCACTTGGATATATTTAATGAAAAACAGTTCTAAACTTCCTCAAGTGTACATTACCTTTGCCACTATGATTAAAACTCAGTTTTCAAAGATAATTAAGGTTTTTCATCGTGATAATGTCTTTGAATATCGCGATTAAAAACTACTCAATTTTCTTGCTGAGCAGGGTACACTTTCTTAATTTTCATGTCCTGGTATGTCTTAGCAAAATTGTCATGCTAAAAAGAAACATTGGCACATTCTTGACTTCGTTCGAGCCATGCTCATTTACTCTTCTTGTCCCGAATATAAGTGGGGTGAAGTTGCTCTTACTGCTGTCTATGTTATCAATCGCCTTCCTTCCTCTGTTCTTAGTAATGTATCTCTATATGAAAGCCTTCACCACATATCTCCAAATTACAGTTTTCTCAAAGTTTTTGGTTGTGCCTGTTTTGTTCTTTTTTAACCTCATGAGCACATTAAGCTTGAACCTCGTGCCTATCTCTATTGCTTCCTTGGTTATGATACTGAACATAAGGGCTATTTCTGTTGGGATCTAATCTCTTAGTGTATTCATATTTCTCGTCATGTTATCTTCTAGGAAGATACTATGTTCTCCTCACTATCTTAGTTCAAGTTCATTCCTTCCACTTTTACCCCCTTATTTACTAATTCTTTTTGTTGATCTTTTCCCAAATGATTCTGATACAAATTTTTCAGGTATTTCTGAGACAGGTTCCCCCACCTACAAGTTCTTCTTTTGATCCTCCCAATGAGCTTTCACCATCGTCGAAAGTTTCGACTCATCTCGCTGACATTATCCTGATCATTGATCCTGTATCTAACACTACTCTCTGTCCCTCTCAGGTAAGAAACCTCCCCAACGATATTATCATTATTTTTCTACCATGCTTCACTATCATGAACCACAGTCTTATCAAGAGGAATCCACTGACCCCCGTTGGCAACATGTTATAAAAGAAGAATTAAAAGCTTTGGAGAATAATGGTACTTGGGATATAGTTGATCTTCCTTCTGATAAAGCTCATGTCAGATGTAAATGAGTTTATAACATTAAAACTCACTCTGATAGGTCTATTGATCGTTACAAAGCTCGCTTGGTGGCCAAAGGTTTTACTCAGGAATATGAGATTGATTATGAGGAAACCTTTGCTCCAGTTGCTCGTCTCACTTTTGTTCGTACTCTTCTTGTTATTGCTGTCATTCGTGACTGAACTCTTAACCAGATGGATGTCAAGAATGCATTTCTCAATGGGGACTTGGAAAAAGAAGCTATATGCGACCACCACCTGGTTATTCTTGTCCACCTAACAAGATTTGTCTTTTTTGCAAAGCCCTGTATGGTCTTAAATAAACTCTTCGAGCTTGGTTTGCCAAGTTCAGTTCTACCATCAATCAACTTAGGTTCTCCTCTAGTCTTCATGATTTAGCTCTTTTCATCCGAAAAACTATTCGCAACACTGTGATACTGCTTCTTTATATTGATGGCATGATCATTATCGATGATGATACTTCTGACATTATTGATCTTAAAACATTCTTGAGCCGCAATTTTAAGATGAAGGATCTTGGCCCTCTTAGTTATTTTTTGGGTCATGAGGTTCTTTCCTTTGTTGATGGTATTTTTTTTGTCTCAAGCTAAATATGCTTCAGATCTTATCTCTTGAGTTGGTCTCTCAAATGTCACACCGAATCCACTTCTCTAGAGCCTAATGTGTGATTTACTCCTCTGGATGGTGTTGTACTCAATGACCCTACCCTCTATCGATAGTTAGTGGCAGCTTGATTTATATTACTGTTACTCATCTAGATATATGTTACCAAGTGACCTCAAACTCAAGGGGGGGTGAATTGAGTTTATAAAATATTTTCGTAAATCTTTCGCAAAACACTTGTAAACCAATTTTCGTTGAAGCTATTATTTAATTGAAGTGAATAAATAAATGAGATCGAATAAATCACTCACAAATAAATAAGCCAAGATAGAAAGTATTCAAGCAAAGGTAGATATCAAACTCAACTCAAGCATATAATTAAAGCACAAAGTAAAGAGATAGAGTTGAGAGAATCAAACACATTGATTTATTCTGGTTCAGCCACCTCTTGTGACCTACGTCTAGTCCTCAAGCGAACCACTCAAGATTTTCTACTAAACTTCAAGCTTGAATGGGTGCTTGAAAACCTTTACAGATTGGAGAACTCAACAACACCTTGGGATACCTCACCCTTGTGCTTTGAGCCTCAAAATATGGATACCTCACCCTTTACAACCTTTGAGGGATACCTCACCCTGTTTACATCTTTGAAAGATATCTCACCTTCTTTTCAACAAGGGATACCTCACCCTTTTTCACTAGAGGGATACATCACCCTCTTTACAAAATAAACAAAATATTTGAATGATAGAAACTATCTCAAAGAGCAAGTTATACAAATTGAAGCTTATGGTATAAATGATTCACACTTTGAAGCTTAAAATAGACTATAATAGAAGATAAAAGAGAAAACTTGTATTTGATGATCAAGAGACTTGTTCAGATAATTTTCCAATTTTCCTTTGATGCCCAAACACTTTTATTTATAGCCCAAAATATTTTAGAGCCGTTGGAGGTAGTTGGGTTCATTAAATGATCCAATAGAGCCATTGAGAAATGTTTTATGATTTTCCAGATAACCGGTTACATGTTTTAGACTAGTCGGTTAGGAATGTTTTTGTAACCAGTTATGACACAAATTAAATATATCTACGTAACTTATTTCATTAATTAACCGGTTAGGAGAAATCACCTAACCGGTTAGGAGCATTTGAAATAAGCTCCTAACTTGTCAACTAACTAATTAGAAGATTGTCCTAATCGATTAGGAGCATTAGAAATAAGCTCTTGACTTGTCAACTAATCAGTTAGGAAATTGTCCTAACCAGTTAGGAGCATTAGAAAAACATAATATTTGCTCCTGACAAGGTCACTAACTAGTTACATGATTTGCCTAATTGTTTAGGCCTTTTAAAAATAAATTGACGCGCTTCTATTTTGGCACCTAACCAGTTAGATGAACAGTGATAACCTGTTATTGGTTAATCAAGAAGGCAAGTTTTCTAAAGAGATTTTCAACCAAATGTTCTTAAAACTTCTTCAAACTTTCTAAAATCATTTTGCTCAAACTTAAACACATTTTCACAAGTATAAACCATGATTTTGCAAACCTTTTTAAGAAAGCCAATTAATGAACTTGGTGTGAATCCTAAAATACCTTTACACAAGATCTAGGACCTATATGCTAAACTTGAGTTCCTTGGTACTTGATCTTTGTATTTTCATCACTTATTTCTTGTTTGTTATCATCAAAACCATTGCTATTATCAATTCCAATTACATTATCCGTTTTTTTGAATATGACAAACAACCATTGAAAAAAGAGTTAGTTCAAATAAATTGGGACTCACAAAAAGGTGTTAGAGACTTACTCCCCTTCTATTTTTCAAGAGGTGATTAGTTCAGAAATGTGCAACTCCCCTTTAATTTTAGAATCCCAAGATCATTGAATTTGCACCTTGTTATTTACCTTTTCTCAATGACTCAAAAATTTTCCCCCATTTATCATGATAAAAATGATATACAATATATATTTTGACAAAGAGAGAAATAACACAAAACTATTGTCACACAACAAATATTCAATAATAATTCATCAACAATATAACCTTAAACACAAAACCATTGCCATTTAACATATATCTAAATCAGTAGTATAGTCATATCAACAAACCATCCATTGCAAAAATATCCATTTCAACAAGACATCTAATGCAAGACCAAGATATATACTAAGTATTGAAATGAGTCAAGCAAGATGAGACAATAAACATCATGTTTAAAAGATAAATCTTCAATGGTTAGATCTAAAACATAATGATATTGCTAAAACATAAACAAATTTGCTCAATGAGGTGATATTTTGAAGGAAAAAGAGTTTTAATCAGTGGAAATTGATAGATTTTAGTGGAAAATGGATTTGAGTGGTGGATTTTAGTTGGATTTGAGGTGGGTGAAGTGTTTGAGTGAGTGGGTGTTTGAGGAAGAGAATAGGAAGAGGATGACAATAGAGGAATGTAGGGTCATGAATGAGGAAGAAGGTGTTGTTGGGTGTTTATTGAGAATGTGGGTAACCAATTATGGGTGTTTCCTAATCGGTTAGTGCAAAATAAATGGTCACGGGTTGCTCTCAATAACCGGTTAGTCTGATGCACTAATCGGCTATTGTGCTTGCCAGAGAGCACTAAAACGTCCCAGATATAGGGTAATCGGTTAGGAAGCTTATCTAATTGGTTATTTTGGCTTGGTAGAGAGCACTTCAACTTGCTAAATTAATTCCCAGGGCCAAATAATAGATTAGTTTATCTTCCTAACTGATTATTTCATTCTCAAAGCTGTAAAATCTTCAGGAAATCAGTTCTTAAGACACCAATCTTATGCCATTTTATGTGTGAGTTTAGCTTGACCTCAAGTTCATCATCTCAAACCATCATGACAGTGATCCACAAGTTGATGTTTTACTCTAGTCCAAATTTTCTCTTCTTCTTTACCAAAACAAAAAATCCTCCAGAAATCCATCCCTTTAAGAATGCAACCATAAGCATAAGTTATCTTTGAGAATCATCTTGACCTTGCTTTACTTTCATCCACTCTAGGCACCATTAATGCATCCCAAATCAGATTTGTTTCCATCAAAAGTACTAGAAACTATATTTCTGCAACATGAGCTTGAGATTTGAGACTTGGGAGACTTAAGCATGGATTGAGTACCTGCAAAACAAATTTGGGGGACACTCTGATGCCCAAGTCAGTATTGGATTCAATATAAAAGGTAAGATAATTAAGCAATAAAAGCAATTATGCACCATATTATACATTATGCAACCAAAAGTATGAATTATGCAGCAAAATGACCAATTTATGCAACAAATGACTAATTTATGTAGTAAAAGTTAGATTATGCATCAAAACTATTTAAATGCATCATTGATCTAATATGTCAAATTCAAAGATATTTTCATCAAACATGTTATTTCAAACAAGAAGTAAACGTATTTAGCATATTATCACATGTAGAGATATTTTCAAGATATAAGATTTGAAAAGTACAACTTTAGAACAAGTTAAAGCATAAAACAAGTCTCCACTTATCCAAAGGTTGCAAGTCCAAGCTTCTTGGAGACAAGGAATAGAACTTGGAGTATTTTCTGATCTTGTGCTTACAGTAGCTACTTTTAAGATTCCAAAGTCAGTTATTGGCCTTCAAGTATACCTACAATACACTTCAATTTTTGACTTTTGGTACCCAAGTTTTCTTGGATCCTTGTGTGTTAGCATTGGGCAAGGTCCCCTTAGGGACCCAAACCCTTTTAGTTCCAACCTTGGTGTTGATGTTCTTTCTTACATTGCATGTTGATGCACTATGTCCTTTCTTGCCATAATGAAAACACTTTATAAAATGACTTTTTGATGTACTTGAGGGAACAAAGAAATTCTTGTAAAGTTTTTGGTTGATTTTTGGGATTGTACCCTAAACCAGCCTTTTGAAAAACACATCTTTACTTCCCAAGCAATATGTTCAAATTATCTCTTCCAAAGGTAAAATTTGAAAGAGTATTTTTCAAATCTTCAATTTTCTTTTCAAAAGTTTTGCATGATGAACAAGAAAAGGATGTAGATGCATTATCAAGTGAAGAACATATCATGCATGAAGAATTTGCATCAATAAGTCTAAGAGTTTCATTCTCAATTTTAAGTTCTTCAATTTCCTTGTTTAAAATAGAGATTTTGTTTTCAAAGGAGGAAATTGTTTTCTTAGATGATGAAACAAGTTTTGCAAGTCTCATAGATTCATTATGCAATTCTTCAAATACATCTTGCAATTCATTATAGGTAGGTGAAGAATCTAGGTTTGAAGATGTTACCTTAGTGTCGTTTTCTTCTTCTTCTTCACCTGTAGCCATGAGACATAGATGGACTTTCTCATTGTCTGAGCTATCGGTTGTATCCATGTCATTATCATCCCAAGCTATGTAGGCTCTTCTTTCTTTATTCTCCTTTGAGAACCTCTTCTTATACTTTTTCACTTTTCTTTGATAAATTGGACACTCCATCTTCATGTGTCCCAATTCTCCATATTCATAGCATTTAGGAGTAGATGAGGTTTCTTTCCCTTTGCGATAGACATTCTTTTGGGGAAAGGAAGGTCTTCTTTGAGCTCCATTCTTTTTTAAGAACCTTCCAAATTTCTTTACTAGAAGACCAAGATGCTCCTCATTTATTTCTAAGCCATCTCCAACATATTTATCATCATCATCATCAATTATGGAGGAAGTGGCTTTGAGTGCAATCCCTTTTTTCTTCTTGTCATGCTCCTCATTTTGATTGAGCCCATTTAGCTCTAATTCATGCTCTTGGAGCTTCCTAAATAGAGTGGCTAGAGACATTGTTGATAAATCCCTTGATTCCGCAATAGTCGTTACTTTAGATTGTCAATTCCTGCTCAAACATTTCAAAACTTTGTTAATAAGATCTTCATTAAGAAAAGTCTTTTCCAATGAAGCAAGATGATTAACAATGTGTGTGAACCGTTTTTACATTTCTTAAATGCTTTCATAATGGTTCATTCTAAAAAGCTCATATTCATGGGTGAGTGTTTATCCTTGATCTTTTCACTTCACTAGTACTTTCATGGGTAACTTACAAAATGTCTCATATTTCTTTTGCGGTCTTATAATTTGACACCCTAAAAAATTCATCAAACCCCAATGATGTGGTGATGATGTTTTTGGCTCTCAAATTGTATTAAACCTTCTTTTTATCCTCATCAGTTCATTCATTTCTTGGTGCATTAGTTTTTACACCATTGTACATGTGGGAACAAAGGCACCATTTTCAACGGCATCCCACACATCTAAGTCGATAGCTTCAATAAAAAATTTTATCATTTCTTTCCAATAAACATAACCATCCCCATTGAAAAAAGGAGGTCTGTTTATAGAAGAACTTTCGTTAGAAAAATCATTTGAAGTCATTTTTTCTCTTGAAGCTGCTAAGTTCTTTACACAAGAGTCTAGCTCTGATACCACTTGTTACTAAGTGGCCTCAAACTCATGAGGGGGGTGAATTGAGTTTATAAAATATTTTCGTAAATCTTTCACAAAACACTTGTAAACTAATTTTCGTTGAAGATATTGTGTAATTGAAGTGAATAATTAAATGAGATCGAATAAATCACTCACAAATAAATAAGCCAAGATAGAAAGTATTCAAGCAAAGCTAGATATCAAACTCAAGTCAAGCATATAATTAAAGCACAAAGTAAAGAGATAGAGTTGAGAAAATCAAACACAATGATTTATCCTGGTTCAGCCACCCCTTGTGACCTACTTTCAGTCCTCAAGCAAACCACTCGAGATTTTTCACTAAACTTCAAGCTTGAAGGGGTGCTTGAAAACCTTTACAGATTAAAGCACTCAATAACACCTTAGGATACCTCACCCTTGTGCTTTGAGCCTCAAAACAGGGATGCCTCACCCTTTATAACCTTTGAGGGATACCTCACCCTCTTTACATCTTTGAAAGATACTTCACCTTCTTTTCAATAAGAGATACCTCACCCTTTTTCACTAGAGGGATACCTCACCCTCTTTACAGAATAAACAAAGTGTTTGAATGATAAAAACTCTCTCAAAGAGCAAGTAATACAAATTGAAGCTTATGGTATCAATGATTCACACTTTGACGCTCAAAATAGAGTATGATAGAAGATAAGAGAGAAAACTCGTATTTGATGATCAAGAGACTTGTTCAGATAGTTTTCCAACTTTCCTTTGATGCCCAAACACTTTTATTTATAGTTTAAAACATTTTAGAGTCGTTGGAGGTGGTTGGGTTCATTAAATGATCCAATAGAGCCGTTGGGAAATGTTTTCTGATTTTCCAGATAACCAGTTACTTGTTTCAGACTAACCGGTTAGGAATATTTTTGTAACCGGTTATGACACAAATTAAATGTATCTACGTAACTTGTTTTATTAACTAACTAGTTAGGAGAAATCACCTAATCTGTTAAAAGCATTTGAAATAAGCTCCTGACATGTCAACTAATCAGTTAGGAGATTGTCCTAACCGGTTAGGAGCATTAGAAATAAGCTCTTGACTTGTCAACTAACCAGTTAGGAAATTGTCCTAACTAGTTAGGAGCATTAAAAAAACATAATATTCGCTCCTGACAAGGTCACTAACCGGTTACATGATTTGCCTAATTGGTTAGGCCTTTTAAAAACAAATTAGCATGCTTCTGTTTTGGCACCTAACTAGTTAGATGAACAGTGATAACCTGTTATTGGTTAATCAAGAAGGCAAGTTTTCTAAAGAGATTTTCAACCAAATGTTCTCAAAACTTCTTCAAACATTCTAAAATCATTTTGCTCAGACTTAAACACATTTTCACTAGTATAAATCATGATTTTGCAAACCTTTTTAAGAAAGCCAATTAATGAGCTTGGTGTGAATCCTAAAATACATTTATACAAGATCTAAGACCTATATGCTAAACTTGAATTCCTTAGTACTTGATCTTTGCATTTTCATCACTTCTTTCTTGTTTATTATCATCAAAACCATTACTATTGCCAATTCCAATTACAATATATCATATGTTGCTCATTTAATCAGTCAGTTTATGCCAGCTCTACATACTACTTGATATGTTGTTATTCTCTGTATTATTCGCTTTGTAAAGGGGACTCTATTTCATGGGCTTCATTTTTTACCCAACTTCTCCTTGGTCCTCTGAGCTTATTCTGATGCCGATTAGGGTAGAGATCCTACTGATTTCTGATCTACCACTAGTTATTGTATCTTTTTTGGTGATGCTCTTATTTTATGGTGAAGTAAGAAACAAACTTTGATTGCTCGTTCCAGTCCTGAAGCAGAGTATCGGGCTCTTGTTGACACCACTTCTGAAATATTTTGGTGGCGTTGGCTCACTTGATGACTTGGGTTTCTCTCAGTCCCCTTCCACTGCTCTCTATTGTGATAATCAAAGTGCTATTCAAATTGCTCATAATGATGTCTTTCATGAGCGCACCAAGCACATTGAGATTAAACACATTCTTCGTGGTGTCTTTCGTTTCATTTCCATTGGAACTCTTGACCAGCCAACTAATTTGTTCATCAAAGCTCATCTTCTTAGTCGATTCCGCACTCTGATTTCTAAACTCAAGTTGGTTCCCTCTACACCCTCTTGTATAAATATATGTTAATCATTCTGTATATAACTTATTTAAAAATACAAACATATTTATTAAATTTTTTTCTATTTTTGTTTCTAACTAGCTTAAACAAGAAATCATAATAGTGTACTTAACACCACATCTTAACCCAAAACTTAAAGACAATGAGTTTATGAGTTTTCCCACTTATATGATCCTTACTTAACCCATTCCTTATCTATGTGACATTTCAATACTCACTCTTGAATTTCCAATAGCTAGAACTTGTATCCTTTTTCTTGGCGTTAAGCAGTTACAACGTTACTTAACAAATAGCCATTTGCATGCCATGAATGAATTATTCATGGTTAATTACTGCAAATGACCATGATGGAATGAAAGAGCTAAATCCAGCTGAGGTTTCAGAGACCCTACGTTCTAGCTACGCATCGACATGGTCACAATCTCCCTCTAGATTGTCTCTCACTGGACCGAGATTATAAGCCCCTATAAGTGTTGACTATGGAGCACATAAGCTCTTTGGCCATAGATCTGGTCACATCGGTAAGAAGCTCTTCACTCTCCTTTTCTCTTCTTATATGTTATCATACACACGCTTATAGGGGAAAGCACACTACATGTTTTCCCTTATGTCTCTGGTATTATTCATTTTGGAGTTTGATGTGATTTTCAACAGATGTAAGTTTGTGGGATTTACTCATTTTAATGAATGAATGTAATGCCTGTTATGACAGGATTACACGTCTAGAATGGTACCATAAAACCCCTTTTTTGTGTAGAAGTTTGAATTAAGAAACTCTATGAGTCTATGTGTACCATATAGTGCAAATGAATTCTCTTAGATTGTGTTTGAAATGAATAAAAATGAGAAATAATTTGATTTAATTTGATTTGAACACTACTAGAAAATTGACTTTTAGAAACCGAAAAATCGGTCTCTAAATCAAGAAAATCGGTCTCTAAAATAATTAGAGACCGATTTAAATCGGTCGCTAAAAGCCTCGTCGCTAAATATTAGAGACCGATTTCTAAGAGGCCGATTTTTTCAGTCTCTAAATCGGTCACTAATTTTCGGTCAAATTTTGGTCAATTATATTTCAAAAAAAGTACATTAGAGACCGATTTAAAGATCGATTTTTTAGTGACCAAAAAATCGGTCTCTAAATAACTCTCTAAATCGGTCTCTAAATAGGTCTCTAAAGCATGAATATATTATATATTTTATAAAATCGGTCTCTAAATCGGTCTTTAATTTAGAGATCGATTTGTCAGTCTCTAAAATCAACATCTAAACCAGTCTCTAAATATATTATATATTTTATAAAATCGGTTACTAAATCGGTCTCTAACTAGAGATTGATTTATCGGTCTCTAAATCGGTCTTTAAAACTCTGAATATATTATAAAATCGGTCTCTAAACTAGAGATTGATTTATCGGTCTCTAAATCGATTTCTAAAACGATAAATGTCTTTTTTTATATATATTCAGTCCCTAACTCGGTTTCTAATTTGTGATATGAATTTATAATTACTTTTAAATATATTAAAATCCAAATTTGTAAAACACCTAATAAACAACAATAAACAATTTATAATTACTTTTAAATTTATTAAAATCTAAATTTTTAAAATACCTAATAAATAACAATCAACAATCTCATATATATAACTAAACACATAAATAAAAAATAATGTAAACTAAACTAATTCAATCTTTAGAATATATCATTTAAACATCAAGACATTCTAAATAAACTAAAATAAGCATCGTCTACAATATCTCATTACTACAACATTTCAAATATAAGAAAGTAGAACTCAACACAAACTAAACTTTAATTATAAAAACTCCTATTCTTACTCGTCGTCGTCCTCCTCTTCTGCTCCATCAGTCATGGGAAATGTTTGAGAAAATTAAAAGTTAATCGACTGCATCAGCTCTCGTACTAGCCGATTTGTCTCCTCAATTTGTCCCCTATTATCTGCCACTTGAGCCCGAAGCTCATTTCTCTCACTTCTTAATTCTTCAAGTTCATCTCTTCACATCCAATCAGATGATGAAGAACTTGAGCCACGATATTATGATCTTCCAGCCACTATGGTTGACTCAATTCCAAGACCATATATTTTATCTTTTTTCACTCTAGCCACATTGTGCCACACATCTAACTCATCTGAGGGAGGAGTTTCCTGCTCTGATGCGCATTGGGTCATTTCTTGCATTTCATTGGCAATAAGATAGTGTGTTTGGATGTTTAATAAATAAGTGAAATTACTCATAATTGCCATAAGAAAATTCAAAGATAACTGCAAAATACAATTAAACTTCAAAACACTAAGAATAGTGTGTTAATTTGGAATCTTTAATAACTAAGTGAACTTACTGATAATTGTCACAAGCAAGTAATTTAATCAAATAGAACTCTCTGATTAGTAGACACTACATGTAATCTAAATAATTCACGCTTCTAGAGAGCCTCTAATTCATTTTTTTAAAAAATAAGAAAGAGCCTCCAATTCATATTACATCTAATATATTAGGAACATTTTAGATATACTTCAATTAGAGTACTGGCACGTGATACTCAATATCAAATGTAAGATCAAACTTAATTTCACTGGAGAAGGAGTAATATTCTACAAGGAATTCAAGACCCACATCACTTATTGTGAGAGGTCTTTTCCCTATACTGGCAGATCCACGTCATCCAGTAAGAATTATTTGATGTTAATTAATGTAGTGACGTAAAATGGGGAATGGGAACCAATGGAAGATCTGAGGACCACAAAGACTCTATGTTGTACATACTCAAAAAAGGCTATAATTCAATAATTCAAATACAATTCTAAAATCCTAGTAATCGATTTTCTAAGCATAACCAAAAAAATGCTATAGTTATCAAACATGTAAATAAATCATAATAATATTGACTTCATTCATTTTTAAACTCTAAACTCTCTTTTAAAGATAAATAACATAAAAGTGCAAGCACCTTCTTTTTTTTTTAAATCACTCTTGGCTGTGAACATCACAAGGCCAAAAACTACTCATTTTCCCACCTTTACATGATAAACCACTTTACAAAATATTCAAAATTAGAGAAACATAATAAAAACGTAGACTAAGTAACAAATTTCCACTCACCAAGAATAGAGACCAAAAACTAGTCTCACCATTTGTCAAATACAAGTAACATAATTTCAAAGTCAATTACCACTTTGCTTGAACCCATGGACACTTAGTCCTTGGTCTATGTTTCAATCATATGTACAACCTAAACACACAATAACACACATACTATTTACTAAGAAAAATCAAAGTTTGAATATTTAGAACACACACACACGGCTCCTCTAGAGAAACCAAAACAAAAATTGAAGTCAATGTGTGTATTGAACTTCTATTTAGCCGTGAGTTACTTGATCACAAAACAAGTCATCATCCGTGAGCTTCCATGTTCACAAAACAAGTCATCAATTCAATTTTTAAAAGTCAATAAAGGTGGATAATCTAGCTTGGTCAACCATTCTCAACAACCACCAAAATCAATAACCAAGAAATTACACAACCAATTGTGAACACTAGAAGGAATACACAGTTTCCATCAACAACCAAAGTCATAATTTCTAAGTCATAAATCAATATAAAAAGGAGGAGTAAATTTAATCAATATCATTCACCAAACTTTCTGTTTTGGCCGTGCATAAGAGTCTCAACTATAGTCCAAAATTAATACAAAAGAGGAACAAATTGAAGATGTAATTTCCCCTACCTCACTTCCATGGCTCACTTCCATCGACTATATCATCTCTCGTACAAGCCGATTTGTCTCCTCAATGTCTCCTGTTATCTGCCACTCTGACTACTCTCTTAGAAGCTTGTTATATCTCAATAATGGATCTTCTTATACATGAATCGGAAAAGTTAGCTAATGAAGAAAAAGATGTTCCAGATATCAAGTCTCAATCTCTTCCTTTATTACTATCCCTTGCAAGCAAAAGCCTTTACAATTAAATTACAACTAATTAGAATAGTTTCAAATTTATTACAAATAATTGAAACATAATCAATATAGCAAACAATAAGGTACTAATCTTTAACATGTGCTTGAAATTAACAGCTTTTGGAACATTAGGATTCAACAAAACTTTGGTTGTACTCTAAGAAGTTGTCAAAGTCATTACATCTTCAAATATTTTTGAACACAGAAAGGTTAATTTTGTAAAACTTGACCTAGTATTAATTAATAATTATATAAAAGTAAGATTCCCTAAGTCCAATGCAGATAATTATATAAAAGATAAACATATTTTGAAATGGTTTCATTCTAGCAAGCATAATAATAGCAATTACAATATCAACTCCTTCATCCAAATAGTTTAACACATGCTCTGGTTACTCGCCAAACAAGGTACACTTTAGTGTTATCTCACTTCATTGACAACAAAAGGTTCATTAATAAAATAACAACATACTGATAAATAATTCTACTTTAAACCAATTCTAGTCAAAGTTATGAAGTATATTTTTAAAGCATTTGAAATATAAAATAAACCTTTCATCTTGAACCTCAAAAGTCAACTTCTTTCCAGATACACCATCATACTAAAAAGAACTCAGATTACCATATCAAGACATTGTTCCAATAACATCTCCAAAAAATTAACAATAACATAGTAAAACTTATAAAAACTATGCAAATACTACATCTATGAACACTGATATAAATAGAAATAGTATACAATAATTTTTATAAAACTGACCAACTAATTGGGACTTAGGGTCTCTCTCAGCCAGAATGCGTCTAAAAGGAACAAAGTTTAATGAATTATATGGAAGTGTTGCATCACATGGTTTCACATCTGTTCCATAGTGGAAGATAATTCGATGTGGGTATGTTGTTCTGTAGTCACCAGTGTTTTTAACAACAATAAATCTCTGAATTATACAACACCTTCCCTCTATTATATTATTCTTATGTCTTAAAATTATACCCTTCTTAAAAATTAAAACATAAATCTTAGAACCCTGAAAATGAACACAGCAAAATAAGTCAATCAAACAAACAAATATATAAATGAAGTACAATAATTAGGATAAATATTGCCTTTTCATCCAAAAGAATCATGTTAATAAAGCTAATGTCCTTTGATCCAACAAGGATATGGTTCCATTATTCCATAACTTAAGATTCTTACCCTAATCTTGAAGTTATCTTTTCAAGTATCTAACTGAGTAATCAAACTGAAGTCAGAACCTTTCGACATTAGATGATTACCTAGTATGTTAGACAATAACAACTTAGTAAAAGAAGGTGAAGACATAAGGATAGGGACTGCAACAATTAGTTTCACTAAGTATATTCAATAGTCTTGATTACAAAAATAAACATCAGAGTGCAATCCACTGCTTACAATTCTGTTCACCATACCAGAAAATATCAAAAAGTACATATCACAAGTACATATCCACTTCAATACGCCGGGTACTATAAAGACAACTAACATTATGATAATTAGAAATTAACAATACTACAGCAAAGCCACTATCTACAAGTTTATTATGGCAGAACCAATACCTTCAGGAATTGAAAATCCACATACACCGAATTTCCTGCCAAGAGAGGTGTGTATGAACCAACAAATAAAGTCTGACATGGACAAAACTAAAGGCATCCAAGCCATAATCCCATATGATTGGCACTGATATCAATGGCTTGATACATGAGTACGATGTTAATTGCCAACTGGTTAAGTTTCCTCTATAACCAACTTATTGACTCTAGGCAAGTGCAGGATCTGCCACATTCTGTAGAGAAACTATTCTCTCTTTGGATCATAATTCATTTTCTATTAAGTAATAATTTTCAATGATAAAGAAATTTTCAATCTTGAAGCCAAGAAAATCTATTGTATGAAGTTAATAACTATAGACAGGAGAATGTAGAATCTCATTCAAAATGCAGTGATGCAAGAAAACAATCATGTAACATCGAAAACAACAATCATGTGAAAGGACTAGTACCAAGGTGATAAGAATATTCTGCAAAGTATAAAATTTGTATTCAATTAAAATTTCATGATAGTGGAACCCCAAAAGGGCTAGTACCAAAGGTCAACTGACAAACCAAAAAGCTATACATATCAACTGTGATGGGTTGCAACATGATACATCAGCAAAAACCCCAAAAAGGAAAAAATAAATTTAAGATTAAATGATTCACAAATACATAGATGCTGCTTAGTCACTGGTACAAGAAAATCTCCAAAATGATTAATTGTTCTATACCATTTCTAATTAGATGCCACTCACTGGTATTATTTATTTGTAGCACTTGTCTTATCATATATATCATATATATAAATAAAAAATAAGTTGTTACCTATGGTGATGTAGCTCGATGAATAAGATGAGCATGGTTGTGGAGAAAGTTCAAGGATCCTGCAACATAAAAGCTTTTTCATCAGCAACTAATGAATTCAAAGAATATGACATTCCACAAACAAAGAGCATAACAATACATTACACACAGAAAGACAGAATCAACAATGCAATGTAATGACTAGATTGAACTAGATCACATAATAAAATGAACAAATTCTCATTTACTCAAACAAAAAAAAAGCATAGGGAAATTCAATTGAAATCAAATACCATTCCCCTGAGCTCCTTACCAACATTAGGAACATTGTCCAAATTCCCAAGAGTATTCGCAACCGAAGCAAACAAACAATGGTTCCACTAGAACAACTGATGATCACATATTTTATACATTAATAAACTCTCATTTTTAGTCATTTACACTCTCCATGTACTTAATTGATTAAGCCAAGTTATGTTTTGTAAGTTTGGACTCAAATTGGACTTAATTGATTTTTTTAGCACTATTTTGGTCTTACGCTGTTTCTGCATTTCGGCCATATCTTGAGTTCTAAATGTCTGATAATTATGAATTTTACCTTGTAGGAAAGATAAGAGAGAGCTCTACAACTTTGATGAAGAGCTCAAAGTCTCAATCAGACATCTAGTGGAACTAACTGGGCTTGGAAGACAGAACACGAGTTTTGTGTCTGAATCCTGAACAGTGTACAGTAATCAGAACATAACTCGGGCTGCAAAAATTATCTTGGACTGAAATTTGGACATTTGAAATTTAAGACCCAGATCTAAAACTTTCATGTTGAACACAAAACTTGATTCGGGGTTCTTGATGGTGATATTGGGTCTGAAAGTCAAAACAGAGGTGCTGAAACTAGGCCTGAACAGTCTGTAGTAATTGGGTCATATCTTGGGCTGTAGGACGAATTTTTGGGTGATTCCAGAGCCATTGGAAAGCTTAGACAATTTCCTAGAACTTTCATGAAGACCACTTGGCTTGAAAATGACGGAATCAATGACTTAAGCAATGAATTATTTCGGAGATAAAGAATCTCAATAATCCAACTACTCATCCAATCATCCAACCACTCAACCACTCATCCAACCACTCCACCCACTCATCCATCTACTCTTAATCATTCTCCTTGTCATTTTGTATCCCTACTCCTCTATAAAAGGCACCATGAGCTGGATGTTGTAGGGTAGAGTGTTGGGCACTTGGTGTTAGGCTTAGTTTTTACAAGTTTTTGTGGTTATGCTTGTTTGTTGTTTTACTTTGTTGTAATTTTCTCTTGTTCTAAAGTGAAACTATGTTCATCTTTCTCTTCTTCTCTCTTTCTTTCTTCTTATCTATGAGTAACTAAATCTTCATCTTGCTTGGGTGAAAGAGTGAAGCTCTTGGTAATGAAATAAGGTTAGATTATTCTATTTCTTGTACTTAAATGATATATTAGTAAATGGACACTATATGTGTTGTATTTTGTTTCCAATCAATTTAGAAACCTTCTTTATTAATGGAGATCTTGATTTATCGTAGACAATAGGATTGGCACAGTGAATGCTTGAACTCATTTACAAATATTGGTAGATAATTAAAGGAATCATAATATGATTACATATAGAATTGAACTTTGAATGTTATATTTTTCGATTGGAACCTCCGTTGTGTGTGGATTTCAGTTGAGTTAAAAAGAAAAATAATCTTACTTTTAATTTATTACTAAGAGTGGATCTCCTAACCCAAGCAAGCTCTTAAATTCATTTGTGAACTTCTTCTATTACTTTTGGTGTTGTGACAAATCATTTTCTTACCTTAATTAATTTTTTTCTTCATCAATTCCCTGTGAATCGACCTCAGACTCCCGAGAAATTTATTACTTGAGACAACCTGCACTTGGGTTTGCATCCTTAAATCTCGCAGTCAAGTTTTTGGCGCCATTGCCGGGGACTTGATTTGAAGTTTTGATTTATTGAGGTTCGTTTTCTTTAATAAAATCTATTCTCTCTTCTCCCTCACCGAAGCAAAAGATCGACTTGCCGATCCTTCGGTTTCTTTACTAACTCTCTAACTTTCTAACTATCTAACTCTAACTTACTAACTTGCTAACATACTAACTTTCTAACTTTTATATTTATGTCATTTATTTTTATTTTTTAATTTTATTTATTTATTTTTGTCATTTTTTTTTTTCGTCGATGGGTAACTCTCCTTTTATTTTACGCACTAACTTAGTGGGAGAAACTTTCCCTTTTACTTTTCTCATTATTTATTTTTCCGTAATCTAATTTAATGAAATAATATTTCTTCTTCTCTTCTCTTCGTCGACTCTGTGGGGCTCTGTCATTCTCCTTTTCATATTTAAATTTACTTTCTCACACTTTATTTTCTCGTATTTTAATTTTCTGCACTTTATTTTTATTTTTATTTTTGGGTGGTTAGTTTATTACCCCATCCCTGTTAATATTTAATGGTGGGTGACACTGCCAGCTTGTACATTATTTTTTGTTTATTTATTTTAAGTTATTTATGTATTTATGCTTAATTGGTATCGTGATTTAAATTCTGGTCGTTTAGTCAAAATTAATCCTGATACTTTATATATTGATTTGTTTGAATCACAATCACACACAATTGACACAATGGCTAACAATGAAAGTGTACATGATAAACATGAAAATCAACCGTTGCGAACCATGCGTGAATATTTGCAACCACCTCGAAGTTCTAGTCCATCATGTTTTATCTTTCCACTCAATGCTAATAATTTTAGATTTAAGCCAGGTATGATTTCTTTACTTCCTAATTTTCATGGTTTAGAATCTGAAAGTCCATATTTACATCTGAAAGAATTTGAAGAAGTATGTATTGCCTTCAATGATTAAAATTGCACTGAAGAGATTGTTAAGCTTAAATTGTTTCCTTTTTCTTTAAAAGATAAAGCAAAATCTTAGCTTAACACTTTGAATCCAAGATCAATTGGCACATGGCAAGAAATGCAAGGTGAGTTATTGAAGAAATTTTTCCAACACATAAAACCAATGCTATGAAAAGACAAATCCACAATTTTTTCTAAAATTCAAATGAAACATATTTTCAATGTTAGGAACGATTTAAAGATTTGTTAAATTCTTGCCCACATCATGGTTTTGAAAAATGACGCACTATAAGCTTCTTTTATGAAGGTTTAACTCCTGAAACTAAATAATTTGTGGAAACAATGTGCAATGGTGAGTTTCTTGATAAAGAACCTGATAAAGCTTTAGACTATTTGAACCAGTTGGCTGAAAATTCTCAATCTTGACATAGTACTAACACTTCTGAAAATTCAATTAGATCTAATATTGCAAGTGCTAATAAAGGAAAATACCACCTTAGTCAAGAGGAAGATCTAAATGCTAGATTTGCCAGTTTGGCTAGAAAGGTTGAAGCCATGGAATTAAGAAAAGTAAAAGAAATCAAATCTATGCAAAATGAAGAAATTTGTGGTATTTGTGATGACTTAGGACACTCAGCACATGAATGTCCTCAAATTCCTGTTTTTAAAGAAGTTGTACATGAGCAGGTAAATGCAATGAATAATTTTAACAAGCCTTTTACTTCTTCTTTTTCAGATACATACAATCCGGGATGGAGAAATCACCCGAACTTCAGATGGAGGAATAAAACTCAGTCACAATTCATGCAACCACCACCTCCTCAGGCACAACAAGACTCACAAAATTCTCAAGGATATGCACCTTATGTCCCACCATATAGGAAAAACCTTAAAGAAATACTGCATGCATTCATAGAAAAGCAAGAGGCCATTAACAAACAAAACAATCAAACTATGAATGACATAAAAGACACTCTTGCTAAACTTTTTTCTGCACTCACCATTCACGAGAAAGGAAAATTTCCTTCTCAACCTCAATCAAATCCCAAAGGTCAGTACAGTCTAAATGAGGGGAGTTCAGAAAACCAACAAATGGACCAAGTCCAGTCAGTGATAACTCTTAGGAGTGGAAAGGTTGTTGAAAAACAAATCCTCGAATCTTGTGGGAAAGAAGATGAACCAATTCCCCAAGAAAATGAAGAAGTTGACCAAAAGGAGACCAAACTCTCGCCTTCACCCCATTTCCTCAAGCATTGAAAAATTCAAAGAAATTGGACCATAACACTGGAATTTTTGAAATTTTGAAACAAGTGAAAATCAATATTCCTCTGTTAGATGCTATCAAACAGATTCCTTCTTATGTCAAATATTTGAAGGACTTGTGCACTGTTAAAAGGAAATTAAATGTGAAAAAGAAAGCATTTTTGGCTGAACAGGTAAGCTCCATTCTTCATAATAATAATGCGTTGAAATATAAAGACCTTGGTTGTCGTACAGTTTCATGCATTATTGGAGAACATAAAATTGAAAAAGCTTTACTTGATCTTGGTGCTAGTGTCAATTTGCTTCCATATTCAGTTTATCAGCAACTCAACTTGGGTGAGTTAAAACTAACTTCTGTAACTCTTCTACTTGCCGATAGATCAATTAAAATTCCAAGATGAATAGTGAAAGATGTGTTGGTTCAAGTTGATAAATTCATATATCCTGTGGATTTTATTGTCTTGGATACTGAACCTATAGTTGATAGTTACAAGTCAATTCATGTTATCTTAGGCCGTCCATTTTTAGCAACATCAAATGCTTTGATAAATTGCAGAAATGGAGTGGTGAAGCTAACATTTGGAAATATGACACTGGATCTCAATGTTTTTAACATGTGCAAGCAACCACAAGAAGTCATTGATGAAAATGAGGAAGTTGAAGGAATTGAAGCTATTATAGATGATCATCTTCAAAAAGGGAGTTCTTCTGACCCATTTGAAGTTTGTTTAATTAATTCATTTGATTTGCTTGATTGTACAGAGGAAATAGAATACAAAGGAAGAAAGCCAAAATTCGAAGAGCTAAAACTCATGAATGATAATGCCTATGAAGAAGTACCCACACCGGAACTAAAACCATTACCTGTTGGGTTGAAGTACACATTTTAGGGAGAAAAGCAAAGTTTTCCTATAGTAATTTCCTCGTCTCTTACTGAAGAAGGAAAGATGTTGCCTCAATGGACGCACCAAGATAGGAAGAAATTTTTAACAGAGCTGAAAAACTTTTATTGGGATGACCCATACTTGTTCAAATATTATCCTGACCAAATCTTTCGGAGATGTATGCCTGACAGTGAGGTAGGTAGTGTCATTAAATTTTGTCACTCAGAAGCATGTGGAAGTCACTTTTCTTCAAAGAAAACAGCTGCGAAAATCTTGCAGTGTGGATTTTATTGGCCCACTTTATTTAAGGACTACTATACTTTTTGTAAAAGTTGTGAAAAATTGTCAAAAGATGGGCTCAATTTCAAAAAGAAACATGATGCCTCTGAATCTTGCAATCATGATGAAGAAAAACCCTACAGTCTTGGGAATCTGACTTTAAAAGACCATGTTTGCCAATTTATAAGAAAATTAGATGAGAAGCTTATCCTCGACTCATAGAAGGCGTTTAAGTCATTACTAGATGTGAAATCAGAGGCAGATGTGAGCCATATCAACAACAATCTGTACATATCATCTTCTTCTTCTTCATGTGATCTTTAAAAAAGAAAAAAAGAAAAAAATGTTTGAACAAGAGCGATCCGAAAGGAGTACCATGGCTTTAATTAGTTGTGGAGCCCCAGCCTTTGGCTGACCCGTCATTGACTTAGGTGGATCTTTGCATGCTGGTCCATAAAAAAAAATTCATGAGTGTCTACTGCACTGGTGACACGCAGTATAAAGATATGCCACTACTGCACTCATGACGCGCAGTATAAAGATACGCCATGAAAGCTGTACATATAGGTATGTCATCATTTGCTATTATATTTCTTTTATCTTTGTATGATTTTGCTGTATTTTGGTTTTGGACAGATAATCCTTTGAGCAGGGTCCTTCAGGGGTTTCTAGACTTCTTTACCCTGATGGTTTTCTTGAAGTAAAAAAAAAACAAAAAAACAAAAAACAAAAACAAAAACAAAAAAAAAGCAAAAAAAATGAAAAAAAAAAGATTCTGTGTTCCTTAATTTCAAACTCTTCTGACAACAGTCAACCTACCCTTATAGGTGCAATTATTACCCTTTCCATTCTTTTTCCTATTTAAACACTCCACTTTCTCCACTTTCCTCCAACTCAGAATCAATCAAAGGGAGAAAGAGTATAGAAATAGGGCCTTCTATTCGTAACCTTAAAAATGTCTTTATTTTTTGTGGGTCAAATTATGGGAAGGGTTTAGAGTTTGTAAACACAACTAGCACTCTTGGCGATCACTTGCTCGAGGAATATTCATCTTGTATATGGGGGAGGTTGCCATAGGTTAATGGGGTTTGTATCACTTGCTGCATATATAGAAGGCAGTCAGGTTTTAGAAGTCATTTTTGGACCTTTAGCACAACAGAACATCACTGGAAAGACGGTTGGAGAAGAAATTCAGGTAACATCTATGCATGGAAGAATGAAAAAAATGTTTGACAACTCTGATGCATTCATTACCTTACTAGGTGGTTTTGGTACTTTGGAATAAATTTTTCAAATAGTCTCTTGGGTCGAACTGAACATTCACCATAAACCCATTGGTTTGTTGAATGTTAATAATTACTTTGATAGTTTGTTACTTTTTCTTGACCATGTTGTGGAACAGAAATTTATCACTCCTTCGGTAAGAAAAATGTTTATCTCTGCTTCCACTATTGATGAGCTCATTGACAAATTAGAAGCTTTTGAGTATGTACCTGATAAGGTATTAGCTCAGATAGATTGGTCAACAGGAAGCAGCGAGGGAAGAAGCAAGAAAAGAAAGCCAGATCTGACACTTCATCTTTAATACCTTTGATTTTATTTATCGTACTTTGTTTCTATTTAAATTTGTGTCAGATTTCTCCAACAGGTAATATCTTCTATCCTTTACTCATCTATATTTTAACATTGAGGACAATGTTGTAATCTAGTTGGGGGAGAAGGATAGTTGACCCAAAAAAAATTTGTTTTGTTTAGAAAGTATGATATGATTGTCATGGACTTACTAAACTAATTAATGATGGCAGAATAAAGAGTAAATTTTGGAAACAATTTTTTACTCTTGAGACGCATCTTAATTGGTGGCAGAGTAAGGAGTTTTTTAGGTAGTAATTAATTAGTATTGATTTGTGGAAGTAACAAAGTTTTTGTCTTTTGATTTCCTTTGAAAGATTCAAGCAAATGCACTCTCACATCCTTGGAAGCAATTGAAATTCAGGAATCATAGCATGATTGAATAAATTATCTTCTTTCTTAAATTTCACATGCTTGGTTATGGATATTGAATTGGTGGATAGAGAATGATAGAAATATGCCTTGTGAGATTTTGAGCCTATTGATGAATGGATTGAATATCTGTATCATTCTCTTCTTTCTTGTGTGATTTTTACTCATGGAATTGTTACTCTAGAACTTGCTTTGATTCTTTTTTAGGCTACATTTTCACATGCATACATTAATATGATTGAGGTATTTTGAAATAGCTACTTTGACCAAATAGTCATCCTTGTATATTTTTCATTGTGTAACCCCTCTGAACTTATTTGACCATTCCTTGTTTTAAGCTTATTTCATCCTTCAAAAAGAAAAAGAAAAAAAAAACATGTTTTTACCCAACCTTAGGGAATAAGAGAGTATTGACCTTGTTCTTAAACAAGTGTGGGGGTGTGTGTGCAAAATGATCCAAAAAAAATTATTGACCACTGTTGCAATCAAAGGATTATCAGAATAAAGGTGGATGCTTGGAAACAATATGAAGAAAAGGAGAATGTTCGAGTCTAACAATGAATTCAATTCACCAATTTGGGATTGATCTTCAACAAAACATCTGTCAAATATTGGTGATTGTCTTTTATGATGAATGTTCTCAAACATTTTCTCCACTCTAATTGTACCATAATGCTCTTTTATTCTCTTTGGTATTTATCTTTTCATATCCATATTATCTCCTCTCCTTTACCATAACCCCATTACAACCTTGAATAAAGTCCTCTTGATTTTTGTATGTATGTGTTTTGAGTAGCGGAGAAATAGAAGATAAGCAAGCTTATGGTAGTGTAATTGTTCATGGGTTGAATAGAGTGAAATACTTACCTTTTAAACACTTGAAAGACTGAGAGTGAATTCTGTGAGGATCTATTATTCTTGATTCATTCTTTTCAACTAAAGTTTCCTTGCTTGTTGGTTTAAGATGTGAAGAAATGTTACCTCATTAATTGTTTGATCCCTTCAATTTCTTATTGCTCTTCTTGCTTCATTAAGTCTTTTAGAGTTTTTAGCTTTTAAGTCTGTATCATTTTTCTTTGTCTCTTAACTTTGGTCTTATGTGTTTTGTCCAGGAGTGCAAAAAGCTAAGTGTGGGAGAATTTGATGATCACATATTTTATACATTAATAAACTCTCATTTTTAGTCATTTACAATCTCCATGTACTTAATTGATTAAGCCAAGTTATGTTTTGTAAGTTTGGACTCAAATTGGACTTAATTGATTTTTTTAGCACTATTTTGGTCTTACGCTGTTTCTGCATTTCGGCCATATCTTGAGTTCTAAATGTCTGATAATTATGAATTTTACCTTGTAGGAAAGATAAGAGAGAGCTCTACAACTTTGATGAAGAGCTCAAAGTCTCAATCAGACATCTAGTGGAACTAACTGGGCTTGGAAGACAAAATACGAGTTTTGTGTCTGAAACCTGAATAGTGTACAGTAATCAGAACATAACTCGGGCTGCAAAAATTATCTTGGACTGAAATTTGGACATTTGAAATTTAAGACCCAGATCTAAAACTTTCATGTTGAACACAAAACTTGATTCGGGGTTCTTGATGGTGATATTGGGTCTGAAAGTCAAAACAAAGGTGCTGAAACTAGGCCTGAACAGTCTGTAGTAATTGGGTCATATCTTGGGTTGTAGGACAAATTTTTGGGTGATTCCAGAGCCATTGGAAAGCTTAGACAATTTCCTAGAACTTTCATGAAGACCACTTGGTTTGAAAATGACGGAATCAATGACTTAAGCAATGAATTATTTCAGAGACAAAGAATCTCAATAATCCAACTACTCATCCAATCATCCAACCATTCAACCACTCATCCAACCACTCCACCCACTCATCCATCTACTCTTAATCATTCTCCTTGTCATTTTGTATCCCTACTCCTCTATAAAAGGCACCATAAGCTGGATGTTGTAAGGCAGAGTGTTGGACACTTGGTATTAGGTTTAGTTTTTACAAGTTTTTGTGGTTATGCTTGTTTGTTGTTTTACTTTGTTGTAATTTTCTCTTGTTCTAAAGTGAAACTATGTTCATCTTTCTCTTCTTCTCTCTTTCTTTCTTCTTATCTATGAGTAACTAAATCTTCATCTTGCTTGGGTGAAAGAGTGAAGCTCTTGGTAATGAAATAAGATTAGATTATTCTATTTCTTGTACTTAAATGATATATTAGTAAATGGACACTATATGTGTTGTATTTTGTTTCCAATCAATTTAGAAACCTTCTTTATTAATGGAGATCTTGATTTATTGTAAACAATAGGATTGGCATAGTGAATGCTTGAACTCATTTACAAATGTTGGTAGATAATTAAAGGAATCATAATATGATTACATATAGAATTGAACTTTGAATGTTATATTTTCCGATTGGAACCTCCGTTGTGTGTGGATTTCAGTTGAGTTAAAAAGAGAAATAATCTTACTTTTAATTTATTACCAAGAGTGGATCTCCTAACCCAAGAAAGTTCTTAAATTCATTTGTGAACTTCTTCTATTACTTTTGGTGTTGTGACAAATCATTTTCTTACCTCAATTAATTTTTTTCTTCATCAATTCCCTGTGGATCGACCTCAGACTCCCGAGAAATTTATTACTTGAGACAACCTGCACTTGGGTTTGCATCCTTAAATCCCGTAGTCAACAACCACCGTAGCTCAAACACTACCATCACTACACACCTCCAAACCTCCATTTTTCACCACTGTCTTCCACCTTAAAAAGTCAACACCACCTTCCAAACTCCACGCAAGCCACCCAAACAACCATCTCAACCACCACATCCCGCCATAACCACCCTAAACCGTAACCAACCTTGACCCTCCATCCTTCCTAACCGTGCCAGCCATCACCACATCCTCCACCTAGCCACCACGCCAAGCAGAACCATACTCCATCACACCAGCTGCGGTCTCCAACCAACAACATCGGGCCATGCCGTACAAGATCCGAACCAAAACCATCGTCTTTCGCCGGAAAGCCGCTGCCCAGAATAGTGACCCGAACCCGTCGTAACCTCCTCTGTCAACCCGCGAACCACCGTCCTCCACGCCGTGCCGGAACTAGAACCGGTGACCCACTCGCGAACCACTGTCCTCCACTCGTGCGGCAAACCAAAACCACTGTCGTGCCTCCACGCATGCCGGAACCAGAACCTGAAGCCCCAGACGGAAACGCTACTGTCGCACCAGATCTGTGGACCACCACACGGATCCACAAGCCCACCGTCGTCACGAACCTAGATCTGGTCGCGACCCACCACCGTTCCCCTCTGTCATCCGCAAGAAGCACCGAGTCCACCACCACGTGTAGCCCAGGACCCGCGACCCACTCGCGAACCACCAGCCGTCCAGCCGTGCACCACCGTGAGCCACCCTCAGACCCTCATTTTCTCTATTTCGTTTTTCACCACTAGAGACTAAAAGTCTCTTTTCCTTATTCAAGACTTATTTTGTTATTTGTTTTAAATTTATTTGTTTTTATTTATTATCTGTTGAATGTATTTGCATTTGTTTTTTTTTAAATTTTTTTTTTATTTAGAGACCTAAATTTTGGTCTCTAAATATTTTTTTTTTTATTTTTTTTTAGTGACCGAAAAAAAATCGGTCTCTAATTATTATTTTTTGTAAATTTTTTTTATTTAGAGACATATCAGTCTCTAAAACTTTTTTTATTTTTTAAATTTTTTAGTGATCGAATTTGCAAATCACTAATTATTTATTTTATTTTATTTATAAATTTTTTTATTTAGAGACCGAAATATCAATCTCTAATAATAAAACATATTTTTTTTATATAATATAATTTTGGTCTCTAAAAATTTAGAAACTGAATTAGAAACTAATTTTATTTTGGTAGCAAATTAAATTTTTTCTCCTTAATCGGTCTCTATTTTGGTCTCTATAGAGACCGAAATAAATCGGTCTCTAAATCGGTCACTAAAACCCAAATTTCTAGTAGTGGAATTGATTTGGTTTGATTTAGAAATCAAATTTTGTGTTTGAAACTTAAAAAAAATAGAATTTGGATTGATTTAAAAATTAAATTTTGTATTTGGAATTCATTAAAATGAGAATTGATTTAATTTAATTTTATTATTTTACATTTTAACCCTTATGAAAGGTAGTTGAAGATAGTTACTAAGGGTAAAATAGTCTCTTTATTTTAAATAAAATCAAATCTTAACAAATCCTATCAAATTTGATGAAATTTCTAAAACATAATAAATGAAATCCATAGAATTTTAAAAATCAAATCATTTCTTTTTTTTAACATTTCAAACATAACATTTAACTTGATTTGATTTTCAAATCAAATCATTTCCTATTTTTTTATATTTCAAACACATTCTTTATTTTTGGGGTTCAAATTTGCATTCTCTGAGGATTTTATCAAGTAATTGTGCAACTTCAAATTTAAAGCCTTGCTTCATTCATTCTACTGTAATTATCATTTGGAATGTTATCAATATCAAGTTTAGAAGATGGCAGAAATAAATGTTTAAGCTTTACTCTTACAGCAATGAGGGAAGGCGGTATCGGGTACTCCAAATTACCTGCTTGTGTCCATCCACCCATTTGGATTCGATAAGGAGATAGATGTAACCTATAGATATCTATAGAGGTCGTAAAACAAAGTTGCGTTATTGTAAGTGGTGAGTAATATTAGAAATGAAAAATGAAATCATTAAATAGATTGTGTCATCACTAGAGGAAAATTCTATACTACTTTCATGTCAGTTTAATATTTATATGATGAGGACAACATAATAGATCCCACTTAGAAGGATTTTGCCCAAACCTTTGGAGAACCTTTTAGTTTCTGCTGCTTAGAGCTATTGGCACTCAGAATTAATTGCTTCTATTGATTCAACCAAAAAAAAAAAAAGAAGAAGAATTGCTTCTATTGGGATGAAGTATGAACGTCTTGCACAACCTTGAGGCACTCTACAAGTTTTCAATTAATAAAGTTATTTCCGAATTATGCCAAGTTAATTCTTTAATGCTTATCTACGAGATCTCAAAATTTCTGATTGAATCTAAATGTTTAAGCCATAGCTGTGGCAACTTGAAAGCACTGGAGAAATTTCTCAGAATTCCACTTGATTGTTTCTTTAGCTATGTTGTTCCTCTAGACTGGAAGAAATCACAATGACTATTTGTAGGAATATATTGGATTGGTGATAAATGTGTCAAACCGATGGTTAGTAAAAATGGCAAATATAATCTAAATTGTTATCCTCTCCCATTGGATTATTCATTATTGTAGAATATATAAGTTTTTATTTTATATATAATGGCTTAATTGAAAAGCAGCCATGCATATTACTAAGGAAGATTTTACTTTATTTCAAGCCTGTATTTGAATGCATTGACTGATAGCTTGCATTATATTTATCCAAGTCTATTATTATTTTATAGTAACTTGCATATATAACATCCTTAGATGGTTTAATTTGAAGTTAGTGCCTTAAAGATTGTTCCATTTTCCGATTTAGTAGTGCACCGTGGATATAGGATACCCCCTTGGATAAATACACCTAAGGCTTAAGTAAAGCTTCAAACGTGAAAAAGGCTTGCTAATTTCCTGATGCTTGTAGTAGGAGAAATTTGGTGGTGGTGTTTCGTAGACATTTTTTTTAGTGAAGATCCATCTTCGGATTATTACAAAAATGCTGTTTAAGTTCCAATTGGCATAAGTGGAGGGAGGTCTGTCATTATGTTTATGTATTATACCATTGTGTCATTTAAGTGACTCTCTTTAAACAAGATCATTTATAAAAAGAAAAAATGTTTAAAATAATGCCAATGGGAACTAAATATTTGTCACTAAAAAGTTCACAAACTGTAATATTAAAGATATATATTTTTTATTTTCAAATAATTTCAGTAAATTACTTAATTTTTATTAATAACTGTAATATTTTTATGATTACAAAAAACCTGTAACATTTTATGCATTAGATATATTGAAATTAATTATATATTCTTTCGTAACAAAATTTACCATATCATTCTTATGTAAAATTCATTCATAATTATTCTTTTTGTCAGCTAATAATATATGACATAACCATATAATATTTTAAAGAGTTTTATTAAGTTGCCCGCACAACACGCCGATTTACATCTAGTTAGCAATGAAAGGTAAATATGGGTTTGCTCTGAGTAAATGCTAGATCGAACAGCTTCGTAAGTGAGGTGAGGTGCCAACGGCTAATGCTCCAAAACATTTGGCAGGCATCTAGACAATCCTTTTCTGATGTTAAAAGATGAAACACTACAAGGAGAAATCATGCTCAACAACAGTAATTGATCATGAGGGTAACTTTATATTATTAGTGGCCGTCATGATGAAGTAACATATTGTTTAGTGTGATTTTTGTTAATAGACCAAAATTTGATTTCAGATTTCAATTTAGGGAAGGGAATCTCTTCTTCTAGACATTTTCTAGTACAAATTGATTTGTTTTTAGTGAGAATGTCAAGAAGAATTTTGAATATAACACAAAGAAGTATAGATCGAAATTAATGAATGGCAATAAAATGATAACAACTTGATAAAAGTAAAGGAAATAAAAGCAGTAAAAATGCAATAAAAGTAAACTTACTCGAAAGTTAAAGATTGCAGTAAGTTAAAGAAAACAGTTTTAAAACAAAAGCAAGTAAAGAGCATGAAATGTAAATAACATTGAAGTAAAATACTATAAAGTGAATTTGACAAAAGATAAATTATTAGATGATAAATGAAAGCAATGTAAAGGCAGAGGAAATAGATGTACAAGAAGGTAAAGTGGAAAGGAATATAAATTTGCAGAAAAGTAAAGAAAGTAAATAAAGAAAAGTGACTAAAAGAAATCAAATGATCTAAAAGAAATCAAGTGACTAAATGAACTTTGAATTAACTTTGAATTGAAATTGTAAGTGTACATAAAGGAAACATGATAGAAACATACTTGGTTTTATCCTAGTTTGCTCGTGTGTCAATATGACTTATGAGCGTGTTTAGAGAGTAGTATAAGTAGATGAATTTCAACTTCTAAATGCTTTTATGCTTTTAGTATTTATAGAAATCCTAAGTAATTACCCCCTTTATAAGATCTTGACAAGTGTCTAAAACAAAAAAATTACCTAATCATTGTTAGTAATCCTTGTGAAGTAACTACTTAATCTTTATCAGCATTCCTCGTGCTACAAGTAACTACTTAATCTTTGTCTGTAATCCTTGTTTTGTCTGGATCATACACTCGTAACTGCTGTTTTAAATTCAAATTCTCTCATATGAATTTAAATTTGAATATTCAAACAACTATTGGCTTCTAGTCGAGATCTTTGCTTCTGTCTTTAGAAAAGGATTCGAAGTAATTAATTTAATATTCCTCGATTTAACAAACTTTGTTATATATCGACCAGTAAAAACGGTCCCTCGATCAATTGTCAAGGTTTGAAGAATACCAAACATATATATAATGTTTTCTTCAATAAAATTGAATATATCCTGTTGAGTAACATCTTTCAATGCGATGACTTCGACTCACTTCGTAAAATAATCAACAGCAATTAATATATACTTATGCCCTTTAGAGGATAGGGGATGAATTTGTCCTATCTAATCGAGTGTCCTTCCTTGAAATGGCCAAGGCTTAACAATCAAGTGTAATTCACTAGTTGGAACATGTTAAATGTTCTTATGCCTTTGATATTCTTTACGAGACTTAGCATATGAATTGCAATCTTTAGCCATCGTAGGCCAATATATCATTTTCCTATGCAAAACTCATTTCATCTTTTCACCAGCATGGAAAGCACCACAAATGCCTTCATGTACCTCTGCTAAGGTTGTCAATGCTTCCTTTTCACTTAACTGTGTCAATAGATTTCCATCTGTTGACTTTTTATAAAGTGAATCACCCATTATAATATAGTAGGGCTCTATATTTTGTTTTTCTTTCGACTGGTAAACTTGGGTTCATTAAATAATTAACAATTGACTTTCTCCAATAAGAACTATCTATATTTTCGATTGAACATATTTCTAAGTTCTTGTGTGGATATAATTTCTTTTTTATTTCGATTAACTTGCCAGAAGTTTCACTCGAAATCTTATAACCTGAAGCTATTTGAGCCAATTCATTAGCTTCATAATTTTATTCTCTTGGAATATGTTGCATTGTAACCTCATCAAATTCACATAGCAATTTTGTTGCAAAAGCAAAGTACTTGAATAGATTTTGGTTAATGCATTTATATTCTCGAGTCAATTGTTTAATGATTAACTTGGAGTTACCTATTACTTTGATATTTTTGGCTTTAAGTGGAATTAATATTTGCAAGCCAGCTATTAAAGTTTCATATTTAGCCTTGTTATTCGAACACTCATGTTTTAATTTGAATAGAAACTACTTGGGATTCCAATAAGTGGAATAATTAGAACCCATAGACCAACATCCTCACTGTGTTTTGATCCATCGAAATATAACTTCTATGGTTTCAATCGATTACTAGAAATTTGGATTTTAAAAACCGATTTATTTCGGTCTCTATAGAGACCAAAATAGAGACTGATTACGAAAAAAAATCTAATTTGCTACCAAAATAAAATCGGTCTCTAAATTTTTTAGAGACTAAATTAGATATTGAAATTATGTTAAAAAGAAATAAAAAAATGTGTCTTATTGTTAGAGACTAATATTTCGGTCTCTAAATAAAAAAATTACAAAAAAATATAAATAGGTAATGACCACAAATTTGGTCGCTATAAAAAAAAGGAAGGTGTTAGAGATCGATATTTCGGTCTCTAAATAAAAAATTAAAAAAATTACACAATCCAAATGGCATCCGTCTATATGCAAATGTACCATATGGGCATGTGAAAGTGATTTTCTCTTGATCCTCAAGTGCCATAGGTATTTGCATATAGCCAGAATATCCATCCAAGCAACAGAAAAATGCATGACTTGAAAGTTTTTCTAACATTTGATCAATGAAGGGTAAGGGAAAGTGATCTTTTTGAGTGGCATCATTTAATTTCCAATAATCAATGCATATACGCCACCCAGTCACATTTCTAACAGTTATGAGTTCTTTCTTTTCATTTTCCATGACTGTTGTACCCCTTTTTTAAGCACTACTTGTACTAAACTTACCCAAGGACTATCAGAAATGGGGTAAATGATACCTGTGTCGAGCAGCTTTATTACCTCCTTTTTTACAACCTCTTTCATGTTTGGATTGAGGCGCCTTTGTGGTTGAACAAGCGGCTTGTTCTGCGCCTCCATGTGAATTCTGTGGGTGCATATGGTAGGGTTGATGCCCATAATGTCATTAATGGTCCACCCAAATGCTTTCCTATTCTCCCTTAACACTCTCATGAGTTTCTCCTCTATTGAACCTGAAAGCAAAGCTGAGATAATTACAGGTAAATTTGATGGAGTATCCAGGAAAACATACTTTAAATTGGAGGGTAGGGGCTTGAGCTCAAGTTCAGGAGGCTCCTCAATTGAGGGTTTTGGGGTAGGAATGTTTTTCCTATCCAAATCATCATAATACCCCCAACTTCTACTATTGTCAACAGACATGCCAACTTTTAACCGCATCATCATATCTGTGACTTCTTCAACATTCTCAAGTTCATGGGTGACCATGGTTAAAACCCTTTTTAGAGCACCACACGGTCAACGAATCCTGCAAACATGAACTCACAGCACTATCCACAATATCAATAGAATTAATGCAATTACATGAATCATAAGAACTAGGATGCTTAACAAAATTAAAAACATTAAAAACAACTTCCTCATCATTTAATCGCAATGTCAACTTCCCTTGATAGACATCAATCATAATCTTTCCAGTAGCGAGGAATGGTCGTCCAAGTATGATTAGGATCTCAGAATCCTCCTCCATGTCTAACACAATAAAATCAACTGAAAAAATGAACTTGTCCACCTTTACCAAGACATCCTCCAACACACCACAAGGATAAGTAATTGATCTATTAGCCAATTGTATAGAAATGTTAGTAGGCTTTAGTTCCTGCATTCCCAATTTCTTAAATACAGAGAAAGGCATCAAATTTATACTGGCACCTAAATCACATAATGCTTTCTCAAAATAAGAATTACCAATAGAGCAAGGAATAGTAAAACTCCCTGGATATTTTACTTTCGGTGGTAGTTTCTTTAAGAAAATGACAGAACACTCCTCATTCAGTCTAACTATCTCATATTCCTCAAGCTTGCGTTTGTTTGAAAGGATCTCTTTTAAGAACTTTGCATATTTTGGCATTTGAGAGATAGCTTCCATAAACGGAATGTTAATCTGTAATTTCTTGAATATCTCCAAGAATTTTGCAAATTGTTTATCTTGCTTGGTATTCTGGAGCCTCTGAGGAAATGGAATGGATGGCTTTTGTGACTCGCTGACCTGCACCACAGGAGGTGCTTCACTGGTCTTTTTCTTTTCTGTAATATTTGGCTCATCAAGAGTTTCTTCATGTTCTTGCACGTGTTCTTCTTTGTTCTTGGAGATATCCCCAAGCTCTTTACCACTTCTCAGAGTGATTGCTTTATCTGTTCCTTTGGGTTAGTTTCAATAGCACTAGGCAAAGATCCTGGTGCCCTTTCTGACATCAGAGTGGTCAAATGACTGATTTGAGTCTCCATGGTCTTCATTCTGGCTTCTGAATTCTGCATGTACTTCATTACAAGATTTTCAAAATTTTATTTTTCAGCAGGTGCTTGAAAACCTGGTGGTGGTTGTGGGGCTCTCTGTTGATTCTGCGGATAGCCTTGTTGATTCCCCCATTTGAAATTAGGGTGGTCCCTCTAACTAGGATTGTATGTATTGGTATAAGGATTGTACTACTGCCAGTTGGAATTACTAACAAAATTTGTTGCTTCAGGCTCAGGGGCAAAAGGACTACCAATTTGACAGTTTGCACTTATATGTCCTTGTCCACCACATGCTTCACAATTGAGTGGCGGGGCTGCACTGTTTGTTACCATCAAAGTCTCCACCTTTTTCGTCAATGCTTCCAATTGACTCAGAATGTCAGTGGAAGAGTTTACGGCATTCACAGTTACTGGTTTCTTAAGAATTTTGCTATCATTTTGCCATTGATAACTGTTCAGTGCCATTTCTTCAATCAATGCATGGCTTTGAGTAGGTGTTTTCCTTCAAAGTGAACCTCCTGCAGCAGCATCAATGAGTGAACGGTTTGCAGAAGACAAACCATTATAAAAGATTTGGACCTGCTGCCAGACAAGAAATCCATGATGTGGACATCTCCTTAATAGCTCTTGAAAGCGCTCCCACACTTCGTAAATAGTGTCCATTTCAAATTGCACAAAAGAAGATATGTTATTCCTTAATTTAGCATATTTTGAAGGAGGAAAATACTTTGCTAGAAATTGTTGTGTCAATTGTTCCCATGTAGTGATGGAACCCCTTAGTAGTGACGTTAACCATTGACTCGCCCTATCCCTGAGAGAGAAAGGAAAGAGTCGCAATCGAATTGCTTCTTCTGTCACTCCATTATATTTTATAGTGTCACACAACTGCAAGAATCTGGCCAAATGATGATTTGGATCGTCTGAAGGCAAACCACCAAATTGAACAAAATTTTAAATCATGGAGATCAATGTTGGTTTGATCTCAAAATTGTTAGCTGCCACAGCTGGTCTTATAATACTCTCTCCACACCCTTCAGCAGTAGGCATGGAGTATTCAAGCATGGTTCTTTTTGCTGGAGCAACTTATTCGTCACGATTCACCTCAATTACTGGTCTATCCATCCTTTTTATGTTTTCTGTTTCAGCTGCAATATGAGTTTGTTTTCTTAATCTGCGAGTTGTTTTCTCAATTTCTGGATCAAATGTTAGATCAGGAAACTGAAAACAAGTGAGCATAAACAAGAAAAAATGAGCAAGTGACAAGTGCGAATGTTAGATCAGGTTACTCAATTTCTCTTTTTTAAAATAATTTTTATATTATTATTTTTTATTTTTTTTATTTTTATTAAAAGTAAGAAACTAATTAAAAGAAATAAAAATAACAAAAACAAAAATAAAATATTAACAAAGGTGTAGTAAAAATCAACCACCAAATATATATTAACTTGGATGTAGTAAGAATCAACCACCAAATATATATTAACAAGGATGTGGTAAGAATCAATCACCCAATATATATTAACAAGTAGTTAATAAGCAAGTAAATTAAAATGTTAGAAGGTTAGAAAGTTAGATAGTTAAATAAGAAAGAAAAATAAAAGAAAAAAGCGTAAATAAAGAAAAATAGAAGTAAAAGCGTAAATAAAGAAAAATAGAAGTAAAAAAGTGTAAATAAAGAAAAATAAAAGCAAAAAGCATAAATAAAGAAAAATAAAAATAAAAATAAAATAAAAATTAAAAAGCTTAAATAAATGATGTAAATAAAAACTTACAATGCGTAAATAAATAAAACTTAAAAATAAATAAATAAAATCGAAAATAAAAATAAAAATGACAAAATAAAAACAAAAATAATAATAATTATAATAATATTATATATAATAATAATATATAATAATAATAATATTATTATTATTATATTAATAAGATTAAGAAAAATAAAAATAGACAAAAACATAAAACAATAATAAAAGTAAATAAAGCAAATATAATACAATTAAAAGAAAAGTTTGTCTAAATTAACTAGAATTAACTAGAACTTTACGCCTTTAATATTACCAAACGTATCCCGACAACGGCGCTAAAAACTTGAAACGTGCAAAAGTTACACTAAGAGCAAGTGTACTTTATCACCAAGTAATATAGAACTTTGAGTCTAGTTATCGATCTCATGAGGAATAATTGATATTTATTAAAATTGTAAAACTCTTTTGTTATTTAGACAGTCGAGTAGATATGCAAGATCCAAAATAAAATCAGAAAACTAATAAAAACAGTAAAGAACAATTAAATAAAGAAAAGATAAATAAAGATAGAAAAGTACTAGAGCATAAGGTTCACTTGAGTTTCATTATTTAGATCTTCTTTCAAATATAAAACAGGTAATTCTTTTGTCAATATTCTCTTATTTGCTATTTAATCCCAATGGTCATGGATAAAACAATATTCTATTCTTAATTTAATCCACCTATTTGGTCATTTAGTTGAATTAATCAAGAATGCATTAAGCTTTAATTCAAGAGATGAACCAACATACCGTTAATTCCATTGGTAAGAAAAATTGATGTTTGGTCATTCACTAATATAGTCCTAGGCTTATAATATAGATCTACTCATTGAGTGCGGATGGTCACCGGTCAAACAATAAATTAATAAATGTCAAAAGTGATCAAGTTATGACAAAGATGAAAGCAATATAATAAACCCATAAAGAAATTACTATTATTATATTAGAAATCATATCCACATAATTATAAACTCAAGATCCCCCATAGCTCTAACTATGAGTTTAGTTACACATATTAATTATAAACAAACTCAAAATAAGATACAATTTCATAAAAAGAAAATTAAATAAAGGAGAAAAACAAGAGAGAAAGAAAGATGAAAATCCCTTTGTAGAGATTAAGAACTTCAAACCTTCAAGAAATTCTCCATTAGAAACCTTCCTAATTGAGAGAAACTGAAAGAAAATAGAATTCTGGAGGTTCAAAGACGTTTTTCCTTTTGCTGCGAAGCTCAATTTATAGAAGATTTGAGTGAACAGTACTCACACAGTCATGTCCCTTGGAGGCACGGTCGTGTCTAATGACATCACTGCTTACATACATTCCTTAATCATTAAGTTTGGGAGGCACGGTCGTGTGAATGTGAGGCACGGCTGTGTGAATGTGAGGCACGGTCGTGCCTAGTGTAAAATAGATTTTCTGCACGTTTTTGGGTCAGGCACGACCGTGTGACTAGGAGACATGACCGTGCCTCAGTTAGAAAGCTTCATAGGACGTAGACGTGGCCATGTTTGAGTCCTTAATTGCTCCCGAACTGATACGGAACCCTTCCAAAGCTAGAATAGACCTCTTTTACTTTGAAAACTCGGTATCTTTGCTTGCTTTGCTCCAAATGTATTACAACTTTATAAATCTACAAAAGCAAAGATAAAGATAAAGATCCAACTAAAACTCGTCCGAAAATATAAACAAATCAACACAATTTGTACAGTTAAATGTTATAAAATATAAGCTTATATCAATCATTGTGTTTTTTAGGACAAGGATTCAGGGAAGATGATTGGACGTGCTAGGGAGCAGGATGGCCTCTACCTCCTTGAAGCACCTTGTCAAGTAAACAAGACCAAGAGCGGACTTGGACACCCATATTCTTTTACCTCAAAATTTCTTTCAACCAAAAAAGATAAAATTTGGTTTGTTCATTGTAGATTAGGCCATCCATCTTTTTTTTTTATTATTATTAAGAGTCTTTTTCCTTCTTTGTTTAAAGGTCTTGATGTTGAACAATTTCATTATGAAGTATATGAACTTGCCAAATATAAGCGTGTCGATTTTCCAATTAGTAATACAAGAAGTTTTGTTCTTTTTTCTCATATTCATAGTGATGTTTGGGGTCCCTTTTCCATTCCTAGTGTCTCTAAGTCAAGATAGTTTGTGTCTTTTATTGATGATTGTACTCGTGTTACTTGGATTTTTCTGCTCAAACATAAGTCTAATATTAGTACTGTTCTCCTAAATTTTTGTTCCATGATTAAAAATCAATTTAGGTGGGTATTAAGCGATTTGAGTCCAATAATGCTAATGATTATTTTAATCAGACTCTTATGTATTATTTCCAGAAAGAAGGACCAATCCGTGAACCATCCTGTGTTCATATCTCACAACAAAACGGGTTAGCAAAGTGAAAAAAAATAGTCATCTCCTTGAAAAAGCCTAAGCCTTACAGTTTCAAAGAAATGTCCTTAAGTTTTTTTTTTGGGGAAGCGGCTCTAACAGCTACTCATCCTATAAATCGCTTGCCCACTAAAGTCCTGCTATTCAAGAGTCCAACAGATGTCTTTTCCACTTTCTATTTTGAGCTACAAACTTCTAATAATATTGTCCCTAAGATTTTTGGATGTGTATCTTTTGTCCATATTCACAGTCCAAACAGCTGAAACTCGATCTGAGAGCTCTAAATGTGTCTTTGTGGGCTACTCATTGACCTAGATAGATACAAGTGTTATGACCCTCCTTCCAAAAAATTTTATGTCTCCATGAATGTTATATTCAGTGAAGAAGAGCCTTATTTTTCCCACCTTATCTTCAGGGGAAAAATTCAATGAAGGAAGATAAGGAAGATTTCTTCCTTAACTTCTCTTGAAATCACTGTTGAACCTATGTCTAAACCTATGTCCAAAACCATTCTTGACCCGGTAGTTGAGTCTGCTCTTGAGAATGTGAGGTATGACAAAGGCAAGATATTCACAAGAAAGAAGATGGTTGTTCCTGAACCTGTGTAGGCCCAAGAGTCTAATTCGGAGCCTTCGAATGAGGTAATAGTTTCTAATCCTTCATTGCAAAATAAAACTGAATTTCATGTTGATAGTAGTGACCAAAGTCTTCCTATAGCCATTAGAAAGGAACTATAAAGTGCACAAAATTGCCATTATACCCTCTTGCACATTTCTTGTCCTTTGAAAATTTTTCACTATCCTATAAAGCCTTCCTTATAAGCCTAAGTATCATTGTCATACCTACCACCTACCTGAGGCCTTGTCCAATAAAAAATGGAAAGAAGCCATGAATGAGGAAATGAAGGCATTGGAAAAGAATAAAACCTAGGAGCTAGTACAGTTACCAGTATGGAAGAAAATTATGGGTTGTAAATAGGTGTATACTGTGAAATATAGAGCAGATGAATCCATAGAGAGGTATAAGGCATGATTAGTTGCTAAAGGGTATACCCAAACTTATGGAATTAATTACCAAGAGACTTTTGTACTGATTGCAAAAATGAACACAATTCAGGTATTATTGGCATTGACAGCTAATTATGGTTAGGATTTATAGTAGTTTGATGTTAAGAACGTTTTCTTGCATAGAGATGTTGAAGAAAAAGTTTACATGGAGGTTCGACCAAGATATGAGAAGAATTTACATGCTAATACTATGTGTAAGTTGAAAAAGAGGCCCTGTATGGCCTCAAGCAATCATTATGAGCGTGATTTGGAAGGTTTGCTAGAATTATGTTGGCTATGGGGTACAAACAAAGCTAAAGGGATCACACATTATTTTTTAAACACTCTCCTTCGAGGGGAGTCACAGTTCTCTTAGTGTATGTTGATGACATAATAGTAATAGGAGAGAACGCTAAGAAGAAACATATTATGAGTCAGTGCTTAGCCAAGGAGATAGAAATTAAAGCATTAAGAATGTTGAAATACTTTCTTGGAATTGAGGTTGCTCATTCTAGGCAATGTATATTCATCTCCTAACAAAAGTATGTTATGGATCTCCTAAAAGAAACAGGTCATACAACATGCGAACCGGCAAATACTCCTATAGATCCCAACATGAAACTTGGAAAAGCAAAGGAAAATGCTACAGTTGACAGAGAAATGTATTAGTATTTGGTGGGAAGACTTATTTATCAATCTCACACACAACCGGATATAGCATATGCAGTAAGTATGATTAGTCAATTCATGTACAGTCCAAAAGAATCTTATTTGTGAGCAATATATCGAGTGTTACAATACCTTAAGGGAACACTAGGAAAATGCATTTTATTTAAGAGAAATGGAGGTGTGGTACTTGAGGCATACACTGATGTTGATTATGCTGGATCACTAGTGGACAGAAGATCAACTACATGATATTACATTTTTCTTGGTGAAAATCTGGTGACTTGGAGAAGTAAAAAACAGAATGTGATAGCATGATCTAGTGCAGAGGCAGAATTCAGAGCTATGACACAAGGTGTGTGTGAATTACTATGGTTGAAGATTATTCTTAAAGATCTGAAGATCAAGTAGGATGGTCCGATGAGACTTTATTGTGATAACAAGTCTACAATCAACATAGCTCATAATCTGGCACAGCATGATCGAACAAAGCATATTGAGGTTGACAGACATTTTATCAAAGAAAAACTAGAGAATGGTTTAATCTGTATACCATATGTGTCTACACAAGGTCAGCTTGTTGATGTACTTACAAAAGGGTTTAATAGTCTAGTATTTCAGACGATTGTATCCAAATTAGAAATGGAGAATGCATATTTACCAGCTTAAGGAGGAGTGTTTGATGGTGACCTCTATTGGACGATGTCCTCTGTGGACGGTGGCCTCTTGGTCTTGTTCCCACGTTTTCATGTTTTTATTGTAGACATTATTTTTGGTGCTTTATGTTGCTTATTTTCTAGGGACTAGTTTAATATATATATATATATATATATATATATATATATATATATATATATATATATATATATAGCTCCATTTTTAGCATTCAATTGATAAAAATAATATACAGTTATTCAATTTCTAAGATGAATTGCTTACTCCATATGATTGCTTTCAAATAATATTACCTTTCTATATTTTTCTTTATAGCCACAAATATGATTGCTTACTCCATCGTCAAGATACCATTAGCACTTGTCATCTTTCTCATCATTATTAAGTGCTAATAAACAAGGTTGGCTCTTCAACTTCTTGCTTATCATCAACAAGATTTGTCTTCTCCATAACATTATTTCTACACTCCCATGAGTAATGTCTATATTTATGACAGTTAAAACATTCAACATTAGATTTTTCATACCTCCTCTTATTTGGTATAGAGTAATTACCTCTACCTCTTCCTTTTCCTCTTCCATGACCTCTAGTGGGTTGATAGCTTCTCTCATCATTGTTAAAATTATCACAATTTTCTCTTCCTCCTCTTCCTTGGTCACGACCATGTCCTCTTCCGCATCCACGTCCCCTTTGACTTATTTCTCCTTCATCTTCTTTCAAAGAAGCTTTGGCTTAGAGGAATTGCTCCACATGTTCATCATACTAATAATCACATATTTTATATATTAATAAATCCTTATTTTTAGTTATTTACACTCTTCATGTACTTAATTTATTGAGCTTAGTTATGTTTTGTAAGTTTGGACTCAAATTGAACTTAATTGATTTTTTCAGCATTATTTAGGTCTTACATTGTTTCTGTATTTCGGTCATATCTTGAGTTCTAGATGTGTGATAATTATGTATCTTACCTTGTAGGAAAGATAAGAGAGAGCTCTACAACTTTCATGAAGAGCTCCAGAGCTCAATCGGACATTTAGTGGAGCTTGGAAGTCAGAACACGGATTTTGTGACTAGAACCTGAATAGTGTGCAATAATCAGAGCATAACTCGGGTTATAGGAACTTCCTTGGGCTGAAATTTGGATATTTGAAAGTTAAGACACATATCTACAACTTTCATGAAGAACACAAAACTCATATCAGACTCCTTAAAGGTGATGTTGGGCTTTGAAGTCAGAATAGAAGTGCTATACTTGGACCTGAATACTATTCAGTAATTGGGTCATATCTCGGGCTGTAGTGGCCTTTGGAGTTAAAACCAGATCCATTGGAAAGATAAGATAAAATGCTACAGCTTTCATGAAGACCATGTTTTATAAAACTGATGGCATCCATGAGATCAGCACTGAATGATTTCAGAGACAAAGAATCTCAATAATTTTTCACTCACCAACTCACCATTTGACATTTTTCACTCATCCATCCACTCCTCACCCACTTATTAATCAGCCCCCTTGTCATTTTGTGTCTCTAATTCTCTATAAAAGGCTCTATTCGCTGATCATTTAGGAGACTTTGGTTTTAGGCTTAGTTAGGAGAAATTATGTTTATGCTTATATATTGTCTTTCTTTGTTGTAATTTTCTTTTGTTCTAATTTGAAGTTATGTTCATCTTTCTCTTCTACTCTATTTCTTTCTTCTTGATTATGAGTACTTAATTTTCATTTTGCTTGGGTGAAAGAGTGAAGCTCTTGGTAGTGAAATAAGGTAAGATTATTTTATTTCTTGTGCTTAAATGATATATTATAAAGTGAACATTATATGTATTGTATTTTGTTTCTAATCAATTTAAAAACCTTCTTTGTATAATAGAGATCTTGATTTATTGTAGACAAGATGATTGACATAGTGGATAATTGAGCTCATTTACAATTGTTGGTAGATAATTGAAGGAATCATAATATGATTGCATATATAATTAAATTTTGAATGTTATATTTTCCGATTGAAACTTCCTTTATGTGTAGATTTCAATTGAGTTATAAAGAGAAATAATATTGCCTCTAATTTATTACCAAGGGTGGATCTCTTAACCCAAGCAAATCATTTTTCATTTGTGAACAACTTTTATTACTTTTAGTGTTGTGACAATTCATTTTCTTACCTCAATTAATTTTTCTTCATCAATTCCCTGTGGATCGACCTCAGATTCCCAAGAATTTATTACTTGAGATAATCTACACTTGGGTTTGCATCCTCTAATTTGCATCACATACTTTCTTATGAGTCTATCTTCATGGGCTTGAAAGGAACCCATTAGTTATTCTATGGACATTGTATCTAGATCCTTTAATTCTTCAATTTCACAAACCACATAATCAAATTTTGTAGTCAAGGAATGAAAGATCTTTTCAATTACATGGACATCCGCCAAATTTTCTCCATAACGCTTCAATTGATTTACAATAACCAACACCCTATTGCCAAAATCCAAGATTGACTCAATTTCTTTCATGGCAAAGACTCAAACTCACCACATAGGATTTGTAGGCACACCTTCTTCACCTTGTCAACACCTTCTTGGGAAGTCTTAAATATATCCCAAGCTTGTTTAAAGGTGGTTGCATTGGACACCTTCTTTAACATGGCTTCATCTGGACATTGATGGATGAAGACAAGGGCTTGTTGATCATTCTTATTTAACTTCAATGAAATCTCCTTCTCATTTGATAACATGGTGGCCTCATTTTGAGGTTGGGGTATAAAGTTTCTCTATAATCAAGCATATTAATAACCTAGCAAGGTTTTTATATGACGACACCAATTATTATAATTATCTTTGGTAAGACAAGGAAATTAGAATAGATTTAAGCAATTGCTCGCCATCTCTAGGGGTGTCAAAACGGGCAGGGCTCGGGCCATTTTCGCCGGTCCATTCGGGACATAAATTTCGATTTTGCCAAGCAATTTAACTTTATGTAGTGTAAAAAGAGCGGGCTGGCCAGACCCATTCGGGCCATGTAAGGTTCGGGCTAACATTTTGCTAGCCCAGCCCATCCATTTTGTCGGACTAATCGGGTCGGCCCATCAGGTCTGACCCATTTTAACACCCCTAACCATCTCTCAACTCTTTAAAAGTGTTTCACTCAACTCCCTATTCTAAAATTGAAGCTCTAATGCCACTTTGTTGGAATAAGAGAAAATTTATAGAGTGGGATGATTTTATTTCTAGGCCACATGATACAAGATTAAAGTCCCCTATTTATACTAGAGCTAGAGAGACCTTTAAACTTCCTTCTATAATTGTTTCACCATAATACTAATTGCTTAGTTTCATTACTTTAGGAACTAAATACATAGTACCTAGAAAAATGTATGATTTTTAACAAAACAAGTGACTCATTCCATAATAATGCCTCAGTGGTTACGTATATGACTCTCTAATTTTCTAATTATTATTTTTAAACTTATATAAAGAAATTCTAGAGGTAGCTAAGCTAATTAAAAAGTAACAAACAAACTACTTTAATTAATCATGTTGAGTCAGTAAAATACTCTAACTAATATCCAGTTCTCCATCAATGTGGTAATATATGATAATACACTAATACTGCAAACAAACCAGTCCCACCAAAGGCATGAATGAAGAGTGCATGGTCCACGTTTAGAATAAAGATTGCAGCACATACTTATACTTTCTCTACTGGTCAGTCAATAATAGTCCGGTAGTGTTATTATGATTTTTTTTCTAAACAATTTAAATCATATACACACTCATATATTATGGCTAGACTAGGTTCTGTGACTTACACGTGGGAACTGGGAAGATTTCAAAAGCATGATTACCAGCAGTAAACACTATCCAATATCCGTTGTCCATGTCCAGTGAAAAATAAAAACAAACAGGAAATTCATAGTCTGATGATTTTGGGTTTAACGTCATTAGTTGGGACTGAGGACAACTTAGCCAAAGGTTAGGTAGTATTGCACAATGTAACCAAAAAAAAAAATAGTAGTAGTGCAGAACAGCTGACGATGTATTGTCCTCCAGCCAACCTTAATTATGATATTAGATAAAAAAAACCTAATTATGATAAACTGCATACATTCAAATTACGGTTATATATATGTTTGACGGTAAGAATTCAACATAGTTCATTTTGGTGGCACTTTTTAGTGGAAGGCAAATGCTATAAAACGCACTTTAGCCTTTAGATTGATTAATTTTTTCTTTAGATCCGTGTATTGTTTTAGTTAAAAAAAGAGAGAGAGAGAGAGAGAGTGGAAGGAGCTTGAGCATATAGAGTTTATAAACCCTTGAGCGTCCCATATCTTAGTGGAATCCATAATGTCGTTTCCTTATTTGTTCACTACAAAAACAGAGGAGCACTCTGTTGCATTCCTTTCTCTGTCACTGTCGCCATTAGGCGCACACGCATTTGAAGTCCCACGTTTAAACTGGGCCTGAGCTCCTTTTCTAATCTCTTCTATCTCAACTTTTTGCAATAAAGGAAAAAATGATATTGTCATAATTTGAATTTTTGGATAACACCGATTGTTAGATAATCATGTTATGGTTGCATGCCATCCCTTTCCATTAGCAAAAAGGTATGTCCGAAGTTTTTCTTTTTAACAGTTGGGAGATTGAGAAATGAGAAGAGAAAGAGGGTTTAGTTCGGTGCTTAAGATTTTCTCATAGAAGGTTATTAATTATATTGAGTTTTCGTCAATTCTTAAGCAGTCATTTCTTTGTTTCATTACAATTATGTTATTTGTAAAATTTAAAATGGATAACTTTTGGATAATTTATATAAGTGGTGAATGTTTTTAAGATAAATGATGATTTTAATTATTTATGTGGTGATCTCATTCTATTACATGTAGTGAATTAAAATTAAAATTTATTACATTTTATACGAAAATCAACATGTAGTGATCAATGAGATGATAAGTGATGATCTTTATTATTTATGTATTGAATTCAAATTTTAACTTATTATGTGTAATAGAATAAGATCATCACATAAACAATTAAAATTATCACTTATCTTAGAGATATTCTTCACTTATATGAATTGTTACAAATTTATCTACTAAAAAAACATTTTCCGTCCCATTATTATAGCATGTACCATCAAATGACACATGGTGAGATGTTTGAGTGGAGAATGAGCAATAGTATGGCAGATATCAAGTACATGCATTATGATTTCCAAAAATGAAATTGAACTACCAATAATATTATTTTTACACCACATTTTTTACATTTTCACTATATACCTCTTTTGTATGGAAAAAAAAAGAATAGATAAGAATTTTTTTCTCTTCTCTCTCTTCTTTTTTCCCATAAAAGGAAAATGTAGAGCTTGGGTGTAAAATACGGGGTGTAGGTTTAAATTGTTTTTGAAACATTACCATCAAGGGTTCTTCAACTTCGCTTGGGTTGGCATATCACAAGTTTCAGAAGTACACGTGCTTTATGTTGAATCCTGCTCGTAAGAGGATTTCCATTGTGTTGTCCGACTCTAAATTAGTCTGATAAAGGATTAGTCCTCCATGGTGGGCAGATAATCCTTCTTTCGTCAGAGTTGAGTGTAGAATCTTTCTGGAGCAGCGGCAGAAGTTGTTGTAGTTGGATCATTTTCTGATTATGCTTTTCAGCATCCAGTCGTGGACTAGAAAGGTGCCACTTGAAGCTGCTCTTCACTTGCATTATTTGTCACATGTTCCTTTTCATCCCAACAACGAATGTCAATTTCTGCATATTTTTTATATAGAAAATTGTGAACACAACATGTTAGGTTTTAATATATACATACTTAAGAGTATTGAGGTAAGCTCTAGCACGCAAGGACTTAAAGGTACGTTTTGTCACCCATCATACTACAATGATTTTCATATTAAAAAGAATATATAGCATAAGAAACTCTAGTCTATAAATAATGTGTTGTAATCATCTCATGAGATTAGGCGCACACACATTATGTAATGATCTCAACGAAGCAAGTGTGTTGGATTTGAGTAATCGTAACATATTTTTTACATTTATATATTGGTAAAAAGTTACAAAAGTAACTATATCAAAACACAGTTGGCTTCACTTAAAAAAAAAAATTAACATGAAACTCTGGTGGAACAAGTTGTGTACTATTATACAACTTATATAATTATGTATAATTCTAAGCGCAAGACTTATTTATATAAAATTTGTGAGATTTAAATAAAACTAAAAATTGATGAGGCTTTTACTGGAAAGGAGTGGTTGGTTACTTAATCCATCGTTTGAATTGAGAGAAAATGGAGGGAGGAAAGTTGGGTGGAGAGAAAATGAAGAAAATTTAGAATTTTCCTACGTTTGGTTATGGAGAGAAAATCGAGAGAAAAGAAAAAAAAATTATGTGGAGTCCACCTAAAAATTTTTCTCTCCAAACCTGCAAAGAAATCAGGAGAGAGTGAGAGATTATGTTCAAAATTATAATTCTACCATATATTCATTGTTCTTCTTAATGAACAAAAAACAAGCAACAATCATAGAGAAAATAAAAAGTAGGATGAGGAGCAAGTGTGTTGAATTTGAGTAATCGTAACATATTATTTACATTTATATATTGGTAAAAAGTTACAAAAGTAACTACGTTTACATTTATATATTGGTAAAAAGTTACAAAAGTAACTCTATCAAAACACAGTTGACTTCACTTAAAAAAAATTTAGCATGAAACTCTGGTCGAACAAGTTGTATACTAATATACAACTTATATAATTATGTATAATTCTAAGCGCAAGACTTATTTATATAAAATTTGTGAGATTTTAAAAAAATAAAAATTGATGAGGCTTTTATCGGAAAGGGTGGTTAGTTACTTAATCCATCGTTTGGATTGAGAGAAAATGGAGGGAGAGAAGTTAGGTGAAGAGAAAATGAAGAGAAATTAGAGTTTTTCCACGTTTGGTTACGAAAAGAAAATAGAGAAGAAAGAAAATATATATATATGGGGTCCACTTAAAAAATTTAGAAATAAGAAGAGAATGAGAGATTATGCTTAAAAGTACAATTCTATCTTATATTCATTGTTCTTTTTAATGAACAAAAAAACAAGCAACAATCATAGAGAAAATAAAAAGCAGGATGAAAAATCAAACAAAAGTAATGAAGGTAAGGGTGAGAAAGGCGAGAGAGAGAGAAGGCGTCAAGCTTGACTGGGAAAGGGTTGGTGAGTGGGGGAAGGGAGGGGAGGGAGTGGGTGTGGGTGGTTTTGAGGGCGGAGGGGTTGTGGTGACGATGGATGTTGGTGGGAGTGGTAGTGGGGCTTGGAATGAGGTGGTGGTGGTGTGGGTGTTGGTGCTGGTAGCGGTTGGGATGTAAATGGTAGGGAGGTAGGAGATGGAGTTGGCTCTTTGGATAGAAAGTGAAAGGAGATGGGAGGAAGAAGTGAGTTTATATTAAAATATTAATATAAAAATTTTATATTTAAAATATTATAAAATTATAATAATTAATGACAATTTTTTATTAACAAATAAATTTAAATTAAATTTTATGTTAATGACTTAGTTTTTAAATTAATAATTATAATAAAATAAAAAAAGATATCTGTATCTTTCTATAGATATTAAGAATATATTTGTCATTTTGCACACTTATATAATATTTTTTTATTCTTTTTATACAAGTTTTATTTTTTTTTTCTCTTCATCCAAACAATGTATTTTTCTTTCGTTTCATTTTCTCTCCGCATTCAAACAATGGCTAAGACAGTAGCTTTATGCTCCACGGGATCCTAATTGCTAACATCTCACATGGGCCTGGGCTTACTCTGGTTGTGTTTCGGGCAATAGGGAGACCCATGGCAAGCGATTCACAGACCAGGAAACGTTGCTTTTCTTTTTTTTGTGACCCAAGACCAGGAAGGGGCTCAATAAGACAAGGAAGAGAAAGAGTACTAGATAAGCAAAGCGAAAAAGAAAAAGAGAAAAAGAATCGTGAATGATACCAACCGAATATTATATTGAAGGATTGTTCTATGCATCTTACACGTACTCATATGGCATGCCTTGCTGGCAACTCCCACCCTCTTAAATCGAGCCATTTGCTAATCAACTTCAACTCTATGAACACAAAAATTTTTTTCAGAGGGTTATGAGGAGAGGGAAAAATTCTTAAGAGTTAGAAAATTATTATTTCCGGATGAATCTTGACCCTTACTTCCTTTCTCTCCTTTTTCATTTTTAAAACTAATGGTTGAGATTTTTGGATTAAGAAAAATTCTTGCTTTGAAAGAGGTCAAAATTTCCGAAAAAAGAGAAGTTAAACATTTGTTTATTTATTATTACTGAAAAAAGAAACAGGTATTTCCAAAAAAAAAAAAAAGGTATGAATGAATGACGACGAACTGAACTGACATAAAAGTTGAAATGAAGCAGTGCGGCGAGGGATTTTAAGATCCATATCTCTAACGCTCTAACAAGAGAAAAGACACAGAAGCAACAAACCGTAGTATGCTGCTAAAAACCCGTGTCCATGTCTGTATCTCTGTCTGTCTCTGCGTATTCGTTTGTAATAGAAAATAAAAAATAGAAAGAACGAGGTATAGGAAGAAACAGGGAAATTGGAAGAAAAAGAAGAAGATGAAGGCAGAGACGTTGACACTGGTGCTGGTGAACCTGGCTGGGATCATGGAGAGAGCAGATGAGTCACTGCTACCGGGTGTGTACAAGGAAGTGGGCGCAGCCCTTCATACCGACCCAACTGGACTTGGTTCCCTCACTCTCTTTCGATCCATCGTCCAGGCCTCTTGCTATCCCTTAGCTGCGTACCTTGCTCTGCGCCACAACCGAACCCACGTCATAGCACTCGGTGCTTTTCTCTGGGCCGCCGCCACTTTCCTTGTTGCCTTCTCCTCCACTTTCTTTCAGGTATTATTGCTATTACTACTGAGTCTCAATTCTTTCTTCTTCTTTAACTTCCAACAACATGATGTACATAGTAAACATAGGAGTTAATCAAGGAGTTTAGAGATCAGGTTATTCATGGGAGATTCAAAAGTATCCTAGATGGATTTGTATCCTCTTAAGTCAACTTTCCATATGAAATGCAAAAAGACACAAAAATAGTTATATTCTAAGAAGCACTAATATAGATATGAGAGATAAATATGATATGACACGATTATATTGATACCAACAAAATTCAAAATATATGGAAGGGTTATTTTCACAAGTTATTTAATGAGGAACACAGGGCGTTAGACTCAGATATTCTAAACACTAGCAGAGAGAAGACACTAAAATAAAACTTTTTATCGTAGAATTCGGGAGTTTGAGGTAAAGAATTGAAGAGGATGGATAATGGAAAAGCGGTTGGATGGGATAATATCACCTATTGAGATATGGAAGTCACAGGAGATAAAGGTATAAGTGAACTTACAAAATTGTTTAACGAGATATTGAGGTCTAAGTAAATGCCAAATGAATGGAGGAGAAGCACTTTAATCCCTTTATTTATAAGAATAAGGGAGATCTACAAAATGTGTGTAAATTTCGGAGGGATTAATGTTCATGAATCATACCACTGTGAAGTTATGGGAAAGAGTCGTTGAAAGGAGACCAAGACAAGAGACTCATATTTCGAGAGAATCAATTTGGTTTTATGCGCCTCGGAGGTCAACCATGGAAGCAATCTATCTTCTACGAAGATTGACGAGTGGTATCGGAGGAAGCAAAAAGACCTCACATGGTGGTTTCATTGATCCGGAAAAAGCCTCGATAGAGAGTGCAGAGAGAAGTCTTGTGGAAGGCTTTGGAGAAGAAAAGAGTTCGTATTGCTTTTATATTCGAAGCTATGTATGATGAGTAAATTAAAACTAGTGTGAGAACACAGAGTGGGGTCACGAAAGAGTTTCATAACTATGGGATATAGGGTCAAATCTTTTACCTTGGTCTTGGATGTGCTTCTGCGTATATCCAAGAGCCAGAGTCTTGCAATGATCATGCTTTTTGCGGATGATATAGTCTTAGTTGGAGAGTCGAGAGAGGAAATAAACGGGAAGCTAGAGTTATGGAGACTGGCTTTGGAAGAACATAGCTTTCGCCTAAGCAGGAGTAAGACGGAGTATATGGAATGTAAGTTCAGTAAGAAACATGTTAATGCTAGCTTAGCGGTAAAAATTGGAGATCATACCATACCACAAGTTACACAGTTTAAGTATCTTGGATCCATCATACAAAATGACGGAGAGATAGAAGGAGATGTAAACCATAGGATTCAAGCTGGATGGATGAAATGGAGGAGTGCTTCAGGAGTTATTTGTGATAGGAAAGTGCCTCTCAAGCTTAAGGGTAAATTTTACCGCACAGCTATAAGGCCCGCAATGTTGTATGGTACTGAATGTTGGGCGGTAAAAAGCCAACAAGAGCACAAGATCAGTGTCGCGGAGATGAGGATGTTGCGTTGGAGGTGTGGCCACACTAGACAAGATAGGATTAGGAATGAATGCATTAGAGAGAAAGTAGGGGTAGCACCTATTGTGAAAAAGATGGGAGAATCTCGCCTTAGGTGGTTTGGACATGTAAGGAGAGAAAGCCTGTGTTCCCTTTAAGAAGAGTAGATCGGATGGAGAATAGCCCAATAGCTAGAGGTAGAGGAAGACCAAGAAAACTATAGGTGAAACGGTTAAAAAATCTAGATTTGAATGGCTTTTCTCAAGACTTGGTTCATGATAGACACAATGGCGTCGTCTGATCCATGTAGCCGACTCCACCTAGTGGGAAAAGGCTTGGTTGTTGTTGTTGTTGTATAATTAAAAATATATACACAAAAAATATTTAAAAGTATATCAATAGATACAATAATAATTTTAGAGTATCAGAGTTACATAAATTATATTAAAATCTACCATCCTACTTTTATTCATGTGGAGTCCATTAATTTTGCTTTTATGTCTTTTTCTCTTTTCACATGACATGAGTGAAAAGTTGACATGAAAAGACCCAAATTCATCTATAATGTAGATTGATTCTCTTTCAAAACAGTTATATGATTCAATTTCTTTTGCCCAATTGATACCAAAAAAAAAAAAAGAAGCAACTTAAAGCCAACTTGAACGTGACACACATGATGAGATTGTAGATTGAATTCTTCCTTAAACCAAACGTTAATTCCCTTAAGTCCTATAACCTAAGCTATGATATTGTCACGTGTCATGCATTGGGTAGGGTCAAAATTTTCTTATCAGGTGACAAAATCATAAGATGATTTAATTTGGGTTTTCTGTTTCCAGCGGTGTCCCCTTGTTTTCGAGAGTCTTAGTTACTGATTGGAAGGAAGTCTTAACGAGTCAATTTACTTTCTAATTAATCAAAGGAGTTGATCGGGGAAAACTCAGTGGCGTTTAAACAAAGTAGACCATTACTACAAATTTATAGCTTAATGGTGTGTACTTACTGATTAATATGGTTGATGAGTGAATGGAAAGGCAAAGAAATGTGTGCACCAGCTTTCAGATATGTTTTGCCTGCTTAAAAGTACATAACTATTATAAAATGTGAAACTTCCCTTCCTTGTCTATCTTTATGTCCTTATGGTTTTAAATTCCTGTTGTGGTCGCGGTGGCACTGCAATTACAGAAATTGTGGACTAGTGCGAGAAAATGTAGTTGATGTAGCCACAATTGCAATTGCGTTGAGGTTAAGGAAATATCCAAAACCGCAATATCACAATTACAATTATAGTTGCGGACTGCAATTTAAAACCCACTGCACACCTTTAGGTATGATTTAGGTATGAGGAGAGTGTCCCTAAATTGTGATACCATAAAAGGCTCTGCAATTTCTCTTGCAAATTATGGCTTTACGCTAGCCAGGATGCCCATTGGACATGGGATTCTTGGGATTCATGAAGTAGACTGAGATGAGTTTAACATATTTTTTGGTTACATGAGTCTTGCCCATGAATGGATGTTGCTATGGACTTTGGACTGTAAAACCTCAAACTTCTGGTAAAAGCAACAAGACACGGACACCTATTCTTTTGTTACTAGAAACTTCTAAGAACTTTTCTGACCATAAGTGATAGCTGGCTGATGGCTCTGCTTGTAAGAAAATAAGTAAAACAAGGAGGGTGGAGATAAAAGGAAAAAATATTGAAGATGGAAATAAACGGAAGGAATATTGAAGGTGAAGATGAAAGGAAAGTGCATCTACCTTTCTTTCTCCGTTTTTCCTCCCCTGTACTCCCTGTTTCTCTCCTTTTAAGCACAGCCTCAATCCGTTTATACATGATCAGATGGGTAGAAGAGATTAGGCGTTATTTAATTACACCAAAGGATGCTTCAGAAGTGTATAAGAAATTAGTATTCAAGACTACTCTAATCTCTAAAAACATGTTTTTGAATGTTGCCATTTTTCCTTTTGGACTAGGTAGTAGGTACATATATGAAGTTCTTAAAGCAATGTCAGTATAACTGCTATACTATTGTAGTAGATATACAGCTGATTGTATTCACTTTGAACTTTGAAGTTTTTGTGTTATAGGTAGCTGTATCGCGAGCATTAAATGGGATTGGCCTTGCACTAGTAGCACCTGCAATCCAGTCCCTTGTTGCTGACTCAACTGATGATAGCAATCGCGGCACGGCTTTTGGATGGCTTCAATTAACAAGCAATTTTGGTTCAATTCTTGGTGGCCTTTTCTCAGTGATGATAGCTCCAATAACAGTAATTGGTATCCCTGGTTGGAGAATTTCCTTTCATATTGTTGGATTAATAAGCGTTATAGTAGGTATTTTAGTGTACCTCTTTGCCAGCGATCCACACTACTCTGATAATGGTACTGATGCTAACAATCAAGCTCAGAATAAAACATGTTGGTCAGAAGTGAAAGATCTGGTTCAGCAAGCCAAGTCAGTTTCTAAGATTTTGTCTTTCCAGATTATTGTTGCACAGGGTGTCACTGGTTCCTTTCCCTGGTCAGCTTTGTCATTTGCACCAATGTGGTTAGAGCTTACTGGCTTCTCCCACGGGAAAACTGCTTTCCTTATAGCTTTGTTTGTGATTGCCAGTTCTGTTGGGGGTTTGTTTGGAGGTAAGATGGGGGATATCCTTTCCACACGTCTTCCAAATTCTGGGAGGATAATTCTAGCACAGATAAGCTCTGGATCAGCAATCCCCCTAGCAGCAGTTCTTTTACTGGGTTTACCAGATGATCCATCTACAGCAATACCTCATGGTTTGGTTCTAATTATTATGGGGCTCTTTATATCTTGGAATGGTCCAGCTACAAATAAGTAAGTCTTTCAAAGTAACCATTTTACTTTCTGTTTGCTTAATCATTTTTCCCAATTAATAATCATTCTTTGTTATAATATTTGCCACAAACATTCTGGAAATATCTTTGACACCTTCCAACTTTTGTTAAGATGATTAATTGAGCTTATATGTTATTAAATGTATGTTAAAGTGCATTCGTGGTCCTTCATTTGTAGGTCATCTGTAAGTATCATTGTAAGCCCTTGCTAAGGCATGTGATATGCCTCGACCTTAAAATGGGGCAAGCTCCCCTCCCTCTCAACTTTCTTACACCAGAAAAAGAAAATGTATGTTAAAGTTAGAGCAAACAGACTTGTAGTACTGTAAATAGGTACCATCAATTAGCTCTCCACAGTCCACATTTTTCAAATTTGTTCTTCAATTCAGTTTTTTGAATTATTACTGATACTAAATTGTTTGGTTTTTTCAAATCTTTATCAATATATTTTCTTTACTCTGTGCAAAGAAGTCTATGTTATGACAGTAATAGAGTGGTAAACGTAGAATAGTTTATTGCTTTTGTTGTGATCTAGAACTGAAAGGAGACAACTCTTTGTGATTGTAGTAAAGCTTGTTACAGTTATTATGTGTTGAAATATGTCCAGATTCATTGTCCAAATTCATTCCCCTGATTCTATGTTTGAATATGTCCAGATTCATTCCCATTAATTAGGACCTTATGTTTAGCCAGTAGTTTAGTCTTGTAATTAAGTGTGTATTTAATTTCTTTCTTTTTCAATTCTTCTCACCTATGTATATAATACAGAGATCATAATGTATAAAAAATAGACAGTTTCTCTACTTAGAATTGAGTAATTTCTTTCTACATGGTATCAGAGCGCTTCGGCTCTTTTTTTCCTTTTTTCCACTGTGTGTCGGCCTTAATTGCCGAACTCACTCTGAAACAAACCGGCCTTCGTTGCTGGATTTCGAGATCTTCTGGCCTCAATAACCAGAGAGGTGTTCCATCCTACCTCTGATCGATCAGACCCAAAGGACGCGTCGCCACCTGCTTCCCCACGCACCACCTTACTCTACTGTCTCTGTCGCCACGTGCCGGCTCGTGAAGCACCGGCTGACCACCGTGCTCGCCCAAATCTGATTGGCAAACCCCCTGGGTACTCCCAGAATTCAGGCAACCTGACTTCCCACCATGTCCGAAACCCAACTCAGACACGCTCCTATTTCAAGTCATGTCTCAACCTATTTTGATAACCCTAATCTCCAAATTTCTATTGAGAAATTGAATGGGAGAAATTTTATGAAATGGTTCCAATTTGTTAAGATTTTCTTGATGAGCAAAGGCAAGTTTAAATATGTTAATGGGACTGGTAAGGAACCTCCCAAGGATGATAAGGCTTATGAGACTTGGGAGGCTGAAAATGCTACTGTCATGTCTTGGCTCCTCTACTCTATGTCTCAAGACATTAGCAAAACTTATCTCCTCCTTCCCACAACCATGGATATTTGGGAGGCAGTTCAAAAAACCTACTCCAAAAAGGGTTTTACATCTCAGATTTTTTAGATTAAGAGGGAAGTTCTCAAGACAAAGCAGGGATCTTCCGCAGTTACGGAATATTACAACAAATTGAGTAAGTTGTTTTCTGAAATGGATATGTATCAAAATGTGGAGATGGAGTCAGCTGCAGATACAAAAAAAACTACAAGACATGTGGGAGAAAGAGAGGGTTTTTCAGTTCCTGCTTGGTCTTAATTCTGAATTTGAACAAGTTTGTGATCATGTCCTGTGTAGAGAGCCATTCCCTAACTTGGATGAAGCTTTCTCCCTTGTTTGAGGAGCTGAGAGTCAGAAGGAGCTCTTGTGGAACAAGGAGTCAGTCATGGAAAACTCAGCCTTATTAAGCACTAAATCTGGTGGTGAGAATAAGAAGGGAAATGACAAGAGGTGGTGTGACTATTGCAATAAACCACGTCACACTAGAGAAACCTGTTGGAGGCTGAATGGCAAACCTGCAAGTCTGAAAAATATGAAATCTGGTGGTATGCAGGCAGCAGCACAGAATCCAAGAGAATCTGGATTACCACCATTCAGCAAGGAATAACTAGAGCAACTGTATGGTCTCTTAAGTCAGTCCAAACTTAATCCCATCTCTTCCCCTACTTGTTCCCCTGCACAAAAAGGTAATCCCATAGCTCTTACTTCTAAGTCCTCACATGATCTTTGGATAGTTGATTCTGGGGCAAGTGATCACATGACTATCTAGTCAAATTTATTTCTTTCATATACTCCTTATCCGAGTAACCTTAAAGTTCGTATTGCAGATGGACGTTTGTCTTCTGTTGCAGGGAAAGGTTCTATTGTCATTTCTTAACATCTAACCCTGCATTCTGTTTTACATGTTCCTAACCTATCTTGTAATCTCTTTTCCATTAGAAAACTGCTTGCAAATTCTAATTGTACTGCTGTTTTTGGGCCATCCTTGTGTAAATTTCAGGATATGCACTCGGGGAAGATGATTGGCAGTGCTAGGGAGATGGATGGACTCTATTACCTTGAAGGCAGTGCACCCTTAGTTAGACAAGCTCCAATATCATGCAGTCTTCTTTCCTTTTCTGAAAAAGATGAAGTTATGTTATGGCACTATAGACTAGGTCATCCAAATTTCATGTACTTGAGCAAATTGCTACCTACTCTTTTTAAGAATAAAGATATCTTGTCTTTTCATAGTGATATTTGTCAACTTACTAAACATCATCATACTAATTTTTCTCCTCAGCCCCACAAACAATCACACCCTTTTTCCTTCATCCATAGTGATATTTGGGGGCCATCTAGAGTAAGAAATATTAATGTCTTACCTTCATTGAGGATCATACACGTGTCTGTTGGGTGTACATCTTAAAGGACAAATCCGAAACCTATGGTATTTCAAAGATTCTACCATATGATTGAAACCCAATTTCACACCAAAATTCAGATTCTTAGAACTGACAATGGCAAAGAATATTTTCACACCACTCTTGGCCAATTTCTCATGAAAAAGGGTATTATGCATCAAACGTCTTGTGCTGAAACACCTCAATAGAGTGGTGTTGCAGTAAGAAAAAACGGACATCTTTTAGAGGTCGCTCTTGCTATTATGTTCACTACTGGGGTAACTAAACATTTTTTGGGAGAAGCTATTCTTACCGCATCCTACCTAATCAATAGAATGCTATCAAGAGTCTGCCAGTTTCAAACACCCTTAAAAACTCTGATGGAAATTTATCCTCATGCTCAATTTTTCATTTCATTGACCTACCTTCTAAAGTGTTTGGTTGTGTGGCCTTTACCCATATTAATAGCTCTCAAAGAGGCAAACTTGATCCTAGAGCTCGTAAATGTGTCATTCTGAGGTATTCGCCTACACAAAAAGGTTATAAATGCTTTGACCCCATTAATAACAAAATTTATGTCAGTATGGATGTCACCTTCTTTGAAAATCAATCCTTTTTCCCCAAAACTTTGCTTCAAGGAGAGACTCTTACAGATGAAGAAAATTTTTAGGAATCCAGTAATTCTGTGCCTAACTTTGATATACCTTTCTTTTGTCCAGAATTTGTCTCCTTACATCAAAATTCTGAACCCCTAGAATCTGACTCATTACCTGAAAATAATTTTGATCTTCCTTCAAATATTGAACTTATAGTGCCATAAATAATGGACTCCAATGCAGGGGGAGACATACAGCCTGAAAAGAAAAAAGAGTTGCGTGTCTATACGAGGAGGCAAAACAAACAAGGTGTGGAGCACCAACCACCACCAAACTGCCAGGATTCAACTCCGAGTGTATCAGGTAATTCTGAATGTTCCTTACATCTTGAACCTTGTGAATCTCTTGATCTAGATCTGCCCATTGCTCTTAGGAAAGGTACTAGGTCATGCACTCTTCATCCTATATCCAACTTTGTATCCTATCACAAATTGTCTCCCAATTTAAAGCCTTTATTTCTAACCTGTCAAAAATAGAAATTCCTAACCCTATTCAGGAAGCTCTTGTCGTTCTTGGGTGGAGAAATGCTGCCCTTGAAGAAATAAAGGCCTTAGTACAAAATCAGACCTGGGAACTAGTACCTTTGCCCAAAGGAAAGAGTCCAGAGTGCTATAAATGGGTATTTACAGTGAAATGTAAAATTGATGGCTTAATCGAAAGGTACAAAGTCAGGCTGGTTGCAAAAGGATATACTCAAACTCATGGGATATATTATCAGGAGACATTTGCACCAGTTGCTAAAATGAGTAGTGTTAGGATTTTACTGTCTATGGCAGCAATTAAAGACTAGCCACTTCAACAACTTGATGTTAAAAATGCCTTCCTCAATGGTGAGCTAGAAGAGGAAGTATACATGCATCTACCTCTAAGATTTGAAGACTCCCTTGGTCCCAAGAATGTCTGTAGATTAAAAAGGTCACTCTATGGCCTAAAACAATCTCCAAGAGCATGGTTCGAGAGGTTCACTAAAGCAATAAAAGGGAATGGATACCTTCAAAGTCAAGTAGATCACACTCTGTTTTACAAACATACTGTTTGGAAAAATAGCCATTCTTATTGTATATGTGGATAATATTATTCTGACAGGTGATGATGTGGTTGAACATGAAAAATTGAGGATGCTCTTGGCCAAAGAATTTGAAATTAAAGACCTTAGCGACTTAAGGTACTTCTTGGGAATGGAAGTTGCTTGAAGCAAGGTTGGCATCGTGGTGACCCAAAGAAAATACATACTTGATCTTCTTGAGGAAACTGGCATGCTAAGATGCAAGCCAGCTGAAACACCTATGGAGGCAAAACCTTAAACTAAGTGCTAATGCTGGTGCTGAAACTGATAAAGGACAGTATCAGCGGTTGGTGGGAAAACTGATCTACCTATCCCACACTCGGCCAGACATTGCCTTTGCAGTAAGTGTTGTGAATCAATTCATGCATTCTCCATGTGAGGAACGCTTGAATGCAATCTTTAGAATCCTGAGGTATCTCAAACGAACTCCAAGAACAGGACCTTTGTTTAAAAGAGGTGACAGGTTAGATGTTGAAGCTTTTACTGACGTTGATTGGGCGGGATGTATAGATGATAGAAGGTCAACATTTGGCTATTGTACCTTTGTTGGAGGAAATTTGGTGACTTGGAGAAGCAAAAAACAGAATGTGATAGCTAGAAGCAGTGCTGAAGCTGAATTCAGGGCTATTGCACAAGGAATATGTGAACTCCTATGGATAAAGTGACTCCTAGATGAATTAAAAATTTTATGGAATCAACCCATGAAGTTATACTCTAACAGCAAGGTTGCATTCAGCATCTCGCATAATCTAGTACAACATGATAGGACCAAACATGTCGAGATTGATCGACATTTTATCAAGGAAAAACTGGATGAAGGAACTTTGTGTATTCCTTTTATTCCTACCAAACAATGAGTGGCAGACATACTTACCAAAAGTCTTCAAAGTCAGCAGATTCATTGAGGATGAGTGTTGAAATATGTCCAGATTCATTGTCCAGATTCATTCCCCTGATTCTATGTTTGAATCTGTCCAATTTCATTCCCATTAATTAGGACCTTATGTTTAGCCAATAGTTTAGTCCTGTAATTGTGTATTTAATTTCTTTCTTTTTCAAATCTTCTCACCTATGTATATAATACAGAGATCATAATGTATAAAAAATACACAGTTTTCTACTTAGAATTGAGTAATTTCTTTCTACATTATGTTTATGCATGGGTTAATTTGTCAACTGTATGGACATCAGTCCAATTTTTGCAGAGATAGTTCCGGAGAGAGCCCGAACAAGTGTATATGCCTTGGACCGATCTTTTGAGTCTATACTATCATCTTTTGCTCCCCCTGCAGTGGGGATTTTGGCTCAGCATGTCTACGGGTATAAGCCCATTCCTGAAGGGTCTAGTGAATCTCAAGAGATTTTAACAGATAGAGCGAATGCTGCATCATTGGCTAAGTCTCTTTACACAGCAATAGGAATTCCAATGGCTCTCTGCTGTTTAATCTACTCATTTCTTTATAGGACCTATCCAAGAGACAGGGAACGAGCTAAGATGGAGGTTTTAATAGAATCAGAGATGCAACGAATGGAATCAAATGGTTTAGCAATGGATAGAGAGTTTGAGTCAGAAGAATTGTCTATTGGAGATTATGATGGTGATGGTGATGGTGTTGATCTTGATGATGATGAGAACATATTACTCTACCGGCAGTTGACATTCTCCAACTTAGGTGAATAGTTACTCAAAAGACATTAGGAAAATTTTGCAGATCTGCAGCCTTCTGTGATTGCTTGGCCCAAGAGAGACTTTTTAGGTGTTTTCAGTGGTGGAGAATTTTCAGAACTGCATTTTGATCAAATTTTTAGCATGAATCAAATGTGGCCAATAACAGAAGAAACTGTATCCGCCTTCGTAGTTTTATTTTTTACTTCTTTGAGGGAAGAATTTCCCTTTTTTATGTTCAATTTGATTGTGTAAAGTGTAATGTGTTGGATAACAATGAATGTAAATTTATTTGTTTTGGCCTTTTAACTATTTAATGTAATTGACATTCTAAATTGTTAAATGCCAAGTAGAGTGTGAACATGGATCACCTCGGCAAGTCAAATATTGAAGCCAATGCTCCGAAAATCAACTTAAAATGTTTGGGCTTGTAATTGTGTAAATTGATCTATATAATTCTCTAGTCTACCCTTTCGTAATGCGATTTATAGAGATAAGGGACCAATGAAATAAGAAGTAGCATTAGGGAAAAGAGGGAAGTCCTTATAAACTATTAGCCTGTTAAGAAGGAAGAAAAGAACATTTAATAAGGTTGTGTTTGGAATGAATTAAAATAAGAAATAATTTGATTTGATTTGAATTGATTTGATTTGATTTAGAAATTAAATTTTGTATTTGAAATTTTAAAAAAAATAAGATTTGAAGTGATTTAAAAATTAAATTTTACATTTAGAATTTATTAAAATTAAAATTTATTTGAATTTGATTTTATTATTTTATATTTTAATTCTTATGAACTGGTAGTTAGAGATAGTTCTTAAGAGTAAAATAATATATTTATTTTAAATCAAATTAGATTCTAAAAAATACTATCAAATTTGATAGAATTTCTAAAACAAAAAGAATGAAATTCATAAATTTTAGAAATCAAATTATTTTTTATTTTTTAATATTTTAAAAATAAAATTTAATTAAATTATTTAATTTATAAATTAAATTATTTTTTATTTTTTTACATTTCAAACATATTTTAAAGAAAATTGTTTATGCTTTGACTTAATTATAGTATCTTTGACTCAACCCCATTATAATATCTTTGACTCAGCCCTCAGCTGGGTTCTGCAGCAGATATAATCATTTAAGGCCCATTTCTTATGAGTGAAAATGTAGTTTGTCATTCGAGAGGGGTATATAATAATATTGGGCAGTAAAAGCTTGAGCCTATTAACTATAACTGTAGTCACTAACTTACAAATGACATTGCAAAGAGAAATAGGGAGGAAATGAGTGAGACACTCAGGTTTGTCAACCTGGGGGATCAACACAAGGAGGGGTCTGATTCACCTGTTTAATATCAGTAGTGTTAGCCAATACCTGTTGCATCTACCCAACAAAAAAAACCCAATACAATACCTGTTTCACAAACTCATGAACACTGGCACCCACAGTACTCCAAGTCCAGGAGTTCTGATAGAAGGCTGCATAGAAGCCATCTGGTCCAGGAGCTTTAAGAGGGTCCATGGAGAAGATAGCATTTCAGACCTCTAGCACAGTAACTGGACTTCCATTCTATCTAAATCTTCTTCTTCGAGTCTAGAGTAGCTGAAGTTTGGTAAATTAAGAGTAGGCTCCTCTCCATAATCCTGAAAGGCTGAAACAGGTCCTTATAAAATTTGGCAATTTGTTGAAGAGAACAAGGTCCTTCTCCCAGTAGCCATCCTGATTCCTATTCCTAATTGTCAAAATTATGTTTCTTCACCTTCGTATGTTTGTGTTTTGCTTCAAATTTTTTATGCTTTAAGCTTTTCATATCCTATTTTCTCTATCTTGTAACTGAACCATAAACTTGGATTTTTATTCTAGGTCAAAATCATGTCATAGTTCATTGAGTTGTTCATAATTCTTCAAGACCTTTTTTACTCGGGTACACCTTGAATAAGTGTTTACAATTAAGTAACACAGTTGCTTAATTTTGCTCGCTGCGTCATCCATTACGAGGGAACTCTTGGAAATAGTTTGTGTTGATATATATATCTTACCCCCTTTTTTTAGGTACATCCCTTCTTACCCTTTTGAATATTGTTGGCCTAAACTAACAAAATTGTCTAACTAATGACCAGCAAAAATATATTACCTACTTTTTCTTTCTTTCTTTTTTTTGCTACACTTTTTCTTTCTTTTTTAAGGTACAACCTACTTCTTCTTTCTAATGGAAAAAAAAAAATCCAATAATATTAGTGTTAACCTCTAGAGCTCTACTGTATGGAAGAAAACACACCTAATATTTTTTACTCTTTCTTCAAATTAGAAATTTTTAAAATAAATCTTATTTCATTTATTTATTGTCACAAATTAATGAAACTTTAAAATTATTTTAGATCAGCACATCTTTTATGTTTTCTATTAGATGAATATCAGGTGAGGCAAACAACACTAACATGTAGAAACATGTTTAAGAATAATCAACAGATGCCCGTCTAGCTCAGTCGGTAGAGCGCAAGGCTCTTAACCTTGTGGTCGTGGGTTCGAGCCCCACGGTGGGCGTTTTCTTTTCCTCTTTTTAACTGCCTTCAACAGTTCAAATGTTCTGTACTAACCAATACGAAAATACAAATCATTGAAATTTGAAAGCGAACCACTAGTTATATAACCCACTTCAACCGTATCACTATTTGCTAGTGCACTGCAAATTAAGGGCATAAATTAGTTTGGATAATCAGACTAATTTGAACCGAATTAATTAAATTAGTTTGGTTTAATTTGAATATCTTGATTGATTCAGGTAAAATTCAAATTAATGAGAGTTTAATTGGTTCGGTTCTCGGATTGAGAATTTTAAATCCGAAAAATCACATGAACCAAATTACTATTATACGTAAAGAGACATTAGACATATGTGTTTCTATTTTCTTTACCAAGATTTTCTATTAATTGTTATTGTGGGTGTTCACAGTTATCTTACTAGTATGATACATTTATAGAAATTGGATTACATTAATTTTATTAGGCATTTTGTTTTGGGTGTTATATTAGTTTTGAAAATGTCTATAGATGTCAATAAATAAAAAGTTGTGTGATTATATAAACAAGTATTTATTAAGGAATATATTTAACTAATAGTTCTATTTTTTTATCGCCTACTAGAAAATTTTCTTTTATCACTATTTTAACATTTTAGATTTCATATAAATAGAAAATCTCAAAGACCAATGATTATCCCACGGTGGGCGTTTTCTTTTCCTCTTTTTAACTGCCTTCAACAGTTCAAATGTTCTTTACTAACCAATACGAAAATACAAATCATTGAAATTTGAAAGCGAACCACTAGTTATATAACCCACTTCAACCGTATCACTATTTGCTAGTGCACTGCAAATTAAGGGTATAAATTAGTTTGGATAATCGGACTAATTTGAATCGAACTAATTAAATTAGTTTGGTTTAATTTGAATATCTTGATTGGTTCAGGTAAAATTCGAATTAATGAGAGTTTAATTGGTTCGGTTCTCGGATTGAGAATTTTAAATCTGAAAAATCACATGAACCAAATTACTATTATACGTAAAGAGACATTAGACATATGTGTTTCTATTTTCTTTACCAAGATTTTCTATTAATTGTTATCTTACTAGTATGATACATTTATAGAAATTGGATTACATTAATTTTATTAGGCATTTTGTTTTGGGTGTTATATTAGTTTTGAAAATGTCTATAGATGTCAATAAATAAAAAGTTGTGTGATTATATAAACAAGTATTTATTAAGGAATATATTTAACTAATAGTTCTATTTTTTTATCGCCTACTAGAAAATTTTCTTTTATCACTATTTTAACATTTTAGATTTCATATAAATAGAAAATCTCAAAGACCAATGATCATGTGACTCAACTTGAAATTGAATGTTCATTGCCTGATGGAAGAACAAATGTTAGTTTATGTTCTAATATTATTTGAAATTTGAGATACATTATGTGTACTTTTCTGTATTATATGTATAATTGTTTAGTTAATTTTTGTGTTAAAAAAATAATGATCAATCCGATCACTCGAACCAAACCAAACTATAGATGTTTGGTTCGGTTCAGTTCGAATTTAACTATCAAAAAATAAAAAAACCAAACTAATTGATTTTAATTGATTCATACTTATTTTTTTTTCAAAATCCGAACCAAACCACTCACTTACACCCGTACTGCAAATGAATCCACCGCAGCTCATGCATTGTAGAAACTGAAAGCTAAGTAGTGTAGTATTAAATTGAAAGATTAAATATTATTGGTGCAGGCAGTACTTGAAATGAAAAACATGGAGGACCACTAGCAAGTAGCAATAGTCTTGTTGGTCACCCTTCGTGTTATCAAAACTGCATTAATCTTCAGGTCATGAGAATTCAGCCTCATTTTGATCTTGGCCTAAATCATTGGACACCTGTTCCTTCCCAAACCAGTTCCAAATTCAAATTTTAGGTGGGGTTCATTTGTTCCTTTTAGAGCTCCTCTCCTCCTGAGTCCTATTTATTCCTTCACAAACTTATTCCAAACTCCCATCTGCCTCGTTAAATCCAAGAGATATTATAATACAGTAATGCTAGCCAGTTACCTGATCCAAAAATGCTTGACACGTTTACCCTCCAGTAGCTGTAAGTTTATTCTTAATAACGTGCCATTGTCACAAAAAGGGTTTTAAAATTTTGCTGCCATCATCAGACTAAGTCTTTTTGGTGTCACTCCCATGTCCCTGATGCTGCTTTCAGTGAGTTCTTCAGTTAATTAGGGTGAAAGCTCACCAGGCGCCTTTATTGCAGAGAAATGGAAACAAGGCATTAATGAAGTTAATTATCAAAGTATATTATTTTAAGAGGTTTTGCTACATATACCCTTAAAGTACTTGTTAAAGAAAAAGTACTAAATATTAAATAAAAAATAATATTTTTTTTTGAATTCATAATGCATTAAATATTTTATTTTTTATTTAAACTATCTTTTTTTTCTTTAAGACACTTATTAGACAAATCTTATTTTAAAAGTGAACTACAGCTAGGATTAATCCATATCATATTATCATGATGCATTACAAAATTGTCCCTCGAATTATTATGTTACTTGTTGATGATTGTAACATCCCGAAAATTCATAATTTTAGGATAAATGGTCATTTTACAATATTTTAAATTTTTAGGAATTTTTCTGGATTTTTTTGAGAATGCGGAATATTTTAATGTTATTTTTCGTTTTACGTACACGTTGAGCAGAATTGGCCGAACGACGGTAACGCTCCCAAAGTTGAAAAATTTTATTACGAATAGTCATTTTCTAATATTTGTGATTTATGTGAATTCTTTTAATTTTTCAAACGACGAATATTTTAATATATTTTTCAGATTATTGCGTGCATATTGAGCAGAGAAATCGGGAAAATGAAATATTTTTTCCGAGAACCTTGAACTATGGAAACGTCGAGGGGGAATCTTACTAAACCCGGGCCGAAAAGAGTTTCACGTCCTTCGAGAAATCTTAACAGATGAAATAATAAAACACTGCAAAAATTTATCTGTCAGATTTGTTAATGCTAACTTCTGCCAACTATAATTATTGTCCAATAAATAATAACATGTATTAAAAATATTATCACATTATTCAAAATCTAATTTTTGTATCACATCTATTAGTTTTAATTTCAAAAGAAAGATTAAATTTAATCCAAGCTTGTTATAGGAAGCTTCCAAGAAGTTTCCTTATTAACACATTTTCTCTCTCTTCCCTCTCCACTCCTCTCCACGGCAGAGACCACGTTGGAAGCCAAATAATTACTTTCATCTTCCTAATATTTCCTCTCTTCTCATTCTCATTCTCTTCTTTTTCTTCTTCTTCTTCTCTTCTCTTCTTTTCACCACCGTACACACCCACACATTGGAGACCAACTCCATTGATTGCTCAACAAATCACATTTTACTTGTTTTCTTCCATCATTTCAAGACCATCCTCTTTGGTGGTCATCCTTTGGTTCTTCTTCTTCTTCCTCCATTTTTCACCATTGAAGCTAAAGCTTTGAGCTTGGAGGTAAAGTCTTAACCTTTCTTTCACTTTCTTCTCATTTTCGTTTTTCTTGGTCACTTATGTGATCAAGAACTCATTTTTCCATGGTTTGAGTAAACATTATGGAAATCACTCACATTGGTGTTCTTCTTGAAGGGAAAACTAAAATCTAGGGCAAGAAGAGGTAACACCTTGTGTTGTCTTCCAAATAGGTAAGAAGGAGATGATCCTCTTCAACTAATCTTGGTAGTAAGGGAATGTTTTGTATGTGTATTGTTATTGATTTCTGAATCCATGTATAAAGTTCTCTCATTTTTATGTTGTTCTTGATGATAGTGTATTTTGTTGGGTTTGTATGATTTATTAATGCCTCTTGCATGATTTGAAGGTATATTTGTGTATCTTGTTGATTAAATATGATGAGAAATGGTTTGGTTTGAGTTAGAGGACCTGAAGAACTCTGTTTTCTGCAAAATTATGCGTGGTAATCGATTACACGAGGCTTGTAATCGATTACCAAGCTCTTAAGGGTACGAAATCGTGATTCTGGAACTCTGGTAATCGATTACATCTTGTGTGTAATCGATTACAGAGATTCTGTCTAGCTTGTAATCGATTACAAGAATGGTGTAATCGATTACCAAGCCTATGATCTTATGAAACGGTGCTTCTGGGAATCACGTAATCGATTACAACTTGTGGGTAATCGATTACGGGGTTCTATCCAACTGGTAATCGATTACCACGGCTGTGTAATCGATTACCAGGGCCTTGAAGTTACGAAACGTGATTCTGGGAATCATGTGATTGTAATCGATTACAGGGATTCTGTTTCGCTGGTAATCGATTACCAGGGTGATGTAATCAATTACCAAGACCCAAAAATGAGATTTTTGAGCTGAAAATGATTGAGATTATGGTTCTTTGTCCTCTGTAACTCAAACTTAACCTAAAAACTCTGGATTCAAGGATTTTACTTTACTTAAATGTGATAGGATTATGTATTTATACCGATAGAGAAGAAATGATTTTGAAAATGAAATTCTTGGATCCATGACATGGAAATTGTGGTACGTGTGTGATAAGGAACATATATTGATGCTTATATTGGCCTGTTGTGGCATGTTATGTAATGGTATGAGATTGTGAATCATACATGTTCATGCATAGTATCATATGCATTGTGAATGTCCTTGTGGACTTTGTAAAGGCCAAGTGGCCTAGGAGATTGAACACACCTTATTGCGGGTGCGAATAGACTAGTGGGGGTCGTGTTATGACCTTGGGGGCGTCGGGGTGCGGGTCCCTCACATGGACAGTTTAGAGCTCCTCTATACTGTGGGGCAAACCGATGCAAACACACCGACGATCCAGACTTGACACTGTCCTATATCGTGATCTAGTGTAGAATGTCTGTATAATGCCATGATTGTGCACGAGAAAAATTATTGATAGCACTCCTCGGCAAGTAAAGTTACGAGCGCATGTCTCTTGATCTTTCTCTCCGCTTGATTGAGTCTAGCTCCATGGAGTAGGAATTGGGAAAGCATGCATTGTGCATCGTTCATTACTGGTCTTATAAACTGTTGAGCATGAATACCTGTAAATGATTATCTGATTGTTGTGCTGATTTCTGGAAATACTATTGTAATCTGCCTGCTATTGCTTACTGTTGTTCTACCTTTACTATAAATATCACTGTTGTTATTGACTCTGATTATTGCTTAGAATTGAATTGCTTTTGTTATAATTTCCGCTGTTGTTATTGATAAATATATGAACTGTATTGCTCGGTGGGCGCTTTGCGTATGCTATTTTCTTCTTCGCTAATAGTGGTAATGAAAGACGGGTGTCTCACCTCTTTCCTATATTTCTGTATTGCTGTTTTATATTCATATTTGATAAAAGATCGTGAAGAAGATGATGAGGAACCACACCTTGCCGATGGGGTTGGGAACCTGGACAAGATTTCTTCGATTTCGTAGGAGTGCTTCAAATTGCGAGGAGAGGCATTGATGCCTCATTGTCAAATGTCAACCGGGACGCCGAGTGTCATATGCATATGGGGTTGCGGCCGTCTGTCAAAGTACCCATCCCCGGGTTATTACTTCTCCCCTTTTACGTGTTTTATTCCCGCTGTATTTTGTTTGACTATGTAATTATTACATTCTATGTCATCAGTGCTTTGTGTAGATTGACTATAAAATATATAAGGAAATGATTCTATTTTGTGGTTGTATTATGGGTCGAATATATTTATATTTCATTCGAGGCTCGTATTTTCTACTTATGCATATGGTCAAATATATATATATATATATATATATATATATATATATATACTCTTGAGAATTTGAATGATCATTATCATGATTGACACACTTGGATTTAGTAACTGTGGTGTAATGACAATTGTGCCGCGGTTGTTAAATCTTGGTGCGTTACAATGATCATCATGGGTAAAAGTTGAGTAGCAACTTTTTTTTTGGGATAAATATCAAAGGTTCAAAGCTCGAAAGATTCTCCCCAACAGAGAGGAGTAAGAACATACAGTAAACAAGAGTACTAAAAATAAGAGTAAAAATAATGTACAAAAAATAGAGCAAGAAACATAAAAAAAGCACCATTCTTAATCGTTAACTTCCTGCACTTCATTGTCTTATTGAACCAGAAGACTTCCATCTTCTAACTTCCTGCATATTAGATACCAAAAACTGTGGGGAGAATAGAAAATCAGAACATCACCCCTTTATCCAATATCCAAGCCTTGTTTTAACTTGAGTGTGAACTTACTCCCAATTTGGTTCAATTTTATCAAACACCAACCAGTTTCTAGATTGTCAAATAGTCCAAATAACAACAAAAAATAAAGACACCCACATCTGTTTTTGAAAACCACTCAAACCAATATCCACCCACGAATCAAAGAATGTGTGTGAATCAAGTGGAGAAGACCAATGAAATCCCCACCACTCTAGACAGGAGCACCATAACTTCCAAGAGAAAACACAATTGATGAAAAGATGATCAATGCTTTCAATCTCTAAACAACAAAAAGGACATTCATCGTCACTTTCCTGAATCAAATTGAGCTTCTCAAGGCGGTCTTTCGTGTTTAATCTTCTCAACGACATAAGCCAAACAAGTAGTTTAACCCTTGGAGTAGCAAGACTTTGCCAAAAGCCTTTTGTATTATTGCTGGAAAGGCACATCGAACCAAATAAAGAAGCTTCAGCAAACAAGAAAGATTTAACCAACAAAGTATCTTTAGAGTCAAACTTCCAAAAAAACTTATCTTCTATCTCCCTATTAAAAGAAGCCTGAGATAATAATATATTAAGCTCATTAAGTTGTTGTAACTCCCAAACAAATAAAACACGCCGCCAAAGAAAGTTTCATCTCCAAACAACTCCATTCCACACTCCAAACTCCGCAATTACCTTATTTTTTTGCAACGAAACAGCATAAAACCTTGGAAATTTATCTTTAAGACTTCTATCATCAATCCACTTGTCTTCCCAAAACATAGATTTCAATCCATTTCCCACTTTCATCCAAAATTCATTCTGAATTATTTTATTAATTTCTTTTCCAGAATTTAAAAAATTGTAAATATCAACCCAAGGACCCCCCTCTAGAGCTTATCCTTTGATCAACAAGCAGCCTATCCAAAATCAGATTATATTTAGAGCACACAATCCTTTTCCATAAGGGTTTATCCTCAACAGAAAAATGTCACCACCACTTAAATAGCAAAGTAGTGTTTTTGATAATCAGGTCACCCACACCAAGACCTCCCAAACTTTTGGGTTTTCTGAATTACACTCCACTTAATAAGAGGAAGACCTCTTTTATTAATATCATCATTCCAAAAAAATCTACTTTGGATCATAATTATTTTTTTTTACCACAATCGACGGAATTCTGAAGAGACCGAGATAATATAAAGGGAGATTATTAAATACTGACTTAATTAAAACAAGTCTACCTGACTTGGATAGAAGCCTCGCCTTCCAAGATGCAAGTTTTTTTTCGATCATATCCAACACTGGCCTCCAAGTGTCCATCTTCCTCAGACTTGACCCAAGAGGGATACCCAAATATTTAATTGGCAAGGATACAACCGAGCAATTTATACAATTACTCACATCTTCAATCCATTGCTGCAAGCATGAGAAAGGAATAAAGGCAGATTTTGAATAGTTTATTTTCAGCCCAGACATGACTTCAAAGCAATCTAGTAAACTTCTATAGTTTACAATGATTTGTTCTTTAGAGGGGCAAAACACAATCGTATCATCTGCAAATTGGAGATAAGACAACTCAATATTATCTTTCCCAATGCAAACACATTCAATCAGACTAACTTTCTTAGCTCTCTAAACCATCCGATTAAACATCTCTACAACTAGGACAAATAAAAAAGGAGATAAATGGTCTCCTTGCCTTTAACCACGCTCCATATTAAAAGGTGTTGTTGGTGAACCATTAACTAAGACTAACATAGAGGCTATTGAAATACATTGAGACACCCATCTTCTCCATTTTCCCCCAAAGCCCATAAGTTTCAAATCATGATCCACAAGGCTAAGTGTCCTTTACGACTTTTAATGCTTTGGCAAAGTGACCTCACTTTAATCCTAACAAAGCACTTATGAAAACATTAGTAACAATAAATGGTCCATCCCATCTAGACCTTAATTTACCGAGGCAGCTTCATCTAACTAAGTCATATGCTTTTTGAAAATCAAGTTTCATAATCACTATAGAAATCTTTTGTTTTTTAAACCGTTAGACCACTTCACTCGCAATAAATGCCTGATCAAGAATTTGTCTCCCATTAACAAAAGTTGTCTGAGACTCGCCCACTAAATCTGGCATAATCTTTTTCATTCGTTCAACTAATATTTTGGTAATTACCTTGTAAATACAACTAACCATACTGATAGGTCTATAATCAAACAAACTGCTTGCACCCTCCATTTTTGGAATCAAAGCCACCCAAGTCATATTTACCTTTTTTGGAAATGAGCCCGAAGAAAAGAACTCAAGGATAAAATTAGAAAATTCTTTCCCAATTACACTCTACATATTTTTTATAAATTTTAAATTGAAACCATTATAACCGGGTGATTTTGTAGGATCACAACATCAAACAACATTTTTTATCTCCTCCAAAGATGGCGTAACTTCAAGAGACAACGCTTGGCCCCTAGCAATACAAGGAAGCATACCTTCTTGAAGTTCAATATGTGGTAGCGGGTCCTGTTTATATAAATTCTTAAAGAACTTTCTTGCCTCTTTTTTTATATTCTTCGGGTCCTGAAAGACTTTCCTTCCTACCTTCAAATTAAGAATATGTTTTTTCCTTCTTCTAACAGTAGCCATGGCATGAAAAAATTTGTATTTTTATCTGACTCCTTAAAAAATCTATCATGAGATAATTGCTTCCAAAACTCTTCTTTCCTTCTATACCACATGTCCAATTGACTTAAAAGGGCCTTCCTCCTAGCCTCATCAACTTCATCAAGATTTACAACCTCAGCCAAAAGGTCAATTATGGATAATTCCTTCCCCATGCAATTAATAGATTCATCAATATGACCAAAAATTTTCTTATTCCATTTTCTTATAGGATCCTTCAAACCCCTCAAATTTTCAACAATAGATATATCTCCTAGATTCTTCCATTCCAACTCTACCATTTTAGCGAAATCCTAGTGAGAAAACCATACATCCAACGATCTAAAAGGCTTTGGTCCCCAATTTATTCTTTCTAATTCAAGCAACAAAGGTGAGTGATCCGAAACTAACCTTCTTAGTCCCCACAATTTTAGATTCTGAAAAATAACTAGCCATTCATTATCAACAAAAATTTTGTCCAGTTTACTCTGTGATCTTCCTCTAGACCAAGTGAATTTCCTTCCAATGAGAGGTAAATCTACAAGTCCCATATTTTGAACTCACTTAGCAAAATCTATGATACTTGGAGATATAACACATCCCCCATTCCTTTCTTCAAGCAAGAGAATCTCATTAAAGTCACCCATAATAAGCATAGGAACCACTACCACTTGTTTAAGATTTAGCAGTTCTTGCCAAATTATATTTCTTTCACTATGACTATGAGGACCATAAACCAATATAATAGCACAACGAAAATTTTTATCAGATAAAATACCTTCCACACAAATCCACCTTTGACATTTGAAGATATTTATTTGCTTAAAAAACTCTTTCATCCAAACACATATTAGACCTCCTCCTCTATTCATAGCATCCACATAACACCAAATATGGTCAACCATACCCCAAAGACTTCAAATTTTTTATCAGAAATGGAAGATTGTTTTGTTTCTACAAGACCCAAAAATGAGATATTTTTTTTAGACACCATTTTTTTCACAGTTGAACATTTCCCCCCACCCCTAATTCTTCTAATGTTCTAGCACAAAATTCGCATAACTAGAACAGAAAAAGACACACCTGGATCCAGAGAGCTCAAAGCCTCTCCCTTTGCTTCCTCCTCTTTGAAGCTTTCCTGCTCCCTTTCTTCGCCATTTTCCTAGCATTTAGGATAGCTAGGATTGTTTCCTCTTCATTTGATGCCACCAAACCAACTTTCTTTCCTAGCTTCTTTGTTTCTTGAGCTTCCACAATGTCATCCTCCCCACTCTGTTCTTCGTTCACCAAGCAAGACACAGTGAGCCCTCCTATATTTAGATCTCTTTCATTTTGATTTGGATTAGCCTCACCCTTTCTGTTATGATAGTTTTCTTTAATTCTATCTTGATAAGGCCCAAACCTAGCTTTAAATCATATTTTAACAAGGTTAGGTGGAGGGAGATCAAGCGACGTAAAAATCTAGTAGAAGGTCACGTGGGGTTTTTGACCAAACTACCTTTTATGGCAAAAATATTTACCATAATGCCATTGTTTTCAAACTATTTTTCAAAATGCTACCGTTTTGTCCACGGTGGCATTTTTTATTCTTTGTTGGGCCACGTAAAAAACGCCAGAGCGCTTGGCGTATCCACATAGGAAACATCATAGCTCTTGGCGTATCCCACGTGGATATTGCAAGCACTCTGGCGTTTCTTATGTGGATACGCCAAGCGCTCTGGCGTATTCCAATTCAATCCCTATAACCCCACCTCCCCTCTCCCTTCCACGACAACTTCCCTCATTTATCAAATTTTCACCTTCTCTCTAGATTTCACCTTCTATCATTAGATTATTATTGTTATTGTTATATATATTGTTGAATATTTTAATTATTAAAATTATTATTTATGTCTTTGAGTTATTATATTAATTATGTTTTGTATATTTGTTTTATTTTTAGAATTATTATTTATGTTTTTTGAGTTTTTATATCAATTGTGTATTGTATATTTGTTTTATTGTTGGAATTATTGTTTATGTTTTTTTAGTTTCTATATTATTTATGTATTATGTATATTTGTTTAATTGTTAGAATAATTGATTATTAATATTTATTATTATTATTGATTATTATTATTATTATTATTAGGACATAATTTAATACCCATTGTATTGTAATGAATGACTATTTATGTGTAATTGAAGATTTTTAGTATGTAATTTGATAATCTACGTGAGACATGGCATTCCACTTGCGCCCAGGCCCAGAGGACCTGTCAGTACTAGAGTTGCAAGACTTTCATGTTTCACAACATATATGGCAAGGAAGACCAGATCGTCATCTGCGTGTTAGATGTGCCCATAAATTCAGACATATGGACCCAGATGAGCAGATACTGCCATATTTAGAGTTGGCTGGTTTCGTGGGGGTTGCCTATATGAGATATTGCACCATCGATCACTCCCTCATTACAGCATTAGTTGAGAGATGGCGCCCCGAGACACATACATTTCATATGCCTACTGGAGAGTGCACCATCACATTAGAGGACATAGCTATTATCTCGGGACTTCCCATTAACGGTGATGTAGTTACTGGTCGTACATCCCACCCAGATTGGATGTAGCTATGTGAGACCTTGTTAGGATTGCAGTCGCCTAAGTCACATGTATTAAGTGGACGTATTGATATGTCGTGGCTCTGAAACGCATTCCGTACACGACTTATCCAGGCTGACGGAGCTGATTACGTGATGCAATGTGCACGGGTGTACATACTTCGAATGATTGGGGGATTGCTATTTCCTGACCATTCTGGTAGATACGTGCACATGATGTTCCTTCCTCTGTTGGAGGACTTTACCGCTGCCGGGAGATACAGCTGGGCATCTGCGGTCTTGGCCTATTTGTACAGAGAGCTGTGCAAGGCCACAGATTACAACATGCACCAGATTGGAGGTGCTTGCATACTGTTGCAGTACTGGGCATAACGCAGATTTCCACCCCTTGTCCCTACACTCGTGGATGATACTGATCCTGTCCTTGTGGCTGCCTACATTGCTGCCCGTGGTCCCCTACGTCCACTGGGATTTCGATGAGTTTCTCAACATATCTGTACATTAGTTTGTTATATATACTACTTGTGTTGACATCATATGACCTTGACATATATATAGGTGGCATAAACATAAGGTGTTGACTGAAACTCCAATGGGGGTGCTTCCGTATTACCATCGGTTCTTTGATCAGATGAAGAGTGATGAAGTCAGTATATGTTTATAGTGATTTAAATAAGTTAATTGTCTTGCTTTCTAATTCTTTATACAATTGTGATTGCAAATAACATGGCGGCCATATATGGATGAGATTGTGGCTTCACTGCTAGCATTCTGTGTCGCTGGTAGAGACATCATTCTGGCAGTGGTTCAACTTATCTTTTTCCACATTGTTGAGTGGCACCAGCCAGACAGGGTGATGTGTCAGTTTGGTCTGGACCAACCAATACCACGGAGACCATACTAACCTAATGAGTTGCACTCGATTACATTGGTCGGACGTCATGACGAGGATTGGCGAGACACACACCTTGTACACATAGCCATTTGGGATACGCAGCGGGAACGGTGTGCTATTGGTTGGCCTTTGGAAGCTCCCCTCTATCGCGGCCTCGAGTACATGTGGCTTTGGTACGGATGGATTACCAGGCGTTGGATTTCTAGAACTGGTGCATCCATTGGGTTTGTGGTAAGCTTTTTACCAATATGTTCTGCTATTTGTTTTGTACATTTTGTATTTTATATTGATAATGACGTGTTATATTTGTATCTTAGGCTGATATTGCAGAGAACGTCCATGCGTCGGCCAGGAACCCTAGTTCGGGATTTAGTATGGCTAGCCTTCAACAGTCCATGGAGGACATATTATCTTCAGTGAGGGAGCATGATAGCATCACATTAGATCACCTTCGTTCAGCTCTTCTTGCAGATGAGATTCTCAGACCATCCGAGCAGTCCAATGAGTAGAGGTCGCGCCGTAGACGGAGAGGGTTAGCCAGTACTTGATCGCGACTACGTCTTCCAGATGACTCTGGTTCTTCTGCTGTGCCTAGTACTCAGCCACCGCCCACTTCTACTACTACTTACTGACCGTCTCAGCCACCACCTCCATCGTACCCGCCATATCCAGGTTATCCACCATCTACAGCATACCCACCACCTACTTACCCTTACTCACCATATCCTTATACCTTTACCCTTACACCGTCATTTCCATATCCACCGTATACGGGTTACCCACCATATCCTCACTCATCACAGCCAAGACCTTCTTTTGATCTCTCTCACAGACCCCCACATTCTGACCCTGACCCTTCTCATTGATGTATATGTACTACATTTTATTACATTTACTTAATTTAGGATGACTGTATTTATATGTACCAGATTTTTCTATTATGCTTATGCATCTTATACGTGTTTTGTTGATATGGATTCAATATATATAAATGTGTTTCATTATACATGATGAAATATTTTTGGGAACGTCTGATTTTTAGGAGAAATTCCGTCAAATTTTTTATAGAATCGGAATGTTTAAACTATTAAAGTAAATTGATTTTGTTATGCTCGCTTGGCTAGTATTCTAGCCCATCAATTTAAAGTGTAAAGCTTGATTACAATACGTTAAGGGTGCTCACTGCTAGATTTAGCTAAGTTTAACTTCATAATTTCATAAACTCAATTTTCTAAACTTGGGCTCGCCTTAGATTTAATTGAGTCGAACATTTTAACTTAAGCATACTAAAAGTCAGAAGCTTTACTTGAGAAACTATGTCAAAACGGGCCGTCATAGCCCATTTGGGTCGTCCCAACCTATTCGGGTCATCCCAGCCCATTCGGGCCAGTCGCAGCCCATTCGGGTCGTCTCAGCTCATTAGGGTCAGTCCCAGCTCAGTCCATTCAGGCCAGTCCTAGCTCAGTCCGTTTGGGCCGTCTCAGCCCATTCGGCCCAGTCCCAGCTCAGGCCATTCGGGCCAGTCCCAGCCCATTCGGGTCGTCCCAGTCCATTAGGGCCAGTCCCAGATCAGTCCATTCGGGCCAGTCCCAGCTCAGTCCGTTCGGGCCGTCTCAGCCCATTCGGGCCAGTCCCAGCTCAGTCCATTCGAGCCAGTCCCAGCCCATTTGGGTCGTCCCAGCCCATTAGGGCTAGTCCCATCTCAGTTCATTCGGGCCAGTCCCAGCCCATTCAGGTCGTCCCATCCCATTAGGGCCAGTCCCTACTCAGCCATTTGGTCCCGTCCCAGCCCATTCAGGCTGTCCCAACCCATTAAGGTCAATCCCAGCTCAGTCCATTCTGGCCAGTCCCAGCCTATTCGGGTCAACCCTAGCCTATTAGGGGTCGGACCATTTACGAGTCGGCCGATTCGGGTCATGTAAGTTTAGAGTTTGCATTTTCTTAACCCAGCCCAGCCATTTTGTTGGGTTATTTGGGGGAATTTTTCTGACTTAGTCAATTTTGTCAGGCCACGTAGGATACGCCAGAGCGCTTGGCGTATCCACGTAAGAAACGCCAGAGCGCTTGGCATATCCACGTGGGATACGCTAAAAGCTCTAGCGTTTCCTACGTGGATACGCCAAGCACTTTGGCGTATCCCACGTGGCCCAACAAAGAATAAAAAATGCCACCGTAGCCAAAACGATAGCATTCTGAAAAATAATTTGAAAACAATGACATTTTAATAAATATTTTTACCACAAAAGACAGCTTGGTCATAAATCCATGTCACATGATTACAGAGAAATGGAAACAAAGCATTAATGAAGTAAATATCAAAGTATATTATTTTAAGGGATTTTGCTACAAGTACATACTTGTTAAGGAAGTAAAAGTATTAAATATTAAATAAAAGATATTTTTTTTAATTCATAATGCATTAGATACTTTTTTTTCATTTAATAATTACTATTTTTTTATTCTTTAAGATACTCATTAGACAAATCTTATTTTAAAAGTGAGCTACAACTAAGATTAATTCATATCATATTATCATGATGCATACAAAATTGTCCCTTATATTATTATGTTACTTGTTAATGATCATGGTAAAAGTTGAGTAGCAACTTTAAATCATATTTTAACAAGGTTAGGTGGAGGGAGATCAAGAGACATAAAAACCTAGTAGAAGGTTACCTGAATGCAGAGAAATGGAAACAGGGCATTAATGAAGTTAATTATCAAAGTATATTATTTTAAGGAGTTTTGCTTCAGGTACCCTTCAGGTTTTTGTTAAGAAAGTAGAAGTATTAAATATTAAATAAAAGATATTTTTTTCGAATTCATAATACATTAAATACTTTATTTATTATTTATTATTTTTTATTCTTTAAGATAGTCATTAAACAAATCTTATTTTAAAAGTAAACTACATCTAGGATTAATTCATATCATATTATCATGATGCATTACAAAACTGTCCCTCGTATTATTATGTTACTAGTTAATGATCATCATAACAGTAAAAGTTGAGTAGCAACTTTAAATCATATTTTAACAGTGTTAAGTGGATGGAGATCAAGAGACGTAAAAACTTAGTAGAAGGTTACTTGATTGCAGAGAAATGGAAACTGGGCATTAATAAAGTTAATTATCAAAGTATATTATTTTAAGGAGTTTTTCTATAGGTACCTTTCAGGTACTTATTAAAGAAGTAGAAATATTAAATATTAAATAAAAGATTTTTTTTGAATTCATAATGCATTAAATATTTTATTTTTTATTTAATATTTTTTTATTCTTTAAGATACTCATTACACAAATTTTATTTTAAAAGTGGACTATAACTAAGATTAATTCATATCATATTATCATGAAGCATTACAAAATTGTCCCTCGTATTGTTATATTACTTGTTAATAATCATCATGACGGTAAAAGTTGAATAGCAACTTTAAATCATATTTTAACAAGGTTAGGTGGAGAGAGATCAAGAGAAGTAAAAACCTAGTAGAAGGTTAATCTTATGGGCCTATGACTTCTTTAAGGAATCCTCCCTTCTATTGTTAGTCAGGTGTGCTTCAAGTTAAGTTGCACTATAATGTGTAATATTCATCTTAGGGTATCATATTTCAGATCAACTCTTTAGATATTCTTTACCCAAGTTATAAAATATTTAAATATTATTACAATACTGATTTCAAAATTTCTTTTTCGCAGATAACATAAACTTTATTGAATTAGAAAACACAAGATATAAAGACTGGATAAAATACATTTTTCATACATAACATGGATTCGTAATATCTTCATTATATCTTCATTACATAAACCATATAAAAACTCGACCTGACCCAAGTTCACAATCTCTAAAGACAGATTCCCTAACTGGGAATGTCTCGACGAATAGAAATCTGAGCAACAGATATCTCGGAGTCATCCCTAGGAGTATAGTGAAGATCATTCCACAACTCCCTAATAGGTAAAATGAACTCTACATAAACAACTGTAAAATAAGAAGTAATGACCCCATGGCGGGTCCTACTTACAGATAAAGTAATATAACCACAATACTCTATATACTCAGAGTCCCAATGGACACACCAAGCAGCAGCGCCTTAAAAAAAATTGTAGTCTAAAGAAACCTAGTTGATTCCTCCTTGTTGCCATTGCAGTCTTCACAGACATAGGCATAAAATAGAAATAGACAGAACAATACAGTAACGAGGTGAGATCCCTTACATCACATACCAATATGGCAGCAAGGAAATGACAAACATGCCAACACAGTTCAACATACATTCTATACAATAACATAAATCAGTAAATATTTTCATAATATTTAATAAGTAAATAGTCTGATAAACTTGTATCACAATATCAGGCATAATAATAACACTACAATAATATTATATCACAACAGTGTAAATGCTGATGATGCATATGCACGATGTATATGTTGACCATCCTTATGTATAATGCAACTAGTTCTTACTCCATGGATTTAGACTCAAATTCAGAGATGAACGTTTCAGAAGATCTGTCCCCCCTAAAAGACAGTCTATGCCGAATCATGAAAAACAATAGTGTCTGTCGGGCTGTTAGTGCATTGTAATCGGTTCATCACGTGGGGTATATATATATATATATATATATATATATATATATATATATATATATAAAAGTGATAACATAATCACTCGTGATAACATTATCACGAAGCGAATCACCGCGTCCTGACGTCCCCCAGGATCTATCAAGATTCCACTATCCTGTAAGTTCCCGTCCACTCTTTAGGCATAAAACGCCACAATAGCCATCAACTATATAATGCTCAAATGCATATTCAATGAAACCAAATCATCGTTGAACTGTTCCCAATGATATTAAATCAACTGCCCATATAATTATCTAATACCATTAGTATTAAGAGTATTATATAACCGCCCATACAACTACATAATACCAAAGATCCACACGGGTTCAGCACCTCGGTCCCACAAGCACAATGCTAAATCACAACTACTTAAATACAGTACGTCGGCTCTACAACACAACTTGTTGTTCCTTTCAATCGCGTAGCAATATTATCGTATTTTCATATTCGCGTAACACTTTTGTTACGTTTTCAAATTGTGTACTGATTTTCTTAATGTTTTCTCAATCGCGTAAATATTTTAAAACGTTTTCTCAATCGCGTAACTAAAAATCACTGTTTTAAATCGAGTAAGAGTTTTTCTGTGTATTTTTAATCACGTAAAATATTTTAATCATATTCTAAGCTTAAATTAAAACTTTTCTCATTTATTATCAAAATTGGACTTTAATTCCAATATTTCCTTAATAAATCATCGTTAAGTAACATTTCTAACATTTTCTCACTAAACCTCCTTTAATAAATATTTCTAAACATTTTCCATAAAAACTTAACTTATTTAAATTAATTCAAAATATCTCAAAAATATTTGTTCATTACTCTCAATAACACTTTAAATAAAATACTTTAAGTTCCAACCATCCTCAAAAATCATTTCCTTGCTAAAACTTCTCTAAATAATATTTTCTATTACTTTCTTCACAAAATTTTACATTTCCATGATTTAATTAAATACTATAGTTCAAAGTTTCCTAACGCGCTCAAAACTTTAACTCATAAATTGATTTCCCATCATGACCTTAATTCGTTAATTTAATTAATTCTAAAAATTAGTTTACTTTCTTTTTACATCTCAAAATTCACTAAATTGAGTTCTTGTTAATAAATCCTTCAAGACTACCCTTAAGAAAATATTTTTGATCTAAAACACTAATTCTTGGCATGTTGGCCGAAAATCAATTTATTTTCCATAACCAAATATTTATGCATTTCCTATCTTATTTTTCTTTGTAAAAATCTTTAATCCAATTACTTGTTACTTAACCATCTAAAATTCACACTTAGTAAAATATTTCAAATGATTTGTTCCAAAATTTCTCATGGAGGCCGTGTACCCCTTAGTTCTTAGAAAACAACATAGTTTTCCTTTCCACATGATTCTTATCATATGTCACATATCTCATATGATATTTTCCACTATCACATATTCATGCTTGCTATTAAAGTAATAAAATCATATTAATCATCCAATAACAATCTAATCAAAATCATACCATCACACATATAAATCATACTTAATTATCAAAGTAATAGAATCACAGATAACCAAAAAACAACCATGGCAATTTTATGCATACAATCAACATCATATAATTATACACAATCAAACATGCATAAATCAATAACCACACAATTCGAGTGAATAAATCCTCACATGGATTTTCCACTCACAAACACAAACAAATCCATTCCCTCACCACCACATATGGCCGATGGGGTTAATCCCCATCTTACCTTGATTGATACTTCCTAGCTCCTTGTAGAACTCTCTCTTTGTATCAAATTTTCACCACCAAGTAGATCTTAGAATCAAAACAAATATATAAAAATTAGTATTTTAGGCTTGATCAAGATGACCATAGATCAAACATGGTCTTAGGATTCCAAAAGTCAAGTAAGAAATCAAGTTTCAAGATCTTTACCTTGAAACCCTAGAACTTAAATCCAAGAATCATGCTTGAAGATGATAGAATTATGTCTTGATCACAACATGAAAGTTGTTTAGAATGAAGTTTAGGATCAAGTGATGTGATTAGAAGTAATTATGAGTGATTGGAAGGCAATTTTAGAGAGTGAGGCCGTGAGCAACACAAGGAGAAAAAGGTAAGAGTTTTTGTGTTCTTTGCTTGATAGAAAGGTGAAGATGAATGAATCTTGAGAAGTTCACAACATGAAAGTGTCTTGGATTGATGAGAGGATTCAAGATATGAAGTTAGATGAAATTACGGAAGATTGGATGCAAGTTTTGAGGGTAGTGGCCGAATGCTCCAAGAAGGAAGAAGATGGAGTTCTTGGTTCTTTGGAGAAAATGATGAGCAAATGAACAAGTGCAGTGAATAAATGAATATTGTCTCGTATTTTTGAGTGTATGACCATGGGATGTTAAGGAGAGAGAAAGGTGAGAGTTATTTGGTAGCTTTGATGAATATTGAATAGAATTATGACCAAGTGCATTTAGTTGAATGAATTTGCCACTTTTTTTTTTGCATGCATGGCCGTGGAGTAGCTTGGATAGAAGGTTCAAGACTTGATTAGCAAGATAGAAACATTTGCACATGGCTTCACATGGTCTCACATGGCCTTGGTCATCAAGTAGTCATCCTTTAGTCATTAGAAAATTCAAGAACATGCTAGAATTAGCATAGGTGGCCGTGTGACTCAATGGAAAGACTAATTAAGTTTTGGTTCAATTTAATTCCTAATTACACTTAGCTTAGGTCTTCAACATAAAAGAGTCTTAGAATGATATATAGGCTTAGGAAATAAGATTAGATAAAATTTTAGAAACTTGAAGAATGGTATTTGGTGTGATGGCCGAATGCTTCAAGGTAGGGAGAAATGAAGCTTTTGGCTAAGTTAAGAAGAAAAGAAATGAAAAGAATGGCTTAAGTGACTAAAAGTGATAGAAATGTGATAGCTAGCCTACACTAAAGCTTGTTGCCGTGGAGTGCAGGCATGTGGGGGAATTAATGCTTGATAAATCAAGATGGAAATCAAGCACATGGTGAATGTCATTAAGTGGTCATGCTTTGGTCACCCTTGATGATTCATAAGCTCTTGAAATTCCTAGAAATCTTTATATGGCCGTGGAACACCATTGAGAGACTAACTAAAATTTTGTTTCATTTAATTAACACTTAAACTTAAATTAACTTAACTAATTTATCTAGTTTAGGAATTAATTAAACTAGCCATTTTTGTTGACTTAATGCTATTGGCTAATAATCATGTCAAGCCACTAATTTTGACTTCTAATAACTAGTAGCACATGGCTATCACATGGCTAAAGCTACAAGAATTTATTACTCACAGAAATAAAATTACTGCTTATAAACTAGTAATTATTGTACAGTGAATAATAAAATAACAGTAAAAGAAAATTTAGTAACTATATCCGGTCTCAGGTTTAGTCTCAGGTTTAGTAAGATCCTCTGTCTTCGCATTAACAGTATAAAATTTTCTAACCTATAAAAATATTTACTTTTTTCCGGGCCCACCCGAGCCCACAGACGACCTAAAATAATATTAAAATAATTACAATCTCAGAAAAATTCAAAAAAATTCTCAAAATCATAAAAATTATAAAATTACTATTTATACAGAAAAAATGAAATTCAGAATGTTACACAATGTGGTACATGATCCTACATTTTTTTTTCGCATAGGCTTTCATGATCCATACCCGCTTCACCTCTAAAATTTTGATCACCTAAATCCATATCCCAAACTTGATAAGCATGCAAGTTACCTGCTCAACACTTACTCAAAAATTATATAAAAGCTTGAACCTTTTTTCAATGTGTCAATATATATATATATATATATATATAAACACACACTAGAATTTGTCCCATGCGTGAGAAAATTAAGAGAATAAACGGGATTAAAGATAAAAATAAAATAGAATGTGAAACACAAAATAACTATTAATGAATAAATCATATATTAAAACAATTTAAAGGTAAAACAAAATTATTATATATCAAATTCATATATTCTTCATTCAATTTAATAAAATTTGATGTGTATAGGTGGACAACCATGCAAACCTTTAAGTACAAAAGAAAAATAATAACAATTAGGTAAGAAAAATATAAGTAATAATAGAAAAAAAAATTAAAGATTGATTAAGAAATATTATATATCATTAAAGGAATATTATACAATACGAATTATTTCGTACGAAAATTGAAAAATTCAAAATTGACTAATGAGGCTGCCCATAACCATACATATGACTGAGTGGGGATGAAAGATAGTTTCTAATTGGAAAATTATCATCATACCGCAAACAGTACCACACATATTTTAACCCCACTTGCCACATTAGCTTTTATTTTTAAAAAAAGAAAATCTTTCTCTTTTCATTGTTTCTCCCGTGATCCTCCTCTCCCTCTCATTTCTCTCCATCTTTCCCTCTCATTTCTCCTTCTTTCAATCCTCTCATCTTTCCCTCTCAATTCCTCTCCCTCTCGTTACCGCCTCTCCCTCTAATTTCTCCATCTTTCACTTCTCCGTAGCTAATGTCCCTCCGTCTGCGCACAAAGCTCCCATTACTGCCTCTGTAGCCCGCACGAAGCTTCGTCAGTGCCGCTACCCTCTGTCGCTTTGGCAAGGTACTTTCAACATTGAACTTGTAATAAAGAATGCCAATGAAAATCTGTCACACTATTTAATGCTTATCATGGAGACAAGCTAATGCCCCATGCATTTCGAACAGGAAAGGAAGATTTGGCACATGTTCTCTTGGCGAACATCTCAAAACTTCCTCTTCAGCACCAGGAAATTATCCTTAGAATCATTGTTAAGGTATCAACCTTTTCGAATCTTTCTGTTATTTGTTATATATCATATACCTCTTGAATAGATGCTTTGCATTATGTTTAGTTTTTGTAGACTTTGGCTATTCTATGATGCTTTCCATTGTTTATACATGTTCCTTTTCTATGATGCTTACATGTACATGTAGCTCACCTTTTACATATCCTTTTTATGTCTTGTTGTTCTAACAATGTCCCCTAGTGGTTGCCTTTACTTAGGTTTGTGTGGGCTTAAAAATATTGACAACTTGACATCATTTTTTTTAAACAACAAAACCATACCTTTTGTTTTTTTTATAAAAAAGTTTTGTTAGAGAGAAAAAGGGGAGAGTACAATTATGAGGAGGATAAGGAATCCTCCAAAACAAGAAAGTCTACATATAAAGAAGATCAATGAAGTCATCTTTTGTTTTTTTATTATACTACCCTTATTGCCACGTTCACAGTTAAACCATTCAGTAGTTTTTTTCCCTTTTTTTTTGTCATTGTTAAAATATTTTGATAAGTGCTGACAAAAATATTTTGGAACCCTATATCTTGGGCACAATGGTTATTTGAAGAACAAACAAGAGAAAGAAGCAAATAATCCTATAGGACTGATTCTAGGAAGAGAATATTGTCCATCGAAATTGGCTCTTGTATGTGAATTTCACTCAAGAACATATGTAGAGCTTTGCTTATGTTCATATCATGTTTTTTGCTTTTGTTTTACTAGCTATAGAATTGGTCCCTTAAAAGACATGACAGACAATGGTGGCCTTCAAAAATACTATAGATGTGTGTCTAAACCAAACAATAATGTTGAAAGTGGAAACATGCTACTTAAATAAGTGTTGACACAAGGCCCCAAGCAGAGGTGCTTGCTTACAATAAGTTTTCTGCCCTTCTGCTACATGATGCAGGTGGGGTTCATGAGCAGGTGCTGGAGGTGCTGAAGCCGTGGATGGAACTAGGGTATGTGACATTGCAGGATATCAGGGACCAAGAGAGGTTTGATGGGTATTATCATAACCAGTTCATGGTAGTGAATGATTGCTTACATAGATACAAGTTTATGGCCAATTGGATGTTCTTTTTTTATGTTGATGAGTACATTTATGTGCCACCAAAAAGTACTATTAAGATTGTACTTAATTCACTTTCAGAATACTCTCAATTCACCATTGAACAGATGCCCATGAGCAGCAAGATTTGCCTCTCTGATGATTACGGCAAAACTTTTAGGTACAATTTTACTTATATGCCCCGATCAAGAATACCCTCTTTTTGTTTAGCTTAAATATGATTAGCCAAATAATTTTTAGATCTTCCTTGTTGATAATTATCTAAAGTGTGCTCTCTTAAGATAGTTGCCCCATTTCTTCTAATCTCTCTTTGTTGACGCATTTGATTTATTTTGAGTGTTGTACCCAACAAACAGCAAATTGAGGGAATTGAATTGGTTAAACAATTGAAAGATTGAAATGGGTTCAATCTGAGATTTAGTTTAGCTAAATATGTATTTTGTCTGCTGAATCTTCAATGGTAGTGGAACATTGAATGAGCATTTACTCTAGCAATTCAATTAAGGCGTCAAATGTGATGCCATTGTGTTTTCCTCATTTGTTTTGATTCTCAAAAATATTGTGGATCTTGAGTGGTTGCATACTGTTTTTTTTCTTACGTAGAGAGGGAAGACTGGCAATTGTATTATTGTGGTGTGTATGTATTTGGAATTATTAGCCCATTCCTTTGGCATTATTTCTATTTTTCTCTTACTGTACAAGTGGAAGTCGGGCTTATTTGAACTTTGAACATTGTTCTAGAGTAATTTGTTTTTGATTTATAAGTTGAACCATGCTAACTAATAACTATAAAAAATAGCAATTTGGTCATACTTGTGCAATAGTCTATTCATGTGTCGTTGAAAATTCACCATGTCTTCTTCTTCAATAAGATAGCTGCAGTAACAATGTTCAAAATCATGTTAATTTTGGTAATTGAAAAACATCATTGAGCGTGCTGAGAAATGATGATGATCTTCCTGAACGTTTATTTTGATTGATTTTTCATCTTATCTTTAAATTAAAACCCATACTGCTTTTATCCACAAATGAGCTTTGATTATGACAGCTTTGTAGGTATGCACTGCACTCGAGTATTTTAATATTCATAATAATAACTATTTCGCTTGGTCACAGTCCCACAGTATCTGTTAGATCTAACTGTCCAAGTGTTAGTTGCTTGATTTTATTGCAAATAATTGTTTTAGATGTTGAAAAGAGAGAAAGGAAGCAAAGCTATTGTAGTGATGGTGCTTGAGTTGTCAAATATTATTGCTTTTACACTTAGTTTGATTACTACATCTACCACACATAAATACAATTAGGAATAATGTTCCATATAACATGGTTATTTGTGGCTATGTAATGCGTAGTGTTTCACATGGTCTGATATGAATTTTGCAGGAAATGGGGTTTTGAAAAGCTTGTGTACAGAGATGCAATTACAGGAATTCGTAGAGATTGTAAGTATGGTGTCCAACCGGGTAGCCTGTATGCAACAGGGTGCACATGTCACAGAACCTAGAAGGAAAGACAACTCACAAAACTAAAGGAAGGATCAAATACTACCACTATCATGGAACCATAGCAGAAAGGAGAGAATCATGCAAAATGCTTGTAAATTCAATAGAAGTGACCTATGATAAAACCCCTTATGTGTTGGACACCACAATGAGGGACTAGGATTTTGTTACAATAACATCAGTATTTTTTGGCAACTTCTGCTGACAAACGTGGTGGTGGCAATGTGTCAATTGTGATGACATAGCAATATGTTATAGCTATTTATTATTTGAAACATTTATTTTGTTGTACCTGAAGCAACCTACCTAAGTATTTTTTTGGAATAGGTTGTTTGTGTAGTTTAGTGAATGACATCGTACTTATAATGTGTACAAAATTATATAAGGTTATGTAAATGGTCAGGTAGAATTATTTTTTTGGTACAAGATTTATAAGGATGACAATAAAAATTGTATAAGTTATGTATAAAGCACAATCATATCTTATGGTCATGAGCCCATTACCCATTCTCTGTACACAATTAACTAACTTCTATATGTCATTAATCATTTTTTGTTCTTGATTAACCAACCTTGTTTCTATGCTTTGAAAAAAGTTGGTTAACAAATAACCAAAAAGTGGTTAACGACCTACAGAAGTTGGTTAACGGAGTAAAGGCTGGAAGGGTTTCATATTTGTACATACCCATTAACCAACTTATATAGGTCATTAACCATATTACCTCGCGATGAAAAATCATCGCCTCGCGAAACATCCTGGACCAAACTTGGACTTTTTTAACTAGATCTCTTGCCCAGCGAAGCATTCCTCATCGCCTCGCAATTAAAGTCAGAGGCAATTGATTGGAAATTTGCCTCGCAATGAAGAAATTTTCGTGAGGCGATAGGCAAATCATGGCACATAAAACCCTTTTTCTTGCAAACCCGCCTCGCGAAGTATTTTCCTCGCCAGGCGATAGTGACTGAATTATTATTGTCACTGGGCGAGCAAGGATATACGCTTGGCGATGATATTAACTTCAGCATACTTCAGTTCTAACCCCCATCACTTGATTCCTCACTTAAAAACCACCAAATTGTAACATTATTCTTGCAGCATCAAGCACAAAGTCAAATCATGTTTAAACTTAATCATGTTTAAATGCAACCCTTCCATCCTTGAACTCGTTAACCAACTTCTCTAGGCAATTAACCACTTTTTTATTCTTCGTTAACCAACTATTTTTAGAAGCTTTGAAACAAAGTTGGTTATTCACGAACAAAAAAGTGGTTAATGAGCTACAGAAGTTGGTTAATGGTCATGCACAAATGCTTCCATCATTGACCTCGTTAACCAACTTCTCTAGGTAATTAACCACTTTTTTGTTCTTCGTTAACCAACTATTTTCAGAAACGTTGAAACAAAGTTGGTTAATCACGAACAAAAAAGTGGTTAATGAGCTACAGAAGTTGGTTAATGGCCATGTACAAACTAAATGCAACCCTTTCATCCTTGACCTCGTTAACCAATTTCTATAGGCAATTAACCACTTTTTTGTTCTTCGTTAACCAATTATTTTCAGAAGCGTTGAAACAAAGTTGGTTAATTATAAGCAAGCCAACTATTTATATACTTGTCCTCAATATTGGTGGCGTGTGTAATCGACATTGAACTAATCCTGGAATGGGTAATATTCATTTAAAAATCAACTTGGCATTACTAATCAATCAAAAATAACCAAAAAAAATACATTCACATAACATGTACCACAGATATTAGTGACTTTCATACATGTACCATCTAAAAAAAAACTAAATTCAACAATGTCAAGTTCACAGCATCAATTATCAATATATCAACGATTTGAAACTCCTCAAAGGAGCCACCTCCACCCAAAAGATCAAACATTCTACACACAAATATATAAGAAAATCCTATAATCATATTACAAAGTTCACATCCATGTATCTATTAACCATCAGTCAACTGATTACTTCTGGGTCTTCTTCCTCTTCCTTAGCTCATATACATATGGAGTTCGAGTGGATGCACTTTCCAGACGCTTCCTCGGTACGAGTTTTGCTCGCATGGCAATGTTCAATGGTGGTCGATTGGTGGTAACAACCTCAACATCAGCTTCAACTCGAAGATTATTTCCATCTGTGTAACAATTGACCTCAAGTTAGATGTTAAACAATTATGTATATATAAAGTAATTGAGGCAGTGGAAAAGAGATTTGCACAATTACTTGCCCCACACCACAACCGAACCCTAAGCAATCAATAGAATGGTATGACAATGTTCAAGGATTAAAATGTAATTATATATTTATATTAATAAAATATAAACTCGTATAATCGTATAATCAATAGAAGTATTGATGCACTCTGTTGCTTCTACCCACTATCTATATTTATCAAGCTCATTCACACATATAGGATCACATTTGCTGATGATGTCAACTTAGAAGAATTTATTATGACTAAGGATGAGTTCTCTAGAGTTGATATAAAGGCAATATGTACTTAAGATGGCTTACTTGCTTTACAAGAATGTCGCGTGAAGGTGAGAAGTCTCTTCTGTTATTATATTATTTATACAATGATATGGTACTCTATTGTTGTTTAGAACTGTGAAGTTGGTAGTTTTGGCAAGCCCATTCACACATATAGGATGACATTAGCTGATGATGTCAACTTAGAAGAATTTGTTATGACTAAGGATGAATGCTAATATGTTATATGGTAGTTGCTAATGTGTTATATGGTAGTTGCTAATGTGAATGCGTAGAGTCACAAATGCAGGTAGCCTTCCTATCAATAATTCATCACATATAGCTCTAATACCAAATACAAAGACACCCAATCACAGAAATGGTAATGCTTCAGCACTATTTCATTCAAGAGAGACCACAAGCCATTCATCAATCTAACTAGAAAAAGCTTTATAAAAAACAAACCATATCACAGAATTTTCATATCTAATACTCAAACAGCTCAACCTCAAACAACCTTTTTTTTCACCTTTTTATTACTTTGCTAAGATATTTTCAAGTGCCTCAGAAATGAAAGCAAAAGGAATTTAGGGTTCAAGTGTCAGAAAACTATGTTGAGATCCATCTCTTTTGGGCTGGAAAAGGGACTTGTTGCATACCAGCTTAAGGTACTTACGGACCCCTGATTTCAGCCATCAGTGCTATACCAGGTAAAACTTGAAAATGTTAGGCATTTCAGATTTTTAATTATTGACTTTTCACAATGTTTATTCTTCTTTTAGAAGAAAAAAATATCAAAATTTTTATTTTTTATATTGTCTGTTTGTGTTGTATAGATTTCACACCTACTGTCAGTAACAAACCTCCAAGCAGTAAAAAGAATAGAGCTAGTCTAATTGTGGGAATTGTTGTTGGTGTTGTAAGCTTTCTATCTATTCTTGCAATTGTCTATATAAATCACAGAAGAAAACACCATGATGATGATGAAGGTAAAGAGATTGTATAAATATATAGTATAATATGGTTATCTGACCATTTAAATTATTTTCCTGCATGTTCATAAATGTCATTATAAATTATAATCAGCGCCTCTGTTGCATGGTGATATATGATAGGATCAAATGGGACATACCTTATTTGTGTTTTTAGACAACAACAGGTCATTCTCTGCACAACACATGTGTTTGTATAGAATTTTGAATCTTAACCAGAAGATAGAAAGAAAAATGAATTGTACTCCGCCTAAAAGTCCAAGGTTATAGACAATGCATGTACATTTTTTCCTTTTTATTTCTCATCTTAATCTAAAATATTCTAGACAAATTGAAGATTGTAAATTTTTCATTTTGAATAAGTAGAAAATTAGGAATCATCCCCAGTTTAAACAGAACCAGTTTCTACTTATCTAATCATAACCTTCTTCATGTTTAATTTAGTAGAGCTTTTAGGTATTGATACAAAGCCAAAATAGAGATGTGTCTGAAACAACTTAGAGTTCATTCTAAGCACCTAATTGAGAAAAATCAACAGCCAGTAATGCACAAATACATGACCAAGAGGGCTAATGTAGTGTACTAGGAAGCTCTTTGCAAGCAATTTTTCCACAATTCCTTTGCCACTAAAAAAGCCACGACCAAGAGGGCTATAGGGTACAATTCCAATACCATGCTCCCTGAATCAATAAAAGCATTAAGAAAATGAAGTCACATTAAGACAAGCAAGCAGTCAGCAGTAACTAAGTCTTGATTTTGTTCTTTCTTTTTACCCTATTCTCAAGAAACGGTCATAAGAGTTGTACTCCTGTGAACCTGAAGAAGAAAACTAACCTGCAGAGAAGAATTATCTCCTCCTCAACATCACGAGTCTAGATACTGCCACCACAACTATTACAACAATGAAGACAACAACACAGATAGCGCGGCAAAGTGACAGAGTGGACTCACGGAACAACTCACTGCTGCAATCGCCAACTGATATCAACTTGAACTTGTGGCTTGCAAAATCAAGGTAACTAAAGCCAGACTATTTCTCTGACACAGACTAGACCTTCAATACGTAAAGCACAAACTGAAAAAAACCTTGAGTCACATTGGGCTATTGTTGCAAGTTTTATAAACAACATCAAATCATACTTCAAACTTGTTCATATGATCTCACTTAAAACAAAAGGTAAATTTTTTTTTAATATATATGGGTAAGTTTTCCTGCAATACCTCTTGATAAATACACAACACAAAATAAAAAGATGTATTGGAAGGCAAATAAAATATCAAATAGAACTTCAAAATGGGCATCTGATGTCAATTGAAACACTTGATACTAAAATATTAGAAGGTACCAAGAAAATAATATGAATGCACTACAAATGCTCTGCATCTTCAAAACATAATTAACAAAAGCCAATACACGAATTTTGCAAGACCATAACTTTCTCCTTCTTATATAATAAAGAGAATTAAAACCATTAAAATTTAATACGAGTCTAGTAAGATAAATAAATATTCAACTATATATAAAAAGCCTTCCTTTGTTCTTCAACCAGGTAAAACTCATCAAAGACAGTAAGAATAGAGGAAATCAAACCAAAAAAGATTCTAAATTAACCTGAACCATATACATATCCATAAGATTCAAATAATGGAAAACTTTTGCTCAGTTTCATAGACCAAAAATGGAAATCAAACTAAAGATTTGAAATTTAGCTACAACCTATGGTTTTCCTCAATGAAAATAAGCTACATTATAATTTCGATGATTGTAGCATACCTCAATATATTCCCTTGCCTATTTATATTCTTCTAATGCATTTCCTTTTATCCAAAATTGAAGGATTAATGTTGCTTTCACACTTACAAATTCATATTTCTTTCACATTTTTTACTAGATCTATCTTATTTATTTAAAAAGATTTAGATTGCTTACACTCCTCATACAAAATGGTGAGGCTATCATTATCTAAATACTGTTAACGTGAATGTACAAAAAAATGTTGTTGATGTGTGAATTGGCTCAAAAATGAGAACATACATTCTCATGAAGAACTGTCCTATACAAATTTATTTTACTTTTCAAATGCATATTCTTATGCAAAAATGATGTAAAATATGGCACAATCTGAACTACTTAGGAAAAGGGAAAAAAAATACTACTCAGATAGATGTGGCGCAAGGATCCATCCAAGCAAGTGGGATTGTGGGAATGAAATATTGAAGAGTCCAGTGGCACAAGCTTTAACATACTACATTGGTCCCTTTTTTTGTTTTTTTAAGCACTAGACCCTATTAGGGCCTAAGAAAAGCCCCACTACTTGGGTGGTGCTTAAAAGATCCCCACTACTAAGCCTAGGAAGGGGGAGGAGGAAAAAGAAGGTGTAAAGAGATGTTCCATCAGGAGGTATTAAACTCCTTACAAGGAACCTATATGAAAATATCCCAATTATGTGAGCCAAGGTCACGAGACTACTACATTGGCCTTTATACTAATGTAAATCATGTCATGCCTAGTTGCCTACAGCCGATACTTCAAAATAATTGAATGGTTTGAGCACAACTTCCTGATAACAAATAATTGGCAAAGGGGAAGAATTTAAAATAAAAAAATCCTAATAATAATGACACGATTAGCTAAAAGAAGAAATTATGACATTTTTACACAACTTATCCATAGCAAGATACATAAAGGATCAAACAAAAGTCTCAGATGTTGAAACCTGTGGCACATAACATCTAGCCAGAGAACAAGTTACAGACAGACATACATACACATATAGAGTCACAAACAAATACAAGAGTTTATGCACAAATTACACAACCAGTTCTTCATTATTTTCGGCATCACCCATTTCGTCATCGTCACTATCAATATCACCTTCAAGAAGCCATTGCTCAAATTCATCCACCTCATCATAATCGTGCGTATATAAACCATCTGAGATATCATATGGGTCAGCCCCAAGCTCCTCACCATGGCATGCCACATGCAAGAAAGGTCTACTCCTAGCTAAAGCATCTACCATATCTCTATTAACACTTCTAATCACTCCCAACCATTTAAGCCAAAAAGCTTCGCACCCCAAACCCAAACCCCATGCCGCTGCCCCAAACCTGCTACAGCTACCATTGGGAGTGATTAAGAGTCACCATACCTGAACCAAACGACAAACCAAGAGCTCACCACTGCAATTGCCAACTGGTACCTCGCACGACAACTGGAAGTGCGCCTGCGTGGTCTTCGACGGATAGTGGTCTTCGACTCAGATTGGTGCGAAGGGGAAGTGAGAATGCCAAATGAGAGGGACGAGGACAACTTCGGGGTTGAGAAAGTCAAGAAACAGGGAACGAATAGCGTAATAGAAGAATGAGGGTGTGGAGAGAATAGGGGGAAATTTGAGAGGGGGAAATGGACAGGAGAAAGAGAGAATGAGAGGGAAATGAAAAGACAAGGAGAGAGAAAGGGAGACATACGAAGACGTTAGCAAAAATACGGTGTGGAATTGGGTGTAGCACTGTACACGGTAGGAATATTGGAATTGTTTCCAATTATAACTCTGACACGTCAATTCGTATGTCTTTCGTAAAACTTTTCGTACTCTTTAGCTTTTTTCATATCATTAACTTATAAAGATATTAAAGATATAGTCAAAAAATATTATGCAATAAAAATATATTTGATCAAGTTAATATTCTAAAAATATATTAAAATTTAATTATTTTAAAATTTAATTTTAATGTATTATTAATATATTTTTTATTTTTATATATAAAAAAAATATAAATTTTTTATACTAACATTTAATTATGTATAAAAACATTTAAATTTGATTCTTTTAATAGAAAATAAGTGTTTTACCAATTAAAAAAGTCATTAAATATAAATCTTGTAATTGAAACTTTTAAATTTAATTTGAGTCTTCTAATAATAGAAAATTGCAGTCACTTTGGCATATGAAAGTAACCCATAATTGTAATTATGGGGCAATTGGAGAAAGTTTGACCCGACTCGTAGTTCACTTGAAATCTGGAAATAGGCAGAATTACAATGGCCAATAACCCACTAACACGGATGAATTTTTTTAAATTGAATTTGTATTTAAAGAGAATAAATAAAAATATATTTATCTTAAGTTAAGATTTTAATATATTTTAAATTAAATTAAAAATAAATATATACTTATTTATTTCCTTTACATATAAACTTATTTTAGAAAAACTTTTTCTCACTATCACCACTTCACACCCAACTTGGACATGTAAAATATTATAGCTCCAGCTTCGAATGTAACCAAAGAAAACACGTGCTAAGATGGTTCCTACACAGAATAGCACTCCTCTTTTACAGAATAGCACTCCTCTTTACTTTTGGGGTTCTCAACTGGAAATTTTTTGAATAAGGAAAAGAAAAAGGGTGGAAGCAAGTCCGGGTGAGAGCATGGGAGACTTTTAAAATGCTCCTAAAACCTTTTAGAGCATCCATGCTCCATTGAATTTACTTGTGATAGCAGGTAAAAAAATTTGTTCATGTTATTTAGTTATTTTCTCTAATATTTTAGATTATTGCTAGTTAGTCCTTTTTTATTTTTTTGTTAGTCCTTTTTTTTATTTTTTTCTTATTTCTTCCTCTCGTCCGTCACCAGAAACAACCCTTGTATGTGTTCCTATTCATGTTCCTGTTCTGTCACATTCCATTCTGATCTCACTTTCCATTTCAATCACCATCATCAACTACCTGATTCCTAATTTCATTTTCAATTGATTCATTTGGGTTAGATGAAGAGCTTTTTGAATAAATGCGATTTTGCAAAAACTCGAAAGGTTTGTGAAATGCAATTTGCGAAGAAGAGCTTTTTAATCTGACTCTTCGGGTTAGATGAGGGATTTGTTTCATCCTCTATTCTTCTTCATGCGTTCACTGTTCTGAGAAGGTGAGCCGATCATCCACTGTTTTGTGAAGGTGAGCATCTCTTCCTTTTGGAGACATAACATGCACTTCCCAAAGCAAGTGAGAACTTATTTCTCAAAAGAACAACAGAGATTCAGACCGCATAAGAAATCCATTCACTAAACTAGATTCATAATTAGCTCTACCACAAGGTTAAAAACACCAAAGCCTTTCCTGAATATCTCAATTCAAAAGAGAAAATGTTCTCTTTCTTATTTCCTTTTGGAGAATCAAGGAGAGGGGCTGCTGCCACCTACTACGAGTCTATCATTCTTTTGCAATATGCAGCAAGAGAAGAAGATCTACAGTGAAAAAGATAGTCATTTTATTTATTTATTACTTTCCAAATGCTAAACATAATTTCTAGAGTTTTTAAGGACAAAGTTTGTAATTATTATTTGTGTTTAACTTCACCTATTATCAAGGTTATAGGTAAAGAATGTCAGCCATTGATTAAGTTTTGAGCAAGATTTACGATTCTGAAGTCTAGAGCATTCATGCTCCACCATGTTTTAGGAGCATTATAAATGTCTTCGAGAGCATGTGAAAAAGGAGAGTAATGCTACTTTCGTTTCAACTTTGAAAGAGCAAGTAGATAAATATGAATCACAATGTTGAACTGTTGTTGATGAGAGACGCTCATTCATTACACACCAAACTTTATTTTCTTGCTTGCATCTCACGAATGGATTTGAATCAGTGATCTAGCAAAAGAGAATTTAAGCTCGGATAATGCTTGGCACCTGTTTACATTACTTTATATTTGAAGTATATGATAAAATTATAGTGTGTATATATATAAAACAAAGTGTGAAACCGGCATGGAGTGATGCAATAGAAGTGAACTGTGTCTCTTAGAGAGATAATCTATATTCAATCTCTGAGTAAACTTTGTGGAGGAGGGTCATATTGTTTCACTCCTGGCCTCGAAAAGAGTTGGATAACGAACGGGTTGTGCACATCCATGACAGGAATATGTGACCACCTGTAACACCCTCCTTAGGGCATCACATTTTCAACTACCAACTTATAATCTGAAAATCAATTCATAAAAGGTTTGAGTTATAAAAGGTGGGTTTCAAAATTTCTTTTTGCGAAAACATAAACTTACTGAAATTTATAGGTAATACTGAAAAATAAATTTTAACAGATTAAAACTCATATAACAGACACCACTTAATATTTATCAATTATTCAAGAAATATAAAGATTACATACTCAATTTTAAACAATAGCAAATCCCATGACAGGTCCTACTCAATAGCACGGTAAAACACTAACGAGAAAACTCAACATACTTATTCTGCCTTGTATCCATCTTGATGCGTCATATATTTGTTCCTCCTCAAATCTATCCACTAACCAGTCTGGGATGGTCACTCATCGATGTTGTCACTGAACTCAGAATATCTACTTCCCGTCACGTCTAAGAAACTCGTTTCATCTATTATACAATTTTAACAATACAAGCACAACGAAACAATATAATAAAGAGGTGAAATCACTTACGTCAATACCAATATGGTAGCATAGAGATAACACAAACAGCACACCATACAAATATATCATACCATAATTATAATTATGTCATCATCATAATGTATAAAATAACAATAATTACAATAATGCCATCAATATTATTTATCATCATCATCATCCAATATTCCTCAATTATTATATCACACAGATATAAATATTCAATATTTATGATAATGCCCTCAATTATTATCCAAGTATTCAACAGTTCAATTATCATAACCAATACTCAATAATGATGCATATGTTATGCATGTAGACTCAATATCCTACTCCATGGAGGTTTTCATAATTTCGAGAAGAATACTTTGTTTAATTGCCCAGCCTTAGCCCAACAAACAATCTGCAGTCTTCGAAAAGAATCGTGTTATTGTTGGGTATCGTCAATGCGTTGCAACATACTGCATCGCCAAGTGGCACATGGTCATTTTTCCAATTAACATCCACCGGTCGACCGCCGTGCCTTGACGCCCCCAAGATTCATTATAGACCTTACTTTTCAATTCTCATTCCCTCTTCAACCACAAGGGTCACAATAACATCAGCTATTAATTTTCGTTCAATGCACAAATATCTCAATGCAATTTTGTTCAAATTCATCATATGCCACAATGCATATTTTTTAATTTCATCATATGCCACAACGCATATCTTTCAATTTCATCATATGCCACAATGCATATCTTTCCAATGCATATTCAATGCACCAATGCCAATCACAAGCAAAATTCATCATTTTCTCATACAGTGTCCATACACTAGTTCAACAGTAATCATACTGTATATTCAATAGCGAAATCATGTTATCGCGTTTTCATAGTCACAAAACACTTTTGTCGTATTTTCACAATCGCGCAACCTTTCTTTTACGTTTTCATAATTTTGCAACGTTTCTGTTACGTTTTCAAATCGCGTAGCGGTTTTTCATCATTTCTCAATCATGTAAAAATATTCCATCATTTTTTAATCACGAAGTGATTTTTTAACGTTTTCTCAATTACGTAAAAATATTCCACCATTTTTAAATTACGTAGTGATTTTTCAACAATATCTCAAACGTGTAAAAATATTTAAATGCTTTCCAAATTGCGTATAAATATTTCAACGTTTTTCAAATCGCGTAGAAATATTTAAACATTTTTCAAATCGCGTAGCTTAAAAATCACATTTTTAAGTTATGTAAATCATTTTTCACCATTTTTCAACTTCGTAAAATATTTCTCAACCTTCAAAAATTCCATTTCAACCTTTCTTAAAATAATATGACTCCTCACATTATTTTTCACATTTTCTTACTCAAGAAAATTCTTTTCGCAATATATTTCACAAATTCACCATTTCATTGAATTAAATCAATGTTTTTCACTTAAAATTCTCTAACGCGCTCCAAAACCCAAAGGATGAGTTTTATGTTAGTAAATTTTCAAGTCACCATTATATTCTCCATTTTTCTCAAATCAATTCCAAAATCAATCCTCTTCAAAATAAATTGAGGTTTAAACACTTTCAACCTCTTTTTCCTTTCATAAACGAAATTTCTATTTCTCAAGTGATAAAACACTCTGATTCCATTTCCAAAATCCTTGTATTAAATCAAATTATATTTCCACTTTGAAAATCACTTTGTTTCATAAAACCAAAGCATTTACAAATCTTCAAAACCATGGTACATGGCCATTGAAACTATCAAATATTTTTCCTTTTAAATCAATTATGTACCATTCTTGTTTTTACACAGACAAAACCATTAAAATTGCCTTCAAAAATCGTGAGACTCATTGTCTTTAAAACCAAATCATTTGTTTATTTTCATGTCCACTTTTTTTGCAAATCCTTAAAATCATCAACATATTACTCATAATTAGTAAAATAAGAATCTCTTGCTCCCAAAATTAATTTGTGAACACCTATTTTGAGGTGTCTTGGCAGAAATTCCTCTTGATCTTTGGAACCAAAATTTGTTTTCTTTTTCATCATCAAATCATGGCATACATATACATATTCATCATATATCACAAGCATGCCATAATAAATCACTAAAGAATCATACTAAGCATGTAAGCACAAATAAACCATGCAAAACACATAAACCACATAAATACATAAACACCCACAAATAATTACGTAACCATGGATATGAATCCTCACATGGATTCACCATCCATCAAATACCAAACCATCTCTCACCACCATACTTGGTTGGTGAGATGGATCTTCCTTTTACCTCTTGAAGATCCTCAAAAGCTCCTTGATTTGCTTCTTTTTCCAAGTCCTTCACCACCAAAGGTTTCTTAAACACAAAACAAGATTGCTGCTGTTGTTGACTTCCCAAAGATTGTGAGTACGTTTTCGGCTGGAATCGCTTGACCTTATGATTTATCCTTCTTCGTAACCCATATGGTCCAACATTATAGGGTCTCACATCTTGAAACTAATTCAACTCTAACAAAATCTTAGCTTCGGCTATCAATTCTTGCTGCTGAACAATCTTCTGAGTTTGCTGTATAATTACATCAACCATTTTTCGTATTGCTTCCATAGTTGCAGTCATATCACCATCATCACATCTCGCTTCCACATGCGTACGTCTATCACGAGCCATCGTCTTTCTTTGTCTATCACGAGTCATGGTCCTCTCTTCAAAAACAGACGAATCAAAATACAATGGAAACCAGATGTAACAATGTCAAACAACATTGTTTCCTTTCGGAAATCAAACACAAAGAGAACACAACACAAGAAAAATAGACCAAACCACAAACCCCGAAAGACTCAAATCGTGCTCTGATACCAACTAATGTAACACCCTCCTTAGGGCATCACATTTCTGACTACCAACTTATAATCTGAAAATCAGTTCATAAAAGGTTTGAGTTATAAAAGGTGGGTTTCAAAATTTCTTTTTGCGGAAACATAAACTTACTGAAATTTATAGGTATCTAGAAAAATAGATTTTAACAGATTAAAACTCATATAACAGACACCACTTAATATTTATCAATTATTCAAGAAATATAAAATTACAGACTCAATTTTAAACAGTAGCAAACCCCATGACGGGTCCAACTCAATAACAAGGTAAAACACTAACGAGAAAACTCAACATACTTATTCTGCCTTGTATCTATCTTGATGCGTCATATATTTGTTCCTCCTCAAATCTGTCCACTAACCAGTATAGGATGGTCACTCCTCGATGTTGCCACCGAACTCAGAATATCTACTTCCTGTTACGTCTAAGAAACTCGTTTCATCTACTATATAATTTTAACAATACAAGCACAACGAAACAATATAATAAAGAGGTGAGATCACTTACGTCAATAACAACATGGTAGCATAGAGATAACACAAACAGCACACTATACAGATATATCATACCATAATTACAATTAATGCCATCATCATAATGTATAAAATAACAATAATTACAATAATGCCATCAACATTATTTATCATCATCATCATCATCTAATATTCCTCAATTATTATATCACACAGATATAAATATTCAATAATTACGATAATGCCCTCAATTATTATCCAAGTATTCAACAGTTCAATTATCATAACCAATACTCAATAATGATGCATATGTTATGCATGTAGACTCAATGTCCTACTCCATGGAGGTTTTCACAATTTCAAGAATAATGCTCTGGTTAATTGCCCAGCCTACCTTAAAAAGACAATCTCCGGTTTTGAAAAGAATCGTGTTATTGTTGAGTATCGTCAATGCGTTTAACGGATCAGCATCGCTAAGTGGCACATGGTCATTTTGCCAATTAACATCCACTGTCAACCGTCAATTGACGCCTCAAGATCCATCATAGACCTCACTTTTCAATTCTCATTCCCTCTTCAACCACAAGGGTCACAATAGCATCAGCTATTAATTTTCGTTCAATGTGTAACACCCACCGTAGGGTGCCACATTTATGTTACTTTATTACCAAATTATCCCAAGTTATAAAATATGATGTTATAATAAAATACGAGTTGTAATTTTTTTTTATGACAATAAAATAAACTTAACGGAAAATAAAACTATTATACATCATCACACATAATGTACATCATTATACATATGACACAAGTGCTGTCAGGTTTATTTATTACAGACCATTTCTTGAAACAACAAACACACTTAAATAATTACAGACATTATTTATATCAGAATTCAAACATGCCCAAGTTTAACTAGCGTAAGACCCTCAGATGGGTCCTCCTCGGGTTCCTCAAGTAGGTAGGAATCAATGAAATTTTAGCCCTCTACGAACAAAATGTCACTGTCCGGTGACGACACTATGCGATTTTCGTTGGGACATAATTTCTAGTGTCCCAATGTCACCCGATATGCAACGGAAATTCAACATGAACAAAGATAGTCACACAGAAAAATGGATCCCCACGATACAACCTACTAATACTAACAGTCAGGTACCCCTCGTAAATAAGTCCTCGCTCATCGGGACTTGTCTTCCATTCTCCAGCTCCTCCGTGAAATTGTAAACGTACATATCCAAAGAAACTGGCTCTTGACGTCATACTTGTCGAACTCTCTGCTTCCTGATGTGAGAAGTAATTCTCTTCTCCTTCTAGTAATCTTTCTCAACGTCTTCACCTAATATAAATACAATATACAGATATACATACAAAGAGGTGAGATCACCTACGCCAATACCAACATAATAGCACAGAGATAATACAAACAACATGTTATACCAAAAATATCATATCATGATCACAATTATGCCATCATCATAGTGTAAGAATAATAATTACCATCATGCCACCATCACTGTTTAAATCACAAAATAATTACACAAAACACCATCACATAGATATAGATGCTCAGATTCATGTATGCGCATGTAGACTCAATAACCTACTCCATGGAGCTAATACTCATGTCGGAGAAATTGATCGAAAAGATCTGCCGGTACCAAGTGCCTCAGACCAAGTGCTATTATTATATCTTGCACATCTAGCACATACACGACGTACTTTATCAGATCTCGATTAAGAATAAGTCCGGTCCTCATCGGTGTGTTGCATCGGTCTAACCCACGATGCAAAAGAGCTACCAACTCCCTTCGAGCAACCCGCACGAATGCCCCAAGGTCAACAAGTGACCTACACTACGCGTATCGCACCCACGAGGTGTACGTTTCTCCTAGGCAATTAGTCATATACAGATCCATCGGACCATTTTCAATGCATGTGTAATGCACCAATTACCAACCAAAGGTAAATCACATAATTTCTCATACAAGGTTCCAATACTGTTTTACGTTCGTAAAATGGATTAATGCACTTACAACAAACTTCTCAATTTCTGTATAGATATCCATAAATTGCTTTTAACTCGTAAAGTTTACTATATAATTAACACTAAATCATATTACCGTGTTTTTCTCATTCGCAAAATATTTTTGTTACTTTTTTACGTAATATTAATGATTTGTAACATTTTCTCGTTACGTTTTAAAATCGCGAACTATTTTCTATCAGTATTCTAAATCAAAAAATAATCTTTTACTTTTAAATCGCATAGCGATTTTTCTTCAACGTTTTGATCGTGTAAAATATTTAAACGCTTTATAAATTGCGTAAATATTTTTAACGTTTTTCTAATCGCGTAACTTAAAAATTACGTTTTTGAGTTACGTAAATCATTTTTCACCGCTTTTACTCTTCATAAAATATTTCCTCACTTTAAAAATATTATTTTGAACGTTTTTATAAAAATATAATTTCTTACATTATTCTCTTCTTATTCATAATCAAAAATCCTTTCCGTAATATATTTTCTCAAAATCACTTTTTAATCTTACAAAAACATATTTACTTGATTTAATTTTAAATTTTAAATTTCCAAACGTTTTCCAAAACCCAATAATTAAATTCTACGTTAGTAATTTTAAATTACAAACGTTTTCTTTTATATTTCTAAATCACTTCTAAAAATTAATTCTCTTTAAAGTTCAACACTATAAATCCCCTTTTTCTTTTATTTATGAAAATTCCACTTGACAATACTTTAATTCCTTTCCAAAATCCTTATTTGAAAATTCTTATATTTTATAACATCAACGCATTTTTTTCTAAATTATCAAAACCTTGTAAATGGCCATTGGAACCATGAAATATTTTTCTTCTAACTTAAATAAATTTCATTCTTGTTTCTACACAAAATAAATTCATGAAAATATTTACTCAAAAACCATGTGCACTCTTTTTGTAAAACAAGTCCTTTTTGTTTATTTTCTTTACTACTCAATTTATTTATAAAAATATCATTTTTGTGAACACTAAATTTGTTGGTGTCTTGGCTGAAATTTATTTTAGTTCAAGGACTAAAAATCAACTTCATTGTTCTTGAAAATTTCAATAAAAACCCTAGTCTTGGAAGCTCAAAATTGATCTCCTCCATGGCCTTTGGAGCCAAAATTTTGCTTATTTCAACATACATCCATCATAATATATTCAACAAATATCATCATTATTATAAGCATACCATATAAACAAATAAAAATTATACTAAGCATGCATATACAAGAAATCATGCAAAGCTATCAAACATAATAATTTAAAGCACATAACACACATAATTATTACAATGAATGGATAGAATCCTCACATGGATTCACCATCCATCAAATATAAAACCATCTCTCACCACCATGCTTGGTTGGTGAGATGAATCTCCTCTTACTCTTGAGAACCACCAAAAAGCTTGTTGATTTGTGTTTTGAGCAAGATTTCCACCAACACAAGTTCTTAAACATGAAACAAATACAAGAAAATTAGTATATCAAGCTTGAATAAGAAGAACCATGGATCAAACATGGTTTAGAATACAAAAAGAAAAGAATAAATGAAGTTTTCTTACACTTCACCAACAAAAGCTCTAGAACTTGATCTTAGTAAAAGTCCTTCAAGATGGAAGAATTAGAACTTGGTGTGAACTACAAAGGTTCTTAGAATGATGAAAGGATTCAAGAAACTAGGTTGTATGAAATTAAAAAGTGATGGAGGAGAAGGTTGGAGTGCTTGGCGAATGGTCATATTTTGGGAGAGAAATGGAGTTTGCTTGGATTGGTTTTTGAAACTAAGTGAAATAAGTGAAGGTGTGATAATGTGAAGTGTAAAAATGAGTTATTTGGCCTTTTGGACTATGCATGGCCGTAGCATGCATTAGAGAGAAATGAAAAGTGAAGTTTGACAAACATAAGCATTAATGATCAATAGGAATTGGTCTTGACACTTGGCTTGTCTTTCATTCTTTTTTCTTTGGCCTAAAAAGCCTACACTAAATTGTCTCCTTTCCTCCTTGCTCTTCAAACCGTCTCCTCCCCTTCATACTCAAAATGTGCCAAATTACATACCATCACTATAAGTCATCCTAACCATTGATTAAAAGAATGGTTTGGATTTAAATTAGCTACTTTCTTGGTTTAGGTTTTAGATGGAAGACTTCATTTGAGCCATTGGATCATTTTTGATTCAATCCTAACCATTGAATATGTCTCCAAAATGAAGGGTCAAGATTACACCTTCAAATTTTACATCCAAGGGTCCAAAATGGTTGTAGTCATTTTTGATGATTAATTCTCCACCATTGATCTAAATTCAAATCCAATGGTTATTAATGATCCATCTTCACTATTGATTAATTCTACATCCAAGGGTTGATAATGGTCATAGCCATTTATAATATTAAATCTCTACCCTTGATTTAATTTCCATCTAACGGTTATAATTGATCCTATTAAATTTTAAGATCAAATCTCTACTGTTAATTAAATCAAGATTAAATTTCCAACAGTAATTAAATTAATAGTGGATATCCAAACCACTAATATTAACTTAATAGTAAAGAATTTTATTTTATTATTTTTTCTACTTTATAACCCCACTAAAGAATATATTTATCAGTATTTTTATCATCCGATAATTAAATACAAGATCAAAACAAATCAAGACAATAAAATTTTAAAAACTATTTTCGGATTTAGGTTTAGTAAGATCTCCATCTCGCCTAAACAAGACAAATTTTTCTATTCGTAGAAAAATTTTTCATTTTATGGACCCACCTGGGCCCACGTGTATGGCCACCGGGCCCACATACACCTCGTGGGGCCCACAACACAGTAAAAATTTTAAAATCACACATAAAATCACAAAAATTAGAAAACACACAAATATCAAATCAAATTACGTAAATCAATTAAGACTAAACAGTAAAAAATAATTTACGTAGATTTTTCCTACCAAAATTATTATTTTCTTGACACGAAAAATTACTCAAAACGATCAAATATGCAGACAAAATATTCAAAATAACTTTACAAGACACGTAAATCACTAAAATGGTTGAATTAATTGCGTTAATCACAAGATTATTGTTTAATACATAGGAAGTTTAGGGTGTTACACAATGCACGACTATCTCAATGCAATTTTGTTCAATTTCATCATATGCCACAATGCATACCTTTCAATTTCATCATATGCCACAATGCATATCTTTCCAATGCATATTCAATGCACCAATGTCAATCACAGGCAAAATTCATCATTTTCTCATACGAAATCATACACCTGGTTTAATAATAATCATATCAGTATATTCAATAATAAATCATGTTATCGCATTTTCATAGCCACAAAACACTTTTGTCGTATTTTCACAATCGCGTAACATTTCTTTTACGTTTTCACAATTTCGCAACGTTTCTGTTACGTTTTCAAATCGCGTAGCGATTTGTCATCATTTCTCAATCATGCAAAAATATTCCATCATTTTTCAATTACATAGTGATTTTTCAATGTTTTCTCAATTACGTAAAAATATTCCACCATTTTTAAATTACGTAGTGATTTTTCAACAATATCTCAAACGTGTAAAAATATTTAAATGTTTTCCAAATTGCGTATAAATATTTCAACATTTTTCAAAGCACGTGGAAATATTTAAATATTTTTCAAATTGCGTAGCTTAAAAATCACGTTTTTAAGTTATGTAAATCATTTTTCACCATTTTTCAACTTCGTAAAATATTTCTCAACCTTCAAAAATTCCATTTCAACCTTTCTTAAAATAATATGACTCCTCACATTATTTTTCACATTTTCTTACTCAAGAAATTTCTTTTCGCAATATATTTCACAAATTCACCATTTCATTGAATTAAATCAATGTTTTTCACTTAAAATTCTCTAACGCGTTCCAAAACCCAAAGGATGAGTTTTATGTTAGTAAATTTTCAAGTCACCATTATATTCTCCATTTTTCTCAAATCAATTCCAAAATCAATTCTCTTCAAAATAAATTGAGGTTCAAACACTTTCAACCTCCTTTTCATTTCATAACCGAAATTTCTATTTCTCAAGTGATAAAATACTCTGATTCCATTTCCAAAATCCTTGTATTAAATCAAATTATATTTCCACTTTGAAAATCACTTTGTTTCATAAAACCAAAGCATTTACAAATCTTCAAAACCATGGTACATGGCCATTGAAACTATCAAATATTTTTCCTTCTAAATCAATTAAGTACCATTCTTGTTTTTACACAAACAAAATCATTAAAATTGCCTTCAAAAACCGTGAGACTCATTGTCTTTAAAACTAAATCATTTGTTCATTTTCATGTCCACTTTCTTTGCAAATCCTTAAAATCATCAACGTATTACTCATAATTAGTAAAATACTTAGAATCTCTTGCTCCCAAAATTAATTTGTGAACACCTATTTTGAGGTGTCTTGGCCGAAATTCCTCTTAGTCTTTGGAACCAAAAATTGTTTTCTTTTTCATCGTCAAATCATGGCATACATATACATATTCATCATATATCACAAGCATGCCATAATAAATCACTAAAGAATCATACTAAGCATGTAAGCACAAATAAACCATGCAAAGCACATAAACCACATAAACACATAAACACCCACAAATAATTACATAACCATGGATATGAATCCTCACATGGATTCACCATCCATCAAATACCAAACCATCTCTCACCACCATACTTGGTTGGTGAGATGGATCTCCCTCTTACCTCTTGAAGAACCTCAAAAGCTCATTGGTTTGCTTCTTTTTCCAAGTCTTTCACCACCAAAGGTTTCTTAAACACAAAATAAAACATATATTTATTAGTATATCAAGCTTGAACAAGGTAAACCATGGATCAAACATGGCTTAGAACATGAAGAAGAATTAAAAAATGAAGTTTCCTTACACTTCACCATCAAAAAACCTATAACTTTGCTCTTGAAGAAAGTCCTTGAAAATGAGTGATTTAGAGAAAGTCTCCAACATGAAAGTTACTTAGAATAAGGTAAGGATTCAAGAAATAAGGTTGTATAAAATTAAAGAGTGATAGAAGGTGTTTCTTGGTGTCTTGGTCGTAGCTTAGAGGAGAAGAGAAATGGAGAGAAAGTTTGATAACTTAGATTCTTGAAAATGAATCAATAATGACCAATATGAGAAATAATTGGTGTCTTGAAACTTGGCTAAGCTATTAAGCCACCAAAACCGTCCCCCCCTTTCTTGCACTCTCCTTGATTGACCAATCTCACTAGCCATTATTTGAAGCATTCCTAACCATTGACTAGTTCAATGATTAGGATTAAGGTAGATTCTAGGTATAACCTTTAAATTAGAAGACTTAATATAGGCCATTGGATCTTTTTCCTTGAAATTCTAGCCCTTAGATGTGTCTCCAAAATGAAGGATCAAGATCACTTCTTCAAACTTTACATCCAATGGTCATAAACGGTCCTTGTCACTTTTTAAGACCAAATCTCCACCCTTGATTAAATCAATGGTGGATCTCCAACACTTTTTAAGACTAAATATCCACCCTTGATTAAATCAATGGTGAATCTCCAAACCACCAAGGTTGACTAATTTGTATAATATTTATTTTTATCTACTATTACTCTACAAATAATATTTTTACTGTATTTTTATCGTCCGATAATTAAATACAATATAAAACATAGTAAAAGAAAATTAAAAATTGTTTCCGGATTCAGGTTTAGTAAGATCCCCCGTCTCTGTCTAAACAGTACAAAATTTTTCTATCCGCAGAAAAATTTTCACTTTTCAGGACCCACCCTAGGGCCACATAAGGCCACCTAGGCCCACAGGCAGCCCAAAAACAATCAGAAAAATATAAAATTTTCATAATCATCCATAAAATCATAAAAATTATAAACTTATGAAAATCAAGTCGAATTACTAAAAATCATTAAGTATTTTCAAAAATAAATAAAATACGAAGGTTCATATACAGCTACAAAATAATATTAAAATAATAAAAAAACGTAAAAACTCCCAAAAATGCCTAAAAATCACAAAAATTATAAAAATCACAGAAGTCCAGTTGGATTATTCAAAATAATTAAAAATCGCCCGAAATAAATAAAATATGAATTTTTAGGGTGTTACAATACTCCCCCTCTGAAAAGAATTTCGTCCTCGAAATTCGTAGTATCTTTCGAACCAAAAATGGATACTGCTCTTTCATCTAATCTTCCAGTCCTCACGTATCTCCGCTTACGTCATTCCCTTCGACCAACGAAAACTCTTTGCCTCATGTTCAACTTCTCCTGATCAAACGAATACCTCAGATTCCTATAAATACTGAAGATGTTGAATGTTACTTCAATTTCCTTGAAACATACACTACAACTCTTCTATTCTACATAAGCACACATCTTAAACTCCGATGTAACTCATCACAGAACACCTCCAATGGTTCACTGGGATTAGACAGAACCAATACCAGAGAAGTAGTCAAACACATTTTCAACCCCTGAAAATTCTCCTTATATGCATTAGTCCATAGAAACGCTTAATTCTTTCTGATAAGCTAGGTGACAAGTCCTGCGATCTTGGAGAATTTCTCAATAAATTTTCTACAGATTTTTGTTATCGTATTTGACTTTTAACACTAAAGAATTGTTTCAACCTTTGAAAGATCCACCGCAATCCCTTCCTTAGAATTACAGAACCCAAAATTGAACTTCATCCATCCAGAATTCACATCTTGACAACTTAGCATTTAACTGCTTCTCCTTTAGAATTTGGAAAATCACACTGAGATGTTCAGTATATTCCTTATGATTTCGAGAATAGATCAGAATGTTGTTAACAAAGATAATGACAATTCTGTCTAGATAAGGACAAAAAATTCTACTCCTATAATTTATAAATATTGCAAGAGCATCCGTCACTCCGCACAACATCACTTAAAATTTCCTTGTCCTCGTATCACTTCATTCTCCTGCCTTTGCTCTTAATAGGAAGTGTTTCACACATTGCGTCCTCTTTCAACGGCAATGTATTAGATACTATGACATAGATTTAAATAGGAATATCCTTTCTTGCAATTTCAATATATAAAAGAACATTATAAGAGATAGCAAAACTATCTGATATGTTACCGGACATATCCAACAAAGAATTTGATGTAACTCGATTTTAAGAACGAATTTTCTAGAATACTAACACTTTATTGAGACAATCTCATAGGATATGGTTGGAAAATAACTAATCCATTTCAAAGATCACGTCTATCTATGAAAGAGATAAATAGATCAAACTAACACAAAAAATTGATCTATAACAACAATAGGATAATTTGAATAACTTGAGTAGCACGATAGGCTAGTAATAGAAACAGAAGTAAACAAGCCAGAAGATAACAAAGACACGGATAACTCTAATTGATCTACACGATCATATGCCATAGAGAAATGGGTTACCTCCAGAATTATACAAGACAGTCAAAGGATCACTTTCTGTGACACTATCTTCTTTGCTTAGGTCTTCAGTCTGGGGTACTTTTGCTCCACTTAGAGAATCAACGCTCCATTCTACTTGAGATGTCGAAGCACGTTCATTACGAACAGATGACTTCGTCTTTGATGGAATACACTCTCTACCAAGAAGTTCGGGCATCCCACACTTGAAACAAATTATTTCCTTGAACGTACAATCCCTTGTCAGATGATCTTTCCTACACTTCTGACATTTCGGTGCAGATGTCACGGTCAGACCAAACCTGCTACTACTGATACTTCTTCCACAAGATTGCTGTTGTTGTTGTCTTCCCGAAGATTGCGAGTACGTTTTCTGCTGGAATTGCTTGACCTTATGATTTCTCCTTCTTCGTAACCCATATGGTCCAACATTACAGGGTCTCACATCTTGAAACTAATTCAACTCTAACAAAATCTTAGCTTCGACTATCAATTCTTGCTGCTGAACAATCTTCTGAGTTTGCTGTATAATTACATCAGCCATTTTTCGTATTACTTCCACAGTTGCAGTCATATCACCATCATCACGTCTCGCTTCCACACGTGTACGTCTATCACGAGCTATCGTCTTTCTTTGTCTATCACGAGTCATGGTCCTCTCTTCAAAAACAGATGAATCAAAATACAATGGAAACCAGATGTAACCATTTCAAACAACATTGTTTGCTTTCGGAAATCAAACACACAGAGAACATAACACAAGCAAAATAGACCTAACCACAAACCCCAAAAGACTCAAATCGTGCTCTGATACCAACTAATGTAACACCCTCCTTAGGGCATCACATTTCCGACTACCAACTTATAATCTGAAAATCAGTTCATAAAAGATTTGAGTTATAAAATGTGGGTTTCAAAATTTCTTTTTGCGGAAACATAAACTTACTGAAATTTATAGGTAATACTGAAAAATAGATTTTAACAGATTAAAACTCATATAACAGACACCACTTAATATTTATCAATTATTCAAGAAATATAAAAATTACAGACTCAATTTTAAACAGTAGCAAATCTCATGACAGGTCCTACTTAATAACACGGTAAAACACTAACAAGAAAACTCAACATACTTATTATGCCTTGTATCCATCTTGATGTGTCATATATCTGTTCCTCCTCAAATTTGTCCACTAACTAGTCTGGGATGGTCACTCCTCGATGTTATCACCGAACTCAGAATATCTACTTCTCGTTATGTCTAAGAAACTCGTTTCATCTACTATACAATTTTAACAATACAAGCACAACGAAACAATATAACAAAGAGGTGAGGTCACTTATGCCAATACCAACATGGTAGCATAGAAATAACACAAACAACACACTATACAGATATATCATACCATAATTACAATTATGCCATCATCATAATGTATAAAATTACCATAATTACAATAATGCCATCAACATTATTTATCATCATCATCATCTAATATTCCTCAATTATTATATCACACAAATATAAATATTTAATATTTACGATAATGCCCTCAATTATTATCCAAGTATTCAACAGTTCAATTATCATAACCAATACTCAATAATGATGCATATGTTATGCATGTAGAGTTAATGTCCTACTCCATGGAGGTTTTCACAATTTTGAGAAGAATGCTCTGGTTAATTGCCCAGCTTTAGCCCAACAGACAATCTCCAGTCTTCGAAAAGAATCGTGTTATTGTTGGGTATCGTCAATGCGTTGCAACGGACTACATCACCAAGTGGCACATGGTCATTTTGCCAATTAACATCCACTGGTCGACCGTTGCACCTTGGCGCCCCCAAGATCCATCATAGACCTTACTTTTCAATTCTCATTCCCTCTTCAACCACAAGGGTCACAATAGCATCAACTATTAATTTTCGTTCAATGCACGAATATTTCAAACCAATTTTGTTCAAATTCATCATATGCTACAATGCATATCTTTCCAATGCATATTCAATGCACCAATGCCAATCACAGGCAAAATTCATCATTTTCTCATACAGTATCCATACACTGGTTCAACAATAATCATACTGTATATTCAATAGCGAAATCATGTTATCGCGTTTTCATAGTCACAAAACACTTTTGTCGTATTTTCACAATCGCGCAACATTTCTGTTACGTTTTCACAATTTCGCAACGTTTCTGTTACGTTTTCAAATCGCGTAGCGATTTTTCATCATTTCTCAATCATGTAAAAATATTCCATCATTTTTCAATCACGTAGTGATTTTTCAATGTTTTCTCAATTATGTAAAAATATTCCACCATTTTTAAATTACGTAGTGATTTTTCAACAATATCTCAAACGTGTAAAAATATTTAAACGCTTTCCAAATTGCGTAAAAATATTTCAACGTTTTTCAAATCGCGTGGAAATATTTAAACATTTTTTAAATCGCGTAGCTTAAAAATCACATTTTTAAGTTACGTAAATCATTTTTCACCATTTTACAACTTCGTAAAATATTTCTCAACCTTCAAAAATTCCATTTCAACCTTTCTTAAAATAATATGACTCCTCACATTATTTTTCACATTTTCTTACTCAAGAAATTTCTTTTCGCAATATATTTCACAAATTCACCATTTGATTGAATTAAATTAATGTTTTTCACTTTAAATTCTCTAACGCGCTCCAAAACCCAAAGGATGAGTTTTACGTTAGTAAATTTTCAAGTCACCATTATATTCTTCATTTTTCTCAAATCAATTCTAAAATCAATCCTCTTCAAAATAAATTGAGGTTCAAACACTTTCAACCTCTTTTTCCTTTCATAACCGAAATTTTTATTTCTCAAGTGATAAAACACTTTAATTCAATTTCCAAAATCCTTGTATTAAATCAAATTATATTTCCACTTTGAAAATCACTTTGTTTCATAAAACCAAAGCATTTATAAATCTTCAAAACCATGGTACATGGCCATTGAAACCATCAAATATTTTTCCTTCTAAATCAATTAAATACCATTCTTGTTTTTACACAAACAAAACCATTAAAATTGCCTTCAAAAATCGTGAGACTCAGTGTCTTTAAAACTAAGTCATTTGTTCATTTTCATGTCCACTTTCTTTGCAAATCCTTAAAATCATCAACGTATTACTCATAATTAGTAAAATACTTAGAATCTCTTGCTCCCAAAATTAATTTGTGAACACCTATTTTGAGATGTCTTGGCCGAAATTCCTCTTGGTCTTTGGAACCAAAAATTGTTTTCTTTTTCATCATCAAATCATGGCATACATATACATATTCATCATATATCACAAGCATGCCATAATAAATCACTAAAGAATCATACTAAGCATGTAAGCACAAATAAACCATGCAAAGCACATAAACCACATAAACATATAAACACCCACAAATAATTACATAACCATGGATAGGAATCCTCACATGGATTCACCATCCATCAAATACTAAACCATCTCTCACCACCATACTTGGTTGGTGAGATGGATCTCCTCTTACCTCTTGAAAACCTCAAAAGCTCCTTGGTTTGCTTCTTTTTCCAAGTCCTTCACCACCAAAGGTTTCTTAAACACAAAACAAAACATATATTTATTAGCATATCAAGCTTGAATAAGGTAAACCATGGATCAAACATGGCTTAGAACATGAAGAAGAATTAAAAAATGAAGTTTCCTTACACTTCACCATCAAAAAACCTATAACTTTGCTCTTGAAGAAAGTCCTTGAAAATGAATGATTTAGAGAAAGTCTCCAACATGAAAGTTGCTTAGAATAAGGTAAGGATTCAAGAAATAAGGTTGTATGAAATTAAAGAGTGATGGAAGGTGTTTCTTGGTGTCTTGGCCGTAGCTTAGAGGAGAAGAGAAATGGAGAGAAAGTTTGATAACTTAGCTTCTTGAAAATGAATCAATAATGACCAATATGAGAAATAATTGGTGTCTTGAAACTTGGCTAAGCTATTAAGCCACCAAAACCATCCCCCCCTTTCTTGCACTCTCCTTGAGTGACCAATCTCACTAGCCATTATTTGAAGCATTCCTAACCATTGACTAGTTCAATGGTTAGGATTAAGGTAGATTCTAAGTATAGCCTTTAGATTAGAAGACTTAATCTAGGCCATTGGATCTTTCTCCTTGAAATTCTAGCCATTAGATGTGTCTCCAAAATGAAGAATCAAGATCACTCCTTCAAACTTTACATCCAATGGTCATAAATGGTCCTTGTCACTTTTTAAGACCAAATCTCCACCCTTGATTAAATCAATGGTGGATCTCTAACACTTTTTAAGACTAAATCTCCACCCTTGATTAAATCAATGGTGGATCTCCAAACCACCATGGTTGACTAATTTGTATAATATTTATTTTTATCTGCTATTACTCTATGAATAATATTTTTACTGTATTTTTATCATCCGATAATTAAATACACTACAAAACACAGTAAAAGAAAATTAAAAACTGTTTCCGGATTCAGGTTTAGTAAGATCTCCCGCCTCCGTCTAAGCAGTACAAAAAATTTTTATCCGCAGAAAAATTTTCACTTTTCAGGACCCATCCTGGGCCCACATAAGGCCACCTGGGCCCATAGACAGCCCAAAAACAATTAGAGAAATATAAAATTTTAAAATCATCCATAAAATCATAAAAATTATAAAACTTATGAAAATCAAGTCGGATTAGTAAATATCATTAAGGATTTTCAAAAAGAAATAAAATACAAAGGTTCGTATACAGCTCAAAAATAATATTAAAATAATAAAAAAGCGTAAAAACTCTAAAAATTTCTAAAAATCACAAAAATTATAAAATCCACGAAGTCGAGTCAGATTATTCAAAATAATTAAAATCACCCGAAATAAATAAAATATGAATTTTCATGGTGTTACACCACCTCAACTCCTTGTAAAAATCTACCAAAAACAAAACAAAAAAAAATATAACTAGTTATGATTAGATGATAAAAACTGTGTAAATATAAAATGATCTATATCTAAGTGTATGTATATAACATTATTTTTAAGTTCAAGCTCCCATATTTCTTTAAAAAAAAAAAGAGCTCATTCGAGTTCATCTCTCTAGTCTATGAGGCTTTCTTCCATCCTCTTGGAAGTCTTCTTTCATAGAGCATCTTAGCAACTCATTTATTTTATATTCTCTTTCCCTCTTTTCTAATTTTTAGATATGAAGGATCAAGATTTATCTGGAAGAAGAAAAAGTTCATCCTCTAATAGTATACATGATTTTTCCCAACTGTTCTCTCGCTTGCAAAGAATTACATTTTCCAACGTTGCAAATTATTTGGCAAGCAAACTTTTTGCGCATTAACATTATGAGATCTCTGAACTGAAGAATGTCTGCCTTGTACAAGTAGAATTAGGGGTAGAAATTGGTCATGTCGCTTGTCAAGGGCCTATGGCCTAACTTGCCTGAAGCCTGAGCTGACCTGACATGTTTATTAAATAAGTTAGTCTAAGACTTTTTTAAAAATCCATTTAACTAAAAAGGCTAAGTCTCATGTCATTTAATATGTCTTTTAGGTCTAACAGGCCAACATAACTTATTTAATTATATATAATATAATATATATTATTATAATAATTATAATTATTAATCTATTATAATATATTAATATATTTTTAATTAAATTAAATTTTAATAAAAGTCATTAACTAAAACATAAGTTAATAAGTTAGAATAGAAATAACATATTAGAATTATATTATAACTTAACACTCACCTCCTACTTTTATAGATGTTTATCACTTTCTTACTCTAATCTTTGATCGATATAGGATTTAGAGATATGGGATAGCTTGCATGTCCGTGGCACTAGAATTTTGGTATGCTGGAGTTTTTATCAAGAATGGACAGACCGATGGAGGCACGACATTCAAAGCTATTTTCTTTGCCATTGTTGGTGGCATGTGAGACCCCAATTTGTGAATTTGAACAACTTTTGATGATTCTGTTAACTTCTAATGAAGTCTTCCTTTGATCATGAACATTTATTTGCTTCTTTCTATAGGAGTTTGGGTCAGTCATTTTCAAATTTAGGTGTTTTCAATAAAGGCAAAGCAGCTGTATACAAATTGATGGGAATTATCAAGCAGAAACCCACCATAGTAGAAGATCCATCATATGGGAAGACCTTGCCTGAGGTTAATAGCAACATTGAATTTAAAAATGTCATTTTCAACTATCCATCAAGGCCATATGTGATGATCTTTCGTAATTTCTCAATCTTTTTCCCTGCTGGAAAAACTATTGCCGTTGTTAGTGGTAGTGGATCTGGAAAGAGCATTGTTGTTTCCTTGATAAAAAGGTATTATGATCCAAATGAAGGTAACTATACACACTAATTCACTTGTTGAAAGATAACAAGTTTTGAGCTTGGATGAACAACTATTCTAATCTTTTTAAAATGGTCAAGCAGGTCAAGTTCTGCTAGATAATGTGGACATGCAAGCTATCCCATATGTGCAGTCCTGTAGATTGTGATGAAAGAACTGATAGATGAATTTCATGATCTTTATGTAAACATTGTTTGTCCTTTATGTTCACTTAGATTAGTGAAATATCAGCTCTGGTTGTACAATATTGTGTCCATTTTGCCAAAAAGAAATATTTCACGAGGAATGATTTTACAACTTGATATATTTTCAAATCTCACATCGACTAAAGATTAGAGCAAGAAAGTGGTGAACATCTATAAAAATATAGGGTGAGTGTTAAGAAAGTGATAGTCTATTTCAAGGTAGGTTTGTTAGCTTATTTAAAGGCCTTATTGCAAAGTAGACATTTAAATATGCTTTCAAGTTAGGCCAGACTTTTAAAAAAGTTAGGTCATACATTAAAAATTAGCCTATTTCAGGCTCACATGTCAGGTTCAGGACTTATAATTGGAATACAGATCAAGTCTGTTTAAGGCAAAGCCTGACCTAACTTGTTTCTATCCCTAAGTAGAATTCACAAGATTAGGATCATTTAAAGTAAATGATGCATTTTAGAAGAAGTACTGAAATGATAATTATTAAAAAAATTAACAATATAGAATTTGATAAAATACAAGCTTAGATGTGAGATCTATTGCACAAATTTTATAATTAGTAACAACATGTATTGATCTAAGTAAGGTGTTTGAATCTCTTAAGCATGTAATCCATGTATATGGGAATAATACTGTTAGGAAAAGTCTCTATTTAGACGCCTAACCATACCTCAGAAGATTAGTCTCACTTATCTGATGATGGAATACTCTAAGAAAGAAAGAAAAAATTATTATTAACGACTATCACATTTTTATTTCTCCTCATTTTAAATAATCTAAATTCAGGCCACTAGTTTCTAGTGCAACTGTGAATTGCGAACAACTAAACAGCTGAGAGATATAATAGCTAGCTAGTCACAACCTCACACTTTTACCTTCTTAATTTATTTGTACAAAAAAATTCTTAATTTATATTACATTATTACATGTCTATTCCATAAACGAATTACTTGAGATATTGAGGTTATAATTTTCTACTAGTAATTTTTTATGGGCACAAATCTTGAAAAAAGTCTTTCAATTGTTGAGTTTAAACTTATTTATCACTTGAATCACTTATTGTAAGTAAAAAAAGTAAAAGAAAAATAGATAGTTAGATTTTTTTTTAATTTATTGCAAAACTATTTTGACATATTTGTTGACTCTTATGACTAAATAATTCCTATCATTATATTTAATCAAACTACTATCCTTAAATCTAATTAATTTATGTTAAGATTTTAACTAATATAACATTAGTTAGAATGTAATGTATGATGAAGAAATTAACTTTATAGAGAAATTGAAGTGCAAAAATATAACTAGTAATTATCACTCGAGTTTGGTTGATTAATCTTTAACTAAATTTAGAATCTATCTATCTATAATCTATAATACTTCTTCCGATTTATTTTAAGTGTTATTTTGATGCATGACACAAGAATTAAGAAATATTAAACTAAGTCTTAATTGTGAGATTTTTTATTAAATTATCTTTATTCATTTCAATTAATTATTCCATTTTATCATGTTCATCCAATTTTTATGAGTAGTTAAGACTATTAAAATATAAGGATAGAGCTAAAAAATTAACAATTAATATTTTATTAATATGTGAAAACACACTTATAATGAACTAAATTTCTTGTTAAAAGTTGCCACATGGCATTTTTTCTAACTTTGAATTTTTGTACTTTTAAACGATAACTTCACTTTGTTTGCATTTTGACTTTTCATTCTTCCCCTTCAAATTTTTCACGACTTTTCACTTTTTCCAACCTTTCAATTTTAATAAATTAAAAAAAGTATATACCTTATTGCATATATTAATCTTAAATAGTAAAAAATAAAACTATGCAATAATAAAATACCCTTTAAATATTATTCATTTTTATATTTATAAAAGTCTATTGTCTACTTAAATAATATTTATAATTTTATTTAATTAATGTATATTTTATTGATAATATAATTATTTTATTTATTCAAATATTATTAGCATAAGATGTGTCTAAGTTTTTATAAATAATAAATATATACATAAGATAACATAGTAAACATATATCTTACTTAGTATATGATGTGTTGAATTTTCATCCAATTTTTAAGCTTTTTCCAAGCAATAAAATTATCAATATTTTTAATATTTTATTCTTCATATTACTTATTACTACAATTAATCTATATTTTGTATAGTAAAATTGCCTTGAGATGTATTTAATAATATCATTAATTACATATGAATCTTGAAAAAGATAAAGGAATAGTGAACTTAAAAAACAAACCAGAATGTGCATAACATAAAAATTAATCATGTAATAGTGATAATACAGTGTAAAATTGTATGGAGAATTAAACACTTTTTTAATATAAATAATAAATATTGAATAAAAATAAAAATTAATTTAACTTTTAAAAGAAAATAATAGAATAATGAAATGAAAAAAGACAACAATATTACTATGTGAGTGTTAGTAAAAAAATAATCAAGTAATAATGATGATAGTATATAAAAAATTGCATTAAGAAAGAAAAAAATTATTTTCAATAAAAATAATAAATATTAAAATTAAATAAACAATATGTTAAATTTTAAAAGAAAACAATGAAATAATAAAATAAAAAAGAAAACAATACCAAGGTGTATGTGTTGGTGAAAAAAATAAAATAGTAACCATAGCATATAGTAAAATTATTATTTTAAAAATAACAACAATTTTACAATGTAATATTGGTAAGAAAAAAATATTAATCAAGTAATAGTAATAAAATAGAGTAAAATTACTATGAGAAGTTTATGAAAAAAATTACTCTAAAAATTAAAAGTTTCTTAATACAATAAATAATATAAAATAACTCGCGCAATGCACAAATAAGATTACTAGTATAAATAAAAGGAGTTTGCGGAGGTAAAACCTCCAAATTAGTCTTCAGGCCCAAATATTCCAACTTGGAAATGGTCTTCAAATGAAATGTTTTTTTTTTCTCAAATATGCATATCATGTGCTCTTAACGGAGGATCACGTAGGCCACAGTGCTTTGTGCTTCAAGAAGGTGTGGTCTTGGTCAGGTCCTCAGCGTATACATGTCTTCTTGTGGCTCATGGATGATTACTCACAAACGAGGAACAATATAGGTAGAGGATGACTAACATTGATCTCTGCCCTTGTTGTGGTTTGACATCAAAAACAATCATGCACCTTGTTCATAATTGTGAGCATGTTGTCGAAGTATGGTCCTACCTAATCAAGCCCCAAGTTTGGAGCTCATTCTTCAGTATAAGATTATATGATTGACTATCTTTGAACTTGACAAATAATTTGGGGAATATAAAGGATGTTGATTGGCAAGTGTTGTTCACTGTAGTTGCATGGCTTATTTGGAAAGATCGTAATGAATAGGTGTTCTCTCAAAGTATATAGAGTCCTTCTGAGTTAGTACAATATATTCTTAGTTATGCAAATTAAGATGATTCTAGAAAGCTATATACATAGTCCTTTGCTGTTGGATTTGACAAACTTGAAGAAAGAGATGTTGGTTTCCTGATTTTTTTTCCACCAGATAGTTTTTATAAACTAGATGTAGATGGATTAGTACGTCAAAGGTCCCTCTAAACTGCTTATGGAAGCTTGCTATATGATGATGCAGGCAATTTGTGAAAGGACTCTATTATAACTTGAGTGTTTGTTCAAGTATTAAGGCTGAGCTCTGGAGTTTATACTATAGCCTTAATCTTGTGAAAAGTATGGGGTTCCAAAAGGTTGTGGTGAGGTGGTTGTGAATCTCGCATTGAAAGGATGTCCAACTATCTATCATTATGCTTCACTTGTCTAAGATATTCGAATTATGCCTCATGAAGATTGAGTGGTACTTTTAGCCTATTTTCTCAAAGAAAATAAATGTGTGTGTATTTCCTTGCTAGGCTGAGTAACTCGAGTTCATTCTCTTGTACTGTTATAGATGTCCCTCCTCAATCTCTTCTTAGCCTCCTATGGCAAGACTTTGTGAGGTGTGTCATCCTCAATTGTGAGTATAGTTTTGTTTTCCTTATTAAAAAAAAAAGAAGAGTTGGATCCTCTCGAGATCATACATAAAATCATTGTAGTAATTATCCAGGTTGCTTAGACATAATTTTTAAATGAAAAAAATAAGATAAACTTAAGTATTTGATTTTGTTTTTGTTTTCCTCCTCTCTTTTTACGTGAACTTAGATTGCATTTGGTTTACCCATTTCCTATTTCCATTTTCATTGAAAATAAGGTAGAAATATGTTTGTTAGGATGTTTTCATTTCACATTCCAAGAAACAAACCCCTTATTTTCCAAAATTTAAGAAACATAAAAAAGACGTTTTTACTGTTTTCATTTTTGAGTGGTGGCATTTTTGAAATTATTGTTACATCTAGCGGGTTTTCTTTTTCATTTCATCTCTTATCTCTTTCAGCACAGGGACAGACATAAAGATGGAACCCAAGTGTCCTTCTCCACCAGCACCCATCATAAGTCCATTATCAACTAGCCATGGTTGTGTTCACTGCCATCCTATGGTTCACCTTGTTCCCTTTGTCACATTGTCTAGCAGCAACATAATCGGCACTCCCTTCCCATCCCTTTCTCTTATATTTAAATCATTTCATGTTATTTTTTTTTTAAGTGATTAAGTAAAAAAGATATATAAATATAAAAAATTTATTAATAAAACTTAATTAAGATTTTATAAAAAAAATTTATAATATTTATATTTATCTTTCTTTCACTTGATTATTTTAAAAAAAATATATATAACAGATATGAAAGGATTCAAAGCTCTTTCCCTCTCTCTCTCTCTCTATATTCTTTCTTTGCCTCATCCTCCGCTGTCGACGACCCCATCGAGAACGCTTGACATGCCATCAACAAATCCAACTAGACTCGTGGACCCCACAAAATCTATAGCGTCAATCGGTAGGACCAACATGCCACCCTGACGGTGGATCGAGGTTGAGCTCCGCATTTGCTTCTCCTACTAGATCTTGCCCCACGACACTGTCAGGTACTGGCTGCTGGAGTCGAGAAGAAGAGATAGGAGGCAGTGAGGGCAATGAGGAAAAGGGCCCACAAGAACATGTGCTAGTGGAAGCGAAGCACTGGCAAACCTGATGGTTCATGTTGTGAGCTCGCTTAATCTTGAACTTGTGCCCAATGTTGAGAGGAAAAGCTCTTCATCCAAAGACGACTTTTTCTTTCCCAGGTTAAAAAGACTTTTACCTTTATTTTTGAAAATGAGCTACTTGAAAATGAAAGCAACAAAGGAAACCAAACATGTTTTTAAAAATTATAAAAGCTGAAAATGAAAATTGTTTTTAGAAAATAAAAATAAAAAATATTTTCATAAACCAAATGCTGAAAATGAAAATTGTTTTTAGAAAATAAAAATAAAAACTATCAATTTTTTTATCACAATTTGGATATTTCATCTTTTTAGTATGAATCTTAATCTCATCATAACCAAATGCACCCTTAATATTCAAACAATAAAATGGTATTTTTTTTCTCATTTCATTCTATTTTATCTCATCCTATCTTATCTCATATTTGAGTTGAAGAGGTGCGGAGGTAATTGAACACCAATTTAATCCTCTACTACTGCTGACCTTTAACAACTAGGTGGCTGTTATGGTGGACCCCGTAAGTTGGGGTCCATTCATGATCCCCTAAAGTAACCAGTTGGAGCCAGTTTCTCATATTTACACAAGTGGTCCTTGTCAAGTTTAGCTCATGAGCTCCAATAGTTTTTAAAATGCAGTTTAGTCCTTCTTCCTCTATAGAAATCAAATTTGATGCATGAAAGGATATGATTAAATATGAAGTTCGTGGAACAACCATTTATAGAGGTCAAATAAGATATCTGGGTTGGACGATTTTTGGGTGAGCCCTGGAGATAAAGCTCCCTACTCCAAGTCATATATTTGCCACACTAGTGTCAGAAGGGCGTGATGGAGAGACGGGTGGTTGACATGGTTGAGTTATTGGGTGGTTGTGTTGTAATCGATTCTGGCATGTGTGAGCTGCAACGGTAAGAGAAAGGTTTGTTAAAGCAAATGTGACATTTCTTTATTTCAACCGAAATTGGAGTTGAAGCCCATAAATGAGCTGTTTAGATCTCAGAATAAGTGTGTTCCCACATCATAGACTTTGAGTTGTAGAATTGGTTGGTTGGTGTTGTATAATCTCTGAACTTGGGTAAGCTCATAAACGTAGATTGAGTGAAGATATGACTTTTGACTATCTTTTTGCTTGAGTAAATTTATATTGTTTGTTAAAATCATATAAATTGTAAATGAAAGGTTGCTTGTACTATGTTAATGTTGACATATAAGTGTGCTCCAAGTTATTAGTATTATGTATCATATAAATTGAAATGTTGTTCCTATTAGCATTAGTGCATTTATATGGGTATGGGCGGAAACGAGCCAAGTGAGATCAAGTCTTGCCTTAAATGGTCCTAGTTTGTTTTTCAAATGCAATGTGTGAGCTTGACCTATTTATCTGACATAAGTTAATTTTCAAAACATGGCTTCTTGACTTTTTCAAAAATATGACTTAACATGAAAATTTATTTAAAGATCTACTTTTTAATAAGACCTTTAAATAAGTCAATAAGTCTATTTTTAAATAAGTCAACGAAATAAACTAATCACTTAGAGTTTTATATAAGCTAATAGACCTAGACTTTTAAAAAATATTATATTATTTATTAAGTTAATTATATTATACAAATATTAAAATTTCATTATATATAATATTAATATTATATTATACAAATATTAATTATATCTACTTTTTTACTTATATTAAGTGTAAGTGGATCATTTCTCTCTCTCTCTCTCTCTCTCTCTCTCTCTCTCTCTCTCTCTCTCTCTCTCTCTCTATATATATATATATATATATATATATATATATATATATATAGGTCGATCTACTCATTGTTTAACTTAATAGGTTTTTTAACAAAGCATTGACCTGACATTTTTATTAAACGAGGTAAGTCAAGTTAGGCTTTAAATAATTCAAGTCACAGGCTCCTAACAGACCGCCTGACCTATTTTTCACCCTTATGTATGTGTTATAAGCCTAAACTGATTTACAGTAATTCATAACAGGGGAAATTGTCTTGGAATGAAGTATAGATTAGAAATGTTTTAGGCTGACCTTATAGGAAATGTATGGAATCATTAATAAGTTTTATTATAGTGGTGGGAGATATTAATTTGATTGGTTATACAGGGTTGGATGTCACCCCCATGCCTATTGGACTTTGGAATATAAAATAGGTGGTATTCCATATATTAATTCGTCTTAATTTGATGCCATATTTTTGTTGCCCTCCTCATTATGTCCTTGTGTGTAAAATATGCAATGGTATGTTCAGGTAACAACCAATATTAGAGTTTGGAGCAAAACCACATCAACAGTTTCGCTGAAGACGAAATCTGGGCTATAATTGACTAGCCAATCAAAATCCATATGGATGAATTTTGGCACGAGTCCTATTCAAAAAACCAATCCAATTCAAAGGTGAAGGTTTATTACCACTATTTTAGGTGTAATTACTATTGTTATTACAAAATTACATTCTTGTTGTTCTTGGATATAAATGTGAATAATTGAATTTCTGGTAAATGGTTTTACACCATGGAGAGGAAGGCAAAGACGAATGCAAGACGGTGATGTAAAAGCTGCATTGATGTACCTTCGTGGGTTGGCTTTTGCATATCATGCGATGTATTAGAGGCACACAGTTGATGGTGAGGGTAAGTTGTAGCATTTGTTTTGGTGTAATGGAATCAGCCAGTTGGATTATGAAAATATGAAATATTTGGTGATGTCTTAGCCTTTGGTGCCACTTATGGGAAGAAAAAAATATAGGCTTCCACTTGTTTTATTCTCTGGGATTAACCATCACAATCAGACGACAGTCTTTGCTAGTGCCGTTGTAGCAGATAAAACTGAAGAAACAAACGTGTGGCTCTTACAACATTTTTTAGCTGCACCGAAAGGGAAATCATCGAAGTCTGTTATAACTGATGGGGATCTGGCTCTGAGGAATGCCATTAAGAGAGTTTTTCCTAAAGCAGATCACAGACTATGCGCATAGCACCTATTGCAAAATGCAATTAGCAATGTTGGTATACCAAGGTTCATAGAGCAATTGAAAAAATGTATGTTGGGTGACTATGAGCTGGGTGACTTTTGACAAAAGTGGGGAGCAATAGTGGCAGATTTTGGAGTTGAACATCGTAAATAGGTGGTAGATCTCTATGAGAAGAGGAATATATGGGCAACAACACGTATACGAGGCAAGTTCTTTGCTGGGTTTAGGATAACATCTCAATGTGAGGGATTGCATTCCCTACTTGACAAATTTGTACATTCTCGCAACAATTTGACAGATTTCTTACAACACTTCAGTCGTTGTTTGAATTATTTGCGTTACAAGGAGGTTGAGGCATACTTCACATCGTCATATGGCTAACCTGTTATGCAAACACAATTTCAAGGATTAGAGCATTCAACTGCAATGGTCTATACAAGAAAGGAGTTCTTTTTATTTCGTCCTATGCCTGAGAGTGTTGGAACCATGAAGGTGGTAGATTGGAAAGAAACATCAACAAGTCTGATTTACATAATGACAGTATTGCAGACCAAGTAGTTGCTGGCATGTATCATTCATTCAATCACAGACGCAACTGAAGTGTTCTTGTCTAAGAATGGAAACTTTAGGCATTCCATGTGATCACATGGTCGTTGTGTTGGTGTATCTAGACATCACTGAGTTGCCGAAGTGTCTAGTTTTGGATCGATGGAAGAAGACTGCGAAACAAATGGTCCAAGGCAAATTTGAGCAAGGGTCAATAATGTGGGATTCATTGTTGATCAACCGATATGGTGCCTTGATTGATAGTTGTAGACAAATGTGCAACTTATGTAACAATCCTCAAAATAGTAATAATAATAATAAATAATAAAATAAATATCTTAAGGTTTTTTAAAGAAGTTATTAGAAGCTTCTTGAAGAAGTCATTGGAATAGAAAACTTCAATGCTTCTTGAATAAGTTAAGTAGAAGCTAAGTAGAAGCTTCTTAAAGAAGCTATGTAAAAGCTTCTTGAAGAAGTTATTAGAAGCTTCTTGAAGAAGTTAATGGGAGGCTTCTTGACAAAACTATTGAAAGTTTATTGACGAAGCAATTGAAAGAAAAATCTTAAAGTTTCATAAAGAAGTCATTATAAGTCAAGCAAGGTGAGATAAGTATGCTGACAAGTGACAGACTTAAGACTAACAAAAATCTTGAAGCTTGTTGAATAAGCCATATGAAACATCCTTGAAAAATAAAAGGTGCATAAAAATGAAAATCAGTCATATTATTCGAATAACCAAATGGTTATTCGAATAGAGTGTTATTGTGCAAATATAAAAGAGGAAATAAGACAATCTATTCGAATAGAACTTTTTCTAATCAAATAGAACTAAGACAACGCATATAACGTGAGTTATTTGAATAACAATCTTGTTATTTGAATAACACAACAGAAAATTAGAAAATGGGAAGTATGTTACAGCGTAACAGAGTGAGAAAACTTGGTTTTCTCTTCAACTCATTAAACCAAACCAGAATAAAACATAAGCAAGATGAGATAACCTTATGAAATCAGCAAGGACAAGTGTCATGAATGGAACTCATGGAATTAAGAATAATCAAGAGAGATCTATAATATGGACATGCATTAAGAAATGGGTGGAGGAGTAACAAGGCTTGATCCATAAGCTTCTCCACGAAATGATGAGGGAGAACAAGTGTTAAAATTAGATGGTTAATGATGATCAAGAATGAACAAGTGTCCAAGCAATGATTGGAGGTGAAATAAGCGATGAGATCATCAAGAACAAGTGGCAAAAGCCATGATTAAGGGGGGAGATATTTGGTTTACAATATCTACATGACAAGCCCTATAAATACCTCACCATCCTCCCTAGTTCGTCACACCTATCCAAGTTACAAACCAAGCTTTGGGTTACTACAATACTCTTTTACTATCTTCATTTACTCTCTCACTCATCTTAATTCTAAAAATAGGTAAGAACTAGTAAAAATAACACTTTTTTCTCTTTATTTCTTTACTCATATCTCTCTGATCACTCCTTTGCTTTCTTTAGATTCCTTTTTATGGATTTTGATTCAATGAAATAGTAACATGGGAAGAATGGAAGTTGTTGTAATTTGATGGTTTATTCAACTAAACATTGGTTTATTCGAATAAACTAAGCTAAAAACATTTTTAGAATTGCATTTATGGCAAGCTTATTTGAATAACTCCTAGGTTATTTGAATAAACATATATAAAATGCTACAACATGAAAGTTTTAAAAGAATCTGTTCGAATAAGACAATAGTCCATTCGAATAGACCTATTTCAGAATGATGAAATTATGGTTTTATTCTAATAAATCAATTGGTTATTTGAATAACAGGCATCAAAATGCTAAAATTATGATTTTGAACATGAATAATTTCTTTTATCATTTCAAATTATTTCACCACTTTTTATATGATATTTCTAATGGTTGGATTATTTACTACTCATTTTATGTGTTGAAATAATTATACTTAATTTGCATTATTTGAGATTATGTTTTCTTTTAAGTGTGATAATTATTCTATATATTGAGATGAGTTCACCTTTGATTCTCATGAGTATTCTTTACTCTTTTTAATAAAGATCTATTTTATTTATAAATGTTTATCTATAGAAAATGTACCTTTATAAAGAAAGTATTTTAAGAAAACATCCCATAGATAGAAATGAATTAATGTGTAAAGAGATATCATGGTCATGATTAGAGTTTATTAGGAGATGCCTTGATTAGAGTTTATTATGGCCATGATCAGAGGACTTTGAGGGATGCTTCACTGTCAAAGAGAGATATGCGAGGAATTCTTCAATCAGAGGATATTATGACCATGATTAGAGTTTATTGGGGGACACCCTGATTAGAGTTTATTGTGGTCATAATCAGATAACTTTGAGAGACGTCTCACTGTCAAAGAGAGATATGCAAGGAATTCCTCAATCAGAGAATATTATGACCATGATTAAGATTTATTGGGAGATACGCTGATTAGAGTTTATTGTAGTCATAATTAGAAGACTTTGAGAGACGTCTCACTATTAAAGAGAGATATGGGAAGAATTCTTCAATCAGATAATATTATGATCATGATTAGAGTTCATTGGGGGATGCCTTGATTAGAATTAATTGTGGGCATAATCAGAGGACTTTGGGAGACACCTCATTGTCAAAGAGAAATATGAACATTTGATTGAAAGTATTGAAATAGGATGACAATAGAAAGATAATTTTAATGTTGATGATAATGATGACGAAGAGATGATAAAAGAAAGTCTTTTTTTTTAAGAAAAGATTGATCAATTATTTATTATTACTCATATAATGAGTTACTTACTTTTCAGTATTGAGTTATTTTATTAAATACTCAATCTATTATACTCATTTATTATTAAATTGCTTACTCTTATATTGTAATTATGAATTTTATGTTTATTTCTCAAATAATGTTTTACTTATTTTTTTAGGATTCTCAAATATGGTTTTAGAAATAGAGAATTGAAAAAAGTGTATATATATATATTTGTTATTCTTGCTATTTTTCTTCTGAGATTTGTATCTCACTCTTTGTGGTTTAATATTTCAAATGACGCTAACAAACATGATTCTTATTGATTTTCTTGTGTGAGAATTAGAAGAATATGTTATGTAGTCATATTAGAAGATTTTATTAATATTTGAAAATTAGTGGCACCTTAAGAAGGTTTATAGGTTTCAATTTTAGAAAATAAGTGTCTAACTTAGAAATGTTTGTATGTATATAACCAAATTTTAAAGGGTTTAATCCCTTAATGAAATATTTTGTACTTTAAAGTTTTAGTGGTAATGGTATATTGTGTTAAATACTTAATAATTAAATTAAATATAATAAAAATAATTAAAATTAGAGTATAACGTTACAACTTAGCTTGTCGAAGCGATGATTATTTTAACAACATTAGGGAGAAGGTGAATATTGAAACCGCAAGACTTCAAGCAATGACCAGAAACAATATGCAAAATGCGAAAAAATGGGGGGCAACCCATAAAAGGTATGTTGAAGGATCCTAGACCAGTTAGGACAAAAGGTTGTGGTGCTAATTCATACTCCACTAGAGGCAAGAAGCATTTGCAACAGTGTGGAGTTTAAAGGGAAGAAGGTCACAATCGGAAGTTGTGTCGAGTCACTGAATGTACTGACAGTATTGTAGAATCGATTCATGGTGGATCTGCATCATGGGATGAGGGTGATGATCTAAACTTCTACACTGAGTACTCCAACGCTGAAACAATTAGTATTACTCATGGTGTAACCTTTGTGGATCTTGTTACAATATTTATAATTTAGTAACCCTTATTGAAACATCTGATAACATAAAGTCAGTTGCACATGGTTTTTCTAACATGATGGAGGATCCTAGTATGGACTTGGCAGCCGAAGCTGATGAGTTCGGACCTTGGTAGCAGAAGAGTTCGACCGAGGCGGGAATCCAATTACGATTGGGCAGAGCAAGAGGTAATGCACTTGTCTAGTTTGCTTATGCAAGTATCCCTTAATTTAGGTGAATTTTCTGTTTGGTTCAATGTACCAATTTCCCAAATTTTGTTAATATATGATTACCTTCTAACTTGACGAAATTTTCAAATACCACTACAACACATGCATGTTAAAACTCATCAGAACATGGAAACTTTAAAATAGGCGAGGCTATTATGAGTATGACACATGCGTGTTGGTGAGATATTTTAAAAGTTCAGTTGATGTGGTGAAATTGTGAAGGTTTGGATAGTTGTTCCATGCAATGTCAAATGTGCATCGCTCAGCCCAATGTTGTCATGTTCTTAAGAATTTATATGTCCTGATGGTCTTTATTTGGGAAGGGTCGTGTACGGTGTCCACCTCCAATTTAAGGTTTCTCATCGGTGTGGCAATTCCTGGTTTGCAATGGTGAGGGAAACGAAATGCCAAAGACAAATTGTGACTTTGCTCAGGCAAGGCCTTTATTTGATCTAAACCCTCTTCCCACATTCAATCATTGTCATTATGTTGGAGTTTGTTCATAATAGTATGTAGAAACTCTTTTTTTTTTTTTTTCTACAAAATGGAATGTATTTCATGTTTTGAATTTTGGTTACGTAGTCGTACATTGTACTCTCTCGGTTCCTCTCGCTTTAGTGGTGTGAAATAGTATTGCTATATAATTTAATATGTTCTTCCACCTCTCTATTCTGGTTTTCTGAGGTTTTTAATTCCAGTTAGTTGTTTGTGATATGTGCATGTAGTTCCCTGATTTGGCTTGAGACAAGGCTCCCACTGTGTTATTTAGTAACGTAAAGTTGCTTCAAATGTTCATCAAGCGCAACTAACAGCATCATTTTACAAATCCAAGTTACTTTTGACTGGTTATTGAATATTTTTGAATGCTGAAATATGTTTAGCATTGTTTTTGGTATGAGACAAATTCTAACAAACAAATATATTTTATCAATCGAATGTGGGTTCAGAGTTATGTGGTAATCTCGTTAGAAAAGAAACTTTTAAGAAATTGATGAGTAACGTGAAAAAATGTAAAGTGCAAAGAAATTTAAAAGTGCAGAAAAAGTAAATTGCAAGAAATATAAAGTGCTAAAGATTAAAATGCAGAAAATAAAAGTGCAAAAAGTTTAAATGTAGGAATTGTAAAAATGCAGCAAGTTTAAAGTGTAGAAAACATAAAACGCATGAATTTAAAGTGCAGAAAGAGTAAAGAAATTTAAAGAACAAGGTTTGAAAATAAAGAATTTAAAGAGACATTGCATTAATATAAATGGCTAGAAATGAAAATGGAAGTCATACTTGGAATCAAATCCGTTAATCTGCTTGAGTGAAATGTTAGGATTGTATATCCAGTAAAACCACCATTTGTACATCGTGAATACTACTATTTATAGGCAAAATATGAAAAATAACTAACTCCTAAAAACTAACCACGTTCATGGCAGTTATATCATGCTTATCTACACTAATATTTTGCTCAACTGAGAGCAGCCATGTCATCTTTCGTCAATAGCATTGGTAACTTTATTTTCGACGAAACCATCCCTTGACCTTTTGATAACTGATTACCACTTAGATCACCATCTGGCTGTTGAATTCAAGACGAATAACTAAAGGTAACTAAGATATTTCGATAAAAAACCAACATCTGACTATAACACTAGATCATCGTCTAACTGTCGAAAAAAACTTCTTTGTCGAATACCTCAATGTTATCATTCGACTACAGAAAAACCATCTTCGTCGAATTATCTATCTTCATCGAATGTCAACTGTCTGTCGAGAATATTTAAATCAAAACTTGTATTTTTATCCCCAACAAATGCCCCTCAAAATTTTTCTTTCGATACTGCTAGAAGAAAGATAAATTTTAATCTTATCTTCTACTTCCAATTCCGACATCAGGACCTTATCAAAAATCTTTTCAAAATCATTTTGATTTTTAAAAAAATTCAGTAAAATCTTCCGTGGATTTTTTGAAAACCACAACTGCTACTTATCATTTCAAACATTAAATAGCCATTTCTTCCTAATAAATAGGGATGATATTTATCCCTTTTTGAAAAAACAGCTTTTTACGAATATCACGCATCCTCTTACCTTCTCTACTATTCATCACTTCTTTAAATTTCATAGAAACACGCCACTTTTACTCCATCTTCTACTGTTCATCTTCCTCCACCTTATTTTCGCGCGTCTTTTCTGTAAAGGCTTCTTTTTCAACAATGGCTTCTCATTCTCAATCTGTCAATGAACCATCAGTAGATTTAGGCAGCCATGTCGTTGTTCAAGACCCAGTTCTAGAGAAATCTGAAATCTTTCCAAGGTAATCCTTCCTATTAACGACCTTTCACTTTCTTTAGATCCTCCAGCTGCTTTCTTGGGCCCAGTTCTGCCCAAAGAACTTATCACCAAAGAAATTCAAAGTTTTTTCCCTTACAAAAATCCAAAAGAAGAATGTATTTTGGCTTCTCTTCCTTCCATCCCCATCAGTTATTTTAACAAATCTGAAAGGCTTTTTAGAACCCCACCTGTCCAAATCAATGGGTATCTTGATTGGCTTGATAGAGTCCAAGCCTCTAAAGAAACTTCATGGCGGAAATTAGGTATATTTGACTGTATCCAAATTTCACGTTATCCCATGAAAATGGATTCATGTATGTTGGGTGCATCTTTTTTCTTTTGGAACAAAACCACCAATTCCTTTCATTTCCCTTATGGCATGATGGGACCTACGCTTTTCGACGTGGCTGCCATAACTGGTCTTCGACCAGATGGGAAAGTCATAACTCCTATCCTTCTCCCCTTGAACGTCATAGACGTTTATTCAAAAGCCCCAACTTCTTTTTCAAATTTCGTCAATTTCTATTCTTCATCAGATGACCCTGTGTCCGACGAAGAACATGTGACTTTTCTCCTTCTCTGGTTGTCGGCCTATGCTCTCTGTACTAAATCAGTTCAGGTGTCAAAATCTTACCTTCACCTCGCCAATCTCCTTCATGAAGGTCAAGAATTGGCTTTTGGTCAGTTCCTTCTTGCCAATCTTTACTTTGGTATTGGCGATATTATACAAAGCATTAGTTCACAAACAAAGAAAACTAATGCTGGTGGCCCCATATGGTTGCTGTAACTCTGGCTAAATGCCATTCTTGGAGACTATCTAGTCAACACTTCTCCTTCAACAATTTCTTCTGCTACTTATGGCATTAGACTTTGCCATTTCAAACATAAAAAAATCCACAAGCATCACTCAGAGAATTTTATGCACTTTTTCAGCATTTTCCATTCTATTTCCTTCAATACTGAAGACATTTATTTTGCACCCTTCGCTGACTGCTCCGTTGGTTCAGAGTGGTTTACTCGACCACTTATTTTTGACAACCCTTCTATTCAAGCCGACAATTTTTCCAGTTGGTCAAATTTTCTTTGTCGGCAAGTGTTAATTGTTGGCCTTCCTGGTTCGACGGACAATCTTTTAGAATTGCACCTGCCAAATTCAATGGCTCGTCAACTGGGATTCTATCAAGCCATTCCCACTCCATTCTCTCCAAAAGCCAAAGAACACTTTGTTAATGGCTGCTTACAAGACATGTCAGATCTTGTACGGGTGGCTATGAAAAACGAGAGACATAAACAACATTTTTTGATTTCTCCTTTCACACCCTATAGAGGAGTTACTCCAAATTTTGTCAAATGGTGGACTACATACTATAGCCCTTACCATATCGATATTGATGTTTGTCGAAGCCGAATAACTGAACGACTCATTCCTGTGCAGGGTCAAGAGCCTTCAACAAAAACCAAAGGTAAACATATTCAAGATATTAGAGCTTTTGAGAAATATTACAAGATCAAGTGGGACTACAGGTATCCTGGCACAATTGTTCGACACTGTGAAGAAGTCCAGGCCAAACAAAAGCAAATGCACAAAGAGAAATGCTCCATTAATTTTATTGAGGTTTCCATAAAAAACCCTTTAGCACGACTTGAACCTTTTCAAGTCCCTTTTCCAAAACCAGTGCCTCTTCCTTGTACTCGTTTTGGTTTGGCCGACGAATTCCCAGGCAAACCCACCAAGGCTGGTAACTTCCTTACTTTTGATAGAGTCTTTTCTGTGAGTAATATCTCTCTTACAAGAACTCCGGAAGTTACTTTTACCCGTCGGTTTGCTTCCTCGTGTGAACAATTTGCCAAAGATACCCGAATCATCACTAAATTGCTTGAAGGTACTTTTTTCGATTCTGAAATTAATTCCTTATTTCATCAACTAATTACTTTTCTTTCTTTTCTCTCTAGCTACTCCTTTGAAAAGACCTTTGGAGTATAAGCAATCAGGAGAAGGAGAAGAAGAAGAAACAGAAACTTCTGCCTTAAAGAAAAGAAAAGGCAAGAAAGCTCAAAATCCTCCTATCCCGAAGGCTCAAAAAACTAAAACAACTAGAGCGGCATCGACGAAAAGCCCTGCTAAACCCAAAGCCGCTGCCAAGCCTTCTAAGGCAAAAACTTCCAGGGTATATTTTCTTTCAACCAACCTTTTAGAATTTAATTTTAATTTGTCGAAATTAAACTTTTTATCAATTACAGGTTGGTGGCTTAACTCCCACTTCTTCTGTCGAAAATGAAATCATTGAATCTCCAATCCTATCTTCTGAAAATCCTTTGAAGGTATAATTTCTTTTTTTTTTATACCTTGGTAAATTCTCATATTATTTTACCTTTGCAGAAGAAGAAGAAAAAGACTTAATCCTCAAGTTCTAGCTTGAAACCTACTGAACTTGAGGCAGAAACTACTTCTGTTCCTCCCAAGGTAAATGTTAACTGACACAATTTTTTCCTAATTGGAAACTCAAGACTTCAATTAATAATGTGATCTTTTCTATATCAGGATCCAGAATCTGAACAAATTATTGAAAGTCCTTCAGGACCTATCACCAAATTGAACGTTGAGGATCCAATTCAGCAACTTGCTGAGGTAAGATCTTCCAAGTCTTAAAAAAAAAATATTCTAAGATTTTTCTTATCTTGATGTCACTTTTATTTTCTACAGCAACTGATAGATCCTGTCGCTCCTGACAATCCTACTGGACAAGGCAATGAAACTCTCTCTCCAGAGGATCAATTTTTTCAAGCTCCTGAAATACCAACTATTTCCTTGCCTCTCCCGACAAAAATTCAGGGTGCTAGTTCTTCCCAAATAAATAAAGACAATCTTGTCGAAGTTGCTTCTGAAGAATTCGACATGAATGCTCTCTTAGCTGAAATTGCACCTTCCAATCTACCTCCGTCATCTCGAATTCATTCTATTGTCATAGAGCCAAAAAATGCTGAAGATATGGAGGTAGATTTGGATGAATTGATATCTATGCTGTCAAGTAGCCATAGAAGTTCTCCACAATCAGCTCGCTCTTCGACCCAGCCTGGACAAGATTCCAGTGATTCTCATGTTACTGAGCTTTTGGTAGAGCTAAAACTTGCCTTTACCTACTCCTTCGAGCAATTAAGTTTCGATCAACCACTCCAGGAAAGAATGCTGACCATTGTGGCTGAATTAGAACCTCTTTCTCAACAACTTCCAATAACGAATCAAGCTCTTCCTTCAACTGTCAAAGATTTTCTCCAAAACTTATCTCTGAATATGCCTACTATTCGTCAGGTCATTCCTGCTTATGATAAAAAACTTCAAGAAAAATCCAAGATTTTAAAGCAACTGACCAACACAAAGAATGAGATAACCAAACGGAAAGGTTATCTTATTGATGGAAAAAATAAGGAGGCGGAACTTGACAAAGAAATTGAAGATTTGGAGAAAAAACTTGAAGAAACTTGTCGTCGAAAACAAAAACTCAGCATGGCATTGCAACAAGGGAATGTAAGACAACAAAACATCATTAACAACTCAAAACAATGGGCTGTCGAGACCAAAGCTGTATTGGCGGAAATACATTCTCTTGAACCAAAATATCAAAAAGCTTGTGCCAATAAACGAGCTTTAGAGGACTCTTGGGAAGTTTTGCAGAGGTTTTAACTGTATTGGTTCTTTTATACCGTCGGTTGGATAATCCGACAGGATTTGTATGGCCTTCTAGGCCAATACTTAATAAATATTCTTTTTGATCTGTTTCCAACACGTTTTTATTTATTGCTCTTTTAAACATTCTTTATTCTGTTTCTTTTCAATGCATCTCGTAACTGTGCATCATAATTAACTTAATTAATTATAATGAAAGTTACAAGGCAACACGTAATGACTCCTTCTGCAGAAAATCTTCTATAAATAGTGTTCTTCTAAAACACTGAAGTTCAAATTCGTATTCTGATTTTTCTTTTTCATCATTTCACCATGTCTTCAGATAATTTCTTCTTCTCTCAATGGGATAAATGGAAAAAGGGCTTTGTATTAATGGTGATGATCAACTTGAACTTCAGTAAAAATCGTAATATTTCTGATGAGCTTCAGTAAGCATCGTAACAACCCAGTGTTTCTGAAACACGGTTATTATGATGTAAATGACTCATCAGGGAGTAGACGACCAACCAAAATCTCGTCCAGGACAAGTTAAGGGTCGTCTGCTCCTTCCTCTTCCTCAGGTCCTACGAGCTCAATTCAGAACACATTCAGCTGGGGAGAAGCTTCTAGTTTATTTAGAATAGGATTATTTCTCTGTTATCTTCTTTGACAATCTAAACCAGATGTAACATCAATATGTAATTTGTATTTGTCAAATATATGAATGAAATTTCATTTTTACTCAATTTCTATCTTCACTTCATACATTGTCGGTTTATATGGCTTTAAATATTTGCCATTAATTGATTTAATCCTCAAACTAGAATTAACTTCGACAAGTGCATAAGCATTCCCAAAAAATACTTGAGTAATTTTAAATGGTCCTTCCCATTTTGGAGACCATTTTTCATATTTTCGACACCTCTTATCCATGGGCAGAATGACTTTCCAAACCAAGTCATCAATCTTAAAAGATTTATATTTAACTCGACTGTCGTAAAACTTTGCAATCATTTCTTTCTGTCGAATCAAGTTTTCCAGAGTTACTAATCTTTCATCACTTAATTCATTCAATTCATCAAACATCAAGTCCCAATAATGCTCAATTAGTAACTCGTCTTGTTTTTGAATTCGAATGGAATGAAGATTAATCTCAACTGGTAACACTGCATCATAACCATAAACTAACTTATATGGTGAAGTGCCCGTCGATTCTCTTGGTGAATTTTTATATGCCCATAGAATTTGATTAAGGGTATTATGTCAATTTCTAGGTTGTCGACCAATATGCTTTTTAATCAAATTTATTATTATTTTGTTCATGGCCTCTACTTGGGCATTCGCCTGAGCATAATATGATGTCGACGTGAGCATTTTAATTTTTCTTGAACTGACATATTCGACAACTTTCTTTCCAATGAATACTGATCCTTGGTCAGTTGTCAAAATTTGTGGTATTCTAAACCAACAAACTATATTATCTTCAATAAAGTCAATTACATCCTGCTGAGTTACATCCTTCAAGGCTACAGCCTCAACCCATTTGGTGAAGTAATCGACTCCTACTAAAATATACTTGTGTCCCTTCGACGAAACGGGATGAATTTGGCCAATTAAATCTAAGGCCCATCCTCTGAAAGGCCAAGGTTTAACTATAGCATGTAACTCATTAGCAGGAACATTTTGTATATGACCATGTCTTTGACACTCTTCATAAGACTTGGCAAATATTATACAATCCCTAACTAGTGTTGGCCAATAATACCTTTGACGTCGAAGGACCCATTTCATCTTTTCACCTGCCTGATGAGCTCCACAAATTCCTTCGTGGACTTTTACCAAGGAAATATAAGTCTCTGCTTCACTCAGGCAAACTTCTAAATTTTCATCGACAGACTTTCTATACAAGGCTCCCCCTAATACCACAAACTTCGATGCTCTATACTTGAGCTTACTATGCACATCTTGACTTGGATTTTCCAAATAATTAAGTAATGGTTGTCTCCAGTCATTAATCGTCGAAATGTCATTTTATAGTATATCTCTTTCCTCTAATGGATATAAAATTTCTCTTATTTCCATTAGACTTGTAAGAACCTTGGATGAAAGTCTATAACCAGAGGCTACTTGTGCTAATTCATTAGCCTCTTCATTTAAACTTCTGGAAATGTGTTCGACAGTTACCTCATCGAATTGTTTCATTAACTTACTTGCCACAATATAATATTTCATTAGATTTTCACTAACACATTTATATTCTTGGGCAAGTTGCTTAACGACCAATTGTGAATCACCAAATATATGCACATTACGTGCTTTCATTTCCACTAGTATCTCCAATCCGACAAACAAGGCTTCATTTTCAGCCTCATTGTTAGAACAAGTATATTTAAGTTCAAACATGAACTTAGTTGAAGTACCTTGAGGGGAAACAATTAAAATCCCTACTCCAATTCCATTTTGATGCCTTGAACCATTAAAATATAAACACCAAGGTTTTAAATCGACAATATTTACATTATCTATATCCAAACAAGGATGGTCGGCCAAGAAGTCAGCAATTGCTTGGCCTTTTACTGCTCTCATTGGTACATATTGTAAAGAAAATTCTGACAAAGCAATTGTCCATTTTCTAATACGACCATTTAACACTGGTTTCGATAACATATATTTTATTATATCAGTTTTTGACATAACCAGTACATTACAAGGCATCATGTAATATTTAAGCTTAGTACATGAGAAATACAATGCTAAACAAAGTTTCTCTATTGCACTATATCTTCTCTCAACATCATTTAAAACTCGACTAAGATAATACACGGCTCTTTCGATGCCATTTACATCTTGACCCAGCATACTTCCTATAGTTTCTTCAGATGCTGATATATATAATTTCAACGGTCGACGGGGCACTGGAGGCATCATAATCGGTGGTTTTGTCAAATACTGTTTTATCTGGTCTAAGGCTTCTTGGTGGCAGGGCTCCCACACAAAATCCTATTTAGCCTTCAACTTGATCAATGGAGCAAAAACTCTGGTTCTTCCCGACAAGTTGGATATAAATCTTCTTAGGAAGTTAACTTTCCCTAAAAAAGATTGTAATTCTTTCTTGTTTGTCGGTGGTGTGGCCTCCAAAATTGCCTTGGCTTTATTCTTGTCCACTTCTATACCTTTTTTATGGACTAAGAAACCCAAGAATTTAGCAGCCGACACTCCAAAACCACATTTTTCTGGATTCATCTTAAGGTTGTGCTTCCTTATCCTGTCGAATGCCTGCCTTAAGTTTGTCAAATGGCTTTCCTTCGTTTCCGACTTGACAATGACATCGTCAATGTAGACTTCCATAAATTTTCCAATGACATTATAGAAAATTGTATTCATTGCTCTTTGATAAGTGGCCCCTTCATTCTTTAAACCGAAAGACATGACTACCCATTCAAATGTCCCAATAGCTCCTGGACATCTGAAGGCAGTTTTCGACACGTCCTCTTCGGCTATAAAAATTTGATTATAACCTACATGGCCATTCATAAAACTTAATAATTCATGTCCAGATGCGGCATCAACTAACATGTCCGCAATTGGCATAGGATACTCATCTTTAGGTGTGGCAGTGTTCAAATTTCTGAAATCTACACATATTCTCAACTTGCCATTTTTCTTAACTACATGAACAATATTAGAAAGCCATTCGACATACCTAGTTGTTTTGATGAATTTGACTTTGAGCAATCTTTCAACCTCTTCTTTTATCTTTAATATCACCTCAGGTGCAAATCTCCTATTGGCTTGTCTAACAGGTCTGCATCCTTCTTTCAGAGGCAATTTATGCTCGACAAGATCTCTACTCAATCCAGGCATTTCATCATAATCCTAAGCAAAACAATCTTTATATTCTATAATTAATTCGACAAGCTTTTCTTTGAAATCCTTTGGCAGAAACGAACTTACGAAGATGGGCCTTCTATCTGCTTCAGTGCCCAGGTTTATTTCTTCCAAAGGATCTTCCACTTCCACACTTTGCTTTTCATCAAGCCCTTTTTCAAATCCTAAAGGACCGTCATCAATTACACAATCCGACAGCATGTTTTCAGCAGTGAATACTGCTTTGTCGGCTAAATAAGCCGACAATTCTTCTGAATAATCCTTAACACTCATAACTAGTGCTTGGCCGATCTTCTTCGGCCTTCTTCACCAGTCGTACACCAAACTGATCCCTCAAGCAAACTTCGAGTGCGTCTTTGTTAATCACTCCACCACTTGCTGTTACTGGTTTAACACTTGGAGCATATATTCTGAAGTCGACATGAAGTTGCTGGAGATAGCAAGGACTATCATCTGCTTCTATTACTTCAACTTGATCATCTTCATTCCAAAGAATGAGCTTCTGATGAACTGTTGATGGTATTGCTCCGACGACATGAATCCAATCTCTCCCTAGCAAAAGATTGTAACTTGACTTCGTCGGAATTACCACAAATAATGTCGGTCTTGCAACGAATCTGACTTGTACTTTCAACATCACCACTCCGTCTGACGGGGAAGTTTTACCATTGAAATCTGTGACTATCATATTTGTCGACATCAAATCTGACTCATCTTTCCCAAGTTTTTTTATCATGGCCCTTGGGATTAAATTGATTGCTACCCCCCTCCCCCGTCAATCAAAACTCTATTGGTAGGTTTTCCTTCTAATAGAGCCTTGATGTGTAACGGTCGTAAATGAGCCTTCTGATCTTCTGTCGATTTTTCAAGTTGAGCTGTATTATCAAAGACTGTGATCATATTGTCTTGGAAAAGAAGCCAATGATCATCGAGGTCATCAAAATCTTCTTCATTCTCCCCAGTGTAGTCAATTTCGTGATATCCTTCAAAATCTGCAGGTAACACTGAAACTAAATTAACACTCATTGACTTCAAGAATTCCTCCTCGTCAGACAGCTCTTCACTTAGATGTCTTCCAATCCTTAAGTAATCTTCCGACGGCAATCAGGTTTTGCCAATCTTTCTCTTTCTTTTCTTATGTCGAGCATTTTATTCCTCCACTCAACATCTTGATCTGTGTCTTCTAAAGTTCTCATGATTTCTTCTTTTGACCAGTCTTCAATATTACTATTTCCAATTCCAGAGTCCTTAATCTGCTCTCTTCCTATTGTCGGGTTTGCAGCATTCGAGCTGATTAACTCCTTGTCTTTTTCAACTGGTAAACTGTTCTTTCTTCCCTCTTTTTCTACCACTATCAATCCAATTGGCAATTTCCTCTTTGTTTTATTTGGAATTGGCCTTCGAACTTGCTTACCCTTTCTTATTTCTTCCAATCTTTCTTGTCGGGATTTATTATCAGTATCAAGCCGTCTAACTACATTTGTTATCGGCTCCCCTGGGAATGATCCCTTGGTAACAACACTTTTTATCTTTCTACCATCTTTATCCTGATTAAGCATTGGTTTCTTTTCGACTACCAAACAACCTATTTTTGCAGGCTGCTCCTTGATCACTAATCCTTCAGCCATATCTATTCTCTTTTGCGCTTGTCTTAATCTCTGTAATCTCCTTTTCTTACTCTTCGATATTGGAAGAACCTTTGATGGCCCTGCTTCATCTTGGCCAATTAAGGTTTTTCCTAGATTGATCCTTCCATTCTTTTAGTCTTCATTCCAAAAAGGTTGATCCCTTTGAAAATTACTACTCTTGGCAGACACATTCCGTCTAAAATACGTATGTCTATCCATTACAGAATTCTTCATCCACTTATTCATGGCAACATTAGTAGGTGGCACCCTAGTCTTAAATGGTCTAACATGAGCTTTGTTTCCCACAAACCCCTGTGGTTCGACTAACCAACCATTCATGTTAGGCCTAGGCATGTAAACTGGCTTTGGCCTTGGAGCATGAAAAGTCTTCTGCGGTCTCCAGGCTTTTCTGTCGAGAACTTTTTCCTTACCCTGCTGGATACTTAGTTGTTCTTCAGCAGCTTTCTTCGCAGCAAGCTCATCATATACCACATTACATCTTGGGCACAACCTTACCTTGCCCTCATCTTTCTTTCTTTCAAGAAATGTCTCAAGAGACTCACCTGGCTTAGGATATACGTCAGTTGCATCCTTTGTATCCACGTTGAATTCTTGTAACTTCCTTATGTTGAGCATCCCAACATTTAAAGGAACTTGCTGATCAACACAAGATACTTCAGCCTGAAACGGATCTGTGTCAACTTTCATATCCGCTTTAAGCTTGTCGGCAAACTTCAGACGCCCATCCATTATTGCTTTTTGAATTATGTCTCTGAAACGAACACATTCATTAGTAACATGACCGAAACTATTATGAAACTTACAATATTTTTGGTCTTTAATTTCATCCAACTTTAACAACCTATGACCTTTCGACAGTTTAATCTGTTTTTCTTTTAGTAACAAATCAAAAATCTTGTCGGCTTTGGTTACGTCGAATGAATATGTTTTCCTATTAACGTAGCACATTCTCTCCTTATTTCTAGTAGGCTGTAATGCCTGACAAACATAAGGAGGACCGTTCTGAAGTTCAGCAATGTTAACTTCGAACTCATCATCGCTGCCTTCAAACTCATTGTCAGATTCATTTAATCCGACAAATGCCACATTTTCTCTTTTAAGAAATCTTTTTTGTTTTTGAATCTTTTCAACTTTTAGTTGTTCTATTTGCCTAACTTTTTCACCTAATTGGGCAAGATCAACTAAATGTTGATTCACTAACTTCTTCCTTATATAATAATCTAAACCACCTGCAGCTACCTTTACTATTTCGACCTCTGGTATAGGAGTGAAACATCTACTCCTCATTTGTCGAAACCTAGCCAGATAGTCATCCACAGTTTCATTATACATCCTTTTGATGCTAAAAAGATCTGTAAGTCCCACTTTCAAATCTCCTCTAAAAAATTGATCATGAAAGCTTCTTTTCAATTGAGTCCAGGAGTGGACTAAATTTGGTCTCAATGTCAAAAACTAAGAAAAAACATTTTTTGTGAGGGAACTTGGGAAGAATATCATTTTAAAGCCTTCAACAGTGGCCAACTCCCCCATCTCTATTGTAAACCGTGCAATATGTTCGACGGTAGATTCCCCACTTTCTCCTGCAAACTTGGAAAGTTTTGGAATCTTAACTCTTCTAGGCAACTCTGCCTGTTGGACCCATTCAGGAAATGCTGATACAAAATATGGTTGGTTGGCATAACCAACGTTAAAACCAAATCTATTAAGCACTTGTTCCACTACTTGGTTTACATTTTGTTCAACCATTTGGTGCCCCCTAGGATTTGGTCGAAGTAATCTCATGGCCATATCATTTCTGGCCATTTGATTTTCATTTCCTCGACGGAGCACATGGACATTTCCATATTCCAAACGAGGCTGATCATTTTGACCTGGTTGATCTAAGTTTTGTTGATTTTGCCCCACATTTGCCTGAGGTGCGACCATTTCTCTATTTACCCCAGGCTGAGCTCCCTGAATATTATCATTTGTCAAATCACCTACTCCCAAGGCTTGGTTTAGCCTTGCCATTTGTTGAGCCAATGCGTTTCAAACATTATTTGTATTTTTCATGATTGGCGTAATTACAGCACCCATTTGCTGAGTGAACATATACACCATGTCATGGTTGCTTTCATCCATTTGTTGTCGAAAACTGGCCAAAGAATTCACAGTTAGCCCAGTTATATTCTGAGGAATATCTCTCGACATATTTGGAAATACAGGTCCCAAATTCAATCTCTCTTGTCGAAAGGGAGTAGGATTACTTGAACTTGCAACTCCTATTCCTTGGCTATTAAAACTTGCTAAAGCCGAACTTATTTATGGTTGGCCTTGTGAGGAGGCTACTGTTTAGCCTATAGTATTAGCCAAAGTAGAACCAAGTCCCATTTGTGCCATCATAGGAGGAACATAATTTGGTGGCAAACCATATTGTGGTGCCAACCTTGAACTTGAGTTCATTATACTTTGATTACTTGGTTGATTTGGTGATGACTGAGTCACTCCAGGCACCACTTGTTCTAACACTGGGTTACTCCTAAGAGTACCAGTCGCTATTATATCAACCACAGGACCCGTTGTTAAAGGTGACGCAGTAATGACTGTCGAAGGTGGCACACCAACTTCAACTGAAAGTGCATTCGACGCTTGATTATTTGCGTTACTCATAGTTTGCGTATCTTGAGAAGGGCAAGAAAATACTAACTTTCCACTTCTTAAACGCATAAAACCATCTTCTTATGAAGAGGTTTGTGACACTACCGAGTTACTCTGAACTCGTCCCACCGGGCGTGCCAATTTGTTTACGGGTGAATTTAGTATGAGACAAATTCCAACAAACAAATATATTTTATCAGTCGAATGTGGGTTCAGAGTTATGTGGTAATCTCATCAGAAAAGAAACTTTTAAGAAATTGATTAGTAATGTACAAAAATGTAAAGTGCAAAGAAATTTAAAAGTGCAGAGAAAGTAAATTGCAAGAAATATAAAGTGCTGAAGATTAAAATGCAGAAAATAAAGGTGCAAAAAGTTTAAATGTAGGAATTGTAAAAATGCTGTAAGTTTAAAGTGCAGAAAATGTAAAACACATGAATTTAAAGTGCAGAAAGAGTAAAGAAATTTAAAGAACAATGCTTGAAAATAAAGAATTTAAAGAGACATTGCATTAATGTAAATAGCTGGAAATGAAAATGGAAGTCATACTTAGAATCAAATCCGTTAATCTGCTTAAGTGAAATGTTAGGATTGTATATCCAGTAAAACCACCATTTGTACATTGTGAATACTAATATTTATAGGCAAAATATGAAAAATAACTAACTCTTAAAAATCGACCACGTTCATGGCAGTTATATCATGCTTATCTACATTAATATTTTGCTCAACTGAGAGTAGTCATGTCATCTTTCGTCAATAGCATTGGTAACTTTATTTTCGACGAAACAATCCCTTGACCTTTTGATAATTGATCACCACTTGGATCACCATCTGGCTGTTGAATTCAAGACGAATAACTAAAGGCAACTGAGATATTTCGACAAAAAACTAATATCTGACTATAACACTAGATAATCGTCTAACTGTCGAAAAAAACCTCTTTGTTGAATACCTCAATGTTATCATTTGACCACAGAAAAATCATCTTCGTCGAATTATCTATCTTCGTTGATTGTCAACTGTCTGTCGAGAATATTTAAATCAAAACTTGTATTTTTATCCCTAACAAGCATTTAGTTCCATTGTATGTACACAAGTAATTTACAACTTTCCATTTAATTTAGCAACTTCCACACGCACAATTTAAAGGTCGCGATTTATGCCAGCAATTATTCATTTGAATTTCATTATCCAGTTGTTCACTTTTGGCTATTTAGTGATATGGTTTGTTAATTTGTCTATAGGTAGGTGATATAAATGGCTCACAAGCCTTTGATGTTATAAGCATTTTCATCCTATTCAACAAGTGATGATCATAGCTGCATGAAACTATGGGATACCATTTAATCCTACAATGATGTTATGTTTTAAAGCAGAAATATTAGACTCGATTTCATTTGGTGCGGCTATTATTAGTGACTTGTCATATTTATCTATTTGAAATAGTTGAGAAAGACATCTATGTTTTTTTTTATATATATATAAATATTACCTATGATGATTTATTATTTTCTTGTTTTAAATATTATTTAACATGTGCCATGGTTGCTTGGTTTGAATGATTAATGCAAACACACCAAATTTGGTTTGAAAAATGAACTGATCAACAAGTTATTGATTCAGCCACTTAACTTGGTCGGGTCATTGTGAAAGCTTCATCATTATCTTTGTTAGGAAACTAATCTCATTATGATGTGCCTTAAGCATAATTTTGTCGTGGATTAAAATATAGTGTAGTTGTTTCAATATTGTTTGACACACGACACCCATACTTTAGTAAATTGTATATGCAATTTAGATGGAGTCGAAGCATATAGAAGAAAATGAATATCAAAACTAGTGTGCCTTAGTTTTGAAAAAATGCAAATGGTTCATAATAGGCTTCAATAATGTATATGAAAATGTGTATCTAAAGTAGTGGCCCTTAAACCCAGAAGTGTATCAAATGTAGTGGGGCCTTCAAATACCCATTTAGTTGTGAAGGTACACAAATGGCCAAAGAAACTGGATCTAGGATCCCCATTAAAGACAAAATGAAGGCTGTATAGGGGCTTCAAGTACAAAACGTAAGCTAGGTATCAAAAGTGGTGCGCCTTCAACCACCCAAACCAATGTAGGGTAGACATGTGGCGAAAGAAACTTGATCTAATATCCCACATACGGACCAAGTATATGCAATCTCCTAGATATAAAAACGAAGTCAATCCCATACAGTTTAACAACGATCCAAAAAAACAAAACACTAGTCACACAATTCTTAATTTCCAAGTGACTTCCACATACTTCTACCTTGACCTCCACTACGTTATGCATTTCATTCCACGAGCCACGCATTAAGGCCATTGCAATCCTCATCCCAACGACTTGCTCCTTAATCTTTAAATGTCATTTTATTTAGATGTTACGTATTCACTATCTGAGGTAAATGGTATATGCACGGGTAAAGTGTTGACATATAAATAAACTACCTCTGTGTTGAGATTTGGTATGAAAGCATACTCCATATTCATCCATTCCATTAGCTATACTGTCGAATCATGACTACATATATTAAAAAAAATTAATAATAAAGTCTGATTTAATGGGGTCCTTTAACACACTAAAATAAATTTATTTATAGTGGTAAAAAAAGAAAAAAAATATTTGCAATATTATCATTAATTATTTGCATATACTATGAATTTGTTCATATAATGTTAACATATAGTTACTCCTAATTATTCAATCACATGTTGCCCTAATATGGCAACCCTCTTGCCTCCATGACGTCCCAAGTTCCCATTTCATGGTGGTTCTTCATCCCCCTTGACGTAGTAGTCTAATTGTATAATTTGCGATATTACTTCAGCCTATAACACATCATTTTGTGTTATAAATAAAATATGTTGATATTAATAACTCAATGTGTGTTTTTGGGGATAGCACAAAGTACCAATTTTCGCAAATGGCCCTACCGAGGGATGACTTTGTCCAATTATAGATTTGAATCAAGATGATAAAATCTTTGCTCCTCCATAGAAACCACCATCAAGTACCAATGTTCCCCTTCTTCCTTGATAGGAACATATATCTGCATATGGGAAGTTAATTGTGCGTTATGTTATTACTACATAAAAAATTTGTGTCCTAATCATGCAAAAATTCACACAATGCTATCTCGCATAGTTAAGGTTGGGGCTTGGTTTCATCTAATCTTTGCATAAATTGTGAGGAGGTCATCAGCTGTCTGTTCTTCAAACACGCCCTCCTTGATTGCATTGTCAAAATGATCCATGCATTATAATTCAAGTATTTGATATTTATAGGTGTGTTGGGAATAAAAATACAGGTTTTGATTTGATAAAGATATTCTCGACAGACGGTTGACATTCGACGAAGATAGGTAATTCGACGAAGATGGTTTTTCTGTGGTCGAATGATAACATTGAGGTATTCGACAAAGAAGTTTTTTCGACAGTTAGACGATGATCTAGTGTTATAGTCAGATGTTGGTTTTTTGTCGAAATATCTCAGTTGCTTTTCACTACAAGAATTTTACTAATTAGCTACGGAAAAATCCGTAGCTAATCCGTAGCTAATTCATAGCTAACTTGGTTAGCTACGGATTAGCTATGGATTAGCTACGGATTTTTCCGTAGTCAAATTTTGGTAGCTAATTAGCTACCAAAAATTTTTGTAGCTAATCTGTAGCTAAATTTTAAATTTTCGTAGCTATTCCGTAACTAATTTGTATCTAATTTTTGTTCAAAACTTCCTTTGTTTATGCAGCTAATTAGCTACGGAATATTTCGTAGCTAATTCCTTAGCTAATTTCCATAGCAAGTTTGTAGCAAATCTGTAGCAATTGTATTGCTAAATTCGTAGCAATTCCATAGCTATTCCCTAGCTAAAATCTGTAGCAATTTCGTAGCTATTTTCTAGCTAAAATCCATAGCAATTCCGCAGCAATTCCTAGCTAAAATCCATAGCTATTTTCTAGCTATTCTAAAGCTAATCCAAATTAATTTTAAAATGATAATTAGTGTATTTTAAAATTATACCTATATAAATATTTCAATCCAAATAGAAAAATCCAACAAATAAGTTTTGCAAAACAACAAAATATCATAATTGTATTAATAAATTCAAAACATGTTCTACAAAGAAAGTATAACTAATCTAAGTTAATTAATACAAATAATTCAAAACAAGTTAATCACATCATCAATAAACACAACTAATCAATCCAAGTGAGCCTCATCATCATCAACTTCATGATCCTCCTCAACTGCGTCGCCTTGTGATGGTGTCTGCGGCACAACACTTCCTACTTGGGAGCCAACATTCCTTAAGATGAGCTCCATTAACAGCTTCCTTTATTGCTTCCTATGTCGAAACAGCGTTGGAGGAACCACCAACCTATGAGGATGAAGCAAAGCTAGATCCATCAATGCCAATATCTAAGCTCTGACTCTTGCTTATAGACTAAAACATAATACATCAGAATTTCAAGAAAAAATATTAAAGATCTAGTGCCTCCAAGGGGTTTCTAAGATTGGAAGGTGCATTTATTAGATTTAATTCTGTTAATTAAGCAGCTTTTATGTGAGAATTATGGTCCAAGAAGAAGAAAACAAATATTAGTATGTTAATAGGTTTACAAGTCTAAAACTACTTCTCGTTTTCTCAAACTTAAACTACTTTATATTTCAAGAAATTTGATAGTGAGATTTACTATTTGAGTGTGAGGCAGGTTTGTCCTATGCATGCCTTCTCTGCACGGACAAAGTATTTATATATACACATAGTATGCACTTGAATTTTTAACACGAGAATCCAAACTAACAGAATTGTAGGGTGCAGTTCTTTCCATCCAAGGGTCACTCTTGAAATATTTTAATAGCTATTTCAGAACATGCATAACACCTATTTCTTTTTTCCCAATTCACAACTTATCCATAAAATTAATATAACTTTACAAGCCATACCAATATCAATTTAAAGTACTTTAAGGCCCTAGTACTATCTCATTTACTCATTTGAGTCATAAAGCCCTCAAAAATGCTTCCATTATTGCCCACAACCCTACTCCATATGGTTAAGGACCCAAGGTGTTGTGAACTTATTCACGTAGTTACCAAACATAGGGAATTAAAATTGGAGATAAACATGACAATAATAGTTTCAGACTTTCACTAGATAAACCTAGTTGTTCCTGTACCTCCCATCTTGTATACTAGGCATCTATCTTCACCCTTATGTCAGACAAGAGTTAGAAAAAGACATGGGCACAAGGGTTAAATTTAATAATAATTAAGCTTTAATGGGATTGAGATGAGTGTTGGAGCGGCTGACACCAAAAGAGGGGAGCCAGGAACTCTAAATCTGGAACATATATTTTATTAATTATGATCATGATTATATATTTAAGACAGTTCCCAAAGCTAAAGTGAAGATATGAGAGAATAAACTAATTAAATCCTCCCAACCCCGGGAAGCTATGAGTCCAACAGTAATGGAATTGGGTACCACAGGCACAACAACTGTAACTGTCGGTGTAATCTGGGTTTGCTTAATTCCAGGCCCATGTTTGTTGTTGTTGTTGTTGATCAGCTTTTTAAAGACCCTGCAAACAGAATACATTTCATCCTAATCCCAATAACACGATGTTTAAGCTTTTGTTATGCTCCTAAAGTTTGCAATAACATTAGTGTGGCTTCATCACTTATCTTATGACTGTTCACTAGAACTAGAATTAACCATGAAAATGCATTTTATGTATTCAATAAGAAGTGACCTATCTCAGCTTTGATCTTATTTTACTCAAGATAATAGCTTCTACAGACTTCACCTCAAAGACCAGCACAAGTAAATAACACAGCAACTAGTAATCAGCTAACTAGAATTTTATAGAAAGACATAGTAAGAATAGCAAATTAAACCTTAAGCTCCAGTATTCGTTGCAATTCCATGGGTGTGGCCTCAGGTAGCAATGCACGGCAAGTATCTGCTATAGAATCAACTAAAGAGAGTATAACCTAAAGATTGGCATTCACAAAAACTTGCATTAGAAGGAACTAAATAATTTTTACACATTAAATGTTTTTTTTACTAAGAAATGAACAATAAGAACAAAACTTCAAAAAGGCTTCAGCTTTGCTCATCTCACAGCTTACAAACTTTGAATAGCTACCAGCACCTGAAGTCTGTTTGTAGAGAATAAGCACTCTGTGAGTGTAATGAGACAAACCCCTGACAAGAACACAACAAATTGACAATCATATATGCAAAGAGAAGTATGTCATTTTCACTATATAGGTGACAAGGGCAAGTTCCTGAGGATTGTAAATTGGCAGCAGGTGATCTTTAGTCTAGAAAACACAATATGGTTCATTTCATTTTTTCATTGCACTTGATTTGATTCTAATATCAATTTCTAGTCTGGATAACTGTGTACTTTCCTTTAAAAATTTGATTATCGATAATCAAAGTGTAAGACCTACAGTAGTTGGCTATAAAAACAAGATCCCACATACCCACAAGGCCACAACATAACTCAAGTACTCAACTCAATGAAAGTTAGATCATGGCAGATATCTACTCAATGTTTTAGACACCTTGTTTTTGCTATTCATATTATTTCAATTCTTATTTTATCCATATCTTTATGAAGAAATCACTTCTTTCCCCCTGCAATCTCAATCTATTATTAAAACATGTCTGCTGCAGAAGGGGGTTTAACTCAATATAAAGAGTCTTTTTAAATCAAAATTTGACCCATTACATAATAAATAAGATAGGAATGCTCTGGTTAGGTGCATTATGTGAAATATTTTCTATGAAGTCAGATTGAACTTAAAAGAGAAAGCCAATAAATATAAGCAATTTATTCCAATGCCTCATGCAGATTGAATATGCCTTCTAAAACATGTTTTCTTCTTGAGAAAATTCTTGTAGAAAATATAAAAAGAAATAAACCTAACTTCTGGAAAAATATTTCTCATTCTTAGGTCTCTAACACATTTGGGAAACTGTAAATGCAGTATATTGCACAATAATGTAAGAAACTACAATGGATATGATTTGCAACCCACCTCTCCAAAAGGGAAAAAGACAATAATAATAATAATAATAAAGTAACTACATTTGAAGGGGACAAAAAAAAAAGAGAAAGTAATATTACACAAATATCCATATTTTTAATTCAAATAAATAAAAAAGAGTTCCTCTCTTGGGTGGAGAGGGGCAGCAAAGCATGAATCACTATCAAACATCGAATGAAATTTTGTACCATATCTTTCCTTCCATTGCCACCCTTCCTAATCTTGACTTCTGTTCTCCACCTAGGTGGTAAATCCTCCATGGTGGACTTCTCAACCGCACCCTAAAACAACACTCCAAAACTATGAAAACTACATATTGGAAAACATTTTTAATAAGATAACTCAACTTCCAAATTCTAATAATATTCAATAGACTAATCAGAAATTCATTCAATAATCAATATTATGAACAATAACTTTAAGAGGTGCAATACGCCTATTATCTTTTGACTGGATCAGTCGTTGCCTTGCTAATTACTTTTAGAACAAAAGCTTGGTTTAGATAATGGCATAGGATTAATATAAACAACACTGTAACACAATCAAACATCTCAGTTGGCGTGACCCTTATAAACATTATCATCATAGTGTCAAGTAAAGGCTCCAAAGGCCACATCCCCCTTTCCCCCACGCCCACCCCTTTTATTCTGAAAGAAGCACATCATCACATATTTAAAAAAATATAGTAAATTACACTAAATCCTGTCCAAGTTATTTTAAAAGACAATGCATTCCAAATTTGTCTCAACAATATGGCCTCTCTGTCTCTAAAAACTACTCCTAAGAAGAAGATCTGGTTTCTCTAACACAATTTCATCCCTTGCATGGCAGTGAATATATGATAAACCAAGTGTCTCTCGTGGTACATTTGAGCCTATAACAGAGAAGGAGAAGATTGCTTCAAGACATTCTAGTACAAGCAAGGATCTAGTGGAAACAGATGAATCAACTGAGCTTTCCTCCCAAAATCCAAATGACCAATCTGATATAGCTCCAACCAAACCTTCTCAGCTTCAAAGCCAGTGACACTGTTCATTTCCCCACCAAACCCAGAAACACTAATGCCCCTCAAATTCCCTTCCCTGTTCCTCTCCACCACACATCAACATCATCACCGTGCAACAAACATGGACAGGTTTAATTGTGGGTGACTCATACCTAAACGGGGAACAACTGCAGGTGGCTTACTGGTACAGAACAATTATCCTATTCTACACAACCATGTCAAAGCTGCACATTTTCCTATTCTACATATGGAACGACAAGCTAAAATAAGGATAAACAAGAAAAACATAAAAGGGGGAAGGCGGAATGTGAGATATGAAAACCCAGATTAGAAAACAAATTGAAACCCAAAAAAGGAGAAACCATAAATATGAAATATACATATATACCTCATGATATTGACACGAAAATGAGCTCTGAGCTCAACGAAGATGAACTTTGGGTGGCTCACGGTGGTTGTGTGGTGGCAGACGCGGTGTTACAGATCTAGCGGCTGGAGAGGCAGCGGTGGGTCTTTGGGTGGAAGACGGTGGATCTGGGAGAATGAGAGAGGAAAATGAGAGATAAGCTTGTGGAGGCAGATGGGAGAACGAGAGATGCTGATAAGGAATTTGAGATTGATATTGAGAATTCGAGATTTGGGAAAGTGGGAGGGATGGCGCTAAGCGCGCAGATAAGATATTAAAGAGGGGTGATTTGGTAAAAAAAATTCATTGTGTATTAGAAATTAGAAATTTAACTACGAAAATTTTTTATAGTTAATCCGTAGCTAATTACCTACGGATTAGCTACCGATTAAATTTCCTTAGCTAAATTTTGAATATAGAGAGAAAAAATTTTATCAAACAAATAACTACAGAATAGCTACAATTTAGCTACGAAATTTAGCTACAGAAATATTTTTGTAGTTAATTTGTAGCTAATTTAGCTACAGATTAGCTATGAACTAAAGTTTCCTAGCTAAATTTTGTAGCTAAATGGTAGCTATTCAGTAGCTATTTTGTAACTATTTACTTGATAAAATTTTTTCTTTGTTCATTAGAAATTTAGCTACGGAAATTTAATCGGTAGCTAATCTGTAACTAATCCGTAGCTAATTAGCTATGGATTAGCTATCAACAATTTTCGTAGCTAAATTTTAGCTTTCTTTCCATCCATTCGAAATTTAGCTACGGAAATTTAATCTGTAGTTAATCCGTAGCTAATTAACTACGGATTAGCTACCAAAAAATTCTGTAGCTAAATTTAGTAGCTAATTTATAAAATTCTTGTAGTGTTTAGTTATTTGCCTTGAATTCAACAGCCAGATGGTGATCCAAGTGGTGGCTCACTCTCAAATGGCCAAGGGATGGTTTCGTCGAAAATAAAGTTACCAATGCTATTGACGAAGGATGACATAGCTGCTCTCAGTTGAGCAAAATATTAGTATAAATAAGCATGATATAACTGCCATGAACGTGGTCAGTTTTTAGGAGTTAGTTATTTTTCATATTTTGCCTATAAATACTAGTATTCACGATGTACAAATGGTGGTTTTACTAGATATACAATCCTAACATTCACTCAAGCAAATTAACGGATTTGACTCCAAGTATGACTTCCATTTTCATTTCCAGCAATTTATATTAATGCAATGTCTTTTAAATTCTTTATTTTCAAGCTTTGTCCTTTAAATTTCTTTACTCTTTCTGCACTTTAAATTCATGCATTTTACGTTTTCTGCACTTTAAACTTACTGCACTTTTACATTTCCCGCATTTAAACTTTTTGCACTTTTATTTTCTGCATTTTAATCTTCAACACTTTACATTTCTACAATTTACTTTCTCTGCACTTTAAAATTTCTTTGCACTTTACATTTTTGCACGTTACTCATCAATTTCTTAAAAGTTTCTTTTCTAACGAGATTACCACATAACTCTGAACCCATATTTGTTTGATAAAATATATTTGTTTGTTGGAATTTGTCTTATACCAAATTCACCCGTAAACAAATTGGCACGTCCAGTGGGACGAGTTCAGAGTAACTCGGTAGTGTCACAAACCTCTTCATAAGAAGATGGTTTTATGCGTTTAAGAAGTGGAAAGTTGGTATTTTCTTGCCCTTCTCAAGATACGCAAACTATGAGTAACGCAAATAATCAGGCGTCGAATGCACTTTCAGTTGAAGTTGGTGTGCCACCTTCGACAGCCATTACTGCGTCACCTTTAACAACGGGTCCTGTGGTTGATATAATAGCGACTGGTACTCTTAGGAGTAACCCAGTGTTAGAACAAGTGGTGCTTGGAGTGACTCAGTCATCACCAAATCAACCAAGTAATCAAAGTGTAATGAACTCAAGTTCAAGGTTGGCACCACAATATGGTTTGCCACCAAATTATGTTCCTCCTATGATGGCACAAATGGGACTTGGTTCTACTTTGGCTAATACTATAGGTCAAACAGTAGCCTCCTCACAAGGCCAACCACAAATAAGTTCGGCTTTAGCAAGTTTTAATGGCCAAGGAATAGGAGTTGCAAGTTCAAGTAATCCAACTCCCTTTCGACAGGAGAGATTGAATTTGAGACCTGTATTTCCAAATATGTCGAGAGATATTCCTCAGAATATAACTGGGCCAACTGTGAATTCTTTGGCCAGTTTTCGACAACAAATGGATGAAAGCAACCATGACATGGTGCATATGTTCACTCAGCAAATGGGTGCTGTAATTACGCCAATCATGAAAAATACAAATAATGTTTGCAACGCATTGGCTCTTTAAATGGCAAGGCTAAACCAAGCCTTGGGAGTAGGTGATTTGACCAATGATAATATTCAGGGAGCCCAGCCTGGGGTAAATAGAGAAATGACCGCACCTCGGGCAAATGTGGGGCAAAATCAACAAAACTTAGCTCAACCAGGTCAAAATGATCAGCCTTGTTTGGAATATAGAAATGTCCATGTGCTCCGTCGAGGAAATAAAGATCAAATGGCCAGAAATGATATGGCCATGAGATTGCTTCGACCAAATCCTGGGGGGCACCAAATGGTTGAACAAAATGTAAACCAAATAGTAGAACAAGTGTTGAATAGATTTGGTTTTAACGTTGGCTATGCCAACCAGCCATATTTTGTATCAGCATTTCCTGAATGGGTCCAACAGGCAGAGTTGCCTAGAGGAGTTAAGATTCCAAAACTTTCCAAGTTTGCAGGAGAAAGTGGAGAATCGACCGTTGAACATATTGCACGGTTTACAATAGAGATGGGAGAGTTGGCCATTGTTGAAGGCCTTAAAATGAGATTCTTCCCAAGTTTCCTCACAAAAAATGCTTTTTCCTAGTTTTCGACATTGAGACCAAATTCAGTCCACTCTTGGGCTCAATTGGAAAGAAGCTTTCATGATCAATTTTTTAGAGGAGATTTGAAAGTGGGACTTACAGATCTTTTTAGCATCAAAAGGATGTATAATGAAACCGTGGATGACTATCTGGCTAGGTTTCGACAAATGAGGAGTAGATGTTTTACTCCTATACCAGAGGTCGAAATAGTAAAGGTAACTGTGGGTGGTTTAGATTATTATATAAGGAAGAAGTTAGTGAATCAACATTTAGTTGATCTTGCTTAATTAGGTGAAAAAGTTAGGCAAATAGAACAACTAAAAGTTGAAAAATTCAAAAAAAAAGATTTCTTAAAAGAGAAAAGGTGGCATTTGTCGGATTAAATATATCCGACAATGAGTTTGAAGGCAGCGATGATGAGTTCGAAGTTAACATTGCTGAACTTCAGAACGGTCCTCCTTATGTTTGTCAGGCATTACAACCTACTAGAAATAAGGAGAAAATGGGCTACGTTAATAGGAAAACATATTCATTCGACGTAACCAAAGCCGATAAGATTTTTGATTTGTTACTAAAAGATAAACAGATTAAACTGTCAGAAGGCCATAGGTTGTTAAAGTTAGATGAAATTAAAGACCAAAAATATTGTAAGTTTCAAAATAGTTTCGGTCATGTTACTAATGAATGTGTTCGTTTCAGAGACATAATTCAAAAAGCAATAATGGATGGGCGTCTGAAGTTTGCTGACAAGCTTAAAGCGGATATGAAAGTTGACATAGATTCGTTTCAGGATGAAGTATCTTGTGTTGATCAGCAAGTTCCTTTAAATGTTGGGATGCTCAACATAAGAAGGTTGCAAGAATTCAATGTGGATACAAAGGATGCAACCGACGTATATCCTAAGCCATGTGAGTCTCTTGAGACATTTCTTGAAAGAAAGAAAGAAGAGGGCAAGGTAAGGTTGTGCCCAAGGTGTAATGCGGTATATGATGAGCTTGCTACGAAGAAAGCTGCTGAAGAACAACTAAGTATCCAGCAGAGTAAGGAAAAAGTTCTCAACAGAAAAACCTGGAGACCACAGAAGACTTTTCATGCTCCAAGGCCAAAGCCAGTCTACATGCCTAGGCCTAACATGAATGGTTGGTTAGTCGAACCACAGGGGTTTGTGGAAAACAAAGCTCATCTCAGACCATTTAAGACTAGGGTGCCACCTGCTAATGTTGCCGTGAATAAGTGGATGAAGAATTCCGTAATGGATAGACATACGTATTTTCGACGGAATGTGTCTGCCAGGAGGAGTAATTTTCAAAGGGATCAACCTTTTTGGAATGAAGACTACAAGAATGGAAGGATCAATCTAGGAAAAACCTTAATTGGCCAAGATGAAGCAGGGCCATCAAAGGTTCTTCCAATGTCGAAGAGTAAGAAAAGGAGATTACAGAGATAAAGACAAGTGCAAAAGAGAAAAGATATGGCTGAAGGATTAGTGATCAAGGAGCAGCCTGCAGAAATAGGTTGTTTGGTGGGCAAAAAAAAACCAATGCTTGATCAGGATAAAGATGGTAGAAAGATAAAAAGTGTTGTTACCAAGGGATCATTCCCAGGGGAGCCGACAACAAATGTAGTTAGACGGCTTGATACTGATGATAAATCCCGACAAGAAAGATTGGAAAAAATAAGAAAGGGTAAGCAAGTTCGAAGGCCAATTCCAAATAAAACAAAGAGGAAATGGCCAATTGGATTGATAGCGGTAGAAAAAGAGGGAAGAAAGAACAGTTTACCAGTTGAAAAAGACAAGGAGTTGATTAGCTCGAATGCTGCAAACCCGACAATAGGAAGAGAGCAGATTAAGGACTCTGGAATTAGAAATAGTAATATTGAAGACTGGTCAAAAGAAGAAATCAGGAGAACTTTAGAAGACCCAGATCAAGATGTTGAGTGGAGGAAGAAAGTGCTCGACATAAGAAAAGAAAGAGAAAGATTGGCAAAACCTGATTGCCAAGATATAGACACAATGATTGATGAAGTTATTGAGGCCTTGAATGATCCAGAGGATCCTTTAGGCCTTGGTGATGAAGAGCAATTCGACATGGACATCAACTTGGAAAATAATCTAGATGATATCTTGACGGCTATGGATATTAATTTGTCGTCAGAAGATTACTTAAGGATTGGAAGGCATCTAAGTGAAGAGCTGTCTGACGATGAGAAATTCTTGAAGTCAATGAGTGTAATTTAGTTTCAGTGTTACCTGTAAATTTTGAAGAATATCACGAAATTGAGTATACTGGGGAGAATGACGAAGATTTTGATGACCTCGACGATCATTGGCTTCTTTTCCAAGACAATATGATCACAGTCTTTAATAATACAGTTCAGCTTGAAAAACCGACCGAAGATCAGAAGGCTTATTTACGACCGTTACACATCAAGGCTCTGTTGGAAGGAAAACCTACCAATAGAGTTTTGGTCGACGGGGGGGCAGCAATCAATTTAATCCCAAGGGCCATGATCAAAAAACTTGGGAAAAGTGAGTCAGATTTGATGTTGACAAACATGATAGTCACGGATTTCAGTGGAAAAACCTCCCCATCAGACAGAGTGGTGATGTTGAAAGTACAAGTCGGATCCGTTGCAAGGCCGACATTATTTATGGTAATTCCGACGAAGTCAAGTTACAATCTTTTGCTAGGAAGAGATTGGATTCATGCCATCGGAGCAATACCATCAATAGTTCATCAGAAGCTCATTCTTTGGAATGAAGATGATCAAGTTAAAGTAATAGAAGCAGATGATAGTCCTTGCTATCTCCAGCAACTTCATGTTGACTTCAGAATATATGCTCCAAGTGTTAAACCAGTAACAGCAAGTGGTGAAGTGATTAACAAAGACGCACTCGAAGTTTGCTTGAGGGATCAGTTTGGTGTACGACTGGTGAAGAAGGCTGAAGAAGATTGGCCAAGCACTAGTTATAAGTGTTAAGGATTATTCAAAAGAATTGTCGGCTTATTTAGCTGACAAAGCAGTATTCACTGCTGAAAACATGTTGTCAGATTGTGTAATTGATGACGGTCCTTTAGGATTTGAAAAAGGACTTGATGAAAAGCAAAGTGTGGAAGTGGAAGATCCTTTGGAAGAAATAAACCTGGGCACTGAAGCAGATAGAAGGCCCATCTTCGTGAGTTCGTTTCTGCCAAAGGATTTCAAAGAAAAGCTTGTCAAATTAATTATGGAATATAAAGATTGTTTTGCTTGGGATTATGATGAAATGCCTGGATTGAGTAGAGATCTTGTCGAGCATAGATTGCCTCTGAAAGAAGGATGCAGACCTGTTAGACAAGCCAATAGGAGATTTGCACCTTAGGTGATATTAAAGATAAAAGAAGAGGTTGAAAGATTGCTCAAAGCCAAATTCATCAGAACAACCAGGTATGTCGAATGGCTTTCTAATATTGTTCCTGTAGTTAAGAAAAATGGCAAGTTGAGAATATGTGTAAATTTCAGAAATTTGAACACTGCCACAACTAAAGATGAGTATCCTATGCCAATTGCGGATATGTTAGTTGATGTCGCATCTGGACATGAATTATTAAGTTTTATGGATGGCCATGCAGGTTATAATCAAATTTTTATAGCCGAGGAGGACGTGTCGAAAACTGCCTTCAAATTTCCAGGAGCTATTGGGACATTTGAATGGGTAGTCATGCCTTTCGGTTTAAAGAATGCAGGGGCCACTTATCAGAGAGCAATGAATACAATTTTCTATGATGTCATTGGAAAATTTATGGAAGTCTACATTGACGATGTCATTGTCAAGTCGGAAACGAAGGAAAGCCATTTGACAAACTTAAGGCAGGTATTCGACAGGATGAGGAAGCACAGCCTTAAGATGAATCCAGAAAAATGTGATTTTGGAGTGTCGGCTGCTAAATTCTTGGGTTTCTTAGTCCATAAAAAAGGTATGGAAGTGGACAAGAATAAAGCCAAGGCAATTTTGGAGGCCACACCACCGACAAACAAGAAAGAATTGCAATTTTTTTTAGGGAAAGTTAACTTCCTAAGAAGATTTATATCCAACTTGTCGGGAAGAACCAGAGTTTTTGCTCCATTGATCAAGTTGAAGGCTAAACAGGATTTTGTGTGGGAGCCCTGCCACCAAGAAGCCTTCGACCAGATAAAACAGTACTTGACAAAACCACCGATTATGATGCCTCCAGTGCCCCGTCGACCGTTCAAATTATATATATCAACATCTGAAGAAACTATAGGAAGTATGCTGGGTCAAGATGTACATGGCATCGAAAGAGCCGTGTATTATCTTATTCGAGTTTTAAATGATGTTGAGAGAAGATATAGTGCAATAGAGAAACTTTGTTTAGCATTGTATTTCTCATGTACTAAGCTTAAATATTACATGATGCCTTGTAATGTACTGCTTATGTCAAAAACTGATATAATAAAATATATGTTATCGAAACCAGTGTTAAATGGTCGTATTGGAAAATGGACAATTACTTTGTCAGAATTTTCTTTACAATATGTACTAATAAGAGCAGTAAAAGGCCAAGCAATTACTGACTTCTTGGCCGACCATCCTTGTTTGGATGTAGATAATGTAAATATTGTCGGTTTAAAACCTTTGTGTTTATATTTTGATGGTTCAAGGCATCAAAATAGAATTGGAGTAGGGATTTTAATTGTTTCCCCTCAAGGTACTCTAACTAAGTTCATGTTTGAACTTAAATATACCTGTTCTAACAATGAGGCTAAATATGAAGCCTTAATTGCCGGATTGGAGATATTAGTGGAAATGAAAGCACGTAATGTGCATATATTTGGTGATTCACAGTTGGTCGTTAAGCAACTTGCCCAAGAATATAAATGTGTTAGTGAAAATCTAATGAAATATTATATTATGGCAAGTTAATGAAACAATTCGACGAGGTAACTGTCGAACACATTTCCAGAAGTTTAAATAAAGAGGCTAATGAATTAGTACAAGTAGCCTCTGGTTATAGACTTTCATCCAAGGTTCTTACAAGTCTAATGGAAATAAGAGAAATTTTATATCCATTAGAGGAAAGAGATATATTACAAAATGACATTTCGACGATTAATGATTGGAGACAACTAATACTTGGTTATTTGGAAAATCCAAGTCAAGATGTGCATAGAAAGCTCAAGTATAGAGCATCGAAGTTTGTGTATTAGGGGGAGCCTTGTATAGAAAGTCTGTCGATGGAAATTTAGAAGTTTGCCTGAGTGAAGCAGAGGCTTATATTGCCTTGGCAGAAGTCCACGAAGGAATTTGTGGAGCTCATCAGGCAAGTGAAAAGATAAAATGGGTCCTTCGACGTCAAAGGTATTATTGGCCTTGTATAATGTTTGCCAAGTCTTGTGAAGAGTGTCAAAGACATGGCCATATACAAAATGTTCCTGCTAGTGAGTTACATGTTATAGTTAAACATTGGCCTTTCAGAGGGTGGGCCTTAGATTTAATTGGCCAAATTCATCCCGTCTCGTCGAAGGCACACAAGTATATTTTAGTAAGAGTCGATTACTTCACCAAATGGGTTGAGACTGTAGCCTTGAAGGATGTAACTCAGCAGGATGTAATTGACTTTATTGAAGATAATAAAGTTTGTCGGTTTGGAATACCACAAACTTTGACAACCGACTAAAGATCAGTATTCATTGGAAAGAAAGTTGTCGAATATGCCAGTTCAAGGAAAATTAAAATGCTCACGTCGACGCCATATTATGCTCAGGCGAATGGCCAAGTAGAGGCCATGAACAAAATAATCATAAATTTGATTAAAAAGCATATTGGTCGACAACCTAGAAATTGACATAATACCCTTAATCAAATTCTATGGGCATATAGAAATTCACCAAGAGAATCGACGGGCATTTCACCATATAAGTTAGTTTATAGTCATGATGCAGTATTATCAGTTGAGATTAATCTTCATTCCATTCAAATTCAAAAACAAGACGAGTTACCAATTGAACATTATTGGGACTTGATGTTTGATGAATTGAATGAATTAAGTGATGAAAGATTAGTAACTCTGGAAAACTTGATTCGACAGAAAGAAATGATTGTAAAGTTTTACGACAGTCGAGTTAAGTATAGATCTTTTAAGATTGATGACTTGGTTTGGACAGTCATTTTGCCCAAGGATAAGAGGTGTCGAAAATATGGAAAATGGTCTCCAAAGTGGGAAGGACCATTTAAAATTACTCAAGTATTTTCTGGGAATACTTATGCACTTGTCGAAGTTAATTCTGGTTTGAGGATTAAATCAATTAATGGCAAATATTTAAAGCCATATAAACCGACAATGTATGAAGTAAAGATAGAAATTGAGTAAAAATGAAATTGCATTCATACATTCGACAAATACAAATTACATACTGATGTTATATTTGGTTTAGATTGTCAAGGAAGATAACAGAGAAATAAACATATCCTAAATAAACCAGAAGCTTCTCACCAGCTGAATGTGTTCTGAATTAAGCTCGTAGGACCTGAGGAAGAGGAAGGAACAGACGACCCTTAACTTGTCCTGGACGAGATTTTGGTTGGTCATCTACTCCCTGATGAGTCATTTACATCATAACAACCGTGTTTCAGAAACACTGGGTTGTTACAATGCTTACTGAAGCTCATCAGAAATATTACGATTCTTACTGAAGTTCAAGTTGATCATCACCATTAATACAGAGCCCTTTTTTCATTTATCCCATTGAGAGAAGAAGAAATTATCTGAAGACATGGTGAAATGATGGAAAAGAAAAATCAGAATACGGATTTGAACTTCGGTGTTTGAGAAGAACACTATTTATAGAAGATTTCTGCAGAAGGAGTCATTACATGTTGCCTTGTAACTTTCATTATAATTAATTAAGTTAATTATGATGCACAGTTACGAGATACATTGAAAAGAAACTGAATAAAGAATGTTTAAAAGAGCAATAAATAAAAACGTGTTGGAAACATATCAAAAGGAATATTTATTAAGTATTGTCCTAGAAGGCCATACAAATCCCGTCGGATTATCAAACCGACGGTATAAAAGAACCAATACAGTTAAAACCTCTGCAAAACTTCCCAAGAGTCCTCCAAAGCTCGTTTATTGGCACAAGCTTTTTGATATTCTGGTTCAAGAGAATGTATGTCCGCCAATACAGCTTTGGTCTCGACAGCCCATTGTTTTGAGTTGTTAATGATGTTTTGCTGTCTTACATTCCTTTGTTGCAATGCCATGCTAAGTTTTTGTTTTCGACGACGAGTTTTTTCAAGTTTTTTCTCCAAATCTTCAATTTTTTTGTCAAGTTCTGCCTCCTTATTTTTTCCATCAATAAGATAACCTTTCAATTTGGTTATCTCATTCTTTGCGTCGGTCAGTTGCTTTAAAATCTTAGATTTTTCTTGAAGTTTTTTATCATAAGCAGGAATGACCTGACGAATAGTAGGCATGTTCAGAGATAAGTTTTGGAGAAAATCTTTGATAGTCGAAGGAAGAGCTCGATTCGTTGTTGGAAGTTGTTGAGAAATAGGTTCTAATTCAGCCACAATGGTCAGCATTCTTTCCTGGAGTGGTTGATCGAAACTTAATTGCTCAAAGGAGTAGGTGAAGGCATTTTTTAGCTCTGCCAAAAGCTCAGTAACATGAGAATCACTGGAATCTTGTCCAGGCTGGGTCGAAGAGCGAGCTGATTGTGGAGAACTTCTATGGCTACCTGACAGCATAGATATCAATTCATCCAAATCTACCTCCATATCTTCAGCATTTTTTGGCTCTATGACAATAGAATGAATTTTAGATGACGGAGGTAGATTGGAAGGTGCAATTTCAGCTAAGAGAGCATTCATGTCGAATTCTTCAGAAGCAATTTCGACAGGATTGTCTTTATTTATTTGGGAAGAACTAGCACCCTGAATTTCTGTCGGGAGAGGCAAGAAAACAGTTGGTATTTCAGGAGCTTGGAAAAATTGATCCTCTGGAGAGATAGTTTCATTGCCTTGTCCAGTAGGATTGTCAGGAGCGATAAGATCTATCAGTTGCTGTAGAAAATAAAAGTGACATCAAGATAAGAAAAATCTTAGAATTTTTTTTTTAAGACTTGGAAGATCTTACCTCAAAGGCGGTTCTTCTTTGAATTGGATCCTCGGCGTTCAATTTGGTGATAGGTCCCGAAGGACTTTCAAAGCAATTTGTTCGGTCTGGATCCCGAAATAGAAAAGATCACATTATTAAATGAAGTCTTGAGTTTCCAATTAGGAAAAAATTGTGTCGGTTAACATTTACCTTAGGAGGAACAGAAGTAGTTTCTGCCTCAAGTTCAGTAGGTTTCAAGCTAAAACTTGAGGATTTAGTCTTTTTCTTCTTCTTCTGCAAAGGTAAAATAAGATGAGAATTTACCAAGGTATAAAAAAAAATAAAAGAAATTATACCTTCAAAGGATTTTCAGAAGATGTGCTTGGAGATTCAATGATTTCGACAGAAGAAGTAGGAGTTAAGCCACCAACCTGTAATTGATAAAAGGTTTAATTTTGACAAATTGAAATTAAATTCTAAAAGGTTGGTTAAAAGAAAATATACCTTGCAAGTTTTTGCCTTAGAAGGCTTGGCAGCAGCTTTGGGTTTAGCAGGGCTTTTCGGTGATGTCGCTCTAGTTGTTTTAGTTTTTTGAGCCTTTGGGATAGGAGGGTTTTGAGTTTTCTTGCCTTTTCTTTTCTTTAAGGCAGAAGTTTCTGTTTCTTCTTCTTCTCCTTCTCCTGATTGCTTATACTCCAAAGGTCTTTTTAAAGGAGTAGCTAGAGAGAAAAGAAAGAAAAGTAATTAGTTGATGAAATAAGGAATTGATTTCAGAATCGAAAGAAGTACCTTCAAGCAATTTAGTGATGACTCGGGTATCTTTGACAAATTGTTCACACGAGGAAGCAAACCGACAGGTAAAAGTAACTTCCGGAGTTCTTGTAAGAAAGATGTTACTCGCAGAAAAGACTCTATCAGAAGTAAGGAAGTTACCAGCCTTGGTGGGCTTGCCTGGGACTTCATCGGCCAAACCAAAACGGGCACAAGGAAGAGGCACTAGTTTTGGAAAAGGGACTTGAAAAGGTTCAAGTCGTGCCAAAGGGTTTTTTATGGAAACCGCAATAAAATTAATGGAGCATTTCTCTTTGTGCATTTGCTATTGTTTGGCCAGGACTTCTTCACAGTGTCGAACAATTGTGCCAGGATACCTGTAGTCCCATTTGATCTTATAATATTTCTCAAAAGCTCTAATATCTTGAATATGTTTACCTTTGGTTTTTGTTGAAGGCTCTTGACCCTGCACAGGAACGAGTCGTTTAGTTATTCGGCTTCGACAAACATCAATATCGATATGGTAAGGGCTATAGTATGTAGTCCACCATTCAACAAAATCTGGAGTAACTCCTCTATAGGGTGTGAAAGGAGAAATCAAAAAATGTTGTTTGCGTCTCTCGTTTTTCATAGCCACCCGTACAAGATCTGACATGTCATGTAAGTAGCCATTAACAAAGTGTTCTTTGGCTTTTGGAGAGAATGGAGTGGGAATGGCTTGACAGAATCCCAGTTGACGAGCCATTGAATGTGGCAGGTGCAATTCTAAAAGATTGTCCGTCGAACCAGGAAGGCCAACAATTAACACTTGCCGACAAAGAAAATTTGACCAAATGGAAAGATTGTCGGCTTGAATAGAAGGGTTGTCAGAAATAAGTGGTCGAGTAAACCACTCTGGACCGACGGAGTGGTCAGCGAAGGGTGCAAAATAAATGTCTTCAGTATTGAAGGAAATAGAATGGAAAATGTTAAAAAAGTGCATAAAATTCTCTGAGTGATGCTTGTGGATTTTTTCATGTTTGAAATGGCAAAGTCTAATGCCATAAGTAGCAGAAGAAATTGTTAAAGGAGAAGTGTCGACTAGATAGTCTCCAAGAATGGCATTTAGCCAGAGTTGCAGCAACCATATGGGGCCACCAGCATTAGTTTTCTTTGTTTGTGACCTAATGCTTTGTACAATATCGCCAATACCAAAGTAAAGATTGGCAAGAAGGAACTGACCAAAAGCCAATTCTTGACCTTCATGAAGAAGATTGGCGAGGTGAAGGTAAGATTTTGACACCTGAACTGATTTAGTACAGAGAGCATAGGCCGACAACCAGAGAAGGAGAAAAGCCACATGTTCTTCGTCGGACACAGGGCCATCTGATGAAGAATAGAAATTGACAAAATTTGAAAAAGAAGTTGGGGCTTTTGAATAAACGTCTATGACGTTCAAGGGGAGAAGGATAGGAGTTATGACTTTCCCATCTGGTCGAAGACCAGTTATGGCAGCCACGTCGAAAAGCATTGGTCCCATCATGCCATAAGGGAAATGAAAGGAATTGGTGGTTTTGTTCCAAAAGAAAAAAGATGCACCCAACATACATGAATCCATTTTCATGGGATAACGTGAAAGTTGGATACAATCAAATATACCTAATTTCCTCCATGAAGTTTCTTTAGAGGCTTGGACTCTATCAAGCCAATCAAGATACCCATTGATTTGGCCAGGTGGGGTTCTAAAAAGCCTTTCAGATTTGTTAAAATAACTGATGGGGATGAAAGGAAGAGAAGTCAAAATACATTCTTCTTTTAGATTTTTGCAAGGAAAAAAGCTTTGAATTTCTTTGGTGATAAGTTCTTTGGGCAGAACTGGGCCCAAGAAAGCAGCTGGAGGATCTAAAGAAAGTGAAAGGTCGTTGATAGGAAGGATTACCTTGGAAAGATTCCACAGTTCAGATTTCTCTAGAACTGGGTCTTGAACAATGGCGTGGCTGCCCAAATCTACTGATGGTTCATTAACAGATTGAGAATGAGAAGCCATTGTAGAAAAAAGAAGCTTTTGCAGAAAAGACGCGTGAAAATAAGGTGAAGGAAGATGAACAGTAGAAGATGGAGTAAAAGTGGTGTGTATCTATGAAATTTAAAGAAGTGATGAATAGTATAGAAGGTAAGAGGACGTGTGATATTCGTAAAAAGCTATTTTTTCAAAAAGGGATAAATATCATCCCTATTTATTAGGAAGAAACGGCTATTTAATGTTTGAAATGATAAGTAGCAGTTGTGGTTTTCAAAAAAATCCATGGAAGATTTTATTAGATTTTTGAAAACCAAATAAAAAATGATTCCGAAAAATATTTTTTGATAAGGTCTTGACGTCGGATTGGAACTAGAAGATAAGATTAAAATTTATCTTTCTTCCAGTAACGTCGAAAGAAAAATTTTGGGGGGCATTTGTTGGGAATAAAAATACAGGTTTTGATTTGATAAAGATATTCTCGACAGACGGTTGACATTCAACGAAAATAGGTAATTTGACGAAGATGGTTTTTCTGTGGTCGAATGATAACATTGAGGTATTCGACAAAGAAGTTTTTTCGATAGTTAGACGACACTACAAGAAAAAATGAGATTTGCGAAGGATAAATCCGCCGCAAATCACTGAAAATCCGCCGCAAATTAACAATTTGCGGTGGATTTGCGGCGGATTTGGGTCCGCCGCAAATATGCTCGATGCAAATTAGTTTGCGGCGGATTTTTATTTTCACCGCAAATTTGCGGCGGAACCGCAAAACTCTCCGGTCACATGTCGGCATAGTTGCCGGAAAAGGACTAATTTGCGGTGGTTTTTTTCGCCGGCAATTTGCGGCGGATTTTTTCGCCGGTAATTTGCGGCGGATTTTTCTGTCGCTAATTTGCGGCAGATTTTGCGGTGGATATTTCCTCCGCAAAATCCGTCGCAAATTTTTTTGAATATTAAAAAAAATTAAATTGAATATTCAAAATCCACAATATAAAATAAACATTTAATCAACCTGTCAGAATCCACACATACATGAATTTCAACTTGTCAATGCATTTAATCAATCCATAAAACAAACATAACAAATCGCATACAAAGTTTGTTCAAATACAAAGTTTAATAATCCTCATTATCATTGTCATCTTCATCATGATCATCTTCACTATTCTGATTATCTTCTTCTGTTAGTTGTAGTTGTTGGCTTGGTTGAGTGCCAACGGCTTGTACATATGATTTCAGCTCCTTAATCATTTGATTCTGTTGACGCTGGTATTGTTCAAATCGCATTTTCCACTCTGCCTCACGTTGTTGGCTTTGCTGCTCCATTTGCTGTTGAATCTGCTGAACACGATCCAACATCTCCTGCTGCAACTGCTCCTTAACTTGGTTAATATATGTAAACATCAATTCATCAATCCAAACAACTAGTATTCTCCACTAATGTGGTCAATTTAGAAAGCCAACCGTCGCAAAAGTGTTCTCCAATAAAAGTCCAAATCCTATGCATACATTATACCAAGCCTAACTTTTAACAAAAGACTAAGCAAAAGCAATGCAGGTTAATTAACACCAATCAAAAAGAAGAAAGGGTGAATCAAAGAGTAGATCAAACCTGTTGGAGACTGTCACACCACACCAGTTGGAGATCTCCTCCTCAAGGTGTCACAAAATGCAACGTGATGCTAGCTTTAACAAAAACACAAACTGGATTTATACAAAGTCTTCAATGCCTTCTTTCGCTCCTGCTTTGATCATATACTTGATTTACCATGAAAATAAGAAGTTGGGGTGAGAATTTAAAATTCTCAATAATATATTTATACAACATAATCTCATAATAAATCCAATTACTGTATATAAAACAAGTTACTTAATTATTAAATAGAAAAGTGGCATAAGTCAAAACAATTCATCAATTAATCTTTAAACTTATCTATTAGGATAATAATTGATTTATATGCATCACGAATACACTTTATTAAACACTCTTACTAAGGTCTCATCACACTTATAAATGCATACAAGAAAGGTCCCCACAATTAGGAAAGCTAGTTTTTCCCAAAACAATATTTTGGCATTTTTCTCAATTTCAACCCTTGACCTTTGCTCACTAAAATGAGCATAACTTGAGCTACATATGTCGAAATGAGGTGAATTAGGTGTCCTTGGAAAGCTAAGAGAAAGAGCTATAACTTTCATGAAGAGCACAAAAGCTAATTCTTATTATATCTTAAGACACGGGCCGTGTTTTTTGACACGGCCCGTGTTGTTTGACACGGGGTGGGCCGTGTCCTACTCTGTTCTGCACTTTTCCACTATATTTGCACTGGCAGAGAGGGACACGGCCCACCCCGTGTATTCGGACACGGGCCGTGTTACTGGGACAGAAGTCGTGCAGAACCGTCATTACGGTTCCATTGGCCAAAATCTTGGATTTTGGCCACTCCAATCCAGTTTCTAGGTGAGTTTAAGTCCCAAACAAGTTCACAAACATGAAGGGAACATAAAACACTAAAAGATTTCACTAAAAATAGATCAAAACACTACAAATCTCATCCTTGGTTATTGAAAACCTAAAACTCCAAATTCTCATTTCAAATGGAAATCAAGGTATACAAGTAATGAAAAACTGTTCTCATGCCTCTAGCAAACCAAATCATGTTATTCTCAAGTTTTCTAACAAGATTCAAGCCAAAACAAGTAAAAACAACTCAAAACCCCAATTCACACATCAAGTCACAACTCAAAAACAAGATGAAAAGAATAGGAAAATGAGTCAAGAACAAGGTTTTCCCCTACCTCAAGGTCTTGAAGATGACGAAGGTTGCTCATGGAAGCTCTTGTCTTGAAAGGGGAAGTGAGAAAGGAGAAGGGAGAGAGGAATAGAGAAAGAATGCCAGAAAAATGAAAATGGGAGAAGGAAGAAGATGAAGTAGATTTATTTATTTGCGGCGGATTTTTTGCGACGGAAAAATCTGCGCAAATGTATTTTTGAATTGCGGCATAATTTGCGGCGGATTTTTCTGCATTGCGAGAATATTTTAATATTTGATTTAGAATTTTTTATTATACATATCAATTTTTATGCGATTTTTCCGTCGCAAATTGAAATTTAGATTTGCGGCGGATTTTGCGGCGGATTATTTAAATATTTTTTTAAAATTTTCATTATACTGAATTAATTGCAGCGGAATTTGCGGCCGATTTATCCGCCGCAAATTTTTTTATCCAAAAAAATTATATTTTACGCTAGAAAAGACACCGGAGATTTGCGGCGGATATTTCCGCCGCAATATTTTTTTTTGGTGAAGAAAAATCCGCCGTAAAATCCGTCGCAAATTTATCCGTCGCAACATCCGCCGCAACATCCGCCGCAAATGTTTTTTATTGTTATTTTTTAAATTTAAAAATAAATTTCTATTTTATTTAATAATTTGCGGCGAAAATATCCGCCGCAAAACTTTTTTCATAAAAAAAAAACTTTTTACGGTGACTTTTTAGCCGGAAAAAAATTGGGGAGGAAAAATCCGCCGCAAAATTCGCCGCAAAAGGATCCGCCGCAAATTTGAGACGGATTATAATCCGCCGCAAATATGCCTCCATTTGCGACGGATTCGAATCCGCCGCAAAAAATCTGCCGTAAAAACGTATTTTTCTAGTAGTGCGATGATCTAGTGTTATAGTCAGATGTTAGTTTTTTGTCAAAATATCTCAGTTGCTTTTAGTTATTCGCCTTGAATTCAATAGCCAGATGGTGATCCAAGTGGTGGCTCACTCTCAAATGGCCAAGGGATGGTTTCCTCGAAAATAAAGTTACCAATGCTATTGACGAAAGATGACATAGCTGCTCTCAGTTGAGCAAAATATTAGTATAGATAAGCATGATATAACTGCCATGAACGTGGTCAGTTTTTAGGAGTTAGTTATTTTTCATATTTTGCCTATAAATACTAGTATTCACGATGTACAAATGATAGTTTTACTGGATATACAATTCTAACATCTCACTCAAGCAGATTAACGGATTTGACTCCAAGTATGACTTCCATTTTCATTTCCAGCAATTTATATTAATGCAATGTCTTTTAAATTCTTTATTTTCAAGCTTTGTCCTTTAAATTTCTTTACTCTTTCTGCACTTTAAATTCATGCATTTTACGTTTTCTGCACTTTAAACTTATTGTACTTTTATATTTCCCGCATTTAAACTTTCTGCACTTTTATTTTCTGCATTTTAATCTTCAACACTTTACATTTCTGTAATTTACTTTCTCTGCACTTTAAAATTTCTTTGCACTTTATATTTTTGCACGTTACTCATCAATTTCTTAAAAGTTTCTTTTCTAACGAGATTACCACATAACTCTGAACCCATATTCGTTTGATAAAATATATTTGTTTGTTAGAATTTGTCTCATATCAAATTCACCCGTAAACAAGGTGATCACATAATATGAAGGTGCACAAATGACCAATTATTCATACCGCAAATGAGGGGGCAAGGACCAAATAGTTGTGGTAGTGATGTGCTGTTGAAGCCATGTTGCTTTCAAGGCCATCGTGAAAATCATCTGATGTAAGAAATACGTGTTGCTTAGTATGTCATAATCCAAACATATAATTTTTTATAATAAATTCATATTTGTATTTTATTTATATTCACCTGGTCCACGATACTCATGCCAAGACACATACAATCAAAGTCCTCTCTTGTAGCAGTTGTTTTACAATTTTTGAATAAAACTTCACTGAAATCATGTGTAAGCTTAATTAGCATAATTTTCCTCTAATTTATTTACTTTTTTTCACAATGTGTGACATTTGAAAAAAGATGTCTGGCTCACCTTGGGTCACAATCAGTAGAAAAAAATATATATATAAGCACTGTAAACAATCTTGATGCTGGTGAAGTTCGTGTCAGTTGTAAGGGGAACTTTTTATTGATGGTCTATTACATTTAAAATCATGTCAAATATTAATATTAATAAGAAACATTTGAGCTTGAAAAATATAATTTAACAATATGTGCCAGTGGCATCTACATGTGTCTAATAAAAAATCTGCTAATTTAGTGAGAATGATACTTAAATAACATAATTAAATGGGATGTGGGTTTGGTTTTGGAATTGGATTTACCTGGTACAATAGATGGCCCATTCCTTTGTGATTTGGGTGTCTAGTATTGTAAGATGGGGCTTTCCCTTTACATTGTTGGACCTTGGTGTAACACATATTGTTAAAGTATATTAGTGTTAGTTAGGTTAGTTGTTATTTTACATTCTATATAAGTCATATTCTAAGCTTGTTATACTCACTTTTCTTTATTCAGTAAATTTAGTTTCTTACTTTTTTTGTCAATTCTCTCTACTTTCTCTCAATTCACTCAAATTTCTTTTTTTCCCACCATGTTTTTCAACATGGTATCAGAGAGATATCACCCACCTTGAATTCATTCATTCCTCTGCAATAGCTAATAGATTTTTTTTTCTTTTCGTTTTCTATTTTCTTAATTTCTAAACACTTTTCCTTCCTCCTCGTCTCTGTTCATTCTTCTATTTTTTTTAATTTTCCTAGCAAATTTTTTTCTCTGAGCTTCAAGTTTGTTGATCTATGGTGATCTAAAGCTCTCGTCCTCTCCACGGATCAATCTTCTATGTCTTTCGACGATCTGGTTTTGGTAGATCTATGGTAGATCTGTTCCGTTCGAGATCTGTCTTGCTCAGTTTGTCGTGTTTTCGGTGATGAAGTTTCAAATCGCGCTTCGTTCAACATTTATGACAATTGGAGATGGTTTTGGTCTTGGCTCTGGTTTATCCAGCAATGATGACCGGTTTCAGATTGCTGCCCTCGCCTCCATTTTTAGGTTCTTGCGGCCCACTATTAAGCAACCAGTGATGAACGTTCTTGACATCGATGGTTATTTCAGATGCATTCTTGGTGGTAGTTTTGTGGTTTGACACCAGTGGTGCTTGTTTCTAGTTTTGTTGGTTTTGGCCTCCATGGCTTCCGCTCACAAAGCTCTTTAGGTTGCATACTCTTTCGTTTTCGATCTGTTTCTTTGGTGCGATGATGCTTCTTGTTTCTTTTGTTATTCCATTGATGGTTCTTAACCATGGTTGAGCATGGGATTGGTTGCTCTTGATCTTGTGGTTGCAACTAAGGTGTTTGACAAAATTCCTCATATGTGTTTTTAGTTGTTTACTCAACTTTTGGTTACGTGTGCACCGATGTGTGCATTTTTTGCCATTGGCACCAGATTTGCTTAAAGCTGTGTTATTCATTTTTTTTTCGACTTCCTTGGAGCCGCAGTTGCCCTTGTCTTCTCCTGTATGGGAGCTGCCTATGGCACCGCAAAGAGTGGCGTGGGTGTGGCCTCCATGAGTGTGATGAGACCCGAGCTGGTGATGAAATCGATTGTTCCTATTGTTATAGCTGGAGTTTTGGGTATTTATAGCCTTATTATTGCTATTATAATCAGTACCGACATTAATCTAAAGGCCAACTCTTATTACCTCTTTGATAGTTATGCACTTCTCTCCTCTGGTCTTGTCTGTGGCTTGGCTGGCCTCTCTGCTCGCATGGCTATTGGTATCGTTGGTGATGCTGGCGTTAGAGCCAACGCACAACAGCCAAAACTTTTTGTTGGAATGATTCTCATCCTTATATTTGTTGAACTAGTTCTTGCGTTCTGGTTTGACTGATGCTTTCACAGTAGTTCTCGATGGATCCATCTCTTCAATGGTGTTTTTCTTCCAACAGCTATAGTGCTCTAAGATTGAGATCCAGAGTCTTCAGTGTTTGTTTCTCTGATGAAGACTCTAAGATTGTTGAGTAACTTTGTGATGTCACATTTTGATGATTTTAGCCTTGAAGTGGCTTTGATTTGTGTCTGCCTTTGGTGGTTAAGCATGAAGATGAGCTTCTGTCCTTGGTGGTTAAGCTTTGCCTAATATGGCTTTGATTTTGCTTCTGCTAAGTGGTTAAGCATTGGAGTTAGCTTCTACTTGAGCGGTTAAGCATTGGAATTTCTTGATGTTTAGAGGCTCATAGTGCCCAGATTTTGAGTGACTTTTTCAATGTTATTCCAACAAATTAACTCTTTTCAAATACAGTTTCAACTTCACTTGGGATGAGCGTCGTGGAGATGCCAGAAATAGAGCATACTTCTACGAAACTTGACATAGTTCTTTCAATTTTTTTTTTAGATACAAAACTTGTATTTTGTGATTAGTTTGCTTTATATTTTGCTTGCTCAATAGCATTGTATTGTTGATCCCAAGCTGGGAATGCTAGTATACCACTCCCAGCTTGCTTGCCGGGGGGTGTTAAAGTATATTGGTGTTAGTTAGGTTAGTTACTATTTTACATTCTATATAAGCCATATTCTAGACTTGTTATACTCACTTTTCTTTATTCAGTAAATTTAGTTTCTTACTTTTTTGTCAATTCTCTCTATTTTCTCTCAACTCTCTCAACTTTCTTTTTTTCCCACCATGTTTTTCAACACATATCGTAGTATCCACATTACTTTATGAGGAATTTGTAGAACACTCCAGCCTTTGCATCTTATGGGTTCGTGGATCGGGGGAGGGTGTGTGAAACAACTTTCTTCCCAACCCAGCCACCTTGACAGAGCCTAATCCACCTTCGTGTCCCTGTTTGAATGTCCAAAGTAAGGTCAATAACTATCAAAGTGACGAATTAATCTTCAAATAGATCAATTGCATTATAATTTGTATATTATAGGATAAGATAAGACGCAACTATACAATCGTATTAGTCAAGTTATGTCTGAATCGGGCTTTGATTACACAATATGCCTATTTTAGATGTGGAATGCAAATTGGGTTAAGGTTTCAATGGTTTCGTTAGATGAGCCTAAAAAAAATCAAACCCACTATGTGATTCAAAACCCTTTTAGTTTCTGGTGATAGTAGTCACAATAAAAATCTTCTAGGCCTTTAGACCGGCCCATTTACAGTCTCATGAGATGGTTTATTGATTGTACACTCAGTCTGTGTAATAACATGCAACAAATAATTTAGATTCAATAACGTTATGTGCCTTTTTTTTTTCATCAAACAATATTGATAAGTTAGTAAACTATTTTTATCTATTAAATAGTGTATGTTAATATGATGCTTCACAATACTTGGTTGATAATATTTTTGGATAAAGGCTTGCGGTAGTTACTGTAATGTGTTTGTGTTGACCAAAATCCCTCCCTTTTAAGGATAGGATATTTTCCATTCGATGGATTTTCATGTTGTGTTCATGTGTCTGTGGAATCATGGGCTTCTTGGACATCTTTGGGGTGGTCATTTCAAAGTCTTGTGGCAGCATTCATGACAAGACTGTGCCATGTCAGCCTGGACTGATACACTATGCGACCATGGTCTGCAAGTGCTCAGTGCTGCTCTGGATCTCTATAAGCTATTATACTACCACATATGTATAATGGAGTATGCTCACAACAGGGTCATTTGGTATGCTCGAACATTCCAATAGGAGGTGGTTCAAGTAAATCAAGAGAGACATTCAGGTCAAGTTCTAACGCAGAGGCCTTATTGAATGGTGTCATCCCTTCTTCAATATGTTGTAGTTTAGCTTAATCTCCTATATGATTATTTCATACCACTAATTGAACACACTTTTTCTGACAGGGAAATTTAAGGCATTAGCCAGTGCTAAAGATTTTGCTGAGGCGTCCCTAAATAAAACCTTTGTTGAAAGAATGACGGAGTTTGACATCAAAGGACCACTAGTAATATTTGTTGCTTCATTTATCACTCGAATTCTAGCGTTATAAAAGATTTAAATTATCCTAACAAGAGCCTTGTATTTCTGCATTCAAGCAAGTACCAATCAAGTTTGTAACCCATACGTTGAAGGAAGAGATTGAACCATGGAAGGTAACTAATGGCTAGAACACATGGCAAATCAAATGGATCAAACACCATACTGGATATGCGAATCCATGTTTCAGATATGGGTGAAGGGAATTCACAAGGGAATTGGGCCTTGAACTTGGAGAAGTGGTTGTATTTGAGTTGATTAGTGTTCTTTATCGAGATATCAAGGTGTTTATGAGTAAATTTGGTTAAGACGAAATCTAACAAACAAATATATATTTTCAGTCAAACGTGGATTTCGAGTTATGTGGAATCTCATTTAGTAAAATGGTTTTAAAACAAACAATAGAAATTTATAAAGCTTAAAGTAAGAAACACAAAATAAACAGAAAATTTAGTAAAGAAAAATTTAAAAAGTTTAAAAGAAAGTAAGAAAACTAGTACATAAAATTATAGTGCAGAATTTAAACAGAAAGTAGTAAAAGAAAGCGTGTAAAAGTGCAATAAAATATAAAGAAATTTAAAAAATAAGACTGAAAAGTAAAAGAATTTAAAAGAACATTGCACTAAATTAAATGACTTGAAATGAAAAAGAAATGCATACTTGGATCAAATCCGTTAATATGCTCGAGTGAGATTTTAAGATTGTGTATCAGTAAATAACCTCCCTTTTTTACATTATGAATACTAATATTTATAGGCAAATTATAAAAATAACTGACTTCTAGGAATTTGACACGTATATGGCAGTTATGCCACTAATATTTCTCCAATCTTTCGACAAAACCAACTCTTGATCATTTAAACATTCTTCGTCGGTTCAATCACTTGGGAAATGCAACCATGTCGGATTAATCACTTGTCTGACATCAATATCCAGTTGCTGCATTAGATCTTCCAACCATTCAGCACTTCCGTCGACTCAACACTTAGAAGATTCTTCCAACATCATCATCCAACCGTCGAATTGCCAATTTGTTTATTTTCACCCCCAACAGATGTCCCTCAAAATTTTTCTTTCGACACTAACAGGAGAAAGATAAATTTTAATCCAATCTCGACTATAACATTTTTAATCAAAGTCCTTTCAAATGGAGTTGTTTTTTTTTAAAAAAAATCTAGTAAAATCTTCCGTAAATATCCAAACGATCACAACTAAACTTATCATTACAAATATTAAATGGTCGTTCCTAATAAATAGGGACCACAATTACCCCTATTTTCGCAAAAAACAACTTTTCAAATTCACACGCCTTTTCATTGTTCATCATCTTCAACTTTTCTTTACTGTTCATCACCTTTAACCTCACTTTTGCACATCTTCTCTACAAATCTCTACCTCTTTTCATGGCTTCCAGCTCTCAATCTCCTAATGCACCAACAGTGGACTTAGGAAATCATGCTATTGTTCAAGACCCAACTCTGCAGAAATCCAACCTTTGGCACCTCTGGAAGCTAATTCTCCCCATCAATGATTCTCTACTTTCTTTAGACCCTCCGGCTGCTTTCTTAGGCCCAGTTTTATCCAAGGAATTCATTACCGATGAAATACACTCCTTCTTTCCTTGTAAGAATTCTCAAGCTATCTTGTTTTCCCTTCTTTCCATCCCTATCAGTTATTTCAGCAAGTCTGAAAAGAAGTTCAGAACTCCCCCTACCCATATTAATGGGTATCTTGAGTGGCTTGATAGAGTTCAAGCCTCTAAAGAAGGTTTATGGAGGGAAATAGGTATCTTCGATTGTATCCAACTTTTCCGTTATTCCATAAATGGACTCTTGCATGATGGGTGCCTCGTTTTTCTTTTGGAACAAAACCACCAATTCTTTTCAATTTCCTTATGGCATGATGGGTCATACACTTTTTGATGTAGCTGCCATAACTGGACTTCGACTAGATGGGGAAATTATCACACCTGTCATTCAACCATCAAACATTATTAATGTTTACTTAAAAGCGCCAACTTCTTTTTCAAACTTCATCAACTTCTACCTTCCTGAATTAGGTCCTGTAACTGACGAAGAACATGTAGCTTTCCTTCTTCTCTAGTTATCAGTTTATGCTTTAGGATCTAGGTCGGTTCAGATATCTAAATCTTTTCTTCAGCTTGCTAACCTTCTTCATGAAGGTTGACAATTAGCTCTTGGTCAATTTCTCCTTGCTAACCTCTACTTGAACATAGGTGAAATTGTCCAAAGCATTAGATCTCAGGTGAAGAAAACCAACTCTGATGGCCCAATGTGGCTACTCCAGCTTTGGTTGAATGCCATATTAGGAGACTTTTTGGTCAACACTTCTCCCTCGACAATTTCTCTTACTACATATGGCATAAAACTTTGCCATGTAAAACACGAAAAGTTCATAAACAAAACTTAGAAAACTTCATGCACTTCTTCAGTATTTTTCATTCCATCTCCTTTAATACTGAAGACATATATTTTGCTCCCTTCGCTGACCGTTCCCTTGGTCCTGAGTGGTTCACTCGACTAATTCTTTCCAATGGCCCTTCTACTCAAGCTGACAATATTTTTATTTAGTTCAATTTTCTCTGTCGACAAATTCTGGTTGCTAGTCTTCCCGGTTGGACAGACAAATCCTTAGAAATGTGTCTACCAAACATGGTAGCTCAATAACTGGGATTTTGTCAAGCCATTCCAGCACCATTTTCGTAAAAAGCGAAAGAACATCTCATCAACAGCCATTTGCAAAGCATGTCGGATCTTGTACGAGTGGCTTCGAGGAATGAGAGGCACAAGCAACACTTCAAGATTTCTGCATTTACTCCTTACAAAGGAGTCTCCAAATATTTTGTCGAATAGTGGACTAAAATACTATAGTCCTTACCATGTTGATATTGAAATCTGTCGAAGCCACATTATTGAAATTCTGGTTCCTGTGCAGGATCAGGATCCTTCGACAAAGACCAAATGTAAGCATGTTCAAGATATCAAGGCTTTTGAAAAATACTACAAAATCAAATAGGACTTTAGGTTTCCTAACTTAATTGTTCGACACTGTGAAGAAGTCGTGGCCAAAGTGAAACAAGCACACAAAGAAAAATGCTCCACTAACTTTCTTTCAGTTTCCATAAAAACCCCTTTAGCACGGCTTGAATCTTTTCAAATTCCTTTTCCAAAACCAGTGATTCTTCCTTATGCTCGTTTTAGTTTGGCCGACGAATTCCCAAGTAAACCTACAAAGGCTGGTAACCTCCCTATTTCAAATAGGATTTATTCTGTGAGTAATATTTTTCTTACTAGAACTCCAGAAATCAAGTTTACTCATTAGTGTGCCTTGTCATACGAACAATTTGCTAGGAATACCCGAGTCATCACTGAAATACCTGAAGGTATTTTTCCTTATATTCTGTTATTTTGATTCTTTGTCCCATCTACTAAATATACTTTCCTTCTTACAACACTTCCATTGAAAAGACTTTTGGAGTACAAACAACCTCAAGAAGGAGATGAAGAGGAAGAAGAAGAAGCCATCTCCTCAAAAAAGAAGAAAAGCAAGAAAACTCAAAATCCTCCCATTCCTAAGGTTCCAAAGGCCAAATCGACCACATCAGCTTCAACAAAACACTCCTCAAAGCCTGATGCTGCTGCAAAACCTCCAAAGCCAAAGATCCCCAAGGTATACATATTTTCAGACTAAACGTTAAAACTTAGTTTTTCAAACTTGTTCAAACTAAATTTGGTGTCGAATACAAATTGGTGACTCTACCTCTGTCACTTCTGCCATACTTACTACATCTCCAAACTCATCTTCTGAAGAACCTTTAAAGGTAAGTCTTCTATTATTTCCTCTTTTTATTATTTCGTAAAATCTCATTTCATTTTACCTTTACAGAAGAAAAAGAAAAAGACTCAATCTTCAAGTTCCACTTTGAAGCCCATTATCGAATTGGAGACAGAAACAATCTCTCTTTCATCTGAGGTAAATTTTAATCAATATACTTCTTTCCCCCAGATTCTTGATATTTATCTTTCATTCAATATCTAACTCCATCAGTTCAGGATCCAGAGGCTAAGCAAACTAATGGTCATCCTCTAGAACCCAATGTTGAACCAAGAACAGAAGAACCAATTTGACAGTCTCCCAAGGTAGTGTACTTTACCAAACTCAATTATTTTCATGATGTTATTTATTCTAAAATCTCCTTTGTTTATCCACAGAATTCAGTAAACCTAGTTGTATCCAATAGTCCAAAAAGGCTGGGAACCGAGAATCTTCCAGAATCTCAAACTTCTCTGACCCCTTCAATACCTGCTATTTCTCCACCGCCTCCGATAGAAACTCAGATTATTATAACCTCAGAAAAAACTCCAATCTGCCTAGGCATTGAGAGTTCTCCTCAAACAGACAGAGTTAATCCTATTCAAATTCCCTTAGAAGAATTCGACATGGAGACTTTTATGGCTGAATTTGCTCCAATCAACCCACCTCCATCTCCTTCAACCAACTTGATTTCTTATGGGCCAAAAAATACTAAAGACATGGAGGCAGATTTGGATGAATTAATAACAATGCTATCGGGCGGTCACAGAAGCTCACCACAATCAACTCGTTCTTCGACACAGCTTGGTCAAGATTCTAGTGATTCTCATGTCACCAGACTTTTAGCTGAGTTGAAGAATGCCTTCACTTGTTCTTTTGAGTACTTGATCTCTGATCAACCTCTCCAAGAAAGGATGGTGGCCAATGTGACTGAACTTGAACCCCTCACCCAACAACTACCAATAACCAGTCGAGCTCTACCTACGACTATTAAAGATTTTCTTCAAAGCTTAACAATAAAGATGTCTACTATTCCTCGAGTCATTCCTGCTTATACAAAAGAAGTTCAAGAAAAATCTAGAATCTTGAAGCAGTTGACCAACGCAAAGAGCGAGAATGCAAACTTAAAGGAAAATCTTGTTAAAGGAAAGAACAAAGAGGCAAAACTTGTCAAAGAAATTGAAAATTTAGAGAAAAACTTGAAGCAGCTAGACGTCGCAAACAAAAACTTCAAACAACTTTGCAACAAGGGGTCGTTAGGTAACAAAGTATTGCTAACAATACCAAACAATGGGCTATCGAAGCCAAAGCTGTGTTACCAAAAATAAATTCCCTTGAAGTGGAATATCAAACTGCATGTACTGACAAACAATCTTTGGAAGATTCCTGGGGGTTTCTACAAAAATTTTAAAGTGTAACTTTTTCCTTCCATTTTAGCTAGTTGTCAGTTTATTCTTTTGTAAAGTTTTGACAATATAATCAAGAACCATTCTGACTCTGACAATGTAACTTGCAATCGCCAAATGCATGAATGAATATCATTTTTCTTCTTTTTTTGTCAATTTTTACTTCACACATTGTCGGTCTATATGGCTTCAAATATTTGTCATTAATCGACTTAATTCTTAAACTAGAATTAATTTTGACAAGTGCATAAGCATTTCCTGAAAATACTTGGGTCACTTTAAATGGTCCTTCCCAATTTGGAGACCATTTCCCATATTCTTGACAATTTCTATCCATAGGCAAAATCACCTTCCAAACCAAATCATCAACTTTAAAAGATTTGTACTTAATTCGATTATCATAAAATTTGGCAATTCTTTCTTTTTGTTGAATCAAGTTTTCCAAAGCAATTAATCTTTCATCACTTAACTCGTTTAATTCATCAAACATCAAGTCCCAGTAATGCGCAACTGGTAACTCATCTTGCTTTTGAATACGAACTGATTGAAGATTAATTTTGACAAGCAATACTGCGTCATGGCTATATACCAACTTGTATGGTGATGTGTCTATCGCTTCTCTTGGTGAATTTCTATATGCCCATAGAACTTGATTAAGGGTATTATGTCAATTTCTAGGTTGTCGACCAATATGCTTTTTAATCAAGCTTATAATTATTTTATTCATGGCCTCTACCTAGTCGTTTACCTGAGCATAATATGGAGTCGACGTGAGCATTTTAATTTTCATTGAACTGGCATATTCGATAACTTTCCTTCCAATGAATACTGACCCTTAGTCGATTGTCAAAGTTTGTGGTATTCCAAACCGACAAACTATATTATCTTCAATAAAGTCAATCACATCCTGTTGGGTTACATCCTTTAAGGCCACAGCCTCAACCCATTTGGTAAAGTAATCGACTCCTACTAAAATATATTTATGTCCCTTCGATGACGCAGGATGAAGTTGGCCAATTAAATCCAAAGTTCATCCCCTGAAGGGCCAAGGTTTAACAATAGAATGTAATTCACTAGCAGGAACATTTTGTATATGGTCATGTCTTTGACACTTTTCACAAGACTTAGCAAACATTATACAATCCCTAACTAATGTAGGCCAATAATATCTTTGACGTCGAAGGACCAATTTCATCTTATCACTTGCCTGATGAGCTCCACAAATTCCTTCATGGACTTCTGCCAAGGCAATATAAGTCTCTGTTTCACTCAAGCAAACCTCTAAATTTCCATCAATACACTTTCTGTACAAGGCTCCTCCTAATACTACAAATTTCGATGCTTTGTACTTAAGCTTTCTATCCATATTTTGACTCTGATTCTCTAAATAACTTAGTATTGATTGTCTCCAGTCATCAATTGTCGAAACATCATTTTATAGTATATCTCTTTCTTCTAATGAATATAAGAGTTCTCTTATTTCCATTAGATTTGTTAGACCCTTGGACGAAATCTTATATCCAGGAGCTATTTGTGCTAGTTTATTAGCCTTTCATTTAAACTTCTAGAAATGTGCTCGACAGTTACTTCGTTGAATTTCTTCATTAACTTACTTGCCACGATATAATATTTTGTCAAATTTTCACTGATACATTTATATTCCTGGGCAATCTGTTTAACGAGCAACTGTGAATCACCAAAAATATACACACTATGTGCTTTCATTTCTATTAGTATCTTTAATCCAACAATTAAGGCTTCATACTTAGCCTCATTGTTGGAACAGATATACTTAAGTTCAAACATGAACTTAATTGGAGTACCTTGAGGAGAAACAATTAAAATCCCCACTCCAATTCAATTTTGATGCCTTGAACCATCAAAATATAAATACCAAGGTTTTAAACCGACAATATTTATGTTATCCATATCCAAACAAGGGTGGTCGGCCAAGAAATCAGCAATTGCTTGGCCTTTCACAGTTTTCATTGGAACATATTGTAAAAAAAATTCTGACAAAACAATGGTCCATTTTCCAATACGTCCATTTAACACTGGTTTTGATAACATACATTTTATTATATCAGTTTTCGACATAACCAATACATTACAAGGAATCATATAATATTTAAGTTTAGTACATGAGAAATACAATGCTAAACAAAGTTTCTCTATTGCACTATATCTCCTCTCAACATCATTCAAAACTCGACTAAGATAATACACGGCTCTTTCGACGTCTTTTTCATTTTCTTGAGCCAGCATACTTCCTATGGTTTCTTCTGATGCTGAAACATACAACTTTAACGATATTCTAAGTACTGAAGGCATCATGACCGGTGGATTTGTCAAATATTGCTTTATCTGGTCGAAGGCTTCTTGGTGGCAAGGTTCCCACACAAATTCTTGTTCAGCCTTCAATTTGATCAACGGAGCAAAAACTCTGGTTCTTCCCGACAAATTGGATATAAATCTTCTCAGGAAATTCACTTTTCCTAAAAAAGATTGTAATTCCTTTTTGTTCGTCGGTGGTGCGGCCTTCAGAACTGCTTTGGCTTTATTCTTGTCCACCTCAATACCTTTTTTATGGACTAAAAAACCCAAGAATTTAGCAGCCGACACTTGTTGGAATTGTTAATTGTATTGAATACAAATTCTATATTTAACATTTCCTATTTAACTTTTAAGCATGTAAAGTAAATGGAGTAATGAGGTATCAGAGCAGTAAGTAATAAATGCAAGGAATTAATAAAAGCAATAAATGAGTGTTTTAAAACAGAAATGGAAACAGCTAGGATTCTAATTTTTTGTAATTCTTAACTTTAGGGTAACGCATGCTTTAGGATGCTACAGCATCTAGTCCAGGAAATGAATTTTTGCTCTCCAACAGTAAAAACTGAGTTCATTAAAAGCTTCTTATTCCTAAGTTCAAATTAATTTCCCTCAGTTGTCAAAGAAGCACGTCCAGCTACTTAAAGACTTGAAGGCTATTCCTAACTCATTCAACACAATTAATTTTCCAATTAATTGTTCTATCTTTATCTTCAAATCAAGCCCATTAACTTGGTTTTTCCAAACGAAATTAGTTGATAATTCAGATTAGTTGATCAGGCTAAACCAAAATTAAACATTAAAGCAGAAAAAAAGAAAATGAATAACATCCATAACATTTGATTACCCTTGAGTACAATTACAAATTCATAAAATCCTAACTAATAGAATTTAGCTCATAATGAGCTTAAAAACAAAGTAAGCAAAGGAAATGGAAAATAAAGACATGATGCGTAACAATTGAAATTACAGATAGAACCAAGAGCTGACGGCTTTGCACAGTACCCAAAAAGCTCTTCTTAAAAAGCAAGGTCACACTTACTATTTGTACTAGCTCCCAAAATAGGGTTACACACTCTCTCATGCCTCACTTTTTGGGCTTTTACAAATTCAAATACTAAAATATTCCTTGGTCCAATTCTCAAGTACACACAGCTACTGCATTGTATTCTCTCTCCTCCTTTTAAGCATAGCGCAGCAGGTATTTTGTCTTCTAGTGGGTAAGAGCTGAGCTGAAAATGATTTTATCTTATAGTGACTCGCTCCCCCAAAGCTGCAGCATTCCAAAACATCCCAAAGCAATTCCTTCAGCAATTACACCTTTAAAACCTGTTCAAAACTAAATCAAACCTTCAGCAATAACATATCAGAATTTACAGCTTTTCACAATTAATCAGATTAACACAGATATTTACTTAATCAAACAAAACTTGATGCAGTAGAGTACTACGACACCACATTCAGTCTCACTCACCCCCATACTTAGGTTGAAATCTAATTTAGACCTCACCCTCTCTTCCTTGGACAAGGGTATTTGCAACCCAATTCCCCCAATTGATTAGTGACTTTTGAAAGAAGTCCTTCTTCTAAGTCCATTTTGAGCTAGGGATTGTGTGGTGAGAAAGGATTAATTCAAGGTATTACTGTATTTTACATGCAGTAGAGTAAAACTTGTCTTCATCAGATGCACATGGACATTAAACATCATTCTATCATTAACATTTTTTTTAAGTGATAACTCTTCAACTCTTGAATTTGGAAATTCAAAAAAATATTACAGTTGAACATGGGCTCTTGTGCTTGTCCAAACGTCACCACCACTAACACTGTTAACTGGGCCCGATGTGACCACACACCACCCTTTCCAGCACAACCTTGGGTTTAGAATGCTCTAATCTGCAAACATATGTTAGCAGCATTTATATAATTATTAAACTAAACTAACCCATTTTAACTAAAATTCAAAAGACAAAATAAAGGATATAAAGATGGGCTGCCTCCCAGTAGCGCTTGGTTTAATGTCCTCAGCCAGACTCCACACTGGTGGCTAAGGATCTGAAAGATGAATGGTGGCCTTCATTCTGGTACACGGCTCACCCCAATATTGCTTCACCCTTTGGCCATTCACCTTGAACTCTCTTCCAGAACTTTCCTCCAACAGATCCACAGCTCCATGAGGGTGCACTTTGACCAATTTAAATGGTCCAGACCACCTTGATTTTAACTTTCCAGGGAACAATTTTAATCTGGAATTAAATAAGAGCACTTGCATACCTTCAACTAATTCCCTGGGTTGGATTTTCTGATCATGCCATGCCTTGACCTTGCTCTTATATACTTCAGCATTTTCATAAGAAAATAGCTTGAACTCTTCAAGTTCATTTAGCTGCAGTAACCTTGTTTCTCCAGCTGCTTGTGCATCAAAATTCAACTTCTTTATGGCCCAAAATGTCTTGTGTTTCAACTCTATTGGTAAATGGCAAGCCTTGCCATAAACCAATCTGTAAGGGGACATGCCAATTGGGGCCTTGAATGCCGTTCTGTAGGCCCAGAGAGCATCATCTAAGTGTACAGACCAGTCCTTCCTGGAAGGATTCACCATTTTTTCAAGGATTCTTTTGATCTCTTTGTTGGACACTTCAGCTTGTCCGCTGGTCTGAGGATGATAGGCAGTGGCCACTTTGTGTTTCACTCCATATTTTGCAAGCAAGTTAGCAAACAACTTGTTGCAAAAATGTGTCCCTTCATCACTGATTATAGCTCGAGAAGTGCCAAATCTGGTAAATATGTTCTTGTGCAGGAATTTGGTGACTACCCTGGCATCATTAGAAGGCAATGCAACTGCTTCTACCCATTTAGAGACATAATCTACTGTAACTAAGATGTAGGCATTTCCATAAGATATAGGGAATGGTCCTATAAAATCTATTTCCCACACATCAAACAATTCAATCAAAATAGTGTTGAGTGGCAGTTCTTGTCTGTTGGAAATATTCCCCACCCTCTGACATTTATCACAATTCTTAGCAAACTCTTGAGCATGTCTGAACAAAGTGGGCCAAAAGTACCCTGATTGCAGGACCTTTGCAGCTGTTCTTTTTCCTCCAAAGTGACCACCATAAGGAGCAGCATGGCAATCACTAAGGATAGCTTACATTTCTTCTTCAGCAGCACATCTCCTCATGATTTGGTCTTGGCACCTTTTGTACAAAAAAGGTTCATCCCAGTAAAAGTGTTTAACTTGATGCAGAAACCTCCTTTTCTGTTGAGAGTTCATTTCTACTGGAATTACCTTACTGACCAGAAAATTCACAATGTCTGCGTACCAGGGTGCTGCAGCATCTTCAATCAGTAAAAGGTCTTCATCAGGAAAATTTTCCTTAATTTCTCCTTGAGGCTTGATTTCTTCTTTCTCAACAATTCTGGAGAGATGATCAGCTACCTGATTTTCAATTCCCTTATTGTCTTTGATCTCCAAATCAAATTCTTAAAGCAAGAGCACCCATCTGATAAGCCTTGGCTTTGCATCCTTCTTGTCAATGAGATACTTGATGGCTGCATGATCTATGTATACCACTACTTTGGTTCCCACCAGATATGGTCTGAACTTGTCAAACGTAAATACAACTGCCAACAATTCTTTTTCTGTAGTGGTGTAGTTGATCTGAGCATCAATGAGAGTTTTACTAGCATAATAGATAATACGGAAGATCTTATTATGCCTCTGACCTAGCACAGCTCCTACTGCAAAATCACTTGCATCACACATCAATTCAAATGGCTTCTCCCAATCCAGAGCTACTATTACAGGGGCAGTGATCAGAGCCTTCTTCAAAGTTTCAAAAGCTGATAAACACTCTTCTGTGAATTTAAATGCACTATCATGCTCCAGTAGTTTGCACAGTGGCTTGGATATTCTAGAGAAGTCTTTGATAAATCTCCTATAAAACCCAGCATGTCCTAGAAAACTTCTGATGCCCTTGACAGAATTGGGTAGAGGGAGTTTTTCTATTACCTCAATCTTAGCTTTGTCCACCTCTAAGCCTTTCTTTGACACTTTGTGGCCTAGCACAAAGCCTTCCTTGACCATGAAATGACATTTCTCCCAATTCAGAACTAAATTGGTTTCCTCACATCTGTCCAGTACCTGCTCTAGATTGTCCACGCATCCCATGAATGAATCTCCAAAAACTGAGAAATCATCCATGAAAATTTCCATAGTCTTCTCAATAAAGTCAGAAAAGATGGCCATCATGCACCTCTGAAAAGTTGCTGGAGCATTGCAAAGCCCAAAAGGTATTCTTCTGAAAGCAAATGTACCATAGGGACAAGTGAAAGTAGTCTTTTGCTGATCTTCGGGTGCTACTGCTATCTGATTGTAACCAGAATAGCCATCCAGAAAGCAATAAAACTCTCTCCCAGACAACCTATCAAGCATCTAGTCAATGAATGGTAATGGAAAATAATCCTTCCTTGTGGCCTTGTTCAACTTTCTATAATCCATGCATATCCTTCAACCTATGATTGTTCTTGTAGGAATCAGCTAATTCTTCTCATTTTTCACTACAGTAGCTCTTCCCTTCTTTGGAACGCACTGCACAGGACTTACCCACACACTATCTGAAATGAGGTAGATGATTCCTGCATCAAGCCATTTAATGATCTCCCTTTTCACCATTTTTTTCATAATCGGATTCAATCTTCTCTAGCCTTCAATACTATTCTTGGATTCTTCTTCTAATAGAATTTTGTGCATACAAAGGCTAGGACTGATTCCTCTAATGTTTGTCATTTGCCACCCAATAGCTTTCTTGTGCTTCTTTAAAAGTGAAATAAGACTACCTTCTTGCTCAAAAGTTAAGAAGGAAGAGATGATGATAGGAAGAGTTTCCTTTTCTCTAAAATAAGCATACTTCAAATGAGAAGGTAGTTGCTTCAATTCAAGGGTGGGAGGTCTTTCAAGAGAGGGTACATTCTCCTTGAAGGTGTCTGCATATATATCTAAGGATTCATATTTTCTGATCCAAGATTTGTGTGCCAAATTCCCTTCAACTAGCTGTTTTAACTTTTCATTTCCACAATCAGTTTCCTTATTCAGTTCAGACTCATGCTCTAATTCTTGCCCTGATGCTATCAATTGCACTTGCACAAGGGAATCAATATTAGTAATAACAGAACAGCTTTCCATCTCTTCATCAGGATAGTGTAATGCATTAAAAACATTGAAAGTTACTTGCTGATCATTCACCCTCATAGTAAGCTCTCCTTTCTGTACATCTATCAATGTTCTTCCAGTTGCCAGGAAGGGTCTTCTAAGGATGATTGGAACTTCCTTGTCAGCCTCAAAGTCTAGAATAATAAAATCTACTGAAAATACAAACCTGTCCACTTTGATTAGGACATCTTCAATCTTTCCTTCTGGGTAAGCAATAGACCTATTAGCAAGTTGCAAAGTCACAGTGGTGGGCCTGGCTTCACCAATTTTCAGTTGTTTGAAAATGGACATAGGCATCAGATTAATACTTGCTCCAAGATCAAATAAGGCTTTTTCACAATAAGTATTTCCTATAGAACAAGGGATAGTAAAGCTGCCTGGATCTTTCATTTTCTGTGGAACTTTATTCTGCAACAGCTGGCTGCACTCATTTGCCATTGCCACTATCTCGAATTCTCCCAATCTCTTTCTCTTAGTAAGGACATCCTTCATAAATTTGGTATAGTTAGGCATCTGCTGTAGAGCTTCAACCAGAGGTATGTTAATGTGCAACTGCTTCAGAATTTCCAGAAACTTATTGAATTGCTTCTCTTGAGCTGCCCTCTTCAACCTCTGTGGAAATGGAGGAGATGGCCTTTCTGGAATCAGCTTGGGCTCAGTCCACTTAAGAATGACTTGCTCTGTATCTTCATGTAGTGGAGCTGATTCATGCTTAGGCTCCTCTGTTTCAGCTGGTTCAGTTGTCTTTGTTCCCTGCTGCTTAGATGCTATAGCATCTGTAGCTCTTTACCACTTCTCAAGGTTACGGCTTTAACTTGCTCATTCCCTTTATCATTTGAAGATGATGGAGATTCTGTGGAAGCGGGTAAGGTGCCAGCAGGTCTGTTAGCTAATGCATTGGCCAACTGACCTACTTGATTCTCCAAGTTTCTTACAGCAGCTCCTTGATTCTGGATTTGAACCTTAGTTTCAGCCATAAAAGTTTTCAACATAGCTTCCAAAGATGATTCCTTTGCAGGAGCATGGTTCTGCTGCTGCTGACTGTTCTGTTGTTCTTGTTGGTACTGTGGAAAAGCATAACCAGCTGGAGGATTTAAAGTGTTGCTGTGATTATTGTAGCTAAAATTAGGATATTGCTTCCAGCCAAGATTATAAGTATTAGAGAAAGAATTGTTCCCTCTATTTCCCACATAATTCACTGACACTGGATTATCAGGACATTCTTCAAACCGATGCCTTCCTCCACAGAACACACAAGCTACTGAATTTACTGGAGGCATAGTACGTTCAACCATAACAGGTTCCTTACTGGTGTTAGCTGCAGTTAAATTTTTCAGCATGTTAGTAATGGAAGTAAACTGAGCAGACATAGCAGTTATCTCCTTCACTTCATGAACACCTGCCACATCTTTAGAAGAAGTTGCTCTGCTAGTTGGCCACTGATAACTATTGGCAGCTATGCTCTCTATTAGCTCATAAGCTTTATTATAAGACTTAGTCAACAGAGCACCTCCAGACGAGGCATCCAGCATTAACCTTGAAGGAGGTAATAATCCATTGTAGAAAGTTTTCATTTGAATACATACAGGAATGCCATGATGAGGGCACTTTCTCAACAGATCTTTAAACCTCTCCTATGCTTCATACAGTGATTCATCATCAATCTGCCTAAAGGAAGTAATGTCATTCCTCATTCTGGCATTTTTACTGCGAGCAAAGTATTTTGTCAAGAACCTTTCAGCCAATCCATTCCAAGCAGTAATTGAATTAGGTTCCAAAGAGTTCAACCAGGTCTTTGCTCTGTCCCTCAGTGAGTAAGGGAAGAGCCTCAATCTGAATGCATCATCACTTACTCCAGGAATCTTCAAATTGCTAGCCACTTCCAGAAATTACCTTAAATGCAGGTGAGGATCTTCAGTAGGAGCACCACTGAACTACCCAACAGTTTGAAGCATTTGAAACATCATAGGCTTGAATTCAAATTGCTGGGTAGTTATTTCTGGCCTCACTATCCCAGTATTCATCGTTTGAGGATCAAAGACTACATAGTCCCTGATGGACCTCTCTCTGTCATTTGCTATGTCGATCATACTAGGCTGCTCCTCATCATTTAAGAAAAGATCAGCCATGAAGCCTAACTCAGAATGTTGAGTTTGAGCACGTTGTTCTTTGGTTCTCTTCCTTAACCTCTTAGTTGTTTTCTCTATCTCCAAGTCAATTTGAAACTCAGGTGCACTCTTGCTGCGCATACAGATTGTAATACCTATTGCTGAGCACAGTACACCAAATTTTTAGAAGTAACTAAATAGAAAAAGTTAACAAAAGAATTTAAATATTCAACACCATTGTCAATCCCCGGCAACGGCGCCAAAAACTTGTTGGAATTGTTAAAAGTTGTGCAAGTGTACACAGTCAAACAAGTAATAAAGTATGAGTAAAGATCGTTCCCACAAAGATTTAATTGTATTGAATACAAATTCTATATTTAACATTTCCTATTTAACGTAATAAAATAAGAGAAACTTTTAAGCATGTAAAGTAAATGGAGAAATGAGGTATCAGAGCAGTAAGTAATAAATGCAAGGAATTAATAAAAGCAATAAATGAGTGTTTTAAAACAGAAATGGAAACAGCTAGGATTCTAATCCTTTGTAATTCTTAACTTCAGGGTAACGCATGCTTCAGGATGCTACAGCATCTAGTCCAGGAAATGAATTTTTGCTCTCCAGCAGTAAAAACTGAGTTCATTAAAAGCTTTTATTCCTAAGTTCAAATTAATTTCCCTCAGTTGTCAAAGAAGCACGTCCAACTACTTAAAGACTTGAAGGCTATTCCTAGCTCATTCAACATAATTAATTTTCTAATTAATTGTTCTATCTTTATCTTCTAATCAAGTCTACTAACTTGGTTTTTCCAAACGAAATTAGTTGATAATTCAGATTAGTTGATCAGGCTAAACCGAAATTAAACATTAAAGCAGAAAAGAAGAAAATGAATAACATCCATAACATTTGATTACCCTTCAGTACAATTGCAAATTCATAAAATCCTAACTAATAGAATTTAGCTCATAATGAGCTTAAAAACAAAGTAAGCAAAGGAAATAGAAAATAAAGACATGATGCGTAACAATTGAAATTGCAGATAGAACCAGGAGCTGACGGCTCTGCACAGTACCCAAAAAGCTCTTCTTAAAAAGCAAGGTCACACTCACTATTTGTACTAGCTCTCAAAATAGGGTTACACTCTCTCTCATGCCTCACTTTTTGGGCTTTTACAAATTCAAATACTAAAATATTCCTTGACCCAATTCCCAAGTACACACAGCTGCTGCATTGTATTCTCTCTCCTCCTTTTAAGCACAGCGCAGCAGGTATTTTATCTTTTAGTGGGCAAGAGCTGAGCTGGAAATGATTTTATCTTATAGTGACTCACTTCCCCAAAGCTGCAGCATTCCAAAACATCCCAAAGCAATTCCTTCAGCAATTACACCTTTAAAACTTGTTTAAAACTAAATCAAACCTTCAACAATAACAGATCAGAATTTACAGATTTTCACAATTAATCAGATTAACATAGATATTTACTTAATCAAACAAAACTTGAAGTTCTTCTCCAAAATTGATCAAAACAAGAACAATGATTAAGTTAAAAGGATAGTAATAACTCTTATTTCTAAGAATTATCAACACTCCAAAATCACATTTTTCTGGATTCATCTTGAGACTGTGCTTTCTCATCCTATCAAATGCTTGCCTCAAATTTGTCAAATGGCTCTCCTTTATTTTTGACTTGACAATGACATCGTTAATGTACACCTCCATAAATTTTCTAATGATATCATGGAAGATTGTGTTCATTGCTCTCTGATAGGTGGCCCCAGCATTCTTTAAACCAAAAGGCATGACTATCCATTCATATGTCTCAATAGCTCCTAGACATCTAAAGGCAGTTTTCGACACGTCCTCATCAGCTATAAAAATTTGATTATAACCAGCATGGCCATCCATAAAACTTAACAATTCATGTCCAGATGCGGCATCAACTAACATGTCCGCAATTGACATTGGATATTCATCTTTAGGTGTAGCAATGTTTAGATTTCTAAAATCTACACATATTCTTATCTTGCTATTTTTCTTAATTACAAGAACAATATTAGAAAGTCATTCGACATACCTGGTTATTCTGATGAACTTGGCTTTGAGCAATCTTTCAACCTCTTCCTTTATCTTCAAAATCACCTCAGGTGTAAATCTTCTATTAGCTTACTTGACAGGTCTACAACCTTCTTTCAATGGCAACCTATGCTCGACAAGATCTCTACTCAATCTAGGCATTTCGTTGTAATCCCATACAAAGTAATTTTTATATTCCTTAATTAATTCGACAAGCTTTTCCTTGAACTCCTTTGGCAGAAATGAACTCACAAATATAGGCCTGCTGTCTGTTTTAGTGCCCAAGTTTATCTCTTCTAAAGGATCTTCCACCTCTACACCTTGTCTTTCATCAAGTCCTTTCTCAAAACCCAAAGGACCATCATCTATTATACAATATGACATTATACCTTCAGTGGTGTATACTGCCCTGTCGGCCAAATAAGCCGACAACCTGTCCAACTGATCTTTAACACTCATAACTAGTGCTTGGTCGATCCCTTTCGGCCTTATTCACTAGTTGAATGCCACATTGGTCCATCAGGCAAACTTCAAATGCATCTTTGTTAATGACTCCATTAGTTGTTGTGATTGGCTTGACATTTGGAGCATAAATTTTAAAATTAATATGAAATTGTTATAAATAACAAGGACTATTATCTGCCTCTATTATCTCTACCTAATTGTTCGCATTCCATAGAATAAGTTTCTCATGAACCGTCGACGGTATTGCTCCGACGGCGTGTATCCAATCTCTTCCTAACAAAAGATTATAACTTGATTTGGCTGGAATTACTACAAACAATGTCGGCTTTTTGATAGATCCGACTTGTACATTTAGTATCACTACTCCATCCGACGGGGAAGTTTTGCCACTAAAGTCAGTGACAATCATGTTGGTTGACATCAAATCAGACTCATTTTTCCTAAGTTTCTTAAGCATTGTTCTTGGGATTAAATTAATAGCTGCCCCCCTAGTCTATCAAAACTCTATTCATAGGCTTACCTTCCAACAGAGCCTTGATGTGTAATGGGCGCAAATGAGCCTTTTGCTCTTCTGTCGGTTTCTCAAACTACATTGTATTATCGAACACAGTTACCATGTTGTCCTGAAAAAGAAGCCAGTGATCATCCAGGTCATCTAGATCTTCCTCATTTTCCCCTGTATATTCAACCTCATGATATCCCTCGAACTCGGCAAGTAATATTGAAATCAAATTTACATTCATATTCATTGTCTTCAGAAATTCTTCTTCATCAGACAGCTCCTTATCACTTCTGTACCTTCCGATTCTAAAATAATCTTCCAACGACAAATTACTACCCATCGCCATTATAACATCATCCAAATCTTCGTCCAAATTAAAATCCATGTCGAATTACTCATCATCACCAAGGCCTAAAAGATCATTTGGATCATTTAAAGCCTCAATAACTTCATTAGTCATTAAGTTCATGTCTTGGCAATCAGGCTTTGCCAATCTTTCTCTTTCTTTAATTATGCCAAGCATTTTCTTCCTTATTTCAACATTTTGATCAGGATCCTCTAGGACTTTCCTGATTTCTTCTTTCGACCAGTCTTCAACATTCCTACTACTTTCAATTTCAAAGTCCTTGGTCTCGACCTTTCCCATTATCACATTTTCCACTTTTGATCTGGTCATTTCCTTATCTTTCTCGACTGGTAAATTGTTTTTCCTTGCCTCTTCTTCTGCTGCTATTAATCTAATCGGTCATTTCCTCTTAGTTTTATTTGGAATAGGTCTCTAAACTTGTTTGCCCTATTTTATCTTTGCCAACTTTTCTTGTCCGAGATTATCATCCATGTTAAGTCGTCTAACTGTAGTTGTTGTCAGCTCCTTTGGAAATGATCTCCTTATGTCCAAGAATTCTTTTGTGACAATACTTTTCAACTTTTTACTATCTTCATTTTGATTCGATACTGGCTTGTTTTCGACCACTAAATATCCTATTTCTGTGGGTTGTTCCTTGATAACTAATCCCTCAGTCATGTCCCTTTTCTTCTATGCTTATCTTAATCTCTGCAGTCTCCATTTTTTACTTTGATATTAGTAGAGACTTTGATGGCACTGCTACATCTTGGCCAATCATAGCTTTACATTGGTCGATCCTACTATTTTTGTAATCTTTATTCTAAAATGGATGATCTTTTTGAAATTTATTCTTCCTAGCAGTCACATTTCGTCGAAAATATGTGTGACTTGCCATTATAGAATTCTTTACTCATCTGTCTACAGTAATATTAGCAGGTGGTACTCTAGTCTTGGCTGGCCCGACATGACCTCTGAAAAATGAATTACTTCCTAAATATCCACCAGATGATTCAACCAACCAGCTATTCATATTAGGCCTAAGCGTGTAGACTGGCCTTGGCCTTGGAGTATAGAAAGGCTTTTGTGGTCTCCAAGCTTTCTTGTCAAAAAGCTTTTTCTTACTCTGCGGGTCACTTGGTTGTCCCTCAGCAGCTTTCTTTGCAGCAAACTCATCGTATATTGCATTGCACCTCGGGCACAATCTTAGCTTGTCCTTCCCTTTCTTCCTCAAGAAATGCTTCAAGAGATTCTCCTGGTTTCGGATAGATGTCTATTGCATCCTCTGTGTCGACGTCGAATTCTTGCAAATTCCTTATGTTGAGCATTCCAACATTCAAAGGAACCTGATGAGCAACATAAGACACTCTAGCCTGAAACGGATCTGTATCAACTTTCATATCCACTTTAGGCTTGTCAACAAACTTCAGACGTCCATCCATTATTGCTTTCTGGATTATGTCTCTGAAACGAATACATTCATTAGTAACATGATCGAAATTATTATGAAACTTACAATATTTTCAGTCTTTTATTTCATCAAGTTTTAATAACCTATGACTTTCCGACAGTTTAATCGGTTTATCTTTTAACAATAAATTAAAGATTTTGTCGACTTTTGTTATGTCGAATGTATATGTTTTTCTATTGACATAACTCATTTTCTCTTTATTTCTTGTAGGTTGTAAAGCCTGACAAACATAAGGAAGACCATTCTAAAGTTTAACAATGTTAACGTCGAACTCATCATTGCTATCTTCAGTCTCATTGTCGGATTCACCTAATCTGACGAATGTTACATTCTCTCTTTTAAGGAATCTTTTTTGCTTTTGAACCTTTTCAGCTTTCAGTTGCTCTATTTGCCTAACCTTCTCATCTAGTTAGGCAAGATTAACTAAATGTTGATTCACTAATTTCTTTCTTATGTAATAGTCTAAGCCTCCTGCAGTGATCTTTACTATTTTGACCTCAGGTATGGGAGTGAAACATCTACTCTTCATTTGTCGAAACCTAGCAAGATAGTCATCCACAGTTTTCATTGTACATTCTTTTGATATTGAAGAGATCTGTAAGTCCCACTTTCAAATCTCTTCTAAAGAATTGGTCATGAAAGCTTCTTTCTAATTGAGCCCAACAATGGACTGAGTTTGGTCTCAATGTCGAGAACCAAGAAAAAGTATTTTTGGTGAGGGAACTCGGGAAGAATCTCATTTTAAGGCCTTCAATAGTGACTAATTCCCCCATTTCTATAGTATACCATGCAATAGTTTGGCAACTTTGCCTATTGCACCCACTCAGGAAATGCTAAAACAAAATAGGGTTGTTTGGCATATCCAACATTGAACCCAAACCTATTCAGCACTTGTTCTACTACTTGGTTTACATTTTGCTCAATTACTTGGTGCCTCCCAAGATTTTGTCGAAGCAATCTCATGGCTACATCATTTCTAACCATTTGATCCTCATCACCTCGACGGAGCATATGGACATTACCATGTTCCAAGCGTGGCTGATCATTTTGCCTAGGTTGTTCCAGATTTTGTTGATTTTGTCCCCTATTTTCCTGAGGTACAACAATTTCTCTATTTACCCCAGGCTGGGTTCTTTGAGCATTTTCATTGGCCAATTCAGCTATTCCCAAGGCTTGATTTAACCTTGCCATCTATTGGGTCAATGCGCTGCAAGCATTATTTGTGTTTTCCATGATTGGTGTAATCACAACACCTATTTGTTAAGTGAACATATGCACCATTTCATGGTTGCTTTCATCCATTTGTTGTCAAAAGCTAGCCAAAGAATTCATAGTTGGCCATGTTATATTTTGAGGAGTGTCTCTTAACATACTTGGAAAAACCGGTCCTAAATTCAATCTCTCCTATCGAAAAAGAGTTGGATTACTTGTACCTATAACCCCTACTCCCTGGCCATTAAAACTTACCAAAGCTGAACTTATCTGTGGTTGGCCTTGTGAAACTACTGATTAGCCGACAGTATTGGCCAACATAGAGCCAAGTCTCATTTGTGCCATCACAGGAGGCACATAATTGGGTGGCAACCCATATTGTGATACAAACCTTGAATTTGAATTTATTATGTTGTGGTTACTTGGCTGACTCGGCGATGGCTAAGTCATTCCAGGCAACATATGTTCTAACACTGGATTACTCCGGAGAGCACTAGTTGTTAGAGCATCATCCACCAGACCAGTACTAGCGATGGTCAAGGGTGGCGCAGTAACGACTGTTGAAGGTATATCTGACGCCTGGCTACTTACATTACTCATGGTTTGCGTATTTTGAGAAGAGTAGATAAATCTTCCACTTCTTAAACACATAAAACCATTTCTTGTGACACTACGAGTTACTCTAAACTCGTCCCACCGAAGCGGCAATGTCCTCTTGTTATTTTTTGAAGTGCTTGCAAGGTACTTCCTACTCTTGATGAAACATTTGATGTCAATTTGTTTATGGGTAAATTTGATTGAGACAAATTTCAACAAATAAATATATATTTTCAGTTGAATGTGACTTTCGAGTTATGTGGTAATCTCATTTAGTAAAATGATTTTAAAACAAACAATAAGAATTTATAAAGCTTAAAGCAAGAAGCATGAAATAAACAGAAAATTTAGTAAAGAAAGCTTTGAAAAGTTTAAAAGAAAGTAAGAAAACTGGTACATGAAATTATAGTGTAGAATTTAAACAGAAAGCAATAAAAAAAACGTGTAAAAGTGCAATAAAATATAAAGAAATTTAAAGAACAAAACTGAAAAGTAAATGAATTTAAAAGAACATTGCACTAAATTAAATGACTTGAAATGAAAAGGGAAGACATACTTGAATCAAATCTGTTAATCTGCTTGAGTGAGATTTTAGGATTGTGTATCAGCAAATAACCTCCCTTTTTTACATTGTGAATACTAATATTTATAGGCAAATTATAAAAATAACTGACTCTTAAGAATTTGACACGTATATGGCAGTTATGCCACTAATATTTCCCCAATCTTTCGACAAAACTAACTCTTGATCATTTAAACATTCTTCGTCGGTTCAATCACTTGGGAAATGTAACCTTGTCTGATTAATCACTTGTCTGACATCAATATCTAGTTGCTGCATTGGATCTTCCGACTATTCAACACTTCCGTTGGCTCAACACTTAGAAGATTCTTCCAATATCATCATCTAACCATCGAATTGCCAATTTGTTTATTTTCACCCCTAACACAAGGTCACTGTTTTTAGGACTGTGATGTGTGGATAAAATACGCACATCTTGTGCTTGACTTGAGGCGGATTTAAGTGTGCTTTGATTGATTTATGTTAGAATTTATGCTACATTTATTCTATTTATCCTTATTATCCCATTATTGGTCTTTTTCTATGTTTTTATGTCCAAAAGAGATGTTTTAACATGGTTTTATGAAGCTTTGGATGGATCCATTACAATGGAGTTGAGCTCGGAATTTATATGGCTAAGATTCGTAGAGTTTTTGACCTTTGCGCGATAAAATGAGCATAACTTGAGCTACAGAAGTCAAAACGAGGTGATCTTGGTGTCATTGGAAAGCTAAGAAAAAGATCTATAACTCTCATGAGATCACAAGAGCTAATTCCTACTTAAGAGTTAGACACGACTGTGTCTCCCCCAATGTTGAAGTTATACAATTTTGGCATCAGACACGGCCTTGTCTTAACCTCATGAAGCTTCTAACTTTGAGACACAGCCGTGTCTCAATGTCACATGGTCGTGTCTCCCCCGAGCGTCAAAATTAACTTGTTTTGAAGGCTTATACGGCCATGTCAAAGGGAGACACAGTCGTGTAACCCTTCCTGACGTGAAAAAAAAAAAAAAGAATTTTACCCTAAAATCATTATAAATTGAGCATAAATACCAAACCTAAAAGGCCCTTTGGCTAGAGATTTTTTGGCTAGAGACTACAGGAAACTTTGAGAGGCACAAGGATTAGAGGCTAGGGTTCTGAAGACGAGCAAGAGCATTGATCAACCATTGAAGACATCTTCACCTTCATCTTCTCCATATTCTCTTTTATTTTGGAATCATGGTTGTTTCTTTACCTTTTGTTATTGTTTGTGCTTCAATTTCCATGAGTGGCTAAATCCCTTTTTCTAGGATTAGGATGAAACTTTATATTTTCCTATTATGAATTGTTAATTTGATTCTTTGTTAATGCAATTATTGTTCTTGATTCATTCTTGGTATACTTAATGCTTGTGATATGTTGTGCGCCATATTTGCATGATCTTAAGCTTTAGGTGAAGGATCGAAAGATGAAATCTAATTGCTTGATAATCCAAGAATTGAACTTGGGAATTGAGATCTAGACATAGGTTTGAATCCTTCGAGGGTTAAACGATTGTCATGAATCTTAATGAGTTGTAATTTTGATTAATTACCATAAGAATGGGATTAGTGAAGTTTTAGCACATTTTTAGTGCCAAAAAATTGGGCTTTAAATAATTTAGGATAATTCGTCTTCAAGAACATAATTGAACATTAACAAAGATAGGATTACAATTTATTGTATGGGGTAGTGTAGTGGATTCTGAATCCTAGGCCTTTTAATCATTGCTAAATCTCATCTTTTCTAGTTTCAATTGTTTACTTTATTACTTTGTTCTTTGTTTAATTTTAATTGAACCTTTTCTATTGATTTAATTCGCTTAAATAATCAAAATAGCCGTAAAAGTTATTAATCAATCGATCCTCGTGGGAACGATCTTATTTTACTACTTGTACGACCCGTGCGCTTGCAGAAAATCGACAACAAGTTTTTAGCACCGTTGCTGGAGATCGTGTTAATATTAACACGAATGGTAATTTGGTTGATTTAAGTAATTTTTATTCTATTTTATTTTAAATTTATTTTATTTTCACTTTATTTTTCTTTGAATTTTCAGGTGTTATTTGAGGAAGATCACATGGCAAACAACAATAACTAAGTCGCCAATCCAGAGCATAGGTTGAGGGATTATGGAACTCCCAATGCTAATACTCGTCAGTCTTCCATTGTTAGACCACGGATAGAAGTCAACAACTTCGAGATCAAGACATCATTGATCCAGATGGTCCAACAATTGCAATTCAGCAGGTCATCAAATGAAGACCCAAATCCACATTTGGATGAGTTCTTGGAGTTGTGTGACACTATCAAAATTAATAGAGTTTCAACGGATGCTATACAGATTAGGCTTTTTCCCTTTTCTCTTAGGGGAAAGCAAAGAAGTGGATTCACCCAGAGGCCCCTAATTCACTCACCACTTGGAACTTGATGGAACAGGCCTTCTTGGATAAGTATTACCCGATTGGAAAGACAATAAAGCTCTGCCAAGACATCACTACCTTCTCTCAAAAGGAATATGAGTCTCTTTATGAAGCATGAGAGAGGTATAATGATCTTATTCGTCAGTGTCCACATCATGGCCTACAGGATTTTGTTGTCATCCAGACCTTCTATGTTGGGTTGTCGTTCTCTACAAAGGCAGCTCTTGATACCGCAGTTGGCGGTGCTTTGATGGACAAGACTCCAACAGAGGCAAAGACCTTAATTAATGAGGTGACTTCCAATATTTATTTGTGGCCAAGTAAGAGATCATCTTCAAGGAAACAAGCCGGAATTATAGAGCTTGATGTCATTTCCATGCTGAGTGCCAAGTTTGACACTTTGGCTAAGACACTTGAAAAGTTGAATGTCAATGTTATAAATACTCCAAAAGCAACTTGTGAAACATGTGGAGGAAAGCATTTGACTTCGAAATGCAATGCAGTGGAGACATATTCTCAAGACTCATCATTAGGGCAAGTGAATTATGTCCAGAATGGCAACTTCAAGGCTCAAGGGAATTCTTTCTCTAACTCATACAACCCCGGCTAGAGAAACCACTCAAATCTCTTATACAGTTGTCATCAAAATAATGAGGGCTCACCCGGATTCCAACAAGCTCAACAATCTTCTCAGGGGGTGAAGTCCAATTTAGAAGCTCTTATGGAGAATTTCATAGTCACTCAAAAGGAGCATAATCAAGTCATACAAGCTTAAGTGCAACAACATGGGGAGTCCATCAAGCATATCCATACTCGCCTAGACCAAATGGCGACTCATTCTAAGATGCTTAAAACTCAAATAGCCTAACAAGCAAGCTTGTTCAATATGGTTCAAGGGCGAATTCCAAGTCAACCAGAGACCAACCCAAGAGAACAAGCCAATGCAATTTTCTTGAGAAGTGGCAATCAAGTTGAAAGCCCCACCAAAGAAGAAAAGCTTGAAGAAAAAAAAAACCCATGACAATGAAGAGAAGCAAGAGAAGCTCAAGGAAAAAGAAGAAGACAAAGAAAGCACTAAAAGGTATGTTCCTCCACCAGCATATGTTTCACCTTTGCCCTTCCCTAAAAAATCTCAAAGGGCAAAGCTTGATCACCAATTTGGAAAGTTTTTGGAGGTTCTCAAAAAGATTTACATGAACATTCCTTTTACGAAGGTGTACTCTCAAATGTCCACTTATGCCAAATTCTTACAAGAGATTCTCTCAAATAAGTGGAAGAATGCAGATTATGAGACTGTTGTTTTGACAGAAGAATGCAGTGCGATAATTCAAAACAATCTTCCTCCTAAGCTTAAAGATCTGGATAGCTTCAAAATTCCATGCTCAATTGGGAATATGCACATCAACAAGGCTTTGTGTGATCTTGGGGCAAGTGTGAGTTTGATACCCCTTTCTTTTTGCAAGAAACTTAATGTTAGGGAGCTGAAACTGACCACCATCTCTCTTCAATTGGCTGATAGGTCAATTAAACGTCATATTGGTATTTTAGAGAATGTTTCCTTAAAGGTGGGAAAGTTTTTTATGCCAGTTGACTTTGTTGTGCTTGACATGGAGGCAAATATTCAGATCACAATTATACTTAGGTGTCCATTCCTCGCCACTGGAAGGGCAATCATTGATGTCCACAAAGGAAAATTGACTCTGCGATTGAATAATAAGGAAATAGTATTTGATGTTTTTAATTCTGAAAAAAATTATAGTTCTTTTAATTCATGTAATCGCATTGAAGCTACTGATGTTGTGAATAGTGTTGTGCTTTCAGATATGCAGGAATCTATGACTGCTGATGTGCTAGAGAAAACCTTGCCCAAGGCTGCCACAAACGTTGAGAAGGTCAAGCCCTGCAAGAAGGGATCAAAGAAACAGAATGACAAGTGTGTCAAGAAACGTGCATTTAAGCTTAGGGATAAAGTTCTTGTCGATACCTCGCTTCTACATTTCTGTCCTGGTAAGTTGTGGTCAAAATGGTCTCAACCATATGAGATTGTTCGAGTCTTATCATACGGTGTGCTTAAAGTGAAAAAGGAAGGTCATGAGACATTCATGATAAATAGCCAGAGAGTGAAACACTATGAAAAATGAGTGGGGACTAAGCACCACTCCATTGACATCACTTAAGCAAAGAACTAACCTATAGTCAAGTTAATGACTATAACTTAGCGCTTCTTGAGAGGCAACCGAAATTTTCTCTCTTTTTCTTTACTCTCTTATTTTTTATTTTGTTCTTATTTTGTTATTACTTATTTTATTATCATTTTTCTATTTTTAGTTCATAGTCAGCTAATGTTGAGTCGGCTTAAGTGTCTTCCTGAGTTCAGAGCATTTGTAAGGGGATGTATATAGTCATTTTAAAAAAGATTTTTTTTTTTCTATTTCTTTTAATTTTTCTTTATTTTCGCATTTCATTCTTTTATTTTGTTTTTCAATTTTTGATGTATTTTTCTTGTGTTGTTTTAGACTAGATGTTCGAGTTCATGCTTACACACCTCCCTCTCCCATATTCTCCCACCACCTTTGTAATCTTGCGTCTCCATTTTTAGGGAAGTTTTGTTATCCTTTGTTCTATTACTTTTCTTATTTAAACATTGAGGAGAATGTTTATTTCAAGTGTGGGGGGAAAATCGATGAACACTTGATTATTGCATCGAATCAAGTTGGAATTGTGTGTTAATTTCTTGATTATTTTTGAGCTGATTGAGATACGTTTGAGAGGGAAGTCCACTGCTAATGAACTGATTTTTATGCAAGGCAATCTTTTTCAATTGAGTATTGAAACATTTAGCATTTTATTTGGGAAATTAGTCATGTCTGCTTGCATTTGATTTCTTTATTAACTTAAGCAGGAAAGTGAGTTTTGAGCCTTAATGATTGGATTTTTCATACACAAAATCTTATTTTTCTTTTGGAGTGAATTTTCTCTTGATTTATGTGTGCTAGAACTTGATTCGATATCCTGTTGAGATTTTATTGATTCACATACATACTTGAACATGATTGAGGCACCTAAGCTTAATTCTTTCATGACTTCTAGAGTTGCATTGATAAATGATCCCTTAATTGCCCAATTTGAGCCTGAAATTGATTTTCTTGGGCACCTTATTAATCAATCAGGTTGAATTTCTTCTGAGTAGCTAATATGGTAATTGAGAAGTTATAAAAATATTGTTTTCATCCTCAAGGGTTAAATAAATAAAAAAGAAGAGAAGGAGAATGAAATGATGAAAAGGAAGAAAAAAAGAAATAAAAAGGATTGTTGGTGAAGAATTGTGAGAAAAATCTGGTTGAAAGTGAAAATGACTTTGTGCATTATACTCTATTAATCGTCTTTTCAACCTGATTCTGCTTTATATAGCTTTATCCATAAACTTTGTTTACCTTTGTTCATTTTTCTCTACCATTTACTAAACCCTTGGCCTCATTACAACCAATGGAAGTCCTTTTGATTCATGTTGTGTATATGAACTTGAAAATAGAGATGAGATTGATAATCAAACTTATGGTCATGTATTTGTTAAGAGAAATTTGAGTGATCTCTTTGCCCTTAAACACTTGAGAGATGAAAAGATGAGTGACCTTAACTGTTTGGTAAAGAGAAGAGGTGCAAGCTAGACTCAAGCCTCTAATTGTATTAAGTGTTGAATTTTCTTGCTTGATTGGATTTGATTGCTAAGTTTAATTTTTAAACTGTGGAATTTCTCTTGATTCATGTTTCTTGATGTTGAGTTTAATCTTGATTTTGATTCCTACTTTTTGCTTGAGGACAAGCAATGTTCAAGTGTGGGGGAATTTGATGTGTGGATAAAATACAAACATCTTGTGCTCGATTTGAGATGGATTTAGGTGTGCTTTGATTAATTTATGTTAGAATTTATGCCACGTTTATTCTATTTATCCTTGGTATCTCATGATTGGTCTTTTTCTATGTTTTTAGGTCCAAAAGATATGTTTTGACATGGTTTTATGAAACTTTGGATAGATCCATTGCAATGGAGTTGAGCTCAGAATTTATATGGCTAAGATTCGTAGAGTTTTTGACCTTTGCGCGATAAAATGAGCATAACTTGAGATACAGAAGTCGAAACGAGGTGATCTTGCTGTCATTGGAAAGCTAAGAAAAAGATCAACAACTTTCATGAGACCACAAGAGCTAATTCCTACTCAGTAGCTAGATACGGCCGTGTCTCTTGGAGATACAGTTGTATCTCCCCCAACGTTGAAGTTACGCAATTCTGGCATCAGACACAGCCCTCTCTTAACCTCATGAAGCTTCTAACTTTGAGACACAGCCGTGTCTCAATGTCACACGGTTGTGTCTCCCCCGAACGTTAAAATTATGTTATTTTTAAGGCTCACACAGCCATGTTGAAAGGAGACACGGTCGTGTAACCCTTTCTGACGTGAAAAAAAAAAAAGAAAATTTTGCCCCAAAATCATTATAAATTGGGCAAAAATACCAAACCTAAAAAACCCTTTGGCTAGAGACTTTTTGGCTAGAGACTACAGGAAACTTTGAGAGGCACAAGGATTGGAGGCTAGGGTTTTGAAGACAAGAGTAAAAGCATTGATCAACCATTGAAGACATCTTCATTTCTCCATCTTCTCTTTTATTTTGGACTCATGGTTGTTTCTTTACCTTTTGTTCTTGTTTGTACTTCAATTTCCATGAGTGGCTAAACTCATTTTTCTAGGATTAGGATGAAACTCTCTATTTCCCTATTATGAATTGTTAATTTGATTCTTTGTTAATGCAATTATTGTTCTTGATTCATTCTTGGTATGCTTAATGCTTGTGATATGGCGTGCCATATTTGCATGATCTTAAGCTTTAGGTGAAGGATCGAAAGATGAAATCTAATTGCTTGATAATCCAAGAATTGAACTTAGGAATTGAGACCTAGACATAAGCTTGAATCCTTCGAGAGTTAAACGATTGTCATGAATCTTAATTGGTTGGAACTTAGATTAATTGGCATAAGATTGAGATTAGTGAAGTTTTAGCACGTTTTTAGTGTCAAAAAATTGGGCTTTAAATAATTTAAGACAATTCGCCTTCAAGGACATAATTGAACTTTAACAAAGATATGATTACAATTTATTGTAGGGGGTAGTGTAATGAATTCTGAATCCTAGGCCTTTTAACCATTGCTAAATCTCATATTTTCTAGTTTCAATTGTTTACTCTATTGCTTTGTTCTTTGTTTAATTTAATTGAACTTTTTTTATCGATTTAATTTGCTTAAATAATCAAAATAGTCGTAAGAGTTAGTAATCAATCGATCCTCGTAAGAACGATCTTATTTTACTACTTGTACGACCCATATGCTTGCAGAAAATCGACAACAGACTATCAATCATATGTAGTCACATGGGGTTGCATGACTTGTATCTCTTTCCATTTAGTCTTTTTTTTTTTTTGACCTACAAATTATACTCCCCAAATCAGATGGCTTTTATGCCACAGTATCTTAATTTGGTTTTCAATGTCATTTTAGCATATCATGAAAATAAGGCAGTCCCTTAAGGTACAAGTATCATTATCTCCTATATAATTAGTGACCTTGTGCATCAAATTTTCATAATGCATTCGTGAAACAAAATCTAGTGGGAATTGTTTTTTTGTCGCAGTTTATACATGTTTATTTATAATTAAATTAACAATAATTATAAAAAAATTCAAGAATTACTTCTAAATGCCAATAAAATCTACTCATTTTACAGTACTAGTAAGTGATAAGTTATGACTAGTTTTTCATGGTTGTCCACTTACTTAATATTACATTTCATTTTTTCGTGCCTAAAATATTTTAGTTTCTAACCTTAATGAAGACAATATATGCATCAATCTACAATGCTTATATACATTGTTGCTTACGAGTGTTCATGTATGGGTTGGAATAGGTTTATCTTGATTCGAACCCGATCAGTTATTTTGATCGGGCAAAATAAATTAGACATTGACTCACGACATTTATAACATATATTTTGAACTAGATCGTATGAATCTAAGTATGTTAAGATGTTATGCAAAAAGCTTAAATTTAACATAGAAGTTATATTATTTATCACTGATTGTTATTTAAAAATTAAAAGTTTTATAATATTTTTTTATAATACTGGGTCAAATTAGGATAGTTCGAAACATGACCCTAACCTAACCAGTAAATATATTGGGTGTAATTCATATAACCCGAATCCAACCAAATTGACTTCGGGCCAAGACGGATCATTAGAACGGGTTAGGTTTTGAACATCCTTATTGTTCATAACAGACGAAATTTCACATACATTAATATAATTTGCTGTAGAGTTAACACCACAAATTAAAAAAAATAAAAACAAAAAATTAAAGGTGCTTTCTGACATTTGACAACACCACTATGTGAAATTGTAGTGGTGATCCTTGTAACGCCCCTTTTTGGGAGGGAACATCACATTGTCAAATAAAGTAAAATGCGGAAATTAAATAAACAACGATTAAGACCCGGTTCATTTTAATTAATTAATGTTTAACCATGTGAGCAAACTTGGCAATATTTTTTTTTATAATAATAATAATAATGATACTACGGAGTGCGGATAAAAATGACGAATAAAACAATACATAGAGATTTGCACCTGAATAGCATGCATATATATATGGAGTTTAATACAAGCTGTTTCATAAATACAAGCACTGGCCATCATCAAAAAGCAAAACTATACCCACCCCAGGAACATGCATATACAAAATATACAGCCCAACCAAAAAGAAAAGTACATCAGGCCCCCAAAAATAAAACACTGGCAGCCATCAGTAGCCACCAATGATCATCGACCCCTCAGATAAAAAGGGACCGATTCAGGATCATCAGGAGGACCCTCATCAGGATCTTCCTCATCCGAGGACTCATCCATAGGAACCACGGAGGCGCGGGACGGAGCCCGTGCGGTGGAATCAAACGAATCCTCCTGCGGAGTGTAATAACGGGAACCCCACATCTCCCTGATAGGCAGGTAAAACTCCAAGCGTAAGCTGAGGTAGCAAATGAGGACAGGAGCCTCATGACGTCTCCAGGCAAGTGCTATCGACACGTCTCCCACATACACGCAGCGGTCGGAGTTCAGGTTGATGTGCCAGTACTCTGGCCCCCCAAGGAAGGTCAGACGCACATCTCCCAAGAATAAGCGCATACGTGCAGACATCGTCGCAGTAGAAGTCAATCCTGTGCAGGCCAGAAGCCGGGGAAGGCAGGATCTTCTGTCTCTTCACCGTCGTCTTCGATCAGTACAAGGTGCACATAAACAGCAAATAATAGAAGCACAGGGAAAGAGGTAAGATATCCTACCATCAATACCAATACAGCAACCAAGAACCGAACGGCGCATAATGCCCACGTAGCATGTAAAGGCAATAAATAAGCTTTTAAACAGATAACCAGTCTAGCAATCATTAATAGAGGTAATGAATAATTCATAATATCCGAGGCGTTAAATTCGAGACGGTCAAACATTGTGTAAACAATAATTTTCGGATGATGATTATTCCATGATGCATGGACACAATATTCAATTTCCTACTCCATGGAGCTAGACTCAAACGATCGGAGAGAAAGATCGGGAGACATGTACGTGACTCGGTACATTTCGAGGCCGGTGCTATCAATAAATTTTCTCGTGCACAATCATGGCATTGCACGGACATTCTACACTAGATCACGATATAGGACGGTGTCAAGTCCGGATCGTCGGTGCGTTGCATCGGTTTGCCCCACGGGCAAAGGAGCTACCAACTACCCATTGTGGAGGACCCGCACCCCGACGCCCCCAAGGTCATAACAAGACCCACACTTGTCTACTCGCACCCGCACTAAGGTGTGTTCAATCTCCTTGGCAACTTGGCCTTACAACAGTCCACACGGACATCACAATGCATAAGACACTATGCATGCCAATGTATGATCCACAATTTCATACGATAGCATAATATACCACATTTGATCAAGAGAGTGCAATAAGCAAATTTGCATCCAAAAAGAACCCAATATCAACATAATATCAATTTATAATTCAAGGAACATATTTTAGGTCCATTATGGATTTCTAAAATCTCCAAGTCTTATGAAAATTATCTCATTGGTTCATTAAGGTTTATGAAGTTCTTAATCTCTTGTATTCTTTGATTACTTGTAATCCGAGTAATGGGTTATGGAATCTTAACCCGAATTTTCACCTAGAGGCCGTGGCCTTCCCAAGGTTTCAAATAATTCATGTTCACATCATTAAGTCCATTTGCTTGTTATTTTAATCCAAGTTGTTTGATTCTTATGATTACCTTCCAAATTTAGCTTATCTCCTAAGTCTTAACCACAATCCATCATAAAAATTATTGTTGCAAGTTTCCTACTACTTTAATCTACGTTTGGTTACTTGATTAATTCAAGTCTTGACATCCCAAATTTGTTATCTTTTCCCTCATTCAAGCCCTCAAAACCGTGGCACTCCATAGGGTCCTAGGTTACAAATTTTCTTCTCACTAGTTTAGTCTTCCTTTACTTAGTTTGCCTAGCATTATTCTTGACACAATGTTAACCAAATTCTGCTCTTGAGAACAGCCCAAAACCGTGGCACTCACAGGTCCAACAACCAGAATTTTGTCCACTTGAATCAACCTTAACTACTTGATTTAATTTGCCTTGCATTGGTCAAAATTTAAGCATCATTTCCATTCATTTTCCAGCCCAAAAACAGCCCCAAACCGTGACACATTCAGGGGGTTCCAGCAACCAGAATTTCCAGCAAGCAACATGGATTTCAATCACAAAATTACATGAATAATTAACCACTCAATCAACTACTCAAAGCTAAATTAAGGTAACATTCAAGAAATCAATTTCAAGCAATTTCAAGAACAACCGCCATGTGGTTTTTCTTCCAAAAATCAAATACAAGATTCCTAGTTGCTAAAGAGGTTGAGGAGGATTAATCTTCCTCTTACCAAGATGAAGAACCAAGAAAAATTCCAAGAGCACTCTTGATTTTCGGATTTGAAGCTCAAAAACCCTAGAAAATGTGGTCCAAGTTAGAACAATGTAATGGTGTGAAAAAGAAGAAGAAAATGACCATTAAATCAAGAGGAAACCAGAAACGAAAATGGGAGGGAGGTCTGAAATTTTTCAGCCATGGAAGCTCACCTTCAAAGCTTGAGAAATGGTTGAAGATGGAAGCTTTCTTGAAAACTCCAAGCACAAAAGATGATGAGAAGGAGTAGGAGATTAAGAAAATATGGTTGATGTGAATTTTTATGAATGTTGGAGTCTTTGGAGGGTGGCTGGACGTGTGGTGGCTGGAAGAGGAAGAAAGAAAAAAGGTTGAAGAGAGAAAGAAGAAGAAGAAACGTAAAAAGGAGAAGAAAATGGTGCTTTTGGTGATAATGCCTTTAAATGTAATATTAGGATATTAGAATCAATTATTTCTCTTGAGTGGGCTGCAGATACGTAAATGAGAGAGAGAAATGGGTGACAAAAATTGGCTTCTTTGGAAGCTACACATGTGGTCAAAGCTTGGGGTCAAAGCTTCTTAAGGAAGCTTGAATATTTAACTATTAAATTTGAATTAAAGTGATTTGATTAGACATAAGGTAGATTACATTAGGATAATGTGATAGTATTTTTATTACACACTATTATCCAATGGATAATAGTTACTGATCGACAGTCGGTATTTAATTAATCGACGGATGAATTTTTATTTGTATTGATTTAAATGTAACTGTTAAGATTTCTCGAAAATTGTGAAACCTCGTAAACTGTGTCAAGCCTCGGGTTTAGTAAGATCCCCGTCGACTTATCCATAGTCCAAGGTTCTCAGAGAAAACATCGCGTTTCTCGATTACTTTCAGCCACAAGACGCAAAAAACGAAGAATATATTAAAATATTCGACGATTCCGGAAAATTCCCAGAAAATTCTTAAAAATTGCAAATATTATAAAACGACTATCCGTCATATAATTTTCCAATTTTTGAAGCACTACAGTCGTTTTCACGACTCTGCTCGAGTTTTACGCAAAACGAGGAATATATTAAAATATTCGTCGTTTAGAAAAATTCGAGAAAAATTCACATAAATCACAAATATTGGAAAATGACTATTCATGGTGAAATAATCAATTTCCGGTGTTACACTGGTCTCGGCAATTCTCGGCCCGGTGTGCACGCAAAACGAGGAATATATTAAAATATTCGTCGTTTCGAAAAATTCCCGAGAAAAATTCCTAAAAATCAAGAATATTATAAAACTATGATTTACGATCAAATATGTATTTTTCGGAATGTTACAACACTCCCCTACTAAAAGGAATTTCGTCCTCGAAATTTACATACCTTAAAATAATTACGGATGTTACTCCTTCATCTTATCTTCCAATTCCCAAGTCGCATCACCGGTTGCTTCATTCCAAATCACCTTTACCAATGGAATCTCCTTGCCTCGTAGTTGCTTTATCCGTCGATCCTCGATTCTCGCGAGACGTTTCATAGGTCAGGTTCTCTTTTAACTGTACTTGTGTCCTAGGTGCTATGACATGACTTGGATCAGGTAAATATTTACGAAGTTGTGACACATGGAATACATTATGTATGTTTGAAAGAATAGGGGGTAAGGCTATCTGGTAAGCTACTGGACCTATCCGACGAAGAATTTGGTAAGGTCCAAGAAATTTTGGAGTGAGTTTTCTAGATTTCAAGGCCGGCCGACCCGGTCGTGGGTGTGACTTTCAGGAACACATGCTCACCTTCTTCAAACTCAAGAGGCTTTCTTCTCTTATCCGCATAGCTCTTCTATCGGCTCTGAGCAGTTCTCATCTTCTCTTGTTGTTGAGCAGTGCGTTCATTTTGTTGGGCGATGACTTCAGCCATTCTCTGCATCGCTTCAATAGCAGTACCATATCTCCACCTCTTGCCATCTTGCTCTTCTCTCAAATTAGATTACGAAAACATAAGAAAAGTCGGAGGAATCCACTCAAGACACCCATCACGAGAGATTCACACAAAGCCAAACAAGACAGACTCACACTCAAGACCCAAAGAAAACATAAACCGGGGCTCGATACCAACTTAATGTAACGCCCCTTTTTGGGAGGAACGTCACATTGTCAAATAAAGTAAAATGCGGAAATTAAATAAACAACGATTAAGACCCGGTTCATTTTAATTAATTAATGTTTAACCATGTGAGCAAACTTGGCAATATTTTTTTTTATAATAATAATAATAATGATACTACGGAGTGCGGATAAAAATGACGAATAAAACAATACATAGAGATTTGCACCTGAATAGCATGCATATATATCGGAGTTTAATACAAGCTGTTTCATAAATACAAGCCTGGCCATCATCAAAAAGCAAAACTATACCCACCCCAAGGAACATGCATATACAAAATATACGGCCCAACCAAAAGAAAAGTACATCGGGCCCCAAAAATAAAACACCGCGGCCATCGGTAGCCACCAATGATCATCGACCCCTCGGATAAAAGGGACCGATTCGGGATCATCAAGAGGACCCTCATCAAGATCTTCCTCATCCGAGGACTCATCCATAGGAACCACGGAGGCGCGGGACGGGCCGTGCGGTGGAATCAAACGAATCCTCTGCGGAGTGTAATAACGGGAACCCCACATCTCACGATAGGCGGGTAAAACTCCGGGCGTAGGCGAGGTAGCAAGTGAGGACGGGGAGCCTCGCGACGTCTCCCGGCAAGTGCTATCGACACGTCTCCCACATACACGCAGCGGTCGGAGTTCGGGTTGATGTGCCGGTACTCGGCCCCCGAGGAAGGTCGACGCACATCTCCCAGAATCCGCACATACGTGCAGACATCGTCGCAGTAGAAGTCAATCTGTGCAGGCCAGAAGCCGGGGAAGGCAGGATCTTCTGTCTCTTCACCGTCGTCTTCGATCAGTACAAGGTGCACATAAACAGCAAATAATAGAAGCACAGGGAAAGAGGTAAGATATCCTACCATCAATACCAATACAGCAACCAAGAACCGAACGACGCATAACGCCCACGTAGCATGTAAAGGCAATAAATAAGCTTTTAAACAGATAACCAGTCTAGCAATCATTAATAGAGGTAATGAATAATTCATAATATCCGAGCGAGTTAAATTCGAGACGGTCAAACATTGTGTAAACAATAATTTTCGGATAATGATTATTCCATGATGCATGGACACAATATTCAATTTCCTACTCCATGGAGCTAGACTCAAACAGTCGGAGAGAAAGATCAGGAGACATGTACGTGACTCTAGTACGAGGCCGGTGCTATCAATAAATTTTCTCGTGCACAATCATGGCATTGCACGGACATTCTACACTAGATCACGATATAGGGCGGTGTCAAGTCCGGATCGTCGGTGCGTTGCATCGGTTTGCCCCACGGGCAAAGGAGCTACCAACTACCCATTGTGGAGGACCCGCACCCCGACGCCCCCAAGGTCATAACAAGACCCACACTTGTCTACTCGCACCCGCACTAAGGTGTGTTCAATCTCCTAGGCAACTTGGCCTTACAACAGTCCACACGGACATCACAATGCATAAGACACTATGCATGCCAATGTATGATCCACAATTTCATACGATAGCATAATATACCACATTTGATCAAGAGAGTGCAATAAGCAAATTTGCATCCAAAAAGAACCCAATATCAACATAATATCAATTTATAATTCAAGGAACATATTTTAGGTCCATTATGGATTTCTAAAATCTCCAAATCTTATGAAAATTATCTCATTGGTTCATTAAGGTTTATGAAGTTCTTAATCTCTTGTATTCTTTGATTACTTGTAATCCGAGTAATGGGTTATGGAATCTTAACCCGAATTTTCACCTAGAGGCCGTGGCCTTCCCAAGGTTTCAAATAATTCATGTTCACATCATTAAGTCCATTTGCTTGTTATTTTAATCCAAGTTGTTTGATTCTTATGATTACCTTCCAAATTTAGCTTATCTCCTAAGTCTTAACCACAATCCATCATAAAAATTATTGTTGCAAGTTTCCTACTACTTTAATCTACGTTTGGTTACTTGATTAATTCAAGTCTTGACATCCCAAATTTGTTATCTTTTCCCCTCATTCAAGCCCTCAAAACCGTGGCACTCCATAGGGTCCTAGGTTACAAATTTTCTTCTCACTAGTTTAGTCTTCCTTTACTTAGTTTGCCTAGCATTATTCTTGACACAATGTTAACCAAATTCTGCTCTTGAGAACAGCCCAAAACCGTGGCACTCACCAAGGTCCAACAACCAGAATTTTGTCCACTTGAATCAACCTTAACTACTTGATTTAATTTGCCTTGCATTGGTCAAAATTTAAGCATCATTTCCATTCATTTTCCAGCCCAAAAACAGCCCCAAACCGTGACACATTCAGGGGGTTCCAGCAACCAGAATTTCCAGCAAGCAACATGGATTTCAATCACAAAATTACATGAATAATTAACCACTCAATCAACTACTCAAAGCTAAATTAAGGTAACATTCAAGAAATCAATTTCAAGCAATTTCAAGAACAACCGCCATGTGGTTTTTCTTCCAAAAATCAAATACAAGATTCCTAGTTGCTAAAGAGGTTGAGGACGATTAATCTTCCTCTTACCAAGATGAAGAACCAAGAAAAATTCCAAGAGCACTCTTGATTTTCGGTTTGAAGCTCAAAAACCCTAGAAAATGTGGTCCAAGTTAGAACAATGTAATGGTGTGAAAAAGAAGAAGAAAATGACCATTAAATCAAGAGGAAACCAGAAACGAAAATGGGAGGGAGGTCTGAAATTTTTCAGCCATGGAAGCTCACCTTCAAAGCTTGAGAAATGGTTGAAGATGGAAGCTTTCTTGAAAACTCCAAGCACAAAAGATGATGAGAAGGAGTAGGAGATTAAGAAAATATGGTTGATGTGAATTTTTATGAATGTTGGAGTCTTTGGAGGGTGGCTGGACGTGTGGTGGCTGGAAGAGGAAGAAAGAAAAGGTTGAAGAGAGAAAGAAGAAGAAGAAACGTAAAAAGGAGAAGAAAATGGTGCTTTTGGTGATAATGCCTTTAGATGTAATATTAGGATATTAGAATCAATTATTTCTCTTGAGTGGGCTGCAGATACGTAAATGAGAGAGAGAAATGGGTGACAAAAATTGGCTTCTTTGGAAGCTACACATGTGGTCAAAGCTTGGGGTCAAAGCTTCTTAAGGAAGCTTGAATATTTAACTATTAAATTTGAATTAAAGTGATTTGATTAGACATAAGGTAGATTACATTAGGATAATGTGATAGTATTTTTATTACACACTATTATCCAATGGATAATAGTTACGATCGACAGTCGGTATTTAATTAATCGACGGATGAATTTTTTTCATTGTATTGATTTAAATGTAACTGTTAAGATTTCTCGAAAATTGTGAAACCTCGTAAACGTGTCAAGCCTCGGGTTTAGTAAGATCCCCGTCGACTTATCCATAGTCCAAGGTTCTCGGAGAAAACATCACGTTTCTCGATTAACTTCAGCACGCAAAAACGAAGAATATATTAAAATATTCGACGGTTAGAAAAATTCCCAGAAAATTCTCAAAAATTGCAAATATTATAAAACGACTATCCGTCATATAATTTTCCAATTTTTGAAGCACTCTAATCGTTTTCACGACTCTTGCTCGAGTTTTACGCAAAACGAGGAATATATTAAAATATTCGTCGTTTCCGAAAAATTCCAGAAAAATTCACATAAATCACAAATATTGGAAAATGACTATTCATGGTGAAATAATCAATTTCCGGAGTGTTACACTGGTCTCAGCAATTCTCAGCCCAGTGTGCACGCAAAACGAGGAATATATTAAAATATTCGTCGTTTCCGAAAAATTCCAGAAAAATTCCTAAAAATCAAGAATATTATAAAACTATGATTTACGATCAAATATGTATTTTTCGGAATGTTACAACACTCCCCTACTAAAAGGAATTTCGTCCTCGAAATTTACATACCTTAAAATAATTCTGGATGTTACTCCTTCATCTTATCTTCCAATTCCCAAGTCGCATCACCAGTTGCTTCATTCCAAATCACCTTTACCAATGGAATCTCCTTGCCTCGTAGTTGCTTTATCCGTCGATCCTCGATTCTCGCAGGAGACGTTTCATAGGTCAGGTTCTCTTTTAACTGTACTGTGTCCGGTGCTATGACATGACTTGGATCAGGTAAATATTTACGAAGTTGTGACACATGGAATACATTATGTATGTTTGAAAGAATAGGGGTAAGGCTATATGGTAAGCTACGGACCTATCCGACGAAGAATTTGGTAAGGTCCAAGAAATTTTGGAGTGAGTTTTCTAGATTTCAAGGCCGTGACCCCGGTCGTGGGTGTGACTTTCAGGAACACATGCTCACCTTCTTCAAACTCAAGAGGCTTTCTTCTCTTATCCGCATAGCTCTTCTATCGGCTCTGAGCAGTTCTCATCTTCTCTTGTTGTTGAGCAGTGCGTTCATTTTGTTGGGCGATGACTTCAGCCATTCTCTGCATCGCTTCAATAGCAGCTGCCATATCTCCACCTCTTGCCATCTTGCTCTTCTCTCAAATTAGATTACTGAAAACATAAGAAAAGTCAGAGGAATCCACTCAAGACACCCATCACAGAGATTCACACAAAGCCTGAAACAAGACAGACTCACACTCAAGACCCAAAGAAAACATAAACCGGGGCTCTGATACCAACTTAATGTAACGCCCTTTTTGGGAGGGAACGTCACATTGTCAAATAAAGTAAAATGCGGAAATTAAATAAACAACGATTAAGACCCGGTTCATTTTAATTAATTAATGTTTAACCATGTGAGCAAACTTGGCAATATTTTTTTTTTATAATAATAATAATAATGATACTACGGAGTGCGGATAAAAATGACGAATAAAACAATACATAGAGATTTGCACCGAATAGCATGCATATATATACGAGTTTAATACAACTGTTTCATAAATACAAGCACAGGCCATCATCAAAAAGCAAAACTATACCCACCCCAAGGGAACATGCATATACAAAATATACACCCAACCAAAAAGAAAAGTACATCGGGCCCCAAAAATAAAACACGCGGCCATCGGTAGCCACCAATGATCATCGACCCCTCGGATAAAAGGGACCGATTCGGGATCATCAAGAGGACCCTCATCGGGATCTTCCTCATCCGAGGACTCATCCATAGGAACCACGGAGGCGCGGGACGGAGCCGTGCGGTGGAATCAAACGAATCCTCTGCGGAGTGTAATAACGGGAACCCCACATCTCCCCGATAGGCGGTAAAACTCCGGGCGTAGGCGAGGTAGCAAGTGAGGACGGGAGCCTCATGACGTCTCCCGGCAAGTGCTATCGACACGTCTCCCACATACACGCGGCGGTCGGAGTTCGGGTTGATGTGCCGGTACTGCGGCCCCCAAGGAAGGTCGGACGCACATCTCCCAAGAATCCGCACATACGTGCGAGACATCGTCGCGATAGAAGTCAATCTGTGCGGGCCGGAAGCGGGAAGGCGGGATCTTCGTCTCTTCACCGTCGTCTTCGATCGGTACAAGGTGCACATAAACGAAAATAATAGAAGCACGGGGAAAGAGGTAAGATATCCTACCATCAATACCAATACAAAGAACCAAGAACCGAACGACGCATAACGCCCACGTAGCATGTAAAGGCAATAAATAAGCTTTTAAACAGATAACCGGTCTAGCAATCATTAATAGAGGTAATGAATAATTCATAATATCCGAGGCGATTAAATTCGAGACGGTCAAACATTGTGTAAACAATAATTTTCGGATGATGATTATTCCATGATGCATGGACACAATATTCAATTTCCTACTCCATGGAGCTAGACTCAAACGATCGGAGAGAAAGATCAGGAGACATGTACGTGACTCGGGCTGCCGAGGCCAGTGCTATCAATAAATTTTCTCGTGCACAATCATGGCATTGCACAGACATTCTACACTAGATCACGATATAGGACAGTGTCAAGTCCGGATCGTCGGTGCGTTTGCATCGGTTTGCCCCACGGGCAAAGGAACTACCAACTACCCATTGTGGAGGACCCGCACCCCGACGCCCCAAGGTCATAACAAGACCCACACTTGTCTACTCGCACCCGCACTAAGGTGTGTTCAATCTCCTAGGCAACTTGGCCTTACAACAGTCCACACGGACATCACAATGCATAAGACACTATGCATGCCAATGTATGATCCACAATTTCATACGATAGCATAATATACCACATTTGATCAAGAGAGTGCAATAAGCAAATTTGCATCCAAAAAGAACCCAATATCAACATAATATCAATTTATAATTCAAGGAACATATTTTAGGTCCATTATGGATTTCTAAAATCTCCAAGTCTTATGAAAATTATCTCATTGGTTCATTAAGGTTTATGAAGTTCTTAATCTCTTGTATTCTTTGATTACTTGTAATCCGAGTAATGGGTTATGGAATCTTAACCCGAATTTTCACCTAGAGGCCGTGGCCTTCCCAAGGTTTCAAATAATTCATGTTCACATCATTAAGTCCATTTGCTTGTTATTTTAATCCAAGTTGTTTGATTCTTATGATTACCTTCCAAATTTAGCTTATCTCCTAAGTCTTAACCACAATCCATCATAAAAATTATTGTTGCAAGTTTCCTACTACTTTAATCTACGTTTGGTTACTTGATTAATTCAAGTCTTGACATCCCAAATTTGTTATCTTTTCCCCTCATTCAAGCCCTCAAAACCGTGGCACTCCATAGGGTCCTAGGTTACAAATTTTCTTCTCACTAGTTTAGTCTTCCTTTACTTAGTTTGCCTAGCATTATTCTTGACACAATGTTAACCAAATTCTGCTCTTGAGAACAGCCCAAAACCGTGGCACTCACCAAGGTCCAACAACCAGAATTTTGTCCACTTGAATCAACCTTAACTACTTGATTTAATTTGCCTTGCATTGGTCAAAATTTAAGCATCATTTCCATTCATTTTCCAGCCCAAAAACAGCCCCAAACCGTGACACATTCAGGGGGTTCCAGCAACCAGAATTTCCAGCAAGCAACATGGATTTCAATCACAAAATTACATGAATAATTAACCACTCAATCAACTACTCAAAGCTAAATTAAGGTAACATTCAAGAAATCAATTTCAAGCAATTTCAAGAACAACCGCCATGTGGTTTTTCTTCCAAAAATCAAATACAAGATTCCTAGTTGCTAAAGAGGTTGAGGAGGATTAATCTTCCTCTTACCAAGATGAAGAACCAAGAAAAATTCCAAGAGCACTCTTGATTTTCGGATTTGAAGCTCAAAAACCCTAGAAAATGTGGTCCAAGTTAGAACAATGTAATGGTGTGAAAAAGAAGAAGAAAATGACCATTAAATCAAGAGGAAACCAGAAACGAAAATGGGAGGGAGGTCTGAAATTTTTCAGCCATGGAAGCTCACCTTCAAAGCTTGAGAAATGGTTGAAGATGGAAGCTTTCTTGAAAACTCCAAGCACAAAAGATGATGAGAAGGAGTAGGAGATTAAGAAAATATGGTTGATGTGAATTTTTATGAATGTTGGAGTCTTTGGAGGGTGGCTGGACGTGTGGTGGGGAAGAGGAAGAAAGAAAAGGTTGAAGAGAGAAAGAAGAAGAAGAAACGTAAAAGGAGAAGAAAATGGTGCTTTTGGTGATAATGCCTTTAGATGTAATATTAGGATATTAGAATCAATTATTTCTCTTGAGTGGGCTGCAGATACGTAAATGAGAGAGAGAAATGGGTGACAAAAATTGGCTTCTTTGGAAGCTACACATGTGGTCAAAGCTTGGGGTCAAAGCTTCTTAAGGAAGCTTGAATATTTAACTATTAAATTTGAATTAAAGTGATTTGATTAGACATAAGGTAGATTACATTAGGATAATGTGATAGTATTTTTATTACACACTATTATCCAATGGATAATAGTTACGATCGACAGTCGGTATTTAATTAATCGGACGGATGAATTTTTTCATTTGTATTGATTTAAATGTAACTTGTTAAGATTTCTCGAAAATTGTGAAACCTCGTAAACTGTGTCAAGCCTCGGGTTTAGTAAGATCCCCCGTCGACTTATCCATAGTCCAAGGTTCTCAGAGAAAACATCACGTTTCTCTGATTCTGCTCAGCGTGCACGCAAAACGAGAGAATATATTAAAATATTCGACGGTTAGAAAAATTCCCAGAAAATTCTCAAAAATTGCAAATATTATAAAACGACTATTCGTCATATAATTTTCCAATTTTTGAAGCACTACAGTCGTTTTCACGACTCTGCTCGAGTTTTACGCAAAACGAGGAATATATTAAAATATTCGTCGTTTCCGAAAAATTCCAGAAAAATTCACATAAATCACAAATATTGGAAAATGACTATTCATGGTGAAATAATCAATTTCCGGAGTGTTACACTGGTCTCAGCAATTCTCAGCCCAGTGTGCACGCAAAACGAGGAATATATTAAAATATTCGTCGTTTCCGAAAAATTCCAGAAAAATTCCTAAAAATCAAGAATATTATAAAACTATGATTTACGATCAAATATGTATTTTTCGGAATGTTACAACACTCCCTACTAAAAGGAATTTCGTCCTCGAAATTTACATACCTTAAAATAATTACGGATGTTACTCCTTCATCTTATCTTCCAATTCCCAAGTCGCATCACCGGTTGCTTCATTCCAAATCACCTTTACCAATGGAATCTCCTTGCCTCGTAGTTGCTTTATCCGTCGATCCTCGATTCTCGCAGAGACGTTTCATAGGTCGTTCTCTTTTAAGCATCTTGTGTCAGTCTGCTATGACATGACTTGGATCGAGTAAATATTTACGAAGTTGTGACACATGGAATACATTATGTATGTTTGAAAGAATAGGGGTAAGGCTATCTCGGTAAGCTACTTGGACCTATCCGACGAAGAATTTGGTAAGGTCCAAGAAATTTTGGAGTGAGTTTTCTAGATTTCAAGGCCGTGACCCCCCGGTCGTGGGTGTGACTTTCAGGAACACATGCTCACCTTCTTCAAACTCAAGAGGCTTTCTTCTCTTATCCGCATAGCTCTTCTATCGGCTCTGAGCAGTTCTCATCTTCTCTTGTTGTTGAGCAGTGCGTTCATTTTGTTGGGCGATGACTTCAGCCATTCTCTGCATCGCTTCAATAGCAGCTGCCATATCTCCACCTCTTGCCATCTTGCTCTTCTCTCAAATTAGATTACTGAAAACATAAGAAAAGTCAGAGGAATCCACTCAAGACACCCATCACAGAGATTCACACAGCACAAACAAGACAGACTCACACTCAAGACCCAAAGAAAACATAAACCTAGGGCTCGATACCAACTTAATGTAACGCCCTTTTTGGGAGGGAACGTCACATTGTCAAATAAAGTAAAATGCGGAAATTAAATAAACAACGATTAAGACCCGGTTCATTTTAATTAATTAATGTTTAACCATGTGAGCAAACTTGGCAATATTTTTTTTTTTATAATAATAATAATAATGATACTACTGAGTGCGGATAAAAATGACGAATAAAACAATACATAGAGATTTGCACCGAATAGCATGCATATATATCCGGAGTTTAATACAACTGTTTCATAAATACAAGCACTGGCCATCATCAAAAAGCAAAACTATACCCACCCCAAGAGGAACATGCATATACAAAATATACAGCCCAACCAAAAGAAAAGTACATCGGGCCCCCAAAATAAAACACCGGGCCATCGGTAGCCACCAATGATCATCGACCCCTCGGATAAAAGGGACCGATTCGGGATCATCAAGAGGACCCTCATCGGGATCTTCCTCATCCGAGGACTCATCCATAGGAACCACGGAGGCGCGGGACGGGCCGTGCGGTGGAATCAAACGAATCCTCCCGCGAGTGTAATAACGGGAACCCCACATCTCCCTGATAGGCAGGTAAAACTCCAGGCGTAAGCTGAGGTAGCAAGTGAGGACAGGAGCCTCATGACGTCTCCAGGCAAGTGCTATCGACACGTCTCCCACATACACGCAGCGGTCGGAGTTCAGGTTGATGTGCCAGTACTCTGGCCCCCCAAGGAAGGTCAGACGCACATCTCCCAAGAATCCGCACATACGTGCAGACATCGTCGCAGTAGAAGTCAATCCTGTGCAGGCCAGAAGCCGGGGAAGGCAGGATCTTCTGTCTCTTCACCGTCGTCTTCGATCAGTACAAGGTGCACATAAACAGCAAATAATAGAAGCACAGGGAAAGAGGTAAGATATCCTACCATCAATACCAATACAGCAACCAAGAACCGAACGACGCATAACGCCCACGTAGCATGTAAAGGCAATAAATAAGCTTTTAAACAGATAACCAGTCTAGCAATCATTAATAGAGGTAATGAATAATTCATAATATCCAGGCAGTTAAATTCAGACAGTCAAACATTGTGTAAACAATAATTTTCAGATGACAGATTATTCCATGATGCATGGACACAATATTCAATTTCCTACTCCATGGAGCTAGACTCAAACAGTCGGAGAGAAAGATCAGGAGACATGTATGTGACTCGGTAACTGCCGAGGCCAGTGCTATCAATAAATTTTCTCGTGCACAATCATGGCATTGCACAGACATTCTACACTAGATCACGATATAGGACAGTGTCAAGTCCGGATCGTCGGTGCGTTTGCATCGGTTTGCCCCACGGGCAAAGGAACTACCAACTACCCATTGTGGAGGACCCGCACCCCGACGCCCCCAAGGTCATAACAAGACCCACACTTGTCTACTCGCACCCGCACTAAGGTGTGTTCAATCTCCTAGGCAACTTGGCCTTACAACAGTCCACACACGGACATCACAATGCATAAGACACTATGCATGCCAATGTATGATCCACAATTTCATACGATAGCATAATATACCACATTTGATCAAGAGAGTGCAATAAGCAAATTTGCATCCAAAAAGAACCCAATATCAACATAATATCAATTTATAATTCAAGGAACATATTTTAGGTCCATTATGGATTTCTAAAATCTCCAAGTCTTATGAAAATTATCTCATTGGTTCATTAAGGTTTATGAAGTTCTTAATCTCTTGTATTCTTTGATTACTTGTAATCCGAGTAATGGGTTATGGAATCTTAACCCGAATTTTCACCTAGAGGCCGTGGCCTTCCCAAGGTTTCAAATAATTCATGTTCACATCATTAAGTCCATTTGCTTGTTATTTTAATCCAAGTTGTTTGATTCTTATGATTACCTTCCAAATTTAGCTTATCTCCTAAGTCTTAACCACAATCCATCATAAAAATTATTGTTGCAAGTTTCCTACTACTTTAATCTACGTTTGGTTACTTGATTAATTCAAGTCTTGACATCCCAAATTTGTTATCTTTTCCCCTCATTCAAGCCCTCAAAACCGTGGCACTCCATAGGGTCCTAGGTTACAAATTTTCTTCTCACTAGTTTAGTCTTCCTTTACTTAGTTTGCCTAGCATTATTCTTGACACAATGTTAACCAAATTCTGCTCTTGAGAACAGCCCAAAACCGTGGCACTCACCAAGGTCCAACAACCAGAATTTTGTCCACTTGAATCAACCTTAACTACTTGATTTAATTTGCCTTGCATTGGTCAAAATTTAAGCATCATTTCCATTCATTTTCCAGCCCAAAAACAGCCCCAAACCGTGACACATTCAGGGGGTTCCAGCAACCAGAATTTCCAGCAAGCAACATGGATTTCAATCACAAAATTACATGAATAATTAACCACTCAATCAACTACTCAAAGCTAAATTAAGGTAACATTCAAGAAATCAATTTCAAGCAATTTCAAGAACAACCGCCATGTGGTTTTTCTTCCAAAAATCAAATACAAGATTCCTAGTTGCTAAAGAGGTTGAGGAGGATTAATCTTCCTCTTACCAAGATGAAGAACCAAGAAAAATTCCAAGAGCACTCTTGATTTTCGGATTTGAAGCTCAAAAACCCTAGAAAATGTGGTCCAAGTTAGAACAATGTAATGGTGTGAAAAAGAAGAAGAAAATGACCATTAAATCAAGAGGAAACCAGAAACGAAAATGGGAGGGGAGGTCTGAAATTTTTCAGCCATGGAAGCTCACCTTCAAAGCTTGAGAAATGGTTGAAGATGGAAGCTTTCTTGAAAACTCCAAGCACAAAAGATGATGAGAAGGAGTAGGAGATTAAGAAAATATGGTTGATGTGAATTTTTATGAATGTTGGAGTCTTTGGAGGGTGGCTGGACGTGTGGTGGCTGGAAGAGGAAGAAAGAAAAGGTTGAAGAGAGAAAGAAGAAGAAGAAACGTAAAAAGGAGAAGAAAATGGTGCTTTTGGTGATAATGCCTTTAGATGTAATATTAGGATATTAGAATCAATTATTTCTCTTGAGTGGGCTGCAGATACGTAAATGAGAGAGAGAAATGGGTGACAAAAATTGGCTTCTTTGGAAGCTACACATGTGGTCAAAGCTTGGGGTCAAAGCTTCTTAAGGAAGCTTGAATATTTAACTATTAAATTTGAATTAAAGTGATTTGATTAGACATAAGGTAGATTACATTAGGATAATGTGATAGTATTTTTATTACACACTATTATCCAATGGATAATAGTTACAGTCGACAGGAGTCAGTATTTAATTAATCTGACAGATGAATTTTTCCATTTGTATTGATTTAAATGTAACTGTTAAGATTTCTCGAAAATTGTGAAACCTCGTAAACTGTGTCAAGCCTCGGGTTTAGTAAGATCCCCCGTCGACTTATCCATAGTCCAAGGTTCTCAGAGAAAACATCACGTTTCTCTCGATTACTCAACGTCACGCAAAACGAGAATATATTAAAATATTCGACGGTTCCGAAAAATTCCCAGAAAATTCTCAAAAATTGCAAATATTATAAAACGACTATCCGTCATATAATTTTCCAATTTTTGAAGCACTACAATGTTTTCACGACTCTGCTCAAGTTTTACGCAAAACGAGGAATATATTAAAATATTCGTCGTTTAGAAAAATTCCAGAAAAATTCACATAAATCACAAATATTGGAAAATGACTATTCATGGTGAAATAATCAATTTCCGGAGTGTTACACTGGTCTCAAGCAATTCTCGGCCAGTGTGCACGCAAAAACGAGAATATATTAAAATATTCGTCGTTTAGAAAAATTCCAGAAAAAATTCCTAAAAATCAAGAATATTATAAAACTATGATTTACGATCAAATATGTATTTTTCGGAATGTTACAACACTCCCTACTAAAAGGAATTTCGTCCTCGAAATTTACATACCTTAAAATAATTCGGATGTTACTCCTTCATCTTATCTTCCAATTCCCAAGTCGCATCACCGGTTGCTTCATTCCAAATCACCTTTACCAATGGAATCTCCTTGCCTCGTAGTTGCTTTATCCGTCGATCCTCGATTCTCGCGAGGAGACGTTTCATAGGTCGTTTCTCTTTTAACTGTACGTGTCCTGCTATGACATGACTTGGATCGGGTAAATATTTACGAAGTTGTGACACATGGAATACATTATGTATGTTTGAAAGAATAGGGGTAAGGCTATATGGTAAGCTACTTGGACCTATCCGACGAAGAATTTGGTAAGGTCCAAGAAATTTTGGAGTGAGTTTTCTAGATTTCAAGGCCCGGCCGACCCCAGTCGTGGGTGTGACTTTCAGGAACACATGCTCACCTTCTTCAAACTCAAGAGGCTTTCTTCTCTTATCCGCATAGCTCTTCTATCGCCTCTGAGCAGTTCTCATCTTCTCTTGTTGTTGAGCAGTGCGTTCATTTTGTTGGGCGATGACTTCAGCCATTCTCTGCATCGCTTCAATAGCAGCTGCCATATCTCCACCTCTTGCCATCTTGCTCTTCTCTCAAATTAGATTACGAAAACATAAGAAAAGTCAGAGGAATCCACTCAAGACACCCATCACGAGAGATTCACACAAAGCCTGAAACAAGACAGACTCACACTCAAGACCCAAAGAAAACATAAACCGGGGCTCTGATACCAACTTAATGTAACGCCCTTTTTGGGAGGGAACGTCACATTGTCAAATAAAGTAAAATGCGGAAATTAAATAAACAACGATTAAGACCCGGTTCATTTTAATTAATTAATGTTTAACCATGTGAGCAAACTTGGCAATATTTTTTTTTTATAATAATAATAATAATGATACTACGGAGTGCGGATAAAAATGACGAATAAAACAATACATAGAGATTTGCACCTGAATAGCATGCATATATATCTGGAGTTTAATACAATTGTTTCATAAATACAAGCACTGGCCATCATCAAAAGCAAAACTATACCCACCCCAAGAGGAACATGCATATACAAAATATACAAATGACCAAAAGAAAAGTACATCGGGCCCCCAAAATAAAACAGCGGCACCATCGGTAGCCACCAATGATCATCGACCCTCGGATAAAAAGGGACCGATTCGGGATCATCAAGAGGACCCTCATCGGGATCTTCCTCATCCGAGGACTCATCCATAGGAACCACGGAGGCGCGGACGGAGCCGTGCGGTGGAATCAAACGAATCCTCTGCGGAGTGTAATAACGGGAACCCCACATCTCCCGATAGGCAGGTAAAACTCCGGCGTAAGCGAGGTAGCAAGTGAGGACAGGAGCCTCATGACGTCTCCAGGCAAGTGCTATCGACACGTCTCCCACATACACGCAGCGGTCGGAGTTCAGGTTGATGTGCCAGTACTCTGGCCCCCCAAGGAAGGTCAGACGCACATCTCCCAAGAATCCGCACATACGTGCAGACATCGTCGCAGTAGAAGTCAATCCTGTGCAGGCCAGAAGCCGGGGAAGGCAGGATCTTCTGTCTCTTCACCGTCGTCTTCGATCAGTACAAGGTGCACATAAACAGCAAATAATAGAAGCACAGGGAAAGAGGTAAGATATCCTACCATCAATACCAATACAGCAACCAAGAACCGAACGACGCATAACGCCCACGTAGCATGTAAAGGCAATAAATAAGCTTTTAAACAGATAACCAGTCTAGCAATCATTAATAGAGGTAATGAATAATTCATAATATCCAGGCAGTTAAATTCAGACAGTCAAACATTGTGTAAACAATAATTTTCAGATGACAGATTATTCCATGATGCATGGACACAATATTCAATTTCCTACTCCATGGAGCTAGACTCAAACAGTCGGAGAGAAAGATCAGGAGACATGTCTGTGACTCGGCTGCCGAGGCCAGTGCTATCAATAAATTTTCTCGTGCACAATCATGGCATTGCACAGACATTCTACACTAGATCACGATATAGGACAGTGTCAAGTCCGGATCGTCGGTGCGTTTGCATCGGTTTGCCCCACGGGCAAAGGAACTACCAACTACCCATTGTGGAGGACCCGCACCCCGACGCCCCAAGGTCATAACAAGACCCACACTTGTCTACTCGCACCCGCACTAAGGTGTGTTCAATCTCCTAGGCAACTTGGCCTTACAACAGTCCACACGGACATCACAATGCATAAGACACTATGCATGCCAATGTATGATCCACAATTTCATACGATAGCATAATATACCACATTTGATCAAGAGAGTGCAATAAGCAAATTTGCATCCAAAAAGAACCCAATATCAACATAATATCAATTTATAATTCAAGGAACATATTTTAGGTCCATTATGGATTTCTAAAATCTCCAAGTCTTATGAAAATTATCTCATTGGTTCATTAAGGTTTATGAAGTTCTTAATCTCTTGTATTCTTTGATTACTTGTAATCCGAGTAATGGGTTATGGAATCTTAACCCGGACCTAGAGGCCGTGGCCTTCCCAAGGTTTCAAATAATTCATGTTCACATCATTAAGTCCATTTGCTTGTTATTTTAATCCAAGTTGTTTGATTCTTATGATTACCTTCCAAATTTAGCTTATCTCCTAAGTCTTAACCACAATCCATCATAAAAATTATTGTTGCAAGTTTCCTACTACTTTAATCTACGTTTGGTTACTTGATTAATTCAAGTCTTGACATCCCAAATTTGTTATCTTTTCCCCTCATTCAAGCCCTCAAAACCGTGGCACTCCATAGGGTCCTAGGTTACAAATTTTCTTCTCACTAGTTTAGTCTTCCTTTACTTAGTTTGCCTAGCATTATTCTTGACACAATGTTAACCAAATTCTGCTCTTGAGAACAGCCCAAAACCGTGGCACTCACCAAGGTCCAACAACCAGAATTTTGTCCACTTGAATCAACCTTAACTACTTGATTTAATTTGCCTTGCATTGGTCAAAATTTAAGCATCATTTCCATTCATTTTCCAGCCCAAAAACAGCCCCAAACCGTGACACATTCGGGGGTTCCAGCAACCAAATTTCCAGCAAGCAACATGGATTTCAATCACAAAATTACATGAATAATTAACCACTCAATCAACTACTCAAAGCTAAATTAAGGTAACATTCAAGAAATCAATTTCAAGCAATTTCAAGAACAACCGCCATGTGGTTTTTCTTCCAAAAATCAAATACAAGATTCCTAGTTGCTAAAGAGGTTGAGGAGGATTAATCTTCCTCTTACCAAGATGAAGAACCAAGAAAAATTCCAAGAGCACTCTTGATTTTCGGTTTGAAGCTCAAAAACCCTAGAAAATGTGGTCCAAGTTAGAACAATGTAATGGTGTGAAAAAGAAGAAGAAAATGACCATTAAATCAAGAGGAAACCAGAAACGAAAATGGGAGGGGAGGTCTGAAATTTTTCAGCCATGGAAGCTCACCTTCAAAGCTTGAGAAATGGTTGAAGATGGAAGCTTTCTTGAAAACTCCAAGCACAAAAGATGATGAGAAGGAGTAGGAGATTAAGAAAATATGGTTGATGTGAATTTTTATGAATGTTGGAGTCTTTGGAGGGTGGCTGGACGTGTGGTGGCTGGAAGAGGAAGAAAGAAAAGGTTGAAGAGAGAAAGAAGAAGAAGAAACGTAAAAGGAGAAGAAAATGGTGCTTTTGGTGATAATGCCTTTAGATGTAATATTAGGATATTAGAATCAATTATTTCTCTTGAGTGGGCTGCAGATACGTAAATGAGAGAGAAAATGGGTGACAAAAATTGGCTTCTTTGGAAGCTACACATGTGGTCAAAGCTTGGGGTCAAAGCTTCTTAAGGAAGCTTGAATATTTAACTATTAAATTTGAATTAAAGTGATTTGATTAGACATAAGGTAGATTACATTAGGATAATGTGATAGTATTTTTATTACACACTATTATCCAATGGATAATAGTTACGATCGACAGTCGGTATTTAATTAATCGACAGGATGAATTTTTATTTGTATTGATTTAAATGTAATGTTAAGATTTCTCGAAAATTGTGAAACCTCGTAAATCGCTGTGTCAAGCCTCGGGTTTAGTAAGATCCCCGTCGACTTATCCATAGTCCAAGGTTCTCGAGAGAAAACATCGCGTTTCTGATTCTCTTCAATACAGACGCAAAACGAAGAATATATTAAAATATTCGACGATTAGGAAAATTCCAGAAAATTCTTAAAAATTGCAAATATTATAAAACGACTATCCGTCATATAATTTTCCAATTTTTGAAGCACTACTGATCGTTTTCAAGACTCTGCGAGTTTTACGCAAAACGAGGAATATATTAAAATATTCGTCGTTTAGAAAAATTCCAAAAAATTCACATAAATCACAAATATTGGAAAATGACTATTCATGGTGAAATAATCAATTTCCGGAGTGTTACACTGGTCTCAGCAATTCTCAGCCCAGTGTACACGTAAAACGAGGAATATATTAAAATATTCGTCGTTTCCGAAAAATTCCAGAAAAATTCCTAAAAATCAAGAATATTATAAAACTATGATTTACGATCAAATATGTATTTTTCGGAATATTACAATCCTAACCCCTGGCACCATTTAAAATGTGGAGGCATAGCCTGTGTCTACCACGTCACATTACCAGACAAAAAACATTAAGGTTATCCTATGAAACCAACCAACCAAATTAATGTGTTGTGAGGAATCAAGGAAACACATAATATGAGTAACTAAATATTCATTCCATTCATTTTTATATGTTGTTTAAGGTAACAAGACTAGTATTAATAAAAAAAATCGTCACAACAATGCTTTTAGAAAAAATAAAATAAAATATAAAATTACCTTCTGAAAGAAAGAATGTGATTAGCCAATTAAATTAGTGATAGGAGAGATACGGAATATGAGTGAATAAATATTGAGAGTTTAAGGAAGTTTAATAATTAATAAAGTAAGCAAAAAGGTAATTACAGTAAAATTGGTATACATTAATTATTTTTGTGCCTCAATTGTAAAACAACAGCTAATATGGAACGCCAAAAAATTCCCACAGGCCAACTTAAGTGCCCAACACGATCCCAAGCCCAAATAGGTTCAGGCTAACTTACACAGGCCCACTTAAGTGAACCACAGCATCTCAGGCCTAATGGGTTCAGGCTCACTAGCACAGACCCACTTCAGGGCCCAACATGATTCCAAGCTCAAATAGGTACAAGCTAACTCACATAGGTCCACTTAAGTGCACCACAGCATCCCAAGCCTAATGGGTTTAGGCTCATTGATATAGACCCAATTTAGTGCCCAACATGATCCTGGGCCCAATAGGTCCAGGCTTACTCACACAGGCCAACTTCAGTGCACCACAGCATCCCAAGCCCAATAGATTCATGCTCACTCCCATAAGCTCACTTCAGTGCACAACTCCTAAGCCCAATGGGTTCATGCTCACTCTCAAGATGATTCCACTCCAACATAAGATCACAGGCCTAATCCACTCTCACTCAGGAGTCTAGTCCAATTCAACTCCTACACAGGCTCCTAGGCCCAATCCACTTCCACCCAGGAGCTCAATTTATTACCACCCAAGATCCTGTCTGATTCCACTCCCACACAGCCTCCCAGTCCGATTCCAATCCCACATAGCTTCCCAGGCTTAATCCACTCTCACCCAAGAGCTCAATCCGATTCCACTCCCACATACCCTCCCATGCCCAATCCATTACCACCCATGCTCCTAGTCCGATTCCACTCCCACACAGCCTCCTAGTCTAATTCTACTCCCACATAGCCTCCCAAGCCCAATCCACTCCCACACATGCTCCCAAACCGATTCCGTTCCCACAAATGCTCCCAGGCCAATTCCACTCCCACATAGCCTCCCAGCCCCAGGACGATTCCACTCCTATATAGCCTCCCAAGCCTAATCCACTCCTATACATGCTTCCAAGCTGATTCCACTCTCATATAGCCTCCCAGTCCCAATCCACTCCCACACAAGCTCCTAGGTTGATTCCACTCTCACACAACCTCACAGTCTCAATCCACTCCCACCCAAGCTCTCAGGCCCAATCGACTCCCACCTAGGAGCCCAGTCTAACTCCACTACCACATAGCCTCCCATGCTCAATCCACTACCACAAGTCTCCCAGTCCGATTCCACTCCTACACAGGTTCCCAGGCCCAACCCAATGCCACCCAAGCTCCCAAGCCCAATCCACTCCCACACAAGCTCCCAAGGCCTTACTCACATTGGCCCTTTCAGCTACTAATTACCTCAGAAGAACATTCGGCTGCCTCAATTGGGCTCTTACCATCACATGAATTTTTTATAATTTTTTCCCAAGTTGTATATTAAAAAAAGTAGTTGTGGACTACCCACTCAAGGGCTCCTACAAGTGGACCACCGTTGTTTTGTGCAATTTAAAGTCCAGATTGTGTCCAATTTATATACCCAATTTTAATAAAAACAATTCATTCAAACCTGGTCTACCACAAGTGGGCTCTTACAATTGGACCATTAATGTGCAATTCTTTGACCTAATTGTTTAACACATTTTTAATAAATCAAACTTTGTCAAAGTGGGCTATCACAACTGAGCTTACAACAATTGGACCATTATTGTTCAATTTTTGTACCAAATTGTACATCCAAATTTTTTAACAAAAACAAAAACCTTCAATATGTGGACTACCGGAGGTTGGCTCGCGACTAGTGGACCAACATTCTGCAAATATTGCCCACGATCATCGTCAACTATTAGCCAGTTACATCTGTTAATTTACGTTATTCATTATCTATATTTAGGCAGGCCTAATATTTATAACAACTACACTTTTGTGCGGTGCATTTGCTTACGCACCACATTTTATACGTATTACAAATAACCATATGCCGCTTTACTCAACACTGTTTTTCTAAATACTATAGTCAAATTTCTCTTCCAATGTCATAATAACGTTCCATCGTCATAATCACATAGAAACATAAAAAATAATATTGGGGTCAACCGTGCTTCCTTAAACATCAAACTGGAACACATCACCAGATCATCCAACATATCTAGTAATCTTCACTGTCATTACCAACGGAGGCCCATCATCAGCATAGTACTCCACCAAATCATCCTTCTTCAGCCCCTTCTTGTCACAAAATTGGTACCACCCATCTCCCATATTACAATCAAACGCATTCTAACTATTTCACAACAAATGGACTCTAACAGGATCAGATTCTTGATCTTCCAAATCTATCAGGTAGAGATCTTCCAAATTTTGAGTGAGACTTGACCGCACAAACCTAGCAGGTATGTGCTTCATTCAAACAAAAATCCATACATTGATGTCATTGATTTTTTCTATAAAAAACAAAGAGGATATAACAAACCAAAATTAACGTAAAATATCATAGCAGAAACTCAGCAGAACCTGCGTGCCAGATGCTTGGTGTTTAGTGACTTCACACTCCATGAAAGAAGATCATCATTACTAGCATATCCAGGATAAGCAATCTCATTATTCGTTGCATCCTTTACATTTAAAGTCGAATTTGCTTCCACCCAAGTAAACCATTGACATGAAAGGAATTGTTGTCATTCCATAAAAGGCCTTAACTTTCCGAAAACTCGCCCACAAATAACACTCATTTTCCTAACCAAATAGTCCAATCCAATGATTATTCCCTTTTGGGTCCTTCAGTTCAACTATTCCACCCATATCTACATGATACTACTCATAGAGAGTTACATGTAGCTTTGTATCTTCCTAAAACAATTTCAGCACCATACTTAGCTAATTTCAATCAACCACATATCGACAATATAAAAGACAAAGCTCATTGCATTTACTACCTGCAAAGGATCTATATTAATTTCGAACCTTGCTAGCGGTCCATGTTGATCGGGAACTCAAGCAGAGGCCATACTGCTCATGAATTAACAATAAAAACATATCACAAGCCACACAAAAACACAAGAAATTGACTAAATCTCCAGGAGATTGCAAACTTTCATAATCTGCTCAGCATCACATTTTCAATATGCACATAATAAAGCACATACTGCTAGTATATTTCAAAACTGTACATTATGATATTTCAAATAATTGAAAAGCATTATACAGCTTCAGCAGGAAGATTTCGAATATGTCACAGTATAAGTACCTTATTCTAATGCTTTGCATTAAGGCCCAATACAGAATAATACATTCCCTCAACAATAGTCTACCCCATCCTATCCCATTCAATTATATATGACACAAACCATTCTATACCACACAAACACAATTACATTCTTACTTAAACTGAACAGGGGCAAAAGATACCACACTACCATAACCTCATAACTTATAATCCCTTCAAGTCAGAAATTGTTAAATTTTACAAACCCAGAAATTCCATCTTTCTTGCAATTATTATACATTGTATATATAAATTTGTCTTACCACATATATATATATAGTACTACTTTATATGTGTATTTTTTTAAAATACACATATAAAGTAGTACTATATATATATGTGTGATAAGTCAAATTTATATATACAATGTATAATAATAATAATATAACTTTTAATTTAATATTTTTTATTATTATACATTGTATATATAAATTTGTCTTATCACATATATATATAGTATTACTTTATATGTGTATTTTTAATTATATATATATATGGTAAGATAAATTTATATATACAGTGTATAATAATAATAATAATAATAATAATAATAATAATAAATACCAGAATAGTTCCACCACTTGTTTCTTCAAACTAGATTGACACATTCAACTTAAAATTTCAACAAGATCATTCAAAGAACCTGACAGTAGCATTAACTAAATTCAAATCTGCAATGGGAAATGGAGGACAAATATGCAGACAATCTTATTTAGGGTTAATGTTATTCAACAAGTCAAAAACAGAACCTAATTTATCTGTTTGCGTAAATTTTAAATCATTATTTTTTACGAACATTTTTTTTTCTTACCTCTTCTACCCCTTACATAAACCCATGTCAATAATCAGCTTCTCTACTAATAAATTGATGATCATTCACTTCACGTCTATTTATAATACATAAATTCAGGCTCAAGGCACGTAAAATTGCCACGTCAACTAGAATATCAAACTTGTAAAGGACATTTCAGCTTAACTTGATCGCTTCTTAGCTTACCACAATAACTTCTCTCAATTTAAACCACCTTAGCAGTTTATTAGAAATCCTACTTCCTCATTCCTTCACCATTTCACATTCCTAACCGTTTCAATTCCAACCTAAACCAATTAAAGCACCAATAGCTGTAGTTTTTTTTTTCCCTCTCTTGGGTTTAGTTTTGATAACAAATTATAGCTACTAAGCTGATTTACAATATGCACTTTCTCGAGTATAGTTTATTTATTTGTTTAAAGCATCTTTGATTGGAACTCCTATTCAAGCTTTTATAGTGCTTGGCTGCAAGGCAAATGCAAAGTCACTCAATCACACTTTGATGCTGCTTGCGTTAGCATAATTACTTGTACCATGAGATGGCTTGAAGTGAAAAAATTGTTTTATGTCTGATTTATATGTGTGTATGTAAAAAATATTCAGTCAGTATATATATATGAAGAGAGATCGGCTTACACCAGTGTAAGTCTTTTTTAACTTATACTCATTTTCAACCGTTAGATTTACTTTCATCTAATGGTTGAGATTATTTCATTAAAAGTAATCATTAGATGAAAGTTGATCTAACAGTTAAAAATGAGTGTAAGTCAAAAAAGACTTACACTGGTGTAAGTTGATCCTCCCTCTATATATATATATATAGGGAGCATATCTAGTGAGAGGAGTTTTTATTGTGAGAGGGTGAGAAGAGTAAATCTTGACCATACAACCATACATGGATGATTAAGATTAAAAATTACTTAAAGGTCATGTGACCACTTAAAAAAGTCACATACATTTATGTTATAATCTTGACCATCCATGTAAAATCCAATGGTCAACATTCACTCATCTCATCTCTCATAATAAAGACTCCTCTCACTAGAGTAAGATCCTATATATATATATATATTGGGGGCATATCTAGTGAGAGGAGTTTTTATTATGAGAGGATGAGAGGAGTAAATCTTGACTATACAATCATACATAGATGGTCAAGATTAAAAGTTACTTAAAGGTCATGTGACTACTTAAAAAAGTCACATGCATTTATGTTCTAATCTTGATCATTCATGTAAGATCCAATGGTCAATATTTACTCCTCTCACCTCTTACAATAAGTACTCCTCTCACCAGAGTAACATCCTATATATATATATATATGTAAAAGGTGTATATGTGGAAACATACATTAATGTTGTGTAGAACTGAAAAAAATATTATTTTAATAAAGCTTTAAATTATTAGTAATTGATTATCTTATCGTTGCACCTTAGCAAGTGCTGGTAGACTCATTAGCAAGACCCATACTTAGGTAGAGAATATTATACTTGGTAAATATGAGCAGTTTGTCCTTCTCCCCTTCAGGTAATCATACGATCAATTTGTGATACTTTTTTTTTAAATAAAAAAATCCTTTTATATACAACAAAACTTGTTAATAGTTACTAATGTGAATTATTTCAAAAGATAATTATATTTATTGAACTTGAATAAATTGTAGTCAGCTGCTTACTACTACAAAATAACCTAGCAGTGCTTCATCATCAAGACTTGCTTTTTGGTTACCTGAATTTTTTATTGTATAGGTTAGAGAATACTAGGATATTTAGTAGGAATCGTGGAATACAGTGGGTTACATAGATTTGAACCTGGAAGGAACTAACTCAAACAAACTAAGTCAAAGCTAACATAACAAATCTAGGATCAACCTCAAAATGCAATTCATGACTAAAAATCAATCTCAAACGCAGACAATAAAGAACAAACACCCATGCAATTCATGTTTTATGCGTGATTTATATGTGACTAGAAATTATTTGTTTGAGAATTGGATATTAATGTGACAGAAAGTTGCTAATTTCTTCATTGATTAAATGATTACTTGTATGCTCTACACTGTATGTTCTCAGTTTTTGGTTTCATTTTCTCCACTTTCTATTTAGGCAAAGAGTCAGGTAGTTTTTTTTTTTTAATTATTATGCTTTATGCGGAGAATATTGCAATGTGCTAGAATTGTATCAATTCTGCAAAGGGAAAATTAAAACAACCTAATCATATAATAATGCATCTCTAAAATTGTGATTTGAACTAATTTTCAAAGGAAAAGAGATATTGTGTTGTCATAACTGATAACTTGTAAGTATGTGTTTGAATTAGAATTGATAAATTTAAGTTTGGTTGAATGTATATTTATAAATTTAAGTTTAATTAAAAGTGAATTTTCAGTAACGTAATTTATGTTTGTAAACTTTTATCTCAAAAATTAATTTGACAAAATAATTATAAGAAATAAATATTACTAACTGATAAAATTATAACCTAACTTACTTTTAGGCAAACGTAAGTTACCATAAAAATTTAGTTGAAATAGTGTCAATCAAAATAAACTCAAACAAGATTACACATCTTTTGAAAAACTCAAACGTGTGTTTGAGACTTCAAACAGAAAACTAAACATGTATTAAGTCTCTAATCTCAGCCCTCTATCACAATTTTAAATGATCTAACGGACACTGTATTTTGGCCCATCGATGGACCCTAACCCAAAGGGTCCATCTTATACTAACCCAAACAACTAACATGTGGTGGTACATCCTATGCGCGTACCATCCCAAAATTAAAAAGGAAAGAAAGAAAAGATGTATAGAGGTGATATAATATTCAAAATTCAGGAACACAATAGAAATAGAATTGACGTGTGTTTAATAACAATAAAAAAATTAAAATGAAAACTTGAAAGAAAAACAAAACATATTATGTAGTTTCTTGATAGGAGTGTTCAAAATTTGACCCATCTTAAAATTAATTGAGTCAAATTTAGATATAAATATTAAATCTATTATATTTTTTTAAGTTAAATTTAGGTTATGATTTGAATTAGCCTAATCAAATATTATATAATATTTTAAAACTTATAATATTTTTAAAATTAATAAATAACTATAAAATTTATTAATTCAAATTAATACTGTTTGTATAAGTCAATAATATTTCGCCTAGAGGAGCTTACTTCGTTTTAAAACAGAAGAGTAGCTTCTACGGAGAAGTCTAATATAAGTCTATTAAAAAAAAGTTTATGGGTATATTATTACTTTTAAGTTGTTAATTTATTGTTAAAATAAGTTAATAATTTAAATTAAATGATAAATTTTAATTAATAATATTTAAATTTATATAAAAATTTAATTAAATTATTATTTTTATAAATAATTATACATACATATAATTTATAAATTTTAATTAATAAAATTTTTATATATTCAAATTTATATATAAATACGATCAAATTAAAAAAAAAATCATTCATATACTCAAATATTTTAGGTAAGCCTGAGCTTCTACTGCTACTTCTACTAGTCTCTCTGTTCCCCTACTTTTATACTATTGCTCAAGTACTCATTCATTCGATTCAAAAACAAACCCAACAAGGGAAAAATAGAAAAACAGTAAAGCACAGAAGCTTCGAGATCGGAGGGTCACCGTCGTCATTTCGATTTTCGAGCGAGTTAGCAATAATAAGCTGGAGCAGATTAAATATAACATAGCAATCTCTCGTACACCCACACCAAAACAGAAACAACCTCGTTGTCAAAATTTTCGTAGGTTGTTGTTGTTGTTTTGATTTGAATGACTAAAAAGTGAAAAAAGAGACACTGAAGAAGAGAAGAGTAATCAGTGTTGAAGAGTGTGCTGCATTATTATTATTATTATTATTATTATTATTATTATTATTATTATTATTATTATTTTGGAGTGTGGATTGATTGGTAAATGGAGAGAAGCACTCCAGTGAGGAAGCCTTATACTTCCACTGCAGATCTGCTCACTTGGTCTGAAACTCCACCCACTCATTCTCAACCTCTGGGTTCTGCCCCTCGTTCTAACCAGGTACTCATATTAATTCTTCTCTTTTTTTTTCATAATTTTTTATTTTATGTTCTACGCTGGATGATTGAAAAATTTGTCATTTTTTTTTTACGTTGGGGGTGGAATTTCAGCCGTCGGATGGGATCAGCAAGGTCGTGTTTGGGGGTCAGGTCACGGATGAAGAGGTCGAGAGCTTAAACAAACGGTGAGATCTACTGTGCCCTCTTTTGTTATTTCATATGTAAAATCAAGTTCAGAATTTTTTTTTATTTTTAATTTGAAACCTTGTTGATTATTCATTAGCCTGGTCATTAGTGGAGTTGCTGCGCCATTATTTTAATTTTAATTCTTTTTTTGGTTGAATTAATTTTTTAATTTTTAATTTTTACCTTGAAAGCATTTTACTTTATGTTTCTCTCTTTCTGAAATCTGGTCCTTAATTTAAGTCGACTTTAATTATTCATTCCGGAATTTCTTTTTGATTTTTTAATATTTCACAATTCAATCAAAATCTTGTGTGTATTTATTTTTATTTTTTTGGGGTTGGGGGGGGGGGGGGGGACTAATATAGTCTTGAACTGACTACAACATTTTCAGCTTCCTTTCTCTATCACGTTCTCTCTAGTGGTTCTTGCTTATCTATCCCATAATAGAAAGTGAATAAATGGGTCAAATGGATTGCGTGAGTTGTTGAACTTCGATGAATGAATCTAACACTAAAACCATCTTTCCTTGTTTGTTTTCTGACTTGTTCATCCTAATTTATGTCTTTCAGAATCAGAGCTGATTTTCCATTCTAGAAAGGAAGTGTTCAAATCAAATAGTTCAGTCAGTCAGCTACATGTCACTCTTACCATTAGAGTAGGAAAATCACCTTTACAACATAATTCATTGTCACTGTAGTCCACACAATACCCACACCCTTCTTAGCATTGATGCAGGCTTCTGTTTGTGCATGTGTAGTCTCTTATATTCTGCTATCAGTATATCCTTTAGCTTTTGTAGAAATGGCATATCACTGCCATCTATTTATGTTATATCTAGGAATGCAGAAACACCTTCTGTTCATCTATCCTTTCTCCAAGGGAAGGGAATGATTACTGTTTGGGAGCTTGAAATATATATGAAAAATAAAGTAAGTTTCACTCAAGAGTGAAGGGGTAGAATATTTGGAAATTCAGTTTCCTCATTTATTTGTTACTTTATGGTTTTCAGTGTCATGTGCGATAGCCTATATCTGTTTTCTTTACCAGTACTTCAATAAGTGATTCCAAACGAGTAGGATATGAATTCAAAATCAATTTTTGAATACCTTTTCCTACTAATATATCTTATATAATTATATCAATTTTGCGTTGTGCTTTTATTTTATGGCATCTGAAATTATCTAGCTATGAAATTTCCAGAAAGCCTTGTTCAGAGTATAAAATGAAGGAGATCACTGGTAGTGGATTCTTTGCTGCCAATGGAGAAAATGACACTACAGAAGCTGGCAGTGCCAACCCTCCCCCAAATAGAACAGGACTACGCATGTACCAGGTATAATTTGATATCTGTGGTCCGGAATTATATATGAACATGGAATTTTATATCTTGTATTGATTTCAGTTTTGCTGTGGGTCTCTTCTAACTTCTATTATGATTTTTTATTGTTGAAAATTCGTAGCAAGCGATTGCAGGAATGAGTCATATCTCCTTCAGTGAGGAGGAGAGTGTTTCTCCGAAAAAGCCCACCACTTTGCCTGAGGTCACGAAGCAACGTGAGCTAAGTGGAACTCTGGAAAATGAAGACTCTAAGATGAACAAACAGCTTTCTGATGCAAAGTGCAAGGAGCTTAGCGGTCATGACATATTTGCTCCACCATCAGAAATTAAACCCCAGCAAGTAACTCCTCGCATACTGGAGTTGAAAGGGAGCATACACATTGGAGAACCTGCTGTACAACATGTATGCACTGCTCTAAATTACTTACCCAGATTATTTGGTTGAATACTTTTCAATTTTGATCTCTCTTTCCCTTTCTCTCTCTCTCACACACAATTTTGAGATTTGGGTATACTTCAATAACCTGTGTTTATGGGCAAATAGCATATAGGACATTGTTTAGGCAAACATGATGAGTGCAATAATTTGACAGGAAAGAAAGCTGAAGTTATTGCATCATGGAATGAATCATGCAAATTGTGGACATCGTAATATCGGAACGTTGAGATGAACTTTGTCAATATAAATTGTGTGGGTCTTGGACCCGGTGTAATCACCAAAAAGAATTATGTACTGCTGGGAAACTAAAAGCTCATGTGCGTCATGCGTTATGCATATGGGATTTTTTATGCTGCATCTGTGTGCTTAAGCTTTGTGTATTTTTAATAGCAAAGTTGCTTGTGTGACCTTGATTTATAGAATGATGGAGATGATTCATGCATTGTGCATATGGGTATGTCTTTATGTAGCATTTGTATGCTTAATCTTTGTGCATTTTAAATAACAATTTTGCTTGTGACCTTGATTGACAGACACAGACTGATGGAGATCAAAGAAATACCAAGTCTACTGAGGAACCAGTTACGAAGACAGCAAAGAAGATTTATGACCAGAAATTTGCAGAACTTTCAGGAAATAACATATTCAAGGATGATGCTCCACCTTCATCTGTTGAGAAAACATCAAGTGGGGCTAAACTGCGAGAGATGAGTGGCAGTAACATCTTTGCTGATGGGAAGGTAGAATCTAGAGACTACCTAGGTGGCGTACGGAAGCCACCCGGTGGCGAGAGTAGCATTGCCTTGGTATAACTTCACAGGTCTAACAGAGCTGTTTTTTCATACTGTCTTGTTTTGTTTAATTAATTTTTAGTGGGATGTGCTATATTACTTGACCTTGTATTATGGGGTTTTGGGAATTCGTATTTTAGGTTTCTTAACCAAAAAGGACCTTGCTAATTGATTTTATGTCCATAATCCTGTGTTGTTTTGTGTTGTTTTAAGTGAACACTCAATTTTGACCGGACTAAAAAACATAAAAAAAAAACAGAAATAAAAAAATAAATAAAAAAAAATCAATTAAGGTGAAGTTAAACTATGCATTATCAATCATTTTTATTATTGTAATGTATTCATTCATACTTATTTCCAATCTTGTACCTAATCACGTACCCACTCTCACATGCTTAGACACTCGTCAATTATGTATCCAATCATCTACCCTTTCCTCTAATCATGTACCAACCCCATTTTCTCACGTATAAACTGGCAACACCTTCATCAAAGGGGAGAGGAATTTTTCAATCTGACATACAGAGTTGTGGAGATACTTAAGAAAAATTTTACAGAATAGAGAGGAGGAGGAGTTGAAATTTTTCGGAAGAAACTCAAGCAGCCAACGAAGGGAGAGGAGAGTAGCAACAGTACCAACACCCTTTCATCTTTCACTCCCAAAACTGAGTCAACTCACTATCATCTTCTCCATTCAAACCACCCTCTCCAACCTTCACTGTCCAAGCCCACACCAAACTCACCATCATATCACCATCATCTTCTCAACCAAACACTTTACCATTCACTCACCACCCCCAAGCTTCCAACTTCATCTTCAACATCCCTAACCATCAACAACACCTACCATCAACCTCTTTTCCCAAAACATAACTCACCATCAATCACAACCGAAACCAGCTCCACCCCGGACCAGCCAACACCGAACCCGCGACCCCAACTTCGCTTCCGCCGTCTGCTCCCAGCCTCGCAAACAGCTCCCCCCGCGCTACCAGTCGTCCGCGAGCCCAGAACCGTGCGCTCCAGTCGCACCCCGTTCCGATCCGTCGTCCCCGTCGTCTGCCCGCACCTGTCGACCCAGATCCCGTCGCGCCGCCTAGCCGTACCAGCCCTAGCGCGTCGCCGCGCCACCCCTCAACCCGCGAACGGTAAACTGTCGCGAACCGCACCAATCACACCGCCGCGTTTTCGCCAGAATCAGAACCAGCTCCAACCTCAACGCCAACTTCAAATCTGAATCCGATAAAATCGCTGCTCAGTCGTGATCTACACTACCGCTCGCGCCGTCTCCGTCATTCGAGCCGGAACCCACCGGATCTGATCGATCCACGCCCCTCCGTGACTACCGTCGTACGTTGCTCCTCTTCTGCTTGGGTCTTCCATTTTCGGGCTGCTCCAAAACAAGTTCTTTTTTTTTGTTTTTTTGAAAGCTACTGACTTGCCTTTCATTTGATTTTCTTTTGTTATTTATTATTATTATTATTATTATTTTTAGAAGTTGGCTTAAAGAAGTAGGCTCATTGAGTTGTAAACAAAAAAAAAAGAAAGATAAAAAACGAGAAAAGAATTAAAAAAATGATGAAAGCAAAAAAATAATAAAATAAAATAAAAATAAAAATAAGGCAATTGATTTTTTTTTAGAGAATAAAATAGGGTTAACTAAGTTGTGACAACTTGTTAATCTTATGACTTTTGTAATCATTTAAGTTGCGACAGCTTGATGATTCCACTTATATATTTTCTTTTAAAGAATAAAATAGGATTAATTGAGTTGGGACAGCTTGTTGATCCTATAACTTTTGTAATCATCTGAATTGCGATAACTTGATAATTCAAAAATAAATAAATAAATAAATTTACAAAAGTGAAGAATATAAAATAATCGAAATTTTTTAATGTAAAATGGATTAACTGAGTTGCGACAGCTTGTTGATTCTATAATTTTTTTTGTAATCACCTGAGTTGCGACAGCTTGATGATTTAGTTTTAAATTAAAAATAACCAACTCATAAGTATTTTATAAAGAACTCCGTGACTTTGAGTTTCTCATTGTATCTGAGGATACGTAGGAACAAAATTCTTATTCCGTCAAGCCAAAATTTAAATTTTCATAAACTTATTGTTTTTTATAAAAGGGGTAAAATAAATATATTTTGAGATTACTGAATTTTGCATAACTGATTTAGGGTACTGTCTCAGGACGGGTGTGTTAAGGGTGCTGTGGGATTAAGTTTTCACCATTCCCTACGCATAATCGGCTCCTGAATCCAATTTGGTTTCGAAGATTATTTTTCAAGAAAGGTTTTTTATTTTTTTCTAATTTAAATAAAATTGGTAGCGACTCCCAATTAATTTATTTTGTTTCGCCGCTCCCGCCACGATCCCTGTCTCGACAGATGACAACTCCACTGGGGACACTTGAGAGTCAAACCCATATAAGTTAGATGTGCAAAATTTTGGTGATTTTGTATATTCGTTTTACCTCTTCTTTCCTTTTTTTTTCTTTTTTTGTTTTCTGTTTCTCATTTTTTAATCGTTTGTTAATTATTTTGTTAATTATTTTACTGTTTAAACATTAGGATAGAGAACCTCTCTTGGAATTTTTGTTTTGTTTTGTATTTGTTTTGCAGGATGCGGGTAGTCTTTAGGATTATGAATGTTTGTATGCTCCCTACACCCATCGCACTTATACGTTCATCACACACATTCAAGTGGGGCCCTATACCTGAGTCTGAATGAAGCTTAAGTTAAGTAGAGGTTACGTAGTGGTAGTCATTTTGGATGTACATCTTATTTGGTTATCGCGAAAACCTCATCTAGAGTGTGTCTTTTTTGTGAATGTCCCACACCTAGTGGTTTACCCACTTTTTTGTGGTCAACATTCTGAAATAGGACTTAGTTCTAGAGGCCTTTAGAATATCAGAGCTACCCAATAAAAGTTTTCATGACTCAGTAAAGACCCATAAACCCTCAGGATAGAAATTCTCAAGTTTAAGGAAATCTCATTAAGAAACAAAGAGAGCGTACCTTTCATTATCTTTTGACTTATCCATATTCCTTGTGTTTAGTCCCTTAATATGATGAACTATACTTGTCTCCCTTGTGAAAAAAAAAGGTTCTTCCTAAAAAAGAAGTGAATCACAATTAAAGGACCAACAACTCACTCATCATTACTTTGTAAAATCATTTTTTTTAATTTTTTTTCTAAAAAAAAAAACAAAACATGCATTAATAATTCTTCGTTCCTAGGTTTGTTGAGAGCCATTTGAAACTGAGTGCCTAAGGACTAGCAGTGAGTATCTTTGATTAATAATGGAAAATATCATGGGATCAGATCGCAATGATATAAAAAAGACCTCACAACTCAAGGCCAGAAAAGTGGAAACAGAGAGTTTGGAGAATTTGGGTCGAATGCTGAAAAAAAACACAACGTTTGACCTTCACTGCAAGATATGAGAAGATCCTGAATCTGTTAGAGGTGGATGTGCAGGTCGAAGCTATCACCGCGCTAGCCCAATTCTATAACCCACCATTGCGTTGTTTCACGTATCAAGATTTTCAGTTGGCCCCTATTTTAGAAGAATTTGAGCAGATTTTGGGCTTACCTTTGGAAAAGGAAAAGCCATACCTATATATAGGTCACTGTAACACCCCAAAATTTCCAATCTCTTAAACAGTAATTTTGACAGTTAACAGAATTTTATTGTTTAGTAATTTCTGTGCACTGTAAAATTATTTTGTTTATTCCGTCAGCGTATTTGATCGTTTTGAGTAATTTACTCCGCGTCGGGAAAATAAAAATTTTCGAGCCGGGGAAAACTTTACGTAATTTAATTTTTACTGTTAGGTAATTATTTTATGTAATCTGATTTGATATTTGTGTATTTTATAATTTTTGTGATTTTTGTGGATGATTATGAATTTTTTTTTACTGTTTGTGGACCCAGGTGGCCATACGTGGGCCCAGGTGGGTCCTACAAAGTGAAAAAATTTTCTACGCATAGAAAAATTTGTACTGTTTAGACGGAGACAGGGGATCTTACTAAACCTGAATCCGAAAACAGTTTTTAAAATTTTATTGTACTGTGTTTTGTACTGTGTTTTGTACTGTATTTAATTATCGGATGATAAAAATACAGTAAAAATATTATTTGTAGGATACAAGAATAAATATTATACTGCGTAGTCAACAAAGAGAGCTTGACTTGATTTATACCATTGGATGAGAATACTTAGTTTGAATATTAACCATTGATTTAATAAAAGGTTAAGAGACAAACTTAATAAAGCGCTTGATAATAACCATTGATTTAATCAATGGTGTGAGAATAAGCTTAGTTAGGAAGGCTTTGATATCAACCATAGATGTAATCAAAGGTGTAGAATTGGTCTTGAAAAATGACAAAGACCATTTATAACCATTGGATTTAGATTAAATCAAGGGTGAAGATTTAATCTTAAAAAGTAACAAAGACCATTTATGACCATTGGATGAAGAATTAATCAAGGGTAGAGATTTGGTCTTCTAAAGTAGCAAAGGCTAATTAGGACCCTTGGATTTAAAGTTTGAAGAAGCAATCTTGACCCTTAATTTTGGAGACACATCTAAAATTTAGAATTTAAAGGAGAAAAATCCAATGGCTTTAGATTTAGTCTTCTAAAATTAAAAATCTACCTAAATCCTAACCATTGAATTAATCAATGGCTAGAAATGCTTCAAATGGTGGCAAATAATGAAGACAACTTTATTGAATGCATTATGAAGAGAAGGTGATGGTTTTGGAGTGTTTAGAAGACAAAGAGACAAGCTTTATGTCATTTTTGCATGTCTTGGTCAAGTTAGACATCATAATGGCTTACTTTTGATTTTTGCACTCAAGGAGAATGCATTGGAGGGGAGCTACGAAATTGAGAAGCTTTAGGACATAGGAAAAAGTTTGAAGACCATTATTGCCATCCTTGGTCATCATTAGACATTTTCAAGAAGCTAAGTTACCAAGTTTTCTCTCCATTTCTCTCATTCTTCATGTTTTGGCCAAGCACTCCAAGAACACCTTCCATCACTTTTTAATTTCATCCAACTTGATTTTCTAAACCTAAACATCATTCTAAGAACATCTCTAGTTATGAGTTTTTCCAAAATCATTCATCTTGAGCTTCAAATCCAAGCTTCAAGTTTCTATCAAAAATCAAAAATTTCATCTTTGTGCTTCAAGAGAAACCATTCGGTTATCTACCCTAAAATCACCATCCAATCTCTTTTAATTTCATCCAACCATAGATCTTGAATCGACATGATGTTCTAAGCAACTTTCATGTTGAAGATTTCTTCTAAATCATTCATCTTCAAGGAGTTTCTTCAAGATCAAAGTTATTGGGTTTTTTGAGGTGAAGTATATAAGAAAACTTTATTTTCTTCTCTCTTTTTCATGATCTAAACCATGTTTGATCCATGGTTCCTCTTAATCAAGCTTGATATGTTAATTAACTTATGTTTTGTTTTGTATTTGAGAAGCCCTTGGTGGTGAAGGACTTGGAAAAAGAAACAAATCAAGAAGCTTTGGAGGATCTTCAAGAGGTAAGAGGGAGATCCATCTCACCAACCAAGCATGGTGGTGAGAGATGGTGTTTTATTTGATGGATGTGGAATCCATGTGAGGATTCATATCCATGGTCATGTAATTAATTTGTGGGTGTTTATGAGCTTTGATTAATTGTCTATGCTTGATATGCTTTGCATGATTTTATAGCTTTGATGATATGCTTGATATGCTATACATGCTTTTATGGCTTTGATGGTATGCTTATATTATTTATGATGAAATATATATGTATATGCCATGACTTGATGGTGGAAAAGAAATTAATTTTTGGCTCCAATAGCCAAGGAAGAGCTACGGTTTTGATGCTCTTGATTAGGGTTCATGTTAAAAATTTTCAAGAACAAAAGAATTGATTTTTGAGTACTTAGAACATGGTGGATTTCGAACAAGACACCTCAAGATAGGTGTTCACAAAATTAATATTTTCTTGAATGATGAAAATAGATGTTTAGAAAAATAAGGAAAATAAACAAAGAATTTATTTTTCAAAGAGTACATGAATATGGTTTTAAAAGGATTTTTATTGATTTATTTTATGTAAAAAGTTTCTAAGTGTTTTACTAAACATGAGATTTAAATGAAAATAGCAATGATAATTTTAAGGATTTGAAAAGAAAGTGAAAAAGGATTTGTATGGAAAGTAAATATGAATTTGAACAAATGGGTTTGGTTTTTATGACCATCGGTATTTCGGTTTTGAAAATAAATAATTTTTAATGGTTTTGTTTGTGTAAAACCATATCAATTTAGGAGGAAAATATTTGATGGCTTCGATGGCCAAAGACTCTACGATTTTTGGAGGTTGGAATAATTTTGGTTTTTATGAAACAAAGAAATTTTAAAGTGGAAACAAAATGTTTGAACAAAATGTTTTAGTATAAGGATTGTGGTGAAAAATTATTTACGTATCTTAAAAATGTGATTTTTAAGTTACGTAATATGAAAAAATATTTTTACGCGATTTTAAATACGTTAAAATATTTCTACGCGATTTGAATTACGTTTAAATATTTTACGTAATCTGAATTACTATTGAAAAATCACTACGTGATGGAAAAGTGATGAATTATTTTTACGTGATTGTGAAAATAGCGAAAAATCATTATGTGATTTGAAAAGTGTTTTAAATATTTTAAGAATGATAGAAAATGATTTACGTGACGTAAAAGAATGATTTTTAAGTTACGCGATTTTGAAACAGTGAAAAAATACTATGCGATTTTGAGAAACGTATATTTTTACGCGATTAAGAAAAACGTTAAAAATTAGTACGTGTTTTAAAAGTGCAACAGAAGAGTTGCGGTATTTTGAAAACGTAACAGAAATGTTACTGTATTGTGAAAATGTAACAGAAGTGTCACGGTATTGTGAAAATATAACAGAAACGTTTCAGAATTTTGAAAACGTAACATAAGTGTTACGATATTTTGAAAACGTAATATAAACATTTTGGAATTGTGAAAACGTAACAGAAACGTTTTGGAATTGTGAAAATGAAACAGAAATATTACGCAATTTTGAAAACACGACGAAAGTGTTTTATAACTATGAAAATGTGATAACATGATTTTTGCTGTTGAAAATACAGTATAATTTGGTGCATTTTATATGCATTGGAAAGAGATGCTTGTGATTGGATTTGGTGCATTATACATGCATTGGGAAAAAAATATGCGTTGAGGCATATGATACATTGAACAAATGAAATTGAAAAGATTTGGCCCTTTGGGGTTGGACTTGCACGGATATATTCGTGCATTGTATATACCCTTGTGGTCGAAGAGGAATGAGAATTGATAGTGAGGTCTATGATGGATCTTGGGGCGTCCGAGGCGCGGCGTCGATCGACAGTGGACAATGGCGAGTACCTTGTGCCACTTGGCGATGCAGTCCGTTGCAACGCATTGACGATACCCGACAAGAACACGATTCTTTTCAACAACTGGAAGATTGTCTTTGGGCTAAGGCTGACAATTGACAGAGCATTCTCCTCGAAATTGTGAAAACCTCCATGGAGTTGTTTTTGAAAAACTGAGTCTTTGTGCACATGCATAATCTGACATTTATATCTGTGTGATATATTAATTGAGGAATATTGACTATGACAATTGTTTTGAATACTTGGATGATGATGATGATAGTTGATTAATGTTGATTGCATGGTCATAATTGTGATATAATCTATCTGTATGATATGCTGCTTGTGTTATCTCTGTCTTTGCCATGTTTGGTATTGGCGTAGGTGATCTCACCTCTTTGTTATGTTGTTTTGTTGTGTCTGTACTGTTAAAATAAAATAATAGAAGGATCGAGTTGTCTTAGACATAACGGGCGATGGATACTCTGAGATTGGTGACAACAATAAGGAGTGGACATTCAGGACTCAAAAGTGTGCAGTGTTGACAAAGAACAGAATGTAGAACAGATGTCTAGTGCAGCAAGATGGATACACAACAGAATAAGTATGATAAGTTTGAACGTTAGTGTTGTACCGTGCTATTAAGTAGGATCCGTCATGGGGTTTGCTACTGTTAAAAAAAAGAAAGAAGAGTCTGTTAATTTTATATTTCTCTTTAAATTGTGAAATATAAATTGGTGTCAATATTGTATATTAATCAGTTTAAAAATATTTTCAGTAATACTTATGAATTTCAGTAAGTTTATGTTTCAGTAAAGAAAAAAATTTTAAAACCCATCTTTTTATAACTCAAACCTTGTGTGAACTTCTTTTCAGATTATGAGTCGGGAGTCAGACATGTGATACCCTAGGGAGGGTGTTACATTAGTTGGTATCAGAGCACGGTTTGAGTCTTTTGGGGTTTGTGGTTAGGTCTGTTTTGCTTGTGTTGTGTTCTTTGTGTTATTGTTTTCCGAAAGGAAACAATGTTGTTTGTAATGGATATCAGATCCATTGTATTTCGATCCGCATGCCACGAGAAGGAAAAAAAAAAAGAAATGGCTCAGGATAGTTGTTCTTGTGTGGAATTGGAACATGCTACTAGTAATGCAGTTGCAACTGCGGGAGCTACGGGAGCAACGGGAGCAATGTGGAAAGACGACTGGACGAACAAAGGACCGCTGTTCAGTGGAAAACTAGAAGTTGAAGTTCAGGATCTAATGGAAGAGAATCAGTCTTAGAATATAAGACTACGTAATTTTGGAACCCGATATTTTTAAGGATATTTGGAAAGTGATTGATTTCGACGGGAAACGTATTTACAACCATTGAGGAAACCAAAGACAGTAAATGATGTGAAAGAAGGTACTTAATGAAGGAATGTACGTCAAGAAAACAAACATTTATTTGAAATGGTTACATCTGGTTTCCATTTTATTTTGATTCGTCCATCTTTGAAGAAAAGAAATGACTCGTGATAGACGTATGCGTGTGGAAGCGAGACATAATGGTGGTGATATGACTGCAACTTTGGAAGTAATACAAACAGTGGCTGAAGCAATTATACAGCAAACTCAGAAGATTGTTCCACGACAAGAATTGATTTCTTAAGCTAAGATTTAGTTAGAGTTAAATCAATCTCAGGATGAGAAACCCTGTAACGTTGGACTATATTGGTTACGAAAAAAGGGAAATCGTAAGATCAAGCGATTCCAACAGAAAACGTACGTGCAATCTCCAAGAAGTCAATAACAACAACAATCTTGTGGAGAAAGTACTAGTAATGAAATGTTTAATTTGACTGTGACATCTGCACCGAAATGTAAGAAGTGTGGAAAGGGGCACTTAACGAAAGATTGTACGTTAAGGAATAATTTGTTTTAAGTGCAGGAAGTTTGGAACACAATCTTTGAAAATAGAGTTCCAATGAAAACAGAGTTTTCTGTTAGTAAAATGTTGGGTAGTAGGGAAAGTCGTTGCTCTGAATGGAACGGGAGTGTTCGGAGTGGAAGATTTAAACAATGGAGATTGTGTCATTGGAGCTAATCCTATAAACCATACTTGAATATTTCGTGAGCAACTTATTCTTTGTGGCATATGATTGAGTAGATCAATTATATGTTAGAGTTATTCGTTATCCTCTGATTTGTTTAATTCTATTTCTATTCTTAGCCTATCGAGCTACTCAAGTTATTCAAATTGTTGTTATGGATCAAATCTTTGTGTTAGTTTGATCTGTCGTTCAAAATTTTTATGTAGGTTGATCTGTTTCCTAAACAGATGTGATCTTTCAAAACTCAAAACTTTGTGTTAGTTTGATTTGTTTCATAAACAGACGTGATCTTTGAAAATGGATTGGTTATTTTTCAACCATATCCTATGAGATTGTCTCAATATAGTGTTAGTATTTCAAAAAATAATAATAATTCCTGAAAATCAGGCAAAATCAAATTCTTGTTGAATATGTTTGGTAACATATTAAATCATTTCGCTACCTTTTCTTCCTAAACCTCTATGATATTCTTTCATATACTGCATTTGCAAGAAAGAATATTTTGCAAGAAAGGATATTCCTATTTAAAATCCATGTCATAGTATCTGGTATAAAACGCAGTTGAAAGGAGAACTTGGTTAGTGAGACGTTTCCTGTTAAAGAAGCTAAAGCTGGAGAATAAAGTGATATGAGGATAAGAAAATTTTAAGTAATACATTACATTAGTTGGAAGTTATCTGAGAAAAACTATTCTAGGCATGAATGAAGGTTGGTAGCCGTTGTATTGGTATCAGAGAATTCATTCTTGAAGATCGAGTTACATCCAATTCTTTGCTGGATATGTCCGATAACATATTCGATTCGTTTTGTTCTTTTCCATGATGTTTTCTTTCATCTACTGCAATTGAAGGAATATCTTGCAAGAGAGAATATTCCTATTTATATCCAGATCAGAGTATCAAAGTGGCGTAGTGGAACAGTGGTGGATTCTTCAAAAATTGAAGAAGTCTGTCTAAGGGGAAAAGTTAAGATGGTAATGGAAAATCGTAGAAAAAAAATTATTAAGATATTTGTTTGATCAGGAGAAGTAAACAAGAGATAAAAAACTTTCAATGGTTTAGAATCGTTTGGAATAACGTAAGAGGTGAAACTACATGGGAACCGAAGAAAAGATAAAGGAATAATGTCATTATTTATTCTGAGGGTGTCAAATCATGGTCATGAAATTTCGAGGACGAAATTTCTGTAAAGAGGGGGAGTATTGTAACACCCCAAAATTTCCAATCTCTTAAACAGTAATTTTGACAGTTAACAGAATTTTACTGTTTAGTAATTTCTGCATAATCTTTGTAAAATTATTTTGTTTATTCCGTCAACATTTGATCGTTTTGAGTGATTTACTCAGCGTCGGAAAATAAAAATTTTCGAGCCGGGAAAAACTTTACGTAATTTAATTTTTACTGTTAGGTAATTATTTTATGTAATCTGATGTGATATTTGTGTATTTTATAATTTTTGTGATTTTTGTGGATGATTATGAATTTTTTTTACTGTTTGTGGGCCCAGGTGGCCATACGTGGGCCCAGGTGGGTCCCACAAAGTGAAAAAATTTTCTACGCATAGAAAAATTTGTACTGTTTAGACGGAGACAGGGGATCTTACTAAACCTAAATCCGAAAACAGTTTTTAAAATTTTATTGTACTGTGTTTTGTACTGTATTTAATTATCGGATGATAAAAATACAGTAAAAATATTATTTGTAGGATACAAGAATAAATATTATATTGCGTAGTCAACAAAGAGAGCTTGACTTGATTTATACCATTGGATGAGAATACTTAGTTTGAATATTAACCATTGATTTAATCAAAGGTTAAGAAACAAACTTAATAAAGAAGCATTGGATAATAACCATTGATTTAATCAATGGTGTGAGAATAAGCTTAGTTAGGAAGGCTTTGATATCAACCATAGATGTAATCAAAGGTGTAGAATTGGTCTTGAAAAATGACAAAGACCATTTATAACCATTGGATTTAGATTAAATCAAGAGTGGAGATTTAATCTTAAAAAGTAACAAAGACCATTTATGACCATTGGATGAAGAATTAATCAAGGGTAGAGATTTCGTCTTCTAAAGTAGCAAAGGCTAATTAGGACCCTTGGATTTAAAGTTTGAAGAAGCAATCTTGACCCTTAATTTTGGAGACACATCTAAGGGCTAGAATTTAGAGAAAAATCCAATGGCCTAGATTTGGTCTTCTAAAATTAAAAATCTACCTAAATCCTAACCATTGAATTAATCAATGGCTAGAAATGCTTCAAATGGTGGCAAATAATGAAGACAACTTTATTGAATGCATTATGAAGAGAAGGTGATGGTTTTGGAGTGTTTAGAAGATAAAGAGACAAGCTTTATGTCATTTTTTGCATGTCTTGGTCAAGTTAGACATCATAATGGCTTACTTTTGATTTTTGCACTCAAGGAGAATGCATTGGAGGAGCTACGAAATTGAGAAGCTTTAGGACATAGGAAAAAGTTTGAAGACCATTATTGTCATCCTTGGTCATCATTAGACATTTTCAAGAAGCTTTAAGTTACTGCAAGTTTTCTCTCATTTCTCTCCTTCTTCATGTTTTGGCCAAGCACTCCAAGAACACCTTCCATCACTTTTTAATTTCATCCAGCTTGATTTTCTAAACCTAAACATCATTCTAAGAACATCTCTAGTTATGAGTTTTTCCAAAATCATTCATCTTGAGCTTCAAATCCAAGCTTCAAGTTTCTATCAAAAATCAAAAATTTCATCTTTGTGCTTCAAGAGAAACCATTCGGTTATCTACCCTAAAATCACCATCCAATCTCTTTTAATTTCATCCAACCATAGATCTTGAATCTACATGATGTTCTAAGCAACTTTCATGTTGAAGATTTCTTCTAAATCATTCATCTTCAAGGAGTTTCTTCAAGATCAAAGTTATTGGGTTTTTGAGGTGAAGTATAAGGAAACTTCATTTTCTTCTCTCTTTTTCATGATCTAAACCATGTTTGATCCATGGTTCCTCTTAATCAAGCTTGATATGTTAATTAACTTGTGTTTTGTTTTGTATTTGAGAAGCCCTTGGTGGTGAAGGACTTGGAAAAAGAAACAAATCAAGAAGCTTTGGAGGATCTTCAAAAGGTAAGAGGGAGATCCATCTCACCAACCAAGCATGGTGGTGAGAGATGGTATTTTATTTGATAGATGTGGAATCCATGTGAGGATTCATATCCATGGTCATGTAATTAATTTGTGGGTGTTTATGAGCTTTGATTAATTGTCTATGCTTGATATGCTTTGCATGATTTTATAGCTTTGATGATATGCTTGATATGCTATACATGCTTTTATGGCTTTGATGGTATGCTTATATTATTTATGATGAAATATATATGTATATGCCATGACTTGATGGTGGAAAGGAAATTGATTTTTGGCTCCAATAGCCAAGGAAGAGCTACGGTTTTGATGCTCTTGATTAGGGTTCATGTTGAAAATTTTCAAGAACAAAAGAATTGATTTTTGAGTACTTAGAACATGGTGGATTTCGAACAAGACACCTCAAGATAGGTGTTCACAAAATTAATATTTTCTTGAATGATGAAAATGGATGTTTAGAAAAGTAAGGAAAATAAACAAAGAATTTATTTTTCAAAGAGTACATGAATATGGTTTTAAAAGGATTGTTATTGATTTATTTTGTGTAAAAAGTTTCTAAGTGTTTTACTAAACATGAGATTTAAATAAAAATAGCAATGATAATTTTAAGGATTTGCAAAGAAAGTGAAAAAGGATTTGTATGGAAAGTAAAAATGAATTTGAACAAATGGGTTTGATTTTTATGACCATCGGTATTTCGATTTTGAAAATAAAGAATTTTTAATAGTTTTGTTTGTGTAAAACCATATCAATTTAGGAGGAAAATATTTGATGACTTCGATGGCCAAAGACTCTATGATTTTTGGAGGTTGGAATAATTTTGGTTTTTATGAAACAAAGAAATTTTAAAGTTGAAACAAAATGTTTGAACAAAATGTTTTAGTATAAGGATTTTGGAAAGGGAAATCAAAGTATTTTATCACTTGAGAAATGAACTTTCATATGAAAATGAAAAAGAAATGTTGCAAGGGTTTGAATATAAATTTCTTTTGAAGAGAATTGATTTTAGAATTGATTTGGGAAAAATGGAGAATATAATGGTGTTTTGAAAATTTACTAACGTATAACTTATTTTCAAGTTTTGAAATACGTTAGAAAATGTTAAGTTTTGAAACGTTGATTTACATCAATAAAAAAGTGATTTTGTGAATTATATTTTGAAAAAGAATTTCTTGAGTAAAGAACTGTGGAAAAATATTTTCTTGAGTTAGAAAATATAGTGTAAAGTTATATTATTTTGAGAAAAGTTAACAAGGATTTTTTAAAGGTCAAGGAATATTTTCTGTAATGAAATTGTGGTGAAAAATTATTTACGTATCTTAAAAATGTGATTTTTAAGTTACGTAATATGGAAAAATATTTCTACGCGATTTTAAATACGTTAAAATATTTTTACGCGATTTGAATTACATTTAAATATTTTACGTAATCTGAATTACTATTAAAAAATCACTACGTGATGGAAAAGTGATGAATTATTTTTATGTGATTGTGAAAATAGCGGAAAATCATTATGTGATTTGAAAAGTGTTTTAAATATTTTAAGAATGATAGAAAATGATTTACGTGACGTAAAAGAATGATTTTTAAGTTACGCGATTTTGAAACAGTGGAAAAATACTATGCGATTTTGAGAAACGATATTTTTACGCGATTAAGAAAAACGTTAAAAAAATTAGTACGCGTTTTAAAAGTGCAACAGAAAAGTTGCGGTATTTTGAAAACGTAATGTAAATGTTATCATTGTGAAAACGTAATGAAGTGTCACGATTGTGAAAATATAACGAAACGTTTAATTTTGAAAATGTAATATAAGTGTTACGATATTTTGAAAACGTAATATAAACATTTTGGAATTGTGAAAACGTAATGTAAACGTTTTGGAATTGTGAAAATGAAACAAAATATTACGCAATTTTGAAAACACGATGAAAGTGTTTTATAACTATGAAAATGTGATAACATGATTTTTCTTGTTTGAAAATACAGTATAATTTGGTGCATTTTATATGCATTGGAAAGAGATGCTTGTGATTGGATTTGGTGCATTATACATGCATTGGGAAAAAAATATGCGTTGAGGCATATGATACATTGAACAAATGAAATTGAAAAGATTTGGCCCTTTGGGGTTGGACTTGCACGGATATATTCGTGCATTGTATATGGCCCTTGTGGTCGAAGAGGGAATGAGAATTGATAGTGAGGTCTATGATGGATCTTGGGGGCGTCGAGGCGCGGCGGTCGACCAGTGGACAGCTGGCGAGTACCCTGTGCCACTTGGCGATGCAGTCCGTTGCAACGCATTGACGATACCCGACAAGAACACGATTCTTTTCAACAACTGGAAGATTGTCTTTGGGCTAAGGCTGACAATTGACAGAGCATTCTCCTCGAAATTGTGAAAACCTCCATGGAGTTGTTTTTGAAAAACTGAGTCTTTGTGCACATGCATAATCTGACATTTATATCTGTGTGATATATTAATTGAGGAATATTGGCTATGACAATTGTTTTGAATACTTGGATGATGATGATGATAGTTGATTAATGTTGATTGCATGGTCATAATTGTGATATAATCTATCTGTATGATATCTTTTGTGTTATCTCTCGTCGCCATGTATGTATTGGTATTGGCGTAGGTGATCTCACCTCTTTGTTATGTTATTTTGCTGTGTTTGTACTGTTAAAATAAAATAATAGAAGGATCGAGTTGTCTTAGACATAACGGGCGATGGATACTCTGAGATTGGTGACAACAATAAGGAGTGGACATTCAGGACTCAAAAGTGTGCAGTGTTGACAAAGAACAGAATGTAGAACAGATGTCTGGTGCAGCAAGATGGATACACAACAGAATAAGTATGATAAGTTTGAACGTTAGTGTTGTACCGTGCTATTAAGTAGGACCCGTCATAGGGTTTGCTACTGTTAAAAAAAAAAGAAGAGTCTGTTAATTTTATATTTCTCTTTAAATTGTGAAATATAAATTGGTGTCAATATTGTATATTAATCAGTTTAAAAATATTTTCAGTAATACTTATGAATTTCAGTAAGTTTATGTTTCAGTAAAGAAAGAAATTTTAATACCCATCTTTTTATAACTCAAACCTTGTGTGAACTTCTTTTCAGATTATGAGTCGGGAGTCAGACATGTGATATCCTAGGGAGGGTGTTACAGTCACTGTGCATCTATGTCAGCCATAACAGATGTCTTAAAGGTTCATGTGAAAAATTTGGAGAAGGTAAAACAAAAAAGGAAAGGATTAGAGGGGTTACCGAGGAAATATTTAGAAAAGCACATGCATTACCTGGCCAAGGTTGAAGACTGGAGTACTTTTTTCAGATGTGCTAGCCCTCACCATTTATGGCACCATTCTCTTCTCGAGTAATGAAGACTTGGTAGATCTTGCAGCAATTGATATCTTCTTGGCTCGAAGAAACGATGTCGCAAATCTTCTACTAGTTGTTCTGGCCGATGTTTACCATACTTTGAATTTCTTCCATGAAAAGAAAGGTAAGAGGATCTTATGTTGTCTACCGATGCTATTCGTATGGCTTACGACTCACATGTTCAAAAGAGGCTACGAAAAAGCTTATCCCATTATAGATCTCAAGATGCTCAAGTTGAAGACTATGAACGATAGAGAATGGACTGAGGAATTTGCCAAGCTTGAGGAGAGAAAGATCGTATGGTACCCACGGCAGAAAAATGGGCAAACAATGGTCTATCAGTGCGAAGGCTTTCCTAATGTTCCTCTTATGGGTACGCGAGGGTGTATTAACTACAATCCTGCCTTGGCATTGCGATAACTCGACTATCCCATGATGAGACCACCCTCAGAATTAAAGACCACTCCTTTTATTTACAATATGCAGATAGAGTGTACTGAGACACTTAGGAGAGTGCGAGACGTCTGGAAGAAAGTTGTCAGAAAAGGTAGAGAGTTGGGAGTCAGAAGTTGTGGGGCTAAAGAAAGTTATTGGCAGTGGGTCAAGAATCGGGCTCATAAAGTCAAGTTACCCTTCAAAATCTCAACAACCTCTACAGTCAGTAAATCTTTGCCTCTGGTCCCAATAAAAGATGAAGAAATAAGGGAAGAGTTAGCAGAAGCCAATGAAGAAAAAAGAAAATTAGATGCACAGTTAGAAAAGACTCGCCAAACATGTGCAGTCTTAAAACGTGAAAAATTCTGAAAAGGATCATGCTCTTGAAAGAGCTAACAAGAGGCAAAAGACAGAACGAGATCATATGTCAAGGATTAGGAGGTGTTTAGAGGCTGCGAACAAGGAATTGGGACTCCGGGGAAAAGAAAGAGATAAGGCTCTCACTGAAAATCAACAACTTAAAAAGCTGCTCACAGCACAGAATGATGCCCTTCATCAAGTGGATAGTATGAGGCAACAAATGAAAATGATGTCAGCAAGATATGAAGACATGATTGAAAGGTTGCGCACTATCGAGATTGCAAGGTATGAAGCAGCTTTGCGACAGAGACAAGAGGACTTGTAGAAAATGATAGATCGAATAAGACAACAAGACCAGGACATCAATGAATGGAAAGAAGAAGCCCACTTTTGGAGGGATCGCTTCGTGAAACTAACATACCTAACCGACACGGCGATCGCAGACATTCCATATTACTTAAAGATGGCAGATAAAATAGTTGATCCATTCAAGACTCTAGCAGAGATTAATGATTTCATTGAATATTGTAAGAGTCTTATTGAACAAATGAAGCAAATGATCAAGATGCATTCGGTTGAGAATGATTAAGCAATGATGTAATAGGGTGAAATGATGTTGATTGAATAAAGTATGCCTTTTTGTTTCTCTGATCCCATGCTTACTTAAGATCGATACTTTTGAACGTGACGTTCTAAGATTTGGTTGTGACAAGGAAGATCAAAGATACTCACTCAAGTCCATCCGACACAAGCTAATAATGGTCTTCTAACAAATCAATAAAAATCATGTTTGTTTATAATAAATTTGCACTTTAACTATTCATAGGAAATTTAGAGCCATTACGCGACCAAGGAAAGAAGACGTCAATCAAACCCGTGTTCACAACACAAGGGCTCGAACAAAACTGCTTGCAGCGATGGCAGCTGAAAATGAGGGCAGGAATCTAAGTATGGAAGTAGATGAAGTGAAAGGAAGGATGGATGAGATGACATAGTCTCAAAGAAGAATAAAGGAAATGTTGCTAGCCATGAGGGAGACCATAACCTTGATAGGGGCAACCGGAGGTGCAGGAGCAATTGGGGCACATTTGCACCTACCAAACATCACTTCTGCAAGGACAAACCCTGGGGTCACTACTGAGATACCTTTTGTAGGAGGAATCTCAAACACTGCATCAGTAGTAATTCCTATCGGTGAAGGATATCATTCATTGGAAGATGCTCGAAATGAGATTCATGGTAACGCCGAGTTCACATGGGAGCCACCACATATGTCTATTTCGATGCCCACATGATTTCCTGCTGGTACTAGACATGCAACCGTGCAAAATGACACGATGAAAGAAGAGTGAATGGAAAAGATGGAAGAACAGATTAAGGCAATCAAGAGCCCCAGTGCTTATGGACCTCTTAGGATAGAGGAATTGTGTCCTACCACGGATGTCATAATCCCAAAAGACTTCAAGATTCCTGACTTTGCAAAGTATGATGGGAGTGGTAACCCCCGGTTTCATTTGATTAGTTATGGGACCAAGATGGCTGTTTGGTCCAAAGATGATAAGCTCCTCATTAGCTTTTTCCATGAAAGTCTCACAGGTCCCGCTTTAGAATGGTATCTTCAACTAGACCGCTCTAAGGTTTTGCGTTGGACAGAGTTGGCTGATCTATTCATGGACCAATATAAATTCAACCTGGATGCAGTACCAACCCGGGAACAATTGAGCTCGATGCAGAAAGGAATTGAGGAACCTTTCAAACAATATGCACAGAGGTGGAGAGCCTTAGCAAATCAAGTCCAACCCCCATTGACACTGTCCGAGATGTGCTCATACTTCTTGGGAACTTTGGGAAATCCTTTTGTCAGGGCAATGGCCGGATCAACCTATAAGGATTTTGCTGACCTGATCACTGCGAGAGAAATAATTGAGACCTTGGTCAAAACTGGGAAATTGCCAATGAGCAATGTAGAGAATACTGTTTTTAAGAGGGGGGTTCCAGCCAAAAAAGAAAGAGCCTGAAGTGAACCATGTCCAACGCTAACAAACCTTCAGTCCACGATATTTCCCACAAAACCCAAGTCATCAACAACCATATAACCCTAACTCGCACTTCCCATACCAAACACCCACATCACCTTATTATCCACCCCACCAAATTGTTACAGCCGCAAACATCATTCCAACCCTACAATTCCAAATTAGCAATGTTCACACACCACAATCATATGTGCCAACTCGCCCAACTTATACCCGATACCCACATTCACCTCTGCAAAATTTCCTAAACGACCCACAACTTCGACCAAGCTTCTAAAATCAAGGTCGTTTCTGTCCCCAAAACCTACCCCCTTTCCCAAAGCTATCCATCTCAAATGCAGATTTATTCCAAAGGCTGTTTGATGTTCACCTCATCTCAGGGAATCCTGTACGTCCCCTACAACCACCATTTCCAGCATGGTACAACCCGAATTTAACTTGCAAGTACCATATGGATATCCCGGGGCACTCAATTGAAGACTGTGAGTCTTTTAAGACTGCAGTAAAGAAACTTATTGCTTGTGGAAAGTTGGATATTCAATAGGAGGCTAGACCTAGTATTGTTAATAACCTAATCCCTAACCATGGTGGGAGGAATGAGGCAAATGATGTGGAGATGGAAAGACCACCAATAAGAAAGGTCATGAGTCTGCATACTCCAATGACTCAAATATTTGAGGGATTGAAGATAGCAGGTTATGTTATCACTGCACCATCTTCGTCAATGAAAGATGAGGGGAAGTATGATGAAGAGTCAAGTTGTGTTTACCATTGTAGGAAAATCAGACATGATATCGAAAACTGTTGGGACTTTAAGGCTCGAGTCCAAGGATTACTCACTTTGGGAGTAATACAAGCCAGACAAGGGGTAGCTTCCTTTGAAGAAGTTAGTGTAGCAGAACGTTTTGTGTTGAAGGTGCCATCACTCAATCAAGCCCCGACGCCTGGGAAAGTAATTGTGACAATCAAGAAGCCAACGCCATTTGCTTATAATGATACTCATTCAGTGTCGTGGAATTATGAAGCCAAGGTGGAAACGAAGGGAGCTGGGGAAGAGACTTCAAAGGCACGAGTTGCTGAAATACTCCAAGATGAAGGGTATGTGACTAATATAGCTACAAGGAGTGGACAATGCTATAGCCCAGCAGAAGTAGAGAAGAAGAAAAACGTTAAAAAAGAGAGTAAGGAAGAAAGTTCAAGAGAAAAAGAGAGAGGGAAAGAAGAGGAGGAAGAATTCTTGAAGATCATGAAACAAAGTGAATATGATGTGATGGAATAGTTGAAGAAGACTCCAGCAAGGATATCTCTTCTATCGCTCATTTTGACATCTGAGTTCCATCGGAAAACGTTGCTAAGAGTACTGAATGAGGCTTATGTCAAACCTGATGTTACTCCTGAGAATATTGTCAGCATAGTGGACCCAGTAAAGCACGTCAACATGATTATATTTGGGAATGAAGAGATCACCTCTCGGTCTGAGAAAAACCCACGAGCCTTACACATAACCCTTAAATGTAAGGGGTATATAGTTGCAAAGGTTTTGATCGATGGAGGGTCTGCACTAAATATCCTACCAAAGTCGACTCTAACCTCATTGTCAATAAGTGAGGATGAATTGTCCCCTCGAGAAATGGTGGTGCAAGCCTTTGATGGAAATAAGAGAGGCATTTTGGGAGAGGTGACGTTGCCATTAGAGATCGATCCAAGTAATTTTCAAGTATTGTTCCAAGTTATGGACATCGAGCCTGGATACATTATGTGTGGAAATAAGCTTGCCCCAAATGGTTTAATATGTTAAGTTTTGATGATGACAAATACAAGACAAAAAGAATGATGCATATGCTTGATAGATGTACTTTATAGATGACAATTGCATCACAAAAGAATATTGATCATATTACATAAATGTGCTTAAAGAGATATATGTAACATTCATCATATAATATATCCAATAGTATTTTATATGAGTTATAAATGAATTAATATTGGATATGTCTATGAAAGTCTTGTATGCATGTTAGACTAACTAGAGTTATACATTTATGAATCATGCATATGAAGATATTGAGTTATGAATTTGGACTAACTATGTTTGGTTAAGTGAGCAATACTTTGTAGGATAGTCCAAGTACCCAGAGTGAGCATTACAACAAGAAAGTAAAAAGATCACAATTATGCTCAACTCAAGAAGGATGAAAATAACAAATATGTTCCAAGCTTGTGCAAGACATAAAGAGAAGAAAATTTTAGAAGCTTGGATTATATCAAGAAGCCAAAGGATTGAAAGTGCAAAGATTAAGTCCCAAGGTTCTTCAAGAATAGCTTATAGGACTTAGATCTCGTGTAAAGGTAAAAAGGAACAACACTAAGCTCAAAACATGTTTTAACATCTTTAAAAAGTGTTTTCTAAAAAGTTTAAATGCCCAACAAAGTGTTTCTGGAAAGTTAGTCTTGGTGGTAGGCCAAACCATTGAAAAATAGCCAAGTTTGTGTTTTGTAAAACTGACCTTTGGTTACTCTTTTGATCATATCTTTTAAAATACTTTGATTTTTGCTTTGAAACTTATTTCATATGAAAATAGACTCAAAGATCTTTCTAATGAGTGGTCATTTGCTTAAAACGGATAAGAAACAAAGAAGTTATGATCGTTTAAAATTAGTTTTCAAAACCAGAGTGTCCTAACCGATTAGGGACTTTCCCTAACCGATTATTCACTCTACCAGAAGCCATTTTCACGTTTAAAATGTCCTAACCGATTAGGAACTTGTCCTAACCGATTAGGATGATAAAAAGGAGCCTTTTTCATGTTTTAAATGGCCTCCTAACCGATTAGGAAGATTTCTAACCTAAGTTAGAACATGTTTTTAAGTGAAATGCAATTTGGCTATCAAAATGGCCTAACCGATTAGGGTAACTCCCTAACCGGTTAGTATGTGTTTAAAATGATCGTGAAAAGCACTTTAAAGTGGCCTAACCGATTAGGCCAAATGCCTAACCGGTTATTTGATAAGTCAGAAGGCTTTTCCTAAAAGGCCTAACCGATTAGGACAATGTCCTAACCGATTAGTTGCAAACCAGAAACGCTCCTAACGGTCATAAAACGGCTAGTTTTCTTAATTAATCATTTCCAAACTTTACCCAATGACACTACATATTAGTGGGCTATAAATACAAGTGTTTGGGCATCAAAGAAAAGTTGGAGAACATTCTGAAAATTACCCTTGAGTATTGAAAACGAATTTCATCATCTTTTTCTCCAAATCTTTGTTTTGAGCTAAGTGTGTAAATCCTTTATACCCATAAGCTTCAAGTTGTATTATCCACTCTTCAAGAGAGTTTCTATATTTTACACTTTGTGTAATATATAAAGAGAGGGTGAGGTATCCCTCTAGAGTAAAGGGTGAGGTATCCCTAGAGAGTGAGACATCTCTCAAAGTTAGTAAAGGGTGAGGTATCCCTTGAGGGTGAGGCATCCCTCAAAAGTTGTAAAGGGTGAGGTATCCCTATTTGAGGCTCAAGCACAAGGGTAAAGTATCCCAAGGTGTGTTGAGTGCTCTCAATTGTAAAGGTTATCAAGCACCTGTTGAAGCTTGAAGATAGTGGAAAATCTCTAGCAATTGCTTGAGGACTGGACGTAGATCACAAGTGGATTGGTGATCGAACCAGGATAAACTATTGTGTTTGATCTTCTAAACTTTATCTCTTTACATTTGCACCTTAATTATATATGCTTGAGTTGAACTTGATATTTAGCTTATTTGCTTGATTTATCCTATATCTCAAGTTGCAGTTGAGTAATCTATAATAGTTGTACATTTATTGTGCATATTCCGCTGCATTTATTTATTGAGTGATTTAAAATGCATAATTTGTCAAAGTTGCATTAAAACTAGTCATCACCCAATTCACCCCCCCTCTTGGGTAATGGTTGCCATGACTAACAAGTGGTATCAGAGCTTCGTGCTCTGGTAAAAGCTTAATCGCTTGGAGTTAAATATCCTTGTTTGTTTGGCAACCATTAAAAGCTTTTCAAATGGAAAGTTTTGAAATTAATAAACCACCATTCTTTGATGGTGTGAATTTTGTTTATTGGAAAGCTAGAATGGAAATTTATATACAATCTATTGATATTGATTTGTGGGATATTGTGCTTGATGGATTTACTTGCAAATCAAAACAAACTTGGAATGCCTATGAAAAGAAATGCTTTTCTTTTAACATTAGAGCTATGCAAATTTTGAGAAATGGTTTAAATGATGATGCTTATGCTAAAATTAAGAATTGCTCTAGTGCTAAAGATATATGGGATGCTCTTGATTCTATCTATCTTGCTAATAATGATTTTGTGTATAAAGTTGTATATAGAGAGCAAGAAGAGCAAAATCCTCTAGAGGAAGACAACATTGAAAAATGTCCTCAAGAACATGTTCAAAGTAAGAAAATGAGATCAATGCCTCTTGGTGGTGATGGTACTCAATTTGAAGAAGGGGCAAAGCTAAACAAAATTGATGAGGAAGATGGTGATTTCCTTAAAGAGCCAAATATGCTAGAAATGGAGACTACTTCATATATGGCTAAAAAGGACATTGAGGTAAACAATGCTAAACTATATTATAGTCCCTCCTATGATGAGATACAATGTGCATATGAAGAATTATTTGATGGTTTGTCGAATTTAGAAAATAAAAATTTATCTTGTTTGGAAAACATTTCCTCCATTGAAAATGAAATTGAGATTTTGAAAAATGATTATGCTTTTCTTGATGAGGAAATGCCTTTGAAATATGAAACCTCAACTTCTTGTGAAAAATGCATTGATTTAGAAAATCAAGTTGAGGACTTATCTTTTGAATTTGTCAAAGCTAATGATCCTATTTGCTTACAATCCATGTGTGTTAATAAGAATGCAATTGATGTTATTTCATATGGAAATACAAGTAAGGCTTGTGGCAAAAATAACATAGAATATGTTAACAACAAAAGGCTTAAGTTTTCCAAAGATGATTTTCAAAATACCAAATCATCATTGAATTCAATTGTTTGCAATTTTTGTGGTCATTTAGGACATATTTCTCATTTGTGCAATTATAGAAGAAATCCTTATGTGAGAAATAACTTAGTTTGGGTTCCAAAATGTCGTAAAAATTCTAGTACTAACATTCAAGGACCCAAGATGAAGTGGGTACCGAAAAGTCCTCCTAGTGTTTCAATTATGCAGAAAATTTCTCAAAAGGACGGACAAATTGGTCAAAGGATAGAAGAACCATCAAGAAGAATTGATCCAAAGACTAATGGTAGAAATTTTAGTCAAAGAAGGAAGATGACTTCAACCAAAGCTTCTCAAGTACAAAATATAGAACTTGTGAAGTTCAAAACTCTAAAAGAGAAGCAATGGGTAAGAAAAAATATTTCCTTGATTACAAAGGCCAATGTATCAAAAGTTTTGACCTCTTATACACATTCACTTATAAAGTCAATGAATTTGAGGTATATTCCTTGTAGGCCTTAAGTGATTGATAGAATCATGTGTACTTGGTAAAATATGCATATATTGTTTAGCACATGATTATGTTCATTCTTATTGTACCATAACTCATTATTTTGTTATATATCTTGGTACATAAAGTTCTACAATGCCTATGTTCTCTTCTTGTTTGGAATAGCACATTTGATGAAAATATCTTAGAACTTGGTACATTGGATCAATCATGCATCTAACTCTTGCTAAAAATCATCTTTGCTGCATAATTTGTCATGATATTGCATAATGTCTTGTATCATGTATCAATTATTGGTTATTCAAATCAAACAGAGGTTGTGCTTTTTCTAAACCAATAATCGGTTATCTGTGAAAATAAAAGCATTGCCTTCTCTTTTTTAAAGATCCTAACCGATTAATATGCCCAACTAATCAGTTATTTCCTCATAACAGAGGCATTCCCTCGTTATGTCTTAAAAAGAGCCTAACCGATTAGGCCAATTTGGTAATCGGTTATACATGAAAATAGAAGCATTAGTATTTGTTTCAAGAAGGGCCTAATCGATTAGAGACTTGCTCTAATTGATTATACACTAAAACAGAAGCATATATATTGGTTTCAATAAAAGGCCTAACCGATTAGAGAAAACTAGTAATCGGTTAGAAGGCTACACTAATCGGTTGTGGGTGCTTTGGATTTCCTGGAGCTGTTTGAAACAAAGTGCTAACCGATTAGAGACATTCTCTAACCGGTTAGAGGGCACTTGGTAACCGGTTACATAAAGCTTTATAACCAGTTACTGGACATCAAAAATCATTCCTAGTCATGACCTCTTTCACATAACAAGCACCCACTCACACCCACTCACTCAACACCTTGAAATGAATCATAAATGATTTTAAAATTTACAATTCTATGATTTTTCAATTCTTTCATTACAATAAGGGAATTCTTTTTGTTCTTGATTGGCATGTGTGCATACTAGAATTCTCTACTTGATATTACATGTCTTACATGATCATTGTTTGCCTCAAATTGTTTACTTATGTTTTGATGATGATCAAGGTTTTCTTGATAAACTTGAATCTTGCCTTGAAAAATGCTTAAATTATGCTTTTGGATTCAAGTGCATATGTTCTTCCTTTATTCTTGTAAGAGCTAACATTGCATGGTTGATAATGTGGTATATGTTTTACATTGTATATCAACCTAAATTATGCTTGTAAATAAGTTTAAATGATATTTGATGCTAACCCATGTTTTAAGAGAACTTTTGAAATATAGTCATCAAATATTGTAATGTCAAGCAAATGTGGATAAATGAGAAATGTTGAATGAAGAAGGACATGAGGAGACTTTCTTCAAGTGCAATAGAATGGAATACGCAATGGAAGAAAGCTCAAACTCAAAGGTCCAATAGATGAAGAACATTCTAAAGGAGCATCACTCTCTATCTAGCTCAATAAGTATCTCTATCCCTAAACTATTGTGGTATTTTATATGCTATGGATTATGTGATACTTGTTAATAAATTGATCTTAAAAGATTAGATGCTTTCCTTACATGAGAAGTATGCTTAGCATTGACAAAGTGCCTAATTGGATACTAACTTGTTAATTTTGTCATTGCATATAGGGTGGCTGATATTAGTTCTATACATGTTTTGATCCCTATAGTATATTTCATCAAGGTGAATGTTTGATATATATGATTCTCTTGACCTATGGTTTCTTAATGGTATAACACTTATGAGAATCATGCTCTTTTTGAAAAGAATCTCTTGTTTAATTAAAAAGTTTTTTTTTTAAATCTCTTATCATATTTAAAAGAAGCTTTTCACCTCCTAATTATCTTAAAAATTTGGAAATCATTCGATTTGTGTTATAAATGTAGTACTCTCTTCATTGCTTTAAAATGTTTTATTAAATCTTGAGAGAATATTTAAGAAAGTTTCCAAATAAATCTTTTGAAATGTTTTATAGAGACCATCTTAATACTTCAAAAGATAAGCCTTGTTCTTCAAAAGTGTTTTATCTTTTCAAAGCTCTTGTTTAATGAGAAAGAGAGGAAATGTACTTTCAAATGTTCCTTTGACTTGGATTTGATCACTCTCAAGGAATATGTGGGTTCAATATAAAACTCATTTACCATTCTAAAACGCTTTTGGAAATGTAATGTGTTATTATAAAATTCTTTTTGAAAGGGGGAGAAGTTTTTTTTTAAAATGATTTTTGATTAATGGATTAAGAATATGTATCTTTGCTTTGCTTTTCTTTATGATAATGTGCTTACATAGTCTTGGCATGCATGTTTCCCTTTATCTATCTTGTGCTTCAATAAGGGGAAACTTATCTTACTTATCTTACATATCTCTCTTCCATGTCCTTATTGACTATAAATATATGCATGACTATGTTGAACTATTATGTTTTATATCTTGATAATATGCATATTCTGAGGGGGAGCCTATCTCTTAATTGCTGCTTATATCTCTTGGCTAACAAGTGGTAAACATGTTATATCTCTTGACTTACATTCTTGTTTGACATGAAATGCTTTATTGTTAATACTATCAACATGTCAACAAAGATCATCTCTTGTTCTTTTTCCCTCTATCAATGAAAGAAGGTATACATTCTTACACTTCATATCTTTTGATTCTTTCATTGAGAAATGCTTGATATATGGCAAATTATATAATCTTTCATTTGAAAACCTAAATTCCATACTCTTACATGGATATTTTGTAATTTCTAACAAGTGATATCAAGTGGCACTTATTTATCATGTGGTATGCAATATATTATATGCTAGACATAATTTCTTAAGCTTATTGTTATCATATGCTAAATGTTGTTGTACCAAAATGTGACAAGTATTGCATGAATAATCTTTTATATCTTGAAAGCATGCTTGTTTCATCTCTTTGACAACATGAGTTTTATCTATAAGGGGAGAGAAAATCATTATCTTTGCTTCCTAAACCTTTTTGTTGATGTCAAATAGGGGGAGAGAAAATTGGAAAGAAAAATATGTTCTTGTGTTTAATTGCTTGATATGCTTACATGAATATCTATTCTTATATATTGCTAAACATATTTTTCTTTGATGATTTGTCATCATCAAAAAGGGGGAGATTGTGGAAATAAGCTTGCCCCAAATGGTTTAATATGTTAAGTTTTGATGATGACAAATACAAGACAAAAAGAATGATGCATATGCTTGATAGATGTACTTTATAGATGACAATTGCATCACAAAAGAATATTGATCATATTACATAAATGTGCTTAAAGAGATATATGTAACATTCATCATATAATATATCCAATAGTATTTTATATGAGTTATAAATGAATTAATATTGAATATGTCTATGAAAGTCTTGTATGCATGTTAGACTAACTAGAGTTATACATTTATGAATCATGCATATGAAGATATTGAGTTATGAATTTGGACTAACTATGTTTGGTTAAGTGAGCAATACTTTGTAGGATAGTCCAAGTACCCAGAGTGAGCATTACAACAAGAAAGTAAAAAGATCACAATTATGCTCAACTCAAGAAGGATGAAAATAATAAATATGTTCCAAGCTTGTGCAAGACATAAAGAGAAGAAAATTTCAGAAGCTTGGATTATATCAAGAAGCCAAAGGATTGAAAGTGCAAAGATTAAGTCCCAAGGTTCTTCAAGAATAGCTTATAGGACTTAGATCTCGTGTAAAGGTAAAAAGGAATCACACTAAGCTCAAAACATGTTTTAACATCTTTAAAAAGTGTTTTCTAAAAAGTTTAAATGCCCAACAAAGTGTTTCTGGAAAGTTAGTCTTGGTGGTAGGCCAAACCATTGAAAAATAGCCAAGTTTGTGTTTTGTAAAACTGACCTTTGGTTACTCTTTTGATCATATCTTTTAAAATACTTTGAGTTTTGCTTTGAAACTTATTTCATATGAAAATAGACTCAAATATCTTTCTAATGAGTGGTCATTTGCTTAAAACGGATAAGAAACAAAGAAGTTATGATCGTTTAAAGTTAGTTTTCAAAACCAGAGTGTCCTAACCGATTAGGGACTTTCCCTAACCGATTATTCACTCTACCAGAAGCCATTTTCACGTTTCTGAAATGTCCTAACCGATTAGGAACTTGTCCTAACCGATTAGGATGATAAAAAGGAGCCTTTTTCATGTTTTAAATGACCTCCTAACCGATTAGGAAGATTTCCTAACCTAGTTAGAACATGTTTTTAAGTGAAATGCAATTTGGCTATCAAAATGGCCTAACCGATTAGGGTAACTCCCTAACCGGTTAGTATGTGTTTAAAATGATCGTGAAAAGCACTTTAAAGTGGCCTAACCGATTAGGCCAAATGCCTAACCGGTTATTTGATAAGTCAGAAGGCTTTTCCTAAAAGGCCTAACCGATTAGGACAATGTCCTAACCGATTAGTTGCAAACCAGAAACGCTCCTAACGGTCATAAAATGGCTAGTTTTCTTAATTAATCATTTCCAAACTTTACCCAATGACACTACATATTAGTGGGCTATAAATACAAGTGTTTGGGCATCAAATAAAAGTTGGAGAACATTCTGAAAATTACCCTTGAGTATTGAAAACGAATTTCATCATCTTTTTCTCCAAATCTTTGTTTTGAGCTAAGTGTGTAAATCCTTTATACCCATAAGCTTCAAGTTGTATTATCCACTCTTCAAGAGAGTTTCTATCTTCTACACTTTGTGTAATATATAAAGAGAGGGTGAGGTATCCCTCTAGAGTAAAGGGTGAGGTATCCCTAGAGAGTGAGGCATCTCTCAAAGTTAGTAAAGGGTGAGGTATCCCTTGAGGGTGAGGTATCCCTCAAAAGTTGTAAAGGGTGAGGTATCCCTATTTGAGGCTCAAGCACAAGGGTAAGGTATCCCAAGGTGTGTTGAGTGCTCTCAATTGTAAAAGTTATCAAGCACCTGTTGAAGCTTGAAGATAGTGGAAAATCTCTAGCAATTGCTTGAGAGACTGGACGTAGATCACAAGTGGATTGGTGGTCGAACCAGGATAAACTATTGTGTTTGATCTTCTAAACTCTATCTCTTTACATTTGCACCTTAATTATATATGCTTGAGTTGAACTTGATATTTAGCTTATTTGCTTGATTTATCCTATATCTCAAGTTGCAGTTGAGTAATCTATAATAGTTGTACATTTATTGTGCATATTCCGCTGCATTTATTTATTGAGTGATTTAAAATGCATAATTTGTCAAAGTTGCATTAAAACTAGTCATCACCCAATTCACCCCCCCTCTTGGGTAATGGTTGCCATGACTAACACTATGCTCCTTGGGAGACCATGGATCCACGCTGCTGGTGCAGTTCCTTCCACCCTGCATCAGAGTATTAAATACATTGAAAATGGGTCGGTCATCACCATACACGGAGAAGAAGAAACTATGTTGTCAAAACCGATTTCAGTGTCGTATGTGGAGAGTACAGAGAAAGAAGAGGAGAATTTGTGGCACAACTTTGAGGTAATTGAGACTGGACTCAGTGGGAATGAACCCTCGATGCAAACTGTGAATCAGGTGGTGGCCCGAATTATGACTAATCATGGATACCAGAAAGGAAATGGTTTGGGCTCAAAATTGCAAGATACTCAGACACTGGTCTCATTTCCAAAAAAGTTAGACAGGTTTGGGTTGGGGTACGAAGTATCTCTGGAAGAAAGAATGGGGAATATGACTTTGAAAAAAACTGATAAGGGCAAAATGAAGTATATTCCCCACCTAAGGGAGACATTCGTGGCACCAGCCGAGACAATCATGTTGGGATAAGTCATTCAACCTCAATGTCATGAAGAATGCTCAGAAGAGCGCAAAGCAATCCGGCCTTTCACTAAAGAGGAGTTGCTGAAGAACTGGCAATCTGAATCAATGATTGATGTTATTGCTTCTAAGTAATTGTTTGAGTCTAGCTATGTTTTGATCTTATATTTATGTTATTTGAGACAATTAACTAAATAAAGTTACATGTTTATTCAGCATTCCTTTGTGTCACTCTCTTTGCTTGTTTGCATTTGTTGGTTTTTCTTTTTCCTATGTTTCTTTTAAAAGAAAAAAGAAAAAAAAATAAAACATAAACAAATCTTGTTTTATCATTTTTACTCTATCTTTCTAACCCCCCATAAATTACTTTCCAGTGATTTGAGTCATGTAGAAAGTTCGTTTCATGAAAGGGACCTTGAAAACTTGTCAATTGATTTTCCTGCGACATTTGATGAAGAAGGCTCTGGATCTGGTGAAGAAGAGGAAATTGTTGATAAATTTGAAAAAAATACTAGAATACTCCGAGAGAAAGTTTGATGTGGATAATGAAGTGATAGAAGTGATTAACATGGGAACTAAAGAAGACAAAAAAGAGTTGAAAATAGTAGATAATCCTGAGCATACAGAAATGATGATGCTACTAAAGGAATTTTTTGATGTGTTCGCATGATCCTACAGAGATATGCTTGGATTAAACCCTAAAATAGCGTCACATAAAATCCCATTATACCCAGATGCAGAGGCGAAAAGACAAAAATTGAGAAGAATGCATCCCGATATGTCACTAAAGATAAAAAAAGAAGTGACTAAGCAATTAGAAGCCGGATTTATAAAAGTGTCAAGACACCCGGAATGGGTAGCAAATATTGTGCCAATACCAAAGAAGGATGGGAAAGTCAGAATGTGCGTGGATTATAGGGATCTAAATAAGGCCAGTCCAAAAGATGATTTTTCGCTTCCTCATATTGATGTTCTTATCGACAATACAGCTGGAAATCACAGGTTCTCATTTATGGACGAGTATTCTGGGTACAATCAGATCCCTATGGATGTCAATGACAAAGAAAAGACGACTTTTATTACACCTTGGGAAACCTTTTGTTACACGGTAATGTCCTTTGGATTGAAGAACGTTGGGGCTATATATCAGCGTGCTATGGTAGCATTATTTCATGATATGATGCATAGAGAAATTGAGGTGTATGTAGATGATATGGTAGCCAAATCCAAGGAAAGGGAAAGCCATGTAGCAGTTTTACGGAGGTTATTTGAGAGACCCAGAAAGTATAAGTTGAGACTCAATCCTAATAAATGTGTTTTTGGAGCATCCACGGGAAAGTTACTCGGATTCATCGTTAACAGAGAAGGAATAAAGGTGGATCCGGATAAGGCGAAGGCAATACAAGAGATGTCTCCTCCCAAGACAGAGCGTAAAGTGAGAAGTTTTCTCGGGAGACTCAATTACATCGCTAAATTCATTGCCAACTTAACCAACACTTGTGAGCCTATATTCAAGTTGTTGAAGAAGCATCAGCTGGGTGAATGGAATGAAAAATGTCAAGAAGCTTTTTATAAGATAAAGGCTTATTTGATGAATTCTCCTGTGTTGGTATCCCCTACACTGGGTCGTCCTCTGATATTGTACCTAACTATACTACCAACCTCAATGGGAGCAATGTTGGGGCAGCATGATGAATCAGTAAAGAAGGAGCAAGCGATTTATTATCAGAGTAAGAAGTTTAATGACTGTGAAGCCCGATACATGGCGATGGAGAAAACCTGTTGTACTCTAGTATGGACCTCAAAAAGGCTAAGACAGTACATGCTCTATCACACCACTTGGCTGATCTCCCGAATGGACCCTTTGAAATATATATTTGAAAGCCCTCATGTCTCATTAAGGGTTTCAAAATGGAAAGTGATACTATCAAAGTTTGATATCAAGTACATGAGTCGAAAATCCATCAAAGGAAGTGCAATCGCGGATCATTTAGCTGAAAACCCTCCTGAGGGTGGACAATTAATAACATTCGAGTTCCTTGATGGAGAAATATTGATGGCAGAATGAGAAGAAGAAAAAGAGGAGCCTAAGTCTATGCGGAACATGTATTTTGATGGAGCAGTCAACATGCATGGTAGTGGCATAGGAGCCGTGGTTGTTTCACCAACTAGAACGCAATACCCAGTCGCTATCAAACTGAATTTCGAATGCACCAATAATGTTGCAGAGTATGAGGCCTGTGCTAATGGTTTACAAGTTGCAATCGACTTGGGGATCAAGCAATTAAAAGTATTTGAAGATTTGGCACTTATCATTTATCAGATGAATGGTGAATGGCAAACCAAAGACCCAAAGTTAGTGCCTTATCAAAAGTATTTGACTAAGTTGACTGAGAAGTTTGAAGAGGTGACAATCTCCCATCTGGCTCGAGACATGAATCGGTTTGCTGATGCTTTGGCCACTCTAGCCGTAATGACCAAGTTGGATATCCACAATAATGTCTAACCAATCCAAGTAAAGATACATAGTGAGCCCGTGTATTGTGCTAATGTGGAAGGTGAGCCAGATGGTAAACCTTGGTATCATGATATCAAGTAGTATATCCAGCATAGAGAATATCCAACTAGGGCAAATGAGGTGAATAAGAAGACTATCCGCCAGTTGGCAATGACCTTTTTCCTGAACGGGGAGGTTTTATACAAGAGAAGCCATGACGACACCTTGCTTAGATGTGTGGATGCTCGTGAAGCTCGTTTAATCATGATAGAAGTTCATGAGGGAATCAGTGGGACTCATGCTAATGGTCATATGATGGCGCAAAAAATTCTGAGGAGCAGTTATTATTGGTCCACCATGGAAACGGACTGCATAGAATATATTCGAAAGTGCCATAAATGTCAGATATATGCAGATAGAGTCAATGCACCTCCATTCCCTTTGTACAATATGGTATCTCCATGGCCTTTCTCGATGTGGGGAATAGATGTCATCGAGCCCATCAATCCCAAGGCTTCCAACGATCATCGCTTCATTTTGGTGGCAATTGACTATTTCACCAAGTGGGTAGAAGTGTCCTCATATGCCAATATCACTCAAAAAGTATTTTTAAAATTCTTCAAGAGAGATATTGTCTGTAGATATGGAATCCTAGAGACGATAATCATAGATAATGTTGCTAATCTCAATGGTGCAGAGATTAAGAAGTTTTGTGAAAGTTTCAAAATTAAGCATCATAATTCAGCTCCCTACAGGCCTCAGATGAATGGTGCAATATAGGCAGCAAATAAGAATGCCAAAAAGATTATTGCTAAGATGGTTGTGAATTACAAGGACTGGCATGAAATGTTACCCTATGCTTTGCACGTATATCGTACCAATATACGATCAAGCACTGGGATAACACCCTTCTCTTTAGTGTACGGGATGGAAGTTGTCTCTCCTATAGAAATTGAGATTCCCTCTCTAAGGGTTTTGATGGAGGCAAAGTTAGAGGAATCTAAATGGGTGAAGGCTCGGTATGAGTAGTTGAATATGATAGAAGAGAAAAGACTAACAACTATTTGTCATGGACAATTGTATCAAAGCAGAATGGCTAGAACATTTAACAAAAAAGTTCATCCCAGAGAATTTTGTTCAGGAGATTTGGTTTTAAAGAAGATCCTTCCTAACCAAGAGGATGTTATAGGAAAATGGACTTTGAGTTATGAGGGTCCTTACATAGTCAAACAGACATTTTCAGGAGGGGCCCTAATTTTGCAGAATATGGATGGAGAAGAACTGCCAAGGCCAGTAAATACTGATGTTGTCAAGAGATTCGATGGTTAAAAAAAAAGAAAAAGAACCTCGTTATGTCAAATAACCGAAAGGACGGCCTAAGCAAAAGTTAGGGCAAATAAATAGGTAAAATCTCAAAGAAAGAAGCTCTAAAACTCCAAACTGGGGCAATTTTTATTTTGCATTCAAATGGTCATACTGGGACAAAAAAAAGGAGAAGAAAAGGAAAAGGAAAAGGAAAAGGAAGAAATAAAACAAAAAAAAAAAAAAAAAAAAGATCAAACAAAAAAAAAAAAAAAAACAAAAACAATGTTTTCAAAGAAAAATGTGTTTTTTAATTTCGAGTGCATCGACTCCTGTCTTTTACTTTCGAGTGCATTGGCTCCTGTCATTTACTTTTGAGCGCATCGGCTCCTCTCATTTATCTTTGAGCGCATCGGCTCCATGCATTTTAATTTATGTCATTTACTTTTGAGTGCATCGGCTCCTGTCTTTTACTTTCGAGCGCATCGGCTCATGTCATTTACTTTCGAGTGTATCGGCTCCTGTCATTTACTTTTGAGCGCATCGGCTCCTATCATTTATCTTTGAGCGCATCAGCTCCATGCATTTAAAAATTTCTGTCAATTCTTTTGAGGGCATCAGCTCTTTGCATTTTATTGTTCTCATATTGTTTTGCAGTTATCATCTTATGCATTCCTGGAAAAAATTAAAGTTCATGTCTTTACTAGTTTCTTACAATGATAAAATGAAAAACCACAGTTTTTCTTTTATCTAATAAAGAACAAGTAAAGAGGGACAACTGTGAACACTCAATTTTGACCGGACTAAAAAACAAAAAAAAAGACAGAAATGAAAAAATTAAAGTAATAATAATAATAAAAAAAATCAATCAACGTGAAGCTGATTTGTTCTGCTTTTGGAAGGGAACTAAACCATGCATTATCAACCATTCCTACTATTGCACTGCACTCATCCACACTCACTCCCAATCATGTACCCAATCACGTACCCACTCTCACATGCTCACACACCCGTCAATTATGTATCCAATCATGTACTCAATCACGTACCCACTCTTATGTGCTCACACACCCGTTAATTATGTATCCAATCATCTACCCTTTCCTCCAATCATGTACCAACTCCATTTTCTCATGTATAAGCTGGCAGCACCTTTATCAAAGGGGAGAGGAATTTTTCAATCTGACATACAGAGTTGAGGAGATACTTAAGAAAAATTTTACAGAACAGAGAGGGGGAGGAGTTGAAATTTTTCAGAAGAAACTCAAGCAACCAACAAAGGGAGAGAAGAGTAGCAACAACACCAGCACCATTTCATTTTTCACTCCCACAACTGAGTCAACTCACTATCATCTTCTCCATTCAAACCACCCTCTCCAACCTTCACTTTCCAAGCCCACACCAAACTCACCATCATATCACCATCATATTCTTAACCAAACACTTCACCGTTCACTCACCACCCCCAAGCTTCCAACTTCATCTTCAACATCCCTAATCATCAACAACATCTACCATCAACCTCTTTTCCCAAAACATAACTCACCATCAATCATAACCAAAACCAGCTACACCCCAAACCAGCCAACACTGAACCCGCGACCCTAGCTTCGCCTCCGCCGTCTGCTCCCAGCCCCGTAAACAGCTCCCCCTATGCAACCCGATGTCCGTGAGCCCAGAACCGTGCGCTCCAGTTGCACCCCGTTTCGATCTGCCGTCTGATGAGCGCCGAACTCAGTCAAAATTATAACCAAAGTTATTACCTAAACTTGTACTATAGAGAACAACACCGGATCGTCTCCTCAAGGATCGTAAATGTAATTTGATCAAATTAAGTTAAGTTAGAAAAAAGGGGGGTTTTGATGGTTCAAGGATCACAGTGACAAGATTTAAAGAGAAATAACAATTAGAAGAACAAATCAATTCGAAATCTATCCAAGATTGGGTGGATTCAATCATAAACCTTTCAACAAACACTTGAAGCACATTTGAATGGTTAACTTGGATCTAACCGAGATCTCAAAGATTAGATCCGAATTCACACTAGACAATCATCCGTAATTCAATTGACAAGTGATAAACACAAATCTGCAATCGCACCATTCATGTAGATATATGTCAATTTAAGCACCGAATTCAATTAACCTAGGCACCAATCAAGAACCTAACCTCTTCAATTACGTGATTAGTTTAGATCAATCAGCTTCCAAGCTTCATCACAAATCTCAATCTTCAAATATGTGATTAGTTTAGATCAATCAGTTCTAAGTTTCATCACAAATCTTAATCTTAAATCAAGATCAAATCAGATCAAACATGAAACAGAATCACCATTCATATATTCAAGATCAAGAAAACAAAGAAGAAGAAGAAGAAGAAGAAGAAGAATTCAAATATAAATCAAATACATTACATAACCAAGGTCTCAAGAATCCAAACCACAATCTTTTCAAGAGTCCCAAATTGACCGAAAGTAGCTTAGCCCTCCATTACCATGAAGGGGAGCATCAAAATATACAAAAGCTATGAGAAACTATGAAGAAACAAGAAGAAACTATGAGAGAAATGAAGGAGAATACAACTTGTTATTCATGATAACCAATGGTGCCTTTCATAGAAGTCTAGGGTAACAAAATGACAAAGGGGAGTGGATGGATGAGTGGGGTGATTGAGTGAAATGGTTGAGTGGAGTGGTTGAGTGGGTTGGTTGAGTGGATGAGTGAGTGGATTAGTGGATGAGTGGGTGGATTAGTGGATTAGTGGATGAGTGGATTAGTGGATGGATGAGTGGGTGGTTGAGGACGAAAATTTCTTGTCTGACTTGGAAGCTAAAAACGACCAACTATACTTCAGATCCATGAAAAGTACTCTTCATGAAAGTTGTAGATCTTTGTCTTGGCTATAACATGCATATCTGGATCGTCCAATTTGGCTTCCTACAGCCCAAGATATGACCCAAATACCGCAGGTTACTCAAACCCAACTTCAGCACCTCTATTCCGACTTGCAAGCTTAAACGGACCCATTAGACTTCGTTTTTTCAAAAAGTGTTCTTCATGAAAGTTGTTTATTTGGATCTTGACTATCAACTATCCAAATTTCAGCCCATCTCCATTATTACAGCTTGAGATATGATTTTATGAGTGCACACCATTCGGATTCTAGTGACAGAACCCGTATTCTGACTTCCATGTAAACTTAGGTCCCTTAGACATCTGTGTAGGACTTCAAGCTCTTCATCAAAGTTGTAGAGCTTCCTCCTAGCTTTCCTACAAGGTAAAATTCATGATTATCAGATATCAGAACTCAAGTTATGGCCAAAATACGAAAAAGCAGTGTCAAATCTTAATAATGCTAAAAATATTCAATTAGGACCAATTTGAGCTTAAACTCACAAAATCATACCAAACTCAATCAATTAAGAATATGGAGAGTGTAAATGACTAAACATAAGGGTTTCTTAATGAATAAAATATGTGATTATCAAATTCTCCCACACTTAGCTTTTTGCACTCTTGGGCAAAACTCAAGACCAAAACAAGGACATAAGAGATTAACAAAAATTTAAATTCCAACGACATTCAAGAGCCCAAAATTTTACAATCAAGAAGAACAACCAAAGGTTCAAGGGATCAAAACATTCATGAGTTAACAATTCTCCACATCTCAAACCAACGAGCAAGGTATCTTTAACATGAATCGAGAATGATAGATCTTCACAAGATTCCCTCTCAATCTCTCAAGTGTTTAAAAGGTAGGTATTTCACTCAATTCAACCCATGAAAATTGCACTACCATAAGCTTGCTTATCTTCTACTTCTTCACTACTCAAAACACATGCACACACAAATCATGAGGACTTTATTCAAGGTTGTAGTGAGGTCAAGGTAACGTAAGAGGATAAAATGGATATGAGAAGATAAATACCAAAGAAGAGAATAAAAGCAAATGATAGTTCAAAACAAGCATAAAAGTTCATCCCAACTCTAATGTATATCCCTTTACATATTCATTTCCCAATCTCTTTTTTCTTTTTTTTTTCTTTTTTTTATATATATGAACATAACTATATACATACATTTTTCCTTTTTTTTAGGCACTCTTTCCTTTTTTCAACAATCATTTTGTAAACACACCCCCACACTTGTTCAAAAACTCATCCATTAACCAAGCTAATGTTCTTTTATTCCCTAAGGTAAAGTAAGAACACGATTTTTCATTTAAGGCACATAATGAGCTAAAAACAAGGAATGGTCAAATAAGCTCAAAGGGGTTAAGTAAAGGAAAATATACAAGGTTGGCAGAATCAGAGAATTTTCAAGAAGTCAAAAGAGTGCTTGATATCATATTGAAAACAAGGTTGGCTATTTGGTTAAACTAGCTAATTAAGAAAGAGGGCCTCAATCATGTTCATGCATGCAAGTGAAATGTAGCTTCAAAAAGAATCAAAGCAAGTTCTAGAGTGGTCATTAACATGAGTGAAAATCACACAAGAAAGAAGAGAATGGCATAAATGTTGAATCCATCCATTAGGCTCAAAATCTCACAAGGTATGCATCCATCAAACTCAATTCATCAATTCAATCATCCATCACCAAGCATATCAGTTCAAGAAGGGAGAAGAGTTATTCAATCATGCAATGAACCCTTTTTTTATTTTTTTTAATAAAAAAAAATGCTAAAATCTCTCCCCCACACTTAATATAACATTGCCTTCAATGTGAAAGAGAGATATAGAAAAGAGCAACACAACCTGATAAGAAGTGAATCAACGCCAAGCAGAAAAGAAGCACACTGTCAGTGCCGCACCAGACCCTGAAAAGAAATCAAACAATAAAACTTTAGTACTTCCACACTTTAATACTAATTAATTACTACCTAAAAAACTCCTTACTCTGCCACCAATTAAGATGCGTCTCAAGAGTAAAATTACTCCTTACTCTGCCATCACTAATTGGTTTAATAAGTCCATGACAATCATATCATACTTTCCAACAAAACAACAACAAAAAATTTTTATTTATTTATTTTTTTTATTATTTTTTATTTTTTTTATTTTTTTTGGGTCAACTATCCTTCCCCCCAACTAGATCACAACATTGTCCTCAATGTTAAAATATAGATGAGTAAAGGATAGAAGATATTACCTGTTGGAGAAAGCTGACACAAATTGAAACAGAAACAAAGTACAATAAAATCAAACCCATTAAAGATAAAGTTTCAGATCTGGCTTTTTTTTCTTGTTACTTCCTTCGCTGCTTCCTGTTGACCAATCTATCTGAGCTAATACCTTATCAGGTACATACTCAAAAGCTTCTAATTTATCAATGAGCTCATCAATAGTGGAGGCAGAGATAAGAAGTTGTCTTGCCGAAGGAGTGATAAAGTTCTGTTCCACAGCTTTGTCAAGAAAAGATAACAAAAGATCAAAGAAATTATTAACATTCAACAAACCAATGGGTCTATGGTGGATGTTCAGTTCGGCCCAAGAGACAATTTGAAAAATTTCTTCCAAAGTACCAAAACCACCCGGTAAGACAAGAAATGCATCAGAATTGTCAACCATTGTTTTCATTCGTCCATGCATAGAGGTTACCTGAATTTCTTCTCCAACTGTCTTTCCAGTGATGTTATTTTCAGCTAAAGGTTTAGGAATAACACCTAAAACCTGACTGCCTCTTATAAAAGCAGCAAGTGATACAGCCCCCATTAACCCACGACAACCTCCCCCATATACAAGATGAATATTCCTCGCAGCAAGTGATCGACCAAGAGTGCTAGCTGCGTTTACAAACTCTAATCCCTTCCCATAACTCGACCCACAAAAACCACAGACATTTTTGAGGTTACAAATAGAAGGCCCCATTCTATACTTTTCCTCCCTTTGAGTGTTTCTGAGTTGAAGGAAAATGGAGAAAATGGAGTGTTTAAATAAGAAAAAGAATGGAAAGGGAAATAATTGCACCTATAAGGGTAGGTTGGCTGTTGTCAGAAAAGGTTGAAATTAAGAAACACAAAATCTTTTTTTTTTTTTTTACTTCAAGAAAACCATCAAGGTAAAGAAGTCTAGAAACCCCTGAAGGACCCTGCTCAAAGGATCGTCTCGTACAAAAATCAAAATACAACAAAATGATACAAAGATAAAAGAAATAGAAAATGATGACATACCGTATGTACAGCTTTCCATGGTGTATCTTTATATCTTGCATATGAGTCATGAGTGCAAAGAGACATCACGTCCGTTTTTTTTTTTTTGAAATTGTTAGAAAAATTTGATGAAAGATGAGTGTATACTTACTTAAGATTAGGATAGAGGTAGTCTGCTCTTTCGGCTTTGTGCCAAAGCATTGTTGACCAGTATTCGACCCATTCAAGACCAAAGCAACATAGGGCTTCCAAAAGGGACAAGTGGCCATAATACGACTGGCTACCTCACATGTGGGATACAATCTACCTTTTTTTTTTTCAATTAAGAAGGCTGGATCAAGATGCATGCATTTCCCCATTCACGGTTTGTGTTACCAAAGCCAACCCTAAGACGTATACATAATTTTTTTTTAATTTTTTTTTTTTTTTTTTATTTTTTTTTAATTTTTTTTTTTTTTTTTTGTTTTTGTTTTTTTTTTTTAAAGATGACATGAAGAAGAAGAAGAGGATGATATGTACAGATTGTTTGTGGATATGGCTCACATCTCGCCTCTGTTTAACGTCCAAGAACGCTTAAACGTCTTCTATGAGTCGAGGATAAACTTCCCATCCAATTTTCTTATAAATTGGCAAACAGGGTCTTTTAGAGTCGATTCCCAAGACTCGTAGCGTTTTTCTTCATCCTTGAAGAGATTCCACAATTTAAGAATTTCACGATGCACCAATCCACAAGAATGCGTCTCAAGAGTCAATAAGATATCATCTAATGACTCCTTACTCACCATTCTTAATGAAGAAAATTTTATCTTCTCTATTTATGCGAAACCATCCCCAAAGTACGACATCGCTTGTTACGCTTCCATCGTCCACATTTGTGACAGACTTGTAACCTTTTTGCTCTTCTCCTTTTAGAATATGAACTTCTTCCAAGACCGGGCATATATGAGTCAAATGAAATTGAGGACTCACCTACTAATCGACCTTTGCTTCAATTATCCAAGCGTACATCTTCTCGGCATACCTTTGTACATTAACAAGCCTCAATCTTTCACATCGAACTTTGTAGATTTTTCTCGAGCATTTTGAGGAAGAGAAGGAAAATATTTTCTCGTGTTTGAAAGAATGACATCCATTTTGAAGGAGAAGAAGGGTTCGGTTATTTTGGGAAACTAAAAATAAACCGACTTGAGAGTCACGAGTACCGTATCCACCACTTAACCGAGCAACACAAAGAACTCAAGAACTTGGTTTTCCAGGAATGGTTGAGTCTTTGTCCATTAACTTTAAGCGCATTACCATTCCTAGGATCCTCAATATCTACGGCCCCAAAGGATACACGTGTTTGACAACAAAAGAACTGCGCCACCTAGATCTCAATTTTCCAAGCAGTAGGTGCAGATGATAATCTCAAAGCGAAACTTTTTTGACTAATTTCCGCAGCTTTTGCAAAAGGTGTAACAGACCTTGAATAAAGTAGGCCAATAAAATCCATACTGCAAGATTTTCGCAGTTGTTGTCGCTGAAAAAAAAATGACCTCCACATGCTTCCGAGTGACAAAATTTAATGGCACTACCTACCTCATTGTCGGGCACACAACTATTTTTCTTTCTTTTTTTTTTTTTTTTTTTTCATAATGCGGATGGAGAAGGTTCATCACCTCCATTTCTGCATTCTCTGAAAGTTCATGATCTTGTTTGAGGTGGTGTCCATTTATGATGAAAGCTTTGGCGGTGACTTCACTTTTAATCTGAACAAGACACAAAAGGAAAAAAACCTTAGTAACAATAAATGGTCCATCCCATCTAGACCTTAATTTTCGTGGCATGAGTCGGAGGCGGGAGTTATAGAGGAGAACTTTTTGACCAATCTCAAATGTTTTCCTCGTAATCAACTTATCATGGAAGGCTTTGGTCTTCTCCTTATAAAGTTTGGAACTTTCATAAGCCTCCAAGCGGATCTCCTCCAATTGTCGCAGCTTGCGCTTCCTCTCCATACCGCTTGATCTAGGTCCAAGTTGCACCTTTTCACCGCCCGAATGCATGATGCTCAATTTCCACCAAGCAGGGTGGCGTGGCTTTTCCAAAAACAATCCGATACGGAGACATCCCGATTGGTGTCTTATAAGCAGTCCGGTAAGCCCATAAAGCATCCTCAAGCCTCTTGCTCCAGTCCTTTCTGTTAGGTTAAACTGTCTTCTAGAGTATCTGCTTGATCTCCTTGTTGGAAATCTCGGCTTGCCCATTAGTTTGGGGATGGTAAGGTGTAGAAACTCTGTGCAAGACCCCATACTTTTTCATCAAAGCTTCCATGCTTCGATTACAAAAGTGTGAACCCTGATCACTGATGATGGCCTTCGGAACTCCAAACCTGCAGAAAATCTATGATCTAACAAAATCCACAATAACTTTGGAATCATCAGTCCGAGTAGCTTTCGCCTCCACCCACTTGGATACATAATTAACATCTAGCAAAATGTAAACAAAACCAAAAGAAACAAGAAAGGGTCCCATAAAATCAATACCCCATACATCAAAAATCTCACAGAACAATAAGGATTTCTGGGGCATCTCATTCCTTCGAGAAGTGTTTGCTGTTCTTTGACATTGATCACAAGATTTACAAAACACATATGCATCATGAAATAAAGTGGGCCAATATAATCCAGATTCCAAAACTTTCCTAGCAGTCCTTTGGGGACCAAAATGACCGCCACATGCAAGTGTATGACAAAAGCTAAGAATAGAATGGAATTCATTATCAGGCACGCATCTCCTAATGACTTGGTCACTAGAAAATTTCCACAGATAAGGGTTGTCCCACACATAATATTTTGACTCACTCTTCAATTTATCAATCTGAGCCCTAATAAAATGTGCAGGGAAAACATCAGCAACTAAGAAATTTATCAAATTAGCAAACCAAGGAGTGTTACTTTGCAGCTTGAAAAGCTGCTCATCAGGGAAGACATCATGGATAGGAAAAGTATTTACCTCCCTTTCAATTCGGCTTAGGTGATCAGCCACTAAATTCTCCGCTCCACTTTTATCACGGATTTCAATATCGAACTCTTGGAGGAGCAAAATCCACCTAATCAACCTAGGCTTTGCATCAAGCTTCTTCAGGAGAAACTTCGTAGAGTCAGTATGATCTGAAAACACAACCACTCTAGAACCAAGCAAATATGATCAAAATTTGTCTAAAGCAAAAACAATTGCTAAAAGTTCCTTTTCAGTGGTGGTGTAGTTGACTTGTGCAGGATCTAAAGTTCTTGAAGCATAGGAGATGACATGAGATATTTTACCGATCCTTTGTGCAAGAACAGCTCCCAAAGTATAATTAGAGGCATCACACATGAGCTCAAATGGGAGTGTCCAATCTGGTGGCTGGATGATAGGTGTACTGGTCAATGCTTGCTTCAAGTGATTGAAGGCATCCTTGCATTTCTGGTCAAAATGGAACTCCACTTCTTTTTGTAGCAAGTTGGATAGTGGAAGAACAATTTTGCTGAAATCTTTTATGAATCGCCTATAGAAACCTGCATGACCAAGGAAAGAACGAACCTCCCGCACGCATGTGGGGTAAGATAGGCATGAAATAACATCTATTTTCGCAGGATCTACCTCAATACCCTTGCTAGATATTATATGCCCTAAAACTATGCCTTGCTCCACCATGAAATGACATTTCTCAAAATTCAGAACAAGGTTAGCCTTAATGCATTTATGCAAAACCTGAGTCAAACTATCCAAACATGCATCAAAGGAAGAGCCATAGACAGTAAAGTCATCCATGAATACATCCATGCAATTTTCTAAAAGGTCGAAAATATACTTACCATACACCTTTGAAAGGTGCCTGGAGCGTTACACTGTACCAAAAGGCATCCTTCTGTATGCAAATGTGCCAAATGGGCAAGTGAAAGTAGTTTTATCTTGGTCTTCTGGGGCTATATGGATCTGAAAATAACCCGAATATCCATCCAAGAAACAGTAATGCGACTTGCCAGCTAGTCTCTCTAACATCTAATCAATGAAAGGTAATGGGAAATGATCTTTCCTGGTGGCTTGGTTAAGTCGTCTCGTAATCAATGCAAACCCGCCAGCTGTTTTGAATTCTTGTGGGTAGTAGCTCATTGTTCTGATTTTCAACTACTTTGTGACCCCGCATTTCTTTGGAACAACCCGCACGGGCTCACCCATTTACTATCAAATATGGGATAAATAATGCCACTTGCGTAGCTTGGTAACTTCCTTCTTTACCACATCCAGAGTCGGGGGTTCGTCTCCTTTGGGGCTGCCGTATTGGTTTAGTATCTTCCTCCAACAAAATCCTATGCATGCATGTGGAGGGACTGATACCAGAAGATTTGCAAGTGTCCATCCGATGGCTTGTTTATTCTGCCTCAAAACCTACAGTAATTTTTCTTCTTGATCAGGTTGTAAATTTTTAGCAACAATCACAGGCAGCTTCTCACCATCTTCCAAATATGCATATTTAAGATGGTCCGGCAAAATCTTTAATTCTAAGGATGGAGGCCAGTATAATGGAGGGTAGCAAGTCAGTTTGAAACAACTAACTCAGCAACATTAAATTCAACATACTTCTGACTCTCATTTTCACATGCTGCATCATTCAAGTCAGCAGCTACATCACCACTCATAATCGCATAAATCTCAAGACATGCAAAGACATGGTACAATATCACAAACAAGACATGTTTCATAAGTAATGTAATCCGTAAAATCAAGAATATCAAGAAATTCAAAGATAAATATCGGATAAGCATCGTCAACTAGCATATCAATCACATCAACATGGAAAAAGAATGCTCCTCTGTGGGATGTCTCATGGCCTCAAAAATGTTAAATTGTACCACATCGTCGCCAAATTCCATGGAAAGGGTACCAAAGATGCACATCTATCTTGGTCTTGGTCAATGCTTTGAGGAAAGGTCTGCCTAGGATCAATGGAGCATGGTTTGTTGAAGACTCATCTTCCATGTTCAAAATATAGAAGTCCGCTGGAAAAATTAGCTCATTCACCCGAACTAACACATCTTCTAGCACTCCTGCAGGATGAGCAGTGGTTCTATTTGCCAACTGAATCACTATACCAGTAGGTTGCAAAGTGCCAATGTTCAAGGACTGATATATTGACATAGGCATGACATTAATCGAAGCACCCAAGTCTAGCATTGCATGTTCAAATTTGGAGTTACCTATCGTGCAAGGAATTGTGAAAGTTCCAGGATCTTTGCATTTTTGTGGCATGCTTGGTAGAATCATTGCAGAAACATTTCTGCCCATGCTTATTTTCTCAGTCTTCTCTTGTGAGTACACAACTCTTTGAGGAATTTGGCATACTTGGGAATCGCTTGATTGCATCAAGGAGGGGAATATTGATTTCCACCTTCCTGAATGTGTCTATGACTTCTCTTTCTATTTCTATTTGCGCAGTATGCTTGGACTGTGTGACTCTGTTTGGAAAAGGTAGTGGAATGGCCAGATTTGAATTCTCTGCACATTTCTTCTGTGTCACAGATTTTTGGACTAAGCTATCCACTTTCTTCTGTTTCTGGTCACCTTCTGGTTGCTGTAGTTCAGGTTGTGGTGGAGTAGGATCATCAACTTCTCTGCCACTTCTCAAGCTAATGGCACTTACATTGCCTCTTGGGTTGTTGACTGTTTGTGAAGGCAATTGGTTCGACCCTTGACTTTTCAGCTCACTCAGAGTGGTTGCCATCTGCCCAATTTGAGTTTGTAAATTCTGGATGGTGGCATTGACATTCTGCTGAAACTGTTTCATCAAGTCTTCGAAAGGTGGCTCACCGGGAGTGGGCTGGAGGAACAGTAGCTAGGAGAGGGCTGTCCGTATGGGTGGCGGCGCGAGTTGTGCTTGCCTAAATGCGCAGTGGTTGGTACTTGTTGCTAGGGCTTGTAGCTTGGTATCTAAACCGCGGTTCTTCTTGTTGGTAGGGCATTTGTTGTTGTTGACCAAAATTTCCATATCTCAGGTTGGGATGGTCCCTCCAGCCAGGGTTATAGGTATTAGAAAATGGATCATACCTGGGCTGCTGCTGTGATTGCTGATATTGGGGTCTACCAGAAAAATACCGGTATTTCTTTAATGCATTGCTCGGAAAAATAAACCACCATCCTGAAGTGTGGGGCATGCATCAGTAGGATGAGATGAACAAGAGCAAATGCCACACACAGTTGCAGCCATCTGCATTGGTGCTTGTTGTCCCACTGCTAACTGCCTCACCAAAGAAGTCAATTCATCAAGTCTGTGTTCCATTCTCTGTTGGTCTACATGAGATGATTGAATCTCATTGACTCCTCTGGTTGAGGTAATAATTCGTGTGCCAAATTGTTGGGTGTTGGCTGCCATGTTTGCTATCAAATCTCTCGCTGCTGCAGGGGTCTTGTCTACTAAGGCTCCTCCGAGGCAAAGATCCACCATGCTTCGTCATTTGGCAAAGAAGCCTTCATAGAAATATTGAATTAAGAGTTGATCGGTGATTTGGTGGTGGGGACAAATTGAGCACACCTTCTTGAATCTTTCCCAATATTCATGCAAGGTCTCTCCTGTCATTTTGTCTTATGCCACATATATCTTTTCTAATGGCAGCAGCTCTAGAGGCAGGGAAAATTTTTTCTAAGAACAACCGCTTCATGTCAGTCCAACTTGTTACTGAACCTAGTGAAAGATAAAATAACCAATCCTTGGCTGTATCAGCAAGTGAGAAAGGAAATGCCCTCAGCTTGATGTGCTCTTCTGAGATCCCATGTGGCTTCATGGTTGAACAAACCACATGGAACTCCTTTAGATGCTTATGGGGATCCTCACCTGCAAAACCGTGAAACTTGGGCAACAAATGTATCAATCCAGATTTTAACTCAAAATCAGCATCAAGATTTGGGTATTGAATACACAAAGACTGGTTAGTTATATCAGGAGCACAGAAGTTCCTTAAGAGTTCTATTCTCAGTATGTTATCGGCCATGGTTTCGAATTATTCAAGATCTCAAGTTCACTCCCAATATTAAGATCAAATTCAGAAGCAATTCTTGCACTTAGCCTACGAGCTCTAATCAACCTATGCAAGGTTCTATCAATCTCAGGATCAAAGTCAACCAAGTTATCACGCTTAGACCTAGTCATGCATCACACAAAAACAAATACATAAGCAAAATACACTAGACAATGGATAAAAATGTTAGAAAAGTTAATAAAAAGCAAAAGTTAGTAAAAACACTTAAAATGAAAAGATTACACTTACTAATCCCTGGCAACGGCGCCAAAATTTTGATGAGCACCGAACTCAGTCAAAATTATAACCGAAGTTATTACCTAAACTTGTAGTATAGTGAACAACACCGGATCGTCTCCTCAAGGATCGTAAATACAATTTGATCAAATTAAGTTAAGTTAGAAAAAAAGGGGGTTTTGATGGTTCAAGGATCACAAAGGACAAGATTTAAAGAGAAATAACAATTAGAAGAATAGTTAATTCAGAAATCTATCCGAGATTGGGTGGATTCAATCATAAACCTTTCAACAAACACTTGAAGCACATTTGAATGGTTAACTTGGATCTAACCGAGATCTCGGATTAGATCCGAATTCACACTAGACAATCATCTAGAATTCAATTGACAAGTGATAAACACAAATCTGCAATCACACCATTCATGTAGATATATGTCAATTTAAGCACCGAATTCAATTAACCTAGCACCAATCAAGTAACCTAACCTCTTCAATTACGTGATTAGTTTAGATCAATCAGTTCCAAGCTTCATCACAAATCTCAATCTTCAGTCATGTGATTAGTTTAGATCAATCAGTTCTAAGTTTCATCACAAATCTTAATCTTAAATCAAGATCAAATCAGATCAAACATGAACAGAATCACCATTCATATATTCAAGATCAAGAAAACAGAAGAAGAAGAAGAAGAAGAAGAGAAGAAGAATTCAAATATAAATCAAATACATTACATAACCAAGGTCTCAAGAATCCAAACCACAATCTCTTCAAGAGTCCCAAATTGACCGAAAGTAGCTTAGCCCTCCATTACCATGAAGGGGAGCATCAAAATATACAAAAGCTATGAGAAACTATGAAGAAACAAGAAGAAACTATGAGAGAAATGAAGGAGAATACAACTTGTTATTCATGATAACCAATGGTGCCTTTTATAGAAGTCTAGGGTAACAAAATGACAAAGGGGAGTGGGTGGATGAGTGGGGTGGTTGAGTGAAGTGGTTGAGTGGAGTGGTTGAGTGGGTTGGTTGAGTGGATGAGTGAGTGGATTAGTGGATGAGTGGGTGGATTAGTGGATGAGTGGATGAGTGGATTAGTGGATGGATGAGTGGGTGGTTGAGGACGAAAATTTCTTGTCTGACTTGGAAGCCAAAAACGACCAACTATACTTCAGATCCATGAAAAGTACTCTTCATGAAAGTTGTAGATCTTTGTCTTGGCTATAACATGCATATCTGGATCGTCCAATTTGGCTTCCTACAGCCCAAGATATGACCCAAATACCGCAGGTTGCTCAAACCCAACTTCAGCACCTCTGTTCTGACTTGCAAGCTCAAACTGACCCATTAGACTTCATTTTTTCAAAAAGTGTTCTTCATGAAAGTTGTTTATTTGGATCTTGACTATCAACTGTCCAAATTTCAGCCCATCTCCATTATTACAGCTTGAGATATGATTTTATGAGTGCACACCGTTCGGATTCTAGTGACAGAACCCGTATTCTGACTTCCATGTAAACTTAGGTCCCTTAGACATCTGTGTAAGACTTTGAGCTCTTCATCAAAGTTGTAGAGCTTCCTCCTAGCTTTCCTACAAGGTAAAATTCATGATTATCAGATATCAGGAACTCAAGTTATGGCCAAAATACAGAAACAGTGTCAAATCTCAATAATGCTAAAAATATTCAATTAGGACCAATTTGAGCTTAAACTCACAAAATCATACCAAACTCAATCAATTAAGAATATGGAGAGTGTAAATGACTAAACATAAGGGTTTCTTAATGAATAAAATATGTGATTATCACCGTCCCCGTCGTCTGCCCGTACCTGCCGACCCAGATCCCATCGCGCCACCTAGCCGTACCAGCCCGAGCGCGTCGCCGTGCCACCCCTCAACCCGTGAACGGTACACCGTCGCGAACCGCACCAACCACACTGTCGCGTTTTTGCCGGAATCAGAACCAACTCCAACCTCAACGCCAACTTCAAATCCAAATCCGATAAAATCGCTGCTCAGTCGTGATCCACACTACCGCTAGCGTCATCTCCGTCATTCCAGCTGGAACCCACCGGATCTGATCAGCACACCCCTCCGTGACTACCATCGTACGTTGCTCCTCCTCTGCCTGGGTCTTCCATTTTCGAGCTACTCCAAAACAAGTTCTTTTTTTTGTTTGTTTTTTTTTGAAAGCTACTGACTTGCCTTTCATTTGACTTTCTTTTGTTATTTTTTATTATTATTATTATTATTATTATTATTATTATTATTATTATTATTATTATTATTATTATTATTATTATTATTATTAAGTGGGCTTAAAGAAGTAGGCTCATTGGGTTGTAAACAAAAAAAAAAGAAAGATAAAAAACAAGAAAAGGATAAAAAAAATCATGAAAGCAAAAAAAATAATAAAATAAAATAAAATAAAAATAAAAATAAGGCAATTGATTTTTTTAGAGAACAAAATAGGGTTAACTGAGTTGTGACAACGTGTTAATTCTATGACTTTTGTAATCATCTAAGTTGCGACAACTTGATGATTCAATTTATATATTTTCTTTTAAAGAATAAAATAGGATTAATTGAGTTGGGACAGCTTGTTGATCCTATAACTTTTGTAATCATCTGAGTTGCGATAACTTGATGATTCAATAATAAATAAATAAATAAATTTACAAAAGTGAAGAATATAAAATAATCGAAATTTTTTAATGTAAAAAGGATTAATTGAGTTGTAACAGTTTATTGATCCTATAATTTTTTTTGTAATCATCTGAGTTGCGACAGCTTGATGATTTAGTTTTAAATTAAAAATAACCAACTCACATGTATTTTATAAAGAATTACGTGACTTTGAGTTCCTCATTGCACCTGAGGATACGTCGGAGCGGAATTCTTATTCTGTCAAGCCAAAATTTAAATTATCATAAATTCATTGTTTTTTATAAAAAGGGTAAAATAAATATATTTTGATATTACTAATTTTGCACAACTGGTTTAGGGTACCATCTCAGGACGGGTGTGTTAGGGGTACTGTGGAATTAAGTTTTCACCCTTCCCTACGCATAATCGACTCCCGAATCTAATTTAGTTTCGAAGATTATTTTTTAAGAAAGATTTTCTAATTTTTCCTAATTTAAATAAAATTGGTGACGACTCCCAATTAATTTATTTTGTTTTGCCGCTCTCGCCGCGATCCCAGTCGCGACATCTTCAATGTTTGCTTTAATGAAGTGATTTGGTTTATTTACCTGATTTGGTATTTTGTTACTTGCTCTACAATCTACATAACTTCCATTCATTAGTTTGATGTGTCTGTATATGCATGCCGATGCCATAGCTTTTTCAATGGGTACCAAATTGATTTGGAGCCTAGTTGGCTGCTACCCAGAATTATCCTTTCCCAAATCTGGGAAAAGGGGCAAGACTGAAGAATTATGGACATTTGCTACACCAACAATATCTAGGGTAAATTTTTTATGCGATGGTTAAATAGAAAACCATTAGCTCTGAATATCCTACATGGTTAACCTTAACTGACAATATCTTTCATGATCGTCAAAATAAGAGTAAAAAAAATATAAGAATCAAAGTCACTCATCCACTGTGTTGAAGTAGCTCCTCGGGTCTAGGGATAGCACCCGCACGGGGCAGGAGCGGAGAGTATTCCTCTACTCCCCGTTTTCACACCCCAACTTTCTCCCAGTCTCTGGCCTTGATCCTTACTATGGAGGATTTTTTCCTCCTATACCTGTTCTTCAAATTTCTGCTCATACTCGTGAGATTCTCCGCTATATTAAAAAAATAAAAAATAAGAAAAAGATGAAATAAAATATTTTAATATTTTTAATTTTAAATAAAAAAATTAATAAAAGATGAAATTATTAAAATATATATATTTAATTATATATATATATATATATTATAAAGGATATTTTAATAATTTAACGGGGACGGAGATCCGCAGAGGGTGGGGTATATGCCCCATCCCCATCCCCATTCCCGTACTCGTCCCCGAATATAACATGGGAAGATTTTTCTCCCTGTTCTTATTCCCTTGGGGAGAAAAACTTCGCATTCGAGGCTCCATTCGGGGAGGTCCTTGTGGGAATCCCTGTCTAGCGGAAAATTTTGTCATCCCTACTCTGATCTCTTGGAAATTGGAATGAAATTTTCCTTTTATCAAAAGGAGTAATTTGTATAAAAAAATAATTTTTGCACCTTATCTTTACATATTTTTTTATTACACCTCTTCATTAAAAAAAGAAAAAAAATACATTTTAAAAAGTGTTTTTGTATTATTTTATTATCTAATAAGAAATAGTATAAGAATAATATAAAAAAAATAGTATGCAAATACTATCACAATATCACTTAATTTTTTTTATCATAAGAGTAATCCTCTTCTTCCTTGAAATTAGAATGGGATAATTTTCCTTCCTCTTAAAAGATTTCTTTTTTACAAAAAAAAAAAGGTGTAATTTTTTTTTGAAGTCTCATCTCAATTTTTTTAGAACTATGGTAAATATTAATAACAATTTTTATATTTTTATTTCAAACAAGATATACATATCTTTTCATAATTTTTTCAATGTCATTTATTATATATAATTTTTTTTTTAATTAATACCTTTTTTATTTAATTAATACCTTTAAAAAATCAAGTTAATAATTTTTACCTCACTTTTAAAAGTGTTGAATAATTATTTTTCTATTAATAATTCAAGCCAAATATTGTTACCAACCTCCAAAAGAAGAGGTCAATTTGAGATTGCTCAAGCAACATTGTCCAACACGTAGCTGACAAAGAAATAAAATAAAACTTCCAACCCCAAGGGCACACCACACACCTTGGATTATCAAAGTTTTGTTTTTTTTTTTTGGTACAAACCTTGGAGTTTCATTTTACCTGTGATGTGACTGAGGAGGATTTGTCGCGAGGAGAGAAAGTTGAGTTGGAGTATGGTATACCCGTAACCACTAGCCACTTTATGAGAGAGTGGAAACAGCTCAACTCAGTAGTTATTTGCTGATTTTTGCAGTGCATTGCAATTGGTTTGCACAATCTGCCAGCGACACGCCAAGTGGAGTGCGCCTTGCGCGCATTACCAGTAACAGTAACAGTAACAGTACCCGATCGCAGCACATCTGATCCGCATTCGTTCCTATATGATCGTAGCAACAATTATGTTCCCTTACGTCGACGTGGCACTGCAACTGCAATTCACAGCAAAATGCCCATTTTACCCTTTTATGTGCTGTGGAGAGACTAATTATTCATCACTGCATTGAAATGGTCCAAACAAAATGTAACAGCCTTTTCCAATTTTTTTTAAAATTTTTACTAACAAATATTTTTAAAGAATAAAAATAAAAAAATTAATTTTTTTAATTTTTTAATACATTGAATATTTTACCTATTATTTAATACTTTATATTTGTTGAATTCTAAATAACTGCAAGACTTGGACAAACTTTTTTTAAAATAATTTCATAAACGAAAATTCTAACTTTGAGAAAATTTGAATTTTTTTTTTTCAAATAAACTTTAATGAAAAAGTATTCAAAAAGAGTTTCAACTAATGTTTTAAAAATAAAATCAAACTTTATGGTTGAATTAATTAATTATAAACTGATTATGTCTTTAGTTTAATCATTATCAAATTTAATTATGATTAAATTAATATATAAATATAAATTTAACTAATTTAATTAATTAAATTATGATTCAAAAATTTCACCAATTCAATTTTTGATTCAATTTTTAAAATATTGATTAGAACTTGCATAGCAACAACTTCATATATTTCGAGTGGTGCTTGCCACACACACCATTGGAGGAGAATTAAAAATTAATTTTGCTAAAGCATGAGCGATTTTGTTTCCTACGCTCTTTACTTGCATGGAGCTTCAGTGGTGCAAAAGATGACTTGTGGTAATGCAGTCTTGCACAATGAAATCAAATTAGTATTCCTTCCGTTTCCCATCTGCTAGCTTGGACTAGATCAAGAGAGCCTGACTCAGCTTCTATATGAATAAAGCAAAGGAAAGGCCCTGTGCTAGAGAAAATTTCGGAGTTTGTTACACTTAATAAGGTAAAATGTTCAAACAAATTTTTTTAAATAGCAATTAAATACTTAAATATAATTAATAGTAATTAAGTTTTTTGTCCATAATTTTTTTTTATTCAACAGATTGACAGATTCTCAAACCCATATATGCTTAGGAAAAAAAAAATCAATAGCATCATTTTGACTAGCTTTACACCCATGTGTTGCATGGGTTGATATAAAAAAAGATTTCACTCTAAAGTACAACTTACACTATGTAACTTGAACATTAAACAAATAAATATCATAAATATACGAAAGAAATTGACCATATATAATAAATATTAAAATACCGAAGTTTTAGACAAATAACTTAATTATAATATAATTAAATATAATAAATATGAGATAAATACATATTGTCGTAAAAAACGAAAAATATAAATTCAAAAATTGAATTTGTGTATTTAAATAATAGAAGATGACACATGTTCCTAAATTAGTATGTCATTTGTAATGATTTTACTAAAATACTAATGTCATAAAATCGAGTTAATATTAAAATAATTGATAATAGAATAAAACATATTTTGAATCCATTTTTTATAATTATTTTTACTTGAATCTATTTTGTTTTCGATATTCAACACTTGTTCAAATACATTTTGAATAAGTTAGGAAATAATTATCAAATAATTTATATTTTCTTTTATTTGTTCGTTAATAAGATAATAACAAAATTTAAATTCAAATGCGAATGACATTAATAACACAATTTAGAAATAACACATGTGAGAATTTCACAAATCAATACTCATTTTTTATTAATTATATTGATTGATTAACAAATCTGTACCATTTGGTCATACGCACTTATACAGGTTTCCAACTCTTTTTTCATATACCCATATTCATGAGATTTTCTTTTAATTTAGATAGAATTTTAAAACTTCAAATTAAAAATTATGTTAAAAATTGAAAAAGGTGCATAATATTTAGATTAAAAGATATTTTTTATTAAAAAATTAAAAAATATTTGAATTTAAGATTTATTCATAAAATTTTAAGATTTGATTAAGTAAATATATAAAAAAAAATTGATAGAAAATTAATTAAGTAAATTTAAAAATTTATTAAAAAGATTTGATTGATATCTCTAATAAGGAAAAGAAATAAAGAAAATCTGACTAAATAAAAAGAATAAAATTAAAAAGGAGATTTAACCCGTCAAATTTGGAACAAACATAATCTCACTCGAGTCTTGAGTCGCAAGAAAGAGAAATTTTTGATGCACATGCTATCCGCTGCCTCTAAAAGCCTGCTTATCGTTTTGGGGCGAACCGTGACAAGTCGTAGAGTACACCCACACTGGTAAACCCGTCAGTATAAAGGTCAAAAACCCCTTTGTGCCTTTGATATTCTTTGTTCCTTCCATTCTCACAAATAACCAAAACCAAAAGCACATTCAAATGCTATTTATGCATACACCACACTACTACTACTCCTACTACACAACCGACCACACCTGACACAAAAAACATTGCAGACCTTTCTATTCTTCCGTTTGTAATCGTAGACCCTGCCTCCTCTGTTACCTTATTTTGCCACTCTCAAATTTGTCTCTAACGTGTGTACTGTGTCTCTCAATTTTGAATCCTTTTTCTTCTTCTTATTCGTCTTCTTCCTTTTATGATAATGTTCAAAATACCTGACCAAAACGCAGAGAACGCGATGAGAAACGACGAAGAGCTAGGAACGTGGTTGAACGGGATTCCAAATGCATCACCATATCTGAATCTTGATCATGGCCACGTGGCCTCTCTCACGTCAGAATCTTCTCCTTTGAATCCCTTCTCCAATGGGTTTCATTCCCCATTTCAATGTTCAGCTCCGTTTCTGAATAGGAACCATCAAACGCCAAACCATCATCATTACTCTGAGTCTTCCTCAGAGAAGTTTGGTATCAGTGATGATGGTTTGGAACTGCATAAGTATTTCTCTGGAATGACTATTTTGGATGAACAAGGGAATGGTGTTGTTGGTGCCAAAACCAGGGGATATGGTATTATGGACTCATACACATACCCTTTTTCTTTGGATGCACATATTCCTTGCTTCACTGAACAAAAACAACAACATACCTTCAATAAGGGCAGCCCATCCTCAACTTGGGGTGGTGTTTCACCAAGTTTGGTTGCATCATCACTTTTGACCAAAGGATACACTTTTGGCCCCACAATGGAGAAACAGGAGAGCACTACATGTTATGGACAAGTTCAACTCCAGAACCCATCTTTTGCTACCCCTTACCCTTGTGATGGTTTTCTGTGCTCACAGTCACAGACACAGTCTCTTGATGCAGGCTGGGATGTCAAAAGTCCCTTGATATTCTCTCAAACCATGCAACCCAAGTTTGGTTTGAATCTAAATACTCCATCACATTATTTTCCTGCAGCAAAAGAAAGGGCAAGGGCAACTGCCAACAGTGAACTTTCCCAATGTACTCTCTCTCCCTTGAGAAATGGAGGGGACACTGTAGCGTTTAAATGTGATAATAGTTTTATTATACAAGGGGAAGATGTAAAATATTGTGTTGACAATGGTTGCATGTGCAATTCTTTGTGGGGTTGCAAAAAGAATTCCCACAATGAGGTTGGAGTTCAAGTTGTGGGAGAGAAAGTTCCTCAACTCATTTCTCATGTTCCTGGTGGTCATGAAAATAATAGAAATAGCACTCTTGCAAGTGATATCCCACAACCCTTGCTGCTCAATTTTTATTCTTTGGCTGAGGTCCAAGGTTTCATATATCATCTGGCTAAGGATCAGAATGGTTGTCGCTTCCTGCAGAGAATGGTTGATGAGGGAACCTCTGAAGATATGAGAATAGTGTTTAAGGGAGTCATAGATAATGTTGTTGAACTTATGATGGACCCTTTTGGGAATTATCTTGTGCAGAAGTTGCTGGATGTATGTAGAGAAGATCAAAGATTGCAGATTGTGCTAATGTTGACTAAAGAACCAGGGCAGCTTGTCAGAACCTCTTTGAACACACACGGGTATAACCTCCATTTCAACTAAAAAATTGTTCCTTTTATCAATAGGATGAAGCACATTTTATTTTCTTTTGGTTACTGAATTAATAGTATTACTGTGTCAGCACTCGTGTGGTTCAGAAGTTGATCGAGACCCTCAACTCTAGAAAACAAATGTCATTAGTGAGGTCTGCCATTCAACCAGGTTTTCTTGATCTTATTAAGGATCTGAATGGCAATCATGTCATACAACGTTGCTTGCAATGCCTTAGCTGTCAAGACAATGAGGTATAACACTTCTCTCTTTTACTTTTAGTATCTGTTTTTTTGACCTGTTTTACTTAAAGTGAACAACTATTGGTGGTTTGTTTACACTTAATTGAACAGTATGGTGCAACTATATGGCAATGTAGTATTGATGTTATCAATAAAGGGAAGAGAAATTATCTTGTTAGTAGCATTCCTTATTACACATTTCTGGTCAAGTGCATTCGTAACGCCACATTCCCCAGATATGTATGCTCAAGAATTGTAAGACCTTGTCATATGATCGCATTATCAACCTTGGGCTGACATTGCCTTGCATGAGAATTAGTTATACGTCATATTTCTTGCTTTCTGTAGCTTGTGCACAACGGAGGCATAAGGAAAGGTTGGTAAGCTTTTAGACTGTAACTATTTCTCATAAATGAAGCAAACCTTCATTAAGTCCAGCAATTAAGATTTAAAACTCATCTCAACTTTTGTTCTAAGCTATATGGAGCTATCATTCAAAATCTTGATTTAACATCATCATCCTGGCACAAAATGGTCTTTAATCAACACCAGATAGAGCGGAGAGCATTCCTGTTATATTCAAATTGTAAAAACTTGTTTCAAGCATGATTTAGTAAAGTTTTACCTTCTAATAGTATGAGCTCTCGTACCTTATACTTCATCTGTTTCAATGCCAAACAGATGAAATATATTTTTGGAAAAGTGTCTCAAATCTTTCACTTTGTTGAACCTTTATTACTAGTATGATAGGCTCCAAATCTAAGTTATAAGTTCTACTTCAAAATGTCATGATTAGAGTTTAGGAATCATAATGGTAGTACATATCATGTGGTATCATAATTCTGTCAATTTTCATACTTAATTTCATTATTCTGTACTTTCCAATCTGATCAATAGTTCGTTTCTGGGATTTGGATATTTATAAGCCTATGTCTATCTCTGGTCACTTCAGAAATTATTAAAAGGTAAGTCTGCTGTAAAACAAAGTTCACTATCAATTGAGGGTGTACTCTCTGAACATGATGTTGAAGCCATTCTCTACTTGGCCTGAATATTTTCTTCATTTTCTCTCCCGATTGGTAATGGTTAAAAAGCTAATTCTCTACGATATAAGAAGCAGTGGAAAATTAATGTTTTGGTTGAGGAAGTACTGATTATTGACCATTGACACAGGCCTGAAAATGTTACATTCATAGTTTCTGGTGATCCCTCATTTCGTCTTATAATTTTCATTTTGTGCCAGCCACTAAGTTTTTAAAGTATTTGACATATTGCCGGTAGTAAGATGGCTCTGTTTTATTTATTAATTAATATGATTGATATAACTTACATACTGCAAAATGACCAGTCATTATGGTTTTCTGGTGAGAGTAGAGAACCAAACTTAATGCACTCTGAAATCCTCAATGATGAAATATTGAGAGAAGATATGCAGAATTCTTAATCCAGTTCACAATGGATATGATTGCAGTCCTGCAGATTTTGAATTTGGTAGAGTCCTGCAGTCTGGGTAACAACCTTGTAGAAGCTGCTAAAAATGAGGTTTAAGAATCTATTTGTAAATGAATTTGAATGAAACCATTATCTTTGAAGTAGCTAGATGAAAGAAACATCACACAAAGTACACTGGTGATGGTTTGCAACTTTGCATATAGAGAAAAGTAGAGAATCTGAAGGAAATGTGTAATTGATAATTCAATTGATTCAAAAGCAGCAGTTTGCTGCAAACTATTATGGTTATGGGTATTGATAGTGTAATAATTTCCGAGACCGATATTTTGTGCTTGAAGTATAAAAATTGAAGGATGCAGACTTGCCATAATATTTGTTCCCTTGTCTTCTTTATATTGGACATAATATTTTTGAGTTTTGTAAAATTGTACTTTTATGGTGGAATTCAAAGTTTCTCAAGCCTGTGCACGCGCCTTAACATCTGATTCATCATCTGTTTTCTCTTGGACCTGCTCATTTTGAATGAAACTAATTTTTAAGTGTCTTCATTCTTGTTTCCCTCTTATCATTTATGGCAGTTTATTTTTTATGCTGCTGCAAAGTTTTGTGTTGACATAGCTACTCATCAACATGGATGTTGTGTACTGCAACGTTGCATTGATTATTCCATGGGAAAGTATCAAGATAAGCTGGTCACAGAAATATGCAGACATGGGCTTCTCCTCGCTCAAGATCCATATGGGTATTGCCTTTGATCTTGCACCAGAAATAGTGTGTTTACTTTTTGTTTTATATTTCCTGTCCTGATAACAGACCAGTCATAAGATATTATCGACATCCCAGATTAATATATGCCTTTGATACTTTTTTATGTTCTTTTAATGATGCCACAAGTTTTTGGTTTAAATTATTTAGTAAGTCTTCTCATTGCTTAATTTGGGATAAGATGTAGTACTTTTGAGCAGTATCCATGGCTGTTTGGAAACATAATTTTTTATTAGATAATCCTTTTGCTTGTTTCAGAGTCTCACAGATTTTTTAATTATGTGAGGAAGAGATTCACTGTTTATCCTTAAACTGGTTGTGGAAGTTTTATTTAAGGTCTGGATTGGTTAAAAAAATGTGATGAAGTCAGGCTTTAAGGGAAAAGTATGTTATCTGTTTAGGGAGAAGGGACCTTTGCAAAGGTAGACAGGTCATGCCAAGGATTAGAATTGACTAAGAAGAGATACGGTTAAAGTTTCTTCCATAGATATCTCACTTTCAAAGAAGAATGTAACTTCGCAGTATTAAGTTTTTTAAAACCAACAAATGATAAAAAGTCATGCAAGCAGAGGTTCTTCAAATTTATAGGACTTAAAGGTACTTAAAAGCCCAAAAAGAGTAAAAAAAAGCCAAGTATGTAATAAGAGCTAGATCCAAATAAGAGAAAATTCCAACTAACAGCATTTGACCTGTTTCAATGAAACTTGCCAAAACATCCCTGAAACGAAAATTTGAGATAATTCCACTTTGATTCCTTTGGATAATTGCACTCAAATGCAATAACTCTTGATTATTCAATTATAAAATTATTGAAAGGAACTAAACTGGATTTCTCCTTTCAAACTTCCTAAAGTATTATTAAATTTGTTTGTAGGTCCTTATCTGCCCTATTGGTCCTTAGAAATTAGAATACTGCTTTTCATGAATGATGTCCAAAATTAAAAATTCTTCCTACTGCTGCGAAGTATTACTGCTTGATTTGCTTTCCATTTGTATTCATCTATTACCCTCCATCTGTAACAAACACGAACCTTAAAAAATAACATTTGGAGGTTAATTTTAGACTATAGATTCCAAACCATTGTTCTTGAAATATGGTGTGCAATGGTCATTTTACGTCTTGGTTTTATTTTTTATTTATTACTCTAAACTTGTAAGCTAGCAGTCCCTCTAAGTAACGCTTTCAATTTGTTATCTCGCAGAAATTATGTTGTTCAGTATATTATAGAGTTGGAGATCCCAAGTGCCTCAGCCAAACTGATTTCAAAGTTCAAAGGAAACTACGTGAATCTCTCCATGCAAAAATTTAGCAGTCACGTGGTTGAAAAATGCCTCAATCATGTTGGAGAGAGCAGGTCGAGGATAGTCCGAGAATTGCTGTCTGCTCCTCACTTTGAACAGTTACTGCAAGACCCATATGCCAACTATGTCGTTCAATGTGCTCTCGGAGTGACCAAGGTTTGAAACTTTTATATATACATATATGTGTATTTGTTTAAAACTTGAGATACTTTCCACTACTTAATAACTTCTTATAAAATATAATTTTTTATTAATTTAGCTATTAAATTATAATCATCTAATACTTTGATCATTTATATCAAATTTTTAAAAAGTTAAACATTAATAAAAATATAATCAAGTGATTTTTAGTTTTGTATATTTCAAGAGATATTCTTGTATGTATACAAATTTATCACGTCAGATTTACATACAAGAAATAAAATATTAGAGAGAGATGATATTTTTTGTGATGAGTGAATTTAGTGGAACTTGTTTGTTCTCTCTCTCTAACTTTTTATCTCTTGTATATAAATATGACGTGATAAGTTTGTATGCATACAAGAATATCTCTATTTTAAAAATATATATTGCGTTAATCTTAATATATGACAATAAAGTATTAAATAATTTTGATTTAATGTAAAATGTTATATATATATATATATATATATATAAAATATTATATAAAAAACTTTTAATTCAATAATAAATTTTGTGAAAAAATTATTTAATAGTGTAAGTTTTTTTTTGTAAATTATCTAACTCAGCTTAGCATGATTTGCTACTCATTTCACGATTGTGATGCTTGGTTTCTTGTCTCTTTTCTTCTGATACAGGGCTCTCTTCATGCATGTTTGGTTGAAGCAGTTCGCCCTCACAAAATCTTGCGCACCAGCCCATATTGCAAGAGGATTTTCTCTAGAAGCCTGCTTAAGAAGTGATGTCTGATAGCCACAAAAGATATGTTGTTGTTCTCACTTGAGTTACTACTTACTAGTTATTATAATTTCCTAATTAAGTCCATTTTGTTCTATGTCTAACTTAGCCACTAGTATATGTTGTATGTCTGTCTGTCTGTCAGAATCTGAGCCTAATCTACTGGAAAGAAGTGTGCAACTAGCCTCTCATAATCTCATGTGATCCAGCGAGTCCAAAAGTTCCAAAGGCAGGTTTTGTTTTCCAGATGCTTATGATGCAGGTGAATCTTGTATTATTCTGTTGTCCTATGGATATGTGATGTACGTTACATCCTAGATGGTGTTTTAAGTTTCTAGATCATGTACATGTTCCTGCATGGACGTTTTTTTTTTTGGAAATATTTTGTTTAAAGTTTGGGTATTGCCTTTGCAAATTCAAGATACTGATAATTTGGAGACTATATTGCTTTGTTGCTGGGATAAAGATGGTTAAATTTTGATAAATTTCTTCTTTCTTAATGTGTTCGCTGCGGTAGGTAGTTTGAAGTTCACACATTACATGGATGATGTTTCGGTAGAAAAAGATAATTTTTATTAGTGTATGTATTATTCATATTCTTTTTAAATGATGTGATTGAATAAAAAAAATAATAAAAAAATATATATATATAATAAATAATATTAAATAGAATATGAAAAAAAAATATACATTATTTAATGTAAAAATATAAGAATTATTTTCCTAAAAAAAAGTAAAAAATGTGAAGCAAACGAGTACAACCTCACAACACTCTCAAAAAATAACTCCTTTTTTTTCTTCTCATTTTTCCATTTTTTTTTTCTCCTAAGAGAGGAGGGGAGAATAGATTTTCAAACATCATTGTTAATTTTTTGAACCTGAAGCTAGCATTTTGAATTAATTTTTCTAAATGTATCAGATGAATGTGATAGGTGTGCCTTTAGGATCATTAAAATGACTTAATGTATGTTTCTAATTTTTAATTCAAAAATAGCTTTATAATTAAAAATTCCCTCTATAACATTTTGATTATAATTTTTTTAAATAAAAAATAACTTAACTTAAAATACAAATTGACAGTAAAATATAAAAGCTGATTTAATAACACCCTTACCGTAAAATATTATCACTAGATTATTAGTTACTTTCTTCATTACCATCAGTCTTTCACTTAGACTCATCTAAGTGAGACTTTTCATATAATATAAAAATAATATGTGAGACCCACATGTATTTTTAAATAAAAGTTCAAAGATCAATAACCCGGCTATTTCTACGTAACAATTTATGGGGATTGATTTGTTTCTTGTTTTCATCTTCAGTTGACATGCTTTTATTAGTAAGTATAAAAATGCTACCATATTTTTATTTTGTCTTGTTTTTAAAATTTTGAGAAAAAATAATAAAAAATTTTTATCATTTCTTCCTTAAATAAATTTTAAAAATAAAAAATAAAATAAAAATAAAATAATATTTTTATAATTATTTATAAAATATAACAACTAAAAATAAAAAAAAAAAATAAAACCAAAGCGTAGGAATCTGAATCAATTTTTGTCACCCTTTTTAATTTTGTAACTATTACCATCATAATTCTAATTTCTAGAGTTTAATTTAAATATAAGTATAAATTTTTTATATTATCAACTAATTATACATTATTATGAATGTAACTTTTATAATAATTATTATGAGAATCAAATATTTTTTATGACGTTTATAATATCTAATTAAATGATAATATAAAAAAATTATATTAATAATACACTTATATTAAATCTTTTTATAATCATCACTTTTATAATTCTATTAAAATTTTACTAATAAGTATCTTAAAAATATTAAAATAATTTTTTTAAAATAAAAATAAGATAAATAATATATTTTTAAATTTTTAATATATTAAATATCTTATTTTCAAATATTTTTTTTAAAAAATTTACTGCTTTAAAAATATTTATTAGAAAAATTCATTCTATTATCATTTTATATAATTAGAAATGATTGTTTCACAAACTTTTTGTTTCACCTAACACACAAAAGTCAAAGATGGGCCTATGTTTCATGGTAGAAAAAGTAAAAGAAATAAATGCATGAATTGATAGTTTGTGTGAAATCTGCGTAATAATGGCATGTGAAAATAATACTTTTCTATTGTGATTATTATTATAGTTTGTGAAGTCAAAATTTGTATCATTTTTTAACAATTATTTATAGTTGTATAATTTGTACTAAAAGTCAATTCGGTTAAAAGGAGAGGTTATCAAGTGGTTTGATCGTGATTAAATAGTTAAATTAAAAATATAAAAAAAATTAAAAAATATTATGACAAAAGTATTTTACATAAAAATATATGAAAACATTATTAAAAATTCCATAAAAACGATTCATATAAAAATATGTGCAATAATAATATGGGAAAATAACATTTCTCAATTTTGGATTATTATAGTCAATGATATCAAAATGTTTAACATTATTATTAAACAATTATTTATAGTAGGAGTGCTCATAACTTAATCTGATAACTCAATTCAACTTCGCCTAAAGTTAATTTGGTCAAATTAAGTTCTTGAAATTAAGTCTAATATAATTTTTGGGTCTAATTCGAGCTATACTTCATATTAGAGGTAGCAAAACGGGTTCAACCCGTTGGGTTAGTCCGTCAATCCGTTATTTTTTTACGGGTTGGGTTCAAGATTTTAACTCATTTTTTATTTCCAACCCGCATAACTTGCCCAACATAACATGGGTTAAGCGGAACGAGTGTGCTTATTGGTCCGTCGGGTTGAATTTTTTAAAAAATGTTACAAATTAGTCTTATTATTTGTATTTGTGATATTTTTATGGGTATGATACTAAATTTATTTTATTTTTTTAACCTTTGTAAATTATAATTTTTCTATTTTTAAATTTTTATGATTTTTTTATTATTTTTTATACATTTTGTTTTATTTTTTTGGATCAACTCATTTATTTTTTTCATTTTTTTCTTTATGCATCAACCCGTCAATGATTAAGCTATTTTTTCAACTCATTTTCCAAAGCGGGTTAACCGCCGCCTACTTCATTTTTTTATTGAATGCTGGCGGATGATGACGACGCATGGCAATTTATTTTTTGCCACCTCTACTTCATATCAATCCAACTTGGTCCTATTTTACAAAACATATTAAAACTTATAATTTTATAAAAATTAGTAACACATTATAATACTTATTGACTTAAATTAATAATTTTTACATTGATATACTTTGTTTCAAAATATATGTTGTAAAACATCTCATAGTTTTTTATTTTATACTTTTTAAAATTTTATGACTTAGATATGCATAATATTCAAATTTATAAATTTTATCTAAATGTTCATTAGCTTAGTCGATTTCAACTTAATCACTAGTCGAGCCATGATCAGATCGAGTCTAAATCTAAAAATTTAGACCAATGAAAAATATCAAATCAGGTTTGAGATTAGATTAAACTCAACCTATAAACATTCCTAATTCATAGTTATATAATCCAAACCAAAAGTAAATATAGTCAAAAAGTTAAGTCATCAAGCTAGTGGTTTGATCATAAGTTAAGTAGTGAAATAAAAAAAATAGGAAAAAAAAAACTTAAAGAAATATCATGACAAAAGTACTTTACATAAAAAAATATATGAAAAATATTATATAAAAGATACTATAAAAATGCTTCATATAACTAAATTAACGGTAATAATAGTCTATTAGTTAGCATATAAAAAAAAAGTCTATTAGTTATATAATAATCTATTAGTTATATTAAAAACCTAAGAAAATTACTCAATATTACTCAACAGAAGCATGATACACATTATCACAACATATACCGTAGTGTGAAGTGGGAGATGGTAAACTAAAATAAAGCCAAAGCAATCAATTTGATTCTGGGATCAAGTAATCTTCCAGACAAGGAAGACAGGAAAAAAAATCAAACATAGCTTAGAGAATTTTTTTTTCCGTAAAATTTACTAAACCTTGTAGGGATCTATGTGTAAATAGAACAGATGTTTGCAATTTTGCATAATAAGAAAAATAAAATGTAGAACTGAGAGTTCAGGCGACAGGTCCGTTAAGGAAACAACTGACGCCAGTCGCCAACACAACCATATTGTCTATATTTCACGTAGGAAAAGTGACCCGAGGGTCACTGCCGTGATTTACAAAATCAAAACCAAACGTATGTTGCAGGATTTCAAGTATGCAAATCACCCTAAGAATCAATTCTAAGGGCTCCAAAATCCCACCCAAATTAACGAGCTAATATTCTATTTATTCAACATAGGAAGACAAACATTACCAAAGAAAGAACATAGGAAGACAACCATGGCCGAAAACACAGCAACATGTGATGTAACAAACGACCACTCACACAAAGGAATATCTCATGCATCATCATGTCCTAAAAGCGCCAAAAGCATTTTCTCATAGTCACCGGTGGTGTCCTTGACAATGGCACGTTCAAGAGGGACACTGCTCCTGCTTTGATACTCCTCAGCTATAATTTTCAAATCAACCTCGGCCCTGGTGGCCACCACTCTTGTAAGGGCTCCTTCATCTGTTCCTCGCCTGTTGATAGCCAAACGAACAACCTTCTCAAAGTACTTCTCAGGACGGATCAAGCACTTGATAGTGGCTCTCAGTAAAGCCAGGAACTCATCCTTTGGGTCAGCTTTCAGATCCTGCAACATTGGCTCAAAAAAATGCAGTTCAATCTAATCAGTTTCCATGAATAAAAAATAGGTTGCTGTTATGCTGTAACTCAAACAGAAGCACGATACAGATTAATATACAGGTACAACAATATTTGTTAAATAAAATACATTTATACATGTAAAAAAATAATTAAATTTATCCAGCTTTGATTATCCTTAACCCTCGCTCATCCTTGTTTGGTGAGGATGAAAGGCTGTTGTTCTGTGTGATAATTTTGAACAGGGCAGTATTAAAAGAGTGAGAATATACTTTGAGAAAGGTAATTGGTGAGAACAGGATTTGAATACTTTGAGAGTGGTGAGTATTCACAAAAAAAAAAAAAAAGATACGCAAAAAATACGAATGCAAGTGTATCGTACAAGTATCGGTATTAGATACGGATAGGATATGGATATATCACCAATTTTGGAGTATCCGAGCATCATAGTTGAAGAGTCACAAAAGTTATGAAAGGAAGCAAATTAGGAGACACCTAACGATTTGGAAGCAATATAAGATGAACAATGTACCTTGTTGATATCTTTTCCAAAACCATCTTTGTAGTGATTCAAAGTAGCATTAATCTGTGCTCTGCTCCTTGTGGCCAAAATCCTGATGAGGTCGTCATCATTATAAGCCTTCTCTGAAATCTTCTCATGCAGTAATTTTGCCTCACTTTTTGCCAGAGTCAGGTTGACCTCATCTCCTTCATATCGATAAGAACTAACCAGAGGTAGTAGGAGCTAGACAAACAAAAAGTTAGCTAATTTTGACCTTTTGAAGTGAAGAGTGACAGAAAAATTCAGATAGCTTAAAGAAAATCACAAATATAGTTGAAATTTTTCCTTCATTGTCAAAATACAAAATAAAATTTCATTCAAGTTTTTTTTTTTTAAAATATGATCCTACATCTGGTCAATTGTTTGAGTTATGACCGAAGGAAGCTCTTAACACTTGACAGGACAACATAAGGTTTCGATGTCATTGAGGCCACAGCCCATTGAGTAATGTGTGATCAGTACATAGCTGTAAACCATGAGCCTATGGAGCAAATCACAAGTCAATTTTCAGACATACAAATTGGATTTTATTAGTTCTGTGCAATCATCAATGTCTATTGCATCACAATCACAAAATGATCTTATTGTAATACACGATCCCCTAAAATAACAATATAGTTTGACCAAAAAAATTGATCAGAGCAATTTACCTCCTAACCATTTCTAATCCACCGAAAAGTACTCTTGAGAACTCATTTGAGGGGAAAAAATAATGCATAAATATGTCAACTAATAACAAGGTTATGATTGGGAATCAGTACCTTACGGAAGTCCCCAGTTGTGTGATGAGCAACATCCTCCTCAAGAGACTTCTTATAAAGAGCATGATAAGCTTTCCTTACAAAAAGCAATTGTTCAGAGGACCTGGTGCAGGCTATTTCCACCAAAACCTGATTGCTTGAAGTCCATCTTTTAGTTGCTTCGTTTGCCAAAATTGCATCACGTTCAGCAGGATCAAGTGTCCAAAGTTGTACTAGCCTCTAGTGAAGAGAAAGTTGAAAGCGCATATTAGTTTCATACACCCAAAAAAAAAACAACAAAAGAAAAAATGCATATTAAATTCCTATAGGAAAGTTTATCCAAGACCTCAAAGTCATTTGTCAACTCTTTGTCCAAGACCTTGAGGAGATCTTCTCCATAAGTCTCAGCATAAGTTTCTCGAATAAGCTTCCTTTGGCCAGCATTCCGATGAGCCAAGATCGATATAATCAGTCCCTCATTAGTTCCCCAACCTGCAATCACATTTGATCAAAGGGAAAGTCATCAAAACTCATGGAAGGAGGAATGTTTGATTGATGAAATGAAATATAACACACGGATCGATCCTCAAAACCAAAAACAAATTCAAAATACACAAACTGAATGATTTTTAAAATAATTCGCAAAAATATAATCATATAAAATGAACTACATAATTCGGACAACATGTTACTTAGAGGATGCAGTAATACTTGAAAAATCCAAACACCAGTAATAGTAATGTTATTTACACACACAAAATTCCTCACAAACTCTCAGAATTTTCATCACAACCATCCATTTTTTTTTCTTTCTTTCTTTTTCTTTCATTTTTTTCCATCACATCCACGGCTATTATTGAGATTTGTGAAACAAACATTACACATCCAAACACCATTACAGTAATAAGACCTCCAAACCTCACTCACCACCATGCAACCCCATGCCCTATATATCATTTCAAACTTAAAAAAGGCTTCAATTTTATTTCAGAAGTAACTATTCCTAGTTTGTCAATAGAGTCTTTAGAATCATTCTCTGTCTTGTAAATCAATAAATGATCTCAAATCAACAATACATTCCAGCCTCGAATTAACAACCTCAACATTTTCACATCACATGCACAGATCGAACCACCATACGACCACAAAAACAGAGAAACAACAAGTGTGGTATCGGATCATCGAATTAAGATTAATTTACACGGATCCATAATAGTATTAAAGCATGATTAGAAGAACAGGGTTATGATAAGAAAATTGGTGAAACCTGCGAAAGCTTTGTGGAGCTGCTCACAGTCGTCGGCAACCGGGGGAAGAGGTTGAGGGACTCTCAGCGTCGACATTGTTGCTTTCACTCTGTAACTCTCTCTTTCACACTCTCTGTCTCTCTCTGCCCTGTTTTGTGTGAGAAAATCGGAAACGCATTAGAGTGGACATAACAATCGTTTCTCTCTTTAGCTAAAGTCTAACGTAGCTGTCCCGCGACAACGAACGTGACATGCAAATGGCCATTTCTGACTTTGCCACGTCACATGTTATCCTGATTTTCCGGTTCTCTTTTTCAAGAAAAAAAAAAATCGTTGTCTACAAGACTACAAAAAATACAATACTTCTATGATGGTAAGGAGATATGGACGGATGCAAACATGGAGTTGCAGGGCAATAATATACTGCTAGGATAGTTCACTGTTTAGACATGCCAGTATATATATATATATTGGAGACATATTTAGTGAGAGGAAGGATTATTGTGAGAGGGTGAGAGGAGTAAATCTTGACCATACAGTCATACATAAATGATCAAGATTAAAAGTTACTTAAAGATCATGTGACCACTTAAAAAAATCACATGCATTTATATTCTAATCCTGATAATTCATGTAACATTCAATGGTCAAAATTTACTTTTATCACCCTCTCACAATAAACACTCCTCTCACTTGATACACTTCTTATATATATATAGATTAGTATATGCCTCCGTGAAATTTATTGATTTTTTTTTTAAAAATTCAATTAAACGTAATATAACTTTTTTTTTCTGTTTTACTTTTATTAGTCTGCCAATATTCATTTAAAAATTTAATTTATATCCATTATCAGTGTAAAAAAATTTATATTTATTTTTAATGATTTATTATTACATTATTTAATGTATTAAAACTTATCGAAATATCAAATTCATTAAATGATATAATAATAAATTATTAGATGATAGTATAAAACATTTTTTATATTAACAAAGTATCAAAATTAAACTCTTATTTTTAATTTAATATGTGTACATATTTGTATAATTTATCTTACATTGTTTTATTTTAAACATAATCATTCTTTAAATAACTGTAACAAATACAACACTAAATTACTCAATATTGTATGTAAAAAGAGTTATACACATAAAAAGTATCTCACATAATACTAATCCTTACTATTTATTTTTTTCTTTTATTTTTCTCACTTTTTCTTTAACTAAAATCAATGATACATATTGTCTTTTTTTTTTTTTTTTTTTTTTTTTTCTGGGGTGCAGAATGATATACATTGTTTTAATTACAACTAACATTTTTCATATTAATCCCTCTAAAAAATTTTTGATATAAACATTAACTTATTATTATCATATGCATGAAAATATCAAATTAATGTTATAAAATATTTTCAAATGACCATTTATTACTATATAATATATTTAACAGTAAAAAGTGCAAAAAATAAAAAATTAGGTGAGTAAAAAGTGCAAAGTTAAATTGCTAAAATTATTAAAAGTTCATAATATTTATTAAACATACAACACAGAAACATTTCAATATGTTATAAATTATTAAATTAACATAATTATAGAATTTAATTTTAATGTACAGTTAGTATGAAACTTTTTTATATTACCATCTTATCTTGTGTTAATATCTCATTTAATAAGTTTAATTATATTAATAATATATAAAATGTAAAACTCATAAAATAATAACAATACATTATTGGATTATATAATAAAAATTGTTTATTGTAATAGTGTATCATAATTAAATTTAATTATAATTTTTTATTTTTATTTTGTGTTTAAATAAATTTTAAAATGTTTTAGAGAAAATAAAAAAGTTAAAGTAATAAAATCAAATAAAAAATTAAAATAAAATAGAATAACATTTAAACTAAAACAGGAGTCTATCATTTAAAAAAATGCTAGAGACATTATTTTTAGAGATGTGTTTTTCACATCTATTTATATGATAGACTTAGAGTATAAGTGTGTAAAAATAAAATAAATTTAGATATAATCTGATAATAAAATTATAAAAATATAAGATGATATAAGTATAATTGTATATAAGTAGTAATGTTAAAAAAAAAAATACAAGATTAAAATAGGAAATCAGCACAAGTCACGTCACTCATGTAGGCTCAGTCACACACCAAACTTAGGCCATAGCCAACTTACAGCAACATAAGCCACGTCAAATTAGAAAATGAAACTCAGCTAAATAGAAATTATAAATAGGACTTTTTGACCAAAATATTTTTATAGACAAAATTATTTATAAAATTGTCATATTTTTTAAATTATATATTAAATTATTATTTTTTTAAATTATATATCAAATTGTGACATTTTTTATCATGTTAGTATTTTTTTTAGTTAAACATAAATAGCATTAGAGCCTTTGACACTTTCTACATGATTACGTCAGTTGACATATGTATTGATTGATTTTATATTTGTTGTGTTGTTATTATTTAGAAGTTTAAGAAGTTGAATTAAAATGGCAAAAGTCCTTGTTATGCTCATTTATTGTAATGAGACAATATATGAAGGTGAAGAGGGTTTAATGTATAGAAGTCATCGTCCTAAATCTATAATGATTAAACATGATACGACTTTTGAGTTTATGAACAATAGAATTTGTTTAAAATTAAGACGACAAGAAAATCAATGTGTCCAATGTTGTATATTGATTTTCAAAATGGAGCAATGTACTAAGATGTATAGCTCTTCTATTAGAAGATGATAAAGATATTATTTGCATGATAGATTACTTTGATCGACATTTGAACTTAACTTCAATGGAGTTGTATGTTGAGATAGAAATGAGTGAGCATAATGTGCATGACAGAATTATAAGCTGGTCCTTCGAATCTTCCTAAATCATCGTATCCTATCAATGCTTAATATATATGAATGCCATGAGTTAAACTTAGAAACCGATAATCCACTTATCAAAGATGCATTATCTAACACAAGTGAAGATGAAGGAGAGCTACTTGAGGGTGATGATTCAGATACTGACTTAGAAGAAGAACACTTTGATACTAAAGTAAATTTACTAGAACAAGTCCCTCCATTGTTACTTTTCCTTCAATCTGTGTTTATGCCTCCATGCCCTTAATTCTCTTAAATTAATTGAGATGCATTGAGTATACCTAACAATTTGCCTAAATTAGATCATTGTCGTATTTGGAGGCTAGAAGAAGAATTATATGTTGAGTTGTAATTTCCATTTAAAGATGTTGTCAAGTTGGACATAAAACATTATTCGATTAGTAGACATCAGAACTACAAAGTTGAAGATTCAGATACATAGAAGCTAACTGCTAAGTGCCCTAGATATGGTGATGGTTGTAATTAGAGAGTTAGGGCCATTAAAAGCAAGAAATCAAACATGTGACAGATAACAAAATATAATGGACCTCATAGTTGTGTTAATCCAGTTATGTCACAAGACCATAAAAAGTTAGACTCTTTTATGATATGTTCTTGCATTCTGGAGATGGTTAATCAAAAACTTGATGTGCTTATATGCTTAATTATTGTAAATATTCAAAGTCAATTTGGTTATGAAGTGTCACATAGGAAAGCTTGGAAGGAAAAACAAATTGTCGTTGTGAAGGTTTTCAGGATTGGAATAAATTTTATGAGGTGTTACCTAGATGGTTAGCTGCCATGAAAAGAGACATGCCAGACATAATGGTGGTGTTGCAAACTATTGAATTATTGAGCGCAACTAAGTTGATTATTCAAGACAAATGTTTTTTTCGCTTATTTTGGACATTCAAATCATGTGTTATTGGATTTCGATATTGCAAGCTCATTAATCAAATTGAAGGTACTCATTTGTTTGGTAAATATCATCATAAACTATTGATTGCAACAACACAAGATAGAGATGGAAAACCTCTGCCAATTGCATTTGTTAGTGTGGAAGAAGAAACAAGGGATACTTGGAGTTGGTTCTTAGCCCTAATTCGAACACATGTCACACAATAATGAGGTTTGTGTTTGATATCTGATTAACACCAAGGCATCATACAATAAGTGGCGAATCCACATCTAGAATGGCAGCCACCCTATATGCATCATGTTTACTGCACATGACATATTAGTAGTAATTTTAACAATGACTTCCATAATATGACACTAAAGAAATATCTGATTAACACAGGTATTTAAAATTTCTAATTTCTATTTAAATTGACTATATTAAAACTTAGTTGCTAACATCACCCCTTGAGTAGCCGCTAAGGCCTGGATCCTAATGCTTCACTACTCTTGGTCACCAATTTCTCAGCCAAGCGCTGAAGGCCAAATAGTAGAGCCATGCTTTCTACAAATAAAGAAAAAAGAAAAAAATGTTATAATACTTGGATAAATTTCAGTGAAGATAAGTGTAAAGAGAAAAATATGCAAGGCGAGATACTTAGCAAGGCCTTTACGGAATCGGCAGACTCATGTAGGATATCTTTATAGGAAATAGTCCCTTTTTCCTTGGTCTAATCAATCAGGAAGCGCAAGACCATGGCCTTGGGATAGGAGACCTTGGAGGTCGAAGTCTCCAACTCTTTATTACTCTGCTCCCAACGAGCTTCAAATTAGTATAGATAAAGACAAGGTTAACCCTTTTGGGTGACGAAAAAGGGTGTCGATCCCGGAGCCCATTCTACCCTGAAGAAGTCCTTTTTGAAATTCTTGAAGGATTCTTGGTAGGGTTTGAAAACCCCACGCCTAGTCTGCACCAGCAGTGTGACCCATCCTTTGGTTTAGTTACTCCTTGAGGTCGACAACCAAGAAAAAAAGGAAGAAGAAGGATTTGACCGAATACGACCACTCAAAGACCAGGCACACAAGCTCGAATGCTCGGACGAACCTTCAAGCATTCAGATGGAGTTAAGTAGGCACCATTCACAAGTGAAGAAGGATGTCAATCTCGAACTAGGAGAATGGTAATCATACCCCGATTTGGGTGAAAAGAGCCTCGTATATGTACATGAAGTGCCCACTCGTAGTACGGATTGATCACACCCTTTCCTCTTATGATGGGTGCCGGATTGTGAACTCCTGGTCTCGTAACTTGCCCATGGTAAACTTTAGATATTGCTGCTTCTTATAGACATCTTTTGAAGTCCTCACATTGGAGGGGGTGCCCAAGACCTCCTGGTCTACCCACCGGTATATGCTTGTATCTCATGAGATTCTTTTGCCCAACAAAAGCCGCTCTCTTATTTTGTGCCATGAAGTCACCTACAAGGGACGCACCCTAATGCAGACACGTGTTAAAAACATGATTAAAGACCTAAGGCAGGAGATTCTCAAAAAATCATATAATGATTACCATGGAAATTTTTTTAAAAGAATTCAGCCTCCTTATGACACCTTGCTGTCTAACATCATCCACCTACGTAATACAAACCCATCTTTCTATACCATAAATAACCCATTCCTTCTTCACTTCCTTGTCAGCAAATGCTCATCCAATAAGTATTCCCATAACCCTATTTTTCTTCTTCTGCTATCAAACAAAAAATTACTTTATCCGCAACACACTACCTCTAACTTCTTATTTTCACCAAAGTTGCAATCTGACAGAAGGTAGGAAGTGCAAAAACTCACTATTTCTTCTTTATTTCTTTCACCCTTATCTCTCAATCTATTTTTTTTTGTCCTAATCTCTCTATATTTTTCTTCTCTATTTATAACTTCCATTGTCTTCATCTCTTTATATTTCTCTTCTCTATTTACAACATTTTTAGATTTATTGAAGTTATATAGTTTTCATCAATTATTTCTCCTTTATTTTTACTCCTATGAATCTTCGAAATAGTAATAGGAATTTCCTTAATCTAATGAATTTGTGGCTCATACACCGACTATAAAGTATAAACTATAAATCGTTATAAATCATAGCCAAGTGATATCATCCATAGCAATGTTCATGTCTTGACCCAACGACATGCTTGTTGTGTGTTCCTATGCTTCATAAATGGATGGTAGAGTAGGAATCTTTACATTAAATATTAAATTATATATATATATATATGTGTGTGTGTGTGAGAGAGAGAGAGAGAGAGAGAGAGAGAGAGAGATATGAGATATTAGTTGGGTTAATATAATATGTTATAGGTAATTACTCGTTCTTAATTAAAAAGAAAAATTCTTATTTTTTTTCCTTATTTATAATATAACTATTAAATAAAATATGATTTTTTAATGATTTATTATAAGTAAATGGTTACTTTTCTGTTAAATTTTTTTTCTATAGAGTAAGCACCCATGAAATGTTATCCCATGAAAATAAATGAATTAATGTGCAAAAGATTAGTATGGCCATGATTAGAAATTATTGAGGAATGCCTCAATTAGAAATTATTAAGGGAATTTTCCTTGATTAGAGTTGAATTTGCACAATTGATTGAGAATGATGAAATGAGATGAGAAGAAAATATTGAGTTACTTACTCTCTTAATTGTTCTTTTGGAATAAAATTAAAAAGAATTATTATGTTGGACTCTTAGATATGATTTCATAAACAAATAATTGAAAAAGTGGAAAATGTTTTCCATACTTGTGACGACTGAAATATCATTAATTCAAACTTATTATTGTTTTTGCTCTTTTCTACTGAGTATTATCTCACATATTTTAATGTGATATTTCAGACAAAGCCAACAGTGAGATTCTTGATTGATTTACATGTACAGAAAGTATATATGCTAGAGTTAGGAGATTATTTCTTCACCATCACTCTGGGGATCTATGTTTGATAATCCTTCTATTTGATGAGTAGTTATATTAACTAATGTTTGTAAATATGTAAATAGTAGCACCTTATGAAGGTTTTTATAAGCCTAACTTTTTGAAAGATAGGTGCTTAACTTAAACAATATTTGTATGTACATAACTAACTCTTGAAGGGTTGTGCCCTCAATGTAAAATATTGTACATTAAACTTGTAATAATAATAGTTATGTGTGTTGAACTAATCTGCATATTTAGAATATAAAAGAAATATTAATTAAATTCATAAAATTAGAAGTACGACATTACAATTTTGGTATCAGAGTAGTTACTTAAGCAATGTGGTTTGGGAATCATTACTGTATTCTGACAAAATAAGAAAGTTATTGCAGGGAAAAATGTCGCGCAGACAGAATAATCTTAATCTCGAAGATAAAGTAAATAGAATTACGGACATGCTCGCGGAAATTGCAGCAACAATGCGAGAATAGACAACTGTAACTAATTAATTTTTATAGCATATGCAATCAAATAGAGGTCTGAAACAAGGTGCTCTTGCACTATACCCAAATTTTTAAGGATTGTCCAAATTTCAAAAAGCTAATCCACCAACCTTTAAACGAGAATATGACACAGTTATCGCAGAAAACTGGCTCATAGAGTTAGAAAAGATTTTTACTGTCTTAGTGTACTGATGCCAAACGAGTCAACTTTGCTACGTCTATGCTATCTGGAGAAGTAGAAATCTGGTGGCATGGAGCTAGAAGACTTTTGGAAACCCCAGATATACCTATTACCTAGGAAATTTTCCAAACTGTTTTCCTGGATAAATATTTTCCTTCTAGTGTTCTAAATGAGAAAGAGGTGGAGTTCCTATAATTGCGACAATGCGAGAATAGACAACTGCAACTAATTAATTTTTCCAGCATATGCATGCAAATAGAGGTCTAAAACAAGGCGCTCTTACACTAAATCTAAATTTTCAAGGATTATCCAATTTTCAAAAAGCTAATCCACCAACCTTTAAAGGAGAATATGACACAGTTTTAGCATAAAACTGGCTCATGAAGTTAGAAAAGATTTTTACTGTCCTAGGGTATATTGACGCCCAACGAGTCAACTTTGCTACGTCTATGCTATATGGAGAAGTAGAACACTGGTGGCATGGAGCTAGAAGACTTTTGGAAACCCCAGATATACCTATTACTTGGGAAATTCTCCAAACTGCTTTCCTGGATAAATATTTTCCTTCTAGTGTTCTAAATGAGAAAGAGTTGGAGTTCCTATAATTGCGACAAGGGACTATGACGGTCGGGCAATACCTAACAAAAATTTTCTCTTATCTTTATTTTTATCACAATGATGAATGGAAGGCTACAAAATTTGAATCTAGATTGAGGCCAGAAATGAAAAAAGAAATAAGTAAGTTGAACAATAAATAGTACTTTACACTAGTTAATAAGTGTAGAATCATAGAAAGGGATCTTCTGGAATATGAAGTTGAGAAGAAAAAATAATTACAGTTTAAGCATAAGTAGGAAGATAATGGAAAAAAAAGTTAGAAATAATAAGTTCAGGCTAAATATAAACAAGGGAAAACAAATTCAGCCTGAAGTAAATTGCCCAAAGTGTGGAAAAGCACATGGAAATAAACCTTGCATGTTTGGACAACGTGGATGCTACACTTGTGGAAAGCCTAGACATATATCAAAGGATTGTAGATTTGGCAAAAAGGAAAATCCCCCAACAAAGCCATAAGTTTCGGGAAGGGTTTTTGCTATTAACGGTCATTAAGCAAATCAATCTTCAAATTTAATACAAGGTCAATGCCTCATAAACAATACTATTTTAATTGTATTATATGATTCAGGAGCCACACACTCCTTTATATCTAATGATTATGTGAAAAATCTAGAATTACCTGTGACTGAGTTGTCTTATAATTTATTAGTGACCACTCCTACTGGAAGTTGAGTCCAAACTTCTCATGCATGCCTAAATTGTCCTATCCTTGTTGAAAATAAGTCTTTTGATCCAAATTTAATTTATTTACCTTTGCAAAAGCTTGATATTACCCCGTGAATGAATTGGTTATCCTCTAACCATGTGATACTAAACTGCCTTGACAAAACTATTTTTTTCCCCTCATTTCCTGACAAAGAAAAATCTCGTTGTACTATTGTATCTACCAATCAAGTTAGTAGGGGTATAATGGAAGGAATTCAATGATACATTCTCATTCTTTCTTCTGAAACAAAGAGTGAGTTGGATTTGAACAACGTCCCTGTAGTTAAAGGTTACCCTGAAGTTTTCCCTTCATATATATCGAACTTGTCTCCAGAAAGGGAAATTGAATTTTCCATTGACCTAATACCAAGTGTATATCTTATTTTTATCGCACCTTACAGAATGTTCCATATAGAACTAAGTGAACTTAAAAAGCAAATTGAGGAGTTATTGGAAAAAAAATATTTATAAGACCTAATGTATCACCTTAGGGAGCTCTAGTACTTTTAATGAAAAAGAAAGATGGTAATCTAAGGTAATGTATAGATTATAGACAACTAAACAAGGTGACTATTAAAAATAAATATCTACTTCCTAGAATAGATGATTTGTTAGATCAAGTGCGGGGAGCCTCAATTTTTTCAAAAATAGATCTAAGGTTAGGATACCATTAGATTAAGGTCAAGTCAGAAGATATTCCTAAAACAACTTTTAGGACTAGATATAAGTATTATGAATATCTACTGATGCCATTTGGTTTAACTAATGCACCTATTGTATTTATGGATTATATGAATAAGATGTTTAGGTCATACTTGGATAAATTTGTAGTAGTTTTCATTAATGATATTTTGATATATTCAAAAACAGAAAAAGAATATGCAATTCACTTGAGAATAGTGTTAAAAACTTTGAAAGAAAAATAATTATATGCAAAATTGAAAAAATGTGAATTTTGGATGAGAGAAATTAAATTTCTAGAACATATGGTAAACCAAGAAGGAGTTGTCGTAAATCATAGTAAGTGGAAACAGTAATACATTAAGAGCAGCCAAAGACAATAACTGAAATAAAAAGTTTCTTGGGCTTAGCTGGGTACTATCATAGATTCATAAAAGGATTTTCTCAGATAGCTATGTCATTGATAAGGTTGACCAAAGAAGAGACTCCTTTTATATGGATAAAAGACTATGAGAAAAGTTTTCAGGAATTAAAGAAAAGACTCACTACTCCCTCATTTTAGTAATCCCTGATACTATAAGACATTTTGTAGTTAATAATAATGCCTCTAAAAAAGGATTAGGTTGTGTGTTAATGCAAGAGGGGAAGGTAGTAGCCTATGCCTCTAGACAACTTAGATCTCATGAAGAAAATTACCCAATACATGATTTGAAATTAGCAATAGTAGTTTTTGTTTTAAAAATTTAGAGACATTATTTGTATGACATAAAATTTGAAGTGTATACTGATCATAAGAGTTTAAAATATCTTTTTGATTAAAAGAAATTGAACATGAGGGAAAGAAGGTGGATTGAATTTCTTAAAGAATATGATGTAGAAATTAAGTATCACCTAGGAAAAATAAATGTTATAGCTGATGTTTTAAGTAGAAAACCTCTCCATTTATCATACATGATGATTTAGGAAATTAATTTGATAGAAAAGTTTAGAGATTTAAATCTTTCAGTGACTTTTAAACTAAATAGAATTTGTTTAAATGCTTTACAAGTTATTTGTGATCTGAAAGCAAAATCAAAGAAGCACAAAAAGAAGATCAATTTTTACAAGCTCTTAAGAAAGAGATACTTAAGGGCAAACATCCAAATTTTAAATTAATGGATGAAAAAGTGATCATGTATAGAGATAGGTGTGTACCTAATAATTTAAATTTTTTTAAAAAAAATTCTAGAAAAAACTCACAAGAGTAAGTATACAATTCATCCAGGAATTAATAAAATGTATCAGGATCTTAAAAATCAATTTTGGTGGCCTAGGATGAAATCTGAAATAGTTTGGTATATGTCACAAGGTCTAACATGTCAGAAAATTAAAATAAAACATAAAAAACCCTAGGCATATGTCACAATGTCTAACATGTCAGAAAGTTAAAATAAAACATAAAAAAACCCTCAAGTTTGTTGTAATCTTTAGAAATCCCAGAATAGAAATGAGATAGTATATTTATGAATTTTGTTGTGGCCTTACCAAAAACTAATTTGGGACATGATGCCACATGGGTAATTGTAGATATATTAACCAAGTCTGCTCATTTTCTACCCATTAGGATTAATTATCCATTAAATAAATTAGCACAATTGTATATTAAAGAAATTGTAAGACTTCATGGTATACTAACTATCATAGTTTCAGATAGAGATGTAAGATTGATCTCTAGGTTTTGGGAATCATTGTAGGTAGTTTTTTGGACAAAATTATCCTTTAGTACTACTTACCATTCCCAAACTGATGGTCAAACTGAAAGAACAATTCAAACCTTAAAGGATATGCTTAAGGCTTGTGTTTTGGATTCTAAAGGAAATAGGATACCTACCTACCATTGATAGAATCTGCCTATAATAACAACCATCATTCCAGTATTAATATGACACTATATGAAGCATTGTATGGAAGAAAATGTTAATCTCCTTTATGTTGGTTTGAGATTGAAGAAAGAAATTTATTAGGACTTGAAGCACTTTGAGGGTTGCATCCTCATCTAGGATTATTTTTCATTTCTTTCCTAAATTCTTGCAGATGTTTCCTTTTTGCTTGCATATTCTTCTGGTTGAGGCTTTCCTTTCTAGGCGTAATGGCCTAATCACGACCAAGTAACTACTCTATGTGACTTGGTTAACATATCTCCAGGTAGCAGATGCCTTTCTTTTTAGGAGTACGTAGAAGATCCTACTTTTGATGGGAAGGTTCAAGGCTTATGTTGTATTTCCTATGAGGCGTGGAAAGGCTTCATTGCTTTTCCTCCTCTATTGCTCAGATTGTCGTCATGCCATGGGTGTGCAAGGGTGTTTAGGGAGTGTAAGGTTGTGAAGCCTTCTCTTTATGTTGATCAAGTGGGATGAGGCAGGTTTCTATTCCTTGAGGAAGCATGGAGGTGGTCATGGTCAGTGCACCTTCTTGGCTTCTTTCAAAAGGGCAGTCTTATACGAGGGTAACTCACAGGCTTTTCTTGTAAATTTGATGGTGTTTGAAATGTCAATAGTAAAAACTCACTTTTCTGAATATTCTTCTTTTCATTATATTGGTGACAAACACTCGTTTTGCCATCCGAGTTGAGTCCATCGCTCAATCTCAGTGGTTGGGTCTGCTTAGTTTGACGAACACTCGTTTTGCCAATCGAGAAGAGTCCAAAGCTTAATCTTTGTGGTTAGGTTAGCATAGTTTGACGAACACTCATTTTACTAACCAAGATGAGTCCAAAGCTCGATCTCGGTGGTTGGGTTCATGTAGTTTGACAAATGTTTGTTTTGTCAATCGAGATGAGTCTAAAGCTCGATCTCGGTGGTTGGGTTTGCTTAGTTTGACGAACACTTGTTTTGCCAACTGAGATAAGTCCAAAGTTCAATCTCGGTGATTGGGTTCGCGTAATTTGACGAACATTCATTTTGCCAACTGAGATAAGTCCAAAACTCAATCTCGGTGGTTGGGTTCATTTAGTACATATGACACGGAAGCCTGTTGGTATGAGTTTTACGATCCTGAACTATGGTTAGTTACTCTTAATCTCTATAAACTATGGTTAGTTTATGGGTTAAGGCAAGGCCATAAAGGTACGAATGAAAACCCTTGAATGCTCTGTTTGACCCCATAGTGTGTTCAAGTGGACTCTCCGGTCTGGCTGTCTTATAAAAATATGCTCAACCTTTGTAAACCTGGTCAGTTTATGGGTTAAGGTCGAGCTCAAATAGGTACGAGTGAAATGTAACAACCTAATATCTGTACCCTAGTATATCTAGCATATACCTGGATAAACAGTATCAGTTCTGCTACTTCTAACTTAATCATCAACTAATCCATAACATTTAAATAAATCATTATGGAGAGTCATATCTAAAGTTATACATATAAACTTTTATACATACAACTTTTACACTTTCAAAGCAAATATAAATTAATACATAAGCTTCGAATTGAAAATAAAAAACTAAACTCTTCTAATGTTCTGCTATCTTCATCTTCTTACCCTCTCATATGGTCTTTACTTGCTAATCATGAAACATAAATGGGTGAGAATATAAAAATTCTTAGTAATACATATATTCCATAGCATTAAAACTAAATATATATGAAACTTAAATATACTTAAGAATTGTATTCCTTCATTTGGCATTAAGCCTACTTATCCTTAGTCTGAATATGCTGATCATTAGCTTAGCCTTGTACCTGACATCCTGGGCCTAGCTTTGGACAACTAATCTTTAGCTTTGCCTCGGACCTGACATCCTTGACTTAGCATTGGATAACTAATCCTTAGCTTCGCCTTGGACCTGACATCCTTGGCTTAGCTTTGGATAACTAATCCTTAACTTAGCCTTGGACCTGACATCCTTGACTTAGCTTTGGATAACTAATCTTTTCATAAGACACTCTGGTGTCACCACTTTACTAGGCTTGCTTGGTAAAGTTCACTACTTAGATTACTAATCATTTCATGAAACACTCCAGTGTCATCACTTTACTAGGCTTGCTCGATAATGTTCACTACTTAGATAACTAATCCTTTCATGAAACACTCTGGTATCACCACTTTACTAGGTTTGCCCGACAATGTTCACTACTTAGATAACTAATCCTTTTTAAATAAAAGACCAAACTCTTGCCAACTAGGTCTTATGACACTCAATTATTGTCAACCAGACCCTATGACACTTAACTCTTACTAACTAAGCACTATGACATTCAACTATTGCCAACTGGGAGATATGGCATTCAATTATTGCCAACTAGGCACTAAGCCATTCAACTATTGCCAACTAGGCACTTAGGCTCCTCATTCTTATCATTTAGGCACTATGGCCCTTCTCTTTACTAGCTAGATATTATGGTTTTCACTCTTACTATACTTACTTAGGTGCTTGTATCTCATCTTTTTATCACTTTTCAAGTGATATCTATACAATACTATATTGCTCATAGAACTAAACTCTTATCTAAGTCAATCCATATCTAATGGGTGCACAATCTTTTCTTACTTTCCATAATAACCCAAACTTTTACTATACATATGAAACTCTTGACCAAGGCAATCAATGTCTAATGAATGCCCATCATCCTTCTACTTTCTCTTGAAAGCATCTTACCTCAATTCTTAATCTCATTTGGTTCCATTTCTTCATTAAGTCATTTCTCAATTTGGTTTGGATGCATAATCTTATCACATTTAAGTGAAACTAAATCTTTAAATCTAAGATTTAAGGTTTATGTTTGGGTTATATAGGATAAAGAACCATGTTTCCATCATTTACAACTCAAAAATCTCATTTTAGAGACCTAGTAATCGATTACATAGCTCTGGTAATCGATTACAAGCCTAACAGAACCTCTGTGATCGATTACAAACAAGATGTAATCTATTACGTGTAATAGATTACAAGCAAGATGTAATGGATTACATACAGCCTAGAAACATGATTTGCAGTTCCAGAAGCTTGGTAATCAATTACAAAGGCTATGTAATCGATTACACCTTATAGAAAACTAGAAAATCACTTTTCTTATGCAACAAACTTATTTCTAATCACACAAACTTGAATTATAAGTGATTTCTAACATCATTCTAGGCCCCTAAACTTGTAACTCTTTTACAACTTATGAATTCTCTTAGGACATAAATCTAGGTCCAAAATCACATAACTCTAACTATTCTTCAAATCCATTTTCTATGGATTCTAAGGTTATTCTTGAACCATAACTAGCCATCTAGCATTATCTAGGCTTAAGCTATCCTAACCTAGTCCTTGAAATCAAGAACCAAGTTAAGAACTTGGATTTGGTTATCCAAACCCTTACTTCTATTCAAAACTCCAAACTATATTCAAAAGATAACTAAAGAGGGAGAAATGAATAGAAATCATCTGACCTCTTGATGGAGATGAAGATCTTGAAGCTTAATCTTCTTGCTCTTGCTCTTCCTTTCCTCCTTCCCCTCTTCCTCTTCTCCCATTTCTCCCTTTCTCCCTTTCGTCTTTCTTTTTCTATTTTTGCTTCCTTTTGCTGAGAGAGAAGAGAGAAATAGGGGGTGGGACATGGAGGGAATTAAAGGAAATGTTTAACTTAAGTTTCTGTGCTGAAACTTATATCTGCTAAGGACACTTGAAGTATGCTAATTCAAGTTTTTCAGCTTCCAACAACTTTAGAATAAATACTAGGATTCATCTAAATTGTTGTTTTACTTTTATTCTATTTTTTCATATCTGCTAGGGATCAATATGGCATTAAAAGCACAACTATTATGCCTAAAAATATCAAACTGACTCCGATTGTTCTCAAATTTTAACTGTACCTTACTTAACTCATTTGTGACCTAAAAATAAGTTATCCATACATGTTTCCCTTAACTTAGAAATTTATGCTATTATTTGAGTTATTTTAGGCTACTTTTCAACTTCTGGGTTGCAACTAAGTGCCTAAACAAACTCAGTTTGTCACAAAACTTAACTGACATGTTATACAAGTATAATACTACCTCTGAGACTATATACAAGCCTAACATGTTTTCTCGGGATGTTACATGAAAACCCTTAAATGCGCTGCTTGACCCTAGAGGGTATTCAAGTGAATTCCCCAGTTTGGCCTTTTGTAGGGATGTTAGAATAGTTAATCCTTTTCGGACCTTATATTCCTTATACTTCACCAAGGTGTGGTAACCTTGTGGATTGCATCAGGCCAAAGTACTCAGGGAGTTGAAGTCTTAATCGAGGTACTGGCTGTAGGTAACGATGAGCCGAAGTACCTATGGACCCAAGTTCATGTTCGAGGTACTGACTTTCATATATAACAATAGTTGGAGAAACATTGATCTTTGATTTCAAAATAAGTTTATTACACAGGAGAAGTAATAATCACAAAGTGTTACATAATTGTCTGAGTTACTTCAGCGGGATGACGATTGTCCTCCTGGTGGTTGTTTCGGGGTTATGCCCTATCTTGATGTTAGGTGTTAACCCAGGGTTAGCGTGGGCCAGAGTTGTCATTCCTAGTCGGAGAATGATGGGATAATTAATGTAGAAAAATTCTTTGAGGTAAGGAGCAGATTTGTCATAATAATAAAGATGATATAAGTTGTTCAAAGATGAAAAGAATTTACTTGGGTTAGGAGATCTACTCTTGATAATAAATTAGAAACAAGATTATTTCTTTTTATAACTCAATTGAAATCATATATAATGAAGGTTCCAATCAGAAAATATAACATTCAAAGTTCAATTACGATTATATATATAATCATATTATGATTCCTTTAATTATCCACTAACACTTGTAAATGATCTTAAGCATCTACTTTGTCAACGTCTTGTCTACAATGAATCAAGATCTTCATTATACAAAAAGAGTTTCTAAATTGATCAGAAACAATATACAACACATATAATGATCACTTAAAAATATATCATTTAAGCATAATAAGAAAATTAATCTAACCTCAACATATTACTAAGAGCTTCACCCTTTCACCAAAACAAAATAAAAATTAGTTACTCATGAATTAAGAAGAAAAAAAGAAAGAAGAAGATGATGATAACATAACTTCAATTAAGAATAATAGAAAACTACACAAAGGAAACAATTAATATACAAGCATGAAAGTAAACTTTAAGATAATACCACGAAATGATCAACCCTTACCTCCTTTTATAGAGTTAGAGGAACATAAAATTCCAAAGGAGTTTATGGATGATGAGAACAAAATGCCAAAATAGTTGTTTGATGATGATGAATGAGTGGATTCTTGTCTCCGAAATATTTCACTTCTGAACTTATGGCATGCATCATTTGATGGCCAGGTGGTCTTCATGAAAGTTTTAGGAAATTATCTTAGCTTTCGATTAATACTAAGTTTAGCCAAATCCACCACCTATAGCCCAAGATATGGCCCAATTACTGCTCATGGGTTAGGCCCAACTTCAGCTCCTTTGTTCTGACTTCCAAGCCCAACATCACCTTCAAGGACTCCGAACTAAATTTTGTGTTCTCATGAAAGTTGTAGATATGGTTCTTAACCTTCCACTGTAAATATTTCAGAATTGTTGAACTCCTATAGCCCAAGATATAACCTAATGAGTGCATAGAGGTCAAGCTGTTAAGTTCAAAACTCTAGATTTTACTTCAACTCCAATTTGAGTTATCCAAACGTGTGTTCACGGTCTTGAGGCCTTCTAGAAAGTTGTAGAAATTTGTCTTAACTTTAAAACAAGACCAAAATCACATCCATAGGATATTTGTAACTCAAATTATAGCTAGTTTACTGAAAAAGCTAAGTGAAAAGATTATACAATGAATGTAATATATTGCTATCAATGTAGCTCTTGCTATCAAGTGAATAGTTATTAAAGAATTATCTTAACTTTTCAATAAAATGAGATTCATATTAATCAGATAATTGCTTCTCAAATTGTGACTACTTTACTTAAGAATGCAATCACCCAAATTAATGATAATTCAAGCAATAATTTATTCAATGATCCAATTCAGCTTAATTTCATAAAATGTGACAAAATTAACTTAATTAAGCCAAATTGAACCTTAAGAAGCCTAGTGAGAGGATTATAAAATGAATAAAATACATTGTTATCAGAAAGCATCTTCTTTGGTAGGGGGAGAAGGATTCCGAGAGCTATAGCTCCATTTTCTGTAATGACTTATCTTCTGACTGTTTGGGCTTAGCGCACATACCGGCCTAGATGGCCATCTCAGATGATAGATTCAATGGCATCTAAGAGGTTGGTACAATCCTTCGTGTCGTGACCATAAGCATCATGCCATGCGCAATGCTTGGATATGTCTATCCACGAATGCTTTTTCATAGGGGGAGGTCTCTACACATCTTGGAGCTCGATGTTCATGACCACTTGACATATTTGAGCTCGAGGTGTATTGAGGGAAGTATAGTTGTCATACTTCCCTCTAAAAAGTGGCTTTGAATTCCGCCTATGTTGGTTTAGTTACTTTCCGGTCTTGGGTTTAGCATCCTCTTTTTTTAGATGTTTCTTGGCTCAGAGAACATCCTCAGTGTTGATGTACTTGTCAACCTGGGCACGGAATTCATCCATGGTTTTGAGCTTCTTCTTTGCTAATGATAAGGAGAATTACCCTAGACAAAATCCTTCTCAGATGTAGAACAGTCTGAGCCTTTCATCTCAATCACACACATTTACAATCTCCTTGTTGAACCAGGATATAAAATCTTAAAGATACTCCTCATTTCCTTGCTAGATCTGGGAGAGGCATGAAATAGACTTAGGCTGCACTTTACTAGTAGTGAAATGTAGCAAAAATCACGAAGACAAACCTCCCTAGTTATCCACGAATCTTGGAGATAGGGTGGTGAACCATCTCAAGGTGGCTTTCTTTAAAGATAGAGGGAGAGCTCGACACATGTGAGAATCATCGCCCCTAGCAAACAAAAGTACAAACACATAGGCATCCAAATGCTCCTAAGGGTCCGTGGTCCCATCGTAGGCTTCAATGTTAGCAGAGTACTTGAAGTACCTAGGGATTTCATAGGTCATCAATCTATCAGAGAATGGTTGGTTTTGTGAAACCATGTTCCTTTCTTTATTTTCTTGCTCTCTTGCATGGGCGAATCCAGCATTATGGTCGGATTCCGTGATTCTAGAGTTCTCCAAATAGTGGTCATCGTTTCGGTGCCGGTCTCTTTTTTTTTCATAGTTCCTTCTAGGAGACTGATTTTCTGCTTCATGGTCTTGGTTAGCAGCTCTCTCTAGGTTATGGATTCTTTCATCCTAACGATGAATCCTTTTTTCTTGAAGTCTAACTAAAGAGAGAAACTCTGCTCTAGATAACTTCTGATCGTCTTTCATACCCCGACGGGACTAGGCTTCATTGTTCACTCGGTCTCCAAGGCATTGTAGAGTTGACACCTGCTGCCCAGCGTCTCCGAAAGGTGCTCTTTGTAGGCTAAGATGTTACCTCACCGAAACTCTCTAGGAGGAAGGGGGAGATTCTCTCCAGTAAAAGAAGTCTCTTGCCTATCCTACTTGGGTTTCGGTTGAGGTACAACTGGTTTGTGAGCAGCAGGGATAGATGTTGGGAGGTAATTTGCAGAAGGTGGGTTGCGTGTTATGGGAGTGCGATTCTAGTTAGTTGAGGTTTGTCTTCTCCTTATATTCACCATGATGATGATTGTGATTGGAGTATTGATGGTGGTATTGAGAGTATAAATTTATCATTTTTCACAGACGGTGCTAATGTTCAAAATTGCGTTGTGAGGATTACCTGGGAAGGTAAGTGATAGTGGTTTTGTTGAGTAAGGGAGTGAGTACCTACAAAAGACACTCTAACCCTCAAGTCAGTAGATACACAAGGAGGGTATATTGTTTGTTGTGAATTAGGTCATACATTTGTCCTCTTGTTGAGTACCTTTATATATGAGCATTTTAGGGTTTAAAATATCTGAGCATTCAATGCGTATTGAATGTTGTCCCCCCAGATCATGGAAATTGTCATTCCTTGTCATGATTCCCCTCTTTATGTAAGGCATGATGAGGGTTGATTTCTGTTGAGGAGGTTACACCTTGTACATAGAGTTCTTGGAAATATCAAAGAAAGAATCTCTTCTTCATTAGTAAAAAAGTCTTCCAATAATTTTTCTGACCCTAATCTTTTAAAAAAAACCACATACAATAATTTTGTGTTTACGAGCCAAAGTTTTAATACAAGAAAGTCAAACCATGTACTTTATTTGATACAGACTCTTTTTTTTTGTTTAGGATCCATTGTAATAATGAGAAAGATTTCTGCATATCCGCAAAAATCGGTCAATAATATCAAAATCGGATGAATCGGCCCGGACCGGCTTACTAATGGGATGCCCTAATACATTACAAAATTTCGCTTTAGCCAATGATCTAATTAGAGGAATAATTGGAACTATTGTATCAAGCTTTTTCATAACAATTTCGATTATAAATGAATTTTCCAGCATTTGCCTTTGTACTACTAAAAGATTTAACTGCACATTTGAAAAATAGCCCAAAAAGTGAAATGAATGCTTGAATAATTAGTTTATATGGATCTATACTGGCACCATAATATCAGATTGGGGAGAAAGATTAGAATTAGAGATTGATAGAAAAGCAAGGATATAGGCTTGTGTGAGTAGGAAACAGAAAATATTTATTCTAGTTCTATCATCAACTATGGATTCAAATTTAAGCAAAATTCTAGAAAATGTTTGCTACCCTAAAATTTTCTTGTCTCTCCTAAATGAAAAGGAGACAAAAAAAAAGAAAGTGCTATTTTGGAGTTTTATCGACAATTTGCTTGTGTAAGCATAAATCCAGTATTTTCTGAATCTATATTTAAGGAATTACAAAAAAAAATCAACAAAGATGTGAATTGGGAAGGATTGGTCGACAAAATATGAACGAAGGCTAAATCTTAATGTATATAACACCATAATTCTAAATAGTATAGTATACCATACATATACTAAGTAAATAGAACTAGTATGTCACTTTCTAACTTAAGTGTAATTTATAACCTGTTCAATATCTATTTAATGAATAAATATATATAGAGCCTTTACAGAAGTAAGAGAGCAAGACCTTTTACACCTCAAGAAACTTCTTTTTTTATTAGAAATCTATCTAATATGTTTGAGATTACAAACTTTTACAAAACTAATTACATAAACTTAATTACAGAACTATTAATATAATTACATAAATAACTTAACTAAGTCTTCATCGTCTTGCCTTATGCTTGCTTTGATCCTTTGCTGGATTTATCATGGAAAACATAAAACAAAAATTAGGGTGAGAATTAATAATTCTCGGTAGTAAAATTTTAAATCGTGACATCATGGTAAATTCAGCTGCTTTGGGGGTAAAAACCAAATTGTATTTAATCACTGGAAAGGTGGCATAAGTCAAAACCCAGTCATTTCCTTTCTCAAAGCAGACAATTCATTCAACTACAAAATAATTCATTTATTACATAACAATCTACTTGAACAGCATGTACCGTAAACATTTATCATCATCATACTAGAAACAACACTTAATTCACTTTAAATATTATTATCAACATTTTGTAATAAACTTTTATCCTTAATTTTCATATTTAATAAAAATAAGACAATTACCCATACAATAGCCAATTTTATGTAATGCATGGTGTTGTATGATTATATCTAATGAAAGTGCTAAAGTATGCCCATGCAATGATTTTTAAAAGGTTTTGTTTTAGAAAACACAGGTTATTTGAATATTTTCAGGAAATCCTTTTGTTTCTTGTATTGTTTGTGGGTAGTCAGGATGCTTTTTTGTTCCTTGCACTACCAAACATTCATAACTTTGACATTTGGAGCCCTTTTGTCCAAGCCACTTAGAGCCCTTTTATCCAAGATAAGTTTACAATACATGAAAATATCAAATAACAAGTTTGAAAATAAAACATGCAAGAGTATTAAAAATCTTTCCTTCTTTCACTTTTTACATAATCACGATTATTCTTGCATAATTGGGAAGTAATTACCATAATCATTAAAATTTTCATTATACATTACATTACATGATGGTAGAGAGGGACTCATTCAACCTCACCTACCTTTTATCCTTTATTTTATATTGCTTCCTAAAATCATGCATATCATCAACATCAATACCATACAAGGTATATTCAATGTTTCACAACATGATCCTTTTTATACCATAGCATTAAACATCAATATCAATTACATTTATCATTCATATTATAACAAAACATAATGCATTCATTAATTATACTCTATGGTATTTCTCATTATTACATTTTATCATAGCTCAATGTCTCATCTTCATCCTTTAATAATACACGGCATAAACAATGATTCACATCTTTGACATGAAATTACATAGAAAAATTAGTCATATAAGGATCCAACACACTTATATCATGTCATCCTAGCTCAATTTTTACCAAAAAGTGAACAACATATGACTCACAAATCATTCAAGCTTAAACCATCCTAAAACACCTTAATATTTGGCTCAAAAAGACTGATTTTCAAGATTGCACCAAATGTGCATCATGACCTCAAAAATTCTAAAATTTTATAGGCATATAGCCTTATCTCATATCTTTCCAATGCCACAAACCTTACCTTATTTGGATAAATGTAGCCAAAGTTACGCGACATTATGCATAAGCTAAAATAGGGCATTCTCTATTTTACCCAAAAATGACCTGACTTTGAAATGAAACTGAGAATAAACTAAGAACTCACAAATTCTAAAATTTAACAAACAACTAGCTTTACATGTTAGCTTTCAAATTCCACTAGTTTCATTTCAATATGATATCAGAGCAAGAAATTATGCAATCTGGTTTACTAGCTGCCAAAATGTATTTTCTGCAGAATCTGCCTCGAATTCAAACAGAAACTGGTACTGATTGGCTTGCTCTAAAATTATAAAATTTTTACTACATGAAGCCTTATGTCTTAGCTTTCAAATGCCCATTAAAATCAAGTCAACCCAATGTTTGTAGCTCAAGTTATGCAACAAACATCACAGACTACTTGGATGTTACATTGTTTATGCATAATTCAAGTTCTTTATGAACTTGGTTTCTAACCAAGTTCTAATCCTTAACTTATGAATTATAAGTGTTCCTCAACCCTAATCATGGTCTCTAATTATGTTAAGATCATTAAACACTAAATTCAACCCATCAATCATAGATTTAAACTCAATTAAGTAAGAAAAATATCATTTTTCTCATTTTGTGCATCAAAGGTCCAAATAAAGAGTCCCAAGTTTCTAACTCAAACTCTTATCATGAACAAGTTATAAACAACCATTGAAAACACATTCAAGCAAGAAAACACTTAAAATACCTCAAAATCTCATTTTGACCTATTATACCTTAACTAAGCATGATTTTTGGAACTAAACCATAACCTCCAAATATCTATTTTGCTAACTCTTAGAATCGTGAAGAAACAAAGCCACCACCTAGCTCCTAGCCATAATCATACTTCAACTAAACCACGATTACCACAATGCAAGCTATAGAAATGAGGATCAACCAAAAAAAATATCATAATAAACTTATGCATATTCATACTTTACACAGTACTATTTGTACTTATGTTCCTCTAAGTATCATAAAACATCATTCCATAACATTATAAATCATATTCCCAACTAATTTCCAGTACCTCAATCACTTAATAACATCAAAATATAATCTTGACTTATGAATCGCATATTTAAACTTAACCCATTTTCCATGGAAAAATCCACTTTCAATGCATCCAAAATCATAGAAAACAAGTCACAAATCATGTTCAACACATTCACAATCAAGCAAACCATAACCTAAACAAATCTCATCCCTAAAACCTTGATTCAGCCGTGAACAATACCTCTATTTAGCCGTGAACAATACCTCTATTTTTGGCACTCAAACACAGCAGCAAAATGGAGGCAAAGAAAGATAGGAAACAAGGAAATCAAACATACAACATGTTTCCAACTTCACCCATAATTAAACTAAATCATTCTTGAACTTTAAAGCATAAAAACCAAGCATGAAAATCACTAAACTCCATTAAAATACACTATTCATAGTAGCCCCAAAATGTGCAGAAAAACAAAGAAAGAAAAAGGATGAAATTAGGAACTCAAACCCCCAACCTCAAGCTTGAACTTGGTTCTTGATTTTCCCCCATTTTTCTCCTCTTTTCCCTCTTTTCTCTACTACTCTTCCGCTCCATTTCTATTTCGTTTCTGATGGAAGAAACTAGCATGAGAGTGACGAGAGAAGTGAGAAAGATCTCACTTTTAAAGACATAACACTAAAGGCATTTTTGTCTTTTCAAAAAAATTCATATCTCTTAGGAATACTTTGATATTATTATTTCAAGTTTTATAACCTCCATAAATATTAAAATAAATTTTAATATTTACCTTACTACTTATTTCATAATTTCTTTAATTTTTCATATTTGTGCTGAGTTTATTTGGTATCAAAACACGTACTCGATATACTTAAAAATAGCAAACGAACTTAGTTTACCTTCAAATTTTAATTACAACTTCCATAACTCATTTATGACTTAAAAATAACTTATTCATAATTATTTCTTTTATCTAGGCAATTTATGTCATTTTCTAGGTCATTTTAGGTCACTTTTCACATTCTGTGTTGCGACAAAGTGCTTAAACTAACTCAGTTTGTCAAGAAACTTTATAGGCATGTTAAACTAGTATTAGGTTATCTCGGTAACTCTTTACAAGCCTAGCATGTTATCAGTGATGTTACAATGTACCTCAAAACAATACATTTTTGTTACCATGAGATATATTGACAGTTGTAGATCATTTGATTGGAATAAAATTTGGAATGGGTATGGTGTGGCGTGGATAGTGATTAAAATTAAGAACAAGATTCAGTTTCCAAGTTTCAAAAAAAATATAAAAACATTGCAATCAGTTGTAGTTAGCAAGGATCGATCCACAGAGAACTAATTCAATTAACACTATGAATTGATTCCTAATTTAAACTCCAAAGGTTAACGTACATTAAAAAAGGAGTTTTGGAGTTTTGATGAGTATTGAATCAAATCAACAACAATAATAATAAAACAAACTAGAATTAACAGATTAAATGAATTGGTTAAGAGATAGAATCCACTACTAGATTTATATGATATTGCCAACCCAAATATCCTTTTATTCAAACATGATCAATTATGTTTTTACGTAATTGTGAGATTAAATCTCTATTTTCCTTAGGTTGTGGCTAATTTAGCAACTGCTCAAATCAACTCTTAATCACTGATTAATTATAAAGTAACCACTCTTACAACTAACCAACAATTGTATTAAGATTTAGAAAATCAATTACGCTTAGATTTAATCACACACCGGGATTAAATTGCTAAGATCAAATATTCCTCTAGATTTATCTCCGTAATCGCGCATATAATAATTCTAGAATTACCACTTTAGAAACTAGCAAGGATACAAAAACATTTATACTAACATCATACAACCCTCTAGATTTATCACTGCAACCGTGCACATAATAAACCTAGGTCTACCACTTTAAAGTTGGCAAGAGTATAAGATTCTTTTATCACAATAATGATAAGAAATATGTTAATAGAAACACAATTGTATTGAAATAAACGAATATGAAAGATTCACAAAATCAATACTAGAGTTTCATTCTCTCTTAACCAAATGAAAACTTAGCCGCACATGATAAATTCAAAAGCAACAAAAAAAAGAAGAAAGACATTGTATGAAATAAAGTTGTAGAGAAAACTAAACATCAAACTAGTTTCCAAGGATAGAGAATGATTGATCTCCAATTGCTCGAACTCGAGACTCCAATCTTCGATCAGATCTCTCTCCTTCTTGTTCGTCTTCTTCTCTTTAGCTTCCAAAACTCAAATTACATACTAAATATGAAAGGAAAAGATAAACTACCTAAGAAACTGAAAGAAAACCTAAAACTAACCTAAAAACTATCTGAAAATTCCAAAACTCTCATCCCCTGCCTTCTGCACTTGTATTTATAGAGAATTTGGGGTCCAGTAGGAGACACGGTCGTGTGTCCTTTAGACACGACCGTGTCTCATAAGTTAGAAGCTTTTTTAGAGATAGACACGACCGTGTGAAGCCAAAAGGGGGAGACACGGTCGTGTGTCCATGAGACACGGTCGTGTCTCATGTCACAATAATGTGTTCAGCAAATTCTAATAGGATTGAGTGCACGTTTTGACTAACTTCAGCACGTGTTACAAGTTTTGGGGGAGACACAGCCATGTGTCCATGAGACACGGCCATGTCTCATGACATCATCAGTGTACTGGAGAAGCTTGGAGGACACGACCGTGTGAGTGGGAGACACAGTCGTGTCTCAAGTCAGAAGCTTCATCCAAGTTAGACATGACTATGTCTAAGTCCTTAATTGCTCCTAAACTGACACAGAACCCTAACAAAGCCAAAATGGACCTCTTTTGTCTTGAAAACCTAGTATCTTCGCTTGCTTTCATCCAAATATATTAAATCTCTCAATTCTGCAAAAATGAAGATAATGATAAGGATCCAACTAAAACTCACTCTTAATTACTGGCAATTAACTAATAAAAAGTTATCAAAATCAACTCCGATCACACCTCCACACTTGAGCTTTTGCTTGTCCTCAAGCAAAGAATAGGAATCAATAGCAAGATCAAACTCAACATCCAAAGATATGAATCAAGGGAAATTCCAGAATTTTAAAAATTTAATATCAGCAATCAAATCCAATCAATTAAAATCATTCAATAATTTAAAACAATAAGATTCTTTAGCCTAGCTTGGAACTTTTCTCTTCACCAAATATATGAGATCACTCATCTTTTCGTTGCTTAAGTGTTTAAGGACAAAGAGATCACACAAATTCCTCATGAAAAATGCAAAACCATAGGTTTGTCTATCAATCTCATCTCCACTTTCAAGTTCTCAAACATAGCAAGAATCAAAAGGGCTTCATCTAGTTGTAACAGAGCCAAGGGTAACAATCAAACGCAGGAAAAAGGTAAATAAGGGTAAAGAACTATCAATACAGAGCAGAATCATACTGAAATCATGATGCATAAGGATTTAAACAATTCTCATTTTCAACCCAATATTTTCATTATTCTTCACCAATAATTCTTTTCCTTTTATATATATATATAAATATCCTTGAAGATAAAAACAACTTTTCAAGATTTTTTGATCAACACATCAAATGCTCTAAAAAATTCAACTTGATTATTCAGTTGGGTATTAAAAGAAATCAAATTCAGGCTCAAATGGGGCAACTAAGGGGTTATTTTATCAATACAACTCTAAAAGTTAAGAAAGAATAAAGCCTAATTGTCTTAATCATACTCAAGTATGTATGCGAATCATTAAAGTTTCAACAAGATATCAAAGCAAGTTCTAGTACACATCAGTCAAGAGAAAATTCACTCTAGAAGGAAAATAGGACTTTATTTATGAAAAATCCAGTCGTTAAGGCTCAAAACTCACTTTTTAATTAAATTGATAAAGAAAATAGAAACAAGCAGACATGTTGATTGAACAAGATTGCTTCACACAAAATAATCTCATGATCAATAGATTCCCCTTTCAAATATATCTCTATCAGCTTAAAATAAATCAAGCTTAATTACCAGCACTACTCAAGTGTTTTAATTTTTTTTTATCAAATATAATACCACTCCCTCATACTTAATATAAACATTGTCCTCAATGTGTGAGAGAAATAAATAAAAGAGGTAAAGAAAAGAGCAATGCAACCTGATGATGAGTGAAACAATGGTAGGTAGAAAAGAAGTGCAACAGTCAACGCCGCAACAGACCCTGAAAGATCCCAAACATATGCGTAATATTTAAAACAAAATAATAGAAATAACAAAAATAACTAAGAAGAAGAAAAACATAGTTCGTTTAGAGTTAGATTCCCAAGACGGTAACACTTATGTTCGTCCTTAAAGAAATTCCACAAATAAGAAGTTCATGATGCATAATTCTCAAGAATGCGTCTCAAGAGTCAATAAGATTATTGACTCCTTACTCAGTTCATTCGTAAAGAAGTATAATTTAACTTCTCAGCTTGTGGAAATCATCCCTAAGGACTTGACTTGATAACTCAGAAAAGCACTACAACACAAAATGGAGAAAGAGGGCAAATCTGGTTGGGTTGCCTCCCAACAAGCGCTTGTTTAACGTCATTAGCTCAACATTGGGACACTTCTTAGTAATCTTTATAATGTGGATGGAGAAGGGTCATCTCTTCCACTTCTTCATTATCCAAAAGCTTATGGTAAGGCTTGAGATGATGTCCATTGACCTTGAATGTTTTTCCAGATGTCTCACTCATGATTTCCACTGCACCAAAAGAAAAAACATTAGTCACCACAAATGGTCCAATCCATTTAGAACGTGGTTTACCTGGAAACAATTTTAGTATGGATTGGTATAATAGCGCTTTTTGTCCCTGGAAATCATTTGGTCATGGAATGCCTTAATTTTTGTCTTATAAATGAGGGCATTTTCAAAGGCTTCATTCTGCAGTTCTTCCAACTCCTGTAGTTGGAGCTTCCTCTGCTTTCCAGCACCTTCCAAGTTCAAATTGACTTGCTTAACGGCCAAATAAGAGCGATGTTGCAGCTCAACAGGTAAATGACAGGGCTTCCCAAATACCAACTGAAATAGAGACATACCAATTAGGGTCTTATATGCAGTCCTATAAGACCATAATGCATCATCAATTCTTAAACTTCAATCCTTGCATGTTGGATTAACAGTCTTTTCAAGGATTGACTTGATTTCACGGTTAGATACTTCAATTTACCCATTTGTTTAGGAAAGATAAGGAGTAGAAATTCTATGCATCACTCCATATTTCTTCAAAAGAGCATCAAACAATCTATTGTAAAATGTGTCCCCTGATCATTGATTATGGCTTTCGGAGTTCTAAACCTGGAGAAAATATGTGACTTTACAAAATTCAAAACAGTTTTGGAATTATCAGATCTGGTGGCTTTTGCTTTCACTTATTTAGACACATTATCAATAGATAAAAGAATATATGAAAAGCCAAAAGAATAGGGAAATGGTCCCATGAAGTCAATGCCCCAAACATCAAATACTTCCACAAAGATGATCGGGGTTTGAGGCATTTGATTCTGAGGTCTTTGACAGCGGTCACAAGACTTACAGAAGTTGTAAGTATCTTTGAAAATTGTTGGTCAATAGAAACCATTATCAAGTACCTTGTCGGTTGTCCTTTTTATTCCAAAATGTCCTCCACGGGCATAGGTGTGACCAAAAGGAGAGAATGGAATGAGTTTCTAAGTCCGGAATGCACCTCCTAATTACTTGATCTGCACAATGTTTCCAGAGGTAAGGATCATGCTATATGTAATATTTACAATCACTCCTCAGTTTATCTCTTTGAGCCTTGTTCTAGCCTTTTGGAAAGTCTTTGGTGACCAAGTAATTTACAATATCAGCATACCAAGGGATTATAGTCTTGATGACCATCAGATACTCATCCGGAAAACTTTCTATGATTGGTATTTCCTCTTCCTTAGTCACCAACCTACTCAAATGGTGTGCTACTAAGTTTTTGCTTCCCTTTTTGTCTTTTATTTCTAAGTCAAATTCCTGGAGCAGTAGAATCCATCGGAGCAAGCTAGGCTTCGTTTCTTTTTTTTGTGAGAAGATACTTCAATGTTGCATGGTCTGAAAAACTAATTACTTTAGAACTATTAAGATATGATCTGAATTTTTCTAAAGTAAACACCACAGCTAGAAGTTCGTTTTCAATTGTAGAGTAATTAAGTTGAGCATCATTTAGAGTCCTTGATGCATAATAGATAGCATAAGGTACTCTATCAACTCGTTGTCTTAGGACAACCCTTACCGCGAAATCACTAGCATCATACATCAGCTCAAATGGTAATTCCTAATTTGGTGACCTTATGACAGGCACAACAATCATCAATTTCTTGAGCTTAGTGAAAGCTCCCATACATTTCTCATCAAAGTTGAATGGAACATCCTTTTGAAGTAGTTTGCAAAGGGGTAATGATATTTTGGAGAATTCCTTGATGAATCTCAGGTAGAAACCTGCATGACCAATGAAAGAATGAATTTCCCACACACTAGTAGGTGAGGGTAAAGAATACATGAGTTCTACCTTAGCTTTATCTACCTCAATTCCCCTAGTAGAAATTACATGACCCAACAGTATACCTTCCTTTACCATGAAATGTCATTTTTCCTAATTCAGCACAAGCATCTTTTTAACACCAATGTTAAGTGTTCTAAACAGTTCTCAAAACCATTTCCAAAAACACCAAAATCATCCATAAAGACCTCTATAATGCTTTCAATATAATAAAAAAATATGCTCATCATGCATCTCTGAAAGGTCCTTGGTGCATTGCAAAGTCCAAAAGGCATTCGCCTATATGCAAAGGTACCAAATGGACAAGTGAAAACCCCAACCCTCACTTTTCATACCAAACACTGCCACTGCTTCATTATCCACCCCACCAAATTATACCGGCCACAAACTTCACCCCAACCTCACAATTCCAAGTTAACAACGTCCCTCACCACAACCATATACACCAACTCGCCCAAACTATACCTGATACCCACCTGCACCTCCACAGAGTTACCCAAACCACTCACAACCCCGCCCGAATCTCCAAAATCAAAGCCGCTTTCGTCCCCAAAACCTCCCCCATTTTCCAAGGTTGTCCATTTCGAATGCAGACTTATTCCAAAGATTGTTTGATGCTCACCTTATTTCGGGAATTCCTGTGCGTCCTTTAGAACCACCATTTCCATCATGGTACAACTCGAACTCAACCTGCAAGTATCACATGGATATTCCGGGGCATTCAATTGAAGATTGCGAGGCTTTTAAGACCGCAGTAAGAAGGTTAATTGCCTACGGGAAGCTTGATATCCAAGAAGAAGCTGGACCCAGTATCGTTAACAACCCAATTCCTAATCATGGTGGAAGGAATGTGGTGAATGCTTTAGAGGTGGAAGGACCATCCGTAAGAAAGGTCATGAGCTTGCGTACGCCGATGGCAAAGATATTCGAAGGGTTGAAGAAAGCTGGTTACAGTGTCACTGCACCAGCCGCCACGATGAAAGAAAAGGGAAGATATGATAAAGGGTCAAATTGTGCTTATCATTGTGGGGGAATGGGACATGATATTGAGGATTGTTGGGATTTCAAGGTCTGAGTTCAAGGATTGCTCACTTTGGGAGTAATACATACAAGACAAGGGTTAGCCTCCTCTGAAGAGGTTAATGTGGTCGAACGCTTTATGCTTAAGGTGCCACCCCTCAATCAAGTCTCAACACCGGAGAAAGTAGTGGTAACAATCAAGAAGCCAGTGCCGTTTGTTTATAATGACATTCATTCAGTGCCATGGAGTTATGAAACCAAGATAGAGACAAAAGGAGTCGGGGAAGAGACTTCGAAGGCTCGAATTGCTGAAGTACACAAGGATGAGGAGTTGGTGACTAACATAGTCAAGGTAGGGGGAATTACAAGGAGTGGGCGATGCTATGGCCCAGGAGAGCTAGAAAAAGGGAAAATTGTTAAGGAAGGGAGTAAGGATGAAATGTCAAAAGAAGATAAGAAAGAGAAAGGAGATGAAGAGGAGTTCCTGAAGATAATGAAGCAGAGCGAATATGATGTGATGGAACAACTGAAAAAGACTCTGGCCAGAATATCTCTTTTGTCGCTTATCTTGACGTCTGAGATGCATCGGGATGCGTTATTGAAAATTTTGGATGAAGCCTATGTGAAGCCCGATGTTACTCCCAAAAGTGTGGTTAACATAGTGGACCCCGTGAAACGCGTTAACATGATCACATTCACTGATGAAGAGATCATTTCTCAATCTGAGAAGAACCCGCGGGCCTTGCACATAACCCTCAAATGCAAAGGGTACATAGTTGCAAAAGTTTTGATTGACGGGGGGTCTGCATTAAATATCATTCCCAGGTCAACTCTAACCTCGTTATCAATAAGTGAGGATGAACTGTCGCCACGAGAGATGGTGGTGCGAGCCTTTGATGGGAATAGGAGAGGCATTATGGGAGAGATAGTGTTGCCGTTAGAGATTGGCCCAAGTAATTTTTAAGTGCTGTTTCAAGTCATGGATATGGAGCCTGGCTACACCATGCTACTGGGGAGACCATGGATCCATACCGCCGGTGCTGTTCCTTCCACCCTGCATCAAAGTGTTAAATATATTGAGAATGGGTCGGTCATCACCATACATGGAGAGGAAGAGATTATGCTGTCAAAACCAGTTTCGGTACCATATGTGGAGAGTGCAGAAAAGGAAGAAGAGAACCTGTGGCACAGTTTCGAGGTAGTTGAGACTGGACTTGGTAAAGATGAATCTCTCGCACCAAGTGTGAATCAGGTGGTGGCTCGGATCATAGCTAATAGTGGATACCAGGAGGGAAAGGGTTTGGGCTCAAAGCTACAAGGAGCTCGGTCGCCAGTGTCACTCCCAGGAAAGTCAGACAAGTTTGGGATAGGGTACGAAGCATCTCTAGAGGAGCATATGAGGAGCATGACGCTTGGAGGAAAGGGTGACAAGGGCAAGATGAAGCATATTCCCCACTTAAGGGAAACATTCCCAGCACCGGCCGAGGTAATCATGCCTGACGAGGTCATTCATCATCGATACCGCCTCACTATCAATGCTTTGCATGAAGAGAGCCAAGAAGAGCACAAGGCAATCCGTCCTGTTGCTGATGAGGAGCCGCTGAAGAACTGGAAATCTGAACCAATTATTGATGTGATTGTTTCAAAGTAATTGTCTAGTCATATTGTGTTGAGCAAATGTCGAAGTTATTTTGAGCTTATGGTTTATGTTATTTGAGACATTGATTAAATGAACTTGCATGAATATTCAGTATTCCTCTTTGTTGTACTCTCTGACTTATCTTTTTGCATTTACCATTTTTCGTTTTACATTTTTGTACCATATCTTATTCTTCCTTTGTCATTCCTCCTTTATTCTGCTTTTTCAACTCCACACAAAATTGCTTTCTACGGATCTGAGTTTCGTAGAAAGTTTGCCTCATGAAAAGGACCTCGGAAACTCATCAATTGATTCTCTTGCAATGTTTGATGAAGAAGACCCTGGATCTGGGGAAGAGGAAAAAGTTGTTGAAAATTTTGCAAAATTACTGGAGTACTCAGAGAAGGGATTTGTCTTGAATGGTGAGGAAGCAGAGGTGGTCAACATGGGGACAGAGGAAGAGAAAAAGGAATTGAAAGTAGTGGCAAACCCAGAGTTTGAAGAGATGATCACACTATTTAAAGAATATATGGATGTTTTTGCTTGGTCTTATCGGGATATGCCTGGGTTAGACCCAGAGATAGCATCGCATAAAATTCCACTATACCCGAATATTGAGGCAAAGAAGCAGAAGTTAAGGAGGATGCATCCTGATATGTCCCTGAAGATCAAGGAAGAGGTGACTAAGCAGTTGGAAGCAGGATTTGTGGAAGTGTCAAGACACCCAGAGTGGGTAGTTAATATCGTGCCAGTGCCTAAGAAGGATGGAAAAGTCAGAATGTGTGTGGACTATAGAGATCTGAATAAGGCCAGCCCGAAGGATGATTTTCCACTCCCTCACATTGATGTTCTGGTTGATAACACTGCTAAGAATCATAGGTTCTCATTCATGGATGGATACTCAGGATACAATCAAATTCTCATGGATGTCAATGACAAAGAAAAGACCACTTTCATTACTCCTTGGGGAACATTTTGTTACACGGTGATGCCGTTCGGATTAAGGAATGCTGGGGCTACTTACCAACGTGCCATGGTGGCACTATTTCATGACATGATGCACAAGGAGATTGAGGTGTACGTGGATGATATAGTGGCCAAGTCTAAAGAAGGAGAAAGTCATGTGGCAATTCTGCGTAAGCTATTTGAAAGACTCAGAAAGTACAAGTTGAGGTTGAATCCTGCTAAATGTGTTTTTGGAGCATCTACTAGGAAATTACTCGGATTCATTGTTAGCAGAGAAGGAATAAAGGTGGATCCAGATAAAGCAAAAGTAATACAAGAGATGTCTGCCCCTAAGACGGAACGTGAAGTGCGAAGCTTTCTCGGGAGACTCAATTACATTGCTAGATTCATTGCTAACTTAACCAGCACCTGTGAGCCTATATTCAAGTTGTTGAAAAAGCATCAACCAGGGAAATGGGATGAAGAATGTCAGGAAGCTTTTGACAAGATAAAGGCTTATTTAATGAATCCTCCTGTTTTGGTACCCCCTACGCCGGGTCGCCCTTTAATTTTGTACCTAACTGTATTACCAACCTCGATGGGGGCAATGTTGGGACAACATGATGAATTGGAAAAAAAGGAGCAAGCAATTTACTATCTGAGTAAGAAGTTCAATGACTGTGAAGCTCGTTACATGGCTATTGAGAAGACTTGTTGTGCGCTGGTATGGACCTCAAAGTGGCTACGACAGTACATGCTCTATTACACCACTTGGTTGATCTCCCGAATAGACCCTCTGAAGTACATATTTGAAAGTCCTCATGTTTCATTAAGGGTTTCAAAGTGGCAAGTGATGCTATCAGAATTCGATATCAAGTACATGACTCGGAAATCCATCAAAGGAAGTGCGATTGCTGATCATTTAGCTGAAAACCCTCTTGAGGGTGGACAACAAGTGACATCTGAATTCCCTGATGGAGAAATACTGATGGCGGAGGAAGGAGAAGAAGAAGAAGAAGAACCTGGATGGAAGATGTATTTTGATGGAGCGGTTAACATGCATGGCAGTGGCATAGGAGCCGTGGTTGTTTCACCAACTGGAAAACAATACCCAGTCGCTATCAAGTTAGATTTTGAGTGCACTAATAATGTTGCGGAATATGAGGCCTGTGCTAATGGTTTACAAGTTACAATTGACTTGGGGATCAAGCAGTTAAAAGTATTTGGAGACTCAGCACTCATCATTTATCAGGTGAATGGTGAATGACAAACCAGGGATCCGAAGTTGGTACCTTATCAAAAGTATCTGATCCAGTTGGTTGAGAAGTTTGAGGAGGTGACTGACGAGCGCCGAACTCAGTCAAAATTATAACCGAAGTTATTACCTAAGCTTGTAGCACAGTGACAACACCAGATCGTCTCCTCAAGGATCGTAGATGTAATTTAATCAAATCAAGTGAAAGTTAGCAAAGGGGGGTTTGACAGTTTAATATCGTACTTAACAAAATTAACGGAAGAAATGACAATTAAAGAGTAGTCAATTTAGAAACCTATCCAAGATTGGGTGGATTCAATCATAGACCCTTCATAAAACACTTGAAGCGCAATTGAATTGTTAATTTGGATCTAACCGAGATCTCTCGCATCAAATCCAGAATTCATACTAGACGATCGCCTAGAATTCAATTAACAAGTGATAAACACAAATCCGCAATCGCACCATTCATGAAAATCTATGTTAATTTCAAGTACCGAATTCAATTAACTTAGGCACAAATCAAGAACCTAACCTCTTCAATTCTCAGTGATTAATTTAGATCAATCGGTCTAAGTTTCATCACAAATCTCAATCTTCATTTATGTGATTAGTTTAGATCAATCAGTTCTAAGTTTCATCACAAATCTCAATCTTAAACCAAGATCAATCAAATCAACATAAATAGAATCACCATTCATGCATTCAAGCATTCAAGATCAAGAAGAAGAAAAAGAAGAAGAAAGAGGAATTCAATTACAAATCAAATACAATACATAACCAAGGTCTCAAGAATCCAAACTACAATCTCTTCAAGAGTTCTAAATTGACCCAAAGTAGCTTAGCCCTCCATTACCATGAAGGGGAGCATCAAAATATACAAAACTATGAGAAACTATGAAGAAGCAAGAAGAAACTTAGAGAGAAATGAAGGAGAATTACATCTTGTTCATGATAAATGGTGCCTTTTATAGAAGTCTAAGGTAACAAAATGACAAAGGGAAGTGGGTGGATGAGTGGGTGAGTGAGTGGAGTGTTTGAGTGGATGGATTAGTGGGTTGGTTTAGTGGATGAGTGAGTGGAATGGTTGAGTGGTTGAATTAGTGAAAAATGCCAAAGGACTTTTGGTGAGTGGGAAATTATGGACATGAATGGGTGAGTGGATGGATGAGTGGATGGATTAGTGGATGAGTGGGTGGAGTGGTTAAGTGGTTGGATTAGTGTATGAGTGGATGAGTGGGTGAGTTAGTGGATGAGTGGATGAGTGGATGAGTGGATTAATGGATGGATGAGTGGATTAGTGGATGGTTGAGGATGAAAATTTCGTGTCTGACTTGGAAGCCAAAAACGACCCACTATACTTCAGAACCACGAAAAGTGTTCTTCATAAAAGTTGTAGATCCTTGTCTTGGCTATAAAATGGATAGCTGGTTCGTCCAATTTGGCTTCCTTAAGCCCAAGATATGTCCCAAATACCGTAGGTTACTCAAACCCAACTTCAGCACCTCTGTTCCGACTTGCAAGCTCAAAATGACCTACTAGACTTCTTTTTCTCAAAATGCATTCTTCATGAAAGTTGTTTATTTGGATCTTGACTATCCAATGTCCAAATTTCAGCCCATCTCCATTATTACATCTTGAGATATGATTTTTTTGAGTGCACACTGTTCGGATTCTACTGACAGAACCAGTATTCTGACTTCCATGTCAACTTAGGTCCCTTAGACATCTGAATCAGACTTCGAGCTCTTCATCAAAGCTGTAGAGCTTCCTCTTAGCTTTCCTACAAGGTAAAATTCATGTTCATCAGATATTAGGAACTCAAGTTATGGCCAAAATACAGAAACAGTGTCAAATCTCAATAATGCTGGAAATATTCAATTAGGACCAATTTGAGCTCAAACTCACAAAATCATACCAAACTCAATCAATTAAGAATATGGAGAGTGTAAATGACTAAACATAAGGGTTTATTAATGAATAAAATATGTGATTATCAAATTCTCCCACACTTAGCTTTTTGCACTCCTGGGCAAAACTCAAGACCAAAATTTTACAATCAAGAAGAACAACCAAAGGTTCAAGGGATCAAAACATTCATGAGTTAACAATTCTCCACATCTCAAACCAACAAGTAAGGTATCTTCAACATGAATCGAGAATGATAGATCTTCACAAGATTCCCTCTCAATCTCTCAAGTGTTTAAAAGGTAGGTATTTCACTCAATTCAACCCATGAAAATTGCACTACCATAATCAAAGGTGTAGAATTGGTCTTGAAAAATGACAAAGACCATTTATAACCATTGGATTTAGATTAAATCAAGGGTGGAGATTTAATCTTAAAAAGTAACAAAGACCATTTATGACCATTGGATGAAGAATTAATCAATGGTGGAAATTTGGTCTTCTAAAGTAGCAAAGACTAATTAGAACCCTTGGATTTAAAGTTTGAAGAAGCAATCTTGACCATTAATTTTGGAAACACATCTAATGGTTAGAATTTAAAGGAGAAAAATCCAATGGCCTAGATTAAGTCTTCTAACCTACCTAAATCTACCTAAATCCTAACCATTGAATTAATCAATGGCTAGAAATGCTTCAAATGGTGGCAAATAATGAAGACAACTTTATTGAATGCATTATGAAGAGAAGGTGATGGTTTTGGAGTGTTTAGAAGACAAAGAGACAAGCTTTATGTCATTTTTGCATGTCTTGGTCAAGTTAGACATCATAATGGCTTACTTTTGATTTTTTGCACTCAAGAAGAATGCAAGAAGGGGGGACTACGAATTTGGTGCTGCATGAAGGAGTTTGGAAGACCATAATTGCATGCTTTAGTCATTATTGTCTTCCTTGGTCTTCATTGATTCATTTTCAAGAAGGAAACTTAGAAAATTTTCTCTCCATCTCCTTTCTTCTCTAGATTTTGGCCAAGCCCTCCAAGAGCACCTTCCATCACTCAAAAATTTCATCCAACTTGATTTTCTAAACCTAAACATCATTCTAAGAACATCTCTAGTTATGAGTTTTTCCAAAATCATTCATCTTGATCTTCAAATTCAAGCTTCAAGTTTCTATCAAAAATCAAAAATTTCATCTTTGTGCTTCAAGAGAAACCATTCGGTTATCTACCCTAAAATCACCATCCAATCTCTTTTAATTTCATCCAACTTTAGATCTTGAATCTCCATGATATTCTAAGCAACTTTCATGTTGGAGATTTTCTCTAAATCATTCATCTTCAACCTTGTTCTTCAAGCTAAAGATTGAAGCTTTAATGGTGAAATTTGGTACTCTTCACTTTTCTTTTGATTTTCAAGGTTCTAACCATGATTCTAATCCATGGTTTTCTTATTCAAGTCTTGTATATTAATTATTTGTGTGTTTTATTTTGTATTTGAGAAGCCCTTGGTGGTGAAGGACTTGGAAAAAGAAGCGGATCAAGAACCTTTGGAGGATCTTCAAGAGGTAAGAGGAGATCCATCTCACCAACCAAGCATGGTGGTGAGAGATGGTATTTTATTTGATGGATGTGGAATCCATGTGAGGATTCATATCCATGGTCATGTAATTAATTTGTGGGTGTTTATGAGCTTTGATTAATTTTCTATGCTTGATATGCTTTGCATGATTTTATAGCTTTGATGATATGCTTGATATGCTATACATGCTTTTATGGTTTTGATGGTATGCTTATATTATTTATGATGAAATATATATGTATATGCCATGACTTGATGGTGAAAAGGAAATTGGTTTTTGGCTCCAATAGCCAAGGAAGAGCTACGGTTTTGATGCCCTTGATTAGGGTTCATGTTGAAAAATTTCAAGAACAAAAGAATTGATTTTTGAGTACTTAGAACATGGTGGATTTCGAACAAGACACCTCAAAATAGGTGTTTACAAATTAATATTTTCATGGAGAAGAATAAAATTGGATTGATTTGAAGAGTATGGAAAATAAACAAAGGAATTGTTTTTCAAGAGAACAAGAATACGATTTTTGAAGAATTTTTATTGATTTATTTTGTGTAAAAAGATCCTAAGTATTTTTCTAAACATGAGTTTTGAAATGAAACGGACGAACGTTGATTTGAAGGATTTGCAAAGAAAGTGAAAAAGGATCTGTAAAGAAAGTAAAAACGAATTTGAACAAATGGGTTTGGTTTTTATGACCATAAGACTTACGGTTTTGAAAACAAAATTTTAATGGTTTTGTTTGTGTAAAATCCTATCAACTTAGAAAGAAAGAATGTTTTCATGATTTCAATAGTCATGCCCACGTTTTTGAAGGTTTGTAATGTCTTGATTTTATGAACAAGTTTCCAAAATGAAACAAAAGAGAATTTCAAAGTAATTTGATACAATAAATTTGGAAAGGGAATCGAGTGTTTATCACTTGAGAAAATCAAGTTTTTGTAAACAAAATGTTTTCAAACTTCAATTTATTTTGAAGAAGGTTGTGTTTAGAATTGATTTGGAAAAAAATGAAAAAAATATAATAATTTAACGTCTTATAACATATGAATCATTCTTTGGGATTTTGGAGAGTGATTTTGTGAAATATATTTTGGAAAGGTTTTCTTAAAAGAGAAAATGTGAAAAATGACATTGGAAACGATATTGAGTTTTTGAAAGTCCAAAATAATATTTGGAATATTGAGGTATATTTTACGTAGTTTTCAAAATGACGTTTGGAATATTAAAGAATGTTTTGCGTATTGGAAAAATAATGAAATTATGGTGAAAAACGTAAACGTGATTTTTAAGCTACACGATTTGAAAAATGTTTAAGTATTCCTACGTGACTTAAAAAAATGTTTTAATATTTCTACGTGAGTTGGTGTATGTTTAAATATTTTACGTGATTTGAAATACCGTTGAAAATCACTACGTGATTGAACAACAATAGAATATTTTTACGTGATTGTGAAAATAACGAAAAATCATTATGTGATTTGAAAAGTGTTTTAAATATTTTGAAAATGAAAGAAAATGATTTACGTGACACGTGACGTAAAAGAAAGATTTTTAAGTTACGTAATTTTGAAACAAATGGAAAAATATTATGGGATTTGATAAACGTATATTTTTACGTGTTTAAGAAAAACGTTGAAAAATTAGTACGTGATTTAAAAGTGCAAATGTAAGAGTTATAAAGATTTTGAAAACGTAATGTGTGTTACGGTATTGTGAAAATATAACAAAAACGTTTTAGAATTTTGAAAACGTAATGTAAGTGTTACGATATTTGAAAACGTAACAAATACATTTTTTTGAAATTGTGAAAACGTAACGGAAATGTTGCGCATTTTGTAAAGACACGGCGAAAGTATTTTATAACTATGAAAATGTGATAACATGATTTCATCATTGAAAATACGTATGATTCTTGTTGAAGCTTGTGATTGGTATTATACTGTGATTGGTAATTGGTGCATTATACATGCATTGGAATGGTCCGATGAGGATTTGGATATGGCTGATTGCCTAGGAGAAACACACCTCTTGAGTGGGTGCGATATGCGTAGTGTAGGTCACCGGTTGACCTTGGGGGCATCGGGGTGCGGGTTGCCTACAATGGACGGTGAGTCGCTCTCATCAGTAACCGTAGGTTAGACCGACGCGACACACCGATGATCCCGACCGAGACACTATTCTTAATCAAGATCCGATAAAGACCGTCGTGTATATGCTAGATGTGCAAAAATCAAAATGAGGATTATAGCACGTGGTCGAGGCATGAGGTGCCGATGATTCTTTTCGATCATTTCTCCGACCCGAGTTTAGCTCCATGGAGTAGGAAATCGAGTCTTGTGTACATGCATAAACCGAACATTTATATCTCACGTGTGATATATATTAATTGAGGAATATTGGCTATGACAATTGTTTTGAATACTTGATGATGATGATGATAATGTTTGAAGGCATTATCATAATTGTTGTTTATGATAATAGAATTGATATCCGATTGGATGATGATAGTTGATTAATGTTGATAGCATGATTTTAATATTGTATCGTGTAGTAACCATAATGATGATAGCATGATTGTAATTATGATAACTCGTATGATATTGTTGTTTGTGTTATCTCTGTGTCTTGCCATGTTGGTACTGGTGTAGGTGATCTCACCTCTTTGTTATGTTGTTTTTGCTATGTCTGTATTATTAAAATTATACAGTAGAAGGAACGAGTTGTCTTAGACATAGCGGGTGACAAATACCTCTACGTTTGGAGACAACATCAGAGAATGACCTTGCCGACAGTGTTGAAATGGAAAAGATGTTTGAGGACAAGGAACAGACATAGAACAAATGTCTGATGCTTCAAGATGGACATTCCGATGGACACTCTGAGATTGGGGACAACAATAAGGAGTGGACATTCATGACTTGTTGGAGAGCAGTGTTGACAAGGAGTAGAGTTCTGATGTATCAAGTTTGATACGGGAGAAGGAACAAGTATGTTAAGTTTTCATTGTTAGTGTTACACCGTGTTATTAAGTAGGAACCGTAAATGGGTTTGCTACTGTGGAAAAAGAAAGAACAAAAGAGTCATCAATTTATATTTCTCTTTAAATTGTGTGTCAATATTGAATAATGAGTAGTTGAAATATGATTACCTAATATTTTCGGTAAATTTACGTGTCGATAAAGAAAGAAATTTTTAAAACCATATTTTTATAATTCAAACTTGTGTGAACTTCTTTTCGGATTATGAGTCGGGAGTCGGAAAATGTGATGCCCTAGAGAGGGTGTTACATTAGTTGGTATCGAGCTTAAGGTTTAAGTGTCGAGCACGGTTTGAGTCTTTTGGGGTTTGTGGTTAGGTCTGTTTTGCTTGTGTTGTGTTCTTCAGTGTGTTTGTTTTCCGAAAGGAAAACAAAATAAAATTGTATAAAATGGATATCGATCCATTTTAGTTTAATTTATTCGTTTCTCGAAGAAAGGAAACAAAATAAGTTGTATAAAATGGATATCGATCCATTTATTTTGACTCGTCCATCGTTGAAGGAAGGACAATGACTCGTAATAGATGTGCGCGTCTGGAAGCGAAAAGCAATGGTGGTGATATGACCGCAACTTTGGAAGTAAAATAAATAGTGGTGAAGCAATTATACAACAAACTCGAAGATTGTTCAAAGAAGAAGAATTGATAGTCAAGCTAAGATTTTGTTAGAGTTGAATCAATCTCGAATAAGAGACCACAGAACGTTGGACCTTTTTGGTTACAAAAAAGGAGAAATTGTAAGGTCAAGCGATTCCAACATAAAACGTACTTGCAATCTCCAGGAAGCCAACAACAACAACAATCTCATAGTGGATGTACATGTGTGGAAGCAAAATGTGATATAATAATGTGGTTACAGCTATAGAAACAAAGCGAAAGACAACTGAAGTGACAAGTACAGCAGGAATAGAGGAATGGCTCGGGATAGTTATACGTATGTGGAAGTGGAACATGTTACTAGTAATGCAGCTGCAACTGCAGGAACTAAGGGAGCGTAATGTAGTTGCAGGAGCTACAGGAGCAACGGGAGCAATGTGGAAAGACGACTGCATGAACAAAGGACCGTTGTTCAGTGGAAACTAGAAGTTGAAGTTCAGGATCTGATGAAAGAGAATCAGTCTTGGAATATAAGATTTTGTAATTTTGGAACCTGGTATTTTCTTAGGGATATTGGGAAAGTAATTGATTTCAATGGGAAATGAAATTACGACCATTGAGAAACCAGAACCAGGAAGTGAAGTGGAAAGGGGCACTTAATGAAAGATTGGATGTTCAAGGAAACACTTTGTTTTAAGTGTGGAAAGTTTGGACACATTTCCATAAATTATATTCCATTGAAAATAGAATTTTCTGTTAGTAAAATCTCGGATAGTAGAGAGAATTGAGACGTTGAATGGAACGAGAATGTTTCTGAACGAAGGATTTAAACAAGGGAGATTTTGTTATTGGAGCTAATCCTATAGACTATACTTGAATATTTCTATGAATAACCTAATCTTTATGGCATATGATTGAGTAGATCAATTATATGTTAGAGTTATTCGTAAACCTCGATTTGTTTACTTCTGTACCTATTCTTAGCCGATCGAGCTATTCAAATTATTCAAAATTGTTGTTGTGGGTCAAATATTTGTGTGAATTTGATCTGTTTACCTCTTTCATAAATAGATGTGATCTTTGAAAATGGATTGGTTATTTTCCAACCATATCTTATGAGATTATCTCAGTAAAATGCTAGTATTCCAGAAAAACTCATATCAGGCAAAATCAAATTCTTGTTGGATATGTCTAGTAACATATCAGATAATTTCGCTACCTTTTCTTTCTGAACCTCCATAATTTCCTTTCATGTATTGCAATTGTAAGACAGGAAAAGAAAGAAGGAATATATTGCAAGAAAGGATATTCCTATCTATAACCGTGTCGTAGTATCAGAATGGTGCAATGAGCGTGGTGGATTCTTCGAAAGTTGAAACTATTTCTTCAAGGAAAAAAAAATCAAAAGCGAATGCTTGAAATCCATAAGATCTTGTGATGCGTTATATTAGTGCGTTACATTAGTTGGTTACATTAGTTAGTAAGCGGTATCGTTGGATTAAGAATTAGTTGGTTGAAAGGAGAATTCAATAGAGAGACATTTCCTGTTACAAGCAAAATCTAGAATATATATAGTGATACAAGAATAAGAAAATTTTAAGTAAGACATTACATTAGTTGGAAAATACATTAGTTGGAAATTATCTAAGAAAAACTATTCTAGGCATGAATGAAGATTGATAACCTCTGTATTGGTATCAGAAATATGGAAAATACTTTCTTTTTGGAGTAACATTCAACATCTTTAGCAACTAAGAATTTGAGATATCCATTTGAACTGGAGAAGTTGAACGTCAAGCAAAAAAAAAAAAAAAGTTTGTTGGCTAGAATAGTATGTAAAGACGCTTAAGGAAGATGCAACACGAGAATGGAGAAAAGCTAAAAAGAGTAATGTTCACATCCTTAGATGTGAAATCACGTTCATCAAATTTCGAGACGAAATTTCTTTTTAGAATGAGTAATGTAACACCCCAAAATTTCTAATCTCTTAAATAGTAATTGACGATTAACGCAATTTTCTTGTTTAGTAATTTCTTTCACCGTAAAATTATTTTGTTTATTCCGTCAATGTATTTGATCGTTTTGAGTGATTTACTCTCGGTGTCGAAAAATAAAAATTTTCGGTGGAAAAAGCGTTACGTAATTTAATTTTTACCGTTAGGTAATTAATTTACGTAATCGATTTGATATTTGTGCATTTTATAATTTTTGTGATTTTTGTGGATGATTATGAATTTTTTTACTTGTATGTGGGCCCGGATGGTCCTATGTGGGCCCAGGTAGCCATCACGTGGGCCCAGGTGGGTCCCACAAAAGTGAAAAATTTTTCTACGCATAGAAAAATTTGTCTTGTTTAGACGGAGACAGGGATCTTACTAAACCCGAATCAGGAAACAAGAAAATTTTATTGTCTTTGTGTTTTGTCTTGTATTTAATTATCGGATGATAAAAATACAAGAAAAATATTATTTGTAGAATACAAGACTAAATATTATATTGCGTAGTCAACAAAGAGAGCTTGACTTGATTTATACCTTGGATGAGAATACTTAGTTTGAATATTAACCATTGATTTAATCAAAGGTTAAAAACAAACTTAATAAAGAAGCGCTTGGATAATAACCAATTGATTTAATCAATGGTGTGAGAATAAGCTTAGTTAGGAAGGCTTTGATATCAACCATAGATGTAATCAAAGGTGTAGAATTGGTCTTGAAAAATGAAAAGCCATTTTATAACCATTGGATTTAGATTAAATCAAGCGGTGGAGATTTAATCTTAAAAAGTAACAAAAATTTATGACCATTTGGATGAAGAATTAATCAATGGTGGAAATTTGGTCTTCTAAAGTAGCAAAGACTAATTAGAACCCTTGGATTTAAAGTTTGAAGAAGCAATCTTGACCATTAATTTTGGAAACACATCTAATGGTTAGAATTTAAAGGAGAAAAATCCATGGCTTAGATTAAGTCTTCTAACCTACCTAAATCTACCTAAATCCTAACCATTGAGTTAATCAATGGCTAGAAATGCTTCAAATGGTGGCAAATAATGAAGACAACTTTATTGAATGCATTATGAAGAGAAGGTGATGGTTTTGGAGTGTTTAGAAGACAAAGAGAAACTTTATGTCTTTTTGTCATGCATGTTTGGTCAAGTTAGACATCATAATGGCTACTTTTGATTTTTGCACTCAAGAAGAATGCAAGAAGGGGGACTACGAATTTGGTGCTGCATGAAGGAGTTTGGAAGACCATAATTGCATGCTTTAGTCATTATTGTCTTCCTTGGTCTTCATTGATTCATTTTCAAGAAGGAAACTTAGAAAATTTTCTCTCCATCTCCTTTCTTCTCTAGATTTTGGCCAAGCCCTCCAAGAAAGCACCTTCCATCACTCAAAAATTTCATCCAACTTGATTTTCTAAACCTAAACATCATTCTAAGAACATCTCTAGTTATGAGTTTTTCCAAAATCATTCATCTTGATCTTCAAATTCAAGCTTCAAGTTTCTATCAAAAATCAAAAATTTCATCTTTGTGCTTCAAGAGAAACCATTCGGTTATCTACCCTAAAATCACCATCCAATCTCTTTTAATTTCATCCAACTTTAGATCTTGAATCTCCATGATATTCTAAGCAACTTTCATGTTGGAGATTTTCTCTAAATCATTCATCTTCAACCTTGTTCTTCAAGCTAAAGATTGAAGCTTTAATGGTGAAATTTGGTACTCTTCACTTTTCTTTTGATTTTCAAGGTTCTAACCATGATTCTAATCCATGGTTTTCTTATTCAAGTCTTGTATATTAATTATTTGTGTGTTTTATTTTGTATTTGAGAAGCCCTTGGTGGTGAAGGACTTGGAAAAAGAAGATCAAGAACCTTTGGAGGATCTTCAAGAGGTAAGAGGAGATCCATCTCACCAACCAAGCATGGTGGTGAGAGATGGTATTTTATTTGATGGATGTGGAATCCATGTGAGGATTCATATCCATGGTCATGTAATTAATTTGTGGGTGTTTATGAAGATTTGATTAATTTTCTATGCTTGATATGCTTTGCATGATTTTATAGCTTTGATGATATGCTTGATATGCTATACATGCTTTTATGGTTTTGATGGTATGCTTATATTATTTATGATGAAATATATATGTATATGCCATGACTTGATGGTGAAAAGGAAATTGGTTTTTGGCTCCAATAGCCAAGGAAGAGCTACGGTTTTGATGCCCTTGATTAGGGTTCATGTTGAAAAATTTCAAGAACAAAAGAATTGATTTTTGAGTACTTAGAACATGGTGGATTTCGAACAAGACACCTCAAAATAGGTGTTTACAAATTAATATTTTCATGGAAGAATAAAATTGGATTGATTTGAAGAGTATGGAAAATAAACAAAGGAATTGTTTTTCAAGAGAACAAGAATACGATTTTTGAAGAATTTTTATTGATTTATTTTGTGTAAAAGATCCTAAGTATTTTTCTAAACATGAGTTTTGAAATGAAACGGACGAACGTTGATTTGAAGGATTTGCAAAGAAAGTGAAAAAGGATCTGTAAAGAAAGTAAAAACGAATTTGAACAAATGGGTTTGGTTTTTATGACCATAAGACTTACGGTTTTGAAAACAAAATTTTAATGGTTTTGTTTGTGTAAAATCCTATCAACTTAGAAAGAAAGAATGTTTTCATGATTTCAATAGTCATGCTACGTTTTTGAAGGTTTGTAATGTCTTGATTTTATGAACAAGTTTCCAAAATGAAACAAAAGAGAATTTCAAAGTAATTTGATACAATAAATTTGGAAAGGGAATCAGAGTGTTTATCACTTGAGAAAATCAAGTTTTGTAAACAAAATGTTTTCAAACTTCAATTTATTTTGAAGAAGGTTGTGTTTAGAATTGATTTGGAAAAAAATGAAAAAAATATAATAATTTAACGTCTTATAACATATGAATCATTCTTTGGGATTTTGGAGAGTGATTTTGTGAAATATATTTTGGAAAGGTTTTCTTAAAAGAGAAAATGTGAAAAATGACATTGGAAACGATATTGAGTTTTTGAAAGTCCAAAATAATATTTGGAATATTGAGGTATATTTTACGTAGTTTTCAAAATGACGTTTGGAATATTAAAGAATGTTTTGCGTATTGGAAAAATAATGAAATTATGGTGAAAAACGTAAACGTGATTTTTAAGCTACACGATTTGAAAAATGTTTAAGTATTCCTACGTGACTTAAAAAAATGTTTTAATATTTCTACGTGAGTTGGTGTATGTTTAAATATTTTACGTGATTTGAAATACTGGTTGAAAATCACTACGTGATTGAACAACAATAGAATATTTTTACGTGATTGTGAAAATAACGAAAAATCATTATGTGATTTGAAAAGTGTTTTAAATATTTTGAAAATGAAAGAAAATGATTTACGTGACACGTGACGTAAAAGAAAGATTTTTAAGTTACGTAATTTTGAAACAAATGGAAAAATATTATGGGATTTGATAAACGTATATTTTTACATGTTTAAGAAAAACGTTGAAAAATTAGTACGTGATTTAAAAGTCAAATGAAGAGTTGCGGCATTTTGAAAACGTAATGTAAGTGTTACGGTATTGTGAAAATATAACAAAAACGTTTTAGAATTTTGAAAGCGTAATGAAGTGTTACGATATTTGAAAACGTAACAAATACATTTTTTTGAAATTGTGAAAACGTAATTAAATGTTAAGCAATTTTGTAAAGACACGGCGAAAGTATTTTATAACTATGAAAATGTGATAACATGATTTCATCACATTGAAAATACGATATGATTCTTGTTGAAGCTTGTGATTGGTATTATACCTGTGATTGGTAATTGGTGCATTATACATGCATTGGAATGGTCCGATGAGAGACTTTGGATATGGCTGATTGCCTGGAGAAACACACCTCTTGAGTGGGTGCGATATGCGTAGTGTAGGTCACCGGTTGACCTTGGGGGCATCGGGTGCGGGTTGCCTACAATGGACGGTGAGTCGCTCTCAGAATGCCGTAGTTAGACCGACGCGACACACCGATGATCCCGACCGAGACACTATTCTTAATCAAGATCTGATAAAGACCGTCGTGTATATGCTAGATGTGCAAAAATCAAAATGAGGATTATAAGCACGTGGTCTCGAGGCATGAGGTACCGACAAATTCTTTTCGATCATTTCTCCGACTGAGTTTAGCTCCATGGAGTAGGAAATCGAGTCTTGTGTACATGCATAAACCGAACATTTATATCTCGTGTGATATATATTAATTGAGGAATATTGGCTATGACAATTGTTTTGAATACTTGGATGATGATGATGATAATGTCTTGAAGGCATTATCATAATTGTTGTTTATGATAATAGAATTGATATCCGATTGGATGATGATAGTTGATTAATGTTGATAGCATGATTTTAATATTGTATCTGTAGTAACCATAATGATGATAGCATGATTGTAATTATGATAACTGTATGATATTGTTGTTTGTGTTATCTCTCTTGTCCATGTTGAATGTTGGTGTAGGTGATCTCACCTCTTTGTTATGTTGTTTTTGCTATGTCTGTATTATTAAAATTATACAGTAGAAGGAACGAGTTGTCTTAGACATAGCGGGTGACAAATACCTCTACGTTTGGAGACAACATCAGAGAATGACCTTGCCGACAGTGTTGAAATGGAAAAGATGTTTGAGGACAAGGAACAGACATAGAACAAATGTCGATGCTTCAAGATGGACATTCGATGGACACTCTGAGATTGGGGACAACAATAAGGAGTGGACATTCATGACTTGTTGGAGAGCAGTGTTGACAAGGAGTAGAGTTCTGATGTATCAAGTTTGATACGGGAGAAGGAACAAGTATGTTAAGTTTTCATTGTTAGTGTTACACCGTGCTATTAAGTAGGAACCGTAATGGGTTTGCTACTGTGGAAAAAGAAAGAACAAAAGAGTCTGTCAATTTATATTTCTCTTTAAATTGTGTGTCAATATTGAATAATGAGTAGTTGAAATATGATTACCTAATATTTTCAGTAAATTTATGTGTCAGTAAAGAAAGAAATTTTTAAAACCATATTTTTATAATTCAAACTTGTGTGAACTTCTTTTCAGATTATGAGTCGAGAGTCGAAAAATGTGATGCCCTAGAGAGGGTGTTACAATATGTCTTACCAAAGAAGTCAACTCCTCAAGTTTTGACTCCATTATGCATGGTCCATTGTTAGAAAAGTTAATAAAAAGCAAAGGTTAGTAAAAACACTTAAAATGAAAAGATTACACTTACTAATCCCCAGCAACGGCGCCAAAATTTTGACGAGCGCCGAACTCAGTCAAAATTATAACCGAAGTTATTACCTAAGCTTGTAGCACATTGACAACACCGATCGTCTCCTCAAGGATCGTAGATGTAATTTAATCAAATCAAGTGAAAGTTAGCAAAGGGGGTTTGACAATTTAATATCGTACTTAACAAAATTAACGGAAGAAATGACAATTAAAGAGTAGTCAATTTAGAAACCTATCCAAGATTGGGTGGATTCAATCATAGACCCTTCATAAAACACTTGAAGCGCAATTGAATTGTTAATTTGGATCTAACCGAGATCTCTCGCATCAAATCCAGAATTCATACTAGACGATCGCCTAGAATTCAATTAACAAGTGATAAACACAAATCCGCAATCGCACCATTCATGAAAATCTATGTTAATTTCAAGTACCGAATTCAATTAACTTAGGCACAAATCAGAACCTAACCTCTTCAATTACGTGATTAATTTAGATCAATCAGGTTCTAAGTTTCATCACAAATCTCAATCTTCATTTATGTGATTAGTTTAGATCAATCAGTTCTAAGTTTCATCACAAATCTCAATCTTAAACCAAGATCAATCAAATCAACATAAATAGAATCACCATTCATGCATTCAAGATCAAGAAGAAGAAAAAGAAGAAGAAAGAGGAATTCAATTACAAATCAAATACAATACATAACCAAGGTCTCAAGAATCCAAACCACAATCTCTTCAAGAGTTCTAAATTGACCCAAAGTAGCTTAGCCCTCCATTACCATGAAGGGGAGCATCAAAATATACAAAACTATGAGAAACTATGAAGAAGCAAGAAGAAACTTAGAGAGAAATGAAGGAGAATTACATCTTGTTCATGATAAATGGTGCCTTTTATAGAAGTCTAAGGTAACAAAATGACAAAGGGAAGTGGGTGGATGAGTGGGTGAGTGAGTGGAGTGTTTGAGTGGATGGATTAGTGGGTTGGTTTAGTAGATGAGTGAGTGGAATGGTTGAGTGATTGAATTAGTGAAAAATGCCAAAGGACTTTTGGTGAGTGGGAAATTATGGACATGAATGGGTGAGTGGATGGATGAGTGGATGGATTAGTGGATGAGTGGGTGGAGTGGTTAAGTGGTTGGATTAGTGTATGAGTGGGTGAGTTAGTGGATGAGTGGATGAGTGGATGAGTGGATTAGTGGATGGATGAGTGGATTAGTGGATGGATGAGTGGATGGTTGAGGACGAAAATTTCGTGTCTGACTTGGAAGCCAAAAACGACCCACTATACTTCAGAACCACGAAAAGTGTTCTTCATGAAAGTTGTAGATCCTTGTCTTGGCTATAAAATGGATAGCTGGTTCGTCCAATTTGGCTTCCTTAAGCCCAAGATATGTCCCAAATACCGTAGGTTGCTCAAACCCAACTTCAGCACCTCTGTTCCGACTTGCAAGCTCAAAATGACCTACTAGACTTCTTTTTCTCAAAATGTGTTCTTCATGAAAGTTGTTTATTTGGATCTTGACTATCCAATGTCCAAATTTCAGCCCATCTCCATTATTACATCTTGAGATATGATTTTTTTGAGTGCACACTATTCGGATTCTACTGACAGAACCCGTATTCTAACTTCCATGTCAACTTAGGTCCCTTAGACATCTGAATCAGACTTCGAGCTCTTCATCAAAGTTGTAGAGCTTCCTCTTAGCTTTCCTACAAGATAAAATTCATGTTCATCAGATATTAGGAACTCAAGTTATGGCCAAAATACAGAAACAGTGTCAAATCTCAATAATGCTGGAAATATTCAATTAGGACCAATTTGAGCTCAAACTCACAAAATCATACCAAACTCAATCAATTAAGAATATGGAGAGTGTAAATAACTAAACATAAGGGTTTATTAATGAATAAAATATGTAATTATCAGTGACCTTCTCCCATTTGACCCGAGACCAGAATCAGTTTGCAGATGCCTTGGCCACTTTAGCTGTAATGACCAAGTTGGATATTCATAATAATGTTCAACCCATCCAAGTGAAGACGCACGTTGTGAACCTGCGTATTGTGCTAATGTGGAAGGCGAGCCGATGGTAAACCTTGGTATCATGATATCAAGTGGTATATTCAGCATAGAGAATACCCAACAGGGGCAAGTGAGGTGAATAAGAAGACTATCCGCCGGTTGGCGATGACCTTTTTCTTGAATGGAGAGGTTTTGTACAAAAGGAGTCATGATGGTACTTTACTTAGAAGCGTGGATGCTAGCGAAGCTCGTATAATCATGATTGAGGTCCATGAAGGAATCTGTGGAACTCATGCAAATGGTCATATGATGGCTCGAAAAATTCTAAGGAGTGGTTATTATTGGTCCACAATGGAAACAGACTGCATAGATTATGTACGGAAATGTCAAAAGTGCCAGATGTATGCAGATCGAGTCAACACACTTCCTTTCCCTTTGCATAATTTGGTATCTCCGTGGCCTTTCTCAATGTGGGGAATAGATGTCATCGGGCCCATTAATCCCAAAGCTTCCAATGGTCATCGCTTCATCTTAGTGGCGATTGACTATTTCACCAAGTGGGTAGAAGCTTCTTCTTATGCCAAAGATCACTCAAAAGTGTTTTTGAAGTTCCTCAAAAGGGATATTGTCTCAGATATGGGATTCCGAAAGGATAATCACAGATAACGGTACCAATCTCAATGGTGCTGAGATTAAAAAGTTCTGTGAGAATTTCAAAATTAAGCATCATAATTCAGCTCCTTACAGGTCTCAAATGAACGGTGCAGTTGAAGCAGCAAATAAGAATGTGAAGAAAATTGTTGCTAAGATGGTAGTGAACTACAAGGACTGGCATGAAATGTTACCCTATGCTCTGCATGCATATCGTACCAATATACGATCAAGCACTGGGGCAACGCCTTTCTCTTTGGTATATGGGATGGAAGCAGTCTCTCCAATAGAAATTGAGATCCCTTCCCTAAGGGTTTTGATGGAAGCAGAGTTAGAGGAATCTGAATGGGTGAAGACTCGGTATGAGCAATTGAATATGATAGAAGAAAAGAGGTTGACAGCTATTTGTCATGGGCAATTGTATCAAAGCAGAATGGCGGAGCCTTCAACAAGAAAGTTCGTCCCAGGAATTCCGTTCGGGGGATTTGGTTTTGAAAAAGATTCTCCCTAACCAAGAGGATGCCAGAGGAAAATGGGCTCTGAATTATGAAGGCCCGTACATAGTCAAGCAGGCATTTTCAGGAGGAGCGTTAGTTTTGCAGAATATGGATGGAGAAGAATTGCCAAGGCTCGTGAATACTGATGTTGTCAAGAAATTCTATGCCTAAAAAAAAAGAAAAAAAAAGGGACTCGTTAGGTTGAAAACCCGAAAGGGCGGCCTAAGCAAAAGTTAGAGCAATTGAAAAATGAAAAAAAAAAGAGGAAAAAAGTCCGTTAGGCTGAAAACCTGAAAAGGCGGTCTAAGCAAAAGTTAGGACAAATAAATAGGCAAAATCTCAAAGAAAGTGGGCCTAAAACTCTTTGATGGATTCACTAAACTGGGGCAATTTTTTTTATGTGCGTCCAATTAGTTATATGGGGGGCAAGTCATTTGCATTGAATTGGCCATACTGGGGCAAATTTTTGAGGAAATTGAAGAGGGTTCGTGTTGAAAGAGGTATCAGCAAAGACAGCGGTTGAGTTGTCAAGCACTTGCAGTGAATCAATTGAATGAGGAACAAGGAACCAATACTGGGGCAAATTTTTTATTTTTCTTGCAATCTTTCTTTTGTCTTTCAAGTATGTGTCTTGCCAAAAGTTCATGTACGATTACATTACCAAAATAATAAAAGGAAGTTTGTTCATTCAACAAATTTCTTTCTATTCATGAATGCATGTTTACTCATTAATTTATGTCTCAAATAAAATAAACTTAGGATCGACAATTTGATTTGACAATTATGCAGCAATCCTTCAATGATTAATTTAGATTAAAGGATCTCAGTAACTCAAGATATGGGTTGCAATATGTTGCCAAGGAGATTAAGGAGGTCAGAATAAAAAAAGAGAAATGAGAAAATCCCGGGGTTTTCAAGCTAACAAAAGGTCTGATGAAGGAAAGCACGTGGACAAAGGGTTTGATTGGTCAAAGCTTTCCAGGATCGTCGTTGGTTAAGATGACTTTGAATACATAAAAGAAAAAATGACAAAAAAAAAAAGAGAAAAGAAAATGAGAGAAAAGAAAAGAGAAAAGAAAATTTTTACATGCAGTTTAATTCCTTGAGCGCATCGGCTCCTTGCACTTTAAATTTCTGAGTGCATCGGCTCATTGCATTGCCATTTAATTTTCGGGACACAGTTGCCCATTGCATTTTAATTTTCGGGACACAGTTGCCCATTGCATTTTAATTTTCGGGACGCAGTTGCCCATTGTCATTTAAATTTCGGGACGCAGTTGCCCATTGCATTTTAAGTTTCGGGACACAGTTGCCCATTGCCATTTAATTTTCGGGACACAGTTGCCCATTGCATTTTAAAATTCGGGACGCAGTTGCCCGTTGTCATTTACATTTCGGGACTCAGTTGCCCATTGCATTTTAAAATTTGGGACGCAGTTGCCCATTGTCATTTACATTTCGGGACTCAGTTGCTCATTGCATTTTAAGTTTCGGGACACAGTTGCCCATTGCCATTTAATTTTCGGGACACAGTTGCCCATTGCATTTTAATTTTCGGGACACAGTTGCCCATTGTCATTTAAATTTCGGGACGCAGTTGCCCATTGCATTTTAAGTTTCGGGACACAATTGCCCATTGCATTTTAAAATTCGGGACGCAGTTGCCCGTTGTCATTTACATTTCGGGACTCAGTTGCCCATTGCATTTTAAAATTCGGGACGCAGTTGCCCATTGTCATTTACATTTCGGGACTCAGTTGCCCATTGCATTTTAATTTTCGGGACTCAGTTGCCCATCGCATTTTAAATTCGGGACGCAGTTGCCCATTGTCATTTACATTTCGGGACACAGTTGCCCATTGTCATTTAAATTTCAGGACTCAATTGCCCATTGCATTTTAATTTCGGGACTCAGTTGCCCATTGCCTTTTAATTTTCGGGACGCAGTTGCCCATTGTCTGCTTGCCCAACGCCTTTTATCTTTGAATGCATCGGCTCCATGCATTTTATTTTCTTGCTTTGTTTTGTTTTGCCGGACAAAATTGAAGTTCATATCTTTACTCCTTTCTTACGATGATAACATGAAAAATCACGATTTTTCTCATTATCTAGTAAGAAATGAGTAAAGAGGGGCAACTGTGAACACCCAATTTTGTCCAGACCAAAAATAACAAAAAAATAATAAATAAATATTTGTGCACATCCTTTGATTAATTTCTTTATCTCATGTATTTTATTTGTTTGTTTTATTTTATTTATTTTATTTTATTTTCACCAAAATTTTAAAAAAATGTTGATTTTATTTATTTTATTTTATTTCACCAAAATTTAAAAAAAAATGTTGATTTTCATTTTTATTATGTTGAAAAAAAGAAAAAAAAAGGTCTAATTTCGTTTTAAAAAAAGGGGGTCTGATTTCGTTTTAAAAAAAAAAAAGAAAAAAGAAAAGAAAATGAAAAAATGAAGGTAGCACGTTATCTGGCAGCCAATAATCCCATGGCTCAAGGCAGCCCAAAAATGGAAAACTGGCAAGGAAATTACAGGAGAAGAGAAATTGACAACTTCAGAGAAAATACATCAAAATGGAAGTTTGATTGGAAAGCTCAATCAGGAGCTGACTTCTTGGGGGCTTCACGGCACTCACGTACAAGGGGGAGGGGGCTGGCTTTCTTTTTTATCGGCACTCACCATTTCCGTGAGGCTCTAACTCCACCACCTTTACTTCACCCTCACCTTTTCACCATTAACAACCCACCTTTGACCTTCTATTTTTTTCAGCCACTTCATCTTTAACCATTTCCATCAAATCTTCTCCCACGACCACCACTTCCTTCACCTACCTTAACCCACTGAGTTGACTCACCACCACCCATAACCTTCTTCACTTCATCACTTCCAACCCACCATAATCTTCATTTTCCTCACCATGACCATCTTTCATTTCTCACCATAAAATATATATAGCAAGTGACTAAACTAACCCGGCCCCAACGTGCGCCGCTCCGGCCAAGCTAGATTCGACGCTTGTTGCCCGCCCAAGCCGCGCCGCTGCTCAACCGAACCCGAGCAGCTCCTGCACCAGTTCCGCGGCCCAGCTGCGACCAGCTCGTCAGACTCGCACCAGTGACGTCGCCACTGACTGAGCGCCGCTCCAGCTAAGCCTCAGCCTCGCGGTCCCAACCGCGTCTAGCGCGCTCCACCCGCGCCGATCCGTCGTGCTGCGAGCTGCACAGCTCGCTCCGACGCTCGAACGGCGACCCAGCCACCGTGACTCGCCCGGAACCGTCCCAACAGCGTCCCGCCGTCGCACTGCCCCTGCGCCGCCGCTCATCTGCCCCGTTGTCGCCAGACCATCCCGTCGAAGCCACCACCGTCCTCCACGCCGTCACCCATTCTGCAAGCGGTGGGCAATCTTTCTCCTTTTTCCATTTATGCTTCTCCAGAACATTCTCCAGCAAGGTCTCTCATTTTTTTAAATGCTTGAATTTGCTTTTGTTTAAGTTGTTTACGTTCAGGACCATCCAGGGGAGCCCATAAAAAAAAAGGAAACAAAAATAAAAAGTGTAGAAATATGAGAAAACGTAAAGCCGTAAATAAAAAGGGGCATTGCTTTTGAATTGTAGTATCAGCCCACGTAAAGTGGGCTGCTTTCTCCCCCATACCTTTTTTTTACTTTTAAAAAAATATAAAAAAGGAAAAAGAATTTGGTTAGTTTATTGTTTGTTAAAATAATAATAATAATAAATAAATGCATGTGTTTTGATTTTAGTTCTTCTGTTTAGTAGTATTTATTTTGCTTGATGGTATGTTTTATATTATGTGTTGAGATTAATGGGAAACTAAAAAGTAAAAAGATAAAAAAAAAGTAATAAAAAATCTGAAAATTGTTTAAAAGCAAAAATAATATTGTTTTGGGTTATTGGATTTGTGATGCTTATATTTATTTTATTTTTTTTTAGTTATTTACTTGGCTCATAAAAATTCTGTGTTTGACCTTGTACCTCTTTAAAAATAAAAATAAAGAAAATAAAGAAAATAATTTTTTTTTGTTTTTTGTTAAATTAATGCAATGACCAATGATGATGATGATTGAATAGTGGATGCTATCTTCAATGTCATTTGGATCATAAGGGTTTATTGAGTAGCCTAATGCTAACTTGAACCTTGTGCAATGATGATTTTATTTTCAGACAATTTTTTTTAAATTAAAATCAATTAATTCACACTTATTTTTACAGAACTACGTGACTTTGAGTTCTTCATTGCACCTGAGGGTACGTAGGAGCAGAATTTCAATTCTGTCAAGTCAAAAAATTAAATTTTCACAATTTGGTTCTTCTTCTTTTTAAAAAAGAAATAATAAAAAAAATAAAATATTTACAAAGTCTTCTTAAAAGGGGTAAAATAAATAAATTTGAGATTATTAAGTTTTTGCACAACTGACTTAAGGTACCGTCTTAGGATGGGTGTGATAGGGGTGCTGTGGGATTAAGTTTCCACCCTTCCCTGTCCATAACCGACTCCCGAATCCGATTTGGTTCCAAAGACCATTTTCTAAAAAGGTTTTCCAATTTTTCCTAAATTTAAATAAAATTGGTGGCGACTCCATATTTTAATATTTTTTTAAAAAAAAATCACGCGAGTTGCTATTTCACCGCGATTCTGGTCGCGACACTAGTCTACTAGGAAAAGGTGCTTTAGTGACATATTTAGGAAGTGGTTTAGGAACACTTACCTTAGGGGCCTTAGAATTGTGCCCCTCCTCTTCTACCTCCTTAGGCTTTTGAGCTTTGTCTTCAGTGAATTGAGGAGAAGATGTGGGTTTATTCAATGTCTTCCCACTTTGCAAAGTGACAACACTAGCATTTTCCCTTTGATTCACCTCCAGTTGTGAGGGAAGTTTCCTAGAAAGTTGACTTTGAACCTTGTTGAATTCTATGGCTATCTAGCCCACCTGATTCTGTAAGTTACTAATGGTGGCCCTTATTTCTTATTGAAACTGAATGTTGTTAGTGGTCATTTGCCTTATTAGCCCCTCTAGAGAAGGCTCAGGTTGCCTAGGAGCTTGAACTTATTATTGCCTTTGAGGGAAAAAAAAACTTGTCTTTGCTGAAACCCTGGAGGTCCATAAGCTTGAGGTTGAGTTTGGGGCTACTTTGCGTAGCTAAAGTTAGGATGACCTTCCACTATGGATTGTATATATTGGAGTAGGGGTTGTAGTTCTTGGACGATGTAGAAAATCCCCCCACTGCCTTTGCTTATTCATTTATGTCCTCTTGAAGAGTGGGACGCATATCAGTAGGATGCACAAGAGAGCAACAAATACCATAAGCATTAACTGACGTTTTCCCACTATCCATTAGCTTCTGAACCATGGTGGTCAACTGAGTCATTTGTTGTTGCAAGCTAACTGTTTTTGCCTCTTTAACTGCTTGTACTCTTGTGTCATTCCTGGTAAAGAATTGTTGAGTGTTCACAGCCATTCTTACTATCAAATTTCTGACCTCTTGTGGAGTCTTATCAACCAAAGCTCCTCCACTAGCAGCATCAATCATGTTGCGGTCCATCACTAGCAAACCCTCATAGAAATATTGAATTAGAAGTTGATCATTGATTTGATGTTGAGGGCAGCTAATACACAACCTCTTAAACATTTCCCAATAATCATAAAGTGATTCCCCATGCCTTTGTTGGATGTCACAAATTTCTTTTTGAATGGTGGCGGCCTTAGAGCCAGGGAAATATCTATCCAGGAAAGCTCGAGCCATGTCTTGCCATGAATTAATGGATCCGGGTGGCAAATAGTACAATTATTCATTTGCAGAATCTTTTAAAGAGAATGGAAAATCCCTGAGCTTGACTTATTCTACTGAAACTCCTGCAGGCTTCATGCTGGAACAAACCCCATGTATCTCTTTTAGATGCTTGTTAGGATCCTCCCCAGCTATCTATTGAAAGATGGTAAAAGATAGATTAGACCAGACTTCAACTCAAATGTCCCTTCAGTTTCTGGAATTTCTTTGCAAAGGGGTTGTTAGTCTAAATATAGACCACCCAATGCCCTTAGAGTAGATTTTGCCATCACCATTTCTTCGAATACCTATTCAAATATCTCTGAACATGATAGATCTATATGGCGGGCAACTTCGATGTTAGCAGGTATGAATTGAAGGGGAAACAGTGAGCTGACTTGTTCAAAGTAAAGCATTAGATTCCTCAATTGCTCGTTTAATGCACCATTGGACATGAACACCTGCAAAACAGTCAGAAAGAAGGAAGAAAAGTATTAAATTGAAACAAAAACAGAGTGAAAAATAGGAAACAAATTAATAACACAATTGGACAATTAGTTCCTCGACAACGACGCCAAAATTTTAGTGTGGTGTGGATAATGATTAAAATTAAGAATAAGATTCAGTTGTCAAGTTCCACTAAAAATATAAAAATCTTGTAACCAGTTGTAGTTAGCAAGGGTCGATCTACAGATAACTAATTCAATTAACACTAAAAATTGATTCCTAATTTAAACTCCAAAGGTTAACGTACAGTAAAAAGGGGGGGTTTGAGGTTTTGATGAATATTGAATCAAATCAATAATAGTAATAATAAAACAAACTAGAATTAACAGATTAAATAAATTGGTTAAGAGATATAATTCACTATTAGATTTATATGATATTGCTAACCCACATATCCTTATATTCCAACATGATCAATTATGTTTTTACGTAATTATGAGATTAAATCTCTATTTTCCTTAGGTTTTGGCAAATTTAGCAACCGCTCAAATCAACTCCTAATCACTGATTAATTATAAAGCAACCACTCTTACAACTAACCAACAATTGCATTAAGATTTAGAAAACTAATTATACTAAGATCTAATCACACACCGGGATTAAATTGCTTAGATAATACATTCCTCTAGATTTATCACCCTAACCGTGCACATAATAATTCTAGAATTACCACTTTAGAAACTGGCAAGGATACAAAAACCTTTACACTAACATCATAGAATCCTTTAGATTTATTACCACAACTGCGCACATAATAAATCTAGGTATACCATTTTAAAGTTGGCAAGAGTATAAAGATTCTTTTATCATAATAATGATCAAAAATATGTTAATAGAAACATAATTGTATTGAAATAAACGAATATATAAGATTCACAAAATCAATACTAGAGTTTCATCATTTCTTAACTAAATGAAAACTTAGCCACACATGATAAATTCAAAAGCAACAAAAAAACATAAGAAAGACATTGTATGAAATAAAGTTGCAGAGAAAACTAAAGATCAAACTAGTTTCCAATGATAGAAGATGATTGATCTCTAGTTGTTCGAATCTGAGACTCCAATCTTCCATCAGATCTCCCTCTTTCTTGTTCTTATTCTTCTTTTTAGCTTCCAAAACTCAAATTACAAACTAAATATGAAAGGAAAAGATAAACTTCCTAAGAAACTGAAAGAAAACCTAAAAACTATCTGAAATTTCCAAAACTCTCATCCCCTGCCTTTTGCACTTGTATTTATAGAGAATTTGAGGTCCAATAAGAGACATGGCCATGTGTCTTTTAAACACGATCATGTCTCATAAGGCAGAAGCTTTCTGAGAGTTAGACACAGCTGTGTGAAGCCAAAAGGGGGAGACACGACCGTTTGTCCATGAGACACGATCGTGTCTCATGTCACAATAGCGTGTTCAGCAAATTCTGACAGGATTACATGCACATTTTGACTAACTTCAGCGTGTGTTACAAGTTTTGGGGGAGACACGGTCGTGTCTCCATGAGACACGGCCATGTCTCATGACATCATCAGCGTATTGGAGAAGCTTTGGGGACACGACCATGTGAGTGGGAGACACAGCCATGTCTCAAGTCAGAAGCTTCATCTAAGTTAGACATCGCTATGTCTAAGTCCTTAATCGCTCCTGAACTGACACAGAACCTTACCAAAGCCAGAATGAACCTCTTTTGCCTTGAAAACTCGGTATCTTCGCTTGCTTTCATCTAAATGTATTAAATCTCTCAATTCTGCAAAAACGAAGATAATGATAAGGATCCAACTAAAACTCACTCTTAATTATAGGTAATTAACTAATAAAAAGTTATCAAAATCAACTCCGATCAGGGTACACTTAACGATATAAATCATTTGAAAAATAAACGTATTCATTTCGTAGCATATCTTTTACAAGATCAATTTGGATTGGCTCTGGTTCGTTTAGAAAATATGGTTAGAGGAACTATATGTGGAGCAATTAGACATAAATTGATACCGACTCCTCAGAATTTGGTGACTTCAACTCCATTAACAACCACTTATGAATCTTTTTTTGGATTACATCCATTATCTCAAGTTTTGGATCGAACCAACCCATTGACCCAAATAGTTCATGGGAGAAAATTGAGTTATTTGGGCCCTAGCCCTAGGGGATTGATGAGGCGCACTGCTAGTTTTCGGATACGAGATATCCATCCTAGTCACTATGGACGCATTTGTCCAATTGACACGTCTGAAGGAATCAACGTTGGACTTATTGGATCCCTAGCAATTCATGCAAGGATTGGTCATTGGGGGTCTATAGAAAGTCCATTTTTTGAAATCTCTGAGAGATCAAAAAGAATACGGATGCTTTATTTATCACCAAGTAGAGATGAATACTATATGGTAGCGACAGGAAATTCTTTAGCACTAAATCGAGGTATTCAGCAGGAACAGATTGTTCCAACTCGATACCGTCAAGAATTTCTGACTATTGCATGGGAACAGATTCATCTTCGAAGTATTTTTCCCTTCCAATATTTTTCTATTGGAGCTTCCCTCATTCCCTTTATCGAGCATAATGATGCGAATCGAGCTTTAATGAGTTCTAATATGCAACGTCAAGCAGTTCCGCTTTCTCGGTCCGAAAAGTGCATTGTTGGAATGCCAAGTGGCCTTAGATTCAGGGGTTCCCGCTATAGCCAAACACGAGGGAAATATAATTTATACCGATACTGACAAGATCATTTTATTGGAAAATTAAGATACTTTAAGCATTTCATTAATTATGTATCAACGTTTCAACAAAAATACTTGCATGCATCAAAAACCCTAAGTTTAGCGAGGTAAATGCATTAAAAGGGGACAAATTTTAGAGGACGATGCTGCTACAGTTGGCGGCGAACTCGCTTTGGGAAAAAACGTATTAGTAGCTTATATGCCCTGGGAAGGTTACAATTCTGAAGATGCTGTACTCATTAGTGAGCGTCTGGTCTATGAAGATATTTATACTTCTTTTCACATACGGAAATATGAAATTCAGACTCATGTGACAAGCCATGGTCCTGAAAGAATCACTAATGAAATTCCACACCTAGAAGCCCATTTACTCCGAAATTTAGACAAAAATGGAATTGTGATCCTGGGATCTTGGGTAGAGGCAGGCGATATTTTAGTGGGTAAATTAACGCCTCAAATGGCGAAAGAATCCTCGTATGCCCCGGAAGATAGATTATTACGAGCTATACTTGGCATTCAGGTATCTACCTCAAAGGAAACTTGTCTAAAACTACCTATAAGCGGTAGGGGTCGAGTTATTGATGTGAGATGGATCCACAAAAAAGGGGGTTCTAGTTATAAGCCAGAAACGATTCGTATATATATTTCACAGAAACGTGAAATCAAAGTAGGTGATAAAGTGGCCGGGAGACATGGAAATAAAGGTGTTGTCCATGACAAGGTCCGTTCAAGAAAATATCATATATGTTAGGAAAGTATTTTGTTTTAGTCTCATCATTACACAATCTGATTTGTTTTTCGAAAATATCTAGAGAAGTAAAATCTTTATCTAGAACTTTGACCTTATTTATAAATTCATTGGAGCATTTTGCATAAATTTGAAATCCAATGGATTTTTTTCATCTTTATTTTTTCTAAAAATAAAGATGAAAATATGGAGTTTTCATTTTTAGCACAAATCCATATACTCGGAATAGGTCAAAAATGGAATAGATGTATCTAGGGATTAGTCGTTTCAAAGTGAATTCTCCCTAGATACACAATACACATGGCATGATATTTTATTTCACAATTGAATCAATTTAAAAAAGACCTAAAGTTAGGGATTTCTCAATAGGTAATGTTGCTCCAATACCCAACCAAAGGGCCGCTGCGGTACCAATCAAAAAGATCGTTGTTGCTACTGAACTAATTGCACTATATTAATACTATATTAATTACTGTAAAATATTTGTACAATAATTGTCTAATGTTATTATATTAGTGAATATCTCAATTGGTGATTAAACTATAAAACAAATGAAGCAAATAAAAAATTATTTCATACAACAATGAATTAAAATTATCAAATCAAGCAAATCAAGAATTAAACTACATAGAAAACAAAATCCTTTCATCAAACCTTTTTCGACTAAGATCAAAGAAGCTAAAGAACAAGTCACTCTTCTCCTTTTGATTATTGTTATTGGCCTTCTTAGTGGGACTTCCCTGTAGATTGATGTTCCCAAAGGTTGAGCCTTGTGCTCGATAAAATAAAGTTATACTCTGTTTCAACTCCTCATTAGAAGTCCTGTTAGCATCACACATTATTTCTAATCTCTCATACTTTGCAAGGCATTACTGAGTGTTCATAGATCTAATAATGACTAAATCAAGTTGTGTGATTGACAAAAAATTCTTTTTCTAATCTCTCATACATTGTAAGACTTCTTTGAGTGCTCGTGGATCTAAACATGGCTAGATCAAGTTGTGTGAAAGATAAGATTTTGATTGGTAGATTAATAATGTATAAATGTGAAAGGAAAATGGTTGGTGGGTGGGGAATGCAAGAATGACATAACTTGTAACTTTTACCATAACTTGTTGTGTGCCATTGAGTGTGGGGGAAAGTAGGAGTGATAGTTTGTCATGGAAAATTGTATTAGGTAAGAGATGAATTTTGGGTTGCAATATAAAACCCTAAAATAGATGAACCCAATGCTCAATCTAAAGATGAACTATTTAAAAGAGTATGAACCGAATTAGTAGTGAAAAAGTAGAGTCGTAATCTTTATATAGAAAATTAATTATTTTTAATTACCTGCAATTTGAAATCGAATCTGAAATTAATTACAGATTTTCATTGATCTACTAATGAGCAAAAATAAGAAAGAAATTTCGATTTTTATTGAAAATATCTCTTTCCTAATTGAATATAAAATTTATTTCAATAATTATCAAATTTGACTACTTAAAATTTATTGAAAATGAACAAAATCAACCATTAACATAATAATGAATTAAAAACAAAATTAAACCAATTAAAACAAATCAATCAAGCCTAACAAATCAGAATATTCTACAAATAATAATAAATAAAAATTATCAATTGAAACAAATCAAATATAAAATTAATATAAAAAATCAATTACTTTTGATTACATGCAATTTAAAATCAAATATGAAATTAATTACAAATTTTAATTGATTTATTAATGAGTCAAAATAAGAAGAGAATTTTGATTTTTATTGAAAAAATTCTTTTCCTAATCAAATATTATATGATATATCACATAATAATTATTAAAAAGTATACATGACAATTATGTACAGTGACACATTCCATGATTTAAAAGTATGTATTTTTTTTATATATTATATGATTAATTAAAAATAATTTGCTATTTTGAAGGAAATGAAAACTTTCATGCGTTTATTTTAAAAAGTTACATAAAATTTATTATATATATTTGAGCAGAAAAAGAAAATATCTGAAAGAGAGAGTATTATTGTTTTTTTATTTAACGATGTAGTATTGTTTTAAGTGTATATATATATATATATATATGAAGAGGAAAAAAAAATATTCCACGGTTTCATCATTCATGAGGGGCAATTTTTGCAAAAGGAAAGAGAATCCCACACGCCCCTCAGCCTATAATAAATTAGTTGCCACGCTCCTATTATGAACGTCCTTGCACAAAGTTAGAGTGAGCTAAGCTAAAGAGTATGTAGAAGTTCTGCTGCTTGAAACCCGTCATAGAGAGAACAGACCCACCAAAATGGCCGTTGGGGGATTCGCCGTTGATGCTTCAGCCAATGGCTTCGAGGGCAAGATAACACTCTCAGTTGTGATCACTTGCGTCGTAGCTGCATCCGGTGGACTCATTTTTGGATATGACATCGGAATTTCAGGTTTATTCTTTTTTCCTGTCAATTTGTTTTCTTCCAAATTCTTTCCACATTTCAGCCTTCTTATTAATTTTTTTTTTATGTGTTTTTAATCCTTCTCTCTAAAGCATCCATATGAGCATGAATCATGATATTTGCTTTCATAATAAGGGTCTGCTTTTAGTCCTTATCCTTAAGGATAAATTAGCTCCAGTGATTGTTTAAGACATTGTTAAAAATTAAGAAAAAGAAGAACAAAGTAGTAACAAACTAGCAACAACAGCAGAAGAATTGAAGGAGCTATTTGCTGGTGTAACTGCTTAACAGATACTGCTATTCATACGTTTTAATCAGTTTCCTCTTCGGTTTCCAGTATTGAATTCCAAACTGTACCCAAAAAGAAAAAGAGAAACCATAGTGAGGGGGAAATTGGACCATATGGTGACTCCATTTTCTTGTCTGTCAGTCTTCGTCCAGACGTCAAACCTAATATTCTAAAAGAAAAGATATTTTTATATCTATATAAATGTATTAGGTCACATTTATATATAATAGATAAAAAATTAGAGAGAGATAATAATTTTGTGTTATGAGTGAGTTTAGTAAGATATATTTATTTTTTTTTAATTTTTTATTTCTCATACATAAATATGATGTGATATATTTATATACACACAAAAATATTTTTTAAAAATATTTAATAATTTTTTTAAATAATGAAACTATTTTTTATTTATAAGTGTTTAATATTTATGTAATATTTAATAAATGTAAGAGTGTTGTATTTATAAAGAGTGATAAAATTAATTAATAAATACTTAAATTAATTTAATATAATTAATTTAAAAATTTAAATTATATGTTAAATTTAAAGTTAAATTAAATAATAAATTTAAATAAAACGACTTGAATTAAAATATAAGATTAATTAAAGAATAATTTTAGAATATGATTATATAAAAATAAATTTAACTTAAATAAAAATTAATCTTATTATATAAAGTATTTATAACTATAAACTTTGAATATTATTAAATATTATTATAACTTAATTAATGATATAATTTATCTAAAATAATATGACATATTTAAATTATGATATAAACTATTTAATATAATATACTATTGAACTTTTAAATTATAAAAACAAGGAATATTATTACACAATGAACAGTTAAAATTATAAGAATTAAACATGTAATTAAAATATATTAATTTAAATTTATTAATTAATTATATAATAATTAATAAAATTAAATTAAATAATAATTAAAAATTAATAATTTTTGTTATTATGTAATTATAAAAAATATTTTAAATAAAATAAAATAATTTAAAACAAATATTAAACATTCATTTTAATCTTAAAAAATAAAATTAATTATTTATAGCAACAATATCAAATATAAAAAGAAAAAAAATCATAAATGATAGCATAATTATTACGCGTCTCTGTGCACCTGGTGCCGCGCTGTCCTTTTTCTTCCTTGGATTCTATGTCTGCTTCGTTACTGCCGCACGTCTGCTACTTTTTGAAGAGCGACCTCCTTTAAATATTTAGGTAAGTGCACGTTCAACAATTGGCTGTACTGTACCAACTTAAGTACGTGGGCCCAATTCTTTTTTTTTTCTTGTGCATTACCACTATTGCATCTTTTACTTCAACGTTATGGACTCTAGCTTCAATTAGTTTATCATAACCCTTTATCCATGGCCGCTTTGGGCTTAGTACCAAAGCATTTAGTTTCTAATCTTGCTAAACGCCACGCGTTCACTTTAGGCCATTTTTATTTCTTGTAAAATCACGAGGCCAGATTCATTTCTTGTGTATTTGCCATTCTTTGCATATCTTGTAGCAATAGGACAGTGAATCAACACTTTTCATTCCTCAATTCTTTTATTTTGTCATTCACAACTGTGCAACAATGCTAATAAGAAAATCACATGTATAGGACCAATAAAAAGAAAATCACATATCTAATGCATTTAATCTTAAAATTTATCACAAGAGTTAGATTAATGACTTCTTTTAATAAATAAATTAATAATATTTCAAAGTCACTAAAATTAAATATAATGAGATATAATAATACTTATTTTTATAAAAATATAAAAAAAAATTAGGTTATTATCCATGTCTGGTCGCGGTTAGCAATATAGCAAAAAATACCAAATGTCTCGTGTAAGAAATTTGGTGTGTATGAATAATTTTTGTAGCAAAAAATACCAAATGGTCATAATGGCTACACATAAGGTGGACCATCTGATTAATGATCCACCAATGGATTATTTAAGTGTAACCGTTGGATTTGAGGAAATAGAGATCAATGGTGGACTGTGAGTAGCTTACACAATGTCTTGCCATACATCTCTGGCCGGAAATTTTACTGCGCTGGCCGCAGCCTCGATTGGTTGTTCTACAGTACTCGGTGCATCGAGATCAATACGCTGGCCAAATTGTTCAATTGGCGGCCACCATTGGCTGTTTGTATGAGTTAAGGTTGGGATAACCTCAACCTACTAGAACAAATTATTTGGACCGACCTGTTTTGACAGTGCTAATAACCTACTAGAACAAATTATTTTGGTAGTCTACTAACCAAATGGTCCACCTTAAAAGTCACTTAGCTATATTTAATTCGTTTGCGTTACAAGTTGCAATGACTTTTATTAATATGTCCAGAGAAGAAACTACAGTCTAGCTCCACTTAACACATCTTTTTATATATTGCAATTAATTTACTATTTCATGTAAACTAATGTTTGTAATTAATTTGCAAGACGTAGTGTGTATGTGGATCAAAACAGTCAGTATGTAATATATAAGGTTCTCTTTCCATGAGAGGCCTTCATGACACACAGACTTTTATTATTATTATTATTATTGAAATTTACTATTTTATATAAACAAATATTTGCATTTATTTATGTAAAAATCCAGTTGAAGGCTCTAATTAAAAATGATAAAGCGAACTTTTTTTTTAACGAAAATGGTGTTATACAATTTCAGGAGGTGTCACTACGATGAAACCATTTCTTGAAAAATTCTTCCCAGCAATACTGAGAAAGGCTGCTAGCGCCGAAACAAACATGTACTGTGTGTATGACAGTCAGTTGTTGACATTATTCACGTCCTCTCTCCATCTAGCGGGGTTAGTGTCGTCTCTCCTAGCCAGCCGAGTCACGACGGCGCTGGGTCGGAGAAACACCATGATCTTGGGTGGTTGCATCTTTTTTGCCGGTGGTGCCATTAATGGTGGTGCTGAAAATATTGCTATGCTCATCTTGGGTCGCATCTTGCTCGGCCTTGGGGTCGGTTTCACCAATCAAGTGAGTAAAAACGCATAAATAAATATATATTAGAGTGATCATTTGTTCAAATTTTCATTCACCTTAATCACTTAAATTATACTTCTAGTTACTAGTTATTTATAGATCTTTTAAATGCTCACTCAAATGTAATCTTATAAACTAAGGGCGTTTATTAATATAATTATTCAAGTAAAACATTAAGTAAAAGGTATTATTCTTTTAAAACAACTAGATTAGATTATAATTTTAATTTTGATAAAGAGGTATCATAATTAGGAGGTTAAACATTTTTATTGTTTTGGTACAAGAGGTTAAACTCTTTTATGACGTGGTAATATATGAATAGATGAATCAAAATTAAATTTTACTATTATTTAGACCAAGTTCTATTACTTTCCAATTTAACAACAAAAAAGAAATAAAGAGAACCACGGATTGAGTCCAACCTTGTGTTCTTACTATGATCATTTCTGTTGTATTGGTACTTTAATTGGTAAAAGTTAAAAATATACAGAAAGAATACCAGAATTTCATTTTCACAAATATTTTATATTTTAATTTAGAGAAAATTTAAATTTATTTTTTTACATTCATTACATTTATTTTATCAATCAAGTTATGACATATATTTATTAATAATTTTTTTATTTTTTTTTTAAAATTATACACATATCATAATTTAATTAATAAAATAAATATAAAAACGTAGACTTAAGTTTTGACCATTAAGAGACATCTAAGGACATGCTGGGCCTACAGGGTAGTTCCTATGGCTTCAAAAAATGTGCACAATCATGGTCTCTCCTGCATTTTAATATCTATTAACGAACCTTGTATTGTGTCATGTTACAATATTAACTTATAAAGTCTACGCCGTTGTACCTTTCGGAAATTGCTCCACCCAAATGGCGAGGTGCGTTCAACACAGGCTTCCAATTCTTCATAGGACTTGGCGTGGTGGCTGCCACATGCATAAACTACGGCACCTCCAAGCACACATGGGGGTGGCGACTCTCCCTTGGCCTTGCCACAGTTCCTGCAACCATGATGACAATTGGTGCCTTCCTTATACCCGACACTCCCAGCAGCTTAGTGGAACGTGGCAAGATAGACCAAGCAAGACATGCCCTGCGCAAAGTGAGGGGTCCCACAGCTGATGTGGAACCCGAATTGGAAGAAGTGATTAGATGGTCACAAGTTTCAAAAGCTTTGGAGCAAGAGAGCTTTATGACCATATTCGAGAAGCAGTATCGGCCTCAGTTGGTGATGGCAATTGCTATCCCGTTATGTCAGCAGCTTACTGGGATCAACATTGTTGCATTCTATGCACCTAACCTCTTTCAATCTGTGGGTTTTGGCAACGACTCAGCTTTACTTTCGGCCATTATACTGGGACTCGTCAACCTTGCTTCTATCCTCGTGTCCGCTGTTGTTGTTGATCGATTTGGTCGAAGATTCTTGTTCATAGCGGGTGGCATTCAAATGCTTGTCTTTAAGGTAACCAAATTAAGCTTTATATTAAGCACACACACATATATTAATATATAGCTTGAGTTGCAAGACTACTAAGTGCTCCTTTATACGTGATTTTCTTGATTTAAAAAATAAATAAATAAAAGATACTCTCGTTATATTTTGATATGTTTGGATAAGTTTCTTTTTTTGTTTTAAACTATAATTTTGTGCATATAAAAAAGACATTTTTTTTATAGGAAAATGTTTCCTCACTTGATATTCTACACTTTTCATATACCTGTTAATTAAGAGTAAATTATTAATTAACAACGTATATGGTTATAGAAATAGGAATCAATTACTGATAAACTAGGAATAGATTACTAAGATCCGTTTGGTACGAAGAATATGATAAGACTTGATAGTATTAGACATGATAATATAATAGTATAAGGCTTAATACATGAGGGTTAAGATTTTCAAGATGTTTAGAATTGTAATAGAAAATTTTTTATAGGAACATATACTTCAAAATTCAATCAAGCATAATTTTACCTCATGGCTTGATTAAGTTATCTATTATTTTAATGTATAAGAAAGATTTAATGGATAAGTTTATATAATACAATACTTGCACCAAATAATTGATAATGTTATAATATATTGTATTAATTTATTCTATTAGACTTAATACAACATGTCAAACAAGCCCCTTATTTCATAACTAAACTATACATGTTGTAACACATGCTAATATGTATATGAGAGGCATAGAATCTAATGTATAAGAATAATAGAACTGTTTTTTTTTATAATCTTTAGCTGTTAAAATATTACATCTAAATATAAAATATCTTTTAATTTTTTCAAATGGAAAAAAAAAAACTCAAATGAATAACATCTGTTTTAATCCAAACCACCATAAATTATTAGAGGGATCACTTACCATATATTTGATGCAATATGGCCTTAATTAAGGTTGAAATTGATTGCATATCTTATACACATGGCCACTAATCTGTGTCATCATTGTGAAGATTGCGGTGGCTGTTGTGATAGCACTGGTGAGTGGTGTTCATGGTACAGAGCAAATGTCAAAGGGCAACGCTATATTGATACTGGTGCTGCTATGCTTCTACGCTGCAGGTTTTGGTTGGTCATGGGGCCCTCTCTGCTGGCTAATTCCAAGTGAAATTTTCCCCTTAAAGATCAGATCCACTGGACAAAGCATAGCCGTTGCTGTGCAGTTCTTAACCGTATTTGTTTTATCCCAGACATTCTTAACAATGTTATGCCACTTTAAGTTCGGGGCTTTCCTGTTCTATGCGGGTTGGATTGCAGTGATTACCATCTTTATTATATTGTTCTTGCCCGAGACCAAGGGAATTCCTTTGGATTCAATGTATATGATCTGGGGCAAACACTGGTATTGGCGCCGGTTTGTTGTTAAAGGACACGTTAACCATAATCTTCCATGAATTAATAGTACATGTTTGGTCTTGTTAATTTGTAAGCAAAATAAGAATTTTATTTGCCTGTTCCATTTTTATGGCTGCAAGAATATGTATGTATGAAATTCTACTATAATAAACGCTTATCTGATCATAGAGTATGTTATTTGTATGGCATATTCCAGTCGAGGAAATTTTATGTTTGTTTTGGATCTAGTTTTCTTCACTGCGAGAAATCCTTTGTAAGTGCAGGGTCATGTGCATTTCATCATTTTACATTATCTTATGTCCAAGTTTGCACTATTTCAGTTATGTTTTTGTTTATGGGTAAAAGTTCTTTGGCTTTTCACAGGACAAGTGGCCTACAAATGTGACACGTGGCCAAATTACTTCTAAGTTTTGGTCTCTTAACTGGATTAGAGAGGGGAACCAACTCTCTCTTGAGACGAGTTCAGCACTGATTACTAATTATTTTCCAATGCAGTACGAACCAAGTGACAACCTCATTATTGTCATGATGATATTTGATAAAGTATGTGTTTTCAACAATTAGCAGTATCAGATATCGAGAAATAACATAAAATGAGAAATTGAATAGCAAGAAAAGTAATTGAACCTAAATTAACTCAGTCAAGTCAATCCCAGTACAAGCTTGATCAACATTACAGTCTATAGTTGAATCTATGAACTACCAATTTATGGCTAGAAAGCTAGGAAAATGCTAAAAAATGCTTGAAAAAAAAGGGTGGTCTTTGATAACTCACTTTCTTATTAGAGATGAGGAATGTGGAGTATTTAGAACCTTTTGTAAAGTGACCAAGACTTCTTATTCATAAGCAAATGTAGTAACCGCTCATACGGTTGGATTACGACACATTGAAATTGTGTCCACTGTGATTCTGCCTCTTGTCTATGGTAGTTACTGTTGCATTGATCTCCAAGTTTGCACACTTTTTCCACTCTATGATGCATATTCCTTCTTTCTAGTTTGTGTGCAATTGAGCGATGAATGGTGAAGACAACTACCTTAGGGCTCAGACATGATATTGTATTGTACGCATAACTGAATAGCTTCAAAAATATTGCTCATGCCAATCAGTTGCTCTTGTTATTGGGAGAAATTCTCACCTAAACATGATGCACCTAGTTAGGTGTACGGAGTGGGTGTACGGAGGCTCTATTCGGCAGCTTTTGGCCCAAATCTGAATGGTGGCAGCTTTAAATGGGCATGGCGGAAGACGGAGCTCATGGCGGCTTCGGGTTTGGCGATGGTGGAGGGACTCACTGAGAATCTCCGACAAGTCGTCGATTCCGGAGAAGTCCATCGGCTGAGTGATCAGCCTCGCGGTGGAGGTCTGATCGAGAAGCTTCTAGCTCTCCTTGTGGGTGCGGCCGAAGGGCAACCGGAGGTGGTGGGCGGCGGAGGAGGCCATGGAGGTGGAGGTGAAGGCGAAAAGCTGCTTGTAGATGGAGCTCCATTCCAGGGTCTCCGCTTCGAGTGAGAGTGAGTTGGGAACTGGAATTGGTGAGATCCAATTTCATCTTCTAAGCCCTAGTCACAGGGACAAATTTCATCTACAACAGTTAGAAATTTTGGGTGGGGTTATTGGAACTGGGGTTAGTGATATATTGAATATAAGAAAAATGGTTGAAGATGACTCTATTGCAAATAATTTTATTAAAAGGATTAGTTTTAAAATAAAAAAAATGGTTAATTAATTCTGTTCGGCATTTACATGCAGTTTTGAAAAATCTAAACATCTCAGACATAGATAGAGAAGCAAGAATTTATCGAATGAACTGCACTCTTTCATATATGTCAGGAGTCCATTGATGAGAAGGGACTGAGAAAAACTTGAATCAAATTCTTGCAGTGATGAATATAAACGCAATTAAAATTTCTGAAGAGTTATATATTTGTGTACTAATAAGACCATTTAGTATTCTTTGAAGTTCGATCTCTCCTTCGGATTTATAATTTAATTATACGTAATCCAATTTCACCTATCAAATTAATTAAATCATATTTTAGAAGTCAATTTAATTTTTAAAATATTGCTATAAATACTTTTTTGTACTATAAATTTATTAAAAAAATTAATATAAAATTAAAGTTTATATGATGGATATCATGTTCATAAAATCTCATATTATAATTTTTTAAATTATCAAAGTATCTTAAAATTAACACATAATATACTATTTAAAAAGAAATTAAAATATCCATTACGTCATCATTATTTTATTTTTGTTTATAATTTTCAATATTTTCCATGGAAGATGCTTGTCATCATATCATATTTCAAGAAAAGTGATTCTGCAGAGTGGGCTTGAACAAATGGCCAGAGAGAAAAAGAAACAGCATAAAGCCGTGGGGTGGCGACGCTGCTGCTAATGCCACCAGATCCACCACCACGACCATCGGTTCTATTTCTACTTTATAACCATAACCTGCGATTCTGTATTATTTACCCTCTGTTTATAAAACAGTAACGAGAGAAGACAGGTTAAGTACCCATTAGCTTTTAAGACCCATGCTCATTCTTAATTTCGCAAAACTAGCCCCAGATTTCTTGATTACTTCCATCTTTTTTTTTTCTTAGACAAAATACAACTAAAATTGAGCAAAACTAGCCTCAGAACACAATAATTCATCAACGTATGCAGCATGTCATCTACAAAACTAACCCGAAAAAATATATAAAATCATACTTCTAATATTATTTAGTGTTATTTTTTTAAAATAAGTATCCTTTCTTACGATTTGTTGTGGGGACCTTTTTTTGCAATAGACTCGTTTGATTAACTGTCTAGTTTATAAAATTTATTTGAAATATATGGTCTTTCATAAAGAGCTAACTTTTTTGTTTCCATACAGCAGCAACCATATATGATAAGTTGACTACAGGAGCTACAATAATTTGTTCAGTCCAATTCGTCGACAAAAGGATTGATACATGTAGCATGTGCAAGATGAAGACCAAAGTTAATGGCTTGTAGCTGCACTTTCAGGAAAGTAGCACCGTGAAGAGCACGGGTATACTGGAATCACGAATTAGTCCCTGCTCCCCCATGCGCTACATATACCATTTCTTAGACTTAGAACACTACCTTATATTCATTACAAACTGGGGAATGTAAGAAATAATGGATTATATAACATCGAATATGATACAAATTATGTAAATTGCATACTTTGTTTAGTCAAGATTAAGTTGGATGATCACTTTCAATGTTAAGTCTTTTTTTTTGGTCTCCAAGTTGAGATGTGACTCTCAATAAATAAAGTACTTGCGGTTAAAAGTATAATATCTTTAAAATAATTATAATAAATAATATTTAAATAAAATATAGAACAACAACCAGAATGCTTAGATAAGAGATCTTTATTCGAATAACAAATGTTGTTATTTGAATATTGTCTCTATTGAACAAATAAATAGGAGCAATAATGTTACTTTATTCGACACTAATATTATTTGAATAAAGTATCAAAATATCAAAACAAATATAACAAAAATGCAACCTGGAATCAGTAATTAAAATTTGATTTTCATTCAATTATTTACCTCTTTGATCTTTAACTAAACTAGTTTTAATAGAACTAGATCCAGGCAAACGAAATCAATAATATAGTCCCCACAAAGTCAAGTGTTACTCTAACTAAAGAAACAAGGAAAACGTACCAAATACGTTCAACTTTCATCCACCATATTTTTGTGTGAGAGAGGTGTCAAATCAAGCTTTATGCGACCGTAACATTCTCGTGGGATACAGTATAAGTTTGTGAGTGAGGTAGAAAAAAGTTAAAGTATTTTTTGTGGACAAATAACGGGACCAAAGAAACAATCATTGACCAGAATATTGTCAATATTTATGAAGATAATAATTGCTAAAAGGACATGTGACAACAAATATACATAACATGAACTTTAGAGACTCAGCCTACAATAGAGAAACATGACCAAGTATTTAAATATTAATTACCATGAAGACATGTGAATGAATGAGGTTAAATTCTTGAAACCCAAGCAGCTGAAACATGTATTAGTTTGATAAAAATCAGACTAAGAGAATGATTATGGGGAGTGAAAACTTCTGGAGAATGAATCCCGTTTTTCCAAGTAACTCACATGATGTCATCTCTTACCTCACTCTCTTACGTTAAGCTATCAAGGAAAAACTTTATAAATAGTCTTGCAGTTTCACCACCTTGTCACAACACGTCCAGACCAAGCTACAAGAATTAGTCTCTGTTTTCATCATCTTTAACCTCATCATCTTCAATTAACCTCATTACCTAGCAACCAAATTATGAAAAAAATAGGTAAGAAGTGTAAAAAATACTATTCTTTACTCTTTATTTCTATCACCCATATCTCCTAGACCAATATTTCTCACACACTTATGTAGCTTTATTTTATACCAATGCAACAATGACAATTTATTTTCTACAACATGGCATTTTTTATTATGTTATTTGAATAAGATTTTTCTTATTCGAATAAACCCATCAAAAGCATTGCAAATGTGTTTACAAATGACTTTATTCGAATAAACTAATGTTTATTCGAATAAGGCTTTGCAGCAGGCAACAAACTAGGACTTTGAAATGAGATTTATTCGAATAGGATAATGGTTATCCGAATAACCATTATTTCAAAAGCTTTCAACGTCACTTATCGTACGTAACTCATTTTTCTTCAATACCATTTTGGTTATTTGACTTAATTACATGAGCTTTTAGTATTCGTTATTATTTCTATTATACTATGAAGATAACTATTCACTTATCCATATTATATTCCTATTATACCATATTTGTTTATTTATTCATATTATTCATCAAAATATCATTACTAAATTTGATTATTTTATATTGAAAGTAAATTTTTATGGAAAAGTTTTCAAGAAAAATATTATCTCATGGATAAAAATGAATCAATGTGTAAAAGAGAATTATTGTGGCCGTGATGAGATAATCAAGGGATGCCTTGGTCAATTTATTATTGTGACCATGATGAGAGGATCATGAGATGCCTTGGTCAAATTATTGTAGTCACGATGAGAGAACTAAGGGATGACTTAATCATTTTTAATGATTGTAATCATGATGAGAAGATTGAGGGACACCCTAATTAAATTATTGTGGTCAGGATGAGAGCATTGTGGGATGCTCTAATGAAGAGAAAGATGCAAATTTGATTAAGAGTATCGAAATGGGATGACGAAAAAGAAACGATGAAAAGAAGATTTTTGAGAAATATTGAGAAATGAATAATTAGTTAATTATTTTATGACAGTATTAATTACTTATTTGTGCATTTATTACTTATTTCTTCCCAAATTTATTTTTACTATTTTAAATTATTGGACTCTCAGTTATGATTTTAGAAATAGAGATTAGTAAAGATTGGTGTTTATGGGTGAATTTGGTTAGGACAAATTCTAACAAACAAATATATTTTATCAATCGAATGTGGGTTCAGAGTTATGTAGTAATCTCATTTGGAAAAACTTTTGAAAATAAACTTAAAGTAAATAGCAGAAAACTTGTAAAACTGATTGCAAGGAAGTAAAAGAAACTGATAAATAACTTGCAAAAGATTAAAATGCAAAAAATATAAAGGGCAAGAATTTAAAGTGTAGAAATTTAACGTGCAGGAAAGTAAAGTGCAAGAAATGTAAAGTACTGAAGATTAAAAGTGCAGAAAGTGTAAAGAAATTTAAAGAACAAAACTTAAAATAAAAGAATTTAAAAGAACATTGCATTAAAGTAAATGACTTGAAATGAAAATGGAAGGCATACTTGGAGTCAAATCTGTTAATCTGCTCGAGTGAGATGTTAGGATTGTATATCTAGTAACCAATCATTTGTACATCGTGAATACTAGTATTTATAGGTAATTTATGAAAAATAAATGACTCCTAAAAACTGGCTACGTACATGGCAGTTATGCCACGTTTTCCACTAACATCTTACTTAACTTTCAACAATAACCAACTCCTGACCATTTAATACTTGTGTCGACCACCACTTAAATCTAGTCTGTCGATTTTAGAGTTGGTAACTTTTCTTTCGACAAAACCAATTCCTGACCATTTAAGAGTTGACCACCACTTGGATCATCATCTGACTATCGATTTCAAGACTGACATCCCTAACCTTCAACATGTCGGTTCAACACTTGAAAAATTTCTTCAATGTCATCATCGAGCTGTCGAAAATCTTTTTGTCGAATATCTCAATGTTATAATCCAACTGTTGAAACCCTTATTTGTCGAATGTCTCAATGGTATCATGTGACCATCAAAATTATCTTCGTCGAATTAGAACTTGTGATTTTACCCCTAACAAATGCCCCCCAAAATTTTTCTTTCGACAATACTGGAAGAAAGATAAATTTTAATCTTATCTTCTAGTTTCGATCCAACGCTAAGATCTTATCAAAAATCTTTTTTGCAAGCATTTTTTATTTTAAAAAATCCAGTAAAATCTTCCGTGGATTTCTTGAAAACCACAACTGCAACTTATCATTTCAAACATTAAATAGTCATTTTTTTCCTATTAAATAGGGATTATATTTACCCTTCTGAAAAACATCTTTTTTGAATTTTTTATGAATATCATGTGTCTCCTCCCCTCCTTCATTGTTCATTACTTCTTTAAATTTCACAAAATCATGCCACTTTACTCCATTCTCTACTGTTCATCATCCTCAACCTTATTCTTGCGCATCTTTTCTGTAAAACTTCTTTCTCAACAATGGCCTCTCATTCTCAATCTTTCAATGAACCATCAGTAGATTTAGGCAGCCACGCCGTTGTTCAAGACCCAGTTCTAGAGAAATCTGAACTGTGGAATCTTTCCAAGGTAATTCTTTCTATCAACGACCTTTTACTTTATTTAGATCCTCCAGCTGCTTTCTTGGGCCCAGTTCTGCCCAAAGAATTCATGACCAAAGAAATTCAAAGCTTTTTTTCCTTGTAAAAATCCCAAAGAAGAAGCTATCTTGGCTTCTCTTCCTTCTATTCTCATTAGTTATTTTAATAAGTCTGAGAGGCTCTTCAGAACTCCCCTTGGCCAAATCAATGGGTATCTTGATTGGCTTGATAAAGTTCAAGCCTCTAAGAAAGCTTCATGGAGAAACATGGGTATTTTCGACTGCATCCAACTCTCACGTTATCCCATAAAAATATATTCTTATATGCTGGGTGCGTCCTTTTTCTTCTAGAATAAGACCACAAATTCTTTTCATTTTCCGTATGGTATGATGAGACCCACACTTTTCGACGTGGCTGCTATAACTGGTCTTCGACCAAATGGGAAGGTCATTACTCATCTCCTCCAACCCTTGATTACCATAGATGTTTACTCAAAAGCCCCAACTTCTTTTTCAAACTTTGTTAATTTCTATTCCACAGCAAAAGGTCCTGTCTCCAACGAAGAACACGTGGCTTTTCTCCTTCTCTGGTTGTCGGCCTATGCTCTATGTACTAAATCAGTTCAAGTGTCGAAATCATACCTTCAGCTTGCCAATCTTATTCATGAAGGTCAAAGTTTGGCTCTTAGCCAATTCCTTCTTGCCAATATATACCTTAGTATTGGCGAGATTGTTCAAAGCATCAGGTCTCAAACAAAGAAAACCAACGCTGGTGGCCCCATATAGTTACTTCAGCTCTGACTTAATGCCATCCTTGGAGATTATCTGGTCGACACTTCTCCTTCAACAGTTTCTTCTACTACCTATGGCATTAGACTTTGCCATGTCAAGCATGAAAAGATCCACAAATAACACCCAGAGAATTTCATGCATTTCTTTAGCATTTTTCATTCCATCTCTTTCAATATTGAGGACATCTATTTTGCACCTTTCGTTGACCGTTCTTTCGGTCCAGAGTGGCTTACTCGACCACTAGTTTCTGACAATCCTTCCATTCAAACCGACAATATTTCTATTTGGTCAAATTTTCTTTGTTGGCAAGTGTTAGTTGCTGGCCTCCCTGGTTTAATAGACAACTCTTTGGAATTGCACCTGCCAAATTCAATGGCTCGACAACTAGGATTCTGTCAAGCCATCCCGGCTCCATTCTCTCAAAAAGCCAAAAAGCACCTTATTAATGGCCGCTTACAAGACATGGCAGACCTTGTACGGGTAGCTACGAAGAGCGAGAGATACAAGCAGCATTTTTTTATTTCCTCTTTCACACCTTATAGAGGGGTTACCCCTGATTTTGTCGAATGGTGGACCAAATATTATAGTCCTTACCATATCAATATTAATGTTTGTCAAAGTCGTATAACTGAAAAACTCGTTCCTGTGCAAGATCAAGAGCCTTCGACAAAAACGAAAGGTAAACATATTCAAGGCATTAGAGCTTTTGAGAAATACTACAAGATCAAGTGGGACTTCAGGTATCCTGGCACAATTGTTCGACACTATGAAGAAGTCATGGCTAGACAAAAACAAATGTACAAGGAAAAATGCTCTATTAACTTTATTGCGGTTTCCATAAAAAATCTCTTGGCACGACTTGAACCTTTTCAATTTCTTTTTCCAAAACCAGTGTCTCTTCCTTGTGCTCGTTTTGGTTTGGGCGACGAATTCCCAGGTAAACCTACCAGGGTTGGTGACTTCCTTACTTCTGATAGGATCTTTACTGCGAATAACATCTTTCTTACAAGAACTCCAGAAGTTACTTTTACCCGTCGGTTTGCTTCTTCGTATGAATAATTTGCCAAAGATACCCGAGTCATCACTAAATTTCTCGAAGGTACTTCTTTTCATTTTCTAATGTCGAAGTCTTACTTTATTGACTAATTATTATTCCTGTTTCAAAGCAACCCCATTGAAAAGACCCTTGGAGTATAAATAACCAGAAGAAGGGGAAGAGGAAGAATAAGTAGAAACCTCTGCCTTGAAAAAGAGAAAAGGCAAGAAAGTTCAAAATCCTCCTATCCCCAAAGCTCCAAAAGCTAAGACAACTAGAACAACATCGATGAAAAGTCCTGCTAAGCACAAGCCTGCTGCCAAGCCTTCAAAGGCAAAAACTTCCAAGGTATCTTTTTCGACCAAATTTTAGAACTTAGTCTCAACTTGTCGAAACTAAATTTTTATCAAATACAGGTTGGGGACTCGACTCCTACTTCTTCTGTCGAAATTATCGAATCTCCAAACCCATCTTCTGAAAATCTTCTGAAGGTATAATTTCTGTTACTATATATTTTTTATATATATGTTGGTAAATTCTCACCTCGTTTTACCTTTGCAGAAGAAAAAGAAGACTCAATCATCAAGTTCTAGTTTGAAACCTACTACTGAACTTGAAGTAGAAACCACTTCCATCCCCTTCAAGGTAAATGCTAATCGACATAATTTCTTCCTTAAGGATTGAAAATTTGGATTTCATCCAATAATTTGATCTTTCCTCTGTTTCAGGATCCAGAGACTGAACAAACTGCTGAAAGTCCTTCAGGAATCAATGTCAAATTAAGTACTGATGATCAAATTCGACAATCTGCTGAGGTAAAATATTCCAAATTTTTCAACTGAAAAAATCCTTTTGATTTTATTTGCTCTAACATTGCCTTCGTTTTCTACACAATTGATAGATCATGTTATACCCGACAGTCCTGCTAGGCAAGGCAATGAAAATCCTTCTCCAGAGGATCCAATTTCTCCAGCTTCTGTAATGCCTACTATCCCTTTGCCTCTTTCGACAGAAGTCCAAACTACCATGGGTGTCAGCTCCTTCCAAATGAATGAAGATAATCCCGTCGAAATCTTTTCGGAAGAATTCGACATGGATGCTCTCTTGGCTAAAATTGCACCCTCCTATCTACCCCTACCATCTCAAATCAATTCGACTGTCGCGGAACCAAATAATACTGAGGACATGTAAGTAGATTTGGATGAATTGATATCCATGTTGTCGGGCAGTCATAGAAGTTCTCCAAGGTCAGCTCGCTCCTTTACATAGCCTGGACAAGATTCTAGTGATTCTTATGTCACTGGACTTTTGGCTGAGTTGAAGAATGCATTTACTTACTCTTTTGAGCAATTAAGTTCTGACCAACCACTTCAGGATAGAATGCTGGCCATTGTAACTGAGTTGGAAACCCTTTCTCAACAACTTCCAATAACCAGTCGAGCTCTTCCTTCGACTGTCAAAGATTTTCTCCAGAACCTGTCCTTGAATTTGCCTACCATTCGTCAAATCATTCCTGCTTATGATAAAAAAATTCAAGAAAAATCCAAGACCCTAAAATAGCTGACCGACGCAAAGAATGAGAAAGCCAAATTAAAAGGCCATCTTGTTAAAGGAAAAAATAAGGAGGCAGAACTAGACAAAGAAATTGAAGACTTGGAGAAAAAACTTGAAGAAGCTCGCCATCGAAAACAAAAGCTCAGTATGGCATTGCAACAGGGGAGTGCTAAGCAACAAAGCATTATCAACCACTCGAAACAATTGGTTGTCGAGACCAAAGTTGTGCTAGCAGACATAAACTCTCTTGAACCAGAATATCAAAAAGCTTATCCCAGCAAACGAGTTTTGAAAGATTCTTGGGAAGTTTTGCAGAGAATTTAGATGTATTGGTTTTTTTTCTTTTAGTGTCGGTTTAATAATCCGACAGGATTTGTATGGCCTTCAAAGTCATATCTAATAAACATTCATTTTGATCAATTTGCAATACGTTTTTTTTTATTACTCCATAATTCCATACACTTAAATGCTCTTAATCTGTTTCTTTTCAATGTATCTCGTAACTGTACATCATAATTAACTTAATTAATTAAAATGCAAGTTACAAAATATTGTGTAACGTCTTTATCTGCAAACTCCCCTATAAATAGTGTTCTTCAGAGACACCAAGATTCAGAGAGTGCAATATGACCCTTTCCTTCTCATTTCCAGCGAATTTCACTATGTCTTCAGACAATTTCCTCTTCTCTCAATAGGAAAAATGGAAGAAGGACTCTGTATTAATGGTGACACATATCTTGAGCTTTAGTAAGAATCGTAATCTTCCTGATGAGCTTCAGTAATCATCGTAACAACCTGGTGTTTCTAAAACACGGTTGTTATGATATGGATGACTCATCAGGGAGTAGACGGCCAATCATCATCTTGTCCAGGACAAGTTAAAGGTCATCTACTTCTTCTTCTTCCTCAGCTCCTACGAGCTTATACGACACATGCTTCAGCTGGGGAGAAGCTTCTGATTTATTTAGAATAGGTCTATTTTTCTCTGTAATATTCTGACAACTTTAACAAGTTGTAATGTAACTTGTAATTGTCGAATATATTAATGAAATTTTATTTTAATCATTATCAATTTTTACTTCACACATTGTCGGCTTATATGACTTTAAATATTTTCCATTGATAGACTTAACTCTCAAACCTGAATTAACTTCGACAAGTGCATAAGCATTCCCATAAAATACTTGAGTAATTTTAAATGGCCCTTCCTATTTTGGAGACCATTTTTCATATTCTCGACAACTCTTATCCATGGGCAAGATTACTTTCCAAATCAAGTCATCAATCTTAAAAGATTTGTACTTAACTCGACTGTCATTAAATTTAGCAATTCTTTCTTTTTGTCGAATCAAGTTTTCCAAAGCAATTAATCTCTCATCACTTAATTCATTTAATTCATCAAACATCAAGTTCCAGTAATGTTCAACCGGTAACTCATCTTGTTTTTGAATACGAACTGATTGAAGATTAATCTCGACTGGCAACACTGCATCATGACCATAAACTAATTTATATGGCGAAGTGTCTGTCGATTCTCTTAGTGAATTTCTGTAAGCCCACAGAATTTGATTAAGGGTATTATGTCAATTTCTAGGTTGTCGACTAATATGCTTTTTTAACAAACTTATGATTATTTTATTCATGACCTCTACTTGGCCATTTGCCTGAGCATAATATAGAGTCGACGTGAGCATTTTAATTTTCCTTGAACTGACATATTCGATAACTTTCTTTCTAATGAACATTGTCCCTTGGTCGGTTGTCAGAGTTTGTGGTATTCTAAACCGACAAACTATATTATCTTCGATAAAGTCAATCACATCTTGTTGGGTTACTTCCTTTAAGGCCACAGCCTCAACTCATTTTGTAAAGTAATCGACTCCTACTAAAATATATTTATGTTCCTTTGATGATGCAGGATGAATTTGACCAATTAAATCCAAAGCCTATCCCCTGAATAGCTAAGGTTTAACAATAGAATGTAATTCACTAGCAGGAATATTTTGTATATGGCCATGTCTTTGACACTCTTCACAAGACTTAACAAACATTATACAATCCCTTACCAGTGTAGGCTAATAATATCTTTGACGTCGAAGGACCTATTTCATCTTATCACCTGCCTGATGAACTCATCCCACCGGGCGTGCCAATTTGTTTATGGGTGAATTTGGTTAGGAAAAATTCCAACAAACAAATATATTTTATCAGTCGAATGTGGGTTCAGAGTTATGTGGTAATCTCGTTTGGAAAAACTTTTGAAAACATACTTAAAGTAAATAGCAAAAAACTTGTAAAACTGATTGCAAGGAAGTAAAAGAAACTGATAAATAACTTGAAAAAGATTAAAATGTAGAAAATATAAAGGGCAAGAATTTAAAGTGCATAAATTTAATGTGCAAGAAAGTAAAGTGCAAGAAATGTAAAGTGCTGAAGATTAAAAGTGCAGAAAGTGTAAAGAAATTTAAAGAACAAGACTTAAAATAAAGGAATTTAATAGAACATTGCATTAAAGTAAATGACTTGAAATGAAAATGGAAGGCATACTTGGAGTCAAATCATTAATGCAAGCTCGAGTGAGATATTAGGATTGTATATCCAGTAACTAACCATTTGTATATCGTGAATACTAGTATTTATAGGTAATTTATGAAAAATAACTGACTCCTAAAAACTGGCCACGTACATGGCAGTTATGCCACGTTTTCCACTAACATCTTACTTAACTTTCAACACTAACCAACTCCTAACCATTTAATATTTGTGTCGACCACCACTTAAATCTAATCTGTCAATTTCAGAGTTGGTAACTTTTTTTTTTTGACAAAACCAATTCCTGACCATTTAAGAATTGACCACCACTTGGATCATCATCTGGCTGTCGATTTCAAGACTGGTATCCCCAACCTTTAATATGTCGATTCACCACTTGGAAAATTTCTTCAATGTCATCATCGAGCTATCAAGAATCTCTTTGTTGAATATCCCAATGTTATAATCCAGCTGGTGAAACCCTTATTCGTCGAATGTCTCAATGGTATTATCTGACCATCAAAATTATCTTCGTCGAATTAGAACTTGTGATTTTACTCCCAACAATTGGATTGTAAATTTATATTTATATGTTTTTGCATATTACTATTGAGATTTTTATCTCTCTTTTTTTGTGGTATAATGTTTCAGAGAATGCTTATCGTAAAAGTTTTTGTTGACTTTCTAGTTGAGCAAGTCTATATGCCAAACTTAGGGGATTTTGTTTTCTGTATGACCTTAGGCAATCTTTTCCCGATCATACTACTCTTCGATAAGTAGTTAGAAAAAGAAAATATTTTGTAAATATGTAAAAATGTGAACAGTTATAGTAGCACCTTGAAGACTTTGGTAAAACCTAGTTTTGTAAAAATTGTGCCTAACTTAAAGAGTGTTATGTTTGTGTAAACCTAACTTTTGAAGGGATATAATCCCTTATGTAAAATATCTTATGAACTAATGAAAAATGTAGTAGTTTATTATATAAAGTTTTATTCTAATTTGAGATTTTAAATAAATAAATTAAAATTAGAGTAGGACGTTACAAAGAGCGGAAATGGGACATAGCTTGTATTTATAATAATGTCAACCCTAGTTAACTCTTTGATCACGGGTCACTAAGGAACTGACCTACACTAATAGCCGCCTAACACAACAGCTCAATAAGGCATAACAGGCCTAAATAAATAGATGACCCTTGGCTTTCTTTCTCTTATATGGATCGAACATTAACCCGTTTTAAAACCCAAAACATCAATTAGTGGTGACATATATTATAAAATATTCTAACATTCTCTCATTTGGCCAACACTAATTGAAGGATAACATTTTGAAAAAACATTTTGTTTTAAAAACGACTCTCGAGTTAACAACTAATTTTCACAACGTACACAACCACGATTTCAAAAACAACGACCCATAGGATAACACCTTCAAATTGACCAAGCTCATACCACTAACAATATCGAATCATGGCGGCGATTACACCTTTCATTGATGTAAGATCTTCCATGGTCACAAGCATTACTAATAGCATAGGTCAAGTCCTGTGATCCAATAGTATAGCATGAAAATAGCATCAAACCTGTGATCCAATAGTGTTATTTTCAATATTGGTCCTCTAATGATTTCTCTTCAACACCTTCACTCTCTACTATGCTTGAGAAATCATTGTCATACTCATTATGAGTAAGAAAATTGATATGTTCCAGCAAACATGAATAACCGACATACTTAACAGAGTATGTACAAATCTGATAAAGTACATAGTATAAAATATCAATCATATGTGCATATGTTACATAATAATAATAATAATAATAATAATAATAATAATAATAATTATTATTATTATTATTATTATTATTATTATTATCATCATCATCATAATCAATCATCATCATAATCATAATAATAAGTATCATAATGATAATAATAATCATCATAATAATAATAATAAATGAAAACTCTAAAAAACCTCCTTGTACTATACGTCATTTGCACTTTGGTCATGTTACTTTAAAAATGTACAAAAAGGACATGTTACTTTGCGTTTTATGTAAAGAAGTCCAAAATGGTAACAGACGTTACATTTTGGATGGAAACATGCACGTGCGTTGCACGTGCGCGAATAAATTTCTGAAGGTCAAACACGGTCTTCTTCAACCTCTGGACTGTGGGAAAATATGAACCTTAGCAGTAGCAGAGCTGCTCCTTCCGTTGCAACTTGTAAGCTCTGCTTCCCCATACACCAAATCCCTCTGCAAACAAGTTTTGTTTCTTCACCCATCATACACCAACCCCTCTAGACGCACATCCTTTACCCACCATCACTCTCTCGTCTCTCTCTCGTCTATTCTATCTCACCCATATCCTAAGCACCAAAAAATCTCTACCAAACCCAAATCCACACTGCAAACACCCACCTACCCCATCTCATATGCCCATTTCTCCATTGTACTGCTCGCAGATGTTGCAGGGTGGCTTGCGGGTGGTGCGCGATGGTGATTTGTGCGAGCTAGGTGAATCTGGGTTTTTGGGGGTTCTATTCTGGATCTGGGTTTCTGAGATTTGTGCACGAATATTGAAATCTCAAGCCCTAAATCCTGAGGAAATTGAAACCCCCAATTTTCACCCTCCAATTTTGTAAGTTTTCCCATGGTCCAAAGGTTGAAGAAGACCGCGTTTGGCCTTCAGAAATTCGTTCGCGCACGTGTAACACATGTGCACATTTCCATCCAAAATGTAACGTCTGTTATCATTTTGGACTTCTTTGCACAAAATGCAAAGTAACAGGTCTTTTTTGCACATTTTTAAAGTAACAGGACTAAAGTGCATATGACGTATAGTACAAGGGGTTTTTTTAAGAGTTTTCCCTAATAATAATAGTCATAGTCATAATAAAAATCATAATCATAATAAAATCACCAAGTATACCAAACAGGGCAAGCAAATGCACAATATAAAATAACCGACATGCAAATATATCATAATATTTGGCATGCCCCAAAACAAAGGTCTCATAAGAGACAAACAAATGCAGTAAATAAATGTAAAATGCTCACACTAACCAAACACATCAAAAAGAGTTCAACAGTCCTATATTTTTAATGTGTCCTTTGAAAATTATAAGTCTTAGTCCCTTGGTTAATGGATCTGCTAGCATAGACTCTGTGTTTATGTATTCAACAACTATGTCACCTTTCTTCACAAAGTCTCTAATTATTAAGTACTTCAACTCCAAAAGCTTACATCCAGTAAAAAGCTTACATCCAGTAAAAATTTTACTTTTCCTTTTGAAATATAGAACTGCACTATTATCACATTAAACCTTTAGTGGTTTGAAGATAAAAAAATATAACCTGAAGACCTGGGATTAAATTCTTAAGCCTATCATATGAGAAGCAGCACCAAAACAGATATCGAACTCAGCCTGCATAGTTTAAGAAGCTGTCAAGGTCTGCTTGACACTCTTTTAGGATATGACACCACTAGCTAGCATAAAGATGTAACCAGAAGTGGATTTCATGTCATCGAGGTTCCCTCCAAAAAATGAAATCTATATATCTAACCATTTCTAAGTTATTTACCCTCTTGTATACAAGCATGTAGGCTTTTGATTTTTGTAAATATATCTTTACTTACTTGGCAACAACCCAATGATCATGTCTATATTAGAGACATATCTCCTACGAACACTAGTAGGAAAAGCCAAGTCAGGTCTAATACAAATTTGAATATTTATCAAACTCCCTACAACACTCGCATACGGCATTTTCTTCATTGATTCATTTTCAATTTCACTTTGTGGACACTAACTCTTACTAAACTTGTCACCTTTAGTAACAAGAAGACCTATAGGCTTAATATCCTTTATATCCTTCTGTAATAAACTTAACAAATTGCGAGTCTCATCCTTATTAATTTCAATACCTAAGACAAACAATGTCTTTCTAAGACAATGAAAATATTATCAATGTAAAAAAAGTAAACAAAACAAAGGACTTTCTCCCACTGACCTTGAGATATATGCAATGATCTACTTTATTCTCCACTAAGCTTAGGTTGCCCACTACTTGATCAAATTCAAATACAACTAGCGAGAAGCTTGTTTAAACCCATAGATAGACTTTTTCAACTTGCATACTAGATGTTATCTCACACTTTCCTCAAAACCCTCAAGTTGTTTCACCATTAAGGAAAGTAATTTTCATATATATTCAATGAAGTACTAGAATCAAGAATGTTACTAGGGTCATAATAATTCTGAACAAATCATTGGAGAAAACTAGAGAGAAAACCTAAATGTAGTTAACCCTTTCTTTTTGAGTGAACTCACCTTAGCCATCCATCTAACCTTGAAACAATCTTGCCTTTGGAATCTTTCTTGGTCTTGTATATCCATTTGCTGTCAATAGGTTTACACCAATTAAGAAGTTCAGCAAGCTCTCACACTACATTTTAGCTATAGATTGCATCTCTTCTTCTATTGTATCTATTCACATATCAAATTTGGAATAAGTTACAACTTCAACACATGTCACATGATCAATAACATGTTTTACGTCTAAAAACATGCTCTCCTAAAAATTATGGCTCATAACAAACAAGAATAACGAACTTTCTTTCACATTTACCTTATCAAAGGCTCTTGTGCAATAGACGCAACTGGTTAGGGAACTCCAGCAGAAGTTGCAAGCTTAACATCAAAATGCTCATTAACATAAGACTCAATAACTATTTGATCACCTGGTATGTCACAAGTCTCGAACTCCCAAACGTAGGCAAAGGTATAGGGACAACTTCTATCTGACTATCTTGTAACTTGTCTGACCTCACCATCGGCAATATCAGACTCAAGAAACTTTACAATCATAGACTCCATAATTAGGGATGGAAAAATTACCCGTGCCCGCGACGGGGCGGGGGAGGGATACCTGTTTAATAAATAGGGGCAGGGGCAGGGATTATAATATCCGCCCACGGTACCGCAAACCCGTTAAGTATATATATATTTTATTTAATATATATCATATATTTTTTTTATTTAATATATATCATATATTATGATTCTTTTTCTTTTTAACTTTGAAATGAGATGAAAATATATATATTTTTATTACTTTAAAATAAATTTTTTATTGAATGAGCCTATAATGATAAAACTTGTTAAAAAAATATATACTATTTATATAATAGTTATTTATGTAAATTGATTATTACAAAATATAATTGAATTTAGTTTGTTATTTATAATATTCTTATAATTTTGTAAGAATCTTGGATTGTTGAACAAAATTGTAGTATGTTATGTTAAAGTTTATTTTATTTATGTTTTTTTTTTGTAATTTTGAATATTTTCTTTTAAATTATTAACTATCCGCGATACCATGATATCCGCCTACCCGCGAGGATCATAAATGAGTACCCGTGACTGGGGCGGGGGCAGGGGCGGAGAAAGCACTACCCACCCCGCCCCGCCCCATTGTCATCCCTATCCATAATCTTACTACCTAATAGAACCTATACCCTTTGCGCGGTCTGAATACCCAATGAAGTAACACCGAACGGATCAAGGATCAATCTTCTTCTTATCCTCACGTCAGCTATATAATCCCAAACTCTGAAGTAGTTCAAACTAGGTTTTCTGCTTATCCATAACTCAAAAGGTGCTTACAGAACATATTTACAAGGAACTCTACTTAGAATATACAAGGTTGTTTTAATGGTTTCTCCCCAAAGATAATCCTGAAAGTTAGTCATACTCATCATTCTCCTCAATGTATCTTTAATGGTTTGATTTCGCCTTTCGGTTACATTATCCTATTCAAAACTATTTGGCATAAAGTATTACGAATAATCCACAATCTTGTAGATACTCCACAAACAGCTCTATGTGTTACCCAGACATGTCATGTCTGCCATGATACTCACCACTCCAGTCAGATCTCACATTCTTGATAACCTTTTCCTAATTGCTTTTCAACTACAGCTTAAAACTAAAATTTTAAAAGATTCAAATCTTTCCTTTATTAGTTAAAGGTAGCCATACAAAGAAAAGTCATCAATGAACATGATAAAGAACTTTGTAGGAGCATAAAGGCCACTAATGTCTATGTGCACAATCTCTAGTAAAGGTAGAGCTATGAGTTGAACTTTTCTTCTTAGTCTTGGTCAGTTTTCTCCTTATGCAAAACATAGAAATTCCCATGTCACTAAAATCTAAGGAATGAATAATTTCATTTTTAACCATTTTCCTAGAAATATATCCTAAATATTTAAGCCATAGAATTGAACATTTTTCATTGATTCTAGACCTTTACAATACTTCACATTCAATATTTAAGATCATCCTCGACTCTTAGCTTATATATATCTTTCTTTTACCTGGTACATTGGTCTTTTAACTTTGATAATTTTCTGTTGTATATGTTATGAGGAGCCTAAAACATTGAGGCGATACTCTTTCTTAGGCTTAACTAGAAAACATGCTAAGGATCTCGATACTATCTTAACCAAACTTTTAAGGTATAAGGCCTATGGATATTTTCATTTGTATGATTTCAACTTGTTGCATTTACTATCAATTCTGGACCTTTATACTCACACTTGAAATTCCAAGCATTCTCCTCTCAAGTGTGAGCCCTTACACGTCTATCGCTCCCCCTTAAGCGAAAGTCTTCTAAAAATTTGTCATTATTACATCTAGAGCACATTCTACCAAGAATTTATTAGGACATTGACAAAAAGATTCAAACAACAAATAGGTGCTAAAGACCTTAAACCTATGACAATTCAATTTCTTGTGACCCTTCTGCTTGTAGAAAAGACATTCCACATCTTTCATATACGACATTTTAGCCTGTCTTACATTTTGAGTTTGACCAGCTAACTTGTTACCACTATACTTCTTGATGTTCTAAGTCTTCTTAGGAGCATAAAAACTAGCCTTATCAGGCATAGTAATGAATGCAAAACATTTTAACAATTAAGTCTTGATCTTGCTGACAATATCGTACTTTATGCTTGTGAGTTCACTCATCAGGTATCCAGCCACAACATTGTCAAACATTTGGTACCTATCCCAAATAAGTTTGATTTTCTACTTTAGGGCTTTTTGTCCATGGCGAACCACTCAACATAAGTTCAAGAAACTGTTTTGTCAACAACTAAAATTCCAAGCTTGTTAGACCTTTCCTATTTAACATAAAGATCCTACCACTCTGGACTACTTTAAGCAGTTGTCTTATCTGCCTCATTCTTTTACAATGCCATGTTAAGATCAGTTATTCCGAAGCAAAATTCAACATCTTACTTCCATCTCTTATGGTTTAAATTAGTTAACTCCTTAACAATGGCAGTGTTGTTGTTCAAACTAAAACCAATTGATACCAAAGAATAGAATGCAATATGTAAAAAAAGGAAAAACAAGACAATTACAAATAGCTCTTGACATCATTCACTATTATCCAAAATTCCAAAACATATCACCACACCTTCCCTTTAGGCAGAGTATGTAGAACATGCAAGGTATCCGTAGTGTGTAATATCCTCCATAACCTAATAATTTTAATCAGAATTATAGAAGCTTAGTAATACTGGTAAGAATTATCTATTAATTCAGATAAATTTCTGAACTAGTTTGAACATAATTTTATAACACTAAATTAAGAGAATAATTAAGGTATCTGCTGAATCAGTTGATACGATAAAAATAAATATGAAAAATTTATTTCCTAACTATAAATAATTGATAAGAATTGTAGAAAATTTTGGAGAATCAACTGAGTTAATCTGGTATTTTTAAGGATACTACTAAAAAATAGCTAGAACAGTTAAGCGGCTTAAAAAATTATGAAATTTCATGGAGATGATAAGTAAAATATGGAGAATATTTACTTATCATATTTTATCATCTGAATATTTTATCACAGAACAGTTAATCTGGTATTCTCCATATTTTACTTATCATCTCCATGAAATTTCATAATTTTCTGAGTTACTTAACTGTTTCAGCTATTTTTCAGTAATATCCTTAAAAGTATCAGATTAACTCAGTTGACTCTCCAAAATTTTCTACAACTCTTATCAATTATTTATAGTTAGGAAATAAATTTTCTATATTTATTTTCATTATATCCACTAATTCAGCAGATACCTTAATTATTATCTTGTATTCAGTGTTATAAAATTATGCTCAAACTAGTTCAGAAAATTATTTGAATTAACATATAATTCTTACCAGTATTATTGAGTTTCTATAATTTTGATTAAAGCTATTAGGTTAGGGAGGATGTTACATAGTGCATGAAGCCTTTCAGAAATGTCTTAACCTCAAAAGTCATCCCCTTTGGGCAGATTGACTCCCTCGATTAAAACATTCCTTAATCGGCAAATGCATTCATGCCATTCCAAATTAATGCACACAATAACCCTCTTTGGGCAAGCAATTGCATATAATAATTTGAAACTATTCTGAAAACAAATCCTATAGACTAGTATAAATAAAATCACTTTGATGAATATTTAATCATATATCAATCCATAAAACTCATAAGCAGAATATTTAAATATCTCAATCACCACAATATACATTTAGCATATATGAAATCAACATTAAACTGGGAGATCCATATGCATGGATCTTAGCTGATTTAAATCATCACATAATGCATTCCATTCAAGTTTGAACGTACAACCAAAGGCAAGAGTATAAAATTAATTATTCTAACTAGGGAGAGTGAATACTATCACTAACTCTAGAACATCCCAAAATATTTTTCTAATAATAACAATGTTAATATCCACAAGAAAAAATAATAGGATGATATAAATAATAAATTATTCTCCGATTAAATAAGATAATGAACCTATACATGCTCTCAAGCACCAATTTAGCCACATTATCATGAATATTTAACAAACATATAAGATATGTAAATAACGTTAGGACAAAATAATTAAGCACTTGCAATCAATTATGCAAATTTTAAAAGTGTATAAATATTAGAAAGTATTATAAAGCTATATTTGGATAGTGGCTCCATGATTCTCTAGCACATCCACTATGGGTATGGGGTTCGATATCCACTGGCTTCAAAACTTCATTTTATTCTACTGTTTATTTATTTATTTATTTTTATTTCAGACCTAAATCAGGTCTTCTCCACCAAGATGGGTGAATCTGTTTTTTCACAAGTTTTCGCCATTAGAGCTTAAAACGAGCTCCGTTTTGCAGTGTTTCCTCACTCTACCTTCAACCAGATACCATGCCCATAAAAATTCGAATCAAACCCATGATTGCAACGCAAGATCCGTGGTGTTCTTGGACGAGGAAGAACGTTGTTCGCGTTTGCCATGGTGCATCTATTTACAACACGAAAAATGGATTTTTGATTCGTTTTCACTGTCTAAAATAACTCATACATGTTGAGACAACATTATATTATTCAATCAAGAATCAAATCAAGCCAAGAAACTTATTTGAAAATTGGGGATTTTGCAAGCCTAAGTTTAAAATAGAAATTTTGAACATGAAATTCTCTCTCCATAGGGCACTGTTTAAAACAATTCTTGTGTCAGTAAACTCATAAAATTGAAATCTACAAAAACCCTAACATAATTTGTCCCAATTTCAAAGAAATCATGCAATTCAAAAAATACCCAAATTTGAAGTGAAATAGAATTTCAAAAATTTAAATCATAACATGTAATTTGAAAACACAACATGCAATTGGGTCCTTAAATCATATATAGATGCTCTAATACCACATGTAAGAAATAATGGATGTCATATATGATTATAGAACACTGAATATGATATAAATTATGTAAATTGTGTACCTTGTTTGGTCATGATTAGGTTGGATGATCACCTTTAATGCTAGGTTTTTCCCTCTAGTCTCTAAGTCGAGACGCTACTCTCAATGGGTAAAACACTTGCGATTAGGAGCGGAGAGGGAACCTAACCTGTATTTATAATGATGCCAACCCTAGTTAACCCTGTCATCACAGGCCACTAAAGAACTAACCTACACTAACAGCCGCTTAACACATCAGTCCAATAAGGTGTAATAGGCCTAAATAAATAGATCACACTTGGTCTATTCCTTCTCTCATATGGATTGACTATTAACTCATTTTAATAAAATCCAAAACATTAATTAATGGTAGCCTATATTATAAAATATTATAATAAGGAAGTCCACTGTACCAACTAAGGATTTTTGTTAAGGTTCCCTAGCAACAAAAGCATGAGTACATAGCTCCAACATGCTTTATTATATTCCACAAGGGCAGATTTTATGATGAACCATGTTAGCAAGCGGTCCATTGGTGGTTCGTTAACCTAATTGGCTATTATAAGTTATTTGTTAGTCTTTAGTTAGTTTGCAAGTTAGTCCCTTATGTTTTTACATTTTCTTTTTGCTCTGTAGTTATTAAAAAAAGAATAACTATATCTATGTGATAAAGACTAAATCTACTTTATTGTAGTTCTTCCATGGGGGCTAAGCTTCTGTGTCTATGAGAAGTGATTTTGTGTGGAACGCCCCTATGGATAAAAGACTAGATCTCCTCCTTCATTGGTTATGACTTGAGTTTGGGGTTGTTCTCTGGTTTTTCTAGGTTTTGTTTCTTTGCAAGTGAGATTTGGGTGTTGATTGGGTGATGATGGTGAACTTTATATGGGTGAAGCACTTGAACATTTGGTAGTTTTAGGTGCCAATTATTGAAGTTGAAGAGTTGAAGGTGCTGTCATTGCACAAATTACCTTGCAATGAATGGATTTCACTAAAAAAAAAGAAGAAGAAGAGAGAGAAAAAGATAGCAACAAAATGAATGTTCAAGTAACCTTGCCACCGAACATCAAGGATGCTTTCTAAAAGATCGCCGCCAATGCCCCTTCTATCTTCGCTGATCAACTCCAATGATTCCTGGTTTGGCAACAAAACATGGTGGCTACCGGAGAAGAAACCAAATTTTGAATTCGCATTTTTTTTTAATATTAGAATTATATATTATTAATTTTTAAAGCAATTTTTTTTACAAAATTCTAACTAGCATGAATTGCAATTCCAGACCCTTTGGACAGAGCCATTATCATAAGGGCCAATAAGAATGGGCCTTTTTTTTTTCAATTGGTGGTTGTTTAGCCTTTTTTTGGCCATTTTAACAATTGGCCTGAAACACAATTCTAGATCCTTTAGAATGAACCATAATCATAAGGGCCCATAAGGCCTGCACCATATGCTATTAAATTTCATTTTAAATTTAACATTTAGTCATCTCTTTAAGAAGTTTATAATAATTTATTATAGATTAAATTAATTTATAAGTCCTTTTAGTTTCTCCATGTTTTTAATTAGGTTTGTATAATTTAAAAGTTTTTAAACAAGTCCTTAATGTTCTAAAATTTTGTAATTAGGTCCCTACAAGCTAACATTGTTATTGTCTTGTTAAGTGTTGCTGATGTGGCGTCCGACACTTGGCAAGGATGTCCAGTGTTGCAATTATTATGTGTCTAAATCATCACCCATCTCACGGCATGCAAATGGTTTTCTTTTTTAATTTTACCCTTCCCCTACATTGACCCAGTTTTCACCGTGTAACATTTTGCTTCTTTCTTTCCTCCTTCCTCATCTTCCTTTCCCCTCCTTTGTTCTATGTTTCTCTTAATGATGCAAATCTTGTCATTCTTATGATGGAAGTTCCAATGAAGTCCTTTACTTCAAAGGTTGTCGTATTCTTCTTATGGTTCTATGATCTCGCACCTTACTTGGCAGCACGATTCCGGCAGAACAAGAAGTTGTTGCGCTTTTTTTTCTTTTTCTGCTTCTAGTTTTCTCTTCAATTTGAAGACATTTTTTTTAAAAAGAAAAATTTTCAATCGATGATCACTGCTTAGTATAATATGATCATTGTTTAGTATAAAAAAAAGGACTTTTTTTTTCAATTGATGATAAGCTCAAAAAATTAAAAGGACTTTTTTTTTTATGTGTGATATACTTAGTGGCTAATGTTCTATGCTTTATTATATTCATTTGGTCAAATGAATTGTACCTTGGTTTGTGCTTGATAAGTACAAAATTGCGGGTTCAACCATTAAGGTTTACACAATATTAAAAAAGTACACTATGCAAGTTGCTACCACTTTAAACATGTAGTCTAGAAACATACAACATGTGTTACAATATAGATGCTGCTATTTGAAGTATGGTTGGACAATGTTGCATAAGACATCTAACCAGAAAATATTATTTTCTAGGATTGCCAAGGAAGAAATGCAACAGTAGTAGAATATGATAACAAAAGAAATCACTTGAGTAGAATATGACAGCAATTGATAGCAAAGTAATGGAACAAAATAACAATTGATACCAAAATAGAAAATTAACACAAATTCGATAAAACATGACAGCCAATTGACACAAGCCCAATAAAATACCAAAATAGGAAAACCTACACATATCCTATTACGAAAAAGTAACCATCCCAATTACAAAAGTAACCATCCCATTACAAAAAATTATGGTCCTAAATATGGTCTAAAATTGTAGTAGAAATCCCCATTCCTTTTCCTCTCCCTCTCCCTCTTACTTTTCCTTTTCCTCTTCTTATCCCTTCTGTTGTAGATGGTGCTACAAGTTCTGATGCAGGTGCTACAGTGTTTGTTTGAGTGGTGCTTGTTGGTTGATTCTTGTAGGTTACTTTGTTATGGCAATACGAGTTGCAATTTGGATATCTCAAAGATGTATAGCTTCTTCTAAATTTATGTTAGGGATAGTGGCTCATAAGCTTCCCTCCTCCTTAATTTCTTTGGTCTCCTGGGCTTGGCTTTATAAGTAGGAGGTAAAATTTCCATATTCAAATTTGACCACATGTTCTCTCCATTTATTGGGTTAACTATAGGTGCATAAAAAGCTTTGTAAGCTTATGGAGTGTGGTAGTTGTTGATGTAGTCTTTTGGATCATCTCCTTTGAAGAAGATAGCACTGCAAGCATGCTTACATGGCAACCTAATCAACCCCCAAAACCTATAGCTACATGATCCAACTTCCAAGTCAACTACAAACTTCTTATTAATATATCTATTGTTATAAGACACCTTAAACTTCATTCCACAAACCCACTTTTTGTCCATTCCCTTGAATGAACCACCTCTTTTCAGTAAATCTAGATGTGAGGTAGCATCTAATCCACTCAAGCATCGTCAGTATGGGCTTGTCTTTAGCTTCTAAAATTCTTCCATTGAAGACCTCTGATATGTTATACATTAGTATATCACTTTCTTAGTGAAATGTGAAGTGAGGCCTTGTCCATACTGTTGGATCTAGGACATTCAGCTTGTCATGGCACTCATTCTTCACCTTTTATAATTCTTTCATCTTCCTCTCCCATTCTTACACATACGGTGCCTTTGCAGTAACAAGTATTAAATCTCTTAACACCAAGCCACCTTCATATGTCTTCTTGCAATTAACATATAAATGCCTAAGGTAGAATTTATGCTCCACACCTGGCATCATCTCCACAATACTAATGTGTTGCAAAAATTGTCTCATCATTTCAGTTGCAAATTAGTCGTTGTTATAATTAGGAGTTAATAGATGGTTAATACTTCATTTAAACATATATTTGTGAATTCAACTAGATATATCTTAAAAGTAATTAAACATAAGTCAGTAAGCCAAACCACAACATTAATAGTTCCCCACTAGTAAATATGATGATATTAATTGTAAAAAAAATATATGATGATATTAACATTATAGTAAAGAGAGCAATTTTGCCATACAAAGTAAACTAAAATGGCCCTACAATTTGTACCCAAAAAAAATTGCCCTTCAATAAAAAAAAATCTCACAATAGAGCATAAAGAGGGCATTTTTACCCTATAAAGCAAACCAAAATTATCCTACAATCAAATTACCCAAAAAAAGGTCTCACAAGTCACAATAGACTAGAAAGAGGGCATGTTTACATGGTCCAAGGATCTATTTACATGCTTCTCACTTTGCATTGTACTTTGCACTATCATTAAGCCAACAAATCTTTAATGGAGACACTCCTCCAACTTGACAAAATGGAACATTAACATAGGTTAAAGGCAAATAGAATCATATTGTAATTGATGTTAAAGGAATTGAACAAATATGAAAGACCGAAAGAAGTAAAATAATAGGGCAAAAGAAAAGCATGTGCAAGTCACATGCACTTTTATGTGTGAGATAGATGATGATTTGGACATGTAATCGTTGCCACGTCAGACATCCTTTCCATGTGTTAAATGCCACGTCAACAACACTTAACAAAGCTCTAACAATGTTAGCTTATAAGGACCTAGTTACAAAATTTTAAAGCTACATGTGAGTTAGGGCTTGCTTGGCAGATCTACGAGCAAAGGCGAAGGGAGGTAATTTTCTATAATGGTGGTGATTCGATGACAAAGGATTTTGGTTCGAGTTACAGTGGCAACTAGTGGTGGTTAAGACAGTGTTAACGGCGACAAACCGGTGATGGAAGAAGGTGAATGGAACTTTGGTTGATAGTGCCAAGACACAAGGTGTTGAAGGTCGCTAGGTCTGTGGTGATTCACAGTGGATCTATATGGATGTTCTGGGTTTTTTTTATTTAGGGGATAAAGGGTGATAAAGTTGTGTTGTTGAATTGTTATTGTGCTCTATTTTTGTTGAATTGATTCTGTGTTTGGCAAGCTCAAGTTTACAGTGGATTGGGGTTTGATGCTCTGTTTTTGGGTGATTGGGTTGTGGTGACCATGGGGCTTGGCTAATGGTCATGGAAGTATGGGTGTTGAGAAAATATGTTAATAATTAATGGAGGAACTGTGGTTTTGATGGTTTATGAATGTTCATGGTATTTCTCATGGTTGGAAAGTGATTGTGAAATAATGGGTAAGTGGGTCAATCTGAGTTTCTCTTTACCTTCATAAGTTCCTTTTTTTAAGAGGTAAAGGTGTGTAAGAAAAAAATTGAGAAAATCTTTATGAGTATCTCCATTATGAAAATCAGAAGAGGGTGAGAATGATGATGAGGTCAAAATGAAGATAAGAGGATCAAAGAATTTTGCCTCTGCACAGAATAGGGGAGAAAATGGATGAGGGAGAGGGAGGAGAAAAGGGGTTTGGTTGATGCATGTGACAACGCTGAGGTGAAGTGTTGTTTGCCACATCAGCACTTAACAAAGTTAAGATAACGGTATGGACTAACTTCACTTATCCCAAAATTTAGAGGGACCAAAACATTAACAAAAATTTTAGAGAGACTAAAACCAAAATTCGCTATACTTAGAGGGACTAAAAACATATTCAAACATTTTAATATTTTATTTTTTTAAATAATTTCATGCATCATAATGTATCTTTTGAACTTTTTAGCAAAATAATGCATTTTTTAAAATTACTTTACACATCAAGTTTTCTTTTTTCTTAAGAAAATTATATTCAATCTAAAGTATGGTCAAATAATAAGAATCTCTCTCTTAAACCCTCTTTCCATGAATACGACTTCAAGCAAAAAAAAAACCATACTTTTCAAACTAATATGTATAAATTTACCCTTCTACTTTTTAAAAAAATTTTTTTAAAAAAACACAAAACAAATATAGTTAGAGAAGCATACACTACTATTATATATTTATTTTATATTTTCTGTTTATTAATTAATATTTATGAAACTCAAAATGTAAGTACACTAAATATGGCTTTTATTTATTCATATTAACAAAACATAAATAAATGTATGTGGATCACAACTTTCTTACCGTCATTGATTTAACTTCTTTTATTTTTTTTAAAAATAGCTTTGATTTTAAAAACATAAGGGTGAGTTTCTAGAGCTGAACTCTTAAACAGCTCCAGCTATTGTCCGTCAAATCTTATGAAAAATTGATTTGGCGTGTTTGCGTGTCGGATATATTCATCCTATACATGAAGATACTCATATATAGTGAATCCATATGTCCGATTAAAAAATTATTTTTTCGGTTTAGATGTTTCACATGCTCTTTGACTTCTGACACACATAGATACGAGTAGAACACAACTTGGACACGACTCATTAATATTTTTTTAAAAAAAATTAGTTTCCATGACTAACGTTCAATTAGTAAGCTCGTAACTCACTCAAGTCCAATCACATGATTGACATCTCAAGTCACTCTTTTCACATACTAGTATTTTAAGTTTTAATTCACACGTATTAGACTTTTAAGTTTTATCTTTTCACACACCACTATTTTCTCTACTCCTTTTAGTCTCTACTCATATCAAGTTTTATTTACCACACACCAATATTCTCTTAGTTAATTTTTTTTACTTCTTCTTCATGATTTATCTATTAAGAGAAATTGATTTAGGATATTTTTTAATATTCTATATAAATTACGCTTATTTTTTTAAGAATGACTTTAAAACAAATATTTACATAACATATATATTAAAATATTATAAATCTCTAAATTTATAGAAATGATATTAATAAATGGTGAATCTTTTTCTTAAATTTTGTAATTATATATATATATATATATATATATATATATATATATATATATATATATATATATATATATATATATATATATATATATATATATATATATATGTATACCATATGTATCCTATAATTTTTGAATTTGGTGTGTTCCTCAGATCCCAGTATTGTCCGTCATATCCATTATTTTATAAGTCAAATCACTCAAAATATTTAATAAATTATCCTATAAAATTACATATAGTGAATCCATATATTTTTAAGATAATCTAATAGATAATAATGTATAACTCTTTATAGTTTGAACTCTCCATAAACTCAATTGACTAAATTAATTACCACTTTCCTACTACTTCTTCCATTCTTTTTTATCTTTAATTTTTTTAAAAAAAAATTATTCTATATTAAATGTCATTTTAAAATTCCGGCACAAAATTAATTATTTTATACCAATTTTATCTTTATTTTTTTACTCTATTAATTATTTAACTCTTAAAAAGCTCTCAATATTTACTAATTCAGTTTTTATCTCTCTCTTATCACTTTTATTAGTCAATCACATTCTTTCTTTTTTAAAGGATAATACTATCTTTTACAAAAAAAAATTTAAATCAAGACTATTAAATAATTTTCTTAATACTAGTATCATTTTCTTACACGACAGATAAAAAGAAATGCATGGAGTAAGTTATTGAATATAACAATTTAGGAGGGAGAGATGAAAGTGATGCAGCCATCCATACTCTTGTAGTTTAAATGTTTAAGCAACATTTCTTAATTGCATGAACAATGTAAGGAAATAGCTTCTCTTGGAAGTTCCTCAGAACTTCATGGCACAGAGGCTAAACTTGTATCTCCAGGCTATATGATACTTAAAAGCCAGCTATACAACCATGCATTGTATCATCGACTTGTAATTTTTCCCAAAGATTGTCTCATATCTTCTAATGGTCCTCCTTTGGTTTCAAGCAAGAAGAAATAGTAGTACCACTACCACCAGATTAACATACAGTGATACCAACTGTGGCTAGCAGCATAAATTCACTACAAATTACAATAAGGAAAGAAAATAGTTTGACAAAACGATAAAAGAATCAATTTTAAAAACTCAGTCAGGAAAGATTTAAAATGGTCTCTGCGGGGCTTTCTTCCCAAAGATAGCCTCCCAAACTGAGGGTGAAAATGGTGCTTTCTTGTCCAAAAACTCCCTAACAGCTTTCTCATTAACAGTAAAACCCTTTTCTATTAATGTTCTGATAGCACCCTTAGCTTCAGATACACCTTTTTCCTTGCAGAAACCATCAACTAGGCCTACGAAAATTGTCACATTTGGAGAATGACCTGCTTCTAACATCTCCATACAATATTCAAAAGCATCCTCTAACCTGCTACATTTGAAGAGTCCTTGTATGAGGACCGTGTAACTGAAGGCATTGGGTGAAATGCCATTATTCTGCATTTTCCTGAAAATCCTTTTGGCATCATCAGCCCTATGGGCCTTTGTGTAGCCTTCCACTACAGCTGTGTATACGACAATCTCTGGAATAGTACCCTTCTCCCGCATCAAACCAAAAAGTTTCAAGGCTTCTTGAACAAGACCATCTTTGCACAGACCATCAAGCATAGCCACAGCATTGGGGATAAGACCAGTTTCCTTCATCTTCTTGAAGATCTCATCGGCATCTTGAGGCATAGGCTCTGGAGCTGGTTGATCAGGACTCGACCTTTTTGATTCTTCAGATTGGCTGCTTGCCACAGCCTCTGAGAGGTTCATTGTTTTATTATCAAAGCCAAGCTTGAATTTATCCAGGAAACTGTCTCCTGACTGACTCACATCCCTATTTGTTTCTGCCATATTTCTGCCCTGAAATTCAAGATCAGTTTGGGAAGAACTATTTGTCTTGTCCACATCACCAGGTCTGCAGTGATTGTCATCAAATCTTGGAGGGAAGGAACGGGAACCTCTATTATATTCTCGGAAATGCAGAGGAGTCTGACTAATTGGCTTGTTATCTCTCAAAGGCCTACTTGGAATAGGTTCTGACGAATGCTGGTGAATGTGGTATCCCTCCTGCCTGCTGTTGCCACTATTGTCATCAACACTTGAGTCTGACTGTGGAATAGATGAGTCATCAGATGTTCCCAAGGGTTGTTTAATACAGCCATTGTGGTCATTAATGAAGCTAAAACGGCGTATCGCATTAAGCCATGGTGCAAATGAGGAAGCACCTGAGACAGGCTCTGTAGGTGGTTTGGAATTTGGAAGGGAAACTAGCCTACATGTCCGGGAGGAGGATACAAGCTTATGAACCCACCCTACTGATGTTGGCATGTAGACCTGTTCATTGGTTGCGCCAAGCACATCCGCAAGTCAATAAGAATTAAAAAAATTTAGTAAAACCAGAAGAGATACAGAGACAACCAAATGCTCAATAATAAAGTAACACATCATTTAGATTAAAATGGGAAAACGAATGTAGAGACACTATCATTATAAAGTGGACGGAATTGCAAAAAGTACAACCATAAATTATGTTCTATAAAGCCATATTATGAGCTTTTCCCAAGTACAGAATAAAGGGTGAAAATCACCAACATGAAAATTGAAAATGAACACTTTGCAGTCTACAACAAAAGGTGGGTATAATCACAGCCAAGCCCATATATAGAGGCGAGGCCTAAAATTGAATAAAAGTTACCAAAAAATAAATAAATAAATAAAACCCAAGTGTGAGCCTATTAAGATAATTGGATCAAGACTGATGTTGGCCAAAAACAACTTATGCCAGTTAAATAAATTATTACAAGAAGTGAAATAAGACTAGAATCAACAACTTTGGACTTCCACAAGCTTACTCAAGCTAAAAGGAAAAATAAAAAAAAAAAACCTAAAAGGAGAAGAAAGAAAAAACAGATATCATGACCATTCAGATGCAAGCCAGAATAAACATGAACTTGCAACTAGAAAATGGAAAAAAAGTATTATTGTAGATGAGTTCCAATCACAGGAACACAATAAAAAAATTGAATGAAAAAAGTACAATTTTCTTTGTATTTAGCTATTTGCAACTAGTGCTACCGCTAAATCAAAGCCATTCTCAAAAGCTGTAAGCCACCTAAAACCAACAGGGCAAAAAATTCCTTGAGATGTGAGATGTGAGATGTGAGATGTACCATGCTTCTTCTATAAACATGCGATACAAATTTAATTTTCTTTTGGGAACATTGGCTGGACTGGTGAAAGCATAAGATTGCTTCACGCTCAGCTCATGTAAAATTTTGAGCCAGAAGATGTAAAGAAAAGTAGGGATATGTAAACATGGAAGTTTCATGGTGAGCACTGAATTTCCTACATCTGCCCAGTTTTCAAATATGCCTCTACCCACCCCACACTAGCACTGGCCCTCAGCCAAGGTTAAATTACCTTTCCCTGCCTCTAAAGAGGCAAGGGCGTACCCACCCACATCCATGAGTACCCATCCCAAACATTGTTTTACTGAACTTAGACATCCCACCAGATTACCCCCATTACAATTTACAAAAACTAAACTCAAGGTTTTGAACACTGTTAAATGCAAAGAAACAAAGTTAAGTCAAATATAATAAGTCAATATCAGCCTATTAGTGCTGAGATTGATGAAAAAATCAAAATTCAGATTAAATCAGAGAGATAATAATCAAAGGATGACTATAAAATTATAAACAGATTAAATGCAAATGCTAAAAGTTAAAGAAAAATATACCAAGTAATACTTTGTAAACTGCACACATGTGAATTGCCCTTTTGCTAGCATTTTTTAAGTTAAAAAAAATTTAAAAAAAAAAGAAAACAAAGTATACATTGGCTTAACCATTGATACAAGTACAACCAATATGCAAAAATCATCCACAAAAATGAGACTATAAAAATTAATCGAAACTGACCTGAAATACTGGGCAACAAGTAAATATATGTAATAATTCATATAAATGATCCTCAAGAACAATGATGAGAATCATACTCTGATTATTTGCAAAAGAAATAAGAAATAACTCTCAAAATATATTTCTTGTACCATAATATTTTACTAATAACAAAAGAAAGCAAGAACAAATTTTCAAGAAAAAAGATCATAAAAAGTCCACCAATCAATCTTTCCTATAGATGACGAAATCTGCGAAGTAAGTGCACTATTAGTGCCAGAAGCAGAAGCGAGAGAAGAATCAACGACGTACTGATTAGAATATCGAGGTTTTTCAATTTCGCGAGTTGCCGAAACGAAACTACGGAAGAAGTGTCAAGTTCTGTGACATAGCTGGATACGCTCAAATATCGGTCAAGACCTATGGCTATGCATTTCCACTGGTTAGTGTGAATAATGAAGAATTGAAGGCAAATTGCAACTCTGCAAACCCTATGACGAGGTGGGAACAAAACGAATAGGTGACACTTGAATAAGTTGGAGCTGTGCACTTCTTTTATTGAGCTCTTTCATTTTGTATTTTTTTTTATCTTTTTTCTCTTTCATTCTTAATTTGTTATTTAATTTAAAGCTTTTTGGAACATTGTTATTTGAGTAACATTGAGAAAAACTTCATCCTCCGTATTAGTCTATAAAAAATAATTTTTTTTTGAAAACTCACAATATGATACTTAAGAAAACTAAAAAATCAATTAAATTAATCATTTTTTATCGTCAAAAAGGATCAATTTGACCGATTTGAGTTTTCTTAAGGACCGAGGTTTTCAGAAGTTTCCATTTCTTAGGAATTAATAATATGAGGTGCAAAATTTTTCTCAAAAATGAGATTAGGTGTTTACTTCTTATTTTTTTTAGCAAATGTCAATTTTAGTATTGCCATCAAATTATTATCATGGCTAACTTGATATTTTCGAGAAATGAAAGGCTAATTGACCAGTTTAGTGTAATTTTAAAAATAATTTATCACTTGAGGGTATTTTTGAAATTAATTATTAGTTTGGAGTCTTTTTTGCCATGTTGGCAAGGGATTCCATATTTTATTATTTTTTTTGTCATGTCAAATTGTGTCATATGTCATTAAAAGATAAAAAGCTCAACTACACATTGATTTTTATGAGAAAGTTGTCAACTTAGATATAAATAAATAGAAAAAAATAAAAGTTAAAACAATGTCACATGTCACACTTAAGTGAAAGATGCAATTGCATCTTGCGCTTTTTAAGATAGTTCCTTTTTAAGATGTAATGTCACATGTCATCTCGTGAGAAAAGAACAACTGCATTTTGCTTCTTTTAAGATTTAGTCACATCATCAACTTTTACTGCATCATTAGCTAATTAATTAATTTATGTGTTGCACTAGAATCTAGTGTTTCTAATATTGTCATTAGCTAATTAATTTATTAAATAATATAAATGTAAGTTTTAGGGTAAATCTATTGACACACTCTTTTATTTATACATCATAAAATGAAAGGCCCAACTTCAGCATTAGACTAACCCCAAAAGGGTGCAATTGCAGACTCATTAACATGACAATTTTCATAAACTGTTGATAGTTGAGTATTCTTAAGACACTAATATGCAAGTAAGGATAAACTGCATTTAATGTTGATCTCAACATACAATTTTAATACTGCATAACAGAGTGTTGATCAAAAGTGCTGATCATGCACTCAATATCTTTATCATCAAATATTTCAATACTAGATATTTACTCTCACTATGATATATAAAAAATCTGTATGTCAGATTAGAAATAATTTAATGAGATTGAAATTTTAGTTTGACATAAATCTTTCTTTAACATATCATAATTAATACTGCATTTAATTTGAATTAATCTCATGCTACATTTAAATGTGAGTTCTTATAACTCTTTAAACTTCCTACCATTAAAATCGATGAAAAGAATGAATTGACTCATTTTAAATTAGGGAATAAAAAAAATAGATGTCTATGTGAGAGACAAAATTCAAGATTATATGAGAAATAAAAGTGACCGAATAGAAGGAGTGAAGTGAACTTATCGAGGTAAGAGTTTAAAAAGAGGCGTTAGAGTGCTGGAAGCTTGCCACATGTCAGCTTACCATGCAACAAGCAATTGCACGTGGCTGCTTAAATACGCAACATGTCAATGCACTTTCTGCGAAAATTCAAAATGTGGCAAGCTGTTGTAATTTAACTTTTGAAAAGCTGGTGACGCAACTCTAGCTGAAAAAGAACAACACGCAGTTGTTCTTTCCTCATAAAACGACACAAGGCAAACTCTGAAAAGATGATAATATGACTATATCTTGGAAAAAGAAAAATGCTCTTTTCTCTCAAGATGAAATGTGGCAAGCTTTTGCTTTTTTAAATATAAAAAGTGCTTTTTAAAATATGGATATAATAGGGTATATATAACCCAAAACTCGAACGTCTCTCCTTTTGCGCAGAATGACTCTACAACTGTTGACCGTCAAGGGTGTTCATATTACAATCTACGCCACTGTAATTCAGAAACATAACGCGCTACAACTAACAATCCAGATAATGGGAGTCAGGAACAAAAACAATCCATAAGGATTGCATTCCTTCAACTTGAAGGTGGGGGCATCGGAGGGTTATTGGGAGGAGGTGGTGGCATTGAGGACTGAGGATAAGCCAAAGGCCGTCCACCCTGTTGCTGAGGTGGTGGCGGTGGTGGTCGCCAAACAGGTGGTGGCTGGCTTGCCATTACTGCTGGTGGCGGAAGAGGCCTTGGAGGAGCCGAAACAGCTTGTGGAGGTGGTGGCATCGGCATACCAGAGTGAGGTGGCCTGAACTGCTGGACTTGAGGAGGAGGCATTACAGGTGGCATGACTGTTTGACCTGGTTGCTGTTGATGCCATGGTGGTTGCCCAGCTACTGGCATAGGCTGGAATGCTGCAGCTTGAGGGGGCGGTGGACGAAGGGCAGGAATAGCAGCTGGAGCAACCCCATTAGCGAAGGGGCGAGGAGGCACTGGAGCAGCAATGGTACCATTAGCCTGAGGAACATTGGGTAGGGTTGGAGGCCCACTGGCAAATAAAGTATGAGGCCTGCTCTTCTGTGCACTTGGATTGCTTGCAGCCAAAACTCTTTCTGCATCATAGATTAAATATATGCAGATAGTACTGAAACAATAAGCATGTATTAATTAAAAAAAAAACATAGTTGCAAGAAAAGGGCTCACCTGCTGGAGTACCGTGCCTTTCCCCTTTAGTGTCTTTCTTATAAGCATATGACACTGTAATTTGACGATTGCAAAGATATTGTCCATTCATTGCCTGTGAAACATAGAAAAATTCATTCAGTGATGTGGGAATGCTTACTCCTTGCTACATTCTATAGTCAAGTATGATTTGGATACCCACACAACAACAAAATTGAAACACGTTATATTTTATAAAGGTAATATAAAATTAATAAATGGGAATAAACATAATATATGATTGGAAATTTGCGTATAGAGTTTTTGCAACTGTAACTAGCCACAGCAAAAATCAGCTGAAATGACAAATATAGATTCTATTTATGATCTGCTATTGCTGAATAAGTATAACAAAAGAATGAAAGATTGACCTCACCCTAAATTCCTACAAATGATTCAAACACCAGACTGAAGCATACCTCAATAGCTGAATCAGATGCCTCAAATGAATCATAGCTAATGAAGCCAAAACCACGGGAATTTCCTGTCTCAGGATCTCTCATAATCTGCAACAAAAAGCCTTGAACATCAGATCATGTTCATAATTTTGAGTGAAGTCAATCCCTCTAAGGATGGAGGGTTGAGACCGCCAAAGGAGTATTATAATTTGCTTCACAATATAAGCTGTGCAATATGAGATTGAAACCACAGCCATTTACACATATATATATGCCACACAAATGGGATAGTTGAAGAGTTGATGAAGTAATATGTTAACTCCAGAAAACTAGGACAATAATCAGAATATTAAAATTGCCACTGAATTCAGCCAGTATCAAATATCCAACCATCAAATAAAGTGCTTATCCAAAACTCCATTGTGTGGATCTATCCATGTGTTTAGAGGGGAAAATAATTAAAAAAGCTGTGCCCTCTGAGGTTACATTGGAATTTGGAACAACATCCAATTTATTTGGTCATACCACAAACAATCTAGGCATATAATGTCTACAAATGTGGAACAGTGCACAGAAAATAAGACAAGTAAACAGATGGTTACTGTTAACCCAGCCTTATATGAAGTTGTTGTTGTTGTTGTCATCTCCTTGATACTAGACATTTCTTAAACGAACAAAATAGTATGCCCATATACTGAGAAATAAAGAAAAGGAAGAAGCATGGAAAGTATTAGCAACTGCTACTTGCTGGATACTGTTACTTAAGTGACACAAACATGATGCTATTAGATGTAATGAAAGATATTCGAAGAGCATAACCTTTGGATTAGTTACAATAACTCCAAATGCACTGAATGTATCATACAAGAGCTTCTCATCTACATCCTGCAGCAACATCAGGACTAGTTATCTTAAATCTCAAAGTTCAACACATGAGTTTGTCAAACAATTGCATAATTTGGTGACTTACAGGATCAAGGTTGCCAATGAAAAGGTTTGCCCCCACATCCAAGCTCTTTTTATCTTGGGATGCCTGAAACCAAAAAACAGTAAAATCCATACTCTTTAATCAAGTGGCAGAGACATTGATATGAGATAGAAATACAGCAGGACTTGTAAGTTGTAACAGAGTACAACAAAGTTTGCACAAACACGACATAGATATGAAAGATTAATTACTATGTGGAGAACAAGAGACATTCAATTATAACAATGATATCTTGGAATGGCAAAAAATAAGGGTTGGGAAAATTAAAAGATAAATATTACTTAGTACTTAGTACAGATTTGCTATGCAAGAATAATGATTCCATTCTTGCCTCCCTTCCATGAAATGAGGATTCCTATGTTTGGTACGGGGAAAAAAAACACATGGAAAGATAATTCCAGTCTAAGGTTCAAAGCTTTGAACCCTCAAAGACAAGAATATACATTCCCTCCAAAAGTGGTGATAATGGTGACTCTGGCAACCAGTTAACGTTTGTTTTGTTTCCTTATTTATCTTCATTAATAATTTTGACTCCATGTACCAAACATAAAAATAGAATGGAATAGACTAAAAATATACAATTCAATTCAAAAGGGAACCAAACACAGGAACAGGAGTGGTTTACCATTCCATTCACATTTGCAGTCTAAAAAATGTGATTCCATGTCCCAAATGTGCTCTTAGACACATCCAATAAAAAAGGGGTGACATAGACAGATCCCAATTGTTTGTTGCAATATAACATCTGTACATTTCTATCCAACATATATTTAAGTATTGTATATTCCAATTTTCATTAAAATACATTCTTTTTTTTTTAATAAAACATTAAAATACATTCTTCATTGACTTAAATCAAAATATTGAAGTCCTTTACATTGATATTAATAATCTAAACTCTAAAGGAATTCAGAATGTGCCAAACCTGTACCAAACATGTTCATGACTTCATGTCTAATCTGAAATATGTCCAGTCTTGACTTTTTTCCCCCTATTCTGATACACATCACTAGTTCACTACATGATTGACATATGAAGCAGGTTTGTCATATCAGCCAATGCGTTCAACATGCGACCACCACCGGAGGAGGTGCATCATATTTCTACAGTCCATATCAGACTTTTAGTGTTCGGCTCCACTTAATTCTAAAATTAAATTTTCAAACTTTTATCTTTCAGTCAAGTAAAGAGTATTTCCCCAACTTCTTCCAGGAATCACTGCAATCTACTAAGCACAGAGCCACAGACATTTCTCATGTCTATGTCAAACACATCACAGACCGACACACAGAATGACACCTCAACACCTCTACACAGTCAACAACACCCAAGCTTTATCCTACAAGTTGAGGTTGACTACATGGATTAAATGATGCCAATAGGCTCTATCAAAAACCAAATTCTTAACAAGAGCATTCAGAGCAAGGTCCTTTTAAATGGTTTCTAAAGTTTTCTCCAGCCTTTCTCTACCCATTAATCGTACTATCTTCTATTTGATTCATTTTTCTTACTGGAGCCTCTATTTGTTTTCTCCTCACATAACCAAACCACCTTAAGCGAGCTTTTATCATTTTCTCCTCAATAGGTGCTACTCTAACTTTCTTCCAAAATACATTCAATCCTAATCTTATCTATTCTTTTATCTCCACTCATCAAACACAACATTCTCATCTTCGCTAAACTTGATTTTTGCTCTTGTTGGCACTTTTAATGCTTAACCTTAATACATTACACCTTTTAAGTACTTTTAGCATCACAAACAGATTAAAGAGATTCACCAAAGTGCTGGACATCACCAAGATACACCCCAACATGACAACTTTGTACCAGCCCCTCCAATTAGTCCCTCTAACCACCTTAAAAATGATTTTAAAAAAAAAAAAAACAAATACTGGATTAGATGTACAAAAGCAAGGAAATAGTGGCATGATCTTCCATCAAGTGGGATGAGCACACAGACTTTTTTTCACTTCAATAGATGGCATACATAGAGAAAGACATACCAGATTTATTCCCAAATTCAGAGAGAAGGACAACACAAACTGAAATTGGATCTTCCGAGAATGACACAAAATAACCTTACCTAGAACAAAAATAAGAATGCACATACACATGATGGTATTATTTCTTTTAAAACAAACAGAATCCATGTATCACATTTAATAATTCCATGCTTATCTGCCCATAACCTTTAAAAGCAACCAGCTGAAACAAATCCTCAGCAACCTCAAGTAAAGCAGAACAGAAAATTTCAATCCAAGAAGCTTTCCTGAACCTTACAGGTGATACAATCAGCACATCCTACCATACCCTTTTACTCATTTCATTCATTCATTAGACATTAGAAGAAATTATAACTCATACCTTTCATCGAGCAGGTTGTGTGCAGTCAAAATAAAGATGAAAACATAAAAAATATCACCACCACATACTATATTGTATTATATCTTTTTACTTTGTACATCTTCTTGGCACAAATCAAGAACCACAACAAATGAACTAAAAACCCAGGCAAAACCCAGTTTAAGTAGCACTAAAAATGCACAAAAAAAAAGGAAACTACATCACCACTTACAAATGCACTGAAAATCACAAAAAACAATCACATGATGCCATAGAGAAGATACAAATCAGGCAAGAACCAAATGCAATAGCTGCCATACACAAAACCAAGAAGAAGATTCAAAACGAAAATCAACAAAATCAATAGATTCAAAGGTGATGAAAGTATGATTTGTGTACCTAGTGTTCGCACAAAGCGTGTTTGCACAACACCAAAGTGTACAGATTGTGTTCGCACAACACCAAAGGGCGGCTCTGGTTCTTGGGGACAAATGTGGATGGAGGTGCCGCGGTGGTGGATTGGGTTCGAGATGGACAGTGCAAGGTGGATCTAGGCACAACGGTGGTGGCATGCGGCGCGGATGGAAGCAGTGGTGGTCGCAGTTGGGGCTCGCTGAGAAGAGCAGATCGAGAGTGAACAAAAGTGAGATCGAGCTATGGAGGTTGAGAAAGTGAAATTGAGGTATGGAGGTTGAGAAGAGTAAGCTTCAGCCATGGAAGAATGAGCTTCGAGACTAAGACGAGAGAGAAGAGAGAGAACGCGGCGAAGGGGAGAGTATGCACGCGAACAGGACATAGGTGCAAGGGATTTTAGAAATTCCACCGCTTCATATGGGAATTGAAAATCTTTAATTTTGGTTAACAAAATTCCTAATCAAAATTCTTTAGAATTTGTAAAATCCTTTACTTAACTATCCAAACAAAGTATTTTATAATGAGGGATTTTAAATCCCCTAAAAAAATACATTTCTCTCTTAAAATACATTATCCAAACACAACCTTAGTGTTCGGCTCCACTTAATTCTAAAATTAAATTTTCAAACTTTTATCTTTCAGTCAAGTGAAGAGTATTTCCCCAACTTCTTCCAGGAATCACTGCAATCTACTAAGCACAGAGCCACAGACATTTCTCATGTCTATGTCAAACACATCACAGACTGACACACAGAATGACACCTCAACACCTCTACACAGTCAACAACACCCAAGCTTTATCCTACAAGGTGAGGTTGACTACATGGATTAAATGATGTCAATAGGCTCTATCAAAAACCAAATTCTTAAAAAGAGCATTCAGAGCAAGGTCCTTTTAAATGGTTTCTTCTAAAGTTTTCTCCGGCCTTCCTCTTCCCCTGTTAATCGTACTATCTTCTATTTGATTCATTTTTCTTACTGGAGCCTCCATTGGTTTTCTCCTCACATAACCAAACCACCTTAAGCGAGCTTTTATCATTTTCTCCTCAATAGGTGCTACTCCAACTTTCTTCCAAAATACATTCAATCCTAATCTTATCTATTCTTGTATGTCCCACTCATCAAACACAACATTCTCATCTTCGCTACACTTAATTTTTGCTCTTGTTGGCACTTTTAATGCTTAACCTTAATACATTACACCTTTTAAGTACTTTCAAAACATGCTTAAACATAGTAGAATCTTAAATATATTTTCACACAGTCAATGATTTAATATTTAAATACCACAGAGCGAGGAGAGAAAAGTCATGAAATAAGCTTCATATTGAATACCTTATTTACACGTATTGGTTTTCCATAAAGTTTAATCATATTAAGCACCTTGATGGCCTGCAATGGAAGGGGAAAAAAATAGCAAATAAGCAAACATTAGTGGTGAGCAGCTGATAGCTTTAGATAGAATGTATGTTCAATTTGCAAATAGCATTGCCATACTACTCAAGAATACTTACATAGTCAGCATCTTCTTCACTCCGGAATTCAACAAATCCATAACCTTGATGCTGGTTCGTCACTCTGTCCTTTGGAACATAGACATTAACTGAAACAAATGAAAGGAGAAAATTTTTTATATCTAACCCTGAAAAATCTAAGAAAAAATCACACAGGAAAATTCACATTGATAGCTACATATGATATATAATAAAGGAAAAATGAAACATACCAACTGGACCTGCCTGAACAAATAGCTCCCATAATAACTCCTCAGTTATCTGATAGCAGTAGGAAATTCAGTTAGAGTTGTTAACCCAAAAATTGTAATTAAGAGTGTGTGTGTGTGTGTGTGATTTGGGTCAAGGCTCAAGAATTTGTAGATAGAGAAGGAAGCATAGGATAGATAGAGAAGGTGGAAAATAGGAGGGGATATGAAAGGGAAGGGGAACCTTACTTGGGGGTCGAGATTGCCGACATAAGCAGTAGCATCTTGATTCCTCTCCGCTGAGTGTTGACCCAGCAAGTTCGCTCCTACACCTGGCGCTATACGAGTCGTCATCGAACAACCTTTCACTGAAACACAACCTCCCTCTCTCTCTCTTTTCAGTAACTACACCAGGCACCAGGTCACTGTATCTACACAGTTTATATCAGTGTTACATGGTTCGTTCAACCCTGTTCGTTCCCAAAACGCTCATAGCAACGTTCCAGATTTACATGAAAAGAGCAGAGGAAGAAGACTTACCTGCAGGGCTGTGGCTGCGTGGTGCACAAAACTGAAAAAGCTGCAAGAGGGAAGAGGAACGCGTGACTGTGTGGCAGCGCCAATATGTGCAGATACTGCAGAAAAATGGAGATGTCGTCCGCCGTCGTGTGGCTGTGAGTCTGTGACGCAGCCGCTGTGTGAGTGAACGCGTGGGGAGAAAGAAGATAACTAAAGGCCCTAATTGATGCAAGCAAAACGCATAGCATCACTAACAAGCAATGCGAAAAAAAAAAGGTAACGGGCTGGAGCAAGAAGCACACACTTTGGGACTATTTAATTAGGATAATAATGATTTTACACTTCTTTTAAAAGTGTAAGTATTATATATACTATTTTTAAAAGTGTATGATTAAAAAAAAAAAAAAAAAAATATAAATAATATTAAATAAAATATAAAAATAAATATATATACTATTTATGATAAAAATATCATAATTGATTTAATTATGAGCCTACAAGTGAAAATATAAACATATAATGGGTTGTGGTATGTATAACTTATTACCTAATAGAATTAAAAGTAAGGAGGGTGTTATTGTGCACTCTATCAAATTTAAGTGTATCATATACTTAAATTTTTACTTACATTTTTTTTTTTTTACAAGTTGTCTTTATATATATATATATATATATATATAGGCCACCATTACTGGTCACCTTCCGCCACCGCTCTACAACTTCTCCGACCACCGCTTGCCAACCACCACACGGCCACCCCCCACCACTGCCGTAGGCCACCCCCTGGCCACCGCCGTCAGCCACTGGAATTACAGTTCCTCTTCCTGGAATCATTGTTCACTATTGGCTTGTGTTGTTAATTTTTAAGTTACATAATTATGTAGATACTACCAGTTAAAACTGTATTAGTTTTTATATTTTTTAATAAATAATTGTGCATATTGAAAATTTTACAGTATGTGTAAATATTATCAATTAAAATTTATAAAATTTTCAAGATATACAATTGTTTATTAAAAAATAAAAGATCGATACCGTTTTTACTAGTTATATTTTAATTGATATTATTTATATAGTTGTGAACTTAAAAAAATAAATAAGATAACCTTAAAAAAAAAAGTGGTGGCGATCTAGCTAGTGGTCGGCGAGTGACGGTAGTGGTGGGCGTCGATGATAGGAGGTGGTTGAAAAATCATAAAAAAATAAAACTAAAAAATATAAAATCAAAAAATATATATATAAAATAAAAAAAAATTACTTAACAGATTTTTTATATTTGATCCAAGTCATTGATTATTTTTATAATTAAATCAATGACTTAAATCAATGATATATGGTACACCCTCCTTTAAAGGCAATAAGACCTTACAATTGGTCCATGTTTCACCACTTATTCTTTCTTTTTTCTCTGAGTTTCTTCTTACATTTTCAACATACTGTTTTTTTTTTTATGTCATTCTTTCTTTATTTTATATATACTTTTTGTTATTTTTCCCAGTTATAACAATATATAAAAGATAAATTAATTAATAAAACTTTTTCAGAAATTGATTTATTTGATTTATATAATTATTTATAATTTATGTTATTAGATTTATTAATATATAATTTAATTAATATGGTATCCAATTCGATTAATCAAATTAATCAAACCATAATTGAAAGATTTTGCTTGATCAATCTCTGGTTTAATTTATAAAATATTATTATAAATACTTTTTTGTATGATAGATTTATTAAAAAAATTAATATAAAATTAAAGTTTGTATGAGGCATATTATGTTCATAAAATCTTATATTATAATTTTTAAATTATCAAAATATCTTAAAATTAACACATAATATACTATTTAAAAAGAAATTAAAATATCAATTACTTCATCATGCATTTTATTTTTGTTTGTAATTTTCAATATTTTCCATGGAAGATGCTTGTCATATCATATTTCAAGAAAAGTGCTTCTGTAGAGGGGGCTTGAACATATGACAAGAGAGAAAAAGAAACAGCATAAAGTCGTGGGGTGGCGACGCTGCTAGTAATGCCACCAGATCCACCACCACGAGCATCGGTTCTATTTCTACTTTATAACCATAATAACCTGCGGTCCTGTGTTCTTTACCCTCTGTTTATAAAACAGTAACGAGGGAGGAAGAAAGGTTAAGTACCCATTAGCCTTTAAGACCCATGCCCATTCTTAATTTCGCAAAACTAGCCCTAGATTTTTTTATTAGTTCCATCTTTTTTTTTTCTTAGACAAAATACAACTAAAATTGTGCAAAACTAGCCTCAGAACACAATAATTCATCAACATATGCAGCATGTCATCTACAAAACTAACCTGAAAAAATATATAAAATCATACTTCTAATATTATTTAGTGTTATTTTTTTAAAAAGAATTATCCTTTGAATAGCCATTCTCCACACACACAAAAAATTAAAAATTAAAAATTAAAAAATTAGAAAAAGGGAAATGCTAATTGTTACTAAAATTTTGAGTAAATAACATTGACCACCCCTCAGGTTTGACAATTTAATACATAACCCCATTCTTATTTAAATATTACACTCCACCCCAATCTCCCAATACCACTAACTGTTCTGTTATTATAGTCATTCATTTTAATCATGGTTGATTTTCATTCAATGCAAAATCTTGCACATGCTAACTCAACTTAGGTACCTTTGGTAATGTCGGTGTTTTACCAGAAGCATGTGAAGGGAGGGTAGCAGGGGAGGAGCATTGAGTTTAATTAATCAAATTTTGTTATACAATGCCTCTGACTTGCATCAAGTGTTGTTGAGTCTCTCGCCAAGAGCGGAGCCTAACAGGGAGAAGAAAGTTTCTGGGAACCATAGCAGGAATGCTCTGTGCTATGGGGAACGCTCGGTATTACATGCACAAAGCTGCTCATGAGTCATGCCCAAGTCTATATACTATTATTCAATTCTTTACCGTTTATTGTTATAGTTATCATATCATCATAACGATTTGTTACAAGATTCAATTTTCATTTTATGGGTTTTCCTTTTCTTTCTCAAAAATTGGATCATTCAGCCTAAGCACATCAGAAATGATATGTGGGACTTAACAATAACACCAAGAGATAAGAAGTTCATGGAACAAGCTTCTTCAATTTCTTCAAACTAGCAAGGCGGGTGGGTACCTATCCTATCTTTTGATCTCTCTTATTCTCGTATATACATTTTTGACTTATATTAGTTAAACTTCTCTAATATAGATTTATAAATGGAATCTTGGATTTCGTTGAAAGAAGTTCTCTTTTACAATTACAATTATTTGAAGGAGAATTATATAGAAAACATGAAAAATGTCTACTCTGTAACTCCAGCTATTTTGTCTTTTCTATGATGATTATGGATAAGAGTTAAGCTATATAAATTTTAATGGTGGAAAATTATGTTGGAGATCCTTGTCCGAAAACCAATAATATCATGTGTTGCATCTTCAGTTGCTTGAGGGGTTAAATGACAAATAAGATATTTTGACCAAAATGAGATTGTGACACAAAGTTGTCAAATTGAGAAATTCATAGCATGTCCATGGCATATGGCTAAGCCCTAAGCTTCAAGAGACGGTTGGTTCCACAAATAGTAGCCTAAAGAAATACTAGACCTTATGATGATGGAAACAAGACTAATATAATTGTGAACTGTGTTCATTTATGCAGTTGATTGTCTCTACTCCTTATCATGTTGATAGCGCTCAAAAGTGCAATATTAGTTTAATATTTAGTTTTCAAATTGAGAACTAACTTATTTCAGAAAGCTAGATTGTCGATTCTCTGCAACACACACTATTAGAAAATTTTGATTTAGAGACAAAAATTAAAGACGAAAAAAATTTGTCTCTAATAAAGACGGAAACAGAGACGGATTTAATAATTTAGAGAGGAAAATAAAATTTCAAAAATTAGAGACGGAATTTAGAGATGGAATTATTCCATCTCTAATTTCTGTCTCTAATTCTGTCTCTATATGGTCAAATTAAAATCAAATATTTTTAGAGAAGGAATTTCGAGACGGAATATACCCGTCTCAGAATATTCCATGTCTAATTTCGTCTCTATTTGATCATTGTAAGGTTTAAAAAGTCAAACATATTTAGGGATGGAATTTAGAGACGGAATTGTTCCGGAATTGTTCCGTCTCTGAATATTCCGTCTCTAATTCTGTCTCTATTCAGATGAATAATTAATTTTAAATATCAAATATATTTAGAGACGGACATATTTCCATCTCTAATATCAAATTTTTTTTCAAAGGTAGAGACGGATATATTTCCGTCTCTAATTTCCCCCAAAATCAAAAACCAATATAATTTGTATAATATATTTTTTAAAGGTAGAGACGGATTCATATCCGTCTCTAATTTTTGCACCCAAATAAACCAATTCCCCCAAATAAACCCATTCTCATGTCTATCCAGAAACCAAATCAGAAACCAAAACCTAAAACCGTCTCTCGTCTCTCACGATATCTCTCAGGTGGCTCATTTCTGTCATCTCATCTCTGAGCTTCTCATCTCCATCGAAACTGGGCTGCATCTCCTCCATTTTTCACAATCCACCACTCGCCCAACAGAGCTCAACCTTCCTTCTCTGGTATGAACCCTAACACTCTTCTCTGCTTCCGATTATATTGATTCACATTGCCGTTCAACTTGTCTTACCATCTTGGCTTCTTTGAAAGTCGTCGTAGGCTGAATTTGAACTGATTTTGCGGACCATGAGAATTTTCTTTTTAGTTTTGTTTTTTTATTCGAATTTTCTGTAATGATTCAACTATGGATGTTGTCATGGGATTTTGTTTAACTAATACTAGGTACTTAGGTAGGTCAATTTGGGTATAGGATTTTGTGCAATTCAATCTCACCTATATTTTATTCTGAAATATACCTTAAATTCATCTATTCTGTTTATACCCTATAGTGCCGATGAAGCTACACTTTGGGATTCTTGTAATCAATTTTATTCTGTAAATGTCTTGATTTTTTGTCTTTTTAATCAATGATGCCCTTTAGGTGGCGACAACATAAACTTTTGATTAATTTCCTTATGGGTTGGAGTGTACTTTGTACATAATCCACCATCCTGTAGGCATATTTGGTTTTATGTTGACAATTGTCTACTGCTTTGTCTTTTTGCAGTTATTGTTTTCTGTAGTCAATCATGTTAATCTATGTAAATATCACCTGAAGCTAATCTTTTGGATTTATTTATATTTGTTCATGAGTGGGTACGAATCTAATATCCATGTGCTTTCAGTTAGGATATTTAGCCTTTAGCCAGTATGGAGTTTTAGTGTCAAAGGGGTCTCAATTGTTATGTTCATGAGTGACTAGGATTGCAGAAATCTAGTTACCCGGCAATGCCGACTGTTGTGATTCCTGACTTCAATGCATGCATTTCTAGCTATTTTTCTCTTTTGATCTGGATAAAAGTTGTATCTTCTCGTTGAACCTTTTACTTACTGTGCGTATGAATCATGCATGTGTTCAACAGATCTCTCTAACGTCTTATTTACTTTTAGATTCTTGGTGTCAATGCTGAGCAGCGTGGCATGCCTGATTTAAATTCTCTTAGAGAAGTGATGCAAAACCCAGAAATTCTTCGCCTATTTTCCTCACCTGAGACACTGCAGGTGAGACAGATTTAAAGTTCTGCGTCTGTTGATGAATTGACTTAATATTCTCTCTCAGGCATAGGGTTGGATATATGTCTTTGCTTGCATTAATAAGTATGTGGTCCAGTACTGTAACTTTTAGTTTATATACATTATGAAGAATGATTATTTTGAATGTTTCTACAGTTGTTTGCATTTTGTTGCTTCTGTGATTAATTCTAATAGTTTTTTAGTATTGAAGAAATAACGAGTATTAGACCTTATTGGATTGAGGGCTGCATAAGTCTAATGGTTGGATAATGGCCTCCTAGCTAAGCATTTGGGGAAAAATTGACTTTGACATTCTGTGATTAAAGTTTGATTTTATTTTTATTTTGCATTAGAAAATTGTTGTTTTTTTAAAATGTGATCTAATATGATAAGGAGGTTGTATTGTTTTGTTTGCCTATATAATTTGACACCTATTTTCAAGTAATTTTCTTACAACTGTGTATCCTATTCTCAATTGCAACAACTCTTGTCTTTCTGTTAGAGCATTCACTGGCTCTAAGTCACTCACAGAGTAATCTCACACACACAAGATTGAAAGAATTGAATTTTACACTTTCGTATATTGATGATTATTGAAAAAGCACTAATACACCAGCACCATTGGTTTGTTTATATACAACTTCACACACACTAACTGTCCAACTGTCATAACTACATCTATAACAACTAATCGAATTATCATTTACAACATACCCCCTTTAATTCAGATTGATCAATGGCACAACTCCTAACTCATCTCTGAGAGATTTAAATCTCTCAGTTTTCAAAGACTTTGTCAATATGTCAGCTAGTTGTTCCTCAGATCTGCAGTAGGCAGGTTGTATTTTTTCTTTGTTCATTTGGTCCCTCAGGAAATGGAATCTAGTCTCAATATGCTTGCTTCTTCCATGAGCAACCGGATTTTTAGCCAAGTTTATAACTGACTTGTTGTCAATCATCAGCTGCATTGGCCCTTCTTCCTTCAAATGCATTTCCTTAAGCAGTGTTTCAAGCCACAAAGCCTGACAGGCACCATGAGAGGCTGCTATGTACTCAGCTTGACAAGATGATAGTGTAACCACTGATTGCTTCTTTGACCACCAAGAAACTGATGCCTTTCTCATCATGAAGACATATCCGATTGTGCTCCTCCTATCTGTTTTATCTCCACACCAGTCAGAGTTTGAATACCCCAACAACATGTTTCCATTGTAACTTGGATCACTAGGAAACAGCAAACCATAGTCAAGTGTGCCCTTTATATATCTCAAAATCCTCTTTGCTGCTACTAGATGAGAGGACTTAGGATTTTTCATAAACCTACTGATCACACCAACTCCGTAGGCTATGTCTGGTCTACTATTACACAAGTATCTTAGTGAGCCAACTATCTATTTATAGAGAGTGGGATCAACTGGTTTCTCTCCATCATTTTTTTCCAGCTTAAGATTACTTTCCATGGGTGTTGCAGCAGGGTTGCAATCATTCATATGGAACCTCTTTAAAATATCAATAGCATATCTTCTTTGGTGTAGCATGATTCCATGTTTTGTGGTTACAAATTCTATACCAAGAAAGTAAGAAAATGCTCCCAAATCTGACATTTCAAACTCAGGCTTCATGCTTGCCTTAAATTCACAAATCTCCTTCACATTGCTGCCTGTCACCAATAGATCATCAACATACAAGCATACTAATAGTAATTCTACAGTTTTAGAGGTCATCACATAGACACCATACTCCATTGTACATTTGTTGAACCCTTGTTGAATTAGGAAGTTGTCTATTCTTTTATTCCAGGCACGAGGGGCCTGTTTTAGCCCATATAGTGCCTTCTTTAATCTGTAAACCTTTCCATCACTTCCTGCTACTTCAAACCCTGGTGGTTGACACACGTACACCTCTTCTTCTAATGGTCCATTGAGGAAGGTTGACTTCACATCAAGCTGGTGCAATGACCATCCTTTAGTACTTGCTATGGCCACAACCAGTCTTATGGTTTCAATTCGAGCCACTGGTGCAAATACATCACCATAATCCACCCCTTCCTTTTGTAGGAAGCCCTTTGCTACCAATCTAGCCTTGTGTTTGCCTACTGATCCATATGGCTTCAGTTTGGTCTTGTAAACCCACTTCACTGCTATAGGTCTTTTCTGGTTGGGTAAGGTCACTAGCTCCCAAGTCTGATTTTTCTCTATGGCTCTTAATTCCTCTTGCATGGCTGCTATCCACACAGGTTCTTGAATTGCCTGCTCAAAGTTCACTGGGTCCACATCAGCATACAAGGCCATGTGGACTAAGTCTCCTTCTGCTGTAACAACATTATCAGGAAACACCACATAATCAGTAAGTCTGGTTGATGGTTGTCTGTTTCTCAGAGAATGTTGAGCAATGGAAGAACTGGGAACAACATCAGGAACCTGAGAACTAGGCTGCTCTAAATCTTCTAATAGGACAGGAACCTTGTCACTTGAGTTTCTGTCTTGTGACCTCCAATTCCAGCTGCTGGATTCATCAAACACCACATCCCTACTTATCACCACCTTCCTATTGATAGGATCATAGAGCTTATAAGCCCCTGTAGGATGATATCCTAACATTACCATCTGTTCACTTTTATTTTCCAGCTTCCTTCTCCTTTCATCCAGGACATGTCTATAACATAGAGAGCCAAAAATTTTCAAGTGAGCAACAATTGGCTTCTTACTTGTCCAAGCCTCTTCTGGTGTGAGTGAGCTTAATCTTTGTGTTGGGCACAGGTTCAGAATATATGTTGCTGTTGCTACTGCTTCCCCCCAAAAATTGTGTGGCATATTTTTACTCTTCAACATGCTCCTGGCCATATTTAAAATAGTCTTGTTTCTCCTTTCAGCAGTCACATTATGCTGTGGAGTATAAGGGGTTGTCACCTCATGAATAATTCCTTCTTTTTCACAGAAATTTTCGAGCTCATTTGATATGAATTCTCCTCCACCATCAGTCCTCAAGATCTTGATGAACTTGCCACTTTGTTTTTCAACTTTCACTTTGAATTTTCTGAACACTTCAAACACTTCTGACTTCCTTCTAATAAGAAACACCCACATTTTCCTTATATAATCATCAACAAAGAAACAAAATATTTGTTACCTCCAAGAGAAACCTCCTCAAAAGGGCCACACACATCAGAATAAAGGACTTCCAGGGGTTCCGGGTTGCCACATGAGACTTAAAAGAGTTTCTTGGTTATTTTCCTATCAAGCACCCTTCACACACTTGTTTAGGTGACTTGATAGAGGGAAGTCCATGCACCATCTATTTGGTCTTCAAGAGACTTAAACTTCTGAAGTTCAAGTGGTCAAAGCGAAGATGCCACAACCAAGATTCATCATTCACAGCAACAGAAAAATTCAAGAGTTCGGCTACCTGGATGTCAATCTTAAAGGTCCTATTACTTGATAGAGGAGCCTGTAGGATCAACTTCCCTTTGCTGTCAAATACTCTTATCAGATTCTTCTGCAAGTCCATGGAGAAACCTTTCTCTAGTAACTGTCCCATGCTCAACAAGTTGTTTTGCATGGTAGGTACATAGAGTACATCTGAAATGTAGGCAGGTTTCCTATCTCTCCTTTTGATCAACACTTTCCCTTTTCCTTCAGACACAATGGTACTGCTGTCAGCAAATCGTACCTTATTTCTGACTTTTTCATCCAACTCCATAAACCATCATTTGTTTCTAGTCATGTGATTGGAACACCCTGTATCAAGATACCAAGAACTAGAATTTGTAGATTCTGACTTGGTAGTAACCATTAGAAGCACTTGATCTGAGTCCGAGTCTTCACCATGGGCAGCATTTGCTTCTTGATCACCTCTGCTACCCGATCCTTTGGATGCTTTACATTGGTCTGCAAAATGGCCATATTTTTGACAAGCATAGCATTGAATGTGTCTTCTATCAAATTTCTTTTGATCCCTTTTGATTCTGCCACCTCCTCTCCAATTTGAACTCGAACTCTCACCTTGTTTCTGATCAAGATTTGAATTATCTTGACCAGAATTATGAGCACCAACACCTCTTCCTTTATTTCTTGTGAATTTTCCTTTTCCCTTTTTGTTTCTCCAGGTATCATTTCCACCTCTTCTATTGGTCTGAGCTTGAAGGGCCTGCTCAGAACTTCTCTTAGTATTTCTTTCATTTAGTCTTTGCTCATGTGCCTCCAAAGACCCCTACAATTCTTCAATCTTCATGTTTTCAAGATTCTTAGACTCTTCAATAGCTACGACAGTGTGATCAAATTTTGGGGCTAAGGTTCTGAGAACCTTTTTAACAATCATCACATCTGTTAATTTCTCCCCACACACCTTCATCATGTTGGTGAGAGATAGCACCTTTGTGAAATATTCTGCTACACTTTCTTGGCCCTCCATTTGAAGTAGCTCATATTGTCTTCTCAAAGTTTTGAGCTGAACCTTCTTCACTTTATCTGCACCAGCATAGCTCTTCTCAAGTATATCCCAGGCTTCCTTTGCACTTGAAGCTAAGATTATTTTCTCAAAATTCGCTGGATCTACACACTGGTGAATGAAAAACATGGCCTTACAATCCTTCTTCTTGGCATCTCGATAAGTGGATATCTGAGTTTCTGAAGGATCATCACCAAATTCTTGAACTCCATTCTTCACTACCTCCAACACTTCTTGAAAGCCAAAGATTACTTTCATTTGAATACACCACTTCTCATAATTCTTGCTATCAAGAATCGGCAAGTTACCAGGAAAATGCCCATTCGAACTAGCCATGGATGAATATGAATTTTACCTCTTCAATTCTCCAATTGCGCAGTACACAGGCCTCAAATCAAGAAAGCTCTGGATACTAATTTGTTAGAGCATTCACTGGCTCTAAGTCACTCACAGAGTAATCTCACACACACAAGATTGAAAGAATTGAATTTTACACTTTCGTATATTGATGATTATTGAAAAAGCACTAATACACCAGGACTAGTGGTTTGTTTATATACAACTTCACACACACTAACTGTCCAACTATCATAACTACATCTATAACAACTAACTGAATTATCATTTACAACACTTTCCAGTAAGCTCTTCTGTCTCAGCTTGGTCAGCAACAATCAACCCAGTAAGTAATGGTGCAATCCTGGCATTTCCGTTTTCACATGTGATTTGTTTTTCACTCCTCCATGAAAAGAAACAAGAACTTCCATTAATTATTGCTAACTTGATTTGTACTGTAATGTGCCAATGTGTCAAAACTATAGCTTAATGATGTAATTATTTGCTCGACCCTAGCACATCTGTTGCAACTGAGTTTCTTAGGCCGAGAATAAGGTTTCAGCATTTCATTCATAAGTCTACACATAATCTCCATCCCCCATCCTTCTTCTTCACTAATATGATGGGACTAGAATAAGGACTCACACTTGGCCTAATAATCCCAGACTTCAACTTATCATCAACAAGCTTTTCAATCTCAGTCTTTTGATAATGGGGATACCTATAGGGTCTAAGGTTTAGAATGTTGGTTCCTTCTTTGAGTACAATAGCATGATACTGCCTTCTAGGAGGAGGTAATCCTTCAGGTTCTTTAAAGACTTTAGCATAAGACCCTAAAATCTCATTCAACCATTCTGGAATTAAGTTCTCTATATATGAAGTTGAATACAATTGTAATATTTAAGATGAGTTTTTGTTGACTATATGGATAGTCTGGTAAGCTATGGTCATGATTTGTTATAATTGGTTGAGACTTAGGCATAATTTGAAACTTGATAGCTAATGATTTTCTCAGTAGTTTCAAACTTTGGCTCCAATAACTGATCCAACTCTTTCATTGCTTATTACATAATTGCATATATATATATATATATGTATATATATTTATATATAGAGGGGGGATCGGTTTACACCAATGTAAGTCTTTTTTACTTACATTCATTTTCACTCATTTTCAACCGTTAGATTCACTTTCATCTAATGATTGAGATTACTGTTAAAAGTAACCATTAGATGAAAGTGAATCTAACAAGATTAAAAATGAGTGTAAGTCAAAAAAACTTACACCGGTGTAAGTCGATCTCGCCATATATATATATATATATGTATATATATATATATATATATGTGTGTGTGTGTGTGTGTGTGTGTGTGTGTGTGTGTGTGTGTGATTTTACGGACCTCAATTAATGATGTTAATTAACAAATAAGAGTAGGTTGGTCTTTATAATTAGATTGCCACAGATCTTATGTATAATTTTATCACTTGCCAAATAGAAAGGCACTGTATATCCAGAAAGATTAATGCTACATTGCTATATAGCCAAGAAAAACAAAAAATTGACATAATTTGTCAAGATTTAAAAGTGATTATTGGATAAGTCAAAATGGTGTGTAATCATTTATGTATCTAAGAGTTAATAATAATATCAATTCATTCTGACAATAATTCTAATTAAAAAAAATTCTAATTGTTTAGTCTTTTTTATCCAGAAAATAAATGTCAGAATAACTTAAGATGACCAATACCATTTGCATGTGGAGCTATTTGCATAACATAAAGATCTAGAGAAACTAAGATACAAAATCTAATTATTCTTGATAGGAAGCAACAAAAAATCAACGCGCATAAATCATTGTATCTGCTCCTGAGAGTGGAGATTATTTTTTCTAGCTTAATTCAAGGATAAACTTCAATAAGGGATCTCATACCAAAGATGGATTTTATCTTGTAGTGACTGAATCTAGCTTCCAAGAAGAGCTTATCCCATTCTTTTTCTTCTCTCTCTCTTCCAGTGACCAGAACCATCATTAACACATCAAAAAGGAGCTTTGCTTCTGTCAATTTGTGCTTATCATTTTTCTCATTGATCACTATGTCCATCATAATTACTTTTCCTTCCTTGCCTTTGCTTGAAATAGCTTCTCTGCATTTCTTCAGTACCTTAACGCAGTCTTCATCACTATAAGCATGCAAGACTAACTGCCAAATGCATATTAATCATTTTTCAGTCAACCTTCTTACTTGAATTTCCAGAAATCACGACTAGCAAAATATACAAATCAACTATTATATGTCATAACTTAGGATGATCAATAAAAATTATTGAAAGAAGCCAACATTTTCTTTAACTCCATCATATGTCACAACATCTGAATGTGGAATCTGAAGCCTCCATTGGGTGTGCTGTATTATGTTATTGCTATTATATTTATATCCTTGTCTGTTAGGGACTTAGTCTTCTGTTAGAAACTGGTTATAATTAATAGGAAAAGAAACTGTTCAGATCTGTATTATTGCACAGAAACTGAATTACAATATCAGAATTACAGAATCTAGAGAGAAAGAATGAGTTTAAATGGAATAGGACAAATTACAAAGGCTTTCCCTACCAAGGATTTGAGAGCTTGGCCTTTCCCTTCCCATAACCAACCAAATAATTGCCTGCCCTTCTTTCTCTCCCAATCTCTCTATTTATTCCAATTACATCCTAAGGCACAGCATGTTACATGTTGGCTTATTCCTTACAATGGAAAATAACTGCTACTAACTACTTATTCCTTACAATAGAAAATAACTGCTACTTCTTAGAATAACTGCTACTAACTGTTGCTTTTAGGCTGGTCCAATCAGCAGTTTGGGTTTTCTCTTATATTTCTTACTGATAAGAGGTCTAACATCTTCATAGTAGTTAATCTTGTGCCAGAAGCTATGTTCCTAACACTATTTAATGATCAATTTAGAAATCAACATATCATTCAACCTATAAGGGGAAAAATGAAAATAACAAATAGAGTAATGTTTTTTTTGTACTTATTCAATGCATGCATTTCTATGCTAATAATCAGCATTCAGCAATTCATAGTTTAGACAACTTTTCATAATTTTTTAGCAATTTTTTTTTATATTATGTTTTGTCTCTTACAGTAGCTCAAATTTATATTTATATTGCTATATTGAATTGACCATGTTTCTGTTTCAACTTAGATTGGTGGGAAAGAGAAAGCAAGAGTTTCTTGTGTGGTTCTATTGACTTGTTTCTAGCAAGAAGGCCCTCGAGAGTGTTGACCTTGGTGGCTATAGGCCTTAAAAGGTAGGTTTGTGACTTAACTTTTCCTTGGCATTTTTGTTCTTCAAAATTGTGATCAAGTTCTTAAAATCATTTTTTTTAATATGGTTGAAAAATTTTAGGTGTTTGTAATTGTGTGGATTTGATTTTGGTTTGTCTTCCTTGGAGTGTTATATGTTATACATTCGTTTCTGTATTTAGATTTGTTTAGCAGCCCCCTTATTTAATTTAGTTTGTTATTTGCTTCACCGGAAATAAACTGGGTAAGGGTCGCTGTCATATAGTGGTACCAATGTACCCCAAAGGAGCACTCTCCTTTCACAACTAAACCACTGTTTAGTTTACACAAAATACAATTCTTCATTCCTCTCCAGAAATACAGTAATGGCCTCTTATTTATAGGCCTATAATTCCTAATTATACTCTAACAACCAATCTTATCAAAACAAACAAACTCCAAACAACTAACACAACTCCTAACAGACTGAAATAACTACTAACAAACCCATAACCCCTATATTAGCTATTTTAATTCTCCCTAACAGAACCTAAAAGATTCGATTCTAATAGGTTTCACCCCTATCTTAGCTATTTCTACAAGGAATTGTTCTATTTCCAGTAATGTATAATATTCTGGTTGCACGTAATATGCTAACTACGTCATTTTTATTATCCTTTCAAGGAATTGAATTTTGTTATCGGAACAAGTATCTGGCAGAGGACACTTCCAAATTACTATTGGGACAAGTTTGTTGAAAGGTAACCTCATTTTCTAAAAGGAATATTAAGGTTTTTAGAGATGGATGAAGATTTATTAACGGAATTTAGTTGTTAGTAATACATATTAAGAGTATTTGATAAGGATTCACACCCTTATATGTCAATTCCTTTTTTCTTCTTATTTTAGGTACTATATTATATGTCAATTCTATCATTTGTATATGTATTCATTCCACACTTTAATTCACCTTTTTACATTCATTTTCAACCCTACCCACTTAAGTTTACGTTATCTTATTATACAAAGAGTATTTGCAAATAAATTCTTGGACTTCTATGGGTTACTAATATCTTCTTAGTCATTTTTCAACAATATTTCTTAGCTGGTACAATTTTTCTCATTTGATATAATTTGATTATATTTGCTCTGACATGCAACTTTTTGGAGGATATGTGACACCTTCAACTTTTTTATTGTATTTTTTGGAATGTTAATAATATATATAGTTGAGATTCTATTGAATTTTTAAGAGAATCTCCCTTTGAAGTAGGTTGTTTAATTTTGGTCTAATTTGTTAAATTTTAGTTAAATAGTAGTGGGCTTGTGGATTTTGATGATAATGCCCCTTACTTTTTTGTAAATTAGAAATAGAATGGAAGTTCCTGAGAATCGAAAGTGGATGGATAATAGGGTGGGTCCTGACAAGAGAAGAGTTACAGATGAATTCATGGCGGGGGTTAATGAGTTTGTTGAGTTTGTTTGTGTACAAGATCAATTTAAAGCAATAAGAAAGTTGAGGTGTCCATGTAAAAAATGCAAATGTATGGTGTATCATGTTGTTGACGAAGTCAAGGCACACTTGTGTATGAAGGGGTTTATTAGTGATTACTATTACTAGACTAACCATGATGAACCAAGGCCTCTCATTCCCCCAATGGTTACAGACAACTCATACTATAGAAGTAATGGGGTAAGGGAAGACTTCAATAGGTATGAGCAGATGGTAATGGATGTTGTTGGACCTTCTATTGGCAATTATATTGAGCAACAAGGGTTTGGTTATGCTAAACAAATAAGGGGAGATCCTAACCCAGAAGCAAAAAGATTTTTTGAAATGTTGTCAGCTGCACAAGCTCCCTTGTATGATGGTTGTGACAATTACTCCGAATTGTCAGCTGCATGTGAAGCTCTAAGTATTAAATCTGACTTCAATATTTCTGAGACTTGTTTTAATCAATGGGTGGATTTTATGAGGAATGCATTGCCAAATGATAACCGAATGCCTAGAAACTTCTATCGTGCAAAGAAAGCAGTGGAACAATTAGGGCTAGGTTGCAGAAAGATTTCCTGCTGTCCAAATGGATACATGCTTTATCGTCCTCCATATGACAATCTTCGTAGTTATAGATTTTGTGGCGAGGACCGTTATAGAAGCATCAGTAGAAGCGGTAAGGTCAAAGAAATTCCTCAGAAAAAAATGTGGTATTTCCCACTGATCCCAAGGCTACAAAGACTTTATTCCTCAATGCAAACGGCGGCTCAAATGAGATGGCATCGTGAGAATGAGAGAGAGATGGGATCTTTGTCTCACCTATCTGATGGAGAAGCCTGGAAATATTTTGATGAAATATATCCTGAATTTACTGAAGACCCTCGAAATGTGAGGCTAGGGTTATGTGTTGATGGATTCGCTCCATTTGACAAAGTAGGTAGGACTTATTCATGTTGGCCAGTAATCGTTACTTCTTACAATCTGCCTCTATGGATGTGCATGAGAAGAGAGTTTATGTTCTTAACAATCATAATTCCAGGCCCTTCCAATCCAAAAAGTAGAATTGATGTGTACTTGTAGCCGCTTATAGATGAACTGAAACTGTTGTGGAATACTGGTGTCATGACCTATGATGTCTCACGACAACAAAACTTTGTCATGAAGACTTGTTTGATGTGGACGATTAATGATTTCCCTGCATATAGGATGTTATTAGGTTGGATAACAATGAGAAAACTTGCTTGTCCAATTTGTATAGAGCACTCAAAAGCTTTTACACTTAAACATAGCCAAAAGACATCATTTTTTTATTATCACCGTCAATTCTTGCCACATGACCATTGCTATAGAAGGAATAAAAATGCTTTTAGAAAGAGACTTGTTGAGACTTTGTTACCCCCACGAAGGTTGACTGGCGAAGAAGTGTGGGATAGGGTAAGACATATACCAAACATAACTGAAGAAGTAGGAGAAAGTCCACCAGAGTATGGTATTTATCACAACTGGACAAAACGAAGCATCTTTTGGGAATTGCCTTATTGGAAAACAAATCTTCTCTCGCATAATCTGGGTCATGCATATTGAGAGAAATGTGTTTCTTAATATCTTATACACAGTTATGGATACTAGGGGCAAGACAAAAGACAATTTTAACGCTAGATTGGACTTGGCAAAATATTGTAGACGAAAGGATCTAGAGCTGCAGGATGGTGGAGGTGGAAAGCTAAAAAAACCCAAAGTGCAATACACATTGACTAAGCAACAAAGATTAGCTGTGTGCGAATGGGTTAAACAATTGAAGCTACTAGATGGGTATGCCTCCAATTTGGCTAGATGCATTGACATAAGGGAAGCAAAGTTATTTAGTATGAAGAGTCATGATTGTCATGTGTTCATGCAACGGTTGCTTCCAATTGCATTCAAGGCATTACCGAAGCCCATTTGGAATGCACTTACTGAGTTTAGTCAATTCTTTAGAGAATTAACTTCGCCATTGCTGAGAAAGGGTAAATTACATGAGATGGAGCAAAACATTCCAATAATTTTATGTAAACTGGAACAAATATTTCCTCTGAGTTTCTTTGATTCAATGGAGCACATTCCAATTCATTTACCCTACGAAGCAAGGGTCGGTGGTCCCGTGCAATATCAATAGATGTATCCCTTTAAAAGGTTGAGTCATCTATCTATCTTCATTCTTTTCAATTAATACCTCATAAGGTATTTTTACACTAACGTTCTCAATTAATAAGTTTATACGTACCTTAAAAGATAAGGTCAAGAACTCCGCTGCAGTTGAAGGTTCCATTTATGAAGCTTATTTAGTGGATGAGACCTCTACTTTTGCATCTTACTACTATCCACCCACTGTTCCATCTAGAAGGACAAGAGTTTCACGGAATAATGATGGAGGTGAAGGTTGTTCAATCAATCCGCCATTCTCTATTTTTAATTTTCCTGGTCATCTCATTAGAAAACGTAAATCTTGCATCTTACAAGAAAGGGAAATAAAGGATGCACACTTATATGTTCTTCTAAATTGTCCTGAGGTGGAGCCTTTTTTGAAGTAAGCTTATAAGTTATTCTTTTGATTTCACGTATCATGACTAAATCTGTGAAGTGATTTAATTTGTGATTTCAATTCAGTATATATGCAGATTTGCTACGAGAACTTGGACTAAATGACCAACAAGTGGACAAATAAATCTCCACAACATTTCCCACATGGTTTAAAGAACATGTATGCTAAATATCATCTACCTAATTTCCTTGTTAATTCCCTCATTACTTGTTTAGGTAAAACCAATTAACCCATCTATTTGTGATATAGGTGTTTAGCAACAACATTGAAGATGACCTTTTGAGGAGTTTGGCATGGGGCCCCTCAAACAAAGTAAACACGTGGCAAACATATTCTATAAACGGTTACAAATTCAATACAAAAGATCATGGTCAATGGATGGGTAAAACAAATTGTGGTGTATGTGTTCGAGGTGGCGAGAATGAGACAATGGAGAATGATTATTACGGGGTTTTAACTGATATTGTTGAAATACAATATACTGGGTGGCCCTTAAAGATGCTAGTCCTATTCAAATGTGATTGGCTTGATCCCACCCTAAATCAAGGGACAAAGATAGATAATTATGAAATTGTTGAAATTAGAGCATCTAAAAGATATAAGAATTATGATCCATTTATTTTTGCATAACAAGAGAGCAAGTGTATTACGCATAGTATCCTGAAAGGCAGCTAGGGTGGTAGGTTATGGTTAAAACTAAGGCACGCAACATAATTCAAACTTTAGAAACAGAAAGACCTGAAATAGATGATCCATACCAAGATAAGTCAGTCTCACAAATGCCTATGATAGTTGTAAACGATGATCTTGAACAAAGTCTTGTTGATATAACTGGTCTAGCAGAGGAAGTACACGGTCCAACCTTGAACCAAATCGATTTGGAAGAAGTAGATGAAGATATTGAAGTAGAAGAAGAAGAAGAGCGAGAGGAGGAGGAGGAGGAAGAAGAAGAAGAAGAAGAAGAAGAAGAAGAAGAAGAAGAAGAAGAAGAAGAAGAAGAAGAAGAAGAAGAAGAAGAAGAAGAAGAAGAAGAAGAAGAAGAAGAAGAAGAAGAAGAAGAAGAAGAAGAAGAAGAAGAAGAAGAAGCATATTCTGACTAGATTTTGTCTTGTTTTTTACTTCCAAATTATTAATGAAATCATGTGTTATCTATTCATGACCTATTAATAGTGTGTACTAATTTATTAATGAAATCATGTGTTATGTATCCATGTCCTGTATTCATGAAATCATGTGTTATGTATTCATGACCTTTAAATTTATTATCTTCTGACTAGATTTTGTCTTGTTTTTTACTTCCAAATTATTAATGAAATCATGTGTTATCTATTCATGACCTATTAATAGTGTGTACTAATTTATTAATGAAATCATGTGTTATGTATCCATGTCCTGTATTCATGAAATCATGTGTTATGTATTCATGACCTTTAAATTTATTATTTTAATAGTTTTCAACTAATTTTCTATGTTAATGATCTATCGATTATTTTCATATCTTGAGTGTCTTATGTTTGATCTAATTGGACTTCATGTGTGTTTAATTGTTAACTTTTAGCTAAGTTTCTGGATATGAAGTTTAATCAGATTTTTATAGTGAAACTATACTTAAGTATGTTTATAAGCATTCATAATGCATTGTGTTTTTCAGGAGATCAATATCACCCCTAGAAGTAAAGAAAGAGAGAGGAATTTAAAGAAAGTAAATGACACGGCCCGTGTCACATGACATGGGGTGGGCTGTGTTCTTCTCTGGATTTTCAACATGGACCTGACCATCAACACGGCCCGTGTCACATGACACGGGGTGGGCCGTGTTTCTCTCTGACTTGCAAAACACTTGAATTTGTGTTACCAGAACCTGACACGGGGTAGGCCGTGTCATCGCATCAGAACATTAGATACGAATTCTAATGATGTGTTAGGTATCCAAAAATATAAATAGGGTTGCCTAGGGTCATAAAAAGGGGGTCTGGACTGGGAAACTGCCAAGAGGCTAAGGAGAAGACCAAGAACAAGGGAGAAGGAGATTGGATCGAAGATTGGAGTCTCGGGTTCGAGCAATTGGAGATCAATCATCCCCAACCTTTGGAAACTAGTTTGATCTTTAGTTTTCTTCTGCACTTCTATTCTTGACAATGTTTTTCTTCTTCTATTCTTTTGGTTTTGAATTTGTCATGTGTGGCTAGTTTTCTTATATGGTTAAGGGAAGATGAAACCTTAGTTTTGATTATGTGATTCTTGTATATTTCCTTATATCAATACAATTGTATTTTTATTCATATGTTTCTGTTCTTAATTTAGTATAAATATTTTTATACTCTTTGCCAATTTCAAAAGTGATAAAACTAAGATTGCTATGCGCGGTTGCGGTGGTAGGACTAGTGAGACATATGATTTAAGTAATTTAATCTCGGTGTGAGATTGGATCTTAGTGTGATTGGTTTTCTAAATCTTAATGCAATTAATAAGTAGGTGTAAGAGCGGTTGCTTTACAAATAATTATTGATTAGGGATTGATTTGAGCGGTTGCTGAATTAACCAAAACTTAAGGAAAACAGAGAATTAATCTCACAATCACATAAAAACATAATTGACCATGTTGGTATAAAGGATATGTGGGTTAGCATAATCATATAAATCTAGTGGTGGATTCCATCTCTTAACCATTGTCTTTTAATTGATTTTTCAAATTATATTTACTGTTTTTGTTTTACATTCAATTTCTATTTTTAATTTCAACAAACAAAACCCCCGATTTATTATTTACTATTTTTGAGTGTTTAAATTAGGATTCAATTTATAATGTTAATTGAATTAGTTCTCTGTAGATCGACCCTTACTAACTACAACTGGTTGCAAGGTTTTTATTTTTGGTGGAACTTGGCAACTGATTTTCATTCTAAATTTAAATCACAATCCACACCACACCAAATTTTGGCGCCGTTGCCGGGGAACTAAGTGTTCAATTGCGCTATTAGTTTGTTTCCTATTTTTTCACTTTGTTTCCGACTATTTTGCAGGTGTTCATGTCCAGTGATGACGTAAACGAGCAATTGAGGAACCTAAGGCATTACTTTGAACAAGTCAGCTCACAGTTTCCTCTTCAATTCACACCTGCTGACATCGAAGCTGCCCACCACATAGATCTATCAAATTCTGAGATATCTGAGGAGACACTTGAAGAAGTGGTGATGGTAGAATCTACTCTAAAGACGTTGGGTACTCCAAATGTAGATCAACAGCCTCTATGCATAGAAATTCCAGTAAATGAGGAGGCATTTGAGTTGAAGTCTGGCTTGATCCATCTTTTACCATCTTTCAATAGATTAGCCGGAGAGGACTCCAACAAGCACCTGAAGGAGATCCATATGGTGTGCTCTAGCATGAAGCCTGCAAGAATTCCAGTGGATCAAGTCAAGCTAAGGGCATTCCCATTCTCTTTGAAAGATTCTGCAAATGAGTGGCTATACTACTTGCCACCCGGATCCATCCAAACATGGCAGGATATGGCTTGAGCTTTCCTAGATAGATATTTCCCTGCCTCAAAGGCCGCAACCGTCCGAAAAGAAATCTACGGCATCCAGCAAAGGCATGGGGAATCACTTCATGATTATTGGGAGCGGTTTAAGAGGTTATGTGCTAGTTGCCCTCAACATCAAATTAGTGAACAACTTTTGATTCAGTACTTCTATGAGGGTCTACTAGTGATGGATCGTAATATGATTGATGCTGCTAGTGGATGAGCATTAGTTAATAAGACTCCTCAAGAGGCCAGGAATTTGATCTCAAGAATGGCTGCGAACACTCAACAATTTTTCACTTGAAATAACACTAGAGTGTGAGCAGTAAAAGAGGTAGAAACGGTCAATCTGCAACAACAAATGACCTAGTTGACTGCCATGGTTCAGCGGTTAATGGACAATGGAAAAGCAGCGGTGAATGCTTGTGGGATTTGTTGCTCTTCAGGACATCCCACTGATATGTGTCCCACTCTTCAAGAGGACACAAATGAGAAAGTAAAAATAGTAAGGGGATATTCTAGACCTTCTAACAACTACAACCCCTACTGGAACTCATATAATCCGGGGTGGAAGGATCATCCTAACTTGAGCTATGGAAAGTAGCCCCAGAATCAACCTCTACCCTATGGACCTCCAGGATTTCAGCAGAGGCAAGCACCTTTTCCTCCGAGGCATCAACAAGTTCAAGCTCTTAGGCAATCTGAGCCTTCACTAGAGGAGTTGGTGAAACAAATGACCACTAATAATATTCAGTTTCAGCAAGAGACAAAGGCCACCATTCATAACTTGCAGAACCAAGTGGGGCAATTGGCCACAGAGATCAACAAGGTTCAGAGCCAACTTTCTGGGAGACTTCCCTCACAACCAGATGTGAATCCGAGGGAAAATGTGAGTGCTGTCACATTGCGAAGTGTAAAGAGGTTAGATGAACTTCCATCTCTCCCACAAGCTACTAAAGAGAAAGAGCAAGAGCCTAAGGAGGTAAATGAAGAGGGGCAACACTCCAAGGCCCCCAAGGTAAGTATCCCTGAACTACATCCTAGGCATATCACTAAGGCTCCATTCCCTAGTCGGCTAGTGAAGAGCAAGAAAGATGAGGGTGAAAAGGATAGAGATGTTCTTGAGACTTTCAGGAAAGTGGAAATCAATATTCTTTTGCTGGATGCAATTAAGCAAATCTCAAAATATGCTAAGTTTCTTAAGGAAGTATGCACCCAGAGGAGGCGGCTGAAGGGTGATGAGAGAATTAATATGAACCAAAATGTTTCAGCCCTGATTCAACCTATGCCTCAGAAATGCAAAGATCCAGGGACTTTTACTATTCCATGTGTTATAGGCAATTATAGATTTGAGCATGCCATGCTAGATTAGGTGCTTCTATTAATATAATCCCCATGTCTATTTTTCACTCTCTTGGACTTGGCCCTTTGCACTCTACAGGTATAGTGATCCAGTTGGCTAATAGGAGCACTGTGCCTCCAGTTGGGTTGATTGAAGATGTGTTAGTGAAGGTTGATGAGCTCATCTTTCCTACAGATTTCTATGTTCTGGAGATGAAAGGGGAGTCTCCATCCAACAAGGCTCCACTCATTCTAGGGAGGCCATTCCTCAAAACAACGAGGACCAAAATAGATGTGCATGCAGGAACTCTATCCATGGAGTTTGGAGACTTAATTGTTCAGTTTAATATTTTTGATGCTATGAAGCATCCCGTGGAGGAGCATTCTGTTTTTCATATTGATTTACTTGCTGAATTAGTTGAGGAAACTTATGATAAATTGTGTGCTGAATTTCCTGATCTTATTGGTTTCAATGATTCTATCCTTAGTAATGCATGTGCTGATTGTGATGGTGATATAACTTGTGCTATTTGTGCTGAGATTTCTGTATACTTGAAAGTTGATGATTCTGTTCATGCAGCAACTAATAATATTGAAGGATCTATCAATAATGACCATGACATAGTTGCAGAATCTAAGACACAAAGGGAGATGGAGCAGAAGTCGTTATCCGAACATTGGAAGTATGCATACTCAGTGGATGATAAACAACTTTCTGTGTTCGTGACCAAGAACCTCCTTGCTGAACAGGAGGAGAGCTTGCTACAAATTCCGAGGGGGCATCAGAAAGCTTGGGATCCAAGTGATAGCGCTTTAGTGAATTCCAAAGAAATTAAGGAGAACTAATGGGACCCCAACAGTGAAAACTCTCATGCTACTTCAAGTTTAACTTGGTCATTACACTTCAAGATATGGGACCCTGGTGACTGTTCTCATGATGTTTCAAACAGTGGAGACCTCCAAAGGATGTTTCTTCTCTCTTTCTTTTATTTTACTTGTCCTGGTTTAATTGATGATTTTGATGGATATTATTTTTCTTTTGAGCTTTACATTGAGGACAATGTAGAATTTAAGTGTGGGGGAGGAGTTTACATTCTACTTTCTGTTTTATTTTTTTTTAATTCTGTTTTAAAAAAAAATGTGTTTTTGATTGATTTCCAATGATGTTTTGAGATTTGTGAAGTTTGAGTTTGAAGCAAGTGAAATTCAGGGTTATGATTTACAAATTTCTTCTTCTATCTTGAATTTGACATGCTTGGCTTTGGATGTTTGATTGGTGGATTGAGATTGATAGATGTATACCTTGTGAGATTTTGAGCCTATTAATGGATGAATTTAACATTTATGTCATTCTCCTTTTTCTTGTGTGATTTTCACTCATGTCATTTGATCGCTCTAGAACTTGCTTTGATTCTTTTTGAGGCTACATTTTCACTTGCATGCATAAACATGATTGAGGCCTTCTTTATTCTTTCTTGAGTAACTACTTTGGCTAAATAGCTAACCTTGCATCTTTTTCCTTTGATTAACTCCTTAAGCCTATTGCCTATTCTTTGTCTTAGCTCATTATATGCCTTATGTGAAAAACCATGATTTCACCTTACCTTAGGGAATGAGAGAATATTGGTTCATTTTCATTGGAGGAACTCTTTTACTTGTGGGCAATGTATAGTACAAGTGTGAGGGTTGTGCAAATTGATGTACAATATGCAAAGTGTTGGTTGAAAAAAAATGCAAAGAAAAAGAATCAATGCAAGAAAGGTTGCAAAAGAAAAGAAAGAAAAAGGAAAGGAAGATGTGAAGAGAATGTGCATTATATAGAATTGGGGGAAAAATTTCATGCTTGTTACTTGTCATTTGAGTTCCTCCCCAATATTCTTTTATTCTCTTTGGTATTTATCTTGCTATATCCATATTATTTCCTTCCCTTACCTTGGCCCCATTACAACCTTAAATAAAGTCCTTTTGATTTGTGTGTACATGTGCTTGAGTAGTGGAGAAGTAGAAGATAAGCAAGCTTATGGTAGTGCATTTTTCATTGCCTGAATTGAGTGAGATACTTACCTTGTAAACACTTGAGAGATTGAGGGTGTATCTTGTGAGGATCGATCATTCTTAATTCATGCTTTTCAAATTGAAGATACCTTACTTGTTGGTTTGAGATGTGAAGATTTGTTATCTCTTGAATATTTTAACCCCTTGAATCTTTTCTTGCTCTTCTTGCTTACAATATTTTGCCTTTCTTGAATATCATTGGAAATTGAGTTTTTTTTTTTTTTAATCTTTTGAATTTGTTTTGTTTTCCTTGTTCCCTAGTTCGGTCTTATGTTTTGCCCAGAGTGCAAAAAAGGCTAAGTGTGGGGGTATTTGATCTATCGATTATTTTCATATCTTGAGTGTCTTATGTTTGATCTAATTGGACTTCATGTGTGTTTAATTGTTAACTTTTAGCTAAGTTTCTGGTATGAAGTTTAATCGGATTTTTATAGTGAAACTATACTTAAGTATGTTTATAAGCACTCATAATGCATTGTGTTTTTCAGGAGATCAATATCACCCCTAGAAGTAAAGAAAGATAGAAGAATTTAAAGAAAGTAAGTGACACGGCCTGTGTCATATGACACGGGGTGGGCCGTGTTCTTCTCTGGATTTTCAACATGGACTTGACCAACAACACGGCCCGTGTCATATGACACGGGATAGGCCGTGTACATCTCTGTCTTCACAAGAGGATCTAGTTTTGAGCATTGACCATCAACACGTCCCGTGTCACATGACACGGGGTGGGCTGTGTTTCTCTCTGACTTGCAAAACACTTGAATTTGTGTTACCAGAACCTGACACTGGGTAGGCCGTGTCAAATGACACGGCCCGTGTCACATGACACGGGGTGGGCCGTGTTCTTCTCTGGATTTTCAACATGGACCTGACCAACAACACGGCCCGTGTCATATGACACGGGGTAGGCCGTGTACATCTCTGTCTTCACAAGAGGATCCAGTTTTGAGCATTGACCATCAACACGTCCCGTGTCACATGACACGGGGTGGGCCGTGTTTCTCTCTGACTTGCAAAACACTTGAATTTGTGTTACCAAAACCTGACACTGGGTAGGTCGTGTCAAATGACACGGCCCGTGTCATCGCATCAGAACATTAGATACGAATTCTAATGATGTGTTAGGTATCCAAAAATATAAATAGGGTTGCCTAGGGTCATAAAAAGGGGGTCTGGACTGGGAAACTGCCAAGAGGCTAAGGAGAAGACCAAGAACAAGGGAGAAGGAGATTGGATCGAAGATTGGAGTCTCGGGTTCGAGCAATTGGAGATCAATCATCCCCAATCTTTGGAAACTAGTTTGATCTTTAGTTTTCTTCTGCACTTCTATTCTTGACAATGTTTTTCTTCTTCTATTCTTTTGGTTTTGAATTTGTCATGTGTGGCAAGTTTTCTTATATGGTTAAGGGAAGATGAAACCCTAGTTTTGATTATGTGATTCTAGCATATTTCCTTATATCAATACAATTGTGTTTTTATTCATATGTTTCTGTTCTTAATTTAGTATAAAGGTTTTTATACTCTTTGCCAATTTCAAAAGTGGTAAAACTAAGATTGCTATGCGCGGTTGCGGTGGTAGGACTAGTGAGGCATATGATCTAAGTAATTTAATCTCGGTGTGAGATTGGATCTTAGTGTGATTGGTTTTCTAAATCTTAATGCAATTAATAAGTAGGTGTAAGAGCGGTTGTTTTACAAATAATTATTAATTAGGGATTGATTTGAGCGGTTGCTGAATTAACCAAAACTTAAGGAAAACAGAGAATTAATCTCACAATCACATAAAAACATAATTGACCATGTTAGTATAAATGATATGTGGGTTAGCATAATCATATAAATCTAGTGGTAAATTTCATCTCTTAACCATTGTCTTTTAATTGATTTTCCAAATTATATTTATTGTTTTTGTTTTGGATTCAATTTCTGTTTTTAATTTCAACAAACAAAACTCTCGTTTTATTGTTTACTATTTTTGAGTGTTTAAATTAGGATTCAATTTATAGTGTTAATTGAATTAGTTCTCTGTGGATCGACCCTTGCTAACTACAACTGGTTGCAAGGTTTTTATTTTTGGTGGAACTTAGCAACTGATTTTCATTCTAAATTTTAATCACAATCCACACCACACCAGTTAATTTAATTGTACCTAATTGAATTTTATCATTACCATTTGCATATAGATGGTAGTTAGAGGGCGAGGGAGAGGCAGGGATACCTCTCAGACTACACCTACACATACCTCATCTTCAATGTCTCACATTGGGCCTACACATACCCCATCTCCATATACAGATACCCCATCTCCATAGTCTCACTGGGCCTGCATCTACCTTATCTTTCCATTCTCACACTGAACCTACATTTATCCCATCTACATATTCCCAAATTGGGCTTGCACCTATTTCATCTTCACATGCTCCATCTCCTCATTCCCAGATTGGACCTACATCTATCCCATCTCCCCACTCCCAGATCGGGTTTGCACATATTCCATCTTCACATACCCCATCTCCCCATTTCCAGATTGGGCATACACATTCCTCAGTTGCAAATTTACATGTAGTAGGTGACCCTTCAGCGAGTTCATCTGCACCTCCACACACTGTGGTTGAATCGTCTATTCCACAGAACATCAGGTGAGGGGGAAAGGATGTAGACGGACGAATTTGGATCAAGCCACCAACAAACAAGAGTAAGTTATTATAATTGTGAACATTAATTCAAAAAGAATAGTTATATATATATATATATATATATATATATATATATATATATATATATATATATTGACTTACAAGTTTTACCCCGACGTTGGAACGACTCGTGATATAACTTTAATCTTCAAAAAAAAAAATGAAGAGCCTTGGACAAGTTGGACAGAAGTGACTGACACTGTGCGTGAGTTGTGGTTTAAAGATTTTGCGGTAATATCCTTTTAAGTCTTGTTATTAATCTGTTATTAATTTAAAAATATTGCATTTCATTAATTAATACTATCATCAATGTAGGCAAAATACAAGTGGTTACCTGAAGATAATGATATAATCAGAAAGATATTTGAAACTAAAGGATCCGGTGCACTAGCAAATAATCTATTCAAGGTACGTGATAGAAAGAATAAGGTTGAATGGATTCATCCAAATGCTAGGGAGCAGCTGTGGGCTAAATGGAATGATCTAGCTTGGCAAGCAATGTCTATGAGAAACAACCGAAATAGACAATCGAAAGAGGGTCTCAATATGCATAGCAGAGGATCCATATCTGCAACAAAGCACTGTAGGAGAATGGTGAGTGATGTTAGATCTATATAATATACTACATCAACATGTTTTAAGTATGGATAGGGCTTTGTTGTTTTATTCTAATTTACCAAAAGGTTTTTAGTCTTTTGTAGTATCACTTTAAGTTTTTTTAATACATAGGTTGCCTAGTTCTTACTTAAACAATAAGTGTCCTTATGATTTTTTATGGGAAGAAGAAGGGGAAATCAAAAAGTATGAGGAGGATGCCTAGAGGTGGTGATGACAAGGATGAGGAGGATGCTTCTCTAGTTGCATTTTCAGGTAAAAAGAAGTCTTCTAAAAAAAAGAAGCAGTAGCGCTAGTGCCAAAGTGAGTGATGAAATTTTGAGTGAAAGTGTAGATGTTGTTGAGCCTGAGCAACCTAAAAGGAGGGGGAAGATGAGGTAGTAGAGTCACATGCTGCAAAGAAGAAGAAAAAGAAGCAAGAAAAGGAGAAGAAGGCAAAGAATTTGAAATCTGCAAAGATGCTGGAAGTGCACTGAGAAAAATGAAACCAAAGAAGTTAAAGCTGAGACAATTGAATCAAAGAAGAATGACTTGAAGACTAAAGCAGCTGACAAGAAAGTGCCAAAGCATGTTAGGGAGATGCAAGAGGCACTTGCTCGAAGATAGTATTGTCTAAAATTTAGGATTATGTCATTTCTGGGCGTAACTTAGTTGTTTTCCAGTGTGTTATACACATGTTCTTGCATTTGGATGATTTCCCACATTATTGATGCTTTGAATTAAAAATGGTTAATGAGGTTGGCTTGGTATTAACTTGCTTTCTTTAGTGTTTGTTCTGGTTACATGATCATTGTTTGATGAAATGTCAAGTCCACAAATGCTGATAATTACTTGGTAATTTGCATTGGGTTATGAAGTTCTTGATACTAAAATATTATATAAATAAATAGATTGAAATGCTATATCCAGTTTGCCTCTTTGTGTTTAACATTTGTTTTAGTTATGCTAATTGTGTTTGCCTCTTGCGAATGGCTTATTCTCGATCTGTCATCCTGCTATTATCTCTTTTGATCTGACTTCCAACAAAACATTAGTGAAGGTCTGTCATTGCCTTTTGATCTAAGTTCTTTATTTGTTTTAATTATGCTTCTAGTGGGGAGTTCAATTTGCATTGGATAACTGAGATGGGAAATGGGGGAAATGTTTTTGTTGTCTCATATGCTATATGTATAACATGCTTATACAAATGATTAATTTGCTGTTTCTTGCTGTGAGTTTTTATAGTTTGCTGCCCAGGGACACACTTGATCTAAGTTTAAGGTGGCTGGTTAATGTTTAGTTGTTCATTGTTGTTCATTACTGTTGTTTTAAGTAAAATTTAATGTGTTTTTGGCTTAAATATGGTCTTGATTTAGAGCTGAATTAAATATCCTCTTTAGTCAAAGATTTGTTTGCATTTTTTAATTCTTGCACTCTTGTAGGGATGGAGACTGAACATAGTTTATCTTAGTGTTTAATGCAAAGATGGGAAAAGTGGTTTAAATTCTTGCACTGGTTCTTAGATAATATTAACAAGACTTTATTTATTATTTTTATTGCTGTAATTTGGCTTGTACTAGGGAAAAGTTGAACTGGTTTTTATTGCTACTATTTGTACTAATCTTTATCTATCTATTAACAAAACACATAGAAATGAATTGTAATACTATTAGAGAAAAAAATTATGCTGGTGTTGTCCATTTGCTACCTGTTTCATCTAAAGCACAGGTAGCAGACATTCTAACTAAAGGATTGGCTCTAGGACTATTTCAATGTTTGGTTTCTAAGCTTGGCCTCATTGACATATGTAGTCCACCTTGTTTGCTCTTATCAACAAAATCACATTTAGCTTCTATTACACAACATCGAATAGTTAGTTAGTTAGTTTGTACAATTAGTTAGTTAATAATTGAGTTGTAATTTTGTTCAGTTACAATTTCCATTAAGTTGGTTATGGTTAGTTAGAGTAATTTAACTGATTACATGATTAGTTTGTCTTAATTGAGGTTGGCCTTTGGCATGTTAATTAATTTCTTTATTTAGTGTTTGTCTTGATTGTATGTTGGCTGGTTAACAAAATGCCTGAACTATTTTTTGGTGTTTCATGTTTATGAATAATAATAGCAAAACCAAGAAAAAGAATCATGTGAAAATGCTCATAATCTGTTAGATTTTGGATTTGAAATATGGAATAGATCTTAAATATGCTTTAAGCCTTTTTGATCTGTGAGTTCTGGCTGTTATTGATGTACAATTATCCTTTCATTATGAATAATGTTTTTAATTGTGTATTGAGCATTTGTATCTTGTTATATGATAGTTGTTAAGTCATGGTATTATTTCTATTGTTTTTTGGCCACTTGTTGCCTTTGTAAATTAGCTAATTCTCTTCTATTGAGTTGGCTGCCATAGTAGTATAAAATCAACCGGATTTACACAGTCATGTTTACAGTAACCTCTCGTGTTAACCCTGGGTGATTGGACTTCAATATCCTCATGATCTGACTCTGTCAACTCACTTGAAGCACAAGAATAATCTTCTGACACAAGAGGTTTACATTTCAATTTATCATTTAAAGATAAAGTTGTCTCTTCAGTGCATGCATCAATAAACTGGTTAAGTTGTAGACTTGCAGTACAAGTTTTAAATTCTGGATTATGCATGGATGGTCTTGCTTGTAGTGGATTTGTGTTAGGTATTTGAATTTAACAATATGTGTAGTGAATTTTGAATTTAAGACTTTACGCTAGCTGAGGCTGAGGCAGGTTGTTAATATGTTTAACCATATTTACATGATATATATTGCTTTGCTTATTACTTAGTAAGTCCTGTTTTAGCTTGTTTTTATGAGTTTTTACCATTGTTATTGTCTATTAGCTGCCTGATATCTTCTGGATTAACTTTTGGTTCTTTTAAGAAAATAATAAATTTTACTTGATTTGATCCACTATGATCATTAAACATGTTGATTTATCTCTACTACCGTGAAATTAGTGCATTGATGCATTAACTTAATTTATTATCAATGATAATTGGTCAGTTTTTTTTTAATGTTTTTTCAGTTTTAGCTTTATTTATTATTATTATTTTCATTTTTTTGTTAATTAGAAATGTACATTTGTGTTTAAAACTTATAGATTTAGATCTCTGATTTGTGCATAGCACTTACTTTATTTCCTTCATGCTTTATTTCTTTGATGTACTGTAATTCTTTAAGTTAACAATCCATGATTTATATTGAATAAGTCTACAAGCGGATGACTTATACTTTTATCTTTTCAAGCGAATCAGATGTCTAAAGAGCCAAGCTTTTTTGAGGTCTACAAGCGACTGCACAGAGCCAAGGATAATTCAGAAGAGTATATCACTTCGGAAGCAACAAAGATTGCGGTAAGCATAACTTAGCATTTAAGTTACATCAAGTTTCAAGTACAAGTGTCTTATAACTATTTTTTAGGAAGAGTATGGAAGGCAGATGGCTGAGTTGCAATCCCAGAATGGTGAAGGTAGCAGCAGTCAAGATTCTGCTAACAGTATCTACTTAGATATTGTTGGAGGTCCCAACAAGAAAAGGCGTATCTACGGATTGGGTTCACAAGCAACTATGTTGTTGGATCTTCCTCCACCTCTTCCGTTGATGGAGTATCACTAACAGAAATTATTGCAATGCAGGCTAAAATTCAGGCTTTAACTGATTAGCTCCATCAAAAAAATATTGAGCAAGACATGATGAGATAGAAGATGGAACAAGAACAAAAGAAGATGGAATAAGAACAGAACGTGATGAGGCAGAAGATGGATCAATGGGAGGAGAGGTTTAGGACTCTTCTTGTGGGTAGTCAATTTAGAATGCCATCACCTGCAACTTCACAGCCTGAGCCATCCCATCTTGCATCTAAAGAAGAGGATGACCATGATGAGGGTAACGATGATACAAATTATGATGATCTAAATTTATGATTAGGTTTATTTTTATATTTTCATTGTTAATTTAAATATTTGTAGTTACTATTTAAATATTTGTAATGATAATTAATTATTACTTTGCATTTTGGTATGAAAATTTGTGATGATGTTCTGAATTGTGATTTTTGCTGCTAAATGATTTATTGTGATAGTGTTTGATCAGGTTAGTTATAAAAATTACAAGTATATTAAAAGAGACGGTTATTTTTTTTCCCTAATTTGGGAATTAGAGACGGAAAAGTGTCATCTCTAATGTAATTATTATTATATTTTTCACTTTATTTTGGGAATTAGAGACGGATTTTTTTATTTAGAGACGAAAACATTTCGTCTCTAAATTAGAGATGAAATTAATTTTCTATCTCCAATTTAGAGACGAAACTAATTTTCCATCTCTAATTTAGAGACAGAAAATTAGTTCTGTCTCTAAATTAGAGACGAAAAAATTAGTTCCGTCTCTAAATTAGTTCCATCTCTAAATAAAAAAATTTGTCTCTAATTTAGAGACGGCACTAATTTTTCATCTCTAATTTAGAGACGGGACTAATTTTTCGTCTCTAAACTATCAGCGATGCCACTTTTACCAACGGATGAATTTTCGTCTCTGATTCTGTCTCTAAATCGTTAAAGACAGAATTTTGACCTTTTAGAGACGAAAAAAATTCCATCCCTGAATCTGAAATTTCTTGTAGTGACAGTCATCAAATTCATAAGGTATGAGCAATGGAATTTACAAAAACGAGACAATTGGACAAAGTAGGAGACATGCAAATAGACTAGGTGGCACTTACCTAGGATCCAAACTGAAACTAGAATCAAACTATTAGAAGCAAGTCAAGATCAAGTCAAGATAAAGAAAGGAAAAGATGGAAGGAATGAAGCTTGAAGCTATCGTTGCATACGTGATACACCCCTATTTTTCACATTGCTAGGGCCAACGACTAAAACCTCAATAGTCGTTTCCTTCAACTCGTTTGGATCCTCTCTTTTTTTTCCAATCATTATATGGGTTAACCTTAGTTAACTTAGAATATTTTATTAGAACATTTTAACAGAATTGTTAGTATCATTGTGAAATTGGGGTAGAGTGCAATATTTAAGAAATAATGGGGTTATGTGTCAAACTATCAAATCTCAATGGGTGTTAGTGTTATTTACCCTAAAAATTTTCTTACGAATTGTTGTGGGGACCCTTTTTGCAATAGACTCGTTTGATTAACTATCTAGTTTGTAAAATTTATGTGAAATATCTGGTCTTTCATAAAGAGCTAACTTTTTTGTTTCCATACAGCAACAACCATATATGATAAGTTGACTACAGGAGCAACAATAATTTGTTGAGTCCAATTCGCCGACAAAAGGATTGATACATGTAGCATGTGCAAGATGAAGATAGAAGTTAATGACTTGTAGCTGCACTTTTAGGAAAGTAGCACCGTGAAGAGCACGGGCATACTGGAATCACAAATTAGTCCCTGCTCCCTATGCGCTACATATACCATTTCTTAGACTTAGAACACTACCTTACATTCATTACAAACTGGGGAAGGTAAGAAATAATGGATGCCGTATATAATTATAAAATACCAAATATGATATAAACTATGTAAATTGTATATTTTGTTTAACTATGATTAGGTTCAATGATCACTTTCAATGTTAGGTCTTTCCTTCCGGTTTCCAAGTCGAGATGCGACTCTCAATAGGTAAAGCACTTACGATTAAGAGTAGAGAGGGCACCTAATTTATATTTATAATTATGTCAACTCTAGTTAACTATCCCATCATGAGTCCCTAATTAATGAATTGACCTATACTAATAGTCGCCTGACACATCAGTCCAATAAGGTATAATAGGCCTAAATAAATGAATCATCATTGGCCTATTCCTTCTTCCATGTAAATCTACCATTAACCCGTTTTAAAATCCAAAACATCAATTAGTGGTAGCATATATTATAAAATATTCTAACATTCTCTCACTTTGACAACACTAATTGAAGGATAACATTTTGAAAAATATTTTGTTTTGAAAACGACTCTTGAGTTAACAACTAATTTTCACAACATACGTTATCACGATTTCAAAAACAACGATCCATAGGATAATACTTTTAGATTGACCAAGCTCATAACACTAACAATACCGAATTATGGCAACAATTACACCCTTTATTGATGTAAGACCTTCCATGGTCATAAACATTACCAATAGCATATGTTAAGTCCTAATGTGGTAGTGTAGTATGAAAATAGCACAAAACCTATGATCTAATAATGCTATTTTCAATGTCAACCTTCCAATGATTTCTTTTCAACACCTTCGCTCTCTACTAAGTGCGAGAAATCATTGTCATACTGAGTAAGAAAACTAGCATGCTCCGTCAAGCATGAATAATCGACACGCTCAATAGAGCATGCTATTCCAAGCATGAAAAATAATGTCTGACATAAAATCATATGTCAATATATCTCATACGGTACATAGTATAAAATATCATGCATATGAGTATATAATAATAATAATAATAATAATAATAATAATATCATCATCATCAATCATAATAATAATCATCATCATCATCATCATCATATTTTTCATAATAAAAATAACCAACATAATAAACAAATATCATCATCATCATCATCATCATCATCATCATCATATTTTTTATCATAATGCAAGAAAAAAATAACCAACATAATATTTGTCATGTCCCAAAACAAATAATCCAAATAAAATAATCAACATAATATTTGTCATGTTCCAAAACAAAAGTCTTAGAAGAGATAAACAAGTGCAGTAAATAAAGTAAGGTTTTTGTCATTATTTATAGTGTTTATGAAATTAGATGTTTATTATTATTATTTACTAGTGATTGACATTTATGTCGTGCTTATCAGTGATATGAATGCTATATCATAATATTTGGTTTTGTTTGAGTTTTTTTTTTTTTGTTATGAGTTTCATCTTAATCAAATTCTCTAAATGAAATAACTTCAAGGGAGTTTGATCAAATATAATCCTTGTGCCTGTTTTGAATGGGCTGTTGGACTGTATTTGGAGCTTTGATCTGAAAATCCTAGATGATAAAGATTATGATCACATGCTTTTGGGACTTATTGTTTTCGGTTTGGGTAAGACACCATGGCATCGTGTTTGGGCCTCATCATGAGCTGAAATGTCTTTGGTCTACCCCATTTCCATATCTTGTTTTCATTTTGGCAGCTGTCACATTGGGCTGTAAGTCTGTAACTTGAGTTACCATACTCACAATCACACATTTCCAGCTGCATGGTAAAGCTAAGACATGAGGCTTAAAACTGGAAATTTTTCAATGTTTTTTCTTGACCAGCGTAAATTTGTTTTTACTTATTAAATGTAACACTTGTTAAGATTAAAAATCTTTCATTAAAAGAAAAAAAAATTACTACACTTATCGAAAAGAACAAAATAATTAAGATTAAAATATAAAATATAAATATCACTGTCTCAAAATCATTTATTGATATATATTATGTCTATGATATATATCTGATAATATAATTAATGACTTTTGACCCCTTCACGAGAAATGTTCACGAGATCCGTCCCTGATTGGGTGTGTGGTCCAAAGAACACAACAATTAAGCTGTAATAAAACTTCAATTTAAACCTTGCTTGCCCAAACCAAAAAAATATAATGTGTTGTTGATGATTATAGTGGGATGCAAGATTGTCAAAATCGAGTTTTTAACTAAACCCGTGAGGCTTTGTAAACTCGAATTGTAAACTCGCCATGTTTACAAATTTCAGTAAATAGTAATAACAATTCCATCTGAACAAGTAAATTAAGTCAAACGTTAAAAATAAAATAAATAATCAAATAATAGAAGTATTTCTAGAATGGTTTCAAGTTTCAAGATTCTCAAGCACTAGTGTGCAATGTGAATACCAAAACTTGTGTTACAAATACATAAGCAAGACTGAATTTCTTATGGGAATTTTAACAAACAGTTAATGTGAAGGTTCCATTAAAGACCAGGACAGAGGTCTATCTTGAATTTAAACAAGCATTGTTGTTCTTTTTGGTTTGACATTTATGGAAACAATGAACAGAGGTTTATCTTGAACTCAAAATGGCAATGAAAGACTAGCTATGTAGAGATTTTGTTCATAGATTGGGATTAGGGAAAAGAGCGAATGGTGTCTGGTACGTGAGTTGCCATTGTGGAGCTGCTGTAGTTGCTGCCATATAGTTGCTGGAGTCGTCTCCTTGGAGCTGTGAAGAGGAGCTGCTATGGCGAACACACAGGAGGAGAGGAGATTGTCTTCGAAGAACAAAAACCGTAGAGAAATTGGAGCTTTGGAAAATAACTTGAGATTTTGGAGCTCCTGAAACTGATTTGGAGCAATCCGAGGGAAAAATTTGGACTTAAATTTGGAGTGACTTGCCCATTAACCCAAGAATATGTTGCCCAAATCAAAATGAGATGAACACTTGAACTCGGCGGTAAACTGTTTATCCGAGTTAACGAGTTTAAAGCAAGTTTATCACAAATTTATTAGATTGTGAGATTGACGCGAGATAACACATTTTTTTAAAATCGTACATATTTGCAAGTTAACTTGACTTGCGATTTTGACAAACATGCTAAGATGTATACATTGTGTATAACTAATTATATTGTCCAGTGTCCAGTACTCTATTTCTCACAGAGGATTGTAGGATGCAACATTTGTTCCAATCAAGCACCATTTCCTATATGCCCTAGCTATTGGCTAACTATTTTGGGTTGTTTAATAGCAAATTTTTTTATTTTTGTTATTATTTTATTTTATATTATTATTATTATTATTATTATTATTATTATTATTATTATTATTATTATTATTATTATTATTATTATTATTATTATTATTATTATTATTATTGTTTGCTGTGATGGTTAACAGCAAATGAGTGTTGTTTTCTGGGCTTCAAATGAGTTGCAAACATGCTATCAGCAAGCTAGATGGGTGGATTGATATTCTATATTTGTTGGGTTTGTCAAGCATAGTTGGGTTAACCTAACAATTTAGTGTGTGTTTAAGATAATTATAAAAATTTGATTATTTTAATAATTAATTATTATATAATTTATTTTTTTTATAATCAATTATAATAAAATTAATTTTATGTTTAGATATATTAATTAAAAAATAAATTTTAAGTTAATTTATTTTTTTTTAGATAATATAAAAAATAATTATTTTTATGTATTAAATTATTAAAATAAATATAAAATAATAAAAAAATATTTAATTAAAGACAAAATAATATTTATATCTTAAATTGTAAAAATAATCTAAAATCTAAATTCATAAGTTAAAATTTTAATATTATATAAAAAAATTTTACAATACATTAAATTTTATATAAACATTAAAATTAATTTTACCAAAGATAATTGAACATTGTCACAATAACTTTTTCTCCCAAAAAAGTTGTTTGATTGAAAAATAATCACAACAAAACATGCTCTTGGTCAAGAATTGTGAGTGCAATCTTGCTAGTTGGGAGGATGAAATTTTAACTCAAATTCAATTCCGAATAAACAAATATTTAATAGCAAATGAGTTTTTTTTTTCTGTGATGTTTAATAGCAAATGGGTTTTGTTTTCTGGGCTTCAAATTATGGGTGGGTTGATATTCTATTTTTTGTCGGGTTTGCCAAGCATACTTGGGTTGGGCCTAACAATTATTTAGCCAAGAATTGTGAGTGCAATCTTGCTAGTTGGGAGGACCAAATTTTAACTCAAATTCAATTCCGAATAAACAAATATTTAATTAGTTAAAATGTAGTTAATAATAATAATAATATGTTGATGCTACTCCTCTAGATACTACATATTGGTTTTCTGATATTGTAGTCAACTAAACTTACATGCAATTAACATATGTTATTGATAATGGAAATATTTTCCTTTAGATAATACTTTTTGTTTTATTTCTCAAAAACCTTTTGACTTGGCCATTTTCCTAAAAATAAAGCTTATTAAGTGCAGCACAGCCTAAAAGTCATATGAAACTCAAATGGTATTGACCTCGATTTTAAACTATGGTACGCTTATTGTTGGATCCATCGCTTACAATTAGGTTAAAAGTTATACTTATTAGTCAGTACATAATTTTTTCTACTTAAGCCCATCAACATGTGTCACGGTTCGATTTGACTCCGACCTTTCTTAGATCTTGCTAAGGCAAGATGCTGACCTACAACTAACAATCTCCCTCCTAACACATGCCTCATGCAGTTCATGCCTTTTCGGGAATCAAATTCGTGACATTGACTCTGATATCACTTGTTAGATCGAACGCTTATTACTAAGTCAAAAATTATAATTATTAGTCAGAATACAACTTTTTCTACTTAAGTCTATTAGTAAATGTCACGGTTCGATTTGATTCCGACCCCACCTTAAGTCTTGTCAAGGCAGGATGTTGATTTACAACCAACACTTATATATGAAAATATGCAAAATATATATACTTGTTAATTTCATTTATTAAGTAGACAAAACACAACGAGCTAGTATGTATAGTCTATTTCTATAATAAATATATAGAGAAATACTAAATCATAAAAAAATAATTTTCGTGAAACAACACACAAATGAACAAAAAGGATAAATAGGTTAGTATTTTGTCAAGTAAAGGAAGAACGTGGCTTGCTGCTCTTTGACTTTGTACGGCCACCAGATTTCGTTGTTAAATTCGTGAAATATGATTCATGGTAAGTAGCATTGCTCTAGTTGTAAAACTTAATTTTGCGAACTTTATTATAAAAATAGGAGAAGATTATAGTCAGTGGAATAGTTATTATCACTATTTTTTTTTATTTAGAAAAGAAATAAATGAAATAGATTGAAAATTAATTAATTATGTTATTATTTTAATTTTTAATTGTTTTATTTTTATAAAATAAACTAAGAGATGAATTAGCTCAAGATATTAGTATAGTAAACGTGAGTTTTTTGTATAAGGATAGTAATAAAGATAGATTATTCCAATCCTATCGATAAAAGCCAATAATATGCCTTTGGTCCCGAAAGGTAAATAGAGATCCAACTAAAGGATTACGTCCAGGTTACTCACTTATCAATATAAAGGTGAGGTTTAATTATAGACTTCTAGACTTTACTAACATTTATAAACTTTTTCTTGTACATAGAAATTTAAATTTAAGATATCTAGTTGCAAACTAGTGTCTCAAGTCTATTTTAAGTGTTGTTTTGATGCAAGGTACAGGAGTTAAGAAATATTAAATCAAACTTTAATTGTGAAATTTTTTAATAAGTTACCATTATTTAATTTCAATAATTAGTTACTTCACTTTATCATGTATGTTTAATTTTTATGAGTAGTTAAGACTTATAAAGTATAATGACATATATGAAAAAATAACAATTAATATTTCATTAGTATGTGAAATCATCATTTATAATGGACCAAAATTTTTTTACTAAAATTTCACAAAAAAAAAAAAATCACTAAAAGAACCCTTAAAATGAACTGGATGGAGTATATGAAATTCATGTGTTTTTTTTTTTCTGCTCATATACGCTCTTAGTAGTTGAATGTTTTTAAGTTTTTTTTTAGTTTCTTAAAGTATTTCGTACATGATAGATAAGAAACTAATTTATTAAAATATGGTTAAGTAATTAAGTGAAGATCCTTTTCAACGGTGTTATTTATATATAAATGAATCTCTTGATCGAATCTAAAAATTACATGCTTAAGAGATTTAAATCCCTTCTATTTAGACCAACACATGTTGGTAGTTTTTATTGTTAGTAGTTGGAAGTTGTAAAGTTTTTATTGTTAGCTAATGACTACAAAACTTATTAAATATATTAATATAGTCATCGTTATCTCATATAAGTTAATGCTAACAATGACTTCGTGTGTTTCTCGTTTGAGAAAAATAATGGGGGTGTTATTGTTCAATTTTTTTCCCATAAAAAAAAAAAGAAAGAGTATCTTTCCCTCTTTAAATGAGTAAAGGAAAATGTGAAACACACCCACTTTTTATAAAGAAAAAACACATATTGCCAGTGCTGTTTAATGGGATCACAAAAAAAAAAAAAATACTGCAGTTTTAAAAATCCGAATCCATCTATAACAACATCATGTCATTAGAAAATGTACAAATTGAGTGAACTGCAGTTATATGATGAAATTACTGAAAAAGATAACCATAATTGAGCTATAAATAACTTTTTTTAAACAAATTTGAGAAAAATTATTATGTTGTTTGATATTAATACATGCAGTGACTATATTCTTGTTCAATACTTGAGGTGACATACCATTTTTTTTAATTTATTCTTCGGATATTCCCTCTTCATGAATGACCAAAATAAAAAGAATGGTTATGCACCCAAAAAAATAGTATGGCTATTTTGCCTTGAAAAGTGATTACTCAACTAACATTCTGCCACACTTTAAAAAAAAATGAAAGAACTATATTTTACAAGAGTAAAACTATTTATGTCACTTTATATCTATATAATTTTTACTATTTGATTATAATTGACCCACTTAAACTTTTACATACTTATATTCTGATTTTGTCACATATGTTAAGATGGGATTAATGTGTACTTAAGTGTGTGTAACTAGTACTTTTCATTTTACAATACAACCGGTATGTTACTCCATGAATTTCACGTGACATTTTTACTTTTTTCTTTTTTTATTCTTGTTATGTTTTTAATCTTTTCAGATGTTTTTCTTGTTTTTTATACATCAAGAGTTCTCTATAAAAATTATTATATACATAAAAAAATCACTTATATTTGTTATTTATAATAATATATAATAATATAAGGAGAAGGATGAACGACCGGCTAATATTATTGATACTCTTTCATTTCTAGTTTTTCATTTGATTTCTTAGTTAACCTTTGTTTCAATCTGATTTTTAACAACGTATAGAAGTAATTATTCAAGTTTAGTTGAACTACGTGATAAATCGATATGTATACCAAATTCAAATCTTGCATGTTTGATGAGTGTAATAAATCCAAATCTTGCATACTCATGCATTTATACTCAACAAACAAAGTTGGTTGAGAATGAGAAAGATTAATTTGATTTTATAAATAATATTAAAAGAGATAAGAGTCACTAAGTAAAAGTTGATTTAAAGCTTCTTAGTAGATATTATTTAAATTAAATTAAAGATAATATAAATATTATTCATAGAGATGGTGTTAATTATTTCTTGCAGTATGGTGTGCTTTTAAGAGGCAAGTAAGTTCGGAAAGTTAGATATCTTGTTTGATGTGCCGTTGTGTGGTGCCTGTAGTTGCTGCAAAATAAAATTGTCTTTCGAGGTATTATTGTAAATTGTACTACTGTAATTACTCATATTAAGACTGTTTTATGGGAGTGGCTCTATAGGAAATGTAGAAACTTAGGCTTTTCTTTTGTTGATTGGTGTATAAATCCTATAGAATGTTTTCATGCCCTTAAATAACTCTGTTCTGTTTTCGATGTAAGGGTTGGAGTATCCCTTGTACTCTTTTTATATTAGTTCTTTTGCCTATAAAAAAAATAGTAGATAAAACTCAACAAAAATAATGTAAGAATTAGAGAGAAATGAATTCAACAATGGCTGACACATATTATTGTCCAAAATTATATGGATTGTATTTTATATAATATATATATAGATAACAACACTTTTTGGTGTGTTATTTTGTTGCCAATAATAATTATTGGCATGATAATTAAAAATAAAAAATATACCAAATTAAAATACGTATAATCCATAAAAATGTCATCCATCTCTAATTATCTCAAAAAAATTTCATGCCATATTAAGTATTCTTCTACATTATATCGTAAAATACATCTAAATCTATAAAAGGAACTGTATAACCCAACAAGAAAGAAGGTTTTGTTCAACTTAAAACTTACACTGATCATATACATGTCTATACTTAAACTCCACTGGCACACTTTCCAGTAAAAAAGAAAAAGAAAAAAAGAAAACCTCTCTTACAAAATCACGATGTGAGCTGAGATTCAGTTCCAACCATAATATAAATAACTGCTGCTTTAAAGTTAGACCTTACATTTTTCTTTTTATTCTTTTAAATTCAGATGAAGCTATTCATATTTCACACAGCTGTGCAGATTTGTTGTTTTGGTCTGAATTGTTCAGATTTATAAGGAACAAAATGGTTTAGATCTATGAAACCGCTATAACTATTATGAAGCGCTGCATGAAATTAAGCTGGGTCTAATATCAAAATCACATTGAATTCACATGGTTCATGAAGATAAGAGGGACATGAACAGAAAAGGGGAAGAGAAAACTAGAAGAGAAAAGAACGATTGAAAGGAAATCTGGGACAATAACGGGCAGGCTCTGAGAAAGAGTTGACATGACAAGTGGTAGTAGCATATGATATGATATTGAATATTGAATATTGATGATCATATATTTGCTAACTTAAACGGTTGAATATTGATGATCATAAAAATGACGGCTTGTTTTCTGTAGGGATCATCCTATTCCTGGTCAGAACCGTTGGAAAAATGAGTTTTGTTATATTTTTTTACAAATTTTTTTAATGATTTTTTTAATATTAAATAAAACAGTATTAAATAAAAAATAAATATATTTAATGACTTAAAAATGTAAAAAAAATATTTAATATTTTTTTATTTAATAATTAAAAATTTAATTAAAAAAATTGAATAAAAGAATTTAGAATTATTCGAAAAAAAATATGTAGTACTTTTTTTTATGGTACCACCGAGATTCAGAACAACATTGCTTAGAAAACGGAGAGAAACACATTAAATTGATCATCATCCTCAATTAATATGTATCATTCCAACCAATTTCGTATAACTTTGTCTTTCTTTTATTATTATTTAAAGAGAGGTCTACATCATGGGGTTGGAGAGGAAGAAGATATATAGATTAAAGTTGGGGTAAAGGCTAGAGGGGTATAATTAAAAGAGTCTAGTTAAACTTAACACTTAGTTTAGCTTGTGAAATAAAGATCCTATTTAAATTTGATTTATTTATTTAGAGTCAAATTCAAAACTTAAACTTAACTTATTTAAAAATATAAAACTTGATCTTGACATATTTAATTAGTATATAGGCATAGCTTAATTATGTTTTTTCTTTTTATCAATTTTTTTTGAAGTATTTTCTTAATTTATTAATTTAATATTTAATAGACATCTTAATACTAGAAGTAAAGTAAAAATAAAAATAAAAGTTTTTTTTATTCAAATCCATTATATAAAAAACTTATAATCTTCCTATAGAAACGTTTAGTAAGTAGTAGTAATAAATAAATTATTATTATTATTATATATATGTTTTTCTTATCTTAAATAACAAATTTTTTGTGAATGAATTTTAAATATCTATATAGAATGAATTTGTAATACACACATCTATTACTAAATTTTTAATGTGTCAAGCTTATAAAACTTTGGCATAGCTCATTTATACAAATGTAACTCAATTCAAATTTAAACTTATTTGTTAACTAAAATAAATGAATTTAATCGATCATTTAACAAGTTAAATTTGAATAATTTATGAATAATTCAACTCATTTAATTACACCACTAAGTAAAGTTGTAAGTGGAATTTAAACCTGAGACCAAGCAGCTCCCAAAGTACTTTGTGCTTGGACATTTCGATTCTCATATAACTTTTATTTATACTAAAATATTGATTGATCACTACATTTTTGTTGATCAGCATTTTTAATTTTTCTTAAGATATAGAAAATAAATGCTAATAAATAGTATTTAAAGTAAATTATAATTATATAATAAGAAATTAAGGAATGCTTGAAGAAGATTGTAATTGAAAAGTATGAAGTATTTATAATTTTATCACTTTTTAATATTTATTTTCAAATCTTTAATTAGGTAATTAATAATATTAGTTGTGAAAAATTAAAAATTAAATAAAAAATGTATATGATATATAAGTATAGATATAGATACTTCCTCCAATTAAACTTTTGATTTTCAACATACTATTTTGTAAGGATCAAAATCACCTATCCCATTTTCCTGTCTCCCATCCTATCTCTCCTATTACATTTTGCCAGCTCAACTTAAAATAACATGTCATCTTTCATGCCATTTGGACAAAACTAAACGACGTTATCTTCCTTCTTCACATCATATTTCATCCCCTGTTGCCTTCTTTCTCCATAAGAGCGTCGTGGCCATGGACGCAATGAAAACATTCCCTATTCAAAACACCCACTCGCAGCATGCTACATCTCTTTCTTCACTGGAACCTCTTCAATCAACTTTGGTCGGATCTCGCTCGTAGGCAGCAATCTAACTTCGGAGTTCTTCATTCTCGGTCACCTCCAATGGGTTGCAGAAACAATGAAATGGCTCTTGTTAAGGATCTTTGCAAGAAAACGAAACTGAACTGAGAAGCTTCTCAGGTGATGATGAGGAACTTTTGCGTGTGATGAATTTATTCCTAGCAATCAAGTGGTGGTGCTTCCTCCAATTAGATTAAAAATGTCTTTCCCAAGGGGAATGGTGATGATGAATCATTAACCTCGTAAATTCATTGAACATATATAACGTGCCTATATCTTTATTTCTCATTTATAAGTAAGTGTATGTTTGGGAAAGATTACTTTTTCCTCAAAAACAGTTTTTTTTTTAAAAAAAAAAAAATCTTTTTTTGAGTAGCTTGTGGGATATTTGGGAAAAGCATGCAAAATTAATTTTTCCACGCTAATTATAATCAAAAAGCTCTTTTTTGAGCAATTTGCTTATAATCATTTTAATTATAATCAGAATTTAAAATCTTTACAAAAACTTTATAATATAAAGACGATTTTTTTATGCAACTTAAACAAAATATATTATCTTAAAATTACTTTTTAATTAATATATCTAAATACAAAATTAATTTTATCATATTCGATTATAAAAAAATCGATTATACATATAATCGATTATTGAAATATTTTTTTTTCATAATTAATCCAAACACACCATAAAATTGACAAATTCATCTATACCTTTGGCATAACATAAATTCCTTGTTTTAGCACCTAGGGTTGGAAGGTTATAAAAGGTTCATAAGGATTTCAAAATACAAAATAATAAACCATAGTTGGAAATTGTAGGCATTTGGGCATCCAGGAAGTGTTTTGGCAAGACAAAAAGTGTGGAGTCGTATTTCGATATTATTTAACTTAAAAGGCAATCATTAATTTTTGGCCAATCCAAACTTATAAGCCATCAGTCTTCCTCTCCTTTTTTCAACGTGAGACTTTATCACCTCATATCACATACTTACATGTGTTTTTTTAAATAAAATTATGTATTGAGATTTTTAAAAGAAATAATCTCTTACATATTGATATGGATAAATAATCTATAAGGTTTCTTGAAAATAATAAATTTGAAGCGTGAAATATATCTGTATTTAATAAGAGAGTTAAGAGAAAAAATTGTAGAGTATTCAACTTTCTTAAAAATGAAATATTCCTAAAGAACATGAAAATTCTATAGGGCATGGTATGTTGGATTCTCTTATATTGGGAATTCTCCTCTCCTTATACTGCAAATGATAACATTACTTCTTCATTAGATTAAAATCTTATCTCACCGCTAACCTCTCTTCTCATTTTTGACTAGCTAAAGGATGCATGTTAGATAGTACTGCTAAGTTCTATCATCGAAGTATGCAATGTTGTCTTTTTAATTCCATTCGGCATGAATAATACATGGGAAACCATTCGAAGGTGATCTGAAATAGACAAAAACGACTCTAAAATGAATACTGTGAAATAAAAAACATGTGATTCAATGTGGTCAACGCAACCACCACAGAGAGAACTCCCCTATATTTGCATTTTGGATGGATAGAGAATTTGAGACATGAAAATGAAAACAAGAGATATAAAAAAACAGGAACATGAGAGCTTCTTCACAATAACTATACTAAAAACTACGCCACCAACCAGATTGTGAACTACTGCCATGTACTGATGAAGCTTCCCAGGCATGTAATTTTGCACAGAAAATGTGGGACCCCTAATAGATTTTCTTGAGTTCTCATGATCCTGCACATGATTTTAAATTACGGTTGCGGTCGCGGTTGCAGTCGCGATCGTGGTTACTGCGATTGCAGGTATTGCGGCCGCTGCGATGCAGATTGCGGTCGTTGCGGCATGAATTTTTTTTAAGCTTTCACAAAATGTTGCGTCGATGCGATTTTGATGCGGTCCGTGATCGTCCGATCTTAATGCGAATCGCAATCGAGAATTTTTTGTGATTTTTTATCACACCGCATGATTCGCGGTCGATCGGTTCTGCAGCGATGATCGCAATCGCAATATTGCGGGCGCATCAGGTGATGCGGTCCGCATTTTGAAACCATGATCCTGCACAAAATAGAAAGTAGAAACTAGAAACCTATCCAACATAACTTCTTTTTTTATGAAACAAAAAAGCTTTCAATCATTCATTCTGTTGTTCTTCAATGTGGTCCCATTTCCACGTACTCTTACATGCCATAAAAACGTGTCCTTCACATTCTGTTGATCCATCAGAGACTACTAATTGAGTGTGCCGTGTGCAAACAAAATTAACTAGTGCTCTGTGCTCTATTTGTAAAATAAGACACTACTATAATGTGGTTAGGATGTTAACTTATGTCAATCGACCAAGGGAAGTGCAGAGCAACGGTATATGAGCAACGACAGGGTATACTTTCGCACAAATCACTACAATTATTAATCCCTAACATACTCGTAACTCGTAAGTTTTCGATCTCTCAAAATAGTATCCCCATCACCGAGCTTCAAGTTATTGTTCAACTCACACATCTTAACACAGATGATACAAAGGTTCAAAGCCTCAAACATAATGAATTACACATTGGTGATATGAAGGCTTGCATATATAGGCCTTTACATTGAATTGAACCAAGAACTGTTTTATAAAGTTGTAGAGTATTAAAGTTGAGCTTCCTCACTTTGATATTACCTTGACATTTTTATTATGATATTTTAGAGAGAACTATTATCAAGTATTTTCTTTTTTGCTAGAAGTTTAGGGGAGGATCAGGAGATTATTTCATTTCAAGGTAGGAAGCATGATACAAGCCTTAACTAGAATTGTTTACCAGTAATACTTTTAAATGACCTATTAATAAAAAATTACCAATAAGAATTGAAACTAAACTTTGAGTGCAGAAGGCGTAGTGAAGAAGATGAAATTATAGAACTGGACACGACTATTTTAAAGTGAATTTATTTTTAAAATGAACAAGTAGTATTATATTCATCAATTTTTAAGTTATTTAAATCATTTTGAAAGTTAAAATATCATAATCACATTAGAATAAATTAAAGATAAATATATCTTTATTTGATCTATTTAAAACAAACTAAAATGAAACTTTTTCTTATGGAGTTAATACAATGTTGGCCGAAGCATATCTTATAATTAATATATTGATATTGATTTTATTCTATTAAGCACTATTAATATGCATAAAATGATAGGAACCTACCTTCTCTTTTCAATTTTTATTACAAGAGGCTGCTTTGCAAGTAGTTGGCTCTGCTACCATTATTTCCTTATTATATGTGCGCTATCGAAAAATTAATGCCTTGACTTACAGACAAGTAATAATAATAATAATAATAATAATAATAATAATAATAATAATAATAATAATAATAATAATAATAATAATAATAATAATAATAATAATAATAATCTTTTCAGAATAAATTAATGAAAACACTTTCGCCTTCACTTCACACGAACTTAACGCTAATTATCAATGCCCTTTATGTCTTGTCTTTAATATATTTTTAATCAGAAATGATTTATCTTTTATCTAATTTTTTTATTAATTTCTTCTTAAGTATTAAATGAAGAAAATATTGAATATTTTTTATATTTTTAAGACATTAGATACATTTAATTTTTCATTCAATACTTTCTTCATTTAGTATTAGGATAATTATTAAGATGATTGGGTAGGAGGATATAGCTGGACCATTCGAGACCAGACTAAGTCAGATTCTATAGCTCAGATTCATCTTCTCATATGGCCGAGCTAGGGGGCTGTGGACCATTCTATACCGACTTCGGTCGATTCCTTATAGATCAGATCGTCTTTTTCATATGACCGATGTGGGCTGTCGAGCACATTGGGCCCGATAAGGAGGCCCAACATAGCAGTAGGCCTAATGGTATTTGAATTCAACCTGACCTATGTATAAACACTGCAAAACGGTCAATTACCGACTGACGTAATTAATCAATAATTAAGAAATAATTCTGTAATTAATGATCAGTTGTAACCGAATCTCAACGTTCGAGCTTTGAATGTCCTAAACGACAGGATTTCTAGCGGTTGGGGTTCGGATCATCTATATAAACTGACCTCGTGATCTAGGCCAGGCATGTTCCATTCCTAGTCTAATACATACTGTTTACGTTTGACTTATTTTGCGATCTTTGTGCTGACTTGCCTACTTTCTTTGACACCTTAGTACTCTCTTTCAAAAAAATCTCCTTAAGTTCGGTCAGTACCCGAAACAATAGCATTACTCATTTCTAATATATGAGAAGTGATTGAAACTGGAAGAAAGAGAGAGGAACATAAATGAAGGGAACACAAGGCGAGTTGGGGCCATTTAACAGAGGAAACCTACTAGTGTGAGTGACGAAGAAAGATGACCAGGAAAGTGAAGAAAGCAAGGTTGTTTCTTCCCTTTCAATTTTTTTTCCATATTCCCATTTTCTAAGCCTTTTTTTTTTGCGGATTTTTTTTAGCTACCATTGTCTAACTATTTTCAATTTTTTTTTAATAATACCTAGGTCTCATCTTGTGAGACCCAGTCACGGGACTTCTTGGGTGGGCCTTCAGTGGGGCCAGGAGAGGAGGTTAGCGGAGATGGCAAGTAGGGAGGGTTGGAAAGTATTGAAGAGGGATTAAACCTCCCCACTTTCCTGAATGTTCGCTACTCTTAACTAACTGAGCTATACTATCGACACAGCTATTTTCAATTATTGTCTTTCACTCTTCGTCAATTAGCTAGCTAAAAAAGTTATGTTCAGACTCTTCAGTTATCTTGAATCCCAAAACTTTTAGTAAGATACTTTATTTACGATTATTAAGGACATGAAGAAGGACAGAAGATTTATGAGAAAATTAAACGTAATATTCGACTTTCAGTATGTGACGAATATCTTTTTGACAAGTAGCAAACTTCATGTTGCTAAATTAACGACGCAGTTTAGATGGGGTCCCTCATCAAATTTATTTAAGATTGGTGACCTTTGGCGAAGCACACACCTCGACCCCTAAGTACAGAAGCAGAACCCAAAAATCCCCAAAACACATTTTATATCATACAGATGTTTTGGTACATCTTGTTAGAGATATAAAATCATTCATGCCTTTTATTTAATAATTTAAATTTTTGAGAGAATTAGTTCATAACATGATATTATAGTCTATAATTATGTGATCTAAAGTTTAGTTCTTGTTATTTTCATTCTTTTAATTAAAAGTTAAATTTTAACACAAGATAAGTAGACCTATATAAAATTATTCATGTCCTTCATTTAATAGTTTAAGCTTTCAGGAGAGTTAGCTTATAACACATCTTGTCACATATTTTTTTTAATTAATGATTTGGATGTATAATCTTATTGAATTATAGAACAACGAGAAAAGAAAATAGAAAGAACAATTGTTTGTACAATTGTACGGATTTTTATTACAAGATTTTATCATGGGAAAATTACACGAATGAACGGTCTGTTATCGTGAGAATCAGAGTAGTTTATCACAATTGTATATCAGTATAGGGATAATCTAGTATAGACTAAAATATGACGTATTACATTAGATTTCAAGCCATACCACGCATTCAACCATATATTTGTACATAGTATGTTCCAATACGTAAATACTTACATGTCTCATTGTTTTTACTTAGCTCAGTTGTATATAACGACAATTACATAATTTTTTTTTGCTGTTTCAAGGAGAGTACTTATACATAAAAGCAAAATTGTCAACATCTTGGGAGGAAGTGGGCATGTATGATGTATCTATGAGCATAAAATTTGTGAGATTCTAACATAAAATTAATTAGTATTAATTAAAATAACTTAACAAATAATACTTAAAAAATTAAAACAAATGATGTAAGACTCTTAATAAAATTAAAACATGAAATATAGCTGCAGGAATAAGGGAGGAGATGGGGAGTGGTTGTTCTAAAGATTTATTTAGGAGAGAGAAGGAACAAAAAATTTCCATTCATTTTGTTGGGTAAGTTATGGCTTGGTTGATTTAATGGCTAACGGTATTGAGAGCCTGTACTTTTCAATTGTTAAAAACCATAGGACATCCGCATGGATGTGGTTCGGTTCGTTCTAATGACAGACGAGAGTGTTGGGAGCTTTAAAGATTTTAGTTTTTTGAGTGACCTAATTGGGGAAGTTGGAGTTATTATCTACATTAAAGAACCATTGGCATTCAAGACCTTCCCTTCAACTGTATACAGACTCCCAACATTAATGACCTATGCCATACATCCCCTTCTTCCCCCTCTCACCGACTTTAATAAGTACCAAAACTTGCCCTTTTGGGTTTGGACTTTATAGTATGTCATGTCATGGAGGAGCCAAATTAACTTGATTTATGCTAAGATTATATGTTGTGGTTTTGTTTCGTTGGTGCTACATATATGGTTTAGATGGTGCAGTGACAGTGGCACCTTGACAATGTAAGAGGCATGGAAAGTATTGGAATCTTGACAAAATGTGTTGTTAAATTTAACATCTAATCTAGTAAAACTTTAAGTGCGGGTTTGGAGCTGTGTAGTTAGGAAGAATAAGTATACATATATTTCTACACATAAAAATAATTATCTCACAATTTTTTACACTACTTTTGATATTAATTAATTAAGTATAAATTCATAGTTAATTATATATATTAGTTGATTAATAAAAATCATGTGTATTGATTGATTAACATGATACCTATTAACTAACTTATATAAATAATTAATTACAAATTTATATTTCATTAATCAGTATAAAAAATAATATAAAAAAATAATGTAAAAAAATTAGAGTTGTTTTACACATATATCTCACGTCACTTTTTTTAATTAAATATTAGGACGATGTTATAAAAAAATATAACAACTTTAAACTTATTTAATCAATATTTTATTTATCATTAACTACTTATTTACCTATACTTAATTATAAGAGAGATGCTAGTTAAAAAAACAAGTGGGTCCCACTTCTTGGTGAGTTACATTATTTTGAGAACCATCACTTTCTACACACCCAAGCACAACCAAGATAAAAGCATCGGGACATATAACATTTTCCCAATCATAATTCATGGCACGAACTTTTTGATTAATTTAAGATAGATTGTTGATTAAATAAGTTTGATATTTGATTAATTAATGAATAATTTTAAATCTTCTTACTCACTTTTTTATTAATCTTTTTAATTATTAAATAAAAAATATTAAATATTTTATATATTTTTAAAATATTAGATATAATATTTTTTTATTTAATATTTTTTATTTAATATTAAGAGAATTATTAAGTAGAAAAGTATAGTTAAACTCTTAATTAATAGGAAGTGAAGTGCGTGAAAATGTGTGTAGCATTACTCAGTTATGAAAGAGAGAGAAGCCAACTTGGAAAGCATGTCATGCATAGGGTAGGCAAAGACCTTCTATAATCTATTTCGAGTCTTCCACCTTCAAGTTGTGCCCCCTACTATATAAGCACCTCAAACTCATTAGACATCTTACTCTCTGAGATAGAAAACGCACACAACTATGAAGTATTTGAATATTGAAGCTATGGTCTCCTTTCACAAAGCGCTATCTGAGACCCCAAAAACGGAAGTTCCTGCAGAACTTGAAGCTTCTTCAAAGAAGAGAAAGTGGGAAGAGCCACTTACTACAGAGTTCTTTAAGGATCAATCAAATGCAGAGAAAAGGAAATCCATCTTTGATATAGAGCTTCACCTCGAGGCACCATTACCATCACATAAATGGCACCCACACCTCAGTATTCAGGTATACATACATATACATACATACATATATTGCATATATATATATATATATATGTCCAACTTGTTAGAAAGCTTAGGCTACAGTGGCTTATCTTTTGATTCTTATGAAATAATCTAATATTTACTTCATTCAGTCAGGGCAGATACACTTGTGTAACACAAGGATTAATAGGAAAACACCAGACTCGAAGATAAGCCTTGAACCTGAACCGCCATCTCTTGGTCAAATGAACTTAAACCTTGAGCTGAACTTGACGTGTGAATCACTGAGGAAAAGGGAAGACAGTTATGACATAAATGAGAAGAAGAATTCTGGTGAACGTGATATGTTGATTGAATCAAGTGAGTATAAGAAGGATTCATGTGGTTTAACTCGATCTTCATCGTGGTTGTCATCTTCTGAGGGAGACCACAAAGAGATGGTTGCCACAGTTTGCATGCAGTGCCACATGTTGGTAATGCTTTGCAAGTCATCTCCTGTCTGCCCTAACTGCAAATTCATGCACCCACCAGATCAGAACACTTCAAAATTCTTGAATGAGTGCATCAATGGATGACTGATAAGAAACTAACCTATTATAACATAATCATATCTATGTACATATAAGAGTGTTCTCGATCATCCTAAATTTATGTATGTTGTTAGATGATTGTAGAATTTCGGTAGGCTCTTTCAGGATTTGAAATTAAGCAAGACTACTTTGCCAGATGAGGCCGCTTAACTCGCATTTGCAATTTCTTCAAGTTGTAACAAATGTTCTATGTATTGTGATTTTCTTTTCCAGTAATGAGAACTGAGTTTCCTTTAACAGGGCCACTTCGATATGTAGCAGGGTAACTGGTCTTCAATCATGTAAACTCGTTTGTGTTAATGTGTTAAATTAATTAGGTTGTTAATTCCATCGCATAGTCTCCATTCTCTATGTTCAAGACTTCAAGTAAGACGAAAAAAGAGATACAAAACCAGAAGGGTTCTTCTTGTTTTTCTTTTATCCTTTGGCCTTATAGAAAGATAGCTATATTTTTTTTTTAATTTTTAACCAGGTATTACTTTAACACTAACCCTCAGATACTAAGAGGTTATTCAAACAATTGTCTTCTCCAGTTTAAAGGCTTAATGTTAAGATATAATTCTCATTCTTTTTGCTCCCTGTCCAACAAAACAACAAAAGCTAATTGCATATCATGTCAAAATAAGGATAGACATTTCACTGAATGAGAGCTCCTGCAAGAAAAATTAAATCAACGAAATGTTGAGAAAATGTTTCTCTAATAAAATTCAAACCATATGTTACAGCAAAGAACATACTAAATTTCACAAAACAACATTTTTTACTCAAACAACACACTCAATCAAAGAAATTATCACTCACAAATTTTTTCCACCTCATATAACACCCAAAATGAACAAAATCTCTCAACACTCTATTTTGTTACCAGCTTAGCGCTGTTCCTCTCATGTCTGCGGCTGCACACACCAAGCAACAAAGGACGATACAAGTCTTAAAAAGATAAAACTCTCACCACGCGATATTCTATCACTTGCACTTCAAAAAAAATCACATACACACTTTTTTTTTAAAAAAAATCCTGTCAAGTGGGCTTGGCCCAAAATCCAATCCATGGCAAAAACAACTAACAAATCTCCACTTTGTCATGTGATTGGAACAAACTACAAGCAATCAAACGTAAGTGCTTGCAAGCTTCACTAAAGTATCTATAAATATTACTTTCTTCTTTGGCATATACACGTGCTCTACCTTTTTTACATTACAAGCTCCCCCATTATCTTTGCTTACAGTAGTATCTCCTATCAACTTATAAAAATTACCACAAGTCTTAGTCAAATCTTACAGAAGTCAACTCAGATGTCTTTTCCAATCTAGAGATATGGACCATACAACTTTTTTTAATCCAAAGAGATCTCTAGATTGGAGAAGGCATATAGGTTAACTACTATGCAATGTGGTTATGATCAAACGTAAGGAAAAGTGTAAAAATATTAAGAAAATTTAAGTATTTAATTGTTGAAGACAAATATGATGATTGATGTTTTTCGTGAGAAACATTACTTAGAAAAAGTCGTACTTCCTGAATAGTTGCCAACATTTATATCCTAGCTAATTAGAAGAGATCCAATACGAAAATATTTTAAAACGAGTGAGAGTCATTCATTAAAGATCAAAAGAAATTTTACTTTTCTTTATATTGATACTCCTAGTTCCTAAACTCAATCATTAAATAGGGGTAGCCTTCCCTTGAGTTCCTACAATATTATAAGTAATAAGAAAAGTACATATACTCCACTTGTCATCATAATCACTATCATCACAATCTCCTGAAATTATTTTTTTCTCAACTACTCTCCGAAACTAGATAGATGAGTGTAAGGAAACACATGCTTCCAATGTCACCAACAAAGACAATAGTCTAGGCACTACCCACTCAACTTTCCTAATCCTAATGATGTTAAGCTCACAATTTCATCGAGCATTTCTTCTCCATAAGACCCTTGTATCGTGTCATTATTGTTGTTGAAATTATTCTTTATATAAATTTCATTTGTTTTTAATTTTCGTCTTAAACTCTAATTGTTCCACCATGTGACTTCTATCCACAAGAAAATCTACTTCACAAAAATTTATAAATTTATTTTTTTAATCCACAATGTTTTTCTTCTTCCTTTTCTTACATCACTTACCTAGTCTTCTCCTCAACATCATAGGAGGTGGACCATGTCACAACTCAAATTTTCTATCACATTTACTACCTGATAATCTTATCGTTAGAATCATCATCTTCATGATCGGTGGATGACAAAAAATAAGTTACTTGAGCAGTCAAATTCAGAACTATTCAAAGCCACTTAACCTACCAATTCCAAACTAATATCGTCTAATTTAAGATTTAGAGCTTCCTAATTAAGTAGCACATTAATTATTTCAACAACATGCATGCAAATAAGTGTTAATAATAATACAATATTACTATATTATTATATATAATTATACAACTGATGAAAATAATTTAAGTATTCAGTTTATACGCACAACTCATAGCTCCAAAATTGACGCCTTTTAATGTTTACAATATCTGCCTCATTGTCTTATGTTCCCGACCCAATCGTGAGTATATATGTCGTACGTTTGCCAATTAGGCACACATTTATATAATTAATAATTTTAATTTATTTAATTAGTTAATTAATTAATTTAAATAATTATTAAATTATTTAATTGATTATTTAACTAATTATTTGATTATATATAGTTTAAAATTTTGCTTTCTTTAATTTCATATTATATTATATTTTAGTAAATTTATTAATTAATTATTAAATTCATTAATCTATTAAATCTTTTACTTGAATTTAAAAAATTCATATTACTATTTTTGTCACTAATTTCTTTATAAGGTCATATAATACCTATGAAGCACGACATGGATACGAGATATGGGGACACACCAAATTAAAAAATTGTAGGACATAAACACGATATATATATATATATATATATATATATATATATATATATATATATATATATATATATATATATATAATATTTACTATCTAGTAAGCTCCTTCTAAAAAATATGGAATATAATTTCTATTGACATATTCTAAAAAATCTCCTAAAATAACTTTTCCTAATAAAACTAACCATATACAAGTACATGTGCATAAAAAAAATTAACGAGAGAAAATATTTATGTGAAACAAGCTTTAGTGACGACAAAGTGGACAACTTGATACAAGTAGAGGTAGAAGGAGCAGATAAAAATAGTGGTGTGCAAACAGATAAAACTTAAAAGTCTAATAGTGACGTGTGAAAAGGTAAAACTTAAAATATTGGTATATGAAAAATAGTGACTTGGGACGTCAGTCATGTGATTGAGTTTGGGTGGGTTACGAGCTTATTAATTGAACGTTAGTCATGGAAACTAATTTTTTTTTAAAAAAATATTAATGAGTTGTGTCCAAGTCGTGTCCTAGACATGTCCAAGCGTGTCCGAGACGTGTTCAAACTGAAAAAAAAATAATCTTTTTAATCAGACACATTTGGATACGCAAGACACATGTGTCGTACGAGTGTCTCCATGTGCCCGACACGCAGACACACTTCAAAATCAACGTGTTCGTGCTTCATAGTATAATATTATATTATTTTTATAATGGAATATTATTTTATCTTATATGATGTGTTGTTATTATTCAAATCTTATTAGATAATAGTAACTATTATCTATTATACCAGCACATAAACACCAATAAATAAAAGCATATCATGCATATAAACAAACATTCAGATACATACATAACCACAGTCAAAATATAAACACCATATCATGCATATATATTCATATACATATACATAAACAAATATAAAATTCAGATTCAAATAAAAAAACAAAAATAGGTATACCATGCATGCATGCACCACGTCCTTTGGCCACCACACCTACCTACCACCATGACCCCAGTTGGAACCTCAACCACACCCATTGGCCACTACGAACCCGACCAGAACCTCAAAGCGCCACCACAAACTTGAAACTTCATCAGCCACCACGAACCCATAGCCCCTTAACTCTCGACATTCCCTATCTCGCCTGAAATCTTGACGACAGGAGATCACGTGCACTCGAAGTGGAAGAGGTGCACTCGTGACCAATGGAGTTACAGTGGGATGGGATGAGAACAACAATGGAAGAAGAAGAAAGTGGAGAAGAGAATGAGTAGAATGGAAAAATGAAGAAGAAGAGCCAGCGCGTTTAAGTTATAAGAAAGTTTTTGATGGATATATGTTCGTTGAAAACTTTTATCAACGAAACTAATTAAATTTTCAACTAATTAGTCGCCAGAAATTGTATGGTGCGCATACCTCAAAAGTTGGAGAACTTTTTTGAAACTTGAAACACATAACTATTACATTTACCGGAGTGACGTTTTAGTTTTCCAGCGGCTTAATTTTCGACAGATTAGTCACCAAAAATTGTACGACACTTATACCTTAGAAGTTGGAGAAAATTTATGGTGGATATAATCTATCGGAAACCTTAAAACACGTAATTGGTACATTTATTGATGGATTAGTCGCCGAAAATTAAAAAAAAATCATTGGTGTTTTTATTTTTTGGCCGATTATTTTGCCAGAAATGTATTCTAATTTTTTTAATTGATGTTCTGTTTTTTGATGAATATATTTGTCGAAAATACCTGTATTATCAGCAATCACATATCCGTCGAAAGAATCCGTCGCTTATAGTGCTTTTTTTTTTGGGTTAATGATTTAGATGATGCGGAAGAAAGTTGATCGCTTGGAAAAGATAGGCTTGAGCTTGATGACCTTGAAAAAGGTCTCGTACATATACATAAAATGCGCCTCTCGCTTTTCATCCACTATTAACTACATATACTCTCTTAGGGTGTCTATAGCTTCTTGAGTACGAATGACATAGAGTATACCCAATGGCTTGTAGTCCACCCATTAGTAAAGTTCCTTGTTTTGGGGAGGTGGAAACGTCTTCCATTTATCCTTCAATTCCAGTTTCTTTTACCCCATGATCTAGGATGATGGAGCTAGAACAAAGCCCACAGAGGTCAAAGAACTGTTAGAATTGCTACTGATGGACCCAAGGTATCTTTCCATGCTCGCCTGTCTCAGAAAAATGGACAACGGGCTTGGAGAAAATCTTTAGGCCCAAAAACCTCAAAGTGCCTACTTCCCTCAACACGGAGTTCAACAAGAGTGGTTCGACCTCCGTACCCCCTGGGCAGTAACACCTCTTGGGGCCCTCTTCTACCACACACGACATGGCAAAGGTGGAGGTTGCGAGAAAATCTCCAGAGAAGACCCCTCTTCTTCATTACCTAACATTTCCCTAACTCTAACCATAAAACTGGAAATAGAAAGCAAAAAGGGGAAAAAAAGGGGGAGGGTACTTAAATGGAAAAAGGAAGGTCAGAAATCACTGATGGTGGAGAACGCTGCTACAACAGCCACACAAAGTTGTCATAATCTAGAAAACTTCACCCTGAGCTTAAAAGCTTGAGAGAGAGAAAGAGAGAGAGAGAGAGAGAGAGAGAGAGAGAGAGAGAGAGAGAGACTAAAGGCACTATGAAAAAGCACTAGAGCAGCAAGAAACAAGGAACAGGAACGAGAGCACCACCGCACGGGGGCCCAATGAATCGCATAACACAAAAGAAGAAAGGGTAGATGGAGAAGTTTCAAGCAAATGAGTGTGAAAATGGAGAAACTGCTCCATCACTCCCTATTTATAGCAAAGCCTCAGCGCTAGTTGCCACCACCACTGGGACATTTTTGTCCACTTTTCAAATTTAAAATGATTAATGGGCACGAATACCAAGCGATGACTATACACAAATGCGCCCCCTCCCACACCACGTGGCATAAAGTTGCTAGTGCGGAGATGAAAAGACATCAGCACAGCAATGGAAATGTCTAAGGCAAGCTAAAGGTCACAACAATGTTACACCACGAATCCCTCAATGTCAAACCTCACTAGAACACGTACACGCCTTGAAATATCCAAAATACATGGTCACACAATAATAAGACTACATACTTCGACATAAAAGCTCCAAGATCAGAACCACATGTGAATTTTCGTGATCCATAGTTGCACATTGAGCGAGGATATTAGCAATGCATAGATAACATAGGTTTTTGGTCAAGAGCCGAGTGAGTCTGACCACGAAACTCTCCCAAATTGCACACGATTCTAAAATCGCAAAATATGTCCCAAAATCCTAATCACAATGGAGCTTGGTACTATGATGACCATCATACCATCATAGCATCGAACTGAGGGCAATGATTCAAACTGATATATATTTAGGCCTAATAAGGTCAAGCGTAGCTGCCACTTGGATGTAACATCTCATTGTTGGAGGATGTTACCATCTTATCCATTAAGGGAATATTCTTTCTTAAATGCCAATGATTGGCCAACACACCAAATGAGTAAAGTTCTAGGAAGTTTCCTCCAAATATTTACAAGACACCAGGAAGGACTAACCTGCTCATATGCCCTACTTAGTCTCCACGACACTCTCCTCTATAAATAAGAACAACAACCCCTAGAGTAAGTATCTTCTCCCTCAATTTCTACCTTCTTATACCTATTCTTACTTGAGCATTTGAGTGTCTTGCAGGTACCTAGCCCGTCACTTCAACAAATTAAGGAGGCGCAGTAGAAGTGAGCAACCATTTGTCTCTGGTGGATTCCACCACTTCCACCTTGGTACAGATCAAATATTAATATATAGTAGTACAATTTGAATTTCACAATTGTTTATGATTAACATATAATGTCTTTTATTTCCATATTAAAGGTCTAATAATTAACATAATAATTATGCACCATTAAATTGCACAATTGCCAATTGTATTAATCCCCAATTCTATTAATAATATAAGGTCTTCTGTTGATTCGTAATTCAAGAACAAAGGTCTTCTATTGAGTCAATGAGCTTTTGTAGTTTGAAGTGTCTTAGGTGTAGTTTGCTCATGTTGCCCACTAAAAGAATGTGTCCATCAATGAAAGAGTTATGGGCATGATTGCTTGAAGTTGTCTGTACTCCGTAACATGAAACATTGTATAAGACACTCTGATCTAGCCATGGGAGAAAAGTCAGATTGGGAGAGAAAAAGAGAAACCTGTATATGATTAGCTTCTAACAATCTTCTATTGCATTTAAGAGCTTCGTGTAGGTATTGGACTGCCATCTCTAACATTTTCTATATGCTCTCTTCAATCATAGCATATGTTGCAGCAATGTCTGGATGACACAGTTCACAAGTAAAATCAAGAAGGAATAAAGCACGTTTAGCATGCCTATCAAAAGATATATCAATGAGAAAATAGTAAATTTCTGAATAATTAACGAAAAGCCAGTCATCACATAGAACACTAAACCATTTCAATAGAAAAGGCACCTCCATTCACAAAGGAGCCCTCGTTCATCATTGCTGCCGAATCCATCTAAAAATTGCAATCCAAATCTCCAGCTCAACAATGAAAGAGTGCCATTCAAGGACTTTAGCTTGGAAAGAGAAAGCTCGAGACAGAGAATTTAGAGAAGAAAGTGAATGCACCAAAGCTGTTTGGTTTTGTGCAATTTAAACCTTCGGAGGAAAGAAGATGAGAATTGATTTTGAATTTGAATTGATTTTGCAAGACCATTGAAATTTTCCTTGATGTTAGTTGATTAATTGATATTCGAATTAATTATATAATTTAAATTGATTGTACTTAACAACAAATTGATATTAGTGGTAATTTATTATATTTAAATTAATTCTGGTAACTTTTAGGTATATTTACTTTTTTTCCATCGTTATGGGCATATTTAAATTGATTCAGTTATTTTAAATTAATGTAATAATCATGATTTTCTTATATCATTTTTCTCTCACGTCACTTTTTATACTACTTCTCATATTATTAATTACATCACTTTATTCTCATCACTTTCTTTCACTTAATCACAATCATTTAAAAGTGTAATAAAAAGTGATGTAAAATAAAAAATGATGTAAGAACACCATTTTCCTTAATCTAAATTGGTTTAATTTTAAACATCCCTAATAACCACCCCAAGATTCTTGCTTAAGATTTACCACTGTCATTATCTAGTGTGTGCTTAAAGTGCTTCATTTGTTGAATATAAGTGTCAAGTATTTCACTTCCATTAGAATTTCTTCTTTGTCCAAAGATGCCGAAAGAAACAAAATCAAATATATTCTTATTTTAAAGTGAGTAATGATCATTTCTTTTTATAAGATTATTTTGCTAGAGAGAAATAAATACAAAATTTATTGCGTAAAAACTCATTATGAAAAGTTATAAGATTTATTAATTTTATTTTAAATAAATTGTATCTTTTTTTTTTTCACATAACCCTATGCTATTATACTCACAGAAAATAATCTTGATCATTTTAAAACAAAGAATTTCATTTATAAATCAAATCAATTGGTAAAATTAATGATTTTAAACTCCGGTCATTTCTTCGATCAGAATAAACGCACTAGAAAGAAAGTGTTATATTTTATGATTGTTTGTTATGAATGTTATCTACGAATGATTTGGACTAATAAAAATTAAGAAAAAAAATACAATTTTATAATCAGACAAAAATTATAGGTTGGTGATTTGATAAAATGTATAAAAATAATAAATAAATTAACATTTCGTGGATTGTTTTACGAATCTGAATTTCCCGGAAAAAGCATTTCTCATGAAACAAGGCCTAGCGCGGGAAGAGAGAATATTATTAACTCTGTTTTTTGCGCCACGTGGCAGAGTCGAAAACACCCCGGTCGATCTTGCTATTCAAAACCGCCTAGTTCGTTACGAAAGCACGCGAGCGAGAGAGAGAGAGAGAGAAATGGAAAACGAAGACAAGGCTCTGAAATCGCAAATTGCACTGCGTCGCTGTGCAAAAGCCGCGTTGCTCCTTTGTGGCTTGAAATCTCTTCACAGCACCACCAACTGTGAAAACGAGGTCCTTCTCTAAACACCCTCCCTGTCTCTGTGCAGAGATGATCAATAAGGATTTTTTTTTTTCTGTTTCTCTGACTCGCGCGCTTGTTTCAGGAGATGTGGAAGAGAGAAATCCAAGACCTGAAGATCCAATTGCTGAAAGAGCGTTCGAAGAACAAGAAGATAAAGCTCTGTGCCTTAGTGGAGCTATTTGTTCAGCTCGTGTTGTTGATGTCTCTTTGGACCTTCTTCTTGGTGCTCTTCTTCAAAGCTCGTTGAACCACACTGTCGATCTGTGTCCCTGCGTTTTCTGGTTTTCTTTTTTAGATTTGAAATGAATCCTTTATCTTTTGGTGTATGTATGTGACACGGACGATTTGACCTTTTGAATGCTTCTTCGCTGGTCTCTGGTAGTTCCACTATGAGTTGCCAATGAAAATTGATTTGTCTTTGTTGAATGGAATAAAGGTTTCCTGGGTTTTTCTTGCATCTTCGATGTATTAGACTCCGCATAACGAGAGAAATAGAATTGGTGGATTATCATTAATTTGAATGTAGTATTTAAACTACGTGTTTACATAATAATTGACTTGTAATAACTATCTAATTGACTAATTAAATGACATAACAAACTAACTAACTGACTATAAGTTATATATTGTGTTGGCGAAATCATCAGCAAGATTGATGGGAACAAAAGCCTAAGAACAAGAAAGGAACAAAGGTGAAGAAGAAGAAGAAGAAGAGAGAACTAAGGCGGAATCAAAGCATTCCGGATACCATATTACACTTCATAAAATGCGAGCAATGAAATTGGTGAATTTTCATTAACTTGAATGTGGTATTTAAATCGCTTACAGAATAACAAACTTGTAACAACTATCTACCTGACTAGCTAGCTGACATAGCATATTAACTAACTATAACATATAAAGGAACAACACGTACACGAGACATGACTCAGATAGGAAATATATATATATATATATATAAGTTATTTATTGTGTTTAATAAGATGAATATTATTATGCAATTTCAAAATGTTTTGCCATAAATTGGTTCGTTAATGACCATAAACCAGTGCATTCTCAACTCCGACTAGTATATATATATATATATATATATATATATATATATAATTACAAAATTTTAAAAAAAGATTCTATTTTTAATATTATTTTTATAAATTTGAAGATTATAATATTTTAATATATGTCATATGAGCTATTTAATAAATTCTTTTTAAAAAATTGAGATAATTTCTATTGATATATTTTAAAAAATCTCATTAATTTATCATCAATCATAGTTTACTAAAGAGAATAATTGTATAATAGTTATAGTTGATGAAAATAATAAAAAGATAAAACTTAAAATATTAGATATGAAATTTCGGTCGTGTAGACTAAGTCTAACATATATATAAAATATTTTTTCTAAGACGTAAAGAAAAGCTCTAATGTGCATTATCTCCAGCTAATTAAAATAAATATTTATACATTATTATTTTTATATAATCTTTTTAATTGAAATTCAATGATTTGTCATTTTCATTTATATTTAATCTATAATAATTTGTGTAGATTATAACAGTAACTAATTAACTATAAGTTATAAAAAGATGAATATTATTCATTTTGTTTTGCCATAAGTTGGTTTGTTAATGACCATAAACCAGTGCATTCTCAACTTCGACTAGTTAATTTGAAAATCATCTAATTTTGCTGAAGTATGCAACATATTTGGAACATTGTTTTAATTATTTTAATAATTGATTATTGTGTAAATTTTTTTATTATAATTGATTATAATAGAATCAATTTTATATTTGTTCCATTAATTAAAAATAATTTTAAATTAATTTGTTTTATTTAAATTAAAAAAAGAATTTTTTTATGAATTAAATTAAAAAAAAGTATGAATTTGTTTAGATAATTTGATGTTATTTTAGTAACATATAAACTTTTCTTTCGTAACATGTATTTTTTTTTTCATATAACTTCACCCAAAAAAACTTTTCTTTAATTTTTTTTCGGTTGATCATAAAAAAAAAAATTGTATCCTTTTTTTCACCGGGTAGTATTTTGGTAGTTGGAAAGCACTGGTTTGCTTTTCTGTTACAGGGGATTAATGGGCAAAACTTTTAAAAGCTAAAAGCTTTCTAAAAAACATATTCAACTACCAGCTTACGAGGAAATAGCTTTTTACAATAATTAAAAGCTTTTAATTTTTTCCTTCATCTGAACCAAACAAGATTTAATAGCATGTTTGTTTTAGATTTTACTTTAGCCAACCTCCATTTGCACTCTTTCCCAATTCCCATACACCCTTTGACGCTCTAAAATATGTTCGGCAAACTTCAATAAAAAGGTCTTCATAAAATTAAGATCTATTTGGTATTTTAACAAAAGAACATGTTGAAGTGGCTCTACTGTTTTCAATTTGTTGTTGATTATTGGCCAAGTGTTTGAGAAGCATAATTATTAGAAAATCGACAAATTGAAGTTCATAAATCAACAAACAATTGTTGAAGGCAGATAAACAATTATCATTAATAAAAAATTAAAATTAAAAACAAAATTATAGGCCACATCATTTGTAAGTCCAGGTGGTCAGAAATAATATGGCAATTAAAGAAAAAGTTTTAAAAACAAATCACATGGCTGCGAAGCGCGATTTTCACAAGTGGCACACTATTGTTGCCCTTGGACTTATACAAATACCACATGGCAAATACTTTTTTTTTTTTAAAAAAAAGTCATGATGAACAGTAGAAGAAAATGTTTCAAAAAAGCATAAGGTTGATATTTTGTTTCAAAATTGACACAAATGGATTGTTACTCTTTTGTATCTATTGTAACTCTTATTTTATTAATTTTTTATTGAATAACTTTCAATTTATTTGATTTAATAATTCAAATTAACTCATTTAATAAAAAGTTAATGAAATAAAAGTGACAATAAACACAAGAATAATAGTAGACACTCTCAAACTAAAATATCCAACAGAACCTTACATCATAGCTGGGGGCAAATGATAATGCCATCCGTTTTGATTTTTTTTTTTTAAAAATATATTTACAAACCAAGCCAGTACAATTTACAGTCATGTTCCACATCATGAAAAAAATTCCTAGTGACATTTTATTTACAAAACCATCTACAAGCCCATTCAGTGGTAACAGGTTGTGTACTGCTCTGCAACCCAGCAAACAGCTGTAATTCTATGTATTAACAATACAAGGGGAACTAGCATATAGTCAAATCCCTCAAGTAGACCAACTGCCTGCTATTCGGTCGTCAGCAGCTGTAGATCAAGACCAACCGAAATAAAATTTCTTCCAGCTTGATGCTTTCAATCTCCAATCCATTTTCAGACCCTTTTGCATCAACAAATACGGAAAGTAAAAAAAGCCAACAAGCAGCCAATGAACAATCAGTCTGTTGGCACAAACTAAAGATATTAATGGCTAGGTCCCAACCTCAAGTCCCCTCTCTCAATACTACAATGAATATCACTTACACACACATACATGCACTCAGAGAGATAGAAAAAGAGAAGAGGGTGGGGGGGGGGGAGGGGGGAATATACAAATGTTAGGGATTAGGAATAAAGCTTCTGTTCGAATCTCAAATTTGAAAAATAAAAGAAAGTTTCAAATAGTTTATACACCAAAGAAAGGAGGTCAAATCCATAAACATTTATTCCATTTGACCAAGGGTAGCAGTTGCCTGTCAGATATACCCATTCAGTTGGAGAAATAAAAGTTGTCGTCCTACAAAATCCAGGGATAGTTGTCCTAGTGAACTTTGAGTTAGGATAAACAAATAATCTACTTCACCCATGCTTCCATTAATTCCTCCTCAATCTAAACGAAGAATGGGCAACTTTTTTTTTTTTTTTTTTTACTGTCCTGTAATTTCTGAGATGAACACAAGATCAAAATTTGTTGCACTCAGACCAATAACCCAATCACAACATAGAACAAATCCAACTCTGACAAATATTCTGAATTCCAGTATTCCCAAAAGCTGATCTAATATAGCTAGTTGGCAACAACCCAACATACAAGATCCCAAGAAACGGATGCTATACAATTTAGACCTTAGATTATGAGAGCCACAAGGATTATCCTATATCTTCTGCAAAAAGCAAATAATTTTTTCACTGGGTTATACAAGAACTACCAACGTGAACAATCTGCTGTATAATATATTTAAGGTGCATGTCTATCACAATTACCAAAACAAGAGACAAAACTACATCACAGCCTGAGAACATGCTTTTATCATTATAAAGTATTAACAGGGGAGTTATGAGATCTATCAACAATCCTAAGAACTACGATAACATTGCTAAAGTTTCAACCCAGCTGGGTTTTTTTTCAAGTCCAATAAAACTGTATCTTCATTTATAACATATACGTCACAATGGTATTCAAGAAAATAGCAGTCCATGCCCAATGGAAAATCATAAAGCAGTCATCAAGGAAAACAGGGACACTGACTCAAGAAGACAAAATATTTTTATGGACCATAAGAAAGCCTTTAGTTAACTGTTAGTGCATTAGCTAATGTTCCACATCTGAATATTTGATGAAGCTGTGATTTGTACATAATGTAACACGAACATGCAATTGCTCCTACAAAATCAGTCTTTGAAAAACATTTATTGTTCCACATGTGGTTGTTCAAGGATGTAGGCATAGAAAATAGACGATTCAGCAGATATACTGTCATCAAACATCCAATAGGTTTCCAGTTTTTTGGGAGGTGGAGGTGTAACAGAAAAGGAACAAAAGTGAACCAACCAAACTTTAGATAACAATGGGTTGAAATTACTCAAATACAAGCTCCAAGGTATTTATTCCCTGGTGGAGGCTATGGCTGAGAGCCTGAGACAACAACTTATAGAATTCCAGGGAAAAATTATTAGTTAGTAACATTATGACAATTTTCTGGAGTCTATCATAATTTAAGTTTATGATGAAAACTCTGCATCACTGAGACAAAATTAGGAATTTATGAAAGGCAAAGGGCTTCAGTATTTTTATTAAGGCTTTTAGTAGGAGGAAGCATCATATTTCAAAGGAAATAAAATTCAGGATTAGAGTTATTGATTGTAAATACCTCTAATCAAATGCGTAGGGATCATCAGCATATGGATTCAGAGAACCTTCTGAAAACAAATCACCGATATTTGAAGGACGTGGATGGCCTCCTCCCTTCATGCTCTGCATCAATGATATGTGAAAAAATATTATATATGGAGTATCACTACAGCACTCCAGGAAACAGTGTAGCATATGCAAAAACACTTATTTGTCACCTTATACATAGTATGTACAAAGATTAATATCCATCAGATTAGGTTTATCCTAAATTCTTTTAGAAACAAAAGAGAGAAAAAATTAAAAAAACCTTTCAGTATAAACCCATTTTCTTTTTGCTTTTAATTATACCATATCAATAACATTATATGAAATAACTCAAATAATTATTGCGCAAAATAATTGGACCTAACAGTATTTGAAAGCATAAGATTCTTATAGAACTTGTTACAAATCTTGCATTTCCTGAGAAAAGATAAATATTTTACATATTAGATAATCAACAAGGAAAGATTCAAAAATAGTAACTGGATAAAATTAAAATAACCTTTAAACTAATATGATCATATTAGCTCCCAACCATTGTCATTTCTGGTAGCTTCAGCATCGTGTAATAATGAAGATGAAAATATTGAAGTTTGAGAGAATAAAATAAATTATCCTCTAATAATTCACCCAAATACATGAGAGCTTTCCACCTTGATATTTTAAAGCAATGATGTTAAGAGCAAGCTAATAAAAGGGAAATTTCAGTTGAGTTGGTTACCTTGACAACACTTCCAGGGGTATTTGCTTTTGGTGTATTGATCTTATGTTTTCTTGGGTCCTGATAGAGAAAAGAAATTCAATATTCACTGGCATGTAAGAAGTCTGCACTTGGAAGCCAAGCCATCTGATGTGGCAATGTAGTTCATGAGTGCATCTATAGGTTAACAGCATTTAGAGAGAAACAGATACATGCCTCAAACATGACAGTACTTCTTGTTTTCCTTTTCTTTGTGATTGTTCTTCCATTAGAAGTCTCAACCTCATATTCATGGCGAGTTACCTGCCCATTGAATTAAGGAGCTAAGGCAATTGCCTAATATCATAAATTTTTTACTTCTATTATCCTTTCAGGCCACCAATTAAAAGCCCTAAAATATTTATCATTAGCTATGTAACTGCTGCAATGTAAGGGTGCCTTTTCTTGGCCATAAGTTCATAGAGAAGTAAGTCACCTTTTTATGATGCTTAGGGATGCTCATCGCACTTCCTGTTTTTACATTCTCCACTTTCTTCAACAACTTTGGCACTGGTGTTTGTGTTGCTTCAAAGTAAGGAGAGTCCTATGAAGAGGACGGAAAGACAAAACAAAAAAGGTGACTTGGTTAGAACATAATATTAACATGTTATGAAGGAATGAGAAAGTAAAATTTCTTTCTTTGGATTTCCATTCTTACTAGGTCATGCTGATTTCTTTTGCCACCCCTCTTAATTGATGAAATGGAGTAATCCTATCACATGAAAAAAGTATTATGCTACTTTTGCAAATGCAATTGAAATTCATTATAAAGTCTGATTAAATCTGCTCAAACTGAACTCTGGCTAATGTATTCTAACACCTATCTCCCACATTGTCATCATATTCATATGATCAGCACATTTGCCATTAATGGAAATTGCTTAGATCTCAGTCACTCATAACCCATCTTTTCAGGAGAATTTTTAAGCATATGAAATAATAATAATAATAATAATAATAATAATAATAATAATAATAATAATAATAATAACCTTACAAGCATATGAAACCACTAAGTAGTCAGTGCCATTACTTTCTATAGCATTAATCTTGAAGATACTTAGGAGCTTGAAATAACACATGATTACAGTTACCAATACCACATCATAACAACTGAAATACACAACTTACAATCAAACCAATATCTATTATCTTTTTTTTTTTATAAAAAAAAAAAGGACAGCAAGATCTATATTTCTGCTCCAACATGAAGCCTTTGGAGCCTTGATTTTTTATGCAACCTTCTCTCTGTTATGTACAAAATTGTCAATAAGGATCTTTTAACTCAAATTTCAAAGCAGCTGAAAGAAATTGTACCAACCAAATATATATAATAGCATGCTAGTAAATAGTCATTACAAAAATAGTTATGCTATCAGTAACTAACCAGATTATGCCTGTTTTATAAGTGACAACATTACCATGAAGAAAATACATATATGGATCAGTGGGTCCTTATGCTTCAATTATTTGCATCACCCTGCCATGCATTTAAGTTCACAATTGATAGGCTTGTGACGGGAGAATATAAAGGAATTACTTGCAGGTTACAATACTACACAAGCAATGTCTCAAACCAACGGTATTCCTACTAGTCTTGAGAACTTTCTGAGGTAAGACAGCACTTCAGTGCTGAAAGTAGCACGCCCTAATGTGAATATAATACAAAATTACTAGATTCTCTACGAATCAGTCAGTGAAGCAATATATACCATTAAGTTACAAAAATATAGTTAATAACAATTAATATGAAAATTTATTAACATAGAAACTATAAAAGTGCATGAATAATTTGAATCTTCAAGTTAGCTTCACTAATAGTTTTAGGTTGGAAAAGAAGCATATCTTATAAGATATACCAACAATCTGACAAACATACTACATTTGCATCCGAACATGCAAATTAACTAATCTGACATGCATGATATTGAAAACATACACGGAAAAAGAGATTGGTAATACAAGTCAACCTGTTTCGAATTCACTTCTTGGTCCTCTTTTGGCTTATCACCCATCACTTTCCACTGCAACTGCAACAAAGCCCTTTGCCTGTCTTCCTGCAATATATGCCGAAACAATTTAAGTTATGTGATGAAATTAATTTATCATATCAGGTATTCCATACTTTGGATTTCTGGAGATGCAACTCCTCTTCCAGCTTCCGACACTCATCTTCAAGTTCACACCTCAATGCTTTAATCTGAGCTTCATGTTCACTCCTCAGAAACATTGTTTTCTGCATATAATCAAGGTATCAGCAGGTGAAGTAATTTCATGTACAAGTCATAACTTAAACCTGTGTGTGTGTGTATTGCACCTCTCTCAGTTCATTTTCAGCTTGCAGTTGGGTACGCTTTAGCTGTTCACTGTGTTCAGCTATCAGGCTTTGTTGCTTCGTGTCATGCTCCTGCCGTATTTGAGTAACCTGTAAATTGAGCAGGAAATCAGCTGACCTGGTGGCTGCAAGTTTTTCAACTTATTTTCAGTAAATTTCACAAAAAAGAAAAGTACTGATGCAATAACATTCTCACAAGAGGTACATACCCACCCAAAAAAGAGTATAGGACACAGTTAAAGATAAACTTCAATGTACTTAGATCAATTGAAATTATCAGTTGAAAAATTTGATATATCTATAACTGACTGAATAGAGTAATTACTAATCACAGAGTAACGGAATTGTTAAAAGAAGCATGGATTATTTGAAGAAAATGGTGCATAAAGTAATTAAAAATACTACTAAAGACAAATCAGACCACTTATAATCCCATGTAATAGAAGATGCAATCCCAAAATACTTCTAAATAGTCAATAATTTTAAATTCACGTCCTTTTTCACGCATACCAGCCCAGTGTGTTCCTCCTGAATGCGCATCAACTGCTGCCTTGATTCTTCTTTGCATTCTGCAAGTTTTTGGTCACTCCTGCCCTCAATTTCTGCAATAGCCTTGTCAGCCTGAAGGTTCAAATTGGTCAGAAATGTGTTTATGGAAATAATGTGTTACAAAGGCTAATATATCATATCAAACCTTGTCTTTTTCCATGTTGACAATTTCCATCTTCTCCAACTCATACTTCTTCCTAATCTCATTAATAGCCTGCTCAAATACTGCAATTGTTAATGAAAAGGTACTGCACAATACATCAAGCACCTACAGTAGGTAACCAGTTATATATAACACCTGATCATTTCTCTGAGATATTTCTTTCAAATGCCTAGATAATTCCAACTGCTTATTCTCTACCATTAGATCATATTGCTTTCTAGCTTCTGAAAGTTTACTTTCGGCAGCAGTCAATAATGACTGATTCTGCAAAGGCATACAAAACATATATAGTACTCAAAAAACAGTTAGGAACATGCAATATGTACTACATATTTGCTCCAAAACCTCTATGATCTGATCTTCCAGCTTCTTTTCCTGTTCCTTATACTGCAAAATACACTGTTCTTTTTCCTCTAAGACATTATGAAGCTGTCTAACTTCTTTATCAACAGAATCTGCTTGCTGCTCTTGTTTCATTCTCTCCTTTTGCAAAGTATCTATTTCCTCTGATTTCTTCAATATCTCTGCCTGCAGTCTTTCCGTATTTTCCTTGCTTTCAGTCTCTAATGCTGAAACTTTCAGCAATAAACCTTGCTGCAAAACATTAGATACCTGGATAAGGAACATGAAAATGTATGTTAATAGGCAATTAACTAAAGCAGATCAACTGTCATACCATTTGGTTCTCTGATGATCTAGAACTTTCTAACATAATTCCAGCTTTCTCCTCTAATTTGGAAATTAAGACCTCTGCTTCTGCCTTTTTTGAGATTAAAGTTTCAGCTTCTGACTCCAAATTCTGAATTCTCTCAGCAGTTAATCGACATTCCTCTGTATGCTGTGCTACAGTAGACTCTAGGACTTTCTGAAGTTCAGTCACTCTATTGCTTAACTCATGATTTATCATTTGCATTGTATCCTTTTCTGATGCCAAGATCAAGAATTTATTATTAAGCTCACCATACTGGTTTTGAGCATACTTAGAGAAGGCATCTCTTTCCTGCTGGACCAACTTGAAGCAAGAAGCATAGAGAGAGTTCATTTCTTCAAACTTGCTCAAAAGGTTCAAACTTTCTTTGTCTAAATTTAACAAATGTGCAGCCAAGGCCTGAAGTAATCCTTCAAGGTCTTTGATTTCCTGAAGTGACATATCAAGTTTTTCAGTAAGCTCAGTGTTACACAATTGAAGATCACTCTTTTCTTTCTCCAATTTCTCTTGACTGGTTATGTGATGCATAATTTCATCTTCTTTGACTTTTAACTGAAGGTGAACCTCTCCCAGCTTTGAGTTCAAATTTTCTGTAGACAATCTACTAGCGGTTAACATTTCTTCTAAATTCTTTATCATAGTATCTGCAAACAAACAATTCAAATTAGTAGCAAGTTGAGGAAACTGGATATTTGGTCAAATATTTGTGAAGTCAAGTTCTGGTGTCAATGACTGTGACATGAGAAGAAAGCCATTCAGTGTCTTCTTAGGGCATGACATTTATTATATGTCTAGAACCTCTAAAGAGACAATCTTTCATAACAAATCAAAATAATGTTATTTTAAGCATCTTTATCAGTATTTTCACAGTCACACTAAAACAACAGTTACTTTTACATCTCAGTTGTTAAGGAATATAATATTGTATTTTGTTAGGATTCATATGGGACTTGAGTATTCATATGTATCGAGCCTCAGGCGGCAATACCGCATTGCTCTTATGGGCGCCGGGGCTAAGCATAGTGTTAGGATCCAATTGCAAGGTATTTGGACTTGAGTCCCACATTGGAAGTATGAGATTCCGGTGTGGGGTTTATATGGCCTTGGGCTCTCCAGTCACAATTACTAGCTTTTGTGGTGTGATTTTCTTAAGGTTCGTATCATATTCAATGTAATCAGAAAAGTCTTATGCAGAAGTAACTAATTACTTGTATTACACCTAAAGTAAAGAGTATATATGTCTTTACAAAGTCATAGCATTAGTATAAATATAGGTAATATAGTATTAAGTAATCAGAAAAGTCTTATGCAGAAGTAACTAGTTACTTGTAGTGCACCTAAAGTAAAGAATATGCAGGTCTTTACAAAGTCATAGCATTAGTATAAATAGAGGTATAGGGTCAACTTATGCATACAACCATTCTAAGAATTTAATGAAATATTGTATATTCTCGATGTCTCAAATATACATTTTACCTTTCGCTCTCTTCCTAAAACTCGTGTTTTTTAACATAGTATCAGAGCGTTATTATCCACCTTGAAACCTTGGCCTGCCCTAGCTTCCTTTAAAAAGTAGAAGGAAAAAATGAAGTCCTCACAACCTCCAAGGAGATGGATCTCCTTATTCCATCCTTTATTTTCCTTTTCTACCTCAGATTTTGTTGTTTGATCAAATGGGTTACAAAATAGAAAGTGGAATCTGGTGGTGAGTGACTCGAGCGGTCTTCGATGGTGATCTGGTTTTTGTGCAACCCATTGCAGCATTGTTTCCTAGAGAATTTCCAGACAAAGTGAAAGTAGCCACCACAAAAAAGGTTGACTGGTTCTGGCTAGTCCCTCTACCGTTAGTAGCTAGGATCATTGGGCACTGTTTGGTGACTAATCACTGCCGTTCCGGACTGGTTGTGCATAATAAATCAACAGAGGTTGAGATCTTGTTTCATGTGAGAAATGCTTTAGATTTTGGTAAACAGAGGGCCAACCCACTTGTTTGAGAATTACCCAAACATTTTCCTTGGCATTTTTTAGGGTATAGCTTGCGTCCATGCTGTGACTTGGTTTATGCTGCATTAAACATGCATTTCATGGAGTTTTAGGGATACATGTATTTTTTCAGTTAGTATTGAACTAGTTTTCACCTTCACAGCAAAAAAAAAAAAAATTGTTTTCTGATGGAACTGGTAAAAGATACTGATTTTATTTCAAGAATTGGGACAGAAATTCCCAAGAAACTATATACAAGTACAAGACTTCTCTCCTAACACAGATTCGAGGTCTGTGTAACCTCCCTCTAAGCCAATGTGGCTTCCTTTCCTTTACCCAAAAGATGAGATACCCTCCCTCATACAATTTCCCCTATTTATATCCGGATTCCCCCTCCCCCACTCATAACTGTGTCCTTTCATTGGGTTTGGGCTTTTGTCTTCTGACATAAACTCTATTAACAGCAGACCCAATGCCATCAATACTTCCCCCCCAAAGCTTTCACCTTGTCCTCAAGGTGAAAAGAGGGAAAATGAAGCTTCAGAAAGGACACAAACTCCCAGGAGTTATCACATGGAGGAGCTCCCTGTCACTGGATGAGGAGCTCTGCTGCGCCTGCTTCATTATATCTCAGATCAAGAGCTTCTGCTGGTTGTGTTTCCAAAATCCAATTTGCAAAAAGTTCAGGAGGTAGAGGATGGGACTGCTGGTCCTGAGGAATGGCTGTCTTCAACCTGCTCACATGAAAAATTGGATGGATTTTGCTATAAGGAGGAAGCTGTAATTTGTAAGCCATTGCCCCCACCTTGTCCAGCACCTGAAATGGCCCATAATAATGAGGACTCAGTTTTTCATTTCTTCTCTTAGCCATGGATTTCAGTCTATAAGGTTGAGCTTTTAAATAAACCCAATCTCCTATATTGAAGACCAAATCTCTGCGTTTCTTGTCTGCCAACACTTTCATCTGTCGTTGAGCCTTATCTAAATTGCACCGTAATTCCTCCAACAGCATGTTTCTATCTAGATGTAACTGTGACACAACTTCCACCGTGGAAGGGAAAGTCATCCCTTTAAACAACACAGGTGGGTCACGTCCAAAAAGAGCTCTGAAAGGTGTCATCCTAATGGATTGGTTGTAATTGGTGTTAAACCAATATTCAATCCAACTCAACCACTGAGACCAAGAGCTCGGTTTCTCCCCAGTAAAGCACCTCAAATAGGTCTCTAAGCATCTATTAGCAACCTCCGTTTGGCCATCCGTTTGAGGGTGATATGCAGTACTAAATTTGAGCCTTGTACCTGCTAATTTGAAAAGGGCAGACCAGAATTTACTCAAAAACAGTTGGTCTCTGTCAGAAATAATGGATGTGGGAAACCCATGCAGCGTTACCACCTCGTCAATGAATATTTGAGCTACCTCTTGTGCTGTGAAAGGATGGGAAAGGGCCATAAAACGGGCAAATTTGGTGAAACGATCCACAACCACCATGATAGTTGTTAGAATATTAGACTTGAAAAGAAAGAATCTGAATATTATTTCTAATCTGATCATTACAGAGGATGATTACAAATCATATATAGACTACCTATCTCCTAATTAAGGAAAATGAAGGGATTAAAACTGTACAAATCACATCTAATCAAAATTGTCCTAATTATGAAATAAATCTCTCCTAATTATATTACACTTAATTATGTAACGTATATATTACAATAATTATGTAACGTAACACTCCCCCTCAAGCTGGTGAATGTATATCTATCATTCCCGACTTACAATAAGATCTTGAAAGCTAAGCTCGTGGGAAGTCTCTTGGTGAACATATCTGCCAACTGAAGTCTTGAAGGGACGTACTCGATGGCTATAAGACCACCGTCCAATTTCTCCTTAATGAAATGTCGATCTATCTCTATGTGCTTTGTCCGATCATGCTGAACCGGGTTGTGTGCAATGCTGATGGCGGACTTATTATCACAGAATAATCTCATAGGAGCTTCATATTTTATTTTGAGGTCATCGAGAATAATCTTCATCCATAACAACTCACAAATCCCTTGAGCCATACCTCTAAATTCTGCTTCTGCACTTGATCTTGCAACCACATTTTGCTTCTTACTCCTCCAAGTCACCAGATTTCCACCCAAGAACATGCAATATCCTGTGGTGGATCTCCTATCAACAACTGACCCTGCATAGTCAGCATCAGTATATACCTCCATGAATAAATTTCCTTCCTTTTTGAATAGTAGTCCCTTCCCTGGAGAGGCCTTCAAGTACTGAATAATTCTATTTACTGTCTGCAAGTGCCTTTCTCTTGGATCATGCATGAACTGGCTAACCACACTAACTGCATAAGCTATATCTGGCCTGGTGTGGGATAAATCGATGAGTTTTCCCACAAGTCTTTGGTATTGTGCCTTCTCCACCTTTGGGCTCTCCACATCACTCCCAATCCTGTGATTTTGCTCTATGGGCGCTTGAGTAGTCTTACAGCCCAACTTACCAGTCTCTCTAAGGAGGTCAAGGATATATTTCCTCTGAGAAATAAAGATGCCCTGCTTAGAGTAGGCAACCTCAATCCCAAGGAAGTATTTTAGCTTCCCGAGATCTTTCATCTCAAATTGAGCGATCAACCTCTCCCTTAGAGTCTGTTTTTCAAGCTCATCATTGCCTGCAATAATCATATCATCTACATATACCAAAAGCAGTGTAAGTTTGCTATCCTGAGAATGTTTTATAAAGAGAGTATGGTCACCTTGACTTTATATGTAACCCAAGGATACCATAGCCTGAGTGAACCTTCCAAACCAAGCACGGGGAGACTGTTTGAAGCCATACAATGCCTTTTTTAGTCTGCAAACCTTATTCCCACCATTAGTAGCACCATATCCAGGTGGAATCTGTAACACCCTAATACAGATATCCAGATATATCCTAGATAGACAGAGATATATAAAGATAACCAGTACTAGAGACGTCACTTCTATACTATATACTAACATATATCTATAATCACAACTGAGTAATTATAGAAAGCCTTGAGAGATTGCGGAAAAACTTAAACTCATACATAAACTTATACAAACTTAGCCACCTGAGGGCTATTTATAATACATATAACATAAAACTTACAGAACAAATATAAACTTATTACATAAGTTATGTCTACTTAAAGCAATAAAACTACTTCTAGTCTTCATGCTTTATCTTCTCATCCTTAGCGGGGTTTGTACTTACGTGCTGAGCCTTTGCACAGCATACTGAGTCTGCATCGGTACACGCATCGAGCTTGCATCGGTGCACTGCATCGAGCACTGCATACTGGATTTACATGGAATAACAACGGGGTGAGAATTAACATTCTCGGTAAAAGCAATTCCAATACCAGGTTCTCTATAACATTGTATATAACAAATATATAACAATTGCTATAATTCTAACTTAGGAGCTTTCTCCCCTTTTCTCATAACTATTTCTATCTTAGGAGCTTTCTCCTCTTTTCTCTTAACTTAGGAGTTTCCTCCTCTTTTCTTTTAACATAGGAGTTTCCTCCTCTTTTCTCTTAACTTAGGAGTTTCCTCCTCTTTTCTCATAACTGCACACTTTCTTATAGTGTGATTTCAACCGATAGCCTACATACCGTTAATACATACAACGCCCATACAGTCAGTACATACATACCAACGGTGACGACGAATGCAATGCCCATACAATTTGTCCGTGAATGCAATGATAATGATATGTAGTATGAATATGCCTAAGGAATCCTAAAAGCATGTGAATGAAATGCAAATGCAAAAGTCTATTCTAAGAACAAGGAAGTTTGCTAGGAACTAGTCAGTATATCATCTAGTGGTAATTAGAGGGAAAACTCATCCTCACATTATACATATCCTGGCACACTGAGAATTTCGGGCTTCATCCTTGCTCAAAGAGCGTCTTTGGATTTCCCACTTATCTCCTTTGGCCTTGGCACTATCGAGACATCAGGGTTATGTCCTTCTCAAAAGTCCTTCGGACACCCATCTATCATCTTTTTGCCTCCATGAATAAACATCAAAGGATATCCACTAGATCGATACTACTTAACTAATTCATAGACTTTTATTCATACTTATATACTTAGTTCCTTTTTGATCTAAGCATATTCTACTAATAACTTTGGCTTCTTATGTTTACCCTTTACAATGAGGAGAATCTGTAACCTCATACTATATGTAACCTTAGCACTTGGTTAGGAATACTTGTCCCCTAAGGAACTTCTCTGATTCCTTACCTTCTGGCCAAATGACCTCACGTCATATAACGTTACATTCTCAGGTAAACATCACCAGTTCATTTCTCATACTCGTACCTAAACTCCACCTCATCACTCCTATCTCTTAAGTGATCTCTAACGCAACACTATGTTCTTTGAGGTGTAAGGTACTTACCTATGGCAACCACTAGTCTTAGTTGCACTAAGGTTCTTTCTCTTCACATTCATACTAGCTTAACTGACTAGTGTGTGAAAAGCTTAGTGTTATGTCTAACTCTTACATAAACACCATCTTACTTTCCTATAGACTCAACTCATCCTAGTGAAAGAGTCTATCTTAACTAATGCCTCAACTATCCTTGCTTAAGGACATAATGAGCATCTCTCTAAAACTTTGCATAATTAACTCAACTTTAACTAAAGTGAGTAATTCATGCATCTAACTTTCCTTTCTATCACACTTCGGTAGTAGATTATACTACACTTGTGTGCTAACATACATATTCTAGTTGTATCTAGCTTTCCGTCTATCACACGTCTGGTAGTAGCTTATACTACACTTGTGTGCTTAAGGTTCAGGATACCTCTTTAACTATTCCAAACTCATGGAATGCTTAAGAACTTAACTTCCACACTTTGGTTAGTATCTAAGGAAGTAAATTCTCTTTATCTTGCATTTCTAACTCATCTTTACTAATACATGAGTTATTGCACATTTACTTTCGACCTTATGATTATGACATCTTCTTAGTCATATATCATCTTATTGTGTATTTAACAATGCACCAAGTCTCACTTTGAACTAGAGACTTAGTACCTAAACGTTCCCTCTTTGGAACCAATACACAATCTTGTCTCCACTCAAGTAACTCTAATGCAAGAGTGGTTCTTACTTGCAACTCTTTGTTGCCTAAGGTTCTAGGTACCTTCCTAAGGTAATCCATTATTCTTGGATCTCTTAAGGTTCATACCTTTCTCATTCTCTACTAAAGTGCATACTAATACACTTGTCTTCATTGCACCATCTCATCACATCTTAAGTGATATCTAATGCAACACTAAGTTGCCTATGGTGCAATGTCATTACTTAAAGCAAACCTTTCCTTTAGGATGCTTAAAAGCCTATGCTTTCTCATTCTTGATGGGTAGGTATTTTCCACTTGAAAATACCCCCATTGTGCCTTAACACACTTTAGGAAACATATATAAATGATCCCTTTACTTTAGAACTTCAAAACGTCCAAAAATAACATTTTGGAGTTTCAAGGTCTCACGCCGCGGACACGGCGTCTGCAGCCGCATGGCGCCCATTCTCGAGTGCTCTGTTTCGTGGTCTCGCGCCGCGGCATGCACCACCTTCTACGCCGCGCGGCACCGATAGCGAGACAACGATTCTGCGAATACTGATTTCTGCATAATTGGTTCAAAAACCAATTTCTAATCCTTTTCTCATAGATTCTAAGTGATTTCTAGCATTAATCTATGCCCTTTACCTTGTTGTAACTCTTTTACAACCTATAAATTCTCGTAGAGCATAAATCTAAGTCCAGAATCACATAACACCAACTATTTCTACAAATCCATTTTCTATGGATTCTATGGTTATTCTTAAGCCATAAATGGCCATCTAGCATTTTCTAGACTTAAACTATCCTAACCTAATCCTTGGAATCAAGAACCAAGTTAAGAACATGGATTTGATCCAAACCCCTATTTCCATTCAATACCCCAAACTATATTCAAAGAAATCAAAGAGGGAGTAATGAATAGAAATCCCCTTACCTCTTGAAGACTTGAAGCCTTGAACCTTGAAGCTTGATCTTCTTCCTCTCCTTCTTCCCTTCTTCCCCTTTCTCCTTCTTCTTCTCCCCTTTTCTTTCTTTTCTTTTCTGGTTTTCGGTTCTGCCGAGGGAGAAGGGAGATATAAGGGGGTGGGACGTGGAGGTAATTACGGGAAAAGATTAACTTAAGTTTCTACACTGAAACTTATATCTGCTATGGACACCCGAATTATGCTAATTCGAGTTTCTCTGCTTCTAACAACTTTAGAATAAATCATAAGATTCATCTAAATTGTTGTTTCACAATTCTCATCATTTTCTATATCTGCTAGGGATCAATCTGGCATTAAAAGCACAACCTGTATGCCTAAAAATACCAAACTGACTCCGATTCTCTTAAAACTTTTACCACATCTTACTTGGCTTATTTGTGACCTAGAAATAAACTCTCTATGTTTATTTCTCTTAACTTAGCAACTTATGCTATTATCTGAGTCATTTTAAGCCACTTTACAACTTCTATGTTGCAACTAAGTGCCTAAATGAACTCAGATTGTCACAAAACTTTACTGACATGCTAAACAAGTCAAATGCTACCTTCGGTAACCATTTACCAGTCTAACATGTACTTAAAGGTATTACAGAATCTCCATGTATACTTCCTCCTCCAAACTTCCATGTAGGAAAGCATTTTTAACATCGAATTGATGCATCTCCCAACCAAAGTGTGCTGCCAAGGAGAGGATGATTCTCACCGTATTCATTTTTGCCACTGGAGCAAATGTCTCCTCTTAATCAATCCCATAAGTTTGGGTGTATCCCTTTGCAACCAGCCTCGCCTTATACTGGTCTAATGTACCATCAGACTGATATTTAACTGTGTATATCCACCTACAACCCACTGCCTTCTTGTCCTTCGGTCTCTCTACAATCTCCCAAGTCTTGTTCTTTTCCAAAGCACCCATTTCTTCATTCATGGCTCGAACCCAGTTCTCATCCTTTAAGGCTTCTTGTACTGATGTAGGGATTCTGATAGAATCAATAACTGAAATAAAACTCTGGTGCTGCATAGAAAGGTTTTTAGTAGACACAAATTGGGATATAGGATATTTGGCACAAGATCTTTTTCCTTTTCTCAAGGCAATTGGTAAATCATCTGAATTAGGTGAATTAGGTTCACAAGAGGCATTTAAGGTGTCCTCAAGAGTATGAGTTCTTACCTCCAGTTCGGACGATTGAATTTGTTGTTCAACCAGGTCGGGTTTTTGTCTTCGTCTTCGCTGATATTGAACCCCAAAACGCCTGTCCTCATTATTCTGCACTGGTAATGATGCTGGTTCAGGGTTTTTGTCATCCTCTGTAGGAGTGGAATCCTGCAACAAAGGAAAAGATGACAACTCAAGGAACTCAGCTTCTAGACTACTCTCCCCCTGAAGCTGAGGACTAGTGAAGAAAGACTCTGTTTCATGAAAAGTGACATCCTTAGAGATATAGACACGACGTCGTTCAGGGTGATAACATTTGTACCCCTTTTTGTTTGAGGCATAACCTATGAAGATACATTTGACAGCTCGAGGATCTAACTTTCCCCGATGAGGACTATGAACATGGACAAAGACAGAACATCCAAAGACACGACTCTGAAGGTTGGTCATAATGGGAATAGAAGGATAGAATGTGGTCATGAGCTGTACAGGACTAACACCATCTAGAACCCGAGTAGGTAACCTATTTATCAAGTAAGTGGCAATTAGAACAGCTTTCCCCCAGTAAGACTTAGGAACAGACATTTGGAAGAGTAACACTCTGGTAACCTCAAGGAGATGACGATTTTTCCTCTCTGCAACCCCATTCTGTTGAGGGGTGTCCACACAGGTTAACTCATGAACAACACCATTATCTTTGAGGAATTTGGAAAGGTTTTCATTCACATACTCTCTCCCATTATCTGAACGCAATCTTTTAATCGGGTTCCCAAATTGTGTTAGAACCATATGGTAAAAGTTTACAAATAGTCGGAAAACTTCAGACTATCTTTCATGAGGAATATCCAGGTAACTCGAGTACAATCATCAATAAAAGAAACAAACCACTTTGCACCAGAAATATTGCAAACCGATGCAGGTCCCCATACATCCGAATGAACAAGATCAAAAGGTTTAGAACTTTTATTATTACTGGGAAGAAACGTTGTACGATAGTGTTTAGCAAACTGACAAACATCACAATGAAAGGACTCGACTGATACTTTTGTAAACAAGATGGGAAATAAAGACTTAAGGACACTAAATGGAGGATGACCAAGACGCCTGTGCTGAAGCCATATTTGGGAGGATGACCAAGACTCTGAACTTGTCTGATGATTGGAAGTGAGAGCCTTTTGTTTGGTACAATCTTTATTTTCCTCATGCTGCAAGTAGTATAACCCGCCTGCTCTTTAGCAATTCCAATTGTCCTCCCCGTGGCAAGATCCTGTAAAACACAATGGGAGTGGAAAAATGTCACTGCACAGTTTAAGTCTTGGGTGATTTTATGAATGGACAAGAGGTTATTAGATAGTTTGGGAACATGAAGCACATTTGTTAAATGAAGGGAAGGTTGAAGTTGAGTGTTACCACAACCGGTGACAGGGGTATGAGAACCATTAGCTACAGTGATGTGTTGGTTACCAGGTAAAGTGGTATAGGATGAAAAATAAAAGGAATGAGGTGTCATATGATCAGTCGCACCAGAGTCTATAATCCAGATATCCTCAGTACCAGAAGCATTAAAGGATAAGAAGCTAGAACTCTTACCAGTCATGGTTAGGGAACAAGAGCTAGATGGCTTACTAAGAGAGTCCATAAGAGCCCGCAGTCGTTCCAACTCTGCTTTGCTAAGAGCTGGAACCTCCTTTTCAGCTTGTGGGATAGGTGGATCTTCTACCACACTTTCTAAGTCAGACGTTGCTTGATTAGCACGCCTCTGTGGGGTACCTTTGAATCCTCCAATGCGCTCAAGAACCTTCTCCTTTCCATGAAGTTTATAACATGTCTCCTTAGTATGACCCATTCTCCTACAATAGCTGCACCAACGATCTTCGCGGTTAGACTTTGTGGGAGGCTTCCTAGATGAATAAGATGATCCTTTTATAGGACCCTTTCCGGTAGCCAAGGCTGAACCATCAACACAACTGCCCCCCTCCAACATCACTGACCTCCGAGTTTCTTCTCCCCGTACCGTGTAGAACACTTTTGAGAGAGAGGGAAGTTTTTCTTTGCCCAAAATCTGAACCCTAATAGGATCAAACTCAGAGTTCAGTCCAGAAAGGAATTTGAAGATTCTCACCCTTTCAATGAACTGTGTCAGTGTGGCGAGTCAACATTGCATGTCATTTTCAGATTCTGATACTGATCTAACTCAATCCACAAACCATTCAACGTCCCATGTAATCACCGAAAGACTCCCCTGTTTGGTATTAAAGATCTTATTTTCTATCTCATAACATGCTTTGCAATATCCTTCTTCATAGAGTACATCGACGAGGTTCTCCTAGATCTCCTTAGCGGTTGAGAAGAACATAGAGTTTCGGTGATCTCAGGAGTCATGGAATGCCATAACCAGTCATGATAAGAGAGTCTTCATCGTCCCGGCTTCATATTTTGGGTCTGTTTTGGTTGGAGGGTCCCTTCTATATGACTCAGCTTCTTTCGTCCTTTGAGGGTAGTGCGAACCAACTGGGCCCACTGAAGGTAGTTGCGCCCATCAAGACGGTATGAACCTTGCAGCACCTGCAGATCGTTGGGACTAAGAATAGAAGCTGACTTGTCTTCAGACATTACGCAGAAATGGTAGAAACGGAAGCGACTTGTTCGAGAACGGAGGAGGAGCACAGGCTTTCAAATAGCCACAAAAGAAGCCAGAGTTATAGCAAAATAGCCCCGAAAACAGGAAGAGAAGAGGCTGGCGACCAAGTCTGGGTGACCGGCGTCGAAAACGGTGGCCAGAATGGCTGCGCGTGGGCTGCACGCGCCGGAACGCAGCATTGTTGAACGTGCACGTGAAGGCTCGTGTGAAGTACGTTGGGGACGTGACTTTGTGGGCCTTGTGGATCGGCTGACGGCGATTCTGGCAGTGGCGGTTTCGCCGGAAAACTCACCTGAAAAAATTTTCCGGCGGCGGCGTTGGTGACATTGGCCGGCGACAGCGATGTATGCAGCAATAAAGGCTGCCTGAAAAAGATTTATGCAGAAGCAGAGCCCCCAGGGTCGGGAGCTCTGATACCAACTTGAAAAGAAAGAATCTGAATATTATTTCTAATCTGATCATTACAGAGGATGATTACAAATCATATATAGACTACCTATCTCCTAATTAAGGAAAATGAAGGGATTAAAACTATACAAATCACATCTAATCAAAACTGTCCTAATTATGAAATAAATCTCTCCTAATTACATTACACTTAATTATGTAACGTATATATTACAATAATTATGTAACGTAACAATTAGAAATTAGTAATGTATAGTTAGGTTCATGTATAGTGTCATAGGAAATAGTCACACTCATTATTTCTGTCTTGTAAATTGTAGATGTATTTAATCTCCTGTTACCTATAAATAAGATGCATGCTAAGTGTTCAACACTTAAGCACATTCAGTAAATAATCTTTTCTTCCTCTAAATTCAAGTTGGTATCAGAGTGGGTTTCGACCCGGCTCTGGTTCACTATCCCAACCTCGGCCACGCATCCTATCGGCCAACCCAGCCTCCAACCTCCGCCGTGCAGCCTCCTGGCATCTTCCGCTCACTGTTCATCGCGCACTGTTTTCACCGTGCACTGTTCACCGCGGCTGTTCATCGCGCACTGTTCATCACAACTATTCACCACGCATTGTCCACATAGCCGGCGACTTTGGGTCCTCTGTGTTGCTGCCCAGAGCTCTTCCTAAGGTGATTTGGGTCCCTTCCATTGTTGCCTAGCCATGAGTTCCTCCTCCTCTAATCAGAAGGAGCAATTTTTCCTTTCCAATTGGAAGGCCAACTTCGCTCAGATTGAATCAGTTTCAACGCATCCGACTGTGACTTTCACTCCAACGGACTATGAGGCCTTCCTTCGCTTTAAGGCCAGCTCTCAACCTTCAACATCTGCCACAGTGGTTGAACAAACTGGTAATCCTGTCACTTGTATCTCTCAATCATCTCTTGGACCTTGGATAATTGATTCCGGTGCTTCTGATCATCTCTGTGGTAATAAAGATCTCGTTACCTCTCTATCCTTTTACAATTTCTTACCTTCTGTCACACTTGCAAATAGGACCAAAACTCTTGTCCTTGGTATTGGTCAAGCTCAACCATGTCCTCTCTTACCCTTAACTTCTGTTCTTTATGCCCCTGATTGTCCTTTCAATTTGATATCTGTAAGCAAATTAATTCGATCACTTGAGTGTTCAATTACTTTCACTAAAAATTCTGTTCTTGTGCAGGATCCGAATACGGGGAAGACGATTGGAGTAGGTCGTGAGTTTAAAGGGCTATATCATCTTGACATGCCAAATTCCCCAATAGCATGCACCATAACAGAATCATCAGCTGTCATTCATAGTCGTCTTGGACATCCTAGTGTTTCCAAACTTCAGAAGATGATGCCACATATTTCTAGTTTAAAGTTGTTAGAATGTGAATCTTGTCAAAAAGGAAAACATATTCGTACCTCTTTTTCTAGTAGTCTCAATAAAAAATGTGAGCATCCTTTTTCTCTTATCCATTCAGATATTTGGGGACCAAGCCATGTCAGTTCTTCTCTTGGGTTTCAGTATTTTGTTACATTTATGGATGATTTCTCGTGTTGTACTTGGGTCTTTTTAATGAAGAATCGTTCTGAGTTGTTTTCCATTTTTCAAAAATTTTGTGCTGAAATTAAAAATCAATTTGGTCAAACTATTCAAGTTTTACGCAGTGACAATGCACGTGAGTATTTGTCTGATCAATTTCAAGATTTCATGGCAAAACAAGGTATTTTACATCAAACAACCTGTCCTCATACTCCACAACAGAACGGAGTTGATAAACGTAAAAATCGTCATTTGATTGAAACAACCAGGACTTTACTTATTCATATGAATGTTCCTTTACATTTTTGGGGGGACGCTGTTCGTACAGCTTGTTATTTAATTAATCGGATGCCCTCCCCTGTTTTAGATAACAAAATTCCTCACTCCTTATTGTTTCCTAAAACTCCAGTTTATAATATTCCTCCACGAATCTTTGGTTGTACCTATTTTGCTCACAATCTTACTCCTGGAAAAGACAAACTCATTGCTAAAGCTTTCAAGTGTCTCTTTCTTGGTTATTCTTGTCTTCAGAAAGGGTACCGTTGTTATTCTCCTCTAGGACGTTATCTAGTGTCTGCTGATGTCACCTTTTTTGAACAACAACCATTTTTTACTTCATCTACAAAAATTTCTGAAGTAAACATTATACTTCCTGTCCCTGTCTTTGACCCTTCTCCTGTTGTCGCATCACCTAGCACGGAGAGTTCATCAAGTCTTAGTCCCTCTCATGGTCCTCCACAGTTCCCTATTGTCTATCGTCGTCGCTCTCGTCCATCGACTAGTACCATGCCTACTGTGGAAGATGTGCCTGACAACTCACCACCTTCACCGATTACTTCTCCTGCTTTGGATCCTGCATCAAAGAATCCCCCCATTGTTCTTCGAAAAGGTACACGGTCTACCCGTAATCCTCATCCTCTTTATGCTTTCCTGAGTTATGATCGTCTTTCTCCTTCATATTATACTTTTGTTTCGACTTTGTCCTCTATTTCCATTCCAAAAACCTCAGGAGAAGCACTATCTCATCCTGATTGGCGACAAGCTATGATTGATGAGATGTCAGCCCTACATTCTAATGTGACATGGGAACTAGTTTCTCGGCCTCCTGGTAAGTCAGTTGTTGGCTGTAGGTGGGTGTTTACAGTGAAGGTTGGTCCTGATGGCTCTATCGATTGGTTGAAAGCTCGTTTGGTAGCTAAAGGCTACACCCAGATCTATGGCCTTGACTACAGTGACACCTTTTCTCCAGTTGCCAAAATTGCTTCTGTTCGTGTACTTCTTGCCTTGGCAGCCATTCGTCACTGGCCTCTTTTTCAGCTTGATATAAAGAATGCTTTTCTTCATGGTGATTTGCAAGAGGAGGTCTACATGGAGCAACCACTTGGGTTTGTTGCTCAGGGGGAGTCTGGGCTAGTCTGTAAACTTCGCAAATCTCTATATGGACTAAAGCAATCACCCTGCGCTTGGTTTGGACGTTTTAGTACTGTTGTACAAACTTTTGGCTTAACTAGAAGTGAAGCTAACCATTCTGTTTTCTACCGATGTCAGTCTCTTGATAAATGCATATATCTTGTTGTTTATGTAGATGATATTGTTATTACTGGTAATGATTGTGTCGGCATTGAACAGTTGAAACAATATCTATTCAAGCATTTTCAGACTAAGGATCTTGGTAAGCTCCGATATTTTCTGGGTATAGAAGTTGCACAGTCTAGACATGGTATTTCTATTTCCTAGAGGAAATATGCTTTGGATATTCTTAAAGAGGTTGGTATGACAGGGTGTAAGCCTATTGATACTCCTATGGATCCCAATGTCAAACTTCTTCCAGGACAGGGGGAGCCATTATCTGATCCCGGACGATATCGGAGAATGATTGGAAAATTGAACTACCTCACAATAACCAGGCCAAATATTTCTTTTGTAGTAGCTGTGTTGAGTCAATTCCTTGACTCTCCATGTAACTCACATTGGGATGCTGCTGTTCGGGTACTTAGATATATCAAAGGAGCTCCCGGAAGAGGATTGCTCTATAAGGATAAGGGTCATATGGAGATATATGGTTATACAGATGCTGATTGGGCAGGTTCTCCCTCAGACAGGCGTTCTACTTCAGGATACTACGTTCTTTTTGGAGGTAATCTTATATCATGGAAAAGTAAGAAGCAAATTGTTGTTGCCAAATCAAGTGCTGAAGCCGAATATCGAGCAATGGCAGTGGCAACATGTGAACTTATATGGTTAAAACAGTTACTGAAGGAATTAGGACTCTTTAAAGAGCAACCAATGAAACTTGTGTGTGATAACCAAGCAGCTTTGCATATAGCCTCAAACTCAGTATTCCATGAAAGAACAAAACACATTGAGATTGATTGTCACTTTTTGAGGGAGAAAGTTCAATCCGGGAAAATTACTAGTGCTTTCGTCAACACCAATGAGCAGCTGGCCGATGTCTTCATCAAATCTCTCTGAGGTCCTTGAGTTAACTATACATATGCACCAGCTTGAGGGGGAGTGTTAGAATATTGAAAATTAGCAATGTATAGTCAGGTTCATGTATAGTGTCATAGGAAATAGTCACACTCATTATTTCTGTCTTGTAAATTGTAGATGTATTTAATCTCTTGTTACCTATAAATAAGATGCATGCTAAGTGTTCAACACTTAAGCACATTCAGTAAATAATCTTTTTTTCCTCTAAATTCAAGTATAGTGTCTTTGCCTCTAGATCTAGGCAAACCAGTAATAAAGTCCATAGTGACTTCACTCTAAACCTGAGTTGGAGTAGGTAAGGACAGTAATAACCCTGCTGGTGATAGAGTCTGTGCCTTATTCCTCTAACATACATCACAACTAGCAATAAGATCCACAATATCCTTTGTCATGCCTTCCCAGAAAAAAATTCCAGCCAGCCTTTTATATGTTCTCAAAAATCCCGAATGACCTCCAAAAGATGATGCATGGAAATCATGAACTAAATCAGGAATCCTAGGGGAAGATCGAGGGAGGACCAGTCTCCCTTTATAAAATAGTTGACCATTCTGCAAAGAATAAGTAGGCCAAACTTGAGGTTGTCCAACCAACTCTTGTACAATCTTCCTCAACTTGGGATCTTGCTGAATCTCTTCACATAATTCCCCCCAATCCTCCTGAACCGCTATAGAAATAGTTGCATACATCATTTGGCAAGATAAAGCATCAACAACAACATTGTCTTTCCCAGGTCTGTGTTGTATATCAAAATCAAACCCCATTAGCTTGGAAGTCCATCTAAACTGCTCCTCTCCCAAAATCCTCTGATCAGTAAAAAATTTCAGGGATCTTTGGTCAGTTCTGATGATAAAATATCTTCCAAGGAGGTAATGACGTCATTTCTGCACTGCAAAAATAATTGCCATCAATTCCCTCTCATACACAGACCTCTTTTCCTCCCTTTCATTCAGTGTTGACTAAGATAAGTCACTGGTTTGTCTTGTTGCAGCAATACAGCCCCTATTCCCCTGCTAGAAGCATCAGTTTCTACCACAAATTCCTTGCTGAAATCTGGAACAACCAGGACGGGTAATGTTGTCATGGCATCTCTCAATGTTTCAAAAGCTTTCTGAGCCTCCAAGGACCACTGAAAACTGTCTTTCTTCAACAATTCAGTCAAAGGCTTGACTATTTTTCCATAATTTTGTACAAACCTGCGGTAATAGCCGGTTAACCCTAAAAAACCCCTCAAACATTTTACATCTTTAGGCAAAGGCCACTGCACCATGGCTGCAATCTTCTTGGGATCGACTGCAACCTCTTCAGCTGAGACTATATGCCCCAAATACTCCACATATTGGCCCTCAAAGCAACATTTCTTCTTGTTCACCACTAGCTTATTGAGTAACAAGAGCTGAAAAACCTCTCTCAAATGGCCCAAATGAGCGGTTGCATCTCTACTATAGATCAAAATATCATCAAAGAAGACCAGAGCAAACTTCCTCAAGCAAGGTCTCAACACTTCATTCATCAACCCTTGGAAAGTAGAAGGAGCATTAGTGAGCTCAAATGACATTACCACATACTCATAATGCCCTTCATGAGTCTTAAATGTTGTTTTCTCAATATTCTCTTCCCTCATGCGAATTTGATGGTATCTCGATTTCAAGTCAAATTTAGAAAATATGGTAGCTCCTGCCAATTCATTTATAATTGGAATAGGAAATTTATCCGGAATTGTCATCTTAGTCAAAGCTCAATAATCCACACAAAACTTCCAACTTCCATCTTTCTTCTTCACTAAAATCATAGGACTAGCATAAGGGCTAGTACTTGGCCTAATCATTCCAGTCTCCAACATTTCCTTAACAAATTTCTCAATCTCAGATTTTTGGTAGTGGGGATACCTGTAAAGACAAATATTAGGTATATTGGCTCCTGTTTTCAGAATTATGGCATGGTCACATCTCCTTGAAGGTGGCAGCCCTGTGGGTTGTTGGAAAAGTTCCCTAAATTCCTGAATTAAAGCTTGAATCTGTCCAAAAGTCTCACTATTCCAGTCCTGCTGCTCTTGTGGCTGCTCCTTTGAAATTTTTCTAATATCCACCAAGAATCCCTCATCTTCATCCCTAAATGATTTCACTAATGACTTTAGTGAAGTTGCAGCCCTGCACAATGAAGGATCTCCTTTTATGATATGTATCCTTCCTTCCTTCTTGATCTTCAATGACAATTCTCTAAAATTGGCAGTGATATTACCCAAACTAGCCAACCAGTCTAACCCCAACACTAACTCAAGCCCTTTCAACCCAAACACATAAAAATCATGTTGTGCATCTAAATTCTGTAACTGCACATTCACTTTTTTACAACACCCTTCACTTTTCACCTTATATCCATCTCCCACTTCCACTATAAAAGAGGGGGTGGACGTGATTTTCAAACCCACCTCCTCTACTAGATTCTGAGCAACGAAAATATGGGAAGCTCCACAATCAATGAGCATTATCACCTCAACCCCCTGCACTCTCCCCTTTAATTTGAATGATCTCCTTCCTGTCAACCCCATCAAGCTATTATATCCCAACACAATTCCTCTGTCCTCCCATCTATCCTCCTCTTCTACTGTAATTTCAGCATCTGGTTTTTCTTCCTCATTTTCATCTTCGACCAATAACAGTCGCAACTGTTTATTTTTACATACATGGCCAATTGAATACTTCTCATCACATCTAAAACATAATCCTTTCTTCATCCTGTCATAATATTCTGCATCAGGCAATTATCTAAAATTCCTCCCTCTCCTACTGACATTTGCTGACTCTTGGGCTTTGGACAGGGGTTTATCATTTGCCCCTGTTGAAGAAGAGCCCACCATGCTCCCAGAATTTGCCCCCTTCCAACCAGAATTGTTACCTGTGTTTGACCCCTTCCAGCTTCCACTATTATATGACACAACAGTGCTTTGGGTCCCTGCCCTGTTGTTGATCACTATTTTTGCATTAGAAACGCCCTTCCACCCTCTTTCCATCAGCTCCTTGATGATTTCTTCATTTTTCTCATCAATAAGCTGAGCCAACTCCATTATATCCCTCAAAGAATTCACCTTATGTACTCGCAACTCCCTCCTTATCCCTTCCCTCAACCCATTCAAGAAAATGTTCCTCAAGAATTGGTGGTCTGAAATTCTCAAGGACCCAGCATAGATTTTGAATTGCTTTCTATACCCCCTCACTGACCCATCTCCTTGTTTCAATGCCATTAGCAATTCATAAGGATTTTGTGCAGCAGAAGGATGAAACCTTCGAATAATGGCTTCTCTGAAACAGGGCCAAGAAACCTCCCCATCTCCTCCTTCCCACCAATGAAACCATGACAGTGCCTGCCCTTCCATTGCCATAGAAGCCACCTTAAGCTTTTCTCCTTCAGGAACCCCTTTAATTTCAAAGAACCTTTCCAGTTTATGCACCTAATTACATGCATCTTCCTCTGTTTCTTCCCCTTAGAACAAGGGAAGCTCAATCTTGAGCCATCGTTCCTCACCTCTATGGATTCGCGCGTCTCCGAGATTGTTTTCACCCTCAGAATCGCAATGGACCTCCACCCTCGGTCCTCCATTCCCCTGAATAGCTGAATCTAGCTTGCGCAAGATTTCTTGGATGTTGTTCTCCATGGAACTCATACGAACATCACTCATTTGCCTCCATTCTGCGAAATCCTCACACCTGCACTCCAAGGCTTCAGTTCTTGACTCCATTTGCGTGCTTACCATGCGGCTCTTCTTTCCAAGATACGAAAGCTTTGATACCAGTTGATGGAACTGGTAAAAGATACTGATTTTATTTCAAGAATTGGGACAGAAATTCCCAAGAAACTATATACAAGTACAAGACTTCTCTCCTAACACAGATTCGAGGTCTGTGTAACCTCCCTCTAAGACAATGTGGCTTCCTTTCCTTTACCCAAAAGATGAGATACCCTCCCTCATACAGTTTCCCCTATTTATATCCGGATTCCCCCTCCCCCACTCATAACCGAGTACCAGCTAACTCTAACTAACTAACTAACTAACCATAAGTTAGTTAGGTTTCATTGGGTTTGGGCTTATGTCTTCTGACATAAACTCTATTAACAGCAGGCCCAATGCCATCATTTTCAACTTGGGTTGGTACAATTTTCTAACTACTTTCTCTACCTAGTGGTTTGTGCCTTTCTAGGCTTTTTGGTGATAAAAGGTTGCATCTGGTGAGTACAATTTGATTCAAGTGCTTATTAGCTCATTTTCAATGCAACCAGAGTGAGGGCTCACACATCAGAAGGTGTCACTGATTACATGTGTTTGTGACAATTTTTTTGAACAAAAATGGTGACTCCGCTTTATGTTTGATTGTCTGAAGTTTTTGGATTTTGTTGTGGTATGATTGTTTATTTCAAGAAGATTTGCCATTCTAGTATGCATATTTCTAGCTCTATGAAGAGAGTGTTTCATGTTGATGTTCTGACATGGAAAGGCAAGCCATGTGCTTAATTCTACTGCCAGTGAAGGTAAAGTGTTCTGATTTGAAATTTGGGTGTGTTTTCTGGCATGGAGTTGATGACTTGAGACTACTGAGATTTGAGGCGATTGTGCATTATGGTAGTTCCATGACTTGGATATTGTGTTCTGTTATTTGTCTTTGGATTTGACGAATATTTCCTACCCACCGCCTTGCTATTCTTGTTCGCAAAGGTTCTCCCAATTTTTTTGATTATTGACTTATAGTCTACTTGTTGGATTGTGCTGCTTTGTTTTTTGTATCTTGGTGTTTTGTATTGATTGGTTGTTGAGATGAATTTAAAGTTCAAGCCAATCCTATGGTATCTTTAATTATGGTGAGTATGGTAGTTTGGTATTATTGCAATGGTTTGTAAAGGAGATGAAGCCAATACTGTTTTCAGTTGTGATAGACACAGTTCATAGTTGAAGGCACAACTTAGTGAGTCATGAGGGAGGAGGTTGTGTGACCTTAGAAGTTGTGACCTCAGCCTGTAGGCATAGCCTAGAGAGCTGCTAGATCAGCACACAACCTAGTGAGTCATATTGAGAGAAGTTAAGTTGCAACGAAGGGAACTGTGAACTGAATTAGGATAGTTCAAGGGAGCTGCGATCTGGCTGGGGAGATTTGGTTGTGTTTTGCTGTTGAGAGAGCTGGGTTGGAAGACTAGGGCACTGGTATGGGTATTTCTATGGCATTGATGTGAGACCCAGATTGTAAGGACCAGCTAGGTTGAAGTCTTCTTGGAGCTATGCCATGTTCATGGAACATGTGCCGAGGAGAAGCTGAGAGAAGGGTGAGGCAGACCACTAAGGAGAAAGGCTTCAAACTTGCAAGAGCTATCTACCAAGGACATCGCCAACAGTTTTCTACTCAAGGGGAGTGCTAAACTGGTAGTTGCTTGAGTTCTTTGGATATTGGGTTGAGTTTTTATGTTCTTTGTTTTACTTTAGTCTGGGTATCTTTTTTGTAACATGCTGCAAGCATAATAAGCTTCCATCTAGAGGAAGTGTTAAGATATATGATACAGAAACTATTAAGTAATTAGGAAACTCTTACAGGTTAAGTGATTAGTTACATGTGGTGCACCCAAAGTAAGGGCATGTATGTCTTTACATAGTTGTTGTAATGGTATAAATAGAGGTATGATATATTGTATTCTCTCTGTCTCAAACATGTACTATTTTCCCATTCTTCAACATCAATGAAATGAACCAAATGTGATAACACCTTATAATAGTAAAAGATTACAAATCACTATTCTAGTATTCTTTACTAACAATCTGTGCACAAAGATGAGAAGTCCTGTAAACAATCTAAATAAAATGTTCATTGCATACATAAAAATAGATATAGAAATACATACAGAAATAGAATTCTAGCCTTCAGTTTAACTCATCCCTCTTAGCTTATAATCAGCTCCAAGAGCAAGTACCTTTACCTTAAATAAGCATGACCAAATGTTTTTTATAACTCTAACATGTCAACTCACATGAATGCCTTCTGGGTTTGAAATGCAGACAAAGGGGAGGATTACCACAACCTTGTGCTTATAACTCGCATGTTGGGCACATCAAGAACACAGAAAATCTAAATTACTTGGTCAGCCATACTCTAATACTATGTTAAAGAATCATTTGATCTAAAGTTTTATACTGTTAAGTACGGACCTAAGAATGTTCTTGTGGCCGAGAGTGCATATGATCTTTATGTAACTAATATATATTTAGAGAGAGGATCAATTTACACCAGTATAAATTTTTTTCTCTTACACCTATTTTCAACCGTTAGTTTCACTTTCATCTAATAGTTACATTTAATGAAATAATCTCAACCATTAGATGAAAGTTGAACTAACGGTTGAAAATAGGTGTAAGAGAAAAAAGACTTACACTGGTATAAACGGATCTCCTCTCATATATATATATCTGGTGAATAAATAATGAACACAGATCAAAATTGTGCTTTCAACACCTTGAACAAGAAAAATAATCTTTGAACAGCTTTCAAGTATTACATTGAACAACAGACAAGATACAGAATAAACATCCTCTTGTTCATGAAATATGAAACAAGGAAAAAGGTTTAGTTGAGAACTGCAAGGAAATCAACACCTTACTGCTTCCTAGTTATCTTTGTTACATGTTTGAGAAAACATGAACAATAATGTCTAGGAGTACCCAAACAAATTAGAAGAGCCTTAAACTCCTGAATATCACTTAAAGATGAAATCATTATTAGACAAGGGTCTACAAGAGCAGGAAAATGAAAAGTTTAAAAGATCCTGGAGTTCCATAATGGAACCTTAGATTAGCTACATACATGACAGCAACCATATCAAGAAATCAAATTCACTAAACAAGAAAGCCTCATACAAATACTACATAAGATAATAGACCATCAACAATGAAAAACAGAAAGACAACCATGATAGATATAAAATAACAATGCTAATAATCTATGCACCTTTCCACTTTCAAAATATGACCTGAACAAAAAAAAAAAAAAAACTGAACGTATCATCCTAGTGGACCAAAAATGTTCCGTTATGACCACCCTAATCTGAAACTGTCTAACTATATCATTCATTCCTACATTCCTTGTGATAAAACATTCAACACTTGCCATATAAGCTCTCAGCAATTGTCATTTGCAACTTAATTCTCACCCTTCTCTTGTATAAGATTGGCAGCTCTGCTCTGTTCATCTCTGTGCAACTTCTCCTTTTCGCCTGTCGCAAATTTGAGCTCCTCTAGCTCATTATAACCTATAATAAGGAACCTCATAGATATAACAAATCAAACCAATCTACGTTTCAAACCAACTTTTCAAACAAACAAAAAGAACCTTACGAGTTCTAATAGTTTCCTCTGCAGAATCTAGCTTCAAAGACAGACCTTCCATCTGTTTATTCAAGCTATCAAGAGCTTCCGAACTCGCTGACAGTTTATTTTCCAACATTTCCTTATCTTTCTCAGCTATACCAGCAAGAAAAAAAATTTGACCAATTAACGAAAAAAAAAAAGGAAGGAAGAACAAAAAAGAGAGAAGACGGGGAAACTGAACATTCATACAAGGAAAAATGAGAAAGGTTTAAATCCTACCATCGTGAACTAGACCAGCCAACTGCTGTAAAGTCTCAGTAAGTTGATCACACAAAGTCTTAGTCGATGAAAACTTAGACTCCAATCCTTTCCACAGTTTCTCATCTTCTTTCTGCTTGACCTTGAGCTTCGCGTTTTCGTTAAACACATTCTGCAATTTTTCTTCTAATGCATGGATATGCTCCAACGATTTCTTAAGCTTAGCGTTCTGCACAGGAACAGCAATAAAGTAACAATATTTATCTACAACAGCGAAACAAAACCCTAAGAACCAAACATATCAACGTGCGTGAGTTCCTCACCGCACGGCACACTCAAAATCACAAACGAAAGCTTTATCATACCGCAATTTCAAGATCAGTCTTCACCGAAGCTTGCTCTTTCACCAATTTCTCTGCACAGGAAGAAATCAACGATACATGGCCACATTACGATCAAAACTTCCGAACAGAAACTAAAAAACGAAGAAAATGCAGAAATTGAAGGGAAATTTCGATCGAAACCTGCGGTGAGCTTGAGATTCGCGAAACTTCCCGATGAAATGGAATCTGCGGAAGGACGCGAAGAGAGCGATAATGGCTTCGCAGTTCCCGATACTGAACCGTACAGTGATTTGAATTGGTCCAGGCTGTTGGAGATAGGGAATGGTAGCTTCTGCATTGCGAAGATCGAGATCGAAAACGAAATGGAACCCTAGAAATCTTAGACACAGAGGCTTCTCTTCTCCCCCACGCTACTGTGGTCTCGCTCTGCAAGTGACGATTTAGAGTGTGCTTGAAATGTAGTTTGGCGCCATGGTGACGCGGCATTTATACCATGTGCGAGCGTCACCATTGGCGGTTGACCGTTAGTGACTGTTTATTTTTTTTCGTGAATGCGTTCTTCTGTTCTGGAATGGATATCCACCCTATAATATGTAGAGTCCATTTAAATTGATAGTGCTGCTTAAATTTATTATCGTATTCTCCCTTAAAAATTTTGACTTTTTTTTATTAAAATTTTAATTTTTTTATAATCTTTAGAAAAATTCTTTTTTATCTAAATATTATACATATTATTTTTTTATTGTAAAATATACATATTGTACATGTGATGAATAACTTTCTTAATTTAATATTAAGAGTGTCATTGATAAGAGTTAGTGATTATAATCTTTAGTGGGTTAAATTACTTTGTAATTATTATAATTATTTTGTAATATTTGCACATAATAGTGTATTATTTTAAGAAGTGTAATTACTATCTCATTCATTATCTTTGGAATACTATATAAAAACATGTTTTCCCACGAAGAAGTAAGAAGAATGATAAAATATAACTAATTCTTGAAGAACTAAATTTTGAGTTCATATTTTCTTATTTTGATCTTGTAATTGACATTTGACAATAATTTTGATGATCACAAATAAGAAGATATATGCAAGATCAAGTCCAAGATTCTTCAAAACTAGTTATAAGACCCTGATCTCATGTAAAAGTAAAAACGGTTCACATTCTCAAAATTCATTTTTCAAATACCTAATATAGCATTTAGTGAAATAATGAGTTTTTAAGTTGCTAAAAATTCTTTAAGAATTAAGCAAAATGGTTTTTAAATGTTTGAAAGTGTTTTGGAATAATTTGGTGCATCAAACTCACATTGACTAAGTTTTTTTAATGTTGATAATCAAATATGGGCTTGCCATATTTGAACATATTCAAATAACAAAAGTTAGTAAGCCTAGTTTTTGATTCAATGAGGCAATAATCAATTATTGAATGATAATAATCAATTATTGATCAATTTTATTCTTGCGTGTCCAAATTGATTTAACAACAATAATTGATTAATTATCATTGATTCTGAAACTTATCATTTTTGTGTTATCTCCAAATAATCGATTATGACCTTTCAATAATCGATTATATGGGTTTCTAAAATCAGTAATAATGACTACTAGGTCACATTAAATGCTCCTAACTCATTCTCAGTGGCTCTTTAATGACTTGAGCTTTAAATACAAAGCATTGGAGACTCAAGTAGAGTTGGATATCACTATGAAAAACCTTCATGAGCATTTATTGTGAATTATAACAATCCTCATTCATACTTCTCTGTTTTTGAGCTTAAGTGTGTGATCATCTTGCTATCTCTTGGACTTCAATTTGTATCATTTGTTCTTGAGAGAGTTTATATTCCTTTTCTTCATATGAAATTCATTGTATAAGGGTGAGGTATCCATAGTGAGATCAAAAGGGTGATGTATCCCTTGTTGTGAGGTTCAAACACTAAGGGTGATGTATCCCAAGAGTGTTGTGAGTGCTCTTTGTTGTGAAGGTTGCAAGCACCTGTTGAAGTTTGAAAATTAGTGAAAAATCTCGGGTATATCACTTGAGGCAAGGAGTGGCTAAACTAGTATAAATCTTGGAGTTTACTTCTCTTTACCCTATCTTTTTTATATTTGTGCATTCTTTGCTATATGCTTTCTTGAATACTTTACTTCTTGGTTGTTTTCTTGGTGTGAGGAGTGCTTATCCTTAACTATCTACTCATTTCTAATAATTAATAGCTTTAACGAAAATTGAAAGGCAAGTGTTTTTGAAAAGTTTGTAAAAATCTTTTATAAACTCAATTCACCCCCTCATGAGTTTGAAGTCATTTGGTAACAAGTGGTATCAGAGCTCAATTCTTAAGTAAAGAGCTTAATAGCTTCAAGAGGAGAGATTGTTTCTTCAAATCTTTTTTCATTGAAGGATGCTTCCATCAATAGACCTCTATTTTTCAATGATGATAGATATGCTTATTGGAAGGAAATAATGAAATTTTTTATTGAAACTATTGATTTAGATATATGAGATGCTATAGAAAATGATCTTTTTATCACTACACATCTTGTTAATAGTGTAAGGGTTAATACACTTTGAAGTGAATGAATCGATGATAATAAGAAAAAGGTACAATACAATTTGAGAGCTAAAAATATCATCACCACAACCTTAGGTTATGATGAATTTTTTAGGATATCAAATTGTAGGCATTTGCTTCATTAGGAAAGACATTTCCTAATGAAGATCTTATTAACAAAGGTTTGAAATGTTTGAGTAGGTATTGGAAACCAAAGGTGATGACTATTGAGGAATCAAGGAATGTTTCTACCATGACACTTGCCACATTCTTTGGAAAGCTTCAAGAGCATGAATTGGAGTTAAATAGACTCAATCAACATGAGGAGCTTGACAAGAAGAAGAAATAAATTACTTTTAAGGCCATATACTCTATACTTGATGACGATGATGCAGATGATGAATATGACTTGAAGAATATTGAACTAAATGAGGAGAACCTTAGCCTTCTTGTAAAGAAGTTTGAGAAATTTCTCAAGAAAAAAAGAAATAAAAAAAGATCTCTCTTTCCTCCAAAGAAGACTAATCATAAGGGGGAAGGAACTTCATCCACTATCACATGCTATGAATGTGGAAAACTGAGATACATGAAGATAAAATATCTAATCTACTAAAAGAGCATGGAGAAGTTTGGGAAAAGACCTTTAAAGGACAAGAAAGAAAAAGAGAGTCTATATAGTATGAGATGACAATGATATAGACTGAACGGATAACTCCGATAATAAGGAAGCTCATCTTTGTCTCATGACTATATGAAAAGAGGAAGATGAAGATGATATGGAGGTAGTATCCTCAAATATTGACTCTTCTCCTTTTTATAATGAATTGAAAGATATTTTTGAAGAACTGCATAATAAATCCATGAGGCTTGCTAAACTTATTTCCTCTTCCAAGAAAACTATTTCCTCTCTAGAAAACAAAATTTTCATCTTGAACAATGAAATTGAGGAATTCAAGATTGAAAAAGAAACTCTTGGATTGATTGACGCTAATTCTTCATTCATGACTTACTTTTCTCATGAGATTGCATCTACATCCTCTTCTTACCCTTCATGCAAAGCTTTTGAAAAAGAGATTGAGGACTTGAAAATACCCTCTCTAAGTTTACCTTTGGAAAGAACAATTTGAATATATTGCTTAGGAAACAAAGATGTATATTTGAAAAGGTCGGTTTGAGGTATAATCCCAAAAACTAACAAAAGCTCTATAAGAAGATGATTTATGGCTTTGTCATAGAATAATTGCACATATTCACCTGGATCACTTGAATAAGTTGGTCTCTAAGGAGATAATAATTGGACTATCTAAGCTTAAATTTGAAAGAGATGAGTTATGTGTTACATGTCAAAAGGAAAAAACAAGTAAATGTCTCATTTAAAGTTAAAACTATTGTTTTTACCTCAAGATTTTGACAACTTTTACACATAGATCTTTTTAGACCCTCAAGAATTATGAACTTTGGTGAGAATTACTATGCACTTGTTGTAACGCCCCTTTTTGGGAGGGAACGTCACATTGTCGAATAAAAAAATGCGAAAAAATAAAATTTTAACAAATCAAGACCCGGTTCATTAGTTTAAGTTTAACCTGTTCGATACTTAAATACGTGGGTAAAAATAGCAGTATATATATATATATATTTTAATGGTTAAATCATTTTAACAATGCGGAATGTAAATGACGGTAAAGAATAAGATAGTAGACAACATTCATATCTGAATCACATGCATATTGATATATATATAATGTGCTGACATCAATTGTACTTAGATACAAGCCTGAAATATCCAAAAAGCAAAACTATACCTGCCCCAAAGAATTATACAAATATACCCCAGAGATATCAAAATATACAGCCCACCAAAAATAATACATCAGGCCCCCAAAATAAAACACTGGTAGCCATCAGTAGCTACCAGTAAAACCAGTCTCTCGAAGGAGGAGGGACCGTTTCCGGGTCCTCAGCAGGATCCTCCTCTTCAGAGGAAACCTCCATGGGAACCACGGAACCAAGGGCAGGAGCCCGAGCAGTAGAATCAAAAGAGTCCTCCCTAGGGGTGTAGTAACAATCACCCCACATCTCTCGGATGGGTAGATAGAACTCCAGCCGCAGGCTGACATGGCAGGTGAGGACAGGCGCCTCATGACGTCTCCAGGCTAGGGCAATCGACACATCTCCCAGGTAGACGTAGCAATCGGAATTCAAGTTGATATGCCAGCACTCTGGCCCTCCGAGGAAGGTCAGACGCACATCACCTAGAAATCCGCACATACGTGTCGCCATCGTCTCAGTAGAAGCTAATCTTGTTCGGGCCAGAAGTCGAGAAACTCGGGATCTTCCGTCTCCTTGCCATCGTCTTTGATCAATACAGTACGCGCACATACAGCAAGGAATGGAGATATAAGAAAGAGGTAAGACATCCTACCATCATTATCAATTATATCAGCTAGAAATAAAATGGCGCGACGCGCCCAAGTAGCAATTCAAGAACAGTATATCCAAATAACAAACAGTAAATTCAACAGTAATAAGATAAGCAGTTCCAGGCAGACATTCATTACAGTAATGATCAAACAAGTCATAGTTATGGAAAATAATGATTTATAATGACAGAATATATCATGATACACATGCATGCTTTCCCAAATTCCTACTCCATGGAGCTAGACTCAAACAGTCGGAGAGAAAGATCAGGAGACGTGTACAGTAACTCATTTACCGCCGCGGCTAAAGTGCTATTCATCAATAATTTTCACATGCACATCAGGCATTGTACAGACAGTCCGCGCTCGATCACGATATAGGACAGTGTCAAGTCCGGATCGTCGGTGCGTTTGCATCGGTTTGCCCCACGGGCAGAGGAGCTACCAACTGCCCATTGTGAAGGACCCGCACCCCGACGCCCCCAAGGTCATAACACGACCCACACTAGTTTACTTGCACCCGCATCAAGGTGTGTTTAATCTCCTAGGCAACTTGACCTTACAACAGTTAATAGGACATTCACAATGCATAAGACTCTATGCATGAACATGTATGATTCACAATTTCATACAATTTCATAATATGCCACAATTGGCCAAGATAAGCATCAATATACAAATGGTCACTCACATGGACCTATAACATCATAATGTAAAAATCAAATCCTTTGGTATGCTCTTAGGTCCATTATGAATCCTAACTTAGAATTTATTTCCTCTTTCAAGGTTCATATCCAATCAAATTCTTACAATTATTTTAAATCTTCTAAGGTAATTTAATTCCATACGATTTGTAAATTATCTAAGTCCTTAGGCCTTACACTCTCTTGTTCTCCACTCACTTATAATTGCTTTAAGTCTTATGACAATCTCACTCTTAGTCCTTCAAGATTTATGTAATCTCTAATTCTATTAAATTCCCCCAATTTGTTGATTATCCAACTTATTACATAGGTTTCTAATTACCTAATTACTCATGCTTCTAAATTACCAAAGTTTCATAATTAAGTCTCAAAAGGCCTTAGAGGCCGTGGCCTCTCTAGGAATTTAATTCCTAATTCTTTCTAATTCATCACATTATAGGTTACACTCTAAATTCACTAAATCTTTACTTGTTACATTAGCTCACCAATAGCCCCAATTTTGGGCTCAAAACCGTGGCCACCCCAAGAGTTCCAATCTCAAGTTTTCTTCCATTAATTCCATTTTATTTCTTGATTCATTCAAGTCTTATGCTTGTTACAATTTGTTCACAATTTACACCATTTTCTAAGCCTAAAACCGTGGCCACCAAGAGGGGTTCTCAAATGATTTTCTTCCATTATCAATCACATAATCCAATCCAATATATCATTATATATAACAAATCAATCCAATAGCATAAACAACATAAAATCAACACACAAGCATTCTAATTACTAAATCAAAGAATAACCCTCTTTAGGGTTTTTCCACAACCAACACAATCAAGGTTCCTAGATGCTAAGAGAGGTTGAGGAGGAGTGTCTTCCTCTTACCCAAATGAAGAGAACAAAAGAAACACCAAGGAAACTTCTTGTAGATTTTCGGATTTGAGCTCCACCAAGCCCTAGAAATTTTCAACTTTGTTAAATCAATACCAATGCTTGAAAATAAGCCATGGATGGTCACCAAAGAGGCCATGACCACGAAAATGAAAAGAAAGGAAGAGAGGTCTTGAAACTTACCCAAAAAGCTTAAGACTTGAAGTTTGGAGAAAATGTTGAAGATGATGGATTTTCAAGAAACTCCAAGAAGAAAAGTGTTTAGAATGATGAGAGGATTTAGGAAATGTATTTAGATGTAAATTTTGTGAAGATTGAGTGGGGAGAGGGAGGGGCTACCGTAGTAGCAATGGGTAGAGAGAAGGAAGAGAAGAAGAAAAATAGAGAAGAAGAAGAAAGGGTAGAGAGAGAAAGTGTCTTGAGAAATTATGAATTAAAGTGTGGTAAATTGATTAAATGAAAGCAAATAATTTCCCCCCCTTTGAGTGGGCTGCTGCCGAGCTTGAGAGAGAGAGGAGAGAGAGGAATTTTTGGCTTCCCTTGGAAGCTAAGGGCATTTGAGTCATTGTTTGGTCAAAGCTTCTCAAAGAAGCGTTGATTATTTAACATTAAATTTGAATTAAAGTGGATTGATTAGACATAAAGTGGATTTCATTTGGATAATGCGATAGGATTTTTGTTACATGCTATTATCCAATGGATAATAGTCACAGTTGACAGAAGTCAATATTTAATTAATCTGACAGATAAATTTTTCGCAGTATTGTTTTATTTTATCTGTTAGAATTTTTCGAAAAACGTAAAACTTCGTAAATTGTTTCCAGTCTCGGGTTTAGTAAGATCCCCCGTCGACATGTCCATAGTCCAAGGTTCGCGGAGGAAACATCGCATTTCTCCGGTCTGCTCAGTGCGCACGCAAAACGAGGAATATACTAAAATATTCGACGTTTCCGGAAAATTCTCAGAAAATTCTCAAAAATTGCAAATATTCTAAAACGACTATTCGTCATAAAATTTTTCAATTTTTGAAGCATTACAGTCGTTTTCCCGACTCCGCTCAATATTTGCGCAAAACGAAGAATATATTAAAATATTAATCGTTTCCGAAAAATTCTAGAAAAATTCAAATAAATCACAAATATTAGAAAATGACTATTTGTGGTGAAATAACTAATTTTCGGAGCGTTACACTGACCTCAGCAATTCTCAGCTCAGTGTGCACGTAAAACGAAAAATATATTAAAATATTCATCATTTCCGAAAAATTCCAGAAAAATTTCTAAAAATAAAGAATATTATAAAATGAGTATTTATAATTAAACAGGTACTTTTCGGGATGTTACACTTGTGATTATGGATGATTATTCTAAATTTATATGGACATTATTTTTATTTCATAAAGATGATGTTTTTTAGGCTTTTAGAAAACTTGTCAAAGTTATTCAAAATGGAAATAGTTCTAATATTGCATCTATTAGAAGTGATCAGGGTCAAGAGTTTGAAAATCAAGAGTTTGAAACCTTTTGCAATGAGAATGACATTAAGCATAATTTTTTACCCCCTAAAACTCCACAATAAAATAAAGTTATAGAGAGGAAAAATAGATTTTTAGAAGAAATGATTAGAACTATGCTGAATGAATCTAACATTCTTAAGTATTTTTGGGAGGATGGGGTAAGTATCACTTGTTATGTAGTGAAAAGGGCCCTAATAAAGCTGATTTTAAAGAAAAACTCCTATGAATTATACAAAGAAAAGAAATCAAATATCTCTCATCTTTATATTTTTAGATGCAAATGTTTTGTCTTAAATAATGGTAAGGATAACTTAGGCAAATTTGATGCAAAATCGGATGAGGGTATATTAATTGGCTATTCTAGTCATAGTAAAGCTTTTAGACTCTAACAAAAGGACTATGACCATAGAAGAGTCCATACATGTTATATTTGATGAGACTAATCATAATGGACCGAAAAAGGAATTTGTTGATGATGTTGCAGAAGTTTTGGCTAAAACGCACTTGGATGACAAGGAGAAAGAAGAAAAGAAGTAAAGAAGCAAGAAAAAAATCAAGTTAATGCCCCAAAGCAAAAGGAATCACAAGTGATAGATCTTCTGAAGGAATGAAGGACTTTAAAATATCATCCTCTAAACAAAGTAATTAGTGATGTATCAAAAGGAGTAACAACTCAAAACTCTCTTAGAGATGCACATTGGATCTTGACTATATAAGAAAAGTTAAATCAATTTGAAAGGAATCAGGTTTGGGAACTTGTTCCAAGGTCCAATGATCATCCAATAATTAACACAAAATGAGTTTTTAGGAACAAACTTGATGAAATAGGAATAATAATAAGAAATAAACCTAGGCTTGTTGCTAAAAGTTATAATAAAAAATAACGAATTGATTATGAAAAAACTTATGCTCCCGTTGCTAGATTAGAAGTTATTAGAATGTTACTTGCTTTTACTTGCATCATGAATTTTAAACTTTACCCAATAGATGTAAAAAAATGCTTTCCTAAATTATTTTATTCAATAAGTGTCTGGTTTTGAAAGCTATGAGCTACCTAACAATGTTTTCAAATTGAAAAAGACCTTGTATGCCTTAAAACAAACTTCTAGAGCTTGATATAAAAAGTTGAATAAGTTCCTTTTAGAAAAAAAATAAGTTTTTCAAGAGACAAAGTTGACACAACACTTTTTATTAAAAACAAAAAACATGACATTCTTCTTGTGTAAATTTATGTTGATGATATTATATTTTTTATTACTAATGAATCCATGTGTAAGGAGTTTGCTAATTTTATGCAAAGTGAATTTGAAATGCCAATGATGGGAGAACGTAGCTTTTTCCTTAAACTGCAAATCAAGCAAACAAAGGATGAAACATTCATAAGTCAAACCAAGTACTGCAAGGAGTTATTCAAGAAGTTTGGAATGGACAATGTTAAAGAAATGACTACCCTAATGAGCACCTGTTGCTATTTGGACAAAGATGAATGAGGTAAATTTATAGAAATCACTAAATATAAAGATATGATTATTTCACTCATTTACCTAACCACAAGTAGATTGGATATTATGTTTAGTGTATGCATATGTGCTAGATATCAAGCTTGTCCTAAATAATCTCACTTAAGTATTATAAAAAGAATAATGAAATATCTTGTTGGCACAACACAAATGGGCTTGTGGTACCCCAAGAGTATCTCACGTAGTTTGATTGGTTATTTTGAATCCAACTTTGCCAGATACAAGATGGATAGGAAAATACTAGTAGGGCATGTCACTTGCTTAGAAGCTTTTTAGTTTCTTGGCATAATAAGGAACAAAATAGTGTGACAATGTCTAAGACTAAAGCTGAGTATGTTGCAACCGGAAGTTGTTGTGCTCAAATCATTTGGATAAAGCAATAACTTCTGAATTATGGACTCCACTTGATCACATACCTATAAGATATGATAACACTAGTGCAATCAATCTAATTAAGAACTCAATCTTGCACTCTAAGACTAAGCATATTGAAATTAGGCACCACTTTATAACAAATCATGTACAAAAAGGATATTGTGTGCTTGAGTTTGTGGAAACATCAAAACAATTAGCTGATATCATTACAAAACCTTTGACAAAAGAAAATTTCTTTTATATAAGAGGAGAACTAGGAATAATTGACCAATCAGGCATTTAAGTGAACGTTTGTGCTTGATGCATTTTTTTATTCATTTAAATTCATTATTGACTTGAGCGTTAGAAGTTTCCCTAAATTTGTTTTGCAGATACTTGATATATGACTAAGTCCCCCAATTTCAAAATGTTTAGTTGCACTTGTTGTTGATCTGTCGATTATTTCTATATTTTAAGTGTCTTATGCTTAATCTAATTGGACTCTATTGTGCTTAATTATTAACATTTAGTTGAGTTTCTAGATATGAAGCTTAATTAGATTATTATTGTGAAATTGTGCTTAAGTGTGATTATAAATGCTCATAATTGAATTGTGTTTTTCAGGAGATCTTTGAGTGATGGAGTCCATTAGCGTCAAACCAAGCTTGCTATCCACTTAAGGAGGAAGCTAAAGAGTCAAGGAGATCAACATCACCTCTAGAAGCAAGGAGAGAAGATCATATGTGAAGAATCAGGGCTAAACATGAAGAAATCAAGTGACATCGCCTATATCCTTAGACACAGGGGGGTCGTGTCCTTCTCTGGCTCCTCAATTGGACCAGGTTGTGATCATGATCAGAGACACGACCCGTGTCCTCAGACACGGTGGGGGCTATGTCCTTCTCTGCCTGCTAAATCCTATAGAAATTATGCCAAAAGACTCAAACATTGGGGGGTGTGTCATCAGACACGGCCCATGTCTTCAAACTAGAAAATTAAGTATGAATATGAAACATGAGCTAGGTATCTAAAGTTATAAATAGGATTGCTTAGGCTTTCAAAGGAGACTCTTCTGGACTAGAAGTGGCCAAGGAACTGAGGAAAATACGAAGAACAAGAGAGAGGGACATTCGATCAAAGATTGGGATTCGAGTTCGAGCCATCAGAGATCAATCAACTTTGATAATTGAAAACTAGTTTGATCTTCAGTTTTCTTTTGCACTTGTATTCTTGACGACGTCTTTCTTTTGTTTTTCTTTTAGTTTTGAATTCGCCATATGTGACTAAGTTTCTTATTTGGTTAAGGGAAGATGAAACCCTAGTTTTGATCATGTGAATCCTACATATTTCTTTATTTCAATACAATTATATTTTTATTCACATGTTTTTTTATCTTATTTCAGTATAAAGACTCTTATACTCTTTGCTATTTTGGAAAGGTTGTGTATGACTATGCTCGTCCGCCATCTTAACAGTACCTATAATAAATAAAGAATGAAAACTTAAATTAATATGAACAAAAAGAAACTTGAACTAGAACTAATGAAGCTCGTTGTTAATATTGACAATACTGAAATTAAGCTACACGTCCTCAGTATCGGCGCCAAAAACTTGTTGATTTTGCTTACCGTAAGTGCACAGGTCGCACAAGTAATATAATGAAAAGTAAGATATCGTTCCCACGAGGAGTACGTCAATCTCGAAAGCTAAATATTAACCAATAGCTTACTTAATTCTATTCAAGAACATTCAAATTTAGAAAGGGTTATGTAAGTTAACTATAAATGAAAGACTTAAATGTAGTAAATCAGAATTTAAGATATTGATTAGAAAATAGAGACTTCTTCTTCACCCTCTACTTCAACCAACGATATGCAATCCTCTTAAGTAACATAAATGAGACATGATTTGTTAGCTTGAGAAATCAATTTAGTTAAAAGCCTATGTCTAGGTCATTTAATCATGCTTCATTTATCTAGTTCACTATGTTTCCATGAGAGCTAGTGCAAACTCCACTCATTACGAATGATTCTCAATAACAATTATGCATGACCAATAGGTATATGTCTATCTCATTAGCTAATTAACTCATCCTACCTATTGAATGAAATTAAACATGCATTAACCATATCCATGATCTTAAATCTAAATCCCTATGTCTAGTTCAATAAAGTTAATCCAATCACATTAAATGTTAGTCAAACACTCAAGAACATTAAGAGAAATATGATTAAACAAACCCAAATTATTTATATTAACTCAAAGGGTTACAAAATTATCAATATTCATAGAAGGATCCAAAGAAATCCCTATACATAGCTTAACTACTCATGACGTACAAAAATTTATCACAAATAATCAATGTCATGGCAATAGAAGAGAGAAAATAAAATGAGTAAAAGATAGAAGCTCAATATAGTGATCTTTGATGCTTGAATCTTCTTTCTTGAAGAAGATGACCTCCAACTTTAGTCTCTTTAGCTTCCTTTCAACCTCAACAACAAACCCTAGCAGTTGTGTTCTAAAATGTAAAAGCGTTTCCTTCAAAAATGCTTAAAATCAGTATGTATTGGCCAATATTTCTCTGCCACGTCGCAACATGAACCACCTTGCTTCGCGGCGCACATTGAATTTAAGTCACCACGCCGTGGCATACATTCCTTTGCGCCGCGACCTGCAAGCCTCAGATTTAAGTATATAGCAGGCTGAGTGTACCACGTTGCGACATAAACCTGTCTGCGCCGCGGTATGAACCTGCTTGCACTGCGACGTGAGATGCTAAAATTGACTTTGAGCTTCCTCTTCCAATGCAAGTCCAAGTCTTCCACAAATCTGCTTGTTTGGAGCCCATCTTGCAAAAGAGAAATCATCGAGTTAATAACAGTTGCAAATTCACTTAATTGCATGAAGAATTATACCAGATTTCCTCAAGATCATATAGGAAGATATCACAATTGAATTCGATAAATATATGCTTGAAATCTTCCATATATAAGCAATAACAAGGAGTAAGCATTCTATGTAGCACATATACATGGCATAAATAATTACATTTTATGAAGTTATCACACCCCCAAACCTAAGTTTTTGCTAGTCCTCGAGCAAAACAAAATATGATTAAGTAAACTTGCTTAACTATCTTATGCTTCAACATACATTCAACATCTAACATGAATTCCAATTTCACTAAAACTAGAACTAGTGTACAATGATTATTTAAACCCTTTAAGAATGCTAATGCCTCACAATTAACTTCACACATACACAATCTTTGGCATGATAACATTCACAACCATTTTTCATGCAAATCACATCTCCCGGAAGCATGTGAACTAAACTTCTCCTACTCAAGTCATACACATCCAGATAAGTTTGTGAACATATATGCATAGAAATCAAATAATCCACAAGATTGTCTCTAAAATCTCTCTCTACTAATGTAAATATATACAACTGAGGATCTAAGGGACTTCCACAGCTTGTAATATACGGCCAATGATTATGGGTAGAAGAAAAACATGGAAGGGATTTAATACAAATATTGATAAATATAAACATGTTATTTTAAGACTTGAGTCACCAAGTGAAACTATTAGGGTATTCAAAAATGAAAGATTAGAACTCTTTAGAACTATTCAATGCTTTTTGTATTTGATTTTTCTTATTTCATTCTATTGCTTTCTTTTCTTTTTCTTTTTCCCCTTTTTTTTACGCTTAAACAAAGCAATGCTTTTTTTTTTATTGTAGATGGTTCCTTCAAGTTCATTTTTGTAATTGACATGCATAATACCCCTAATCATTGGACTTACTTCAAGAAATAACATATTATTTACTCAACAAACAATGGTGGTAGGATGAAAATGCAATGTTTTCACATACATTAGAATGGCTACATGGTAGGGAATGCAATGGTTGTTGAAAAATATAAAAGGCCAACATTATTTAAGCTTCAAAAGGGATCCATGGATATAATCACATCAGTGTAAGCTATAACACCCTTGTGGGGATGTCACATATTTAAATAAAATAAAAGAAAGATAAATAAAATCTACTCAAGTTGTAAAACATTTGTAACATAATATTACGGGTTGTAAAATTTTTCTTGTTAAACGGAATAGTATTGAATAAAATAACGCGGAAACACAAAATAAACAAAACCAACATCACACATAATATACATATGGTTCTAGTTATAAGTTATATAAATAATTTACAACTATCCATATTTAAACTAAAACAGTAAACAAAATAGTAAAAGGTCAAATATATATAAACACAGACGCGCCCAAGTACACATCATAAATATCTAACCCTCTGAATGATCACTCTCAGATGAAACTTCAGGTGATAGATATCCAGGATGCCTCGACCCTCTACGGACATAGGTCCGTGCAGTCGATATGCTGCTAATCTCACTAGGCGCATCAAACATACCGCCCCAATGACGCCTAAGAGATAGCGGCAACTCCACATGTAAGTACAATAAAGTAGAAAAGATCGGCACTCCATCAAACTCCATACGTATGGTCACAGTCAGACGCCCTACGTACGTCACCGAATCACGATCCTCCCGCAGACGCCAGGCTTCAGAGCCTCCATGGAACTCCAGTCTCACAAACCCAAAGAAACCTGGTAGCGTCATATCCACACAATCAATCCAATGGATATGGATGATCGGATGGTTCTTGCTCGTAGAACGATCTTCGGCTTCTTTGCTCTTCCCCTCCTCTCGGATACTCACACTCAAGAGGTCATTCCTCTTCCTCAAACTCTTTATCACATAATTTAAAATATACGAGAAAACACATACAAGAAAAGAGGTAAGACAATCTAAATCATCACAAACATGGTAAATAAGAAAACGACAATACAACGTATAAAACAGTTCATACAATATAGAATGTCATAGCCACATAAACATAAATACAGTACATCCTAGATATAATATAAGAATTAAATATATATGATATCATAGATAAAAATATAATGATATACAACACAGATACATATGCAATATGACACGATCCTACTCCATGGAGCTAACCACATACGTACATCGAGAGAAATGACACCGCAAAATCTATTAGTACCACGGCTGCCCAACCAAACTATTCCGCGGTCTCACGTTGCGTCTATAGCCCACAGTCACATGGCGTGGTGTAGCACACTGTCTAACGTCGTGTCACTCTAGGCAATGTACTATTAGACTTTACAAGATCTCGATTAAATATAGTGTGTGTCGAGTCCATTAGTGTGTTGCCAGTTACCACGGCTCAGAGGAGCGACCAACTGTCCACATATGGGATACCGCACACTAACGTCTCCAAGTCCATAAGGAAAATGAACCACACTACGTTTATCACACCGACAATACGATGTGATTCACCTCGTCAATCAATCCACCAAAAACTGGCATTAACTCAATGCATGATAGAAAAATTACCAGAATACCCTCAATGGTACAAATATGCGTATTTACGCAAATGCCCTCAATGGAAAAAACTCATGCCCTCATAGCAGAAACTCATGCCCTCATGGCAGAGATAAATACAGTAAGTCCCACCAGACAAATACTGTTTCACAACCTGTCCGGGTTCACCACTTAGCCCGACAGTAAAAATTCACTGTTTTCATCAATCGCGTAGAAATTTTATCACGTTTTCACAATTCCATCGTTTATACAAACGTTTTTAAATCGCGTAAATATATTTTACTGTTTTTAAAATCGCGTAGAGTTTTTAATACGTTTTCTCAATCGCGTAAGGTTTTTAAATTATTTTCTTGTCCGAATTCCTTAAAAATTACTGTTTAAATAAACAGAAATAATATTTAGTACGTTTTAAACTACGTAGAATATTTTTCATACCGTATACTGTCTTTTGGATATCTTTTCTATCTTATTTGTCTGTTTTTACTAAAAATTGACAGTATTTTGTTTAGAAATTTATAATAATAGTTTCCTAATTTTTCTGTAAAAATTCCTTTTACTAAATTTTTAACCGTATAATTTAACTTTTGAAAACCACTAACATGCTTCAAAATATAAGATGAGCTATATGTTAGAAATTTGCAAAAGCTACTGTATTTTCTTCTAACAGTAAAATCATTAGTTTTAACTTCTTGAATTTAATTCTAATTAATTTATTTCTTCAAAACTCATTATAGAAAATTTCCTTTTAACATATATTGCTTCTTTTTGATTGAAAATAGTTTGGAAATGATTTTAGAAACCATAAATCCTTGGCTTTGGCATGTTGGCCGAAATACTTAAAATTGCCATTTGATCTCTACATTCATTTTTCTTACTCTAAACAATTTTGCATCTTGTTAATTTTTCTAGGTTAATTAAATCACAGTATTAGAAAATTGATGAGAACATTTTGGTTCTCCTTTTTGGTTGAGGCCGTGAGCCTTAGTGGTGTGTTCTTTGGAACACTCATGCAATCCTTGACATATTGTTCACATCTTAAGATTTACACATGCATCTACTAACACATACAATATTTCAAAGCTTGTAGACATGCAAATTAATACAAATCACAAATAGAAAAGCTAATAACAAACACACAAATGAATCCTTATGGATTCTACTGTCGCGACCGTAATCGCAGCGGGAGCGGCGAACAAAATAAATTATGTTAGGAGTCACCACCAATTTTATTTAAATTAGAAAAAATTAGAAAAATCCTTTTTTTCAGAGAATGGTCTTTGGAACCAGATTGGATTCGGGAGTCGGTTATGCATAGGGAAGGGTGGAGACTTAACCCCACAGCACCCCTAATACATCCGTCCTAAAACGGTTACCCTAAATTAGTTATGCAAAAACTTAATAATCTTATAACATATTTGTTTTACCTTTTTTTAAAAAAAAAACAAAGAATTTGAGAAAATATAAAATTTGGCTTGACAGAATAAAGATTCTGCTCCTACGTATCCTCAGGTGCAATGAGGAACTCAAAGTCACGTAGTTCTTTAGAAAATAAGTGTGGGTTAGTTGATTTTATTTAAAAGTTTTAATTTTTATTTTATAAAAATTTGAATTAACAGGTCGTCGCGACTCTGTTAATCAAATTAAAGTTTGAATGAGTGAAGCTTGCGTCACGCTAGACGTCACCCACGGATTGTTGTTTAGATGATAATTTTTTTTTAAAAAAAGAACAAATTTTGAGTATCTATTAAATAGTGATTTATTTATTATTTTTTTTAAAATAATTTGAATCATTAGGTTGTCACAACTCAGATGATCTAAAAATAATTACAAGATTAACAAGTTGTCACAACTCGGTTAATCCTATTTTGCTCTTTTTTTAAAAAAATTTAATTATTTTTATAGTTTTACTTTGTAGTCTTACCATTGTTTTTTTTTATATATATTTTTTAAGCTTAGCTCATTTAATTACAAGCCTATTTCACTTAAAACAAAAAAAAACTATCAGAAATTAAAAAAACAAACTTACGAAAAACAAGACAAAGAAGTTTTGCTTCTTTCTTTTTGGGTATTTGTAGGAAAAAAAAACAGAGGAACAAGGAAGATGAAGGTCAGCGGCGATGGTGGTTAGGCTGGTTCGGGTTGGTGAAGCGCCGACAATTGGTTCTGGTTGCAGATTGTGCGATGTGACGATGTGACGCTATTTCTGCGGCGACTTCTGCACGGTGGATAGCGCAGTGTGACAGATGGCTAGCGACACGGTGAGGAGCAGTTTGTGGGTGTCAGTTTCGTATATGAGAGGTGATGGAGAGATATTTTGGTGGAGGCTGAAATCTGTAGGTCAAGGTTAAAAGTGTGTGTTGAAAGTCAAAGTGAAAGTCCCAAGTAAGGTGTGGGATATGGGTTTTTATAAGAGAGGATTAGGTTAAGGTGTTTGAGTTAAAGTGTGATTAGGATTAGTTTAGGATGAGTGTTAAGATTTGTTTAGGATGAGTGTTGGGTTGGTGATGGGGTTTAGTTAGGATTTGTTTAGGATAAGTTTGTTTATAGTAAGTTTAAGTTGGTTTAGGATATGGGTTGTGGGTTAGATAATGGGTCAATGGGTAGGATATTGGGTCATGGATATTGGGTCAATGGGTAGGTTAATAGATTGGGCTGGATTCTTATTTATTTTTTTTTATTTTTTTTTTATTTTTTTTATTTTATTTACAAAATGTCCCGGACAAAATTCGGTATTTACAGTTGCCCCTCTTTACTTGTTTCTTACTAGATAAAAAGAATAACCGCAGCTTTTCATTTTATCATAGTGAGGAACGAGTAAAGAAATGAACCCAAATTTTGTTCGGGAGAAATAGAGAACAATGTGAGAACACGATGCGAGGAACGATGCACTCAAGAATTAAAATGCAAAGAGCCGATATACTCAAAACTTAAGCATGCAATACAACGAGTCGATGCGCTCAAAACTTAAACATGCAATGCAACGAGCCGATGCGCTCAAAATTTAAACATGCAATGAGCCGCTGCGCTCAAACTGAAAATGCAAGTGCAATGAGCCGATGCGCTCAAAACTTAAGCATGCCATGCAACGAGCCGATGCGCTCAAAACTTAAACATGCAATGCAACGAGCCGATGCGCTCAAAATTTAAACATACAATGAGCAATCAAAACCGAAAATGCAAGTGCAATGAGCCGATGCGCTTAAAACTTAAGCATGCCATGCAATGAGCCGATGCGCTCAAAACTTAAATATGCAGTGCAACGAGCCGATGCACTTAAAACTTAAACATGCAATGAGCTGATGCGCTCAAACTGAAAATGCAAGTGCAATGAGCCGATGCGCTCAAAACTTAAAAAATGGAAATGCAACGAGCTGATGCGCTCAAAACTTAAATATGCAATACAACGAGCCGATGCGCTCAAAACTTAAATATGCAATGAGCCGCTGCGCTCAAACTGAAAATGCAAGTGCAATGAGCCGATGCGCTTAAAATTTAAGCATGCCATGCAACGAGCTGATGCGCTTAAAACTTAAATATGCAGTGCAACGAGCCGATGCGCTCAAAACTTAAACATGCAATGAGCCGATGCGCTTTAGACATGCCAAACATTTAGACCGGTCAAATGGTTTCTTAAAATTTTTTCTTCTCTCTTTTTTTTCTCTCTTTTTCTCTTTTCTTTTAATCATTCGAACCAGCGACAACTTTGGAAAGCTTTGACCAATCAAACCCTTGTTCACATGATTTTGCCTGTTGGAGATAGTCTTGATCCTACTTACCCATCCTTTCTCTCCTTCTCTTTTTTTTCATCTTATTTTCCTGTTTTCTGCTCTTAACTACTCTCTTTTTAGGAATTGAGATGATAATCTCTTGTTTTGAATCCTTGCTTGGAGCCACTAGTCTTTGCGAGAAAATTTTTGTCCCAGTATTCGTTCCTTGATCATTGATTTCCTGCAGCGGCCTGATGACTAAATCGTTGTCTTCGTTGCTACTTCCCTCAACATATATTCTTAGAAGTTTTGCCCCAGTATGGCTAATTGAATACGAACCAAGTTGCCCTTGTGCAAATAAAATTGCCCCAGTTTAAGCAATTCCGATTTATTTGCCTTAACTTTTGCTTAAACTGCCCTTGCGAGTTTTCAACATAACGAGCTCTTTTTTTCCCTTTTTTTTTCTCTAGTACCTCTTACTTCTGGATTATCATTGAAACTTCTAAGTTCTTTTCGATTTGAATTGTTCATCAGGGAATTGCCATCAGATGGTCAAATCATAACTTTTGTTCACCTTTCTTGAAACATTACGTAACAGACATACATGAGTACGACATAAAAGGAACTTACTGGGTAAACAACTTCTAGATTGGTCTTAGAAGTTTGACTACACAAAAAGACACAAATGATGATTTGAGATCCAAAGAGGTGTTGACTCGATACGAATAGGTTTGACCTTCATGAGACCAATCTTTAGTTGTCTACTAGACATTATGGCTAAGGATTTTTTTATGCTGAACATCTACATCAAGCTAAATTGAACCAAAGAGAAATTTGCCCCTGTTTAAGACTGAATTGAGTAGGACCAAGACCTATCCTAGCGACTAAAAGATTTGCCTAAGACAAATTAAACCAAGGAAAAATTGCCCCAGTTTAGAGCTGAGCCGAACGGGGTATAAACTTGTCCTAGTGTAGGGCCACATTGAACCGAAGAAAATTTTTTCCCAGTCTAGGACAGGAAGGAAAAATTGCCCCAATTTAGAACCAAGTCGAACGGGATACGAATTTGTCCTAGTGTAAGTCTCTTTCTTTTTTTCTTTTCATTTTCATTCATTTTTTTTAGGAACAATGAACTAAATACTTGGATGAGCGTAACATTTGTATCAAAATTAAAGTTAACGAAAATAACAACAACCCTTCATTGATCAGAATAGACTTTTTGAGACTTGTAACGTGGCCAAGGCTAGGGGTTATGAAAGGAAAGATATAAGGCTCAAACAAGTGTTTAAGGGTGGAATGGGAATAAGGATCATTAAACTTCATCGACTGCTTTTCCACTTTCAAACACTTTTATCTTACTATTTTCCTTTTCTTTCTAATTTCATTTCATTTTCTTTCATCCTCCTTTCCCTTCTCATTTTTTTTGCCTTTTGTTCATCATTTTTTATTTTTACTTCTTGTCCTTTTCACCTTTTCTTCCTTTTCCATTATGCTTCAGAACATTTATCGTCGCAATCAACCTTTGCTTCATGCTATCCCTTAGTATAGAAACGATCCTTATCCAAGGTTTATTGAAAAAAATCAAGCTCAAAAGGGGTAACAAGGGATAAAAATGATGAAATTTTGTAAAAGATAGAGAAAAATGGTCAGTCTTCATTTTCAAATCATGATTGTTTATTTTCAAAACTTTAATTTTGAGACAAAAAGATTGTGCAAACCAAGTGCTTACTTCTTTGCTCTTTTTTTCTTTTTCTTTTTTTTTTGATTTTTTCTTTTTTTTGTTTTTGTTTTTGCAAAGACACTTACACACGCGGACCCGACTGAGAATTATCAAAGAAGACGCTTTAAAGAAATGAAAGAAAGACAAAGTGATGAAAGGAAACAAGGTACCCATGCAAATTCATTACATTAATATTTCAAGAAAGTTAACATGAGTCTAACATCACTAAATATCACTTCAAGAGTTGTTAACAATATTAGGTCCAACTATTTCTTCAATGTCAAGCTTCTCATAAGCAATTAGCTTCCTTACTGCAGTCTTGAAGGATTCACAATCTTCAATTGAGTGCCCTGGGACATCCATATGGTACTTGCAAGTTAAATTTGGGTTGTACCATGCTGGAAATAGTGGTTGTAGGGGACGTACAGGATTCCCAGAAATGAGGTGAGCATCAAACAACCTTTGGAATAACTCTGCATTTAAAATGGATAGTTTTGGGAAAGGGGGGAGGTTTTGGGAACGGAAACGACCTTGATTTTGAAAGCTTGGTCGAGACTGTGGGTGATTTGGGATATTTTGTGGAGGTACAGAATGGTAAGTATTTGGGTTATATGCAGAAGTTTGGTAGGCAGAATAAGATGATGGGTAGCAGGTTTGCAAAGGTTGTTGACTTTGCACGTAACTCACATCTGGCTCTCTTTTCTTAGGAGGAAACCCCATCTTGAAACCATCTTCATTATTATCACTTGTCAATTTTCTAGCCTTTACCAGAATTTCAATCCTCTCTCCAGCAGCAATTAAATCAGCAAAGTCTTGATACGCAGCGCCCGCCATTGTCCCAAGATAAGGAGCTTTTAAGGTCCCCAAGAAATATGAGCACATTTCTGTCAGAGTCAACGACGGCTGCACTTGTGCAGCTAGAGCTCTCCACCTCTGGACATACTGCTTGAATGTCTCTTTATTTTTCTTTTCCAGTGTTCCCAACTGCTCTCGGGTTGGACCCGTATCCAGATTAAATCGATATTATCCCATGAACAAATTTGCCCAGTCGTCCTATGAAGAGATCTTGGAAAGGTCCTATTGGATGCACCATTCCAAAGCTGGTCCGGTTAAACTTTCATGAAAGAAGCTGACAAGAAACTTCCAATCCTTTGACCAAATTGACATTTTGGTAATGTATGTTTTCAGGTGGAAGAAAGGATTGGTGCTTCCATCATATTTGACAAATTCTGGAATTTTGAAATCCTTAGGAATGATGATATTAGCAGTAGGACACAATTCTTCTATCGCAATGGAACCAAAGGTACTGGGGCCCTTGATTGTTTTAATTTGTTTTTTCATCTTTTCCATCCATTCTTCTCTCATCTTGTCACTTTGGATGGCCGCATGACCAGTCCCAGCAGGAAATCTCGTTGGAATCAGGATGGACATATGCGGTGGTTCACATGCACACTCAGCATTGCCATGAACCTCATTTCGAGTTCTTTCCAAGGAATGATATCCTTCTCGAATAGGAAGTACTAGTGATGCAGTATTTGATGTTCCTCCCACAAAAGGCATCTCAGTGGTGGCCCCAGGGTTTACCCTTATGGAAGTAACATTTGGTGGGTGCAAGTGTGCCCCAGTTACTCCTATACCTCCGATTGTCCCTATCAAAGTGAGGGTCTCCCTCATGGCCGACAACATTTCCTCCATTCTCTTCTGAGACTCTGTCATTTCATTCATCCTTTCTTTCATCTCATCTACTTCTATACTCAGATTTCTTCCTTCCTTTTCAACTACCATTATTGCAAGCTTTGTTCGAGCCCTTGTGTTATGAACTCAGATTTGATTGGTGTCTTCTTTCCTTAGTCACGCAATGGTGCTGAGCACGGTAACACCAAACAAAAATAATGAGATGAAATGAAATGAATGAGATGAAATGAGATACATAAAATGAAATGGATGAAATGGAAACATTTTTTCTTTTTTTTTTAAAAAAAAATGCAATGAATGCCATGAAAATGCATAATTTTTTTATTTAATTTTTTTTAGAATGCTAGGAATGCCATGAAAATGCATGATTTTTTTTATTTAATTTTTTTTTCAAAATGCTAAGAATGCCATGAAAATGAATGATTTTTTTATTTTTTTTAAATGCTAGGAATGCCATGAAAATGCATGATTTTTATTTTATTTTTCAAATATGCCATGAAAATACATGATGCTATTTTTTTTTTAAAAAGGATGGCTATATAAAGAAGAAGCTCGCTCTCTTCGTGTCCTAAGATATTGCCTTAAACGGAGGAATTCTATCATAAGGATCTATGGGTCTTTCTTATTCATGATAACTCTCATTTGGTGGCTTTTCTATTCTGAAGGTCTCTAGAGCCAAGTCCCATTTCAAAATGTTGACCACGAAATAGTGGGTAAACCACTAGGTGTGAGACATTTGTGAAAAAGGCGCACTCTAGATGAGGTTTTCGCAATAGCCAAACAGGATGTACATCCAAAATGGTTACCACTACACAACCTCTACTTAACTTAAGCTTCACTCAGACCCGGGTATAGGGCCCCACTCGAATGTGTGATAGATGTGTAGGTGTGGTGGGTATAGGGAGCATACAAACCTTTATTATCCTAAAGACTACCCACATCCTGCAAAACAAAAAAACAAAAACAAACAAAAAAAATCCAAGAGAAATTATCTATCCTAAGGTTTAAAATAAATAAAAAAAGAAAGGAAAGGTAAAACAAACATTCAAATATTACAAAATTTTACGCAACGAAAATATATGGGCTTGACTCTCAAAGATCCCTAGTGGAGTCGCCATCTGTCGCGACCGTGATCGCGGCGAACAAAATAAATTATGTTAGGAGTCGCCACCAATTTTATTTAAATTAGGAAAAATTGAAAAAACTCTTTTTTTCAGAGAATGGTCTTTGGAACTAGATTGGATTCGGGAGTCGGTTATGCATAGGGAAGGGTGGAGACTTAACCCCACAGCACCCCTAATACATCCGTCCTAAAACGGTTACCCTAAATTAGTTATGCAAAAACTTAATAATCTTATAACATATTTGTTTTACCTTTTTTTTAAAAAAAATAAAGAATTTGTGAAAATATAAAATTTGGCTTGACAGAATAAAGATTCTGCTCCTACGTATCCTCAGGTGCAATGAGGAACTCAAAGTCACGTAGTTCTTTAGAAAATAAGTGTAGATTAGTTGATTTTATTTAAAAGTTTTAATTTTTATTTTATAAAAATTTGAATTAACAGTCGTCGCGACTGCTCTGTTAATCAAATTAAAGTTTGAATGAGTGAAGCTTGCGTCACGCTAGACGTCACCCACGGATTGTTGTTTAGATGATAATTTTTTTTAAAAAAAGAACAAATTTTGAGTATCTATTAAATAGTGATTTATTTATTATTTTTTTAAAAAAAATAATTTGAATCATTAGGTTGTCACAACTCAGATGATCTAAAAATAATTACAAGATTAACAAGTTGTCACAACTCGGTTAATCCTATTTTTTACTTTGTAGTCTTACCATTGTTTTTTTTTTATATTTTTTTTTAAGCTTAGTCCATTTAATTACAAGCCTATTTCACTTAAAATAAAAAAAAACTATTAGAAATTAAAAGAACAAACTTACGAAAAACAAGACAAAGGAGTTTTGCTTCTTTCTTTTTAGGTATTTGTAGGAAAAAAAACAGAGGAGCAAGGAAGATGAAGGCCAGCGGCGATGGTGGTTAGGCTGGTTCGGGTTGGTGAAGCGCCGACAATTGGGTCTGGTTGCAGATTGTGCGATGTGACGATGTGACGTTGTTTCTGCGGCGGCTTCTGCACGGTGGATAGCGCGGTGTGACAGATGGCTAGCGACACAGTGAGGAGCAGTTTGTGGGTGTCAGTTTCGTATATGAGAGGTGATGGAGAGATATTTTGGTGGAGGCTGAAATCTGTAGGTCAAGGTTAAAAGTGTGTGTTGAAGGTCAAAGTGAAAGTCCCAAGTAAGGTGTGGGTTATGGGTTTTTATAAGAGAGGATTAGGTTAAGGTGTTTGAGTTAAAGTGTGATTAGGATTAGTTTAGGATGAGTGTTGAGATTTGTTTAGGATGAGTGTTGGGTTGACTGATGGGGTTTAGTTAGGATTTGTTTAGGATAAGTTTGTTTATGGTAAGTTTGAGTTGGTTTAGGATATGGGTTGTGGGTTAGATAATAGGTCAATGGGTAGGATATTGGGTCATGGAAATTAGGTCAATGGGTAGGTTAATAGATTGGGCTGGATTCTTATTTATTTTTTTTTATTTTTTTTTTATTTTATTTACAAAATGTCCCGGACAAAATTCGGTGTTTACATCTACAATCACAAACAATTTCCATCTTCTTACCACCACCCAAGGATGATAAGATTTAAGTCTTCCTCTTACCTTAAATGAAGACAAATACTCTTTCACTCCTTTCTAGGGTTTTGGTTTTCTCTCTCCAAGACACCTATTAAGCTTAAACAAAATTTTACAAGTTATAACCATGAAAGAAAGCTTAAACCATGGATCAATCATGGCTTAGAACTTTGAAAAAGAATTTAGAAATGAAAAACAAAGAGTTTCACCTTCTAGGTAAAATCTTCAAAGTAGTTTTTCAAGCTCAAGATGAAAGATTTTGCAAGAACTCTCAACTAGAGATGTTCTTAGAATTGTGTTTAGGTTTAGGAAAATTAGTTAGAAGAAATTTTGGGTGGATGGATGGTGAATATGGTTGCTTGGCCGAATGCTTCACAAGGAAAACAACAATGGAGTTTGATATTTTTGGAAGAGAGAGAAAAGAGAAAATGCATGGAAATCAAGTGAATAATGGCCTTCCTTGAGTGAATGGCCGTAGACATGAAGGGGCAAGGAGGTGTCCATTTTGGTTGGCTCCATCCTAGCCTTAGAATTGATCAATGGTGAGGATTAAGACTTGATCACCAAGCTTAGCTCTCATTGGTTAATCCTAGCCTTGTCACTAACCTTGTCATCAAGCTTAGTCACTAATTAAGCCTAGTCATTAAGCTTAGTCACTAACCTAGTCACTAACCTAATCATTGGGAATCTGCTCTAGCTTAAAACATTAACTGCTTTGCTAAACATGGGTCTCGCAAGACATTTCTGGGTCCATTACCACTTATTTGTACTGACTAATAAAATAATATTATAATAATATAAAATTATTTTATTTTACGATTAAATCCTAAAAATTAAAAGATTACTAACCGTATCATTCAGAATTGGGTTTAGTAAGATCCCCCAGCTCCGAATAATTAAAATAAGATTTCCGCGGACCGGAAAATATTATTTTCCTATCCCGGAGCAAATCACACAAAAAGTTCAAATAAAATAACAGACAGTATTATAAAGCAGTAATTCATACAGAAAAATAACAAACAGTACAAAAAGGACACAACGGTCATTTATCCTAAAGTTGAAAAACATCAAACAGTACATTCGGGACACAACAGTAATTCACCCAAAAGTTTAGGGTGTTACAACTCTCCCCAACAAACAAAAATTTCGTCCTCGAAATTTGTTATTCATCAAACATTTGAGGATATTGCTCCCTGATGCGTGCGGATGTAGTGATTAAAATTAAGATAAAAATCAGTTGTCAGGCCCACCAGAAAATAAAAACCTTACAACTAGTTGTAGTTAGTAAGGGTTGATCCACAGAGAACCAATTCAATTAACACTATTAAACAATTCCCAATTTAGACTCTGATTAACAATAAACAGTAAAAGGGGGGTTTTGGAGTTTTGATGAACAATGAACAGCTTCAAAGATAACAATAAACAAACTGAAATCAACAATATAAGAAAATTGGTTAAGAGATTGAATCCACCACTAGATTTATATGATAATGTAAATCCACATATCCTTTTTATTCCAACATGCTCAATTATGTTTTTATGCAATTGTGAGATTAAATCTCTGTTTTCCTTACGTGTTGGCCAATTTAGCAACCGCTCAAATCAACTCCTAATCACTATTAGTCATAAAGCAACCGCTCTTACAACTATCCAACAATTGCATTAAGATTTAGAAAACCAATTACACTAAGGTCTAATCACACACCGGGATTAAATTACTTAGAACATATATTTCTCTAGATCTAATACCGCAACCGCGCATAATAAACCCAGATCTACCACTTTTATAACTGGCAAATAGCACAAAGATAATTATACCCACATGAACATCATACATCCCACTAGATCTACTACCGCAACCGCGCATAATAAACCTAGATCTACTACTTTGAAAGTAGGAACAAGTACAAAAACCTTCATACCAACAATAGATTCAGAAATATATGAATAAAAGCATAACTGTGTTGAAATAATCAAATATGCAAAATTTACAACATTAATACTAGCGGTTTCATCACCCCCTTAACCAAGGGAGGTTTAGTTACACATAGCTAGAAAGAAATCACAAGAAAACTATGAAGAAACAAGAAGAAACTATGAAGAAACAAGAAACTAAGAGAGAAAATGAAGGAGAGTTACATCTTGTTCATGATAAATGGTGCCTTTTATAGAAGTCTAAGGTAACAAAATGACAAAGGGAAGTGGGTGGATGAGTGGGTGAGTGAGTGGAGTGTTTGAGTGGATGGATTAGTGGGTTGGTTTAGTGGATTGGTTTAGTGGATGAGTGAGTGGAATGGTTGAGTGGTTGAATTAGTGAAAAATGCCAAAGGACTTTTGGTGAGTGGGAAATTATGGACATGAATGGGTGAGTGGATGGATGAGTGGATGGATTAGTAGATGAGTGGGTGGAGTGGTTAAGTGGTTGGATTAGTGTATGAGTGGATGAATGGGTGAGTTAGTGGATGAGTGGATGAGTGGATGAGTGGATTAGTGGATGGATGAGTGGGTGGTTGAGGACAAAAATTTCGTGTCTGACTTGGAAGCCAAAAACGACCCACTATACTTCAGAACCACGAAAAGTGTTCTTCATAAAAGTTGTAGATCCTTGTCTTGGCTATAAAATGGATAGCTGGTTCGTCCAATTTGGCTTCCTTAAGCCCAAGATATGTCCCAAATACCGTAGGTTGCTCAAACCCAACTTCAGCACCTCTGTTCCGACTTGCAAGCTCAAAATGACCTACTAGACTTCTTTTTCTGAAAATGTGTTCTTCATGAAAGTTGTTTATTTGGATCTTGACTATCCACTGTCCAAATTTCAGCCCATCTCCATTATTACATCTTGAGATATGATTTTATGAGTGCACACTGTTCGGATTCTACTGACAGAACCCGTATTCTGACTTCCATGTAAACTTAGGTCCCTTAGACATCTGAATCGGACTTCGAGCTCTTCATCAAAGTTGTAGAGCTTCCTCTTAGCTTTCCTACAAGATAAAATTCATGATTTTAAGATATCATAAACTCAAGTTATGACCAAAATACAGAAATAGTGTAAAATCTCAATAATGCTGAAAATATTCAATTAGGACCAATTTGAGCTCAAACTCACAAAATCATGTCAAACTCAATCAATTAAGAATATGGAGAGTGTAAATGACTAAATATAAGGGTTTCTTAATGAATAAAATATGTGTTTATCAAATTCCCCCACACTTAGCTTTTTGCACTCCTGGGCAAAACTCAAGACCAAAATTTTACAATCAAGAAGAACAACCAAAGGTTCAAGGGATCAAAACATTCATGAGTTAACAATTCTCCACATCTCAAACCATCAAGCAAGGTATCTTCAACATGAATCGAGAATGATAGATCTTCACAAGATTCCCTCTCAATCTCTCAAGTGTTTAAAGGGTAGGTATTTCACTCAATTCAACCCATGAAAATTGCACTACCATAAGCTTGCTTATCTTCTACTTCTCCACTACTCAAAACACATGCACACACAAATCATGAGGACTTTATTCAAGGTTGTAGTGAGGTCAAGGTAACGAGGAGAGGATAAAATGGATATGAGAAGATAAATACCAAAGAGAATAAAAGCAAATGAGAGCTGAGTTCAAATAACAAGCATAAAAGTTCATCCCAACTCTAGTGTATATCCCTTTACATATTCATTTCCCAATCCTTTTCTTTTTTTAAACACTTGGTTTTTTTTTCTTTTTTTTTCTTTTTTTTTTCTCTTTTTCTTTTATATATATGAACATAACTATATACATACATTTTTTTTTCTTTTTAGACACTCTTTTCTTTTTCAACAACCATTTTGTACACACAAATTTCACACTTGTTCAAAAACTCATCCATTAACCAAGCTAATGTTCTTTTATTCCCTAAGGTAAAGTAAGAACACGATTTCTCATTTAAGGCACATAATGAGCTAGAAACAAGGAATGGTCAAATAAGCTCAAAGGGGTTAAGCAAAGGAAAATATACAAGGTTGGCAAGAATCAGAGAATTTTCAAGAAGTCAAAAGAGTGCTTGATATCATATTAAAAACAAGGTTGGCTATTTGATTAAACTAGCTAATTAAGAAAGAGGGCCTCAATCATGTTCATGCATGCAAGTGAAATGTAACCTCAAAAAGAATCAAAGCAAGTTCTAGAGTGGTCATTAACATGAGTGAAAATCACACAAGAAAGAAGAGAATGACATAAATGTTGAATCCATCCATTAGGCTCAAAATCTCACAAGGTATGCATCCATCAAACTCAATTCATCAATTTAATCATCCATCACCAAGCATATCAGTTCAAGAAGGGAGAAAAGTTATTCAATCATGCAATGAACCCCTTTTTTTTTTCTTTTCTTTTTTTTTTTTTGAATTTTTTTTTTTTTTTTTACAAAAAGAACATGCTGAAATCTCTCCCCCACACTTAATATAACATTGCCTTCAATGTGAAAGAGAGATATAGAAAAGAGCAACACAACCTGATAAGAAGTGAATCAACGCCAAGCAGAAAAGAAACACACTGTCAGTACCGCATCAGACCCTGAAAAGAAATCAAACAATAAAACTTTAGTACTAATTAGTTACTACCTAAAAAACTCCTTACTCGCCACCAATTAAGATCGTCTCAAGAGTAAAATTACTCCTTACTCTGCCATCACTAATTGATTTAATAAGTACATGACAATCATATCATACTTTCCAAACAGCACAACAAATTTTTTTTATTTTTTTATTTTTTTATTTTTTTATTTTTTTATTTTATTATTATTATTATTATTATTTTTTTGGGTCAACTATCCTTCCCCCCCAACTAAATCACAACATTGTCCTCAATGTTAAAATATAGATGAGTAAAGGACAGAAGATATTACCTGTTGGAGAAAGTGACACAAATTTAAACAAAACAAGGTACAATAAAATCAAACCCATTAAAGATGAAGTCGCAGATCGGCTTTTGTTTCTTGTTACTTCCTTCGCTGCTTCTGTTGACCAATCTATCGAGCTAATACCGGATCAGTACATACTCAAAAGCTTCTAATTTATCAATGAGCTCATCAATAGTGGAGGCGAGAGATAAGAAGTTGTCTTCTTGAAGGAGTGATAAATTTACGTTCCACGACTTTGTCAAGAAAAGATAACAAAAGATCAAAGAAATTATTAACATTCAACAAACCAATGGGTCTATGGTGGATGTTTAGTTCGACCCAAGAGACAATTTGAAAAATTTCTTCTAAAGTACCAAATCCACCTGGTAAGACAATAAATGCATCGAATTGTCAACCATTGTTTTCATTCGTCCATGCATAGATGTTACCCAATTTCTTCTCCAACTGTCTTTCCAAAGGTGATGTTATTTTCAGCCAAAGGTTTAGGAATAACACCTAAAACTGTTGCCTCCTATAGAAGCGACAAGTGATACAAATTTCCATTAACCCACGACAACCTCCCCATATACAAGATGAATATTCCTCGCAGACAAGTGATCGGCCAAGAGTGCTAGGCTGCGTTTACAAACTCTAATCCCTTCCCATAACTCGACCCACAAAAAACACAGACATTTTTGAGGTTACGAATAGAAGGCCCCATTCTATACTCTTCCTCCCTTTGAGTGTTTCTGAGTTGAAGGAAAATGGAGAAAATGGAGTGTTTAAGTAGGAAAAAGAATGGAAAGGGGAATAATTGCACCTATGAGGGTAGGTTGGCTGTTGTCAGAAAAGGTTGAAATTAAGAAACACAGAATCTTTTCTCCTCTTTTTTTTTTTACTTTTTTTTTTTATTTTTTTTTATTTTTATTTTTTTTTTGTTTGACTTCAAGAAAACCATCAAGGTAAAGAAGTCTAGAAACCCCTGAAGGACCCTGCTCAAAGGATCGTCTGTACAAAAATTAAAATACAACAAAATGATACAAAGATAAAAGAAATAGAAAATGATGACATACCTGTATGTACAGTGTCCATGGCGTATCTTTATACTGCGCGTCATGAGTGCAGTAGACATCACGTCCTCTCTCTTTTTTTTTTTTTTTTTTTTTGAATTTGTTAGAAAAACTTGATGAAAGATGAGTGTATACTTACTTAAGATTGGGATGGAGGTAGTCTGCTCTTTCGGCTTTGTGCCAAAGCATTGTTGACCAGTATTCGACCCATTCAAGACCAAATAAGCAACATAGGGCTCCCAAAAGGGACAAGTGGCTATAATACGCTGGCTTGCCTCACATGTGGGATACAATCTACCTTCTTTGTTTTTCAATTAAGAAGGCTGGATCGGGATGCATGCATTTCCCCATTCACGGTGTGTGTTACCAAAGCCAACCCTAAGACGTATACATAAATTTTTTTTTTTTTTTTTTTTTATTTTTTTGTTTGTTTTTTGTTTTTTTGTTTTTTGTTTTTGTTTTTGAGAGATGACATGAAGAAGAAGAAGAAGATGATGATATGTACAGATTGTTGTGATTGTGGCTCACATCTTCCTCTGGTTTTACGTCCAGAAACGGCTTAAACGCCTTCTATGAGTCGGGGATAGGCTTCCCATCCAATTTTCTTATAAACTGGCAAACAGGGTCTTTTAGAGTCAGATTCCCAAGACTGTAGCGTTTTTCTTCATCCTTGAAGAGATTCCACAATTTAAGAATTTCACGATGCACCAATCCACAAGAATGCGTCTCAAGAGTCGATAAGATATCATCTAATGACTCCTTACTCAGTCCATTCTTAATGAAGAAAATTTTATCTTCTCTATTTGCGGAAACCATCCCCAAAGTATGACATCGCTTGTTACAGTTCCATCGTCCACATTTGTAACAGACTTGTAACCTTTTTGCTCTTCTCCTTTTAGAATATGAACTTCTTCCAAGACCGGGCATATATGAGTCAAATGAAATTGAGGACTCACCTGCTAATCGGACCTTCGCTTCAATTATCCAGCGTACATCTTCTGGCATACCTTTGTACATTAACAGTCTCAATCTTTCACATCGAACTTTGTAGATTTTTCTCAGAGCATTTTGAGGAAAAGAAGGAAAATGTTTTCTCAGGTTTGAAAGAATGACATCCATTTTGAAGGAGAAGAAGGATTCGATTATTTTGGGAAACTGAAAAATAAACCGACTTGAGAGTCACGAGTCCGTATCCGCCACTTAACCGGTAACACAAAGAACTCAAGAACTTGATTTTCCAGGAATGGTTGAGTCTTTGTCCATTAACTTTACGCGCATTACCATTCCTAGGATCCTCAATATTTACGGCCCCGAGGATACACGTGTTTGACAAAAAAAGAACCGCGCCACCTAGATCTCAATTTTTCAAGGAGTAGGTGCGGATGATAATCTCAAAGCGAACCTTTTTGACCAATTTCATGCAACTTTTGCAAAAGGTGTAACAGACCTTGAATAAAGTAGGCCAATAAAATCCATACTTGCAAGATTTTCGCGATTGTTGTCGCTGAAGAAAAGTGACCTTCACATGCTTCCGAGTGACAAAATTTAATGGCACTACCTACCTTATTGTCGGGCACACACAATTTTTTTTTTTTTTTTTTTTTTTTTTTAGAGATTCAAATGCTTACAACCAACAAACGATATAAAAACATAATCTAAGGAACTAATGAAAACACAAAATAAAAAGGGATAAAGAGAGCAAATCTGGTTGGGTTGCCTCCCAATGAGCGCTTAGTTTATTGTCCTCAGCCGACATGATGATACTTTCACTTGCTCCTCATATTGTGGAAGGATGAGGGTCATCACTTCCATCTCTGCACTGTCAGGAAGTTCATGATATGGTTTGAGACGATGACCATTGACCTTAAATGCTTTGCCAGAATTTTCACTCCTGATCTCAACTGCACCAAAAGGAAAAACATTAGTTACCACAAACGGCCCAATCCACTTAGAACGCAGTTTACCTGGAAATAATTTGAGTCTTGATTGGAATAGCAGGACTTTTTGTCCTCTGTGAAATTTCTTTCTGGAAATCAATTGGTCGTGGAATGCCTTAGCTTTAGTCTTATAAATCAGGGCATTCTCAAAGGCCTCATTTCTTAGTTCTTCCAATTCCATAACTGGAACTTCCTTTGCTTTCCAAAGACCTTCCAATTCCATATTAACTTGTTTAATGGCCCAAAGATCGATGTTGCAACTCAACGGGCAAATGACAGGGCTTTCCATACACCAACCAAAATGGTGACATGCCGATGGGAGTCTTATAGGCAGTCCTATAAGCCCATAAAGCATCTTCAAGTCGAGTGCTCCAATCCTTTCTTGAGGGGTTCACTTGTCTTTTCAAGGATTGACTTAATCTCCTAGTTGGACACTTCGGTTGCCCATTTGTCTGTGGGATGGTAAGGAGTGGAAATTTCGTGCATTACTCCATATCTCTTCAATAGAGCATCAAAGGTTTTGTTGCGAAATGGGTCCCTTGGTCACCGATGATAGCCCTTGGGGTCCCGAACCTGGAGAAAATATGTGACTTAACAAAATCTGCAACAGTTTAGAATCATCGGATCGAGTGGCTTTTGCTTCCACCCATTTAGACACATAATCAACAGATAAAAGAATGTATGTGAAACCAAATGAAGGAGGGAATGGTCCCATGAAATCAATACCCCACACATCAAAGAGTTCCACAAAAATGATCGGAGTCTGAGGCATTTGATTACGAGGACCAATATTACCTGTTCTCTGACAGCGGTCACAAGACTTACAGAAGTTGTAAGCGTCTTTGAAAATTGAAGGCCAATAGAAACCACTGTCAAGCACTTTATTGGCTGTCCTTTTACTGCCAAAGTGTCCTCCACATGCATAGGTGTGGCAAAAGGAGAGGATGGAGTGTGTCTCAGAATCAGGAATGCACCTCCTAATGACTTGATCTGCACAATGCTTCCATAAGTACGGGTCATCCCAGATATAGTATTTACAGTCACTCCTTAATTTATCTCTTTGGGCCTTGTTCAAACCCTCCGGAAAGTCCTTAGTAACCAGGTAGTTAACAATGTCAGCATACCAAGGGATTATGGTGTTGACAACCATCAAATATTCATCCGGAAAAGTCTCCATGATAGGCATTTCTTCCTCTTCAGTTACCAATCTACTCAAGTGATCGGCCACCAAGTTTTCGCTCCCTTTCTTGTCTTTAATCTCCAAGTCAAATTCTGGAGCAATAAAATCCATCGAGACAATCTAGGCTTTGCTTCTTTCTTTGTTAGAAGATACTTCAAGGCTGCATGATCTGAAAACACAATCACTTTAGAACCAATTAGATATGATCTAAATTTTTCTAAAGCAAATACAACAACTAGAAGTTCTTTTACGTGGTTGAGTAATTAAGTTGAGCATCATTTAGAGTCCTTGATGCATAGTAAATGGCATAAGGAACTCTATCAACTCGTTGTCCCAAGACAGCTCCTACTCTTGCAAAGTCAATGGCATCACACATTAGTTCAAAAGGTAACTCCCGGTTGGGTGGCACGATGATAGGTAAATGCAGTTAACAACTTCTTGAGTTTATTGAAAGCTTCCATACATTTCTCATCAAAGTTAAAATTAACATCTTTTGAAGAAGTCTACAAAGGGGCAATGAGACTTTAGAAAAGTCTTTAATGAATCTCCGGTAGAAACCTGCATGACCAATAAAAGAACGAATCTCCCGCACACTAGTGGGTGGTGGCAAAGAATGCATGAGTTCTACCTTAGCTTTATCTACTTCAATTCCCCTAGCGAAATTACATGACCTAACACAATACCTTCATTCACCATGAAATGACATTTTTCCCAATTCAAGTACCAGGTTAGTGTCAATGCATCTTTTAAGCACCAAAGTTAAATGTTCCAAACAATTTTCAAAATCATTTCCAAAGACACTAAAGTCATCCATAAAAACCTCAATGATGTTTTCAATGTAATCGAGAAAATATACTCATCATGCATCTTTGGAAAGTTCCCAGTGCATTGCGAGTCCAAAAGGCATTCGCCTATATGCAAAGGTACCAAATGGACAAGTGAATGTAGTCTTGTCTTGGTCTTACGGAGCTATGGCAATCTGATTGTAACCGAAAAACCATCCGAGAAAACAATAATAAGAATGACCACTAATCTTTCTAACATTTGATCAATGAAAGGTAAAGGAAAATGGTCTTTTCTCGTGGCGGCATTCAACTTCACCGTAATCAATACAAACACGCCACCACATGTCAGTAACCTAGTGGGAATAAGCTCATTTTCAGCATTTCTTACCACAGGTAATTCCAGATTGCTTTGGTACTACCTGACTGGGCTTACCCACTTGCTTTGTCGAAAATGGGGTAGATCACCCCCACACTTAGGAGCTTCGGTATCTCCTTTTTCACAACCTCCATCATGGGAGGATTCAATCTCCGTGAGGGTCTCTCACGGGTTTAGTATCCTCCTCCATTAATATCCTGTGCATACAAACGGAGGGACTAATACCCTTGATATCGGTATTGACCAACCAATGGTCATTGTCTTATGTTCTGCCGCAAAACACTACCGGTTTCTCTTCTTGCTCTTGGGTGAGTGACTTTGTAATTATTCTTGGAAGGGTGTCCTTCTCCCCAAGAAGATGTATTTAAGATGATCGGTAGTGCTTTCGGTTCCCAATTCAGGTGCACAACTGTGAAGGTTGAGGTATATCGGTAGTAACGGGTAAATCAACAAAAGTTACCTCATGCTCTTACAGGTGGAAGAGAGCTCTTGTAAGGCGACAACAATTTCATCAATGTCTTCACTCCATGGCTCTTCTTCACTCTTCTTCTTTTCCTCCCGTACATCTAAGTTATGAGTTAGAATTGTATCAAGAGCATCAAAATGGTCGGTATCAAAAGGCTGCAGAAATTAAAGAATCAAAAGGATCAAAAGAATCAATTAAACAAGCGAGTGCACATCACTTGGGTATCTCATAGCTTCAAAAATATTGAATCTAATTAATTCCCCATCAAATTCCATTGTTAGAATTCTGAGTGCACATCAATTTTTGTCCGTGCGCCTTCAAAAATGGTCTTCCTAGCAAGATAGGAGCAGATTTGGGAGACTCATCCTCTTCCATGTCCAAAACATAGAAGTCTGCATTTAAACACTAATTCATTCACTGTACCAAAACATCTTCAACCACACCCTTAGGGTATGCATTAGATCTATCACCAATTGAATAACAACACCAGTAGGTTCCAAAGGACCCAAGTATAAAGATGCATAAATAGAATATGACATGACATTTATAGATGCACCTAAATCAAGCATTGCCCTTTCAAACCTTGTGTTACCTATAGTGCATGGAATGGTGAATGTGCCAGGGTCCTTACATTTGGTTGGGAGTTTCTTTTTAATTACAGTTGAAACATTTTCTCCCACTTGGACCTTTTCATTTCCTTTTAATTTCCTCTTGTTAGTGCATAATTCTTTCAGAAATTTTGCATATCTAGGTACACAGCTTAATGGCATCTAACAAAGGGATATTAACCTCTACCTTCCTAAAAGTCTCAAGTATTTCTTTTTCTGCTTCTTCTTTCTTGGTTTTAACCAACCTACTAGGAAAAGGAGCTTTAGTGACATATTTAGGAAGGGGTTCGAAATACTTACCTTAGGGGTTTTGGAAGTTTGCCCCTTATCATTTGCTTCTTTGGGTGGTTCATCCTTCTCTTGAATGATTGGTGGAAGAGAGGTAGGCTCATCCATCGTCTTTCCGCTTCTCAATGTGACAAAGACTAGCATTTTCCCTCGGATTCACTTATTTGTGAGGGTAGTTTCCACTGAAGCTTGGCTTTGAAACTTGTTGAATTCGTGGACAAGCTGTCCTATCTCGATTCTGCAAGTTATTGATTGCGATCCTTGTTTCTTGTTTGAAACTTTGTATAGTTGCATTTATTTCTTGTTGGAACGCAAATTATTAGTGGCCATTTGTTTTACTAGCTCCTCTAATGAAGGCTCGGTTGCTTAGGAGCTTGAACTTGCTTCTTGTCTCTGAGGGAAAGGTACTTGCCTTTGTTGGAATCTGGAGGTCCATGGCGGAGGTTGATTTTGAGGTTGCTTTGCATAGCTGAAATTTGGATGATCCCTCCAACCCGGATTATATGTGTTTGAGTAGGGGTTGTAATTTTTGAAAGTCCAAAGGCATATCCCTACTTGCTCTTACCTCCTCATTTGTGTCTTCTTGGAGAGTGGGACACATATCGGTGGGATGTCCAGGATGAACAACGGATCCCACAAGCATGAACTGGTGCTTTACATGAATCCATTAACCGCTGAACCATAGCAGTCAATTGAGTCATTTCTTTGTTGTATATTGGTTGTCTCTACTTCTTTCACTGCTCTTACTCCAGTGTCATTTCTAGAGTAGAATTGTTGAGTATTGGCAGCCATTCTTGAGATCAAGTTTCTAGCTTCTTGAGAAGTTTTATCAATCAATGCTCCTCCACTAGCAAAGATCAATCATGTTGCGATCCGTCACTTGTAAGCCTTCATAGAAATCTTGAATTAAAAGTGCTCACTTATTTGATGATGAGGGCAGCTGAAACATAGCTTCTTAAATCTCTCCCAAGTAGTCATGGAGTGATTCCCCATGCCTTTGTTGAATACCACAGATTTCTTTTCGATTGTTGCGGCTTTTGAGGCGGGGAAGTATCTGTCTAGGAAAGTTCGGGCCATGTCCTGCGCCATGATTGGATGGATCCGGGTGGCAAGTAGTAAAGCCACTCCTTAGGTGAGTCTTTCAATGAGAATGGAAAAGCTCTCAACTTGACTTGCTCTACATGAATTCCTGCAGTTTCATGCTAGAACATACCACATGGATTTCCTTCAAGTGCTTGTTGGGGTCCTCTCCGGTAATCCATTGAAAGATGGCAAGAGATGGATTAAACCGGATTTCAATTCAAATGCCTCTTTATTTTCAAGAATGTCTATGCAAAGAGGCTGTTGATCTAGATCTGGAGCACCCAATGCCCTTAAAGTGTTTTACGCCATTGTCACTTCTTCGGATATTTCGGATGGCTCAAATGTCTCCGAACTTGACGGATCAATGTAACGGGCGACTTCAATGTCGGCGGTGTGAGTTGGAAGTTAGCCTGGATGGAAGGGAAATTGAGGATGTGAAGTGAGTTGATCAATATAGTTCCTCAAATTTAGCAATCCTTCGTCTACTCCTTCAAAGGACATCAACACCTACAAAACACTCGAGAAAGAAAGATTAAAAATAAAATAAAATAAAATAAAATAAAAGCGAGAATAAAAATAGGAAATAAATTAATAGTGTAATTGAAAAAATTGGTTCCCAGACAACGGCGCCAAAAATTCGATGCGTGCGGATGTAGTGATTAAAATTAAGATAAAAATCAGTTGTCGGGCCCACCGAGAAAATAAAAACCTTACAACTAGTTGTAGTTAGTAAGGAGTCGATCCACAGAGAACCAATTCAATTAACACTATTAAACAATTCCCAATTTAGACTCGATTAACAATAAACATAAAAGGGGGTTTTGGAGTTTTGATGAACAATGAACACTTCAAAGATAACAATAAACAAATTGAAATCAACAATATAAGAAAATTGGTTAAGAGATTGAATCCACCACTAGATTTATATGATAATGTAAATCCACATATCCTTTTTATTCCAACATGCTCAATTATGTTTTTATGCAATTGTGAGATTAAATCTCTGTTTTCCTTACGTGTTGGCCAATTTAGCAACCGCTCAAATCAACTCCTAATCACTGATTAGTCATAAAGCAACCACTCTTACAACTATCCAACAATTGCATTAAGATTTAGAAAACCAATTACACTAAGGTCTAATCACACACCGGGATTAAATTACTTAGAACATATATTTCTCTAGATCTAATACCGCAACCGCGCATAATAAACCCAGATCTACCATTTTTATAACTGGCAAATAGCACAAAGATAATTATACCCACATGAACATCATACATCCCACTAGATCTACTACTGCAACTGCGCATAATAAACCTAGATCTACTACTTTGAAAGTAGGAACAAGTACAAAAACCTTCATACCAACAATAGATTCAGAAATATATGAATAAAAGCATAACTGTGTTGAAATAATCAAATATGCAAAATTTACAACATTAATACTAGCGATTTCATCACCCCCTTAACCAAGGGAGGTTTAGTTACACATAGCTAGAAAGAAATCACAAGAAAACTATGAAGAAACAAGAAGAAACTATGAAGAAACAAGAAACTAAGAGAGAAAATGAAGGAGAGTTACATCTTGTTCATGATAAATGGTGCCTTTTATAGAAGTCTAAGGTAACAAAATGACAAAGGGAAGTGGGTGGATGAGTGGGTGAGTGAGTGGAGTGTTTGAGTGGATGGATTAGTGGGTTGGTTTAGTGGATTGGTTTAGTGGATGAGTGAGTGGAATGGTTGAGTGGTTGAATTAGTGAAAAATGCCAAAGGACTTTTGGTGAGTGGGAAATTATGGACATGAATGGGTGAGTGGATGGATGAGTGGATGGATTAGTAGATGAGTGGGTGGAGTGGTTAAGTGGTTGGATTAGTGTATGAGTGGATGAATGGGTGAGTTAGTGGATGAGTAGATGAGTGGATGAGTGGATTAGTGGATGGATGAGTGGGTGGTTGAGGACAAAAATTTCGTGTCTGACTTGGAAGCCAAAAACGACCCACTATACTTCAGAACCACGAAAAGTGTTCTTCATAAAAGTTGTAGATCCTTGTCTTGGCTATAAAATGGATAGCTGGTTCGTCCAATTTGGCTTCCTTAAGCCCAAGATATGTCCCAAATACCGTAGGTTGCTCAAACCCAACTTCAGCACCTCTGTTCCGACTTGCAAGCTCAAAATGACCTACTAGACTTCTTTTCCTGAAAATGTGTTCTTCATGAAAGTTGTTTATTTGGATCTTGACTATCCACTGTCCAAATTTCAGCCCATCTCCATTATTACATCTTGAGATATGATTTTATGAGTGCACACTGTTCGGATTCTACTGACAGAACCCGTATTCTGACTTCCATGTAAACTTAGGTCCCTTAGACATCTGAATCGGACTTCGAGCTCTTCATCAAAGTTGTAGAGCTTCCTCTTAGCTTTCCTACAAGATAAAATTCATGATTTTAAGATATCATAAACTCAAGTTATGACCAAAATACAGAAATAGTGTAAAATCTCAATAATGCTGAAAATATTCAATTAGGACCAATTTGAGCTCAAACTCACAAAATCATGTCAAACTCAATCAATTAAGAATATGGAGAGTGTAAATGACTAAATATAAGGGTTTCTTAATGAATAAAATATGTGTTTATCACTCCCTCATTTTGTCTTCCAACTCCCAGGTAGCATCACCTGTCACATCATTCCATATGACCTTCACCAGCTCGATCATCTTCCCTCGAAGCTGCTTTACTTTTCTGTCCTCTATTCTAACAGGTAAAGTCTCGTAAGTCAGATTCTCCTTCAGCTGTACTTCATCTGGTTGTATAACATGCGTTGGATCCGGAATATATTTCCTTAGCTGGGATACATGAAATACATCATGCAGATTGGATAGAAAAGGCGGCAAAGCAATCTGATAAGCTACAGGACCTATACGTCGGATAATCTGATATGGTCCAATGAACTTAGGAGTAAGCTTCTTGGATTTGATAACTCTTCCGACACCGGTCGTAGGAGTCACTCTTAGAAATACATGCTCACCTTCCTCAAATTCAAGAGGTCATCTTCGTTTATCCGTATAACTCTTCTGTCTACTTTGAGTCATCTTCATCTTCTCTTGTATCATCTTTACCTTCTCCGTAATCTGTTGTACAAGATCTGGTCTAATAGTCATACTTTCCCTATCTTGATACTAACACAACGGTGTTCGACATCGTCTTCCATACAATACCTCATAGGGTGCCATCCCTATACTTGAGTGAAAACTGTTATTGTAGGTGAATTCTATCAAAGATAAAAATTCATCCCAACTTCCTCGTTGCTCCAAAACACAAGCACGCAACAGATCTTCTAAAGACTGTATAGTTCTCTCTGTTTGACCATCAGTTTGCGGATGATAAGCTGAACTTAACCGCAACTTAGTTCCCATGGCTGCTTGTAAACTTCGCCAGAACCTCGATGTAAACCTCGGATCTCTGTCAGAAACTATACATGTAGGCACACCATGTAACCTCATAATCTCACTGATGTATAACTGGGTTAATCTTTCCAATGAATACTTAATATTAATTGGTAGGAAATGAGCCGACTTCGTAAGCCTATCGACTATAACCCATATCGAATCATGACCTTTTCTCGTCTTCAGCAATCCAGTAACGAAATCCATTGAGATACTATCCCACTTCCACTCTGGAATAGCTAACGGTTGCAATATACCAACGGGTCTCTGATGTTCCACTTTCGCCTTCTGACAAACCAGACAAGACTCCACACGTTCCGCTACGTCTCTTTTCATCCTTGGCCACCAAAACAACCTCTTCAAGTCTTGGTACATCTTGGTCATCCCTGGATGTAAACTTAAATCACTAGTATGAGCTTCATCTAGGATCCCCTTCTTAAGTTCAGAATCATCAGGCATACAGATTCTTCCTTTGAACCTTAAGATTCCATCTGCTCCTTCCTTTACCGTCGACTTATGACCTTGCTTTAACAATTCCCTCTCATTTTGTAAAAATGCATCTTCCTTTTGCTTATCTCGGACTACATCAAGAAATTCATTTATGATCACGACCTTGCATAGGCGAACTCTTCCAGGCAAAAATTCCACTGACAACCATAAATCTCGGAATTTGTTAATCAATTCTTCCTCCTTTATCATCATTGCCGAAACACTAAGCACCTTTCTACTTAAGGCATCAGCTACCACATTAGCTTTTCCTGGATGGTATTGAAGTTGAAAATCATAATCCTTTAAGAATTCCAACCATCGCCTTTGCCTCATATTCAATTCTTTCTGATCAAACAAGTACTTTAGACTCTTGTGATCACTAAAGACATTGAACATCGCTCCATACAGAAAATGCCTCCACACTTTCAGAGCAAAAACTACTGCGGCTAATTCCAAATCGTGTGTTGGATAATTCCTCTCATGAACCTTCAACTGTCGAGAAGCATACGCTACAACATTCTGATTTTGCATCAATACGCATCCTAACCCTTGGTAAGAAGCGTCACAATACACATCAAAAGTTCCCTTAGAATCCGGTAAAATTAATATTGGTGTAGTTGTTAACCTTTTCTTCAATTCTTGGAAACTGGCTTCACATTCTTCCATCCACTCAAAAGCTTGACTTTTCCTCGTGAGCTGCGTAAGCGGTCTAGCAATTTTAGAAAAACCCTCGATAAACCTCCGGTAATATCTAGCAAGTCCAACAAAACTTCGAATTTCCGTCACCGTCTTAGGTCTTTCCCACTGTAAAACAGTCTCCACTTTCGATGGGTCTATCGCAATACCTTCCTTGGAAATCACATGACCTAGAAATTGGACTTTCTCCAACCAGAACTCACACTTTGCCAATTTTGCATACAGCTGCTTTTCCTTCAAAATCTGAAGAACAATACCAAGATGTTCAGCATGCTCTTCCTTAGATTGAGAATAGATCAGAATGTCATCGATAAAAACAATGACAAATCTGTCTAGATACGAACGAAAAATCATGTTCATATAGTCCATAAATATGGCAGCAACATTCATCACCCCGAATGGCATTACCTGATACTCATAATGTCCATAACGAGTTCGAAAAGCTGTGTTGAGTATATCCTCCCCCTTAACACGAATCTGGTGATAACCCGATCTCAGATCTATTTTAGAAAATACCACTGCTCCCTTCAACTGATCCATCAAATCGTCAATTCTTGGAAGCGGATATTTATTCTTGATAGTCACCTTGTTCAGTTGATGATAATCCACGCAAAGTCGAGATGTTCCGTCTTTCTTCTTGACCAAAAGCACTGGTGCTCCCCACGGTGAAACACTAGGTCGCACAAACTGTTTCTCCAACAGTTCCACTAATTGTTGTTTCAGCTCCACCAACTCTGCTGGCGACATTTGGTATGGCGCAATTGAGATAGGACCTGTTCCTGGTACTAAATCAATTGAAAACTCAATCTCCCTTTCAGGTGGCAAACTAGGTACATCATCAGAAAAAATTTCTGGAAACTCATTGACAATAGGAATAATATTCACATCTTTCTCGTTCTTGACTTCTAGAGAAGACAATAACATATATCCCTGTGCTCCCTCTCTCAACAATGACTTGACTTTAACAGCAGTCAAGAATCCAGACCTTTCTTCCTTAGGAAAAACTATGGTTTTATTCGCACAGTCTATAAGGATATGGTTAGAAGATAACCAGTCCATCCCTAAAATTACATCTATCTCAACAAGAGGCAAACAAATCAAGTTGACCGAAAACATACGGTCCTTGATAACAACAGGACAATCCAAACATATCTTAGATGTAACTACAGGTTTAGCAGTTGGCGTAGATACACTCAATTTAACATTCAGAGAAGACACAGGCAACTTCAATCTTTCCACACAATCATATGCAATAAATGAATGTGTTGCACCAGAGTCATATAACACAGTCAGAAGATTACCTTCAATGACTCCTTCTCCCTGAATAAGGTCATCAGATTGAGAAATTTCCGTTCCCATCATAGTATACACTCGTCCTCTTGACTTCGGTTGAGTACCTCCTGACTTTTGCTGATTAGCTCGAACATAACGAACAGCAGGTTTCCTTTGCGGCTGAGTACAATCCTTAGACATGTGCCCAGGTTGTTTACAGTTAAAGCAAACTGTCCCTCTGATTGTGCACTCTGGAGAGATATGACCTTTCCTTTCGCACGTAAAACATGTTGGCGTAAATGCCACTCTCTGTCCAGCTCCACTACCACTAGTACTTCCCCCAACTGGTGGTCGTTGAGATTGACTCCCTGGTGGTCTAGAATACGGCTTGCGCTGAAACCGATTAGTATTACTGCTACCACCCCTCTGAAACCTTGTTGGTCCAAAATTATGATTCCTCTGATCTCGTGACGGCTCCAAGTCCTCGAGTCGTGCACACGCATCAACTAAAGCATGAAACTGATTCATTCTCAAAGATATCACTCCTCGTTTCAGTTCCACTCTCAACCCCGATTCAAAATTCCGACATCTCCACGCATCATCTGGTCGAGTTTGAGCATAATCTGAGAACTGAGACAAGCTCTCAAATTTAGTAGCATACTCATTCACAGTCATGTTACCCTGACGTAAACTAAGAAATTCCATCTCCTTGGCATGTCTAGCACTCGCAGGAAAATACTTCTCCAAAAATGCATTAGAAAATACCTCCCACGTAATTTCTGTTCCTTCAGCCTGCAACAACCGACGGGTTCCTCTCCACTAATGTTCTCCGTCTCCCCTTAACATAAAGGCTGCATATGTCACCTTCTTCTCATCTGTGCATCTCATTCCTTCAAAGATTCTCTTCAAGTCTTGTATCCATTGACTTGCTTTCTCAGGATCAACCTCGCCTCTAAACTGCGGCAGATTGTTATGCCTAAATTCAAATAAATTTAGGGCATCAGCAGCAGCATCTTGTTGTTGAGCTGCTCTCAAATTCTACTGAGTAATCACTTCAGCCATTCGCTGCATCGCTTTAGCAGTCGCAATCATTGGGTCCACTTCTCGATTTACATTCGCACGTCCTCGTCCTCTACCAGGCATCTTCTTTCTTCAAACATAACCAAACAAAGTTAGATACATCCTTTCGGAAGTAAATCACAGAGAATCACACAGCACAAACAAAAAAAGACCCAGCCACAACCCTAAAAGACTCTAACTTGGGCTCTGATACCAACTAATGTAACACCCTTGTGGGGATGTCACATATATAAATAAAATAAAAGAAAGATAAATAAAATCTACCCAAGTTGTAAAACATTTGTAACATAATATTACGGGTTGTAAAATTCTTCTTGTTAAACGGAATAGTATTGAATAAAATAACGCGAAAACACAAAATAAACAAAACCAACATCACACATAATATACATATGGTTCTAGTTATAAGTTATACAAATAATTTACAACTATCCATATTTAAACTAAAACAGTAAACAAAACAGTAAAAGGTCAAATATATACAAACGCAGACGCGCCCAAGTACACATCATAAATATCTAACCCTCTGAAGGATCACTCTCAAATGAAACTTCAGGTGATAGATATCCAGGATGCCTCGACCCTCTACGGACATGGGTCCATGCAGTCGATACGCTGCTAATCTCACTAGGCGCATCAAACATACCGCCCCAATGACGCCTAAGAGATAGCGGCAACTCCACATGTAAGTACAATAAAGTAGAAAAGATCGGCACTCCATCAAACTCCGTACGTATGGTCACAGTCAGACGCCCTACGTACGTCACCGAATCCTGATCCTCCCGCAGACGCCAGGCTTCAGAGCCTCCATGGAACTCCAGTCTCACAAACCTAAAGAAACCTGGTAGCGTCATATCCACACAATCAATCCAATGGATATGGATGATCGGATGGTTCTTGCTCGTAGAACTGATCTTCGGCTTGCTACTCTTCCTCCTCCTCTGGATACTCACACTCAAGAGGCTGTTCCTCTTCCTCAAACTCTTTATCACATAATTTAAAATATATAGAGAACACATACAAGAAAGAGGTAAGATAATCTAAATCATCACAAACATGGTAAATAAGAAAACGACAATACAACAGATAAAACAGTTCATACAATATAGAATGTCATAGCCACATAAATATAAATACAGTACATCCTAGATATAATATAAGAATTAAATATATATGATATCACAGATAAAAATATAATGATATACAACATAGATACATATGCAATATAAAACGATCCTACTCCATGGAGCTAACCACATACAGACATAAGAGAGAATGACCTGCAAAATCTATTAGTACCACGGCTGCCCAACCAAACTATTCCGCGGTCTCACGTTGCGTCTATAGCCCACAATCACATGGCGTGGTGCAGCACACTGTCTAACGTCGTGTCACTACAGGCAATGTACTATTAGACTTTACAAGATCTCGATTAAATATAGTGTGTGTCGAGTCCATTAGTGTGTTGCCAGTTACCACGGCCCAGAGAAGCGACCAACTGTCCACATATGGGATACCGCACACTAATGTCTCCAAGTCCATAAGGAAAATGAGCCACACTGCGTTTATCGCACCGACAATACGATGTGATTCACCTCGTCAATCAATCCACCAAAAACTGGCATTAACTCAATGCATGATAGAAAAATTACCAGAATACCCTCAATGGTACAAATATGCGTATTTACGCAAATGCCCTCAATGGCAAAAACTCATGCCCTAATGGCAGAAACTCATGCCCTCATGGTAGAGATAAATACAGTAAGTCCCACCAGACAAATACTGTTTCACAACCTGTCCGGGTTCACCACTTAGCCCGACAGTAAAAATTCACTGTTTTCGTCAATCGCGTAGAAATTTTATCGCGTTTTTACAATTCCGTCGTTTATACAAACGTTTTTAAATCGCGTAAATATATTTTATTGTTTTTAAAATCGCGTAGAGTTTTTAATACGTTTTCTCAATCGCGTAAGGTTTTTAAATTATTTTCTTGTCTGAATTCCTTAAAAATTACTGTTTAAATAAACAGAAATAATATTTAGTACGTTTTAAACTACGTAGAATGTTTTTCATACTATATACTGTCTTTTGGATATCTTTTCTATCTTATTTGTCTATTTTTACTAAAAATTGACAGTATTTTGTTTAAAAATTTATAATAATGGTTTCCTAATTTTTCTGTAAAAACTCCTTTTACTAAATTTTTAACCGTATAATTTAACTTTTGATAACCACTAACATGCTTCAAAATATAAGATGAGCTATATGTTAGAAATTTGCAAAAGCTACTGTATTTTCTTCTAACAGTAAAATCATTAGTTTTAACTTCTTGAATTTAATTCTAATTAATTTATTTCTTCAAAACTCATTATAGAAAATTTCCTTTTAACATATATTGCTTCTTTTTTATTGAAAATAGTTTGGAAATGATTTTAGAAACCATAAATCCTTGGCTTTGGCATGTTGGCCGAAATACTTAAAATTGCCATTTGATCTCTACATTCATTTTTCTTACTCTAAACAATTTTGCATCTTGTTAATTTTCCTAGGTTAATTAAATCACAATATTAGAAAATTGATGAGAACATTTTGGTTCTCCTTTTTGGTTGAGGCCGTGAGCCTTAGTGGTGTATTCTTTGGAACACTCATGCAATCCTTGACATGTTGTTCACATCTTAAGATTTACACATGCATCTACTAGCACATACAATATTTCAAAGCTTGTAGACATGCAAATTAATACAAATCACAAATAGAAAAGCTATTAACAAACACACAAATGAATCCTTATGGATTCTACAATCACAAACAATTTCCATCTTCTTACCACCACCCAAGGATGATAAGATTTAAGTCTTCCTCTTACCTTAAATGAAGACAAATACTCTTTCACTCCTTTCTAGGGTTTCGGTTTTCTCCCTCCAAGACACCTATCAAGCTTAAACAAAATTCTACAAGTTATAACCATGAAAGAAAGCTTAAACCATGGATCAATCATGGCTTAGAACTTTGAAAAAGAATTTAGAAATGAAAAACAAAGAGTTTCACCTTCTAGGTAAAATCTTCAAAGTAGTTTTTCAAGCTCAAGATGAAAGATTTTGCAAGAACTCTCAACTAGAGATATTCTTAGAATTGTGTTTAGGTTTAGAAAAGTTGGTTAGAAGAAATTTTGGGTGGATGGATGGTGAATATGGTTGCTTGGTCGAATGCTTCACAAGGAAGACAACAATGGAGTTTGATATTTTTGGAAGAGAGAGAAGAGAGAAAATGCATGGAAATCAAGTGAATAATGGCCTTCCTTGAGTAAATGGCTGTAGACATGAAGGGGCAAGGAGGTGTCCATTTTGGTTGGCTCCATCCTAGCCTTAGAATTGATCACTGGTGAGGATTAAGACTTGATTACCAAGCTTAGCTCTCATTGGTTAATCCTAGCCTTGTCACTAACCTTGTCATCAAGCTTAGTCACTAATTAAGCCTAGTCATTAAGCTTAGTCACTAACCTAATCACTAACCTAATCATTGGGAATCTGCTCTAGCTTAAAACATTAACTGCTTTGCTAAACATGGGTCCCACAAGACATTTTCGGGTCCATTGCCGCTTATTTGTATTGACTAATAAAATAATATTATAATAATATAAAATTATTTTATTATACAGTTAAATCCTAAAAATTAAAAGATTACTAACCGTATCATTCAGAATTGGGTTTAGTAAGATCCCCCAGCTCCGAATAATTAAAATAAGATTTCTCCGGCCCGAAAAATATTATTTTCCTGTCCCGGAGCAAATCACACAAAAAGTTCAAATAAAATAACAGACAATATTATAAAGCAGTAATTCATACAAAAAAATAACAAACAGTACAAAAAGGACACAACAGTCATTTATCCTAAAGTTGAAAAACATCAAACAGTACATTCGGGACACAACGGTAATTCACCCAAAAGTTTAGGGTGTTACATAAGCTTGAAAGGCTTAATCGATCCAAACAATGCCCTAATCATTTCTTCATCATGCATAATCTAAGATTCTGCTTCAAGAGAGTTTAAATACAATTTCTAGGATATCTAAAATCTCAACATGCAATATTCATAAATCTTCTCTAAACATGTACTCATATCATTTTCAAAGTTACACGCACATACGAGTGAGATCTAAATCATGCATTTGAAAAGTGACTAGATTGTTTCAATATGTTTCTTGGTCACATATGGTTTCGCTTCAAAGAGGACAATTCGCAAGCAATATTTTCATTGAAAAACTAAAACTGCAATAATAATTGGAACATTATGATGCATTTTAAAAGATTTTGCTTTGCGATAGGTATTCAAAACATGCATTCCATTAGGCTCATTTGTAATAAAACATAAAAACTATATACTCATTGTACTGTAATAAACAAAACACTCTATAATCATGATACTACGGTAATGCGATACATTAAAACATAAAAACTTTTAAAACATAACATACCATTATATCCCAAAACATATACAAAACATGTTATTAAAGCTCCCCCAAACCAAAGGGAAACAGTGTCCCCACTATACACAAAATATAACAAAAATAACATGAAAGAAAACGCCATGTATGCAATAGGGCTAGTCATCATCCTCCTCCTAATCAGTAACATCTGCATCCTCTAGGTCTTGTTGTGGCTGGGGAGGGACAACTACAGCCTCAGGTGGGAACTCGAGCACCGGAAAGTCGTCCATGAGAATCCTCAGGCGCTCTGCCATCCACCGCTAAGTCTGGATGGTGTACTAGTACTAGCACATCTACATAGTAGCTAATCGTGCCATCTGACCTCCATCTATGCATGCCAGTCTGCGTCAGGTGGTAAGGCTGCTCTGGGCTCTTTGCGAGCCTATCTCTGTTCGACATGTGCTGGTGGTGGAGTTGTTCCCAACCTCTCAATGATATAATCATTAAGAGGCTGTTTAACATCAATAAGCTCCTCGTGTGCCCCCCACTGTACATGTTACCTACTGTAGAGTGTGTGGATGAGGGAAGGGAAGAAGAAGCTCCTGTACTTCTTCACTGACCTCCTGATTTGGTCTAGTATGAGCTGAGCAACATCTATGGATCGACGCTTAAGGATGGCATATATCATAATAGCCCGATCGCATGTCACCTCGGATAAGTTTGCAGATAGGAGAATTCGGGTGGAGACGAAATGGTACAAGACTTTGGCCTCTAGCGTCAAGCAGGATCAGGGGAAGAACCGCACCCTCTGTGTCTACACATTCAAGGTAGAATTCATGAACTACTGGAAGAATAGCCATAGACTCTAGCTGTTAGGCAAACACACCCTAGTTGAGTTGGTTGCGAATCCCCTTAATCTCTTAGTATATAGCCCTTGAGAAGGAAAAGCCATGCTCTAGAATGATTAGCTTGGTAACCAATACCATGTACCGCTGAGTTGCGACAACCGATATGAACTTTTTCCTATCATACTTAGGAGGAGGAGGAGAAGGCTCCCTTTTGCGTTGGCTGGTGGAACCTCTTTGGCATTTAGGAGGCATTATATCAGTATAATAAGGTACCTATACCTGTCAAAATATAAACAATGTAAGAATTGATTTTCTAAAATAAGAAAAGCATGTAAAACACAAAAATTCAGCACAAATTAGGGTCACACGCCACGACATGCATTTCTACGCCAAGGCATGCATCTCTGCGCAGCGACATTCATCAGCTTTCAAGGTCATGTTATGGCATGAATTACTCATGCCGCGACATTCAAACAAAACATCATCACATGTCGCGGCATTAAGGCTCTATGCCACGTTATTCATGGACATTTAAACATACACCGCGGCATGCTATGATCCACGCCACAACGCAAAAACCAAAATTCTATGCTTTTGTCCGCAACACGCAGGGCAGCACCAAAACACCATATGATATACGTAAATATAGCTAGAAATCAACTAAGAAACAACAAACATGCAGAAAATACCCAAAACAAAAACCAAATAAAACAAAAACTCATATTATCATAAAAATAAAAACTAAATATAAAAAAAACAAAGGTTAAACATACATACCTTAAAAATGTGAAAGATTAAGGCCGAGATGATGTAAGGAATATAGGAAACAGAGAGAAATTTGGAGAGAAAATGGGAAAAAAGAATGAAATGCCGCGGCATTAAACCCTATTTGCCACAACGCGCTATGACGTACACATATATGCGTCGTGGCGTGCATTAAATTCCCACCATATTATTTATTTAAATTTTACTATTTTTTTATATTTTTTATATTATTTTTTTTCAAACAGACATGTCGTGACTTAAAATATGGCACGTCATGGCGCTGTACTCTCGGGTTTTTGGCCTAAAATGCACCAAAATGCACTTACGTCGCGGCGTGACAAGTCTTACGCCATGACATGAGGAGTTTATCTGCACAATTCTGTAGAAAAATCCATTTTGTTATTATTTCTGCTTCATTCTGACCTCCATCACTTGTAAAATTTATCTAAAGGGTTAAAGTACAGTTTGTACAACAAAAACATAATAAAACCACAAAATCAAAGTATTTGACATATTTAAAGAGTTTAAAACTAAAGATTAAACATTTGGGTTCCCTTCCAAAAAGGGCCTTATTTATAGTCTCGGAAGGACTTGGTTTTCTTTGCATCATGAATCATTTAATGTGAGTAAAGACTTCCTCTTGTCAACCTCTCATCCATGATAAGGTTTTAGATGCTAGCCATTAACCTTAAAGCTTGACGAGCTATTCAGTGGAGCAATCTCTATGGCTCCATGGGGGAACACTTTCATCACCACAAATGGCCCCGACCACCTTGATTTGAGCTTTCCAAGAAACAATCTAAGTCTTAAGTTGTACAATAAGACTTGTTGCCCTGGCTCAAACCTCTTATCAATTATGAGCTTATCATGCCATCTCTTAACTTTCTCTTTATAAAGCATGACATTTTCATAAGCTCACAAACGAAATTTATCCAGTTCATTTAACTAGAGCATTCATTTCTCACCTATTGCTTGAAGATCAAAATTGACCTTTTTGATAGCCCAATATGCATGATGTTCTAATTCAACCAACATGTGACAGACTTTTCTAAATAAAAGGTTGTAAGGAGACATACCAATCAAAGTCTTAAAAGAAGTACGATAAGCCCATAATGCATCCTCCAACCTCCTTGACTAGTGCTTTCTTGAAGGACTTACTGTTTTCTTCAAGATTCTCTTAATCTCACCGTTTGACATTTCAGTCTGCCTACTTGTTTGTGGGTGGTATATTGTGGTGACCCTATACGAGACTCTATACTTCCCTAAAAGCTCTTGAAAATATTTGTTGCAAAAGTGAGAACCTTCATCACTTATGATTGCTCTTGAGGTTCCAAAGCAGGTGAAAATATGCTTCTTTAGGAACTGTACCACTACTTTAGAGTCATTTGTAGGCAAGGCTACTACTTCAACCCACTTAGAGACATAATCAATTGCCACCAATATATACAGTTGACCAAAGGACGGTATGAATGGCCCCATGAAGTCAATTCCCTAAATATCAAACAATTCAACCTCTAACATGATATTCAATGGCATTTCATTCCTTCTTGATATGTTTTATGTTCTTTGGAACCTATCACATCTAGCCACAAAGGAAACAATATCTTTAAATAGAGATGGCCAATAAAATCTCGCTTGCATTACTCTAGCGGCAGTTCTATCTCCTAAAAAATGGCCACCATAATGGGATGCATGACATTGCTCGAGGATAGCCTCAGTTTCCTCTAAAGGCACACATCTTCTGATTAGATGATCAGTGCATTGCCTAAAGAGATATGACTCATCCCATTGATAAAACTTAACATCATGTAGGAACTTTTTCCTTTGATGGTGAGTAAGATCTGGTGATAAAACACCGCTCACAAGATAGTTGGTGTAATTAGCATACCAAGAAAACTCATGGTGTTTTACCAGAAAAAGTTGCTCATCAAGGAATGACTCATTGTTCAAGGTTGAATTACCTTAGCATGACTCACCTTCTAGTCTTGACAAGTGATCAACCACTTGATTTTCAGCCTTCTTCCTATTGTGGATTTCTAAATCAAATTCTTAAAGCAATAATATCCACTGAATCAATCTTGGTTTTGCATCCTTTTTGCTGAATAGATTCTTAATGGCAGAGTGGTTAGTATATACAATAACCTTGGTACCAACAAGATACGATTAAAACTTATCCAAAACCACCACTAGTAATTCCTTCTCGGTAATTGTATAATTCAATTGAGCGTTCGAGAGAGTCTTATTAGCATAGTAAATAGAATGAAAAATTATATCATTCTTTTGACCTAGTACAACGCTAACTGTATAATCACTAGTGTCATGCATTAATACAAATACTATGGTCCAATCAGGGCTAGTGATAATCAGTGCTGAAATGAGTCTTTCATTTAACTTTACGAAGGCATCCATGTATGCCTCATCAAACTGAAATGACACATCCTTCTCCAATAAAAAACATAGTGGTTTGGTAAGCTTGGAAAAGTCTTTTATAAATCTCTGGTAGAATCTTGCGTGCCCTAGGAAACTCCAAACTCCCTTCACAGAAATTGGTGGTGGAAGTTTATTAGCAACCTCTATCTTTGCTCTATCCACTTTCATCTCTTTCTGAGACACTCTATGGCCAAGAACTATGTCTTCTTGGACCACGAAGTGACACTTCTCCTAGTTGAGCACCAAATTGGTCTCCTTACATTTTTTAAGGACTAAGGCCAAATTATTAAGGTAATCATTGAAGAAATTACCAAAGACTGAAAAGTCATTCATGAATACCTCCAGAAACTTCTCTACCTAGTCGGTAAAGATTACCATCATGCACCTCTGAAAGGTTGTCGGTGCATTACACAAACCAAATGACATCCTTTTAAAAGCATATGTTCCATAGGGGTAGGTGAAGGTTGTTTTCTCTTAGTCATCAGGGGAAATCGCAAACTAATTGTATCTAGAATATTCATCCAAAAAATAGTAAAATGCACATCCAGCTAACTTGTCCAGCATTTGATTAATAAATGGTAGTGGGAAATGATAATTTTTGATTGCAGTGTTCAGTTTCTTGTAGTCCATGCATATATGCCACTATGTTATTGTCTTGGTGAGAATTAAGTCGTTGTTTTCATTGGCAACAACTGTCATTCCACCCTTTTTGAGCACACATTGAATAAGGCTCACCCATTTATTAGTAGAGATTGGGTTATGATACCCTCATCTAACCACCTGATGATTTCTTTCTTGATCACCTCTTTCATAATGAGGTTGAGACACCTCTGATACTCAATGGTTGGCTTGGCATTAGCTTCCATAAAGATTTTTATGCATGCATATTGTAGGACTAATGCCTTTTATGTCTGCAATTGTCCACCCCAGAGCTTTCTTGTACTCCCTGAGTGCTCTCAATAACTTTGATTCTTGTTCTTCTGATAAAAATGAAGAAATGATAATAGGCAAAGTAGAAGCTCCCCCTAAGTATGAATACCTTAAACGATCAGACAATAGTTTCAGTTCCAACTTAGGTGGGGTGACTATAGAGGGTTGGAAAATGGGCTTATCAGTGGATATATTCAGAGGCTCAAAACTTGGTTTCCTGCAACACCTAGAAGAAGAATCAAGCAACATTATGCATTCCTTAATGTCATCCCTATCTATATGCTCTTCATCAAAAATCAAGGATAGTGTAAGGGAATCCTCAGGGAAACTAGCATGAAATGCAGTATTTATTACTTGATCAATTATATCAATGTATGAGCATTCTTCTTGGTCATTAAGGAACTTCATGGTCTTATAAATGTTGAAGGTTACCTTCTCATCGTTAACCTGCATGGTAAGCTCACATTTCTACATGTCAATCATTGTCCTACCAGTTGCTAAGAAGGGCCTCCCCAAATCAATAGGACATTACGATCGTCCACCATGTCCAGGATGACAAAATTAGCAAGGAAGATAAACTTGTCCATTTTGACAAATACATCCTCAGTGACCCTTTTCGGATAAGTAAGTGTTCAGTCTATTAACTGTAAAGTGACTGAAGTTGGTTTCACCTCCCCTAAACCTAACCTTTGGAAGATAGATAAGGGCATTAGGTTAATGTTTGCCCCTAAGTCGCACAAAGCTTTACCAAAGAATTGGCTTCTAATTGTACATGATATAGTAAAGCTTACTGGATCCTTCAGCTTGGGGGTAACTTGTTTTGCAAAATAGCATTACATTCATCTATCAATGCCATTGTTTTATAGTCCCCAAGCCGTTTTTTCTTGGACAAGATGTCTTTTATAAACTTCACATAGTTTGGCATTTGTTCCAAGGCCTCAACAAATGGTATGTTTATGTGAAGTTTTCTAAAAATTTCTAAAAACTTATGGAATTGAGTTTCTAGTTTTTGTTTAGCATGTTTATTATAGAAAGGTAAAAGTGGTGTATATAGCTTGACCTCTTTTTTCTTGTCCTCTACCTTCTTCTGGATAACTTCTTCTTTCTTTTCAACCTCTTCATTGACAACCTCCTGGTCCTTTGTCACCTCGAGATCTTCCTCAAGTAGCTTTGTCTTAGGATTTCCTTCTATGTCCTTCTCACTTCTCAATGAGATGGCTTTGCAATGCTCATTGAAGGTACCTTTGGGATTGTTGACAGTATTAATTGGAAAGGTCCCCGGGGGCCTATTATTGATGGCATTAGCCAACTGCCCCACCTGCGTCTCCAATGCTCTCATCGAAGCCGTTTGAATTTGAATCATCAAATTATTCTTTTCTAGATAAGCATCAATATTTATCATAAAGGAATCTATCTTAACCATCAGCTACATATGTAACACCCTTGTGAGGATGTCACATTTAAAAAGAAAATAAAAGAAAAATAAATAAAATCTACCCAAGTTGTAAAACATTTGTTACATAATAATACGGATTGTAAAATTCTTCCTGTTAAACAGAATATTATTAAATAAAATAACGCGGAAACACAAAATTAACAACCTAACATCACACATAATATACATAGGGTTTTAGTCATAAGTTATACAAATAATTTACAACTAAAATATTTAAACTGAAATAGTAAACAAAAGCAATAACAGTCTATATATATAAACGTAGACGCGTCCAAGTACACATCATAAATATTTAACCCTCTGAAGGATCACTCTCAGGAAGATCATCAGGAGATAAATATCCAGGATGCCTCGACTCTCGGCGGAAACGAGACCGCGCAGTCGACACGCTGCTAATCTCACTAGGCGCAGTGAACATACCACCCCAATAACGCCTAAGAGATAACGGCAACTCTAAATGCAAAAACACTATAGTCGTCATGACTGGTTCTCCATCAAACTCATTACGAAGGGACACGGTTAACCGTCCCACGTAAGTCACCGAGTCTCTGTCTTCACGCAGTCGCCAGGCTGTCGATCCCCCATGAAACTCAAGTTGTACAAAATCCAGAAATCCTGGCACCGCCATACTCAAGCAATCAATCCAATGGATATGGGTGATCGGATGGTTCTTGATCTTCGCACTGATCTTCGGCTTGCTGCTCCTCCTCTTCTTCAGGATACACACACTCAAGAGGCTGTTCCTCTTCCTCAAACTCTTTACCACAAAATTTAATATATACAGAAAACACATACAATAAAGAGGTAAGACAAATCTGTATCAACACATACATGGTAAATAAGAAAATGACAATACAACAATTATACAATTCATACAATATAGAATGCTATAACGACATAAACATAATACAGCATAACACAAACACAGTATGAGAATTAATATCAACATAGATACAATATAAGAATTAATATCATAGATAAACGTATATCCATACATAATATAAACATAAAATCATCGATAAGGATATAATAATGCACCATATATATATATATAAATATGCAATATGACACGATCCTACTCCATGGAGCTAAACACATACAGACATTAGAGAGAATGACCCGTAAAATCTTATTAGTACCACCAGGCTGCCCAACCAAACTATTCCGCGGTCTCACGTTGCGTCTATAGCCCACTGTAACACGTCGTGGTGTAGCATACGGTAACACGTTGTATACTACAGGCATTGTACTAATTCAAACTTTACAAGATCTCGATTAAATATAGTGCGTGTCGAGTCCGTTAGTGTGTGGCCGGGTACTGTAACACCCTTGTGGGGATGTCACATATATAAAGAAAATAAAAGAAAGATAAATAAATTTTACCCAAGTTGTAAAACATTTGTTACGTACTAATACGAGTTGTAAAAATATTTCCTGTTAAACAGAATATTATTAAATAAAATAACACGAAAATATAAAATAAACAGAACAACATCACTCATAATATACATATGGTCCAAGTTATAAGTTATACAAATAATTTATAACTATATCTATAAATATTTAAACAGAAACAGTAAAGAGTCAATATATACATACGCAGACGAGCCCAAAATACACATCATATATATTTAACCCTCTGAAGGATCACTCTCAGGAAGATCTTCAGGAGATAAATATCCAGGATGTCTCGACACTCGGCAGAAACGAGACCGCACAGTCGATACGATACTCATCTCACTAGGCTCAGTGGACACACCACCCCAATAACGCCTAAGAGATAAAGGTAACTCTAAGTGCAAAAATACAGTAGTCGTCATAACTGGCTCTCCATCAAACTCATATCGTAGGGACACAGTCAACCGTCCCACGTAAGTCACTGAGTCTCTATCTCCCGCAGATGCCAAGCTAACGATCCACCGTGAAACTCGAGTCGCACAAAACCCAAAAATCCTGGCACCGCCATACCCAAACAAATCAGTCCAATGGATATGGATGATCAGATGGTTCTTGGTCGTCGTACTGATCTTCGGCTTGCTGCTCTTCTTCCTCCTCAGGATACAAAATCTCAAGAGGCTGTTCCTCTTCCTCAAACTCTTTACCACGTAAATAAATATACAGAAAACACATACAATAAAGAGGTAAGACAATCTAAAATCATCACAAACATGGCAAATAAGAAAACGACAAACAACAGATATACAGTTCATGCAATATGAAAAGCTATAACAGTAATTAGTAACAGAATAGTGTCACAACAACACATAATATCACAGATAAAATAATATCACAGATAAAATAATATAAGAAATAGACAATTTATCATAATAATAACCAGATAAAAATAAACAGATAAAATAAAATAATGTCCAAGATATAACCATATGCAATATGACACGATCCTACTCCATGGAGCTAAACACATACGATATCGAGAGAATGACTCGTAAAATCTATTAGTACCACTACTACCGCCTAACCAAACTATTTCGCGATCTCACGTTGCGTCTATAGCCCAACATCACATGGTGTGGTGTAGCACGCTTGTCTAACGTTAGCGTCACTACAGGCAATGTACTATTAGACTTTACAAGATCTCGATTAAATATAGTGCGTGTCGAGTCCATTAGTGTGCTATCGGTTACCACGGCCCGGAGCGACCGACTGTCATCATATATGGGATCCCGTACACTAACGTCTCCAAGTTCATAAAGACAATGAACCACACTACGTTTATCGCATGGACAACACGATGTGATTCACCTCGTCAACCAATCCACCAAAAATTGGCATAAACTCAATATATGATCCAAAAATAAGAAATTACCAAAATACCCTCATTAAAATATATCCTCAAAGATAAAAAGATACAGTAAGTCCCACCGGACAAATACTGTTCCAAAGCCTGTACGGGTTCACCTCATAGTCCGACAGCAGAAAAATACAGAAAATACCGTTTTGGTCAATCGCGTAGAAATTTTATCGCGTTTTCACGATCTCGTCGTTTTTACAAACGTTTTTAAATCGCGTAAATCTATTTTTCTAATTTTAAAATCGCGTAGAGTCTTTAATACGTTTTCTCAATCGCGTAAGATTTTTAAATCATTTTATTGTCCAAATCCCTTAAAAATTACTGTTTAAATAAACAGAAATAATAAATAATACATTTAAACTACGTAAAATATTTTCCATACCGTATACTGTCTTTTGGACATCTTTTCTATCTTATTTGCCCGTTTTTACTAAAAATTGACAGTATGTTGCTTAGAAAATTATATTAATGGTTTCCTAATTTTTCCGTAAAAATTTTGTTTATTTAATTTTTAACCGTATAATTTAATCCTTTTGAAAACCACTAACATGCTTCAAAATTATAGCATGAGCCATATGTTAGGAATTTACAAAAGTTACTATATTTCCTTTCTAACAATAAAATCATTAGTTTTAATTTCTTAAACTTAATTCTAATCAATTCATTTCTTCAAAACTCATTTTAGAAAAAATTCTTTTTAACATATATTGCATCTTTATACTTGGAAATGGTTTGGATTTGATTTTAGAAATCATGGATACTTAGTTTGGCATGTTGGCCGAAACATACACTTGTGTCATTTGATTTCTAAATTTATTTTCCTTCATCTAAACAATTTTATATCTTGTTAATTTGCCTATGTTAATTAAATCACATTTTAAGAAAATGATGAGAACATTTTGGTTCTCCATTTTTGGTTAATGGCCGTGAGCCTCATTGGAGTGTTCTTTGGAACACTCATGCAAACCTTGGCATGTTATTCACATCCTATAAATTATCATGCATTTCTAACACATACAAATTATCAAAGCTTGTAGACATGCAATTTAAAGCTTGTAGACATGCAACTTCATACAAATTATTACAAACATCAAATAGGAAAGCTACTAACAAACACACAAATAAGCTACTAATAATCACACAAAGGAATCCTTATGGATTCTACAATCACAATAATCAATCTCCATCTTCTTACCACCACCCAAGGATGATAAGATTAGTCTTCCTCTTACCTTAAATGAAGACAAAATACTCTTTCACACCTCCTCTAGGGTTTCGGTTTTCTCCTTCAAAACCTAACAAACTTAAACAAAAATCTACAAGTTACTAACCATAAAAGAGAGCTTAAACCATGGATAAATCATGGCTTAGAACTTTGAAAAAGAGTTTAGAAATGAAAAACAAGAAATTTCACCTTCTAGGTAAAATCTCCCAAGTAGGTTTTCAAGCCTCAAATGAAGGATTTTGCAAGAACTCTCAACTAGAGATGTTCTTAGATTTGTGTTTAGGTTCAGAAAACTTGGTTGGATAAATTTTTGAGTGATTGGATAGTAAACAATAGTGTTTGGCCGAATAGAGCTTCAAGGAAGCTTCAATGGAGTTTAGGGTTTTTGGAAGAGAGAGAAGAGAGAAAATGCATGAAGAGTGAAATGATTTTTGGTCCTCCAAAGGCCAAATGGCCGTGGACTTCAAGCATGCAAGGTGTAGCCTTGCTTGGCTTCATCCAAGCCTTAGAATGGATCAAAGGTCAAGATTAAAACTTGGTTAGCAAGCTTAACTCTCATTGGTTGATTCTAGCATTGTCACTAACCTAGTCACCATGCTTAGTCACTAATTAGCCTAGTCATTAAGCCTAGTCACCATGTTCTTGAAAGTTCTATTACTAATGATGCTTAATTAAGCTACTAAGTTAACTGTTTTAACTAAACGTAGGTCCCGCAAAACATTTTCGGTTTCACTGTCATCTAATTATACTGACTAACAAAATAATATTATAATAATACAAAATTATTTTATTTGACAGTTAAATCCTAAAAATTAAAAGATTAACAATAAGATCATTCGAATCGGGTTTAGTAAGATCCCCCCGGTTCAATAATTAAAATAAGATTTCCTACCAAAAAAATATTATTTTCCGTCCCTGAGACAAATCACACAAAAAGTTCAAATAAAATCACAGACATGTAATATTAAACATCAGTATCATATAGAAAAATTAAAAACAGTACATTCGGGACGTAATGGTCATTTTTCCATTTTTCCCCACTACGAAGCAAATCATCCAAAACGTTCAAATAAAATTACAGACAGTATTATATGTCTGTATATCTCCCAGAAATATTAAAACAGTAGATTGACAAAACTTGTATTTTACCGTCTCGAAACAAATTACGTAAAACAACTAAATAAAATCTTAGCCTGTAAAAACGTATTTGTATTTCATACAGAAAATAAGAAACAGTAAAATAGGGACACAACAGTCTTTTACACAAAAGCTTGAAAAACAGCAAACAGAACATTCGGGACATTTTTCTAAAAATTGGGGTGTTACAGGTACCACGGCCCAGCGGAGCTACCAACTATCCACATATGGAATACCGCACACTAAAGTCTCCAAGTCCATTCAAAATTGAACCACACTACACTTATCGCACCGACAATACGATGTGATTCACCTCGTCAATCAATCCACCAATTATCAACTAAATTGGCACAAACCCAATATATGATCTTAAAATAGTTTCCAAAATTACCAAAATACCCTCAATGGTATAAATATGCGTATTTACGCAAATGCCCTCATTAGCAAAAACTCATATATATATACAGCAAGTCCCACCAGACAAATATTGTTTCACAACCTGTCCGGGTCCACCACTTTGGCCCGACAGTAAACGTCACTGTTGTCGTCAATCGCGTAGAAATTTTATCGCGTTTTCACAATTCCATCGTTTTTACAAACGTTTTTAAATCGCGTAAATACATTTTTCTGTTTTTAAAATCGCGTAGGATTTTTAATACATTTTCTCAATCGCGTAAGATTTTTAAATTATTTTCTTATCCGAATTCCTTAGAAATCACTGTTTAAATAAAATGTAAATAATATTTAATACGTTTAAAACTACGTAGAATATTTTTCATACCATATAATTGTCTTTTGACATCTTTCCTATCTTATTTGTCCATTTTTAATAAAAATTGACAGTATTTTGTTTAGAAAATTCATAATAATGGTTTTCTAATTTTTCTATAAAAATTCTTCTTTTTTTCTATTTTTTTATTTAACCATATAATTACTTCCTTGAAAATTACTAACGTGCTTCAAAATGTGAAATGAGCTCTACGTTAGAAATTTTATAGGAGTTACTGTTTTTATTTCCAACTATTAAATTCTTAATTTTAACCACTTAAACTTAATCTAAATCCTTTTATTTCCTCAAAATCATTGTTATAAAAATTCCTTTTAGTATTGTTTACTTCTCTTTAATTGAAAATGATTTGGAAAACAACTTTTGAAATCATAATTACATGGTTTAGGCATGTTGGCCGAAATGCTTCAATTTCCTCCTTTGATCCATAAATTCATTTTTCTTACTTTAAATTCATTTGTAACCTATTAATTTTCTTAGGTTAATTAAATCACACTTTTAAAAAATTGTTGAGAACATTTTGGTTCTCATTTCTTGGTCAATGGCCGTGAGCCTTGTTGATGTGTTCTTTGGAACACTCATGCAATCCTTGACATATTATTCACATCCTATAAATTATCATGCATTTCTAACACATACAATATTATCAAAACTTGTAGACATGCAAATTAATACAAATAACAGATAGGAAAACTTATAACAAACACACAAATGAATCCTTATGGATTCTACAACCACAAACAAATTCCATCTTCTTACCACCACCCAAGGATGATAAGATTTAGTCTTCCTCTTACCTTAAATGAAGACAAATATGCTTTCACTCCTTTCCTAGGGTTTCGATTTTCTCCTTCAAAACACCAATCAAGCTTAAACAATTTCTACAAGTTACTAACATTAAAGAGAGCATAAACCATGGATAAATCATGGCTTAGAACTTTGAAAAAGAGTTTAGAAATGGAAAACAAGAAATTTCACCTTTTAGGTAAAATCTTCCAAGTAGGTTTTCAAGCCTCAAATGAATGATTTTGCAAGAACTCTCAACTAGAGATGTTCTTAGAATTGTGTTTAGGTTTAGAAAAGTGGGTTGGATAAAATTTTAGGTAGATGGATGGTGTGTAGGGGTACTTGGCTGAATGCTTCACCAAGAGAACAACTATGGAGGTTTGTATTTTTGGAAGAGAGAGAAGAGAGAAAATACATGAAAATCAAGTGATTATGGCCTTCAATGGAGTGAATGGCTGTAGACTTCAATGGGCAAGAGGTGTCCATTTGTGTTGGCTCCATCCAAGCCTTAGAATTGATCAATGGTGAGGATTAAGCCTTGTTCTCCAAGCTTAGCTCTCATTGGTTCATCCTAGCCTTGTCATTTAACCTAGTCATCATGCTTAGTCACTAATTAAGCCTAGTCATTAAGCTTAGTCACTAACCTAGTCACTAGCCTTGTCATTAGCTATATGTTCTAACTCAAAACGTTTACTGCTTTGTTAAACAAGGGTCCCGTAAGACATTTTCGGGTCCACTGTCATTTAACTATACTGACTAATAAAATAATATTATAATAATATAAAATTATTTTATTTTACAAGAAAATCCTAAAAATTAAAAGATTATTTACCGTCTCATTCAAATTGGGTTTAGTAAGATCCCCCAGCTCTGAATAATTAAAAATAAGATTTCCCCGGCCCGGAAAATATTATTTTCCTGTCCCGGAGCAAATCACATAAAAAGTCCAAAAAAAATCATAGACAGTAATATTAAACATTGTATCATATAGAAAAATTTAAAAACAGTACATTCGAGACGTAATGGTCATTTTCTCATTTTTCCCCCCCACGAAGCAAATCATTCAAAACAGTCAAATAAAATTATAGACAAGAAATATATTAGTATATCACAGAGAAAAAAATTTAAAACAAAAAAGTTTGACAAAATTTTTATTTTACTACCTCGAAGCAAAATATGCAAAACGACCAAAGAAAATCATAGACAGTAATATATATTTGTATTTCATACAGAAAAATAAGAAACGGCAAAACAGGAACACAACGGTCTTTCACCCAAAAGTTTGAAAAACAACAAACAGAACATTCGGGACATTTTTTCAAAAGTTAGGGTGTTACAACATAAACATGTCTTCTAGAGATAGTTTCTTTTCTTGCATAGGCTGCCTGATTTGTGATCAGAAACTAGAAAGATAGTTTGGTCTCTCATTTCCAGATGTTGAGGAGGAAGCTCCTTGGTTGTCCCTTCAAGAGAAGTTGAGATGGTTCCTCCATACAGGGTTGTACTGGTTTAAGTATGGGCTGTTTTATTGTGGGCGATAGTTCCCAACATATTATGCACTTTCAAAAATGGAAAGGCACCTATCGCTTAAGTGGTTATTGTCACACTTGTCACAGAGAACAAATGGGCTCTGATAAGGGTTTTTCCCAATACTGTCCAATTTATTTACAATTGCTATCACTTGAGCTGACAGTGACATAATAGCATCAACGTCATGCCCTCCAGCCACCTTCTATGGAGTGTTTCTTGCAGAGGACCATTGGTAGCTGTTGGCTGTCAATTCCTCCAACAGTTGAAAATAATATTCAAATGATTGCTTAGTAAAGAGCCTCCAGCTACTGCATCCACTATGGGCTGATGATGTGGTAACAAGGCTTTGTGAAATGAATAGACTTGATGCCACGCCGGTGTAGCATAATGTGGACACCTATGGAGCAAATCCTTGTACCTTTCCCAGAGTTTGTACAAGGATTCAGATTCAGTTTGAGTGAATGATGTGATGTCATTCACTATCTCAATAGTCTTGGCCGGTGAAAAATATTTGTTGAGAAATTTAAGCAAACATCAGTCCAAGTTTCTATTGACCCCCCAGGAAGAGATTGTAACCAACTCTTGGCTCTATCTCTGAAAAAGAAAAGAAAGAGCCTTAGACGAATAGCATCGTGAGAAACACCATTATGCCTAAAGGTGTCACTGATAATCACATATTTTATTCATTAAGAAACCCTTATGTTTAGTCATTTACACTCTCCATATTCTTAATTGATTGAGTTTGGTATGATTTTGTGAGTTTAAGCTCAAATTGGTCCTAATTGAATATTTTCAGCATTATTGACACTTGACACTGTTTCTGTATTTTGACCATAACTTGAGTTCCTGATATCTGATAATCATGAATTTTACCTTGTAGGAAAGCTAGGAGGAAGCTCTACAACTTTGATGAGAGCTCGAAGTCCGAAACAGATGTCTAAGGGACCTAAGTTTACATGGAAGTCAGAATACGGGTTCTGTCACTAGAATCCGAACGGTGTGCACTCATAAAATCATATCTCAAGCTGTAATAATGGAGATGGGCTGAAATTTGGATAGTTGATAGTTAAGATCCAAATAAACAACTTTCATGAAGAACACTTTTTGAAAAAATGAAGTCTAATGGGTCAGTTTGAGCTTGCAAGTCGGAACAGAGGTGCTGAAGTTGGGTTTGAGCAACCTGCGGTATTTGGGTCATATCTTGGGCTGTAGGAAGCCAAATTAGACGATCCAGATATGCATGTTATAGCCAAGACAAAGATATACAACTTTCATGAAGAGTACTTTTCATGGATCTGAAGTATAGTTAGTCGTTTTTGGCTTCCAAGTCAGACAAGAAATTTTCATCCTCAACCACCCACTCATCCATCCACTAATCCACTCATCCACTCATCCACTAATCCACCCACTCATCCACTAATCCACTCACTCATCCACTCAACCAACCCACTCAACCATCCCACTCAACCACTTCACTCAACCACCCCACTCATCCACCCATTCCCCTTTGTCATTTTGTTACCCTAGACTTCTATAAAAGGCACCATTGGTTATCATGAATAACAAGTTGTATTCTCCTTCATTTCTTTCATAGTTTCTTCTTGTTTCTTCATAGTTTCTCATAGCTTTTGTATATTTTGATGCTCCCCTTCATGGTAATGGAGGGCTAAGCTACTTTCAGTCAATTTAGAACTCTTGAAGAGATTGTGGTTTGGATTCTTGAGACCTTGGTTATGTATTGTATTTGATTTGTAATTGAATTCCTCTTTTCTTCTTCTTTTTTTTCTTCCTCTTGATCTTGAATGCATGAATGATGATTCTATTTATGTTGATCTGATTTGATCTTAGTTTAAAATTGAGATTTGTGATGAAACTTAGAACTGATTGATCTAAACTAATCACATAAATGAAGATTGAGATTTGTGATGAAACTTAGAACTGATTGATCTAAATTAATCACAGAATTGAAAAGGTTAGGTTACTGATTTGTGCCTAAGTTAATTGAATTCGGTACTTGAAATTAACATAGATCTTCATGAATGGTGTGATTGCGGATTTATGTTTATCTCTTGTTAATTAAATTCTAGACGATCGTCTAGTATGAATTCTGGATTTGATGCAGAGATCTCGGTTAAATCCAAATTAACAATTCAATTGCGCTTCAAGTGTTCTATGAAGGGTCTATGATTGAATCCACCCAATCTTGGATAGGTTTCTAAATTGACTGCTCTTTAATTGTTATTTTTTCCTTTAATTTTGTTAAGTGTGATCTTAAACTGTCAAACCCCCCTTTGCTAACTTTTACTTGATTTGATTAAATTGCATCTACAATCCTCGTGGAGATGATCCGGTGTTGTCACTGTGCTACAAGCTTAGGTAATAACTTCGGTTATAAATTTGACTGAGTTCGGCGCTCGTCAGTCACAGATCTCTAAGAAGTTAGATAAATGAGCGTTGGGATCTTCACTGGGAAAATAACCAAACTGTACTGACGTTTGAATAATTTGGATTACCCGGTTTGATCTCAAAATTGTTTACATGGATGGGCAATCGTCTAATGCTAGACTGCAAGTTCTCTATTTGAGGAATTGCAAACTCCTTTTGAGGTCGTGTATGATTATTCTTGCCTGCCATCTTAACAGTACCTATAACAAATAAAAATAAAAATTTAAATTAATATGAACAAAAAGAAACTTAAACTAGAACTAATTAAGCTCGTTGTTAATATTGAAAATACTGAAATTAAGTCGTATGTCCCCGACAATGGCACCAAAAACTTGTTAATTTTTCTTACCGCAAATGCATGAGTCGCACAAGTAATATAATGAAAAGTAAGATATCGTTCCCACGAGGAGTACGTCAATCTCGAAAGCTAAATATTAACTAATAATTTACTTAATACTATTCAAGAACATTCAAATTTAGAAGGGGTTGTGTAAGTTAACTATGAATGAAAGACTTAAATGCAATAAATCAGAATTAAAGATATTGATTAGAGAATAGGGAATTCTTCTTCACCCTCTACTTCAACCAATGATATGCAATCCTCTTAAGCAACATAAATGAGATGGGACTTGTTAGCTTGAGAACTAACTTAGTTAAAAGCTTATGTCTAGGTCATTTAACCATGCTTCATTTACCTAGTTCACTGTGTTTCCATGAGAGCTAGTGCAAACTCCACTCATTACGAACGATTCTCAATAACAACTATCCATAACCAATAGGTATATGTCTATCTCATTAGCTAATTAACTCATCCTACTAATTGAATGAAATTAAACATGCATTAACTATATCAATTATCTCAAATCTAAATCCCTATGTCTAGTTCAATAGATTTAATCCAATCATGTTAAATGTTGGTCAAATACTCAAGAGCATTAAGAGAAATATGATTAAACAAATCCAAATCATCTATATTAACTCAAAAGGTTACAAAATCATCAATATTTATATAAGGATCCAAAGAAATCCCTATACACAACTTAACTACTCATGACGTACGAAAATCTATCACAAATAATCAATATCATGGCAATAAAAGAGAGAAAGTAAAATGAGTAAGAGATGGAAGCTCAATATAGTGATATTTAATGCTTGAATCTTATTTCTTGAAGAAGATGATCTCCAACTTTGGTCCCTTTAGCTTTCTTTCAACGTCAACAACAAACCCTAGCAGTTGTGTTCTAAAATGTAAAAGCTCTCCTTTCTAAAATGCCTAAAATCAGTATTTATAGGCTAATATATCACTGTCATGTCGTGACACGAACCACTTTATGCCGCAACGCTCATTGAATTTATGTCACCATGCTGTGGCATACACTTCTTTGCACTGCGACGTGCAAGCCAAGGGTTTTAGTATGCAGTAGGCTAAGTGCACCATGCCGCGACATGAACCTGCTTGCGTCACAGCGTGAGATGCTGAAATTGACTTTAAGCTTCCTCTTCCAATGTAGGTCCAAGTTTTCCACAAATCTGCTTGTTAGGAGCTCATCCTACAATAGAAAAATCATCAAGTTAATAATAGTTACAAATTCACTTAATTATATGAAGAAGTATACCAGATTTCCTCAAGATCATATAGGAAGATATCACAATTGAATTCGATAAATAAAAGCTTGAAATCTTCCATATATGTGCAATAACAAGGACTAAACATTCTATATAGTACAAATACATGGTATAAAGAACTACATTTTATTGAGTTATCAGATCTAGCGGCAAGCATGTGATAACGAAGGATCTGTCAATAAAGAACTAAAAATAATAATCAAATATATGATAAAATTTTCTAAATTAATAGTAAATTATCAAATCATCAAATGTATCCCTAATAAGAAATCACAATTGATATCCAATAATTACAACCAACACTCAGATGACACAAATATATTGCAAAGCATGACTGAACTCGTCCAAAATTTTATTCATATAACCTGATAGGAATATAAAATCAATAAGCATTAAATCCTAAAGTTAGGTAAAAATAATTCAACATAATAATGTCAAAACAATCAAGGTTTCATCATCCATTTTGTATAGAGAATTTAGTAAGACATAGTAAGATTAGAACATAAGAAAACTATCTCACTAACATTTGCCATTGTATAAAACTCTAATCATGCTATCGTCATGTTCTTTCTTTTCTTTCCTTGAGCAACGTGTTGCTGCTTCTTTTCTTCTCCCACGTTGTGTGCAATGTCAATTCCAATTGGTTTCTTTCCTTCTTTTTTCCTTGTGTAGCGCATCGTGAGACTACCTCCTGTGCAGTGCACTCCTTGTAGTGTGTCACGTCTCACCTTTTTATAATTAGGTAAGTGCGTCTAATATTACAACGTATCCTTCTCCCGTTAAATAGGTTAGATTTGATTTTTTCAATGCATTGCACCCACTATTTCACTTGCTTAAGGCCTCAATCTCTTTTATTTGTTATGGGTCCAAGTCTTGATTTCTTCTTGTCTATTCTTTACTCATATTAATCTATAAAATAAAATAATTAAATAGTGAGAATAAATTGAGTAAAATAAATACAAGAATAGAAATATTATCAAGTTTAAATATATAAAAATATATATAAATTAATGCTTAAGAATATTTTAAAGTAAATAGAAATTCAATTTAAAAATATAGTTAATTTCAATGATTTCTATTCATATTTTAACATTTTAGTCTAATAATATGGTATTTAGAGAGTACTTTCGTACACTCATCACACCCCAAACTTGCTTTTTGTTAGTCCCTAGCAATTTCTATTTAAAAGAGATGAAAGAGACTAAGAAAATGATAAAATATCCCTTTAATTCACAATTTCTAGATTCATATATCAAAACAATCTTAGGAGTTTAATAATCCTATCACAAGCAATCTGCCTATATCAAAAGCCTTGACACATGCAATATCAATAACATCTCAAGTGAAAGGTTCAACTCTATAACTCATGAGTATAAAAGAATTTTGTGTGAGGATTCTCTCTATGAAGTTGACAATGAATGTACACACACACTCATGGGGAATTAGGCAATTACGTACAAGTAACGAGTAAACATTGATCTTATGAGAGGAACACTAACAAATGAGACTTCTACTATTCTTTCCAAAAGCTTACTTAGGAATATAACGGTCAACATAAAAGGTTGTAACGTGGCTTAGGTTTGGGGCTATATAAAAAAAATGAAAATGATTTAAAAAGACTTCCAAGTACACATAAATGGAAACTTATTAAATATCTTAGTAGACCACACTTCTTACTTGGTGTACTCTCCAACTTTTCAAATCATCGAATAATAATGTTTTTCTTTCTTCTTCCTTTTTTTTGTTGATAATTTGATGAACAAACATACGCCACTTAGGTATTTTTGCCATTTCTACCTAACCTTGACTTTTTTTTAACTCAATTCAAAAGAAAGAAAATGCAAATTTCATAATTAGTATACACTTGGAAGTAAAAATAGTAGAAAAATCAGTGCATAGGCTATACTCCAATGTGGAGAAGCATTGATGATGTGGGCATATGAAAAGAAAAGGGTACATGTGTTTATTGACTCAAAGTTGGTTACTAGGGGTCTATGATGGAAAGAGTTAGCTTGAAAGGCTTAAACGTTAATCCTAAGTTGAACTTCATCATATCTCAAGTATATCCATCATCTTACCACAAACCAAGTAATGATATTCTCAAAATAAGTGCACAATTCAATAAATCAATGAATGTTTATCAAAATTTACTGTATTTGTAGGATCTCAGTCTTCTCCAAAATTCACATGAATACTTAAGTAAAAGAGTACTCTAACTATATGCGTCAAACCACCATCCTACCACAAAGCTTGGATGGATGTATTAGGGGTTATGTGGATGCTTCAACAAAAAAGATTATGGTAGGATTGGTGAATTCATGAAGATGACTATGAATGAGAATGAGTACACATGTGATAAAGAAGCACGAGTGATGCAAATTTAAAAAAAAAATGAGACATGAAAATATGTCACAGAGTTCCAACAAGCATTTTAAATATTGAATTTGAACCACCAACACAACACCCCCTCACTTAATGAAACATTGTCCTCAATGTTTAAAATTAAATTTAGACTTAAGAAATAATTACCAATATGTATCAAAGAAATTATTGGAAAAAAATAATCAAAGTAATGAGGATGAGTCACATACCTGAAATACTTAGTGATTAAAAAGAGAAGATGAGAATATGATAACTATACCCTGATAATGGTTAGCAATGACAAAAAAAATAAAGTAAAATGAAATAAACATGCATGTAAACTATATTTTTTTGATTTTAAAATTTTTTAGGCTAACACTATTTACATCCCCATATAAAGGCTCCGAAATTTGGAATGCACTTAAGCTGACTCAATAAAAATACAAAAGAAATACTAAAAACTTACCTCAGTTTTGATAGACAGGATTGTCTACCAAAGTCTCTTCTGCATCTGGATCCTTTAAGTCAAGATACGACTTCAACTGTTGACCATTTACCTTCCTCCAAATTAATTTTATGAGAACAAACTAGGGGTCTAACACCTTTTATATTATCAATGTTTCAACCTTTCTCCTTCAACTCCTAAAACTTTGGTTGTCATGCCTGAGTACCATAATCAAGAGTTCTATAAAAAATATAACAAATATCAACTAATCAGATGGATTATTGATAGAATCAAACTCAGAATTAACAAGAAAATACACAAGGAGATCAAAATCATGGGTTGTAGAAACTTCCCTATCTATAAGTGAGTCAATCATGTATATCTAGTGGCCCTCATCGCCATTTCCTGGTTATTTTGCAATATGAAAGATATTCACCTCGAGAGTCACGTTTCCGAAAGACAACTTCAAAAACACATTCCTGCAATTAATAAAAGCATTAGCAGTGGCAAGGAAAGACCTACCTAAAATCAAAGGAATTTTAGAAGTAGTATCAACAACAAAGCTAGTGTCGAGGATTAGGAAATCAATATGATAATAAAATTTATTAATTTGAATCAGAACATCCTCTACCACACCTCGAGGCATTTTGACTGAACGGTTAGCCAATTGTAATACCCCAGTGGTTAGTTTGATTTCTCTCAACCCCAACTGTGAATAAATAAAATATAGCATTAGATTCACGCTAGCTCCTAAATCTAGCAAAGTTTGCCCAAACTCATGATTTCTGATGATACATGCAATGGTTAGATAACCAGGATCTTTGTACTTGAGAGAAATCTGCTACTTAATTAGAGCACTAACTTGTTCTGTCAGGAACGTTGTCTTTTTCACATGGTGCTTCCTCTTAACTGTACACAAATCCTTAAGAACTTTTGCATAAGTAGGAACTTGTTTAATCACATGCAAAAAAGGAATATTGATTTTTACCAGCCTTAGATTCTCTAGAACTTCATTGTTAGGATCCAGAGTTTGCTTGCTTAATTTTAAATCTTGAGGGAATGTACCTTAACAAGACTCTTTGTCACCTCAGGTTCCTTGGGTAGCTCGGCATTACTACTATCTTGATTTTTTTCCACATCCTCTGATTTGTTCGTTGTTGAGATGTGTAATGATTTACCACTTCGTGTCATAATGACATTCTCATCCTTCAAATTATCTTGCATCATGTGTTAACCATGGGGTGTAGACTAAGCTTGAGAAAGGAACTTACCTCGCTCATTCACACTCAAGGAGTTTATCAATTTGGACACTCGGCTCTTTATTTCCTTGTTTTCTTTAATAACTTGCGTAATCAAAGATTCAAACTTTTGGTTATTTTTACCATGTGCCTCAATAAAAGACTGCAAAGTGTCTTCTAAAAGACTCCTAGAAGGTGAAGGTGCATGATATAGTGTAGGATATGATCGAGGGGGTTATGCAGGCTATTGGTTTTCAGACTTCCATCTAAAATTTGGGTGATTGAGCTACTCTGAATTATAAGTATTAAAGAAAAGTGTAAAAGGTTTCTTGTACATACCTCTTATCTCAGCAAATATGGGACATTCTTGGGTGAGGTGATCTACCCCGCCATACATAAAACATAGTCCAAAAGACTCTGCATGATTAGCCACATGTGTTGGCTTTAAGTCCTCAGTCTTTAACATCTCTAACTCCTTAGTGATCACTTCAACCTTAGCCTTTAGGTTATCCTTTTCCCTGAGATGGTAAATTCCACCACCATTTGGATTTCCTGCAAGTCATGACCTATTTGTGTTTTATTAGCACTAGGTCCAGTCTAAGTTTGAATTTTTTCAGCAACCTCATTAAGGTATTCTATGACCTCATCAGGATCTTTCTATAAGAACTCACTATTACACAACATCTCCACAAATTGGCACTCTCTAAGTGTAAGTCCTTCATAAAAATTGCTTACTAAGTGTCAATTCCCATACCCATAGTGAGGACACATACTCAACAACTCTTTAAATCTCTATCAAGACTGATACAAAGTCTCACTGTCCTTTTGTACAAAGGTTGAGATTTTTCTTTTTAAAGTGTTGGTCTTATGTTGAGGAAATTATTTATTAAAGAAGGCCTAAGGTATCTCATGTCATGACCCAATAGATCATGGTCTCAGCTAGTATAGTCAACTATTATCACTATCCTTCAAACAGAAAGGAAAGAACTTAAGTCTCACAATGTCATCAGTTGCATTTTGACTATGAAAAATTGTAACTACTTCCTCAAACTCCTTAATGTGTAAATATGGATTTTCATTTTTCAAGCCATGAAAAGTAGGGAGTAATTGTATCATCCCTATCTTAAAGTCTAGTTAGGGAGTATTAGTTGGAAACATGATGCATGATGGTGTGGCTATGCATGTAGGGTGGAGGTAATCACGAAAGGTCTTATAGGTTGATCTTCGTGTTCGCTCATTGCTTCAAAATTAGAAGAAGTATCAAATTGTAATTGGCTAGCTGACATGGACAATAGTCTTGATGATAACAAACGTGAAGATGATGAGAAGACCAAGTCCAAGACCTTCAAGAATAGCCTTAGGACTTAGGATCTTTGTAAGGAGACCTTTTTGGATATCTCATTGGTATTGGAAGAAAAGATTAAAATGTTTTTCAAAATAAGTTTCCAAAATCCAAAAATTCATTTTCTGTATATTTGAAAATGTTAAAATTGTTTTTGTCTCAGGGGTATTCGAATAGACCCCATGGTATTCGAATAACCATGTTTTAAAGTTCATACATTTTTTGTTTTTCAAAATGGTATTCGAATAACTATACTTGGTATTCGAATAGAGCTCTCTAAAATCTGATTTCCAAAATGATCTATTCAAATAGATCATAAGGTATTCAAATAGATATATTTCAAAGAAAACTTCTTTTAAAACAGGTATTCGAATAACAAAAAAGGTATTCGAATAACATAAAAAGTATTTGAATAACTTTTTTTAGAACTATTTTTCAGAAGCATTGCAAAACGGTGGTATTTGAATAACCTTCAAGGTATTCGAATAACGTATTTCAAAAATGACCATATTTGTTTTTAATGGTGTTTTAAATTGTACCCAACGGCTCTTTTTTTCATTGCTCTATAAATAGAGACCTTGGGTCTTTTCTAAAAAGAGCCCCAACCATCTGAATTATTTTTGTTTGTGCTAAAACGTGATTTACTTATTTTCTCATATTTTTTGTGCTTTTTTTGCTAAAACTTTGAGATATTCTAAGAGAGCTTCCTAGTGCTTTAAATTATAATATTTACTCTTTGTGAGAGTTTCTCTTCATCTATATTCTGGTTCTTTGTGAGGGTGAGGTATCCTTCAGTAAAAGGATGAGGTATCCGTTATTGTAAAGAATGTGAGGTATCCTTCAAAGGGGGTGAGGTATCCTTCTAGTGAATCGGGTGACGTATCCTTGTTTTGAGGCTCAAACACAAGGGTGGGATATCCCAAGGTGTAAGGAGCGCTCAGGTTTGTAAAGGTCACAAGCACCTATTTTAAACTTGTATTGAATAGTAAAAAATCTCGAACTGTGTTTCGAGGACTGGACATAGGCCACAAATGGTTGGTGGTTGAACCAGGATAAATATCGTGCCTGTTCTTCTTATCCTTAATCTTTATTTATTTGCATTCAATTTAATATCTCTTACAATTTATTTATTGGTTGTTCTTCTTCTCTTCCTTTATTTCATGCTGTTTTAATATTTTATTTTAGCATATTTAATTTGTTCACGCTTTTGCGAAAAGTTTTTAAATACTCAATTCACCCCCCTCTTAAGTACTGAAGTCACTTAGGTAACAAGTGGTATCAGAGCTAGACTCTTGTATAAAGAGCTTAGCCGCTTCAAGAGTACATGACTTTATCAAATAGTTTTTCAGAAGGAACTTCCATAAATCGCCCACCCTTTTTTAATGGGGATGGTTATGCATATTGGAAGGAAAGAATGAAAATTTTCATTGAAGCTATTAATATAGATATGTGGGATGCTGTAAAAAATGACGCATTTATACCTATGCGAAAGGTCAATAGTATAAAGATTGAAAAATAAAGAACTGAATGATCTAAAGATGATAAAAGAAAAGTTCAAAATAACTTGATAGCCAAAAACATCATTACCACAACTTTAGGGTATGATGAATTTTTTAGAATTTCAAATTGCAAAACTGCTAAAGAAATGTGGGACACTTTACAAGTTATCCATGAGGATACTAGTGAAGTTAAGAGGTCGAGAATTAATTCTCTTACTCGTGAATATGAATTATTTACAATGAACCAAGGAGAAAGCATTCAAGAAATGCAAAAGAGGTTTACCCACATTGTAAATCATCTTGCATCGTTAGGAAAGAATTTTTCTAACAAAGATTTAATTAACAAAATGTTGAGATGTTTGAGCAGGATTTGGCAGCCTAAGGTAACAGCTATATCAGAATCAAAAGACTTATCAACAATGGCATTAGCTACCTTATTTGAAAAACTTCAAGAGCACGAATTAGAACTTAACAGGCTTGACCAAAGTGAGGAGCATGATAAGAAGAAGAAGAGGATCGCACTTAAAGTCACCTCCACTATCAATAATGAAGATGAAGACGATGGAGATGACGCAAACAACATTGAGTTAAATGAAGAGAACCTCAGTCTACTAGTGAAGAAATTCGGAAGGTTTCTCAAAAAGAAAGGAACTCAAAGAAGACCATATTTTCCCCCAAAGAAATTTGAAAAGAAATCCTCCAAGGAAAGAAAAGCCTACATAGCATGGGATGAAAATGACATGGACTCCACTGATAGCTCAGATAGCAAGAAATCTCATCTATGTCTTATGACCAAAGGAGAAGAAGAAAGTGACAATGAGGTAAATTTTGATTTATTATCTTCTTATGATAAACTACAAGATACCTTTGAAGAACTGCATGATGAATCACTAAGGCTCACTAAAATAATTTTCTCATCTAAGAAAACAATTTCTTCTTTAGAAAACTAAATTCTCATTTTAAACAAAGAAATTGAAGAATTAAAAATTGAAAATGAGATATTAGGATTAATTGATGCAGCACAACTCATTCTTCACATGCTTCTACATCTTCATCTTGTTCTTCATGTCATTTGCTTGAAAAAGATATTGAAGATTTAATGAATACTCTTTCTAAATTCATCATTGGAAGAGATAACTTAAATATTTTATTAGGAAAACAAAGAGTTGTTTTTCAAAAAGATGGAATAGGTTATAACCCAGAAAAACAACAAAAATTTTATAAAAATTTCTTTGTTGATTCTAGTATTTCATATGGTCCTTTTATTAAATGTTTCTATTGTGGAAAGAAAGGACATAGTGTATCAACATGCAGTGCAAAGAAAAATATCAACACAAAAATTAGAACTAATATGGTATAGGTTCCTAAGGGTATTATACCCAAAACTAACACTCAAGGACCTAAGAAGATTCGGGTACCAAAAACCAAAAATTGAAATGTAATGTAGGTGTGCTTGAAGGCCAAGAGCTGACTTTGGCATTTTAAAAGTGGCTACTGCAAGCACAAGACCGAAAATAATTCTAAGCTCTCTTCCTTGTTTTCATGAAGCTTGGAATTGCAATCATGGAATAAGTACTTCATCATTGGGTAACAAGTTTTTCCCTTCTCAGAATACACCTTTGTACACGGTAAATATGTTTCTCCTGATATAGTTATTCGAATAACTCTGACGTTATTCGAATACCATTGTATCTGAATGTGTTTTCTTGTATTTTTCTGATAGGTCTATTCGAATAGACCTATGGCTATTCGAATAACCATACATCAGTATAACATTCATGTTTTTATAAGCTATGGTATTCGAATAACTAAGTAGTTATTCGAATAACCCGATACATATCAATATCAGTGTTTCTCACATGTTTTTGAAGTATTCGAATAGCTTCCAATATATTCGAATACTTGCTCTTGCCTTGTTTGCTTTTCTATGGTGGGTATTCGAATAACCTATGGCTGAAAGCCAAATTTACGGCCTAATCTCTATTCTGTTGCTTTTTTTTTTTTTTTGCAAATACAAATATAATTGGCCAAATTTGACTCTATGGATGACATACTGAAATACATCTTATTTATGTGACCTAAATTTATGCCTTAAATGAAAATCACATAATGCACTTAAATGCATATTTCTTAGCTTGCCTTCATTTTCTCAAGATTTTTTTTTTATATATGTTAAAATTCTTTGTAATGTAAATGCTTAATGTAATTGGCTATTGTTTTGATAAATATATGAACGTGGTAACAAGGGTAACAAGTGGTTACTTGGCCAAATTAATCAATGAAATATCTTTTGCCCTTGTGAACTCATTTGTTGTTTTGTCTTATTATTTTGAATGCTTACTTGCTTATGTGTTTGGCTAACCTCTATTGATCTAAAAATTAATGGATACCAAAGAAAGTACTTTGAATTTTTGTTGTATGGAGATAACTACCTCAAGCACATATTTAAATAGAAAAAGTTCATTCAACTTGAGGATATGCAAATGTTAAACCTGAATATATATATCATATTACTTTAACTTTATGTTCTATCTTGCCCCATCTTTTTGATCATGACAAAAAGGAGAGAAAAATTTGAGTTCTTTGATTGAGAAAAGTCAGGGGGAGAAAGAGTAAAAGTTAGGTAAGACAAAAATGAAAATTGGATTCCAAAAGTAAGGGGGAGCTGTTGTGCACATCTCTGATATAAATCACTTCTTACAAAAAAAAGGGGGAGTAAGTTTCTCATATTAACTTTGTGAATTCCAATTTATCTGAACTAACTCTTTTCTCAAATGTTAGTTTGTCATCATTAAAAAGGGAGAGAATGTAATTGTCTAGCTGACATGGACAATAGTTTTGATGATAACAAACATGAAGATGATGAGAAGACTAAGTCCAAGACTTTTAAGAATAGTCTTAGGACTTAGGATCTTTGTAAGGAGACCTTTTTGGATATCTCATTGGTATTGGAAGAAAAGATTAAAATGTTTTTCAAAATAAGTTTCCAAAATTCAAAAATTCATTTTCTACATATTTGAAAATGTTAAAACTATTTTTGTCTCATGGGTATTCGATTAGACCACATGGTATTCGAATAACCATGTTTTAAAGTTCATACATTTTCTGTTTTTCAAAATAGTATTCGAATAACTATACTTGGTATTCGAATAGAGCTCTCTAAAATCTGATTTCCAAAATGATCTATTCGAATAGATCATAAGGTATTCGAATAGATATATTTCAAAGAAAGCTTCTTTTAAAATAGGTATTCGAATAACCTTCTTTAGAACTATTTTTCAAAAGCATTTCAAAATAGTGGTATTCGAATAACCTTCAGGGTATTCAAATAACGTATTTCAGAAATAGTTTTATGAAGCTTTCGGAAATAGAAAGAAACAGACATATTTGCTTTTAATGGTGTTTTAAATTGTACCCAACGGCTCTTTTCTTCATTGCTCTATAAATAGAGACCTTGGTCTTTTCTGAAGAGAGCCCTAACCATCTGAATTATTTTTGCTTGTGCTAAAATACAATTTACTTATTTTATCATATTTTTTGTGCTCTTTTCACCAAAACTTTGAAATATCCTAAGAGAACTTCCTAGTGCTTCAAATTGTAATATTTGCTCTTTGTGAGAGTTTCTCTTCGTTTATATTCTAGTTCCTTGTGAGGGTGAGGTATCTCTCAGTAAAAGGGTGAGGTATCCCTTGTTGTAAAGAATGTGAGGTATCCTTCAAAGAGGGTGAGGTATCCCTCTAGTGAATAGGGTAAGGTATCCCTGTTTTGAGACTCAAACACAAGGGTGAGATATCCCAAGGTGTGAGGAGTGCTCAGATTTGTAAAGGTCGGAAGCACCTATTTTAAGCTTGTATTGAATAGTAAAAAATCTCGAACTGTGTTTCGAGGATTGGACGTAGGCCACAAGTGGTTGGTGGTCGAACTAGGATAAATATCGTGCATGTACTTCTTATCCTTAATCTTTATTTATCTTCATTCAATTTAATATCTCTTGTAATTTATTTATTGGTTGTTCTTCTTCTCTTCCTTTATTTTATGTTGTTTTAATATTTTATTTTAGCATATTTAATTTGGTCACGCTTTTACGAAAAAATTTTAAATACTCAATTCACCTCTCTCTTAAATACTGAAGCCACTTGGGTAACACAAACAATTGAATAGAAAATCAAACTCTGACTCTAACATAGATCTACAAGCAAACTGACCCAAGGTGTCTCTATACATGTTCATGCAAGGTATAGAAAAACATGCAATACTAGAAAAAATACAAAAAGAAAAGAAAAGAAAATAAAGATGCATCAAGCTAAAAAGAAAAAAAAAATGAAGTTACCACATTTACAAACTACTGAAAAGAAAATTTTTCTAGCTCCCTGGCAACGATGCCAAAATTGATTATGTCCAAAGAATAATGTGATAGTTGTAGCATAGTTTTGGGGTGTTGATTCCACATAGAGACAAATTAAAAAAATGACAGAAGGAACAAAGAAACTAGAGAAAAATATTAAATGATTAATAATAAATAAAAATTAATTTTGAATGCAAATTAAAGTGAAACAAAGTACATAAATTGGGTTTCTACTAGATGTAAAATGACTAAAGTTCAAAATTCACCATAATTAATTTTAACATTAACAATGTCAAATTATTATACCTAAATAATTTAACTTATAAATATCGCAACAAGCATGTGATTACGAAAGATCTATCAATAAAGCACTAAAAATAATAATCAAGTATATGATAAATTTTTTTAATTAATAATAAATTATCAAATTATCAAATGTATCCCCAATAAGAAACCACAATTGATATCCAACAATTACCACCAATACTCAGATAACACAAATAAATTGCAAAGCAAGAAAAAACATGACTGAACTTATCTAAAAAATTATTCATATAATCTGATTGGAAAATAAAATCAATAAGCATTAAATCCTAAAGTTGGATAAAAATAATTCAACATAACAATGACAAAACAATCAAGATTTCATCATCCTTTTAGTATAGAAAATCTAACAAGATATAGTAAGATTAATATACAATAAAATTATCTCACTAAAATTCTTCATTATACAAAACTCTAATCACGTTACCGGGGTGAGTCTAATATACACCCTCCTTTGGAGGGTGTATGGTACACCCTAACCATCTCAACCGTTAATTGTGTTAAAAAACACATCAATAGTTGAGATGAAAGACTTGTAACCTACCACCTCCTTCCACCGTCGCCACTGCCATCCATCGCCAACTGTCGTTGTCCGTTGCCAACCACAGTCATCCTTCGTTGTCCGCTGCACCGCCCTCTTCTAGAAGCCACCTTGCCACCCATTGCCACCATCCCACCACCGAAAAAAAAAATAAAACAAAAGAAACCTACAAAAAAAAATTTACAATAACAAATAAATTATAGAATATATGATACACTCAAATTAAAGAGATGTATCATAACACCCACCCACGTTACCGTCATGTTCTTTCTTTTCTTTCCTCAAGTAACGTGCTACTGCTTCTTTTCTTTTCTCTTTCTTATTTTCTTCTCCCACGTTGTGCTAGTGCCAATTCCAATCTGTTTCTCTCATTCTTTTTTCCTTCTGCAATGCGTTGTGCGACTACCTCATGTGCGGCGCACTCCCTGTAGTGTGTCACGTGTCTTCTTTTTATAATTAAGTTGGTGCTTCTAATATTGCAGCTTACCCCTTTAAATAGGTTAGATTTCATTATTTTTTTTAATGCATTGTACTCATCGTTTCACTTGCTTAATGCGTCAATTTCTTTTATTTGTTATGAGCTCAAATTTTGATTTCTTCTTATTTATTATTTATTCATATTAATCTATAAAATAAAATAATTAAATAGTGAGACTAAATTGATTAAGATAAATACAAAAATAAAAATATTATCAAGTTTAAATATATAAAAAATATATTAATTATTGCTTAAGAATATTCTAAAGTAAATAGAAATTCAATTTAAAAATATAGTTAATTTCAATGAATTCTATTTACTATTTAGCATTTTAGTCTAATAATATGATATTTAGAGAGTACTTTCGTATATTCATCAATATTGTAAAACATACATATTTTGCATGTGATAAATGACTACTTTAATATGATGTTCATGATGTCATTAGTAAGGGTTAATAGTTATAACATTTAGTGTGCTTAATTATTTTGTAACATTTACACATAATAATACATTATTTTGAGAAGTGTAACTACTACCTCTTTCTTTATATTTGGAGTCTTATATATAGACATTTTTTTCTATGAAAAAATAAAAAAAATGATAGAATATAACTAGTTCTTAAAGAACTAGATTTTTAGTCTATATTTTCTTATTTTGATCTTCATGTATTTCTCTTCTCTATTTATAATTTTTTGTCTTAAGCTCTCTATATTTCTCTTTTCTATTTACAATACTTTTAAATTTAAAACATATTTCTTATTTTAATCTAAAGTTTTTAAATTCTATTTGAATTTTAAAAAAATGTGTTTTGTATGGGATAGTTACTAGTTTGGAGAAATTTTTATGTAGTATATAAGTTCTATATTAATCCAATTAAAAAATAAGCGATCACAGACAAATTGAATATTTATTTTGAGATTAATGTTATGATACTTTATACAATAAAATTTAAGTTGTTGAATGCATTTTTTATGAGCCTCACATGTATAATTAATACAAATTCTCTAGAATTTAATTTTGATATCCGGTAACTGTAAAAAAGTTTTATACGCACATCTTATATTGCTACATCATTTAATTAGTTTAATATTTTATATAATAGTTAACATTGTCAAATTTATTAGACAAAATATTAAAACAAGCTTAGATAAAAAAGCTTTACAGTTACGGTGAATAAAAAATAAACTCAACTCTTTAATTCACAAAAAATAAGAGATGTTTAAAGTTTAAATCTTAGAGAAGTTAATTATTGCGAATGTCTCATAGTGATATTTTAAAAATCGAACCTAGGGTCAAACTGATAAAATCTCCAAGTCATGATTCAATTGCTTTCAGATCGGTGGTCAAATTTGATGACTTAATAATTAAAATTTATATAATATAATATATATCAATAAAGATATATTTAATTAACTAACGTATATTAGTTCGAGTAGAAAAAATTTAAATTTCTTAAATATGTAATCTTAAGTTCGATCTTAATATTTATGTGTATAGAAATAATATAATTAAGGCGAGTCTCTACTCAAGTATATCTTAAAAGATTAATCTCACATCTATATATGAAGATATTATAGAAAACAAAATATATCTATATATATCTGTTCATATATAATGAATTAAATACATAATAAAAAATTATTATTGATATATCTTATTTTTAGAGCATAAAGTAAAATAATATATGTCTTAATTAAAAGTTTTAATTTGAAAAAAGATATCTTATTTCGTTTTCTTATTTTTCTTAATAAAATAACGCATCATTATCATTTGTCTAAATTTTTCTTAACCAAGGAGGGCAGTAAGCCGGTCCTAGTTCTCCCCTACGTGTTGCTTTCTCTTCCTCGTAGTGCTTTGATTGCCCTTTTGGCTATTCTTTCTTCTTTTATGATACTTCGATCCCATTTTTAAGTGTTTCACTAATGGGAGCTATCGCCTAAATCTTTTGGCGATAGCTCTCTTTTTTTTTTTTTCTTGCTTTTTTTTTATGATTTTATCATAAATCTTTTAGATCTATGATCTTTGAATAAGATCTGAAATGACTTGTTTTGAATTTCTATGATATGCTTTTAGACAATCTCAAAGTAGACATAAGGAGGTGCGATATGAAAAGAAAAAAGGCTTGTTACAGCTTGGCCATAAAGAAAGTCTGTTTAAAACGAAATCAAGATACCATGGCTTCAATAAAGATGACTGATTTAAATAAGATTTAAAACCCTTTTTTTTCATCTATAAAGATTTAAAGATTTCCATTCCTTTGTAAATTAATTGTATATTTATAAAAATGCATACTCATAAATGTAATTATTCTTTTATGCGGCAGATAATTTTCAGCAAATCACAATATTAAACAAATACAAATATTAACAACTTATTCAACTGTAAATAAAAATTATAATATTTCTATGAAATACACTGGCCCGTGCTATACAGGGATAAGACTTTACCCTTAAGTAAAAACGAAAAAAAAAAAAAGGTTTAAAACTAAAGAAGAGCAAGTCACAAAAGGCATAGTATATAAATCTAATTCTTTCCTCTTCGATTTGCATCAGCCCTATAACTCTTATTTCTCACTCTTTGATTAGGAACGTCTTCAACAAGCTTGATTAGCCATTGCGGTTTCCCAATTAAGAGTACAATAGATCCGGAGAGCATTCCAAATACCACCCCACATGCATATCCTACAGCTACAGGTTTCCAGCCGAATCCTAATTTTTCTTCATGGTGAACGGTTGCTGAATCTCTTGGCTGTTCTTCATCCCTTTTGCATGGTTTTGACAAAGGCAACCCACATAGCCCTGGATTTCCCATATAGGAATCATTTTGAAATGTATTGAACTGTCCACCTGTTGGTATGATCCCCTCGAGTTGGTTTTGTGAAAGGTTCAAGACTGAAAGAAAGGAAAGATTGGTCAATGTCTTAGGGATCTCACCCATGAGCTTGTTTGAGGAGAGGTCTAACCATTCCAGATTTTCTAAACTACCAAAGGAATTTGGAATGAAACCAGTGATTTTATTGTGGGAAAGGTTAAGCCCTTTGAGTGACTTTAACTCTCCAATGATTGCTGGAATCTCTCCTTCAAATATGTTTTTTGATAAATCAATAGTTGTGAAAGTAGTTAAGATCCTCTCCAGCTCAATAATGTTCCCTTTCATTGTGACCACCACAGAATCATAGTACCAAGATAAATATTGCAAATGATTCATATATTGCAAACCATCATTGACATTCATCATTCCCTTAAAGTTTTTGATGTATGCTGCTGGCAAAGTGCCGCTAAAGTTGTTGTTGGAGACATCAAAAATCCTCAACTTGGGAAAGGTATGCTTGGCCTTCAAACAGGTGATGGTACCATTGAACTTATTAGCTCGTAAAACAAGGACTTGCAGCTCTTGAAGAGACTCTAGCCAACTAGGAAATGCATCCTCTATGTTATTTTCTCCAAGATCCAGAACTTCTAGTTGTTTGCATTTGGCCATAGACCGAGGTAATGGTCCCTTCAATTGGTTGCCATTAAAATTTATTGTCTCCAATACATTTTTCTCAAAATAGGTCCTAGGTATGACTCCAGAAAGGTTATTCATTTGAAGATCCAAAACTAAAAGATATGGGAAGGTCCCAAGGCATTGTGGAAGCTTGCCTGTCAAGTTGTTGTGAGACAAGTTGAGTATCATGAGTGAGCTTGCATTGCAAATTGCTGAAGAAATGTCTCCAGTCAATTTGTTATTTGAGACTGAAAAGAATGCAGTGCCAAATGGTGGAATTGGAATATCTCCTTCCAACATGTTGAAACTGAGATCAATATAACCCATGTTCTTCCATGAGATTGAGAGATACCCAACTGATGTTAGAAGGTTATGAGAAAGGTCCACATAAGACAATGTATCCTTCCCCGTATTATTAAACAATTTTGGAATCCTTCCATGAATTTGGTTATAAGATAGATCTAAAGAATCAAGTTTTTTGAGCCGAGTGAGGAATTTTGGGAAGCTATTGATATTGCACGAAGATAAATATAATCTTTCAAGGTTGGGGAAGGTGTAGTCATCCTTACTGTTAAAGCTAAGAGAGAGAAAATTATTGTCAGAAAGATCAAGAATCCGCAGATATTGGAGCTTTGAAAATTTGTGAAAATCTACAAAGCCACTCAAGTTATTTGATGATAGTTCCAAGGCAGTAAGATTTAGTAGATCAAACATTGACTTTGGGATATTACCTTGTAGCTTGTTATAAGAGAGATAACAAAATTCCAAAGAATAAGCAGAGAATTCACCAATTGGCCCAGTAAGTTGGTTGCCAGTAAGAGATAACCCTACTAATGATGACAAAGAATAACACCAACGCGGAATTGTTCCATTCAAGAAGTTATTGGACAAATCTAGAGTAACTAAACTTGAAAGCCTACAAATTTTTTCTGGAATCGGGCCAACTAATTTGTTTCGGGAAAGACCCAAAAATTCTAATTTGCTAAGCTTTCCAAACAAATCAGGGATCAAACCACTGAAATTATTAGTTGAAAGATCTAAGTGAGTGAGATTTTGAAGATTTGAAAGTGATAATGGAATCTCACCACTTAATTTGTTCAAACGAAGTCTCAAGTATGTTAGTTGCGTGAGATTTGACAAAGACAGAAGAATAGGTCCTTCAAAGTTAGAAAAAGAAAAATCCAAATGGTTAAGAGACTTCAAATGGCTAATGGAATTGGGAACTTTTCCTGACAAAGCAGTGGAAGAGAGATCCAAATACCTGAGAGAAGTGCTCCAATTGAACTTAGGAAGTTCTCCTTTGAGATTCTCATTGTGAGACAGATCAAGGTTTTGAAGATTGGGTAAACAGAGGATGTTATTTGCCAACTTCCCCTGCAACTCAGTATTTTTAAGATTAAGAGAGACCAAAGAGGATGAAAAATTCACCAGCAAAGACAAAGAACTTGGTTTAATGAAAGTCATATTTATGGCATTAAGAGCAAGCTCCCTTAAGTCAGTTGCATTAACAATGAGCTTTTCCAGGGTTGATGGTTCAAATTTCATTCCATCTGAGTATGAGAGATCAAGTGAGACTAATTTTGACAAGTGAGAGACTTTGGAAGAAATAACACCATCAAATCCAGAGTAAGATAGGTTTAGGTGTGTAAGAGTCACAAGATCACCAAATCCAGAAAATAATTGAGACCCAAGAAATTCATTGAAAGCTAGGTTGAGCGTCTTAAGATGAGTAAGTTGGAAGAGAGTGCTGTTGGGATGAAATTTACCTTGAAGCCAACTGCAGCTAAGGTCTAGGCCAATCACGTGGCCTGACTTGGTGTCGCAAGTCACCCCATCCCACAGGCAGCAATTTGTACCATTTTCCCATGATGCTGTCTTTGCATAAGAAGGCTGATAATAATCAACACAGTACCGAGAAGCGTAGGAAGAGCTATTGAGACTAAATGAGTTCTTGAATCGAAGCAAGGCAGAGGCTTCATCGTGGTTGCACAATGGCATCAATGAAGAAGTGTATGAATGAAAAGGAAAAAGCAAGAAACTTAGAAAAAGGAACATAAACCACCCCATAAATATGTAACTTGTTTTGCTCAACAGATTTAAACTCTTTGTTTTGATATTCTGCCTTTTAGAAGTTCTAATATGGAAAGTAAGATGGTTTTGGAATGTTAGCAGTTGATGAATGTTAATTTATAGCCAACTACTTAAGAAACAGAATATTAGACTAATGTGACCAAACCAACCAGACTTAAGAGCAAGTCTTCCTCACTCCTATAGTGAGGTCCCACGACGTGGAAACTGAGCTCGCGTAATCAAATCTGGCGTGTGGAATATGGCACAACGTATGAATTATACGTTCTTGAAACTGATACGCAGTGTAATTATAGATAGAAACCAGAAAAGGATGAAAACAAAAGGAGAGAGACAGAAAAGTAAAGAACCAATAGCATGCATGACTTGCAAGACCTGGCCTTTTAATCTCTCCAAGGGGAGACTTGCACTTCTTTTAGTCATTAAGATGGGGATCGTGTGGAACTAAGTGCTTAAAATTAAGTGGCAAGACTTTTGCTGCCAAAAATCTTCCTCACTCCTACAGTGAGGTCCCACGAGGTGGAAATCGAGCTCGCGTAATCAAATATGGCGTGTGGAATATAGCACAACGTATGAATTATAAGTTTTTGAAACTGATACTTGGTGTAATTATTTATAGAAAGCAGAAAAGGATAAAAACAAAAGGAGAGAGACAGAAAAGTAAAGAACCAATAGCATGCACGACTTGCAAGACCTGGCCTTAATCTCTATAAGGGGAGACTTGCACTTCTTTCAGTCTTTAAGATGAGGACCATGTGGAACAAAGTGCTTAAAATTAAGTGGCAAGACTTTTGCTGCCAAAGGAACCTGCATGGAGACACGTCATGCTATCTTTTTCCTGAATACCTCTCTTTTCTTCTTGTAAAGAAAAACTTGAACCGCAAGAGAAGGAAACAGAGGAATAGGCGAAGCTCAGTAAAATGAGAAAGGGGATAATGTATTTGCTTCATTCATGCTAATAAATACATGACTTGATGTTGTCTATTCAAGCCATGCTTAGCACCTTTTTCTTACATAGATAAACACAAAAGTATGCTTCTAACCATCATTACTGACTAAAGTCAGTTTTAACCCCAAATAATAAATAAAAGAAATAACTTACATGATTTAAAGTATTTTAGAAAGTTCTCAATCTAACACTTCTAACTTTATCATGTTTGATAACTTTCAGGTTTTGTACTAAATAATATTTTTTATATAAAAAGTTTTTTATTTATTTTAAATAAATTATTCAACAATTAAGCTTTATCTTATTTGGTAGGATTGATTACATAGATTAAACAAAGTCATTATGCTTTATAAAAACCAAATTTTTAAAAAGTTCATTTAGATTAAGATATTTTTTAACGGTTTTTCTTTAAAGTTTTTTTCTAGTTTCCTTCACCTAAAATTTAATTACAAGTATAATTTTTTTTTATTTTATATCAAGAAAAAACTAATCACAATTAAGTTCTTAAAACTGACACTTAATGTGTTGAAGACATACAGAAGATTGAAGAAACTATATCATGCATGACTTAGAAGATCCGACCTAATAATATCTAAAGGGGAGGGGAGACTAGCATTTACGCGGAATCAAGTCTCTTTGCTGCCAAAGGAAGCCTACAGGAACACAAGTAATTCAATTGACTGATCTCATAACATCTAATCATCTGCATTCACAAACTCAGTTACTTTGTTGAATTGATAAATGTTTTGCGGAATGCAAAATGTGTTTAATCTTGATTTAATGGCTTGGGTGAATCTAGTATGATGCACTCATCTAGTTATGCTATATATGGTTAAAAGAATTTAACTGAAAACTATTATTTAAAATCTTAAGTTTTTAGATAATAGTATAAAAATATTTTTCTTTTTAGGTACAAATTATACAAATATTTCATATAAATATAATCAAGCAAAATTAAACTCATTAAAAATTGGCTCATAAAAGAGAAAAGAAAATATAGTAATGATGTTATGTTACAATTTTTTCTTAATAATATAAATTTTCCCATTATTCGTCCCAAAGCAAAAAATGAGTTGATATTATTAGAGTTTGACAAAATTTAGAAATTATACAATTTCAATAGCCAAAGTTTTATAAGTTACTTACGTGATATAGAACGTAATTTTAATCAATTTAATTGTTAAATTATAAACTATTACTATTTTTACATTGTAAATTAAGTTTTAAATAATTAAATTATAAATCATATTATTCTAGTTCAATTTATTTTAAAATTTAAATAAATGATTAATAAATAAAACATTTTCTATCTATATTATCTATCTATGCATATTCTTAAATCACTGTTAAAAAAAGGGATCGGACTGACAACTCAACCAAAAAATCGATAAATTGGCCATGTGTCCGAATGACTAAAAAAATTGAAATTTCAAAGAATCAGCCAAAATCAGTTTGCACCAGTCAAAGCCAGTTGTGAATTGGTTTAATTGGTTTGAATTAATTTTATTTTAAAAAAAATTAAACTCATTTAAAAATATTTCTTTTTATTTAAATTGAGGCGCAATTCTAAATTATAAAAGCCTACGCATAAAGCTTAAGAAAGATATGAAAATATTTAACCTCTCTTGATTTTTATATAAGTTATGTACTTAGATGTTTCATTCACTAATCTATGTGAGATTTGTACGTATAATTTTTTTAAACGTTTATATATATTGTATGTTTAGATATTTTACTAATTATATAATGTAAGACTTTAAAATACTATGCAACATAATGTGAGATATTAGTATGTTAATTTAATGCTTAATATATTATATAATATTAAAATATATATTTAATTATCATTAGTTCTACCACTATTAAACCAATAAATCATGAACCGATGTCTTATCTAATTTAATAATTGGTCTAATTTTAAAAATATTAACTAAAACAGAACCTTTTAAAAAAATCAGTAGTGTCAACTTGTCATGAAATGTTTTACCACTCAAAATAGGGCATTTTAAGAAAAAAAATATGAACACACATCCCACTAAGAAGATGATACATATACCACCCCACTATTGAGTTTTACTTCATTACTTTAAACAAACAGCAAATAATTATTGTTGCGACCGGATCGTGATAGAAACGGCGAAAAATAAAACGATTTAGGAGTTCCTATTAATTTTATTTAAATTAACAAAAATTAAAAAATTATTTTTTAAAAATAGTCTTTGAAATCAGATTAAATTTGAAAATCGATTATACATAAGGAATGGTAAAAACTTAATCTCATAATACCCCTAATACACTCGTTCTAAGACGATATCTTAAATCAATTGTGCAAATTTTTGATAATTTTTGAAAATATTTATTTTACACTTTTTTAAAACATACAAAGAAATTAACAGATAAAATATGAAAATTTAATTTTGACTTGACGGAACAAGTGTTTTACTCCTACGTATCCCTAGGTGTAACGATGAATTCAAAGTCACGTAATTATTTAGAAAAACGATTGCGGGTTGATTATTTTAAATTTTTTAAAAAAAGAAGAAAAGATTTTTTTTTGTTTTGAAAATTTATTTAATTTTTATTTTGTTATTTTTTAAAAGAAAGAATCATCAAGCTGTCGCAACTTAGATGATTTTAAAAGTTATAAAATTAACAAACTGCTACAACTCATTTAATTTGGTTTTATTCTTTCTCAACAAAGCTCAATTATTTTTTTATTTATTTTTTTTTCTAAAAAATGAATCATCAAATTATCACAATTCAAATGATTTCACAGCTCAACTAATCTCTTTCATTATTTCTTTGTTTTTTTTAATAACTTTTTTACAAATTTAGTACAAAATCATCCTTTAAAGCAAAGATCAATAATATATAACAAACATCCCAATAAAATTAAAAAAAAAACAAAAATTCAACAATTTAACAAAAGAAAAGTAAAGACATTTTTATTTATAAAAAAAAGTCAAACGACAACGTTTTTATTTTTATTTTTATATCAACAATTAAAGACTTAAATGAATAATAATAAAAAGAACAGCATAAAAGAGTGGCAGCCCAAAACACAGTAAAGCCCAAATGCAAATTAAGGCCAAAAAAATAAGTTAAGCTGAAAAAAGAAAGAAAGAAAATAAATGAACCAAACCAAAAATACAAAAGGCAAACAGGAAATAGACCGTGGGATTTTGGTTGTTATTACAATTTTTGTATTCTCATTGTCGCAACCGAAATCGAGACGGGACGACCGAAAAAGATTAGAATTTGTGAATCAATGGAGTCGCCACCAATATTTATTTAATTTGGGAAAACATTAGAAAAATCCTTAAAATAGTAAACCCGTTTTTTTAAAAAAAAAGTTTGGGTCTGAGTCGACATCGATTACGGTAGGGAAGGTGTTAAGACTTACACCGTCTGCTCCAAGAATCGTACCTTAAGTTAGTTGTGCAAATTTTAATAATCTCAAATGTATTTATTTTACCCTTTTTGAAAAGACTTTGTGACTATTTTATTTTTATTTTGTTTTATTTTTATTTTTTTAGGAAAGTAAAAAAGTAACTAAATTATGAAAATTTATTTCTTTGGCTTGACAGAATAAAGATTCTGCTTCCTACGTATCCTCTGCAAGAATGAGAACTCAAAGTCACGTAGTTCTTTAAAAATAATAATGTGGATTGATTGATTTTAATTAAAATATTTTTGGAAACGAAATTTTTATTTGAAAACAAAATCATTCTCGCACATTAATTCAAGTAACACAAAACTACTCAATAAACCCATATGATCCAAATGACGAAGATAAGATCCGCTATTCAATCACCATTATTAGTCACCGCATTTATTTAAAGATTTTATTATTTTTTTATTTTCATTTTTGATTTTTTTGTATTTTTATTTATTATATTTTTTGTTATGCTTAACAAACACAAAAAAAACTTTGATTCACTACAATACAAGAACAAGCACAATTTAAACAAAAACTCCTCAGTCCAAGTCCAAGATAGTAAACCTTTCTTCTTTCCTTTTTTTTATTTCTGAAAACTATCAAGCCCACCTAATTTATTATAATTCTTCTGGGTTTAATCAAACTAAACTATACTAAACTCAAACCTTCAATTAAGACCAAACACATAATAACAACATTAAAAAAAACTTGCAGACCAGCCCAACATGGATGGGCCAGTGCATTAGCAGACCAAGATCCATTTTTCTCCTTACCTTTTTATTGTTTTTTTTTGTTTTATTTTTTTTAAAAAAACAACACAGCAAATAAGTAAAAAAAGAAAACTGAACTATGTAACCCAGCACAAAAACACGTTCTGATTTATCAAATCTACCAAGAACTTTTCACCTTTGTACGAAGAGGAAAAACTGCAACAATGGATGCCAGTGATGGTGCCTGAGGAGAACGGCAGAGGCAACGACGGCGCAACTGGGCTCGCAAGGAACAAGACGGTACGGTGCGGCCGACTACGGTCCGGGTGGTACAACTACGGCAATCTGGTTTTGATAGTTGCTTTGGAATGGTGTGCGTAATGTGGGGCCCGGTGGTTACGGTGGAAGGGATGGTGAAGAGGACGAAGATGGTGACGGTGTGGCCGCGAGGTGACAATGGGGTAGGCACGTGTGGGAGGAGACGGCACGGATCTGGGGCAAGGGTGCTCGACGGCCGCGCGTGGAGCACGACGGGCCGGGTCTGCTGCGGTTCCTCGCAAGATCGGGCGGTGGAGGCGTGACGGTTTAAACCGTGAATGACAGTGGGATGGAGGGCTGGTTGGTGGCGCGTAGTTGGAACCAGATTATGGCTTGGACGGTGGTGAAGGTTAGTGGCTGGACGTGAAGCTGGTGGATTCTGGTTTTGGGTTGCTGGTCTTCACGTGGAGCTGGTGATGGAAGCAAATGAAGGTGGTGAAGAATGGTGAAGGAGTTTAGGAAGCTATGGTGGTAGTGAAGTGAGCTTGAAGGTAGAGGAAGGGTGTGAAGAATGGTGACTTGGAGATGAGGGAGATGGTGGGGCTGTTGTTTTTGGAAAAAATGGAAGTGGTATGGTGGGAGATGAGGAGGGAGATGATGCTACGGGATGAAGAAATGGAAGTCCCTTGCTCTGGTTTCTCTCTTGCGTGAAACCGTGAGGGAAAGAAAAAAATTGTGAGTTTTCCTTTTGCCTCCACGCCTGTGTGTGTCCTCCGTTTTCCTTTTTAAAGCCAGAAAAATGCAATGCTTCCCCCCGTTATTGTGTGTGAGTGGATATGCAAGAAAAAAAAACAAAAGTGCCGTGTGTGTAGTTTGGTGAGTGAGTGCAGAGTGGGTGCAAAGTGAATTGTGAGTGCAGAGTGATTATATAATTTGGTGAGTGAGTGCAGAGTGGTTATATAATTTGGTGAGTGAGTGCAATTAGGTGAGTGAGTGCAATTTGAGTGGAAAGTAGTGTGTGTAGTGGAGTGAGGCATGGGTGGGGACGTGAGAAGTGAAATGAAGAAAAAGAAAATGTGTGTGGGGGTGAGAAAATGAGCAACAAAATTTTTTATTTTGCACAAATAAGAAAAAGTAGGATAGAAGTAAATAAAAATGAAAAAAAATGGTGTGATCACAACATTGCAATTAAGCATCTTTTCACTAAAATATTAATCAATGATCAAGTAATAAAAAAATTTATGGACAAAATTGGGTATCAACAGCTGCCCCCCTTTGCTTTACATTTAAAATAAATGGGAAGCAAAGGAATTGATTCAATTTTGTCCATGAAAATTTTCATTTCCTTTTCTTTTTCTTCTTTTCTTTTTCTTTCTGTTTCTTTTTTTTAGAAAGCAGATTGACGCAAAAAGCAACGAACATTAAAATGAGGTAAAAGCTTGCGGAGTCGGGTATCCGCTGAAGCTTGGCAAAAAATTTAAAGCATGAAAGGAAAAAAACTTGAAGACAGAAAAGGAAAAAAGCTTGCGGAGTCGGGTATCCGCTGAAGCTTGACAGAAAACTTGAAGCCGGAAAAGGAAAAAGCTTGCGGAGTCGGGTATCCGCTGAAGCTTGGCAAAAAACTTGAAACAGGAAAGAGAGAAAGCTTGCGGAGTCGGGTATCCGCCGAAGCTTGGTAAAAACTTAAAACAGGAAAGGGAAAAAGCTTGCGGAGTCGGGTATCCGCCGAAGCTTGACAGAAAACTTAAAGCAGGAAGGATAAAAAAGCTTGCGGAGTCGGGTATCCGCCGAAGCTTGACAGAAAACTTAAAGCAGGAAGGATAAAAAGCTTGCTGAGTCGGTATCCGCCGAAGCTTGGCAAAAACTTAAAACAGAAAGAAAAAACTATGAGTCATCCGCCGAAGCTTGGTAAAAACTTAAAACAGGAAAGGGAAAAGCTTGCGGAGTCTGGTATCCGCCGAAGCTTGGAAAAAAACTTAAAAAGCTTGAAAGGGAAAAAGCTTGCGGAGTCGGGTATCCGCCGAAGCTTGGAAAAACTTAAAAAGCTTGAAAGGGAAAAGCTTGCGGAGTCGGGTATCCGCTGAAGCTTGGAAAAACTTAAAAAGCTTGAAAGGGAAAAGCTTGCGGAGTCGGGTATCCGCTGAAGCTTGGAAAAAACTAAAAACAGAAGGGAAAAAGCTTGAGTCGGGTATCCGCCGAAGCTTGGTAAAAACTTAAAGTCAATGGGTATGGGGACTCGGAAACTAAAAGACGATGGGCGCGGGGACCCTAAAACTAAAAGACGATGGGCGCGGGGACCCTAAACTAAAAGACAATGGGCGCGAGACCCGAAAAGCTACAAAAGGCTTTTGTTTTTTTTTTTTTTTTTGTTATGCCTGAATTGATGCTTGATGCAATGGATATAGAATGATGCAATGAAAGTGCAGCTTGAGGACAGTGCATGTAATGCATAGGATGATGCATGATGTAATGGATGCATGATGATGCAATGACACATCAGAGCTTTAGCTGGATCACTCTTGGCTCCACAACACCCTTAAGAACTTCTTCCCATAGTAGGATCCGAGTTGAACGGTAAACAAAATTCATCGATTTGCTTCTTGATTTGCTGGTGATTCTTTATTTTCTTATCAATGCTCTTAAAAGGCCTTGAGCCAGAAAACTTTATGCAGTGGGCCTTAAGCCCGAGAACTTTGTGCAAAGGAGCCATGAGTCAAACGCTTCTTGGAAAAGGGATCATTGCCAGTCTCATTTTCTTCAAATTTCTCTTCATTAGATGTGGCTTGCATAGAAGTTTCTGACTTTCTTCCTCCAAAGATTCCTATGCCACCGGACACACTTCAATCTGAATTATTCATTGAGGATGTCATTTCCTTCATTGATTGAAATTTTGGAGTTCTTTTGGCTTGAGTTGTTCAACAAGAAATTACCATCAGATGGTGAAGTTGTACCATTGCCCTCATGTTCACCGAACTTGAAGCATCATGTTCCAGATATGCATGGATTCAAAAGCGAAACAGGAAAAAATTTACTAATTGAGTAATTTCTTGACTGACTTTGGGAGTATGACTACACAAAAAGCATTTACAAAAGACACAAGAAATGGAATAGTACAAATGCCAGAAGGGTTTTTTGCCCCAGTTTAGATATGATTGATCTTTACTTGACAACTGGATATCACAACCATTCTTTTATCAGGTATCTATAAAGATCTGCCCCAGTGTAAGGTATCGAAAAAAGAAATTAACCCAGGATAAACTATTTGAGAACAAAACTGCCCCAGTGTAGGCCACTTGACAACAAAAATTATCCCAGTGGGGGAACTTGATATTTTTTTTGTTTTGCCCCAGTGTGAAGCCAAATCAAACTAGAAAAAATGCTCCAGTTTAGAATTGAATTGAAAAGGGTAGAGACTTGTCCCAATCAAAAGATCTGCTCCAATGTAGGTCAAATCGAGCTAGAGAAATTGCTCCAGTGTAGGGTCAGCTTGAACAACGTGAAAACTTGCACTAGTATAAATCTTTTTTCTTTTTTCATCTTTCTCTTTTTTTTTTTTTTTTTAGACTGCCTTCGGGTTTTCAGTCTACCAAGATTATTTATTTTTTAAAGAGCAATGCACTAGATACTTGTATGAGTACAACCATTTTTGTCTCAAAATTAAAAACTTGTGAAATAAAGGCAATCATTCATTGATCAGAATGGACTTTTTAAGGATTGTAATGTGGCCAAGGCTAGTGGTTATGAAATGAAAGATATAAGGCTCAAACAAGTGTTTAAAGGTTAAATGGGACCAAGGATCCTTGTTCAAACTTTAAGCTTTGTCACTTGCCTTTGCGCTTTCAAATATATTTTTTTCTTACTATTCTCCATTTTATTTTCTATTCCTTTCAGTTTTTTTTTCATTTTCTCCTTCTCATTATGCTTCAAAATAGTCACCATGACAATCAACCTTTGTCTTGTGCCGTCTCCCAATGTAGGGGTGATCCTTGTCCAGGGTTTATTGAAAAAACTTTCAAGCTCAAAATGGGACAACGAGAGATAATGAAAAGAAAAGATGAATTCTTATGAAGGATAGTGAAAGATGGCCAATCTTCATTTCAAATCTTGAATGCTCATTTTCAAAAAATCTAATTTAGAGACAAAAGGATAACACACACCAAGTGATTACTTATTTGCTCTTTTTATTTTTCTTTTTTTTTTTAACCCCTCTTTTATTTTTTTGTTTTTCCTTTTTGTTTTTACAAAGAACACCTGCACATGGGAGCTTCATGACCATCAAATTTTTGCTAGCACAAGAGTCTCATAGGATTCGAACCAAAAGAAAGCAAAGGAATGAAAGACAGGAAAGACATGACAAGAACACGAGCGCTAAGAACATAGGAAAATGAAACAAGGTATGCTGAGAGAACCATGCAAATCCATTACATTAATGCTTCAAGAAAGTTTACATAAGTTCAAAATCAGAATGAATCACCACTAAGTTGAACTTTCCAAGGTTGCCCCCGATTGACCACTCCAAACATTCGCTCCTATCACGGATGAGCATGCCTAGAAATATCTGACACTACTTGCTGGACTATTGCTTAGGTAGCCGTTGTCATCCATGAGTTTTCCTGAAAGCCCATTGATCCATTCGGCTTGAAGTCCACCCTTAACCAGTTCAACTTGCTTCTTCATCATCCATTTGATGCAATTTTCCCTTTTTCATTCCGCTCTCAATCCTTTCACCGATTATCACGAAATCTGAAAAATTCGATGACACATTCCTAATCATATGATCATAGAATGGCACGTGAAGTGTATTGGTGAACATATCAATCATCTCTTTCTCTGACAAAGGGGGTTCCACTTGTGTAGCTATTTCCCTCCACCTTTGAGCATATTCTTTGAAGGTCTCAGCATCCTTCTTAGACATGCTTTGTAGTTTCATTCTATCTGGTGCCAAGTCAATGTTGTATTTATACTGCCTTACAAAGGCATCAGCTAAATCCTTGAAACTCCTTATATGGGTACGCTCGAGACGCGTGTACCAATTCGAAGCTGCCCTAGTTAAACTGTCTTGGAAGAAGTGGATTAACAGCTTGTCATCATGAGCATGGGAAGTCATTCTGCGAATGTACATGGTCAAATGGTTCTTTGGGCAAGTGGTCCCCTTGTATTTGTCGAAATCTAGGACTTTAAACTTCGGTGGAATCACCACGCCTGGAACAAGGCAGAGCTCAGTAGCATCCCTGATACCATAACAACATGGTCCTTCAATGACCCGTAATCTCTCTTCTAGGATTTTCAACTTCTCTTTGGACTGAGAGTTTTCAGTGGAAGAATTCAAATGGTATTGTTGTGGCATGAAAGTGGGGACAAAATGCTGTAATGGTGGGGTTCCACTGATACCAAAGTAATGGGCATGTGGTTGAGTTGTGCTCAATGGATTGAAAGCAGTCTATTGCTTTGTCAGGGAAATTGATAGCTCTGCGGCGGTACAAAGCCGGAAGGAGGCCATATGGTAGGAAGCTTAGCATCTGAGCTTCCTGAGAACTGGTGACTGAGGGTTGGGTTGTGTTATTTGGATAAACGGTGAGTGGCATCACAACTCCTTGAGAATTAGAGCCTTGATATTGCATAGAGGTTGGAGAGAAACCAGGAGGGCGAAGAGGTGCGGCCGAATGTCCTTCGTTCGCCACCGAGGGATTCCCATCTGTGCTCCTTATACCTTCCATGGATTGTAGCATTTCCATCATCTTAGACATTTGATCATTGAGCGATTCACCTCATTCCTCAGCTCTTGAGTTTGTTCTCTTTCGTCCATGATCCTAACTTGGGAACAAGTCTTGTAAGGGTGTCGCAGTTTGCCTTTCTACCAAGTGTCTACCCTTCTCGCTTGGGGGGAAACATTATATGAGTATGTAATTATCAATATGGATGAACAACATGCATGTATGCGAAGTATTGGCTACTGATGCAGCTGATTTTTTTATTTTTTCTATTTTTTTATTTTTTTAAAAAAAATGTTATGAATGCCATGAATGCCATGATATGATTTTTTTTAAAAAAGTTATGAATGTCATGTAATGCAAGATGATGATTCTTGTTTTAGAACTAATTTTTTAAAAAAAAAATGCAAGAATGAATGAAAATGCAAAATGATTATTTTTATTTATTTTTTCTTTCTAAGAATGCTATGAATGACGAAAAATGTAAGTCATAAAAAGGATGCATGAATGAATGTCATGAGAAAAAGATAAATAAAAAAAATGATGCTCCCTTTGTGCCCTAATCAGGTGGAACCTTAGAAGTTAGATTTCCTTAATGTCATGACTCTAATTTTGGAAGTCACTATGTTCAATCTATCAGTGCAAGATTTTCGGACGATCTAAACTTCTAAAAAGTCATGGTCCCCAGATTGTCTCTTACTGTCACCAACACTTTGGCTAGCAAGAGTCCTCAATCCTCACCCATGATAGGTTACAAGCGGAAAGAGTTCAATTTGAGTGAGGGATTTTCATGTGCCTATTCGGAGACCAAAGGTCTCTCAAAGCAACACTACTTCGCCCTCTATCTAATCCTACAAGGTACTGAGCCCGGGTATAGAGCTTGTGTGTGAGGTAAGTGATAGTGACGTATGTGAGGGAGCATACAAAACTGTACAAAAATTTAAAAAGACTAAATTACCCCCAATCTGCAAAAGCATATATACAATAACCAGCCAGCAATCATCTATCCTAAGGTTTCAACAATTAAACTCAAAATATATACAAGTAAGTCATGTCAAAATGGACACAAAATAATGCCAGCAAATATTTACATAAAAATATCATATAAAATTTATTCACAAACATGTAAGAAAACAGAAATAAAGACAAAAAGGGGTAAAGTAAATAAATAAAAATTATTAATAATTTGCACAACTAACAACAACAGGCTTGACTCTCATCAAACGTCCCCAGTGGAGTCGCCATCTGTCGCAACCGAAATCGCGACGGGACGACCGAAAAAGATTAGAATTTGTGAATCAATGGAGTCGCCACCAATGTTTATTTAATTTGGGAAAACATTAGAAAAACCCTTAAAATAGGCAAAACTGGTCTTTTTTTAAAAAAAAAAGTTTGGGTTCGGGAGTCGATTACAGGTAGGGAAGGTGTTAGCACCCTACACTGTCCGTTCCAAGAACGGTACCTTAAGTTAGTTGTGCAAATTTTAATAATCTCAAATGTATTTATTTTACCCCTTTTTGAAAAGACTTTGTGACTATTTTATTTTTATTTTGTTTTATTTTTATTTTTTTTAGGAAAGTAAAAAAAGTAACTAAATTATGAAAATTTATTTCTTTGGCTTGACAGAATAAAGATTCTGCTCCTACGTATCCTCGGGTGCAATGAGGAACTCAAAGTCACGTAGTTCTTTAAAAAATAATTGTGGATTGATTGATTTTAATTAAAATATTTTTGGAAACGAAATTTTTATTTGAAAACAAAATCATTCTTGCACAGAATTCAAGGTAACACAAAACTACTCAATAAACCCATATGATCCAAATGACGCTGAAGATAGCATCCGCTATTCAATCACCATTATTAGTCAGCTGCATTTATTTAAAGATTTTATTATTTTTTTATTTTCATTTTTGATTTTTTTGTATTTTTATTTATTATATTTTTTTGTTATGCTTAACAAACACAAAAAAAACTTTGATTCACTACAATACAAGAACAAGCACAATTTAAACAAAAACTCCTCAGTCCAAGTCCAAGATAGTAAACCTTTCTTCTTTCCTTTTTTTATTTCTGAAAACTATCAAGCCCACCTAATTTATTATAATTCTTCTGGGTTTAATCAAACTAAACTATACTAAACTCAAACCTTCAATTAAGACCAAACACATAATAACAACATAAAAAAAAACTTGCAGACCAGCCCAACATGGATGGGCCAGTGCATTAGCAGACCAAGATCCATTTTTCTCCTTACCTTTTTATTGTTTTTTTTGTTTTATTTTTTTTTTTAAAAACAACACAGCAAATAAGTAAAAAAAGAAAACTGAACTATGTAACCCAGCACAAAAACACGTTCTGATTTATCAAATCTACCAAGAACTTTTCACCTTTGTACGAAGAGGAAAAACTGCAACAATGGATGCCAGTGATGGTGCCTGAGGAGAACGGCAGAGGCAACGACGGCGCAACTGGGCTCGCAAGGAACAAGACGGTACGGTGCGGCTGACTACGGGTCTGGGTGGTACAACGGCGGCAATCTGGTTTTGATAGTTGCTGGAATGGTGTGCAGAACAGGGGCCTGGTGGTTACGGTGGAAGGGATGGTGAAGAGGACGAAGATGGTGACGGTGTGGCCGCGAGGTGACAATGGGGTAGGCAGCTGTGGGAGGAGACAGCACGGGATCTGGGCAAGGGTGCTCGACGGCTGCGCGTGGAGCACGACGGCTGGGTCTGCTGCGGTTCCTCGCAGTACTGGCTGGTGGAGGCGTGACGGTTTAAACCGTGAATGACAGTGGGATGGAGGGCTGGTTGGTGGCGCGTAGTTGGAACCAGATTATGGCTTGGACGGTGGTGAAGGTTAGTGGCTGGACGTGAAGCTGGTGGATTCTGGTTTTGGGTTGCTGGTCTTCACGTGGAGCTGGTGATGGAAGCAAATGAAGGTGGTGAAGAATGGTGAAGGAGTTTAGGAAGCTATGTGGTAGTGAAGTGAGCTTGAAGGTAGAGGAAGGGTGTGAAGAATGGTGACTTGGAGATGAGGGAGATGGTGGGGCTGTTGTTTTTGGAAAAAATGGAAGTGGTATGGTGGGAGATGAGGAGGGAGATGATGCTACGGGATGAAGAAATGGAAGTCCCTTGCTCTGGTTTCTCTCTTGCGTGAAACCGTGAGGGAAAGAAAAAATTGTGAGTTTTCCTTTTGCCTCCACGCCTGTGTGTGTCCTCCGTTTTCCTTTTTAAAGCCAGAAAAATGCAATGCTTCCCCCGTTATTGTGTGTGAGTGGATATGCAAGAAAAAAAATCAAAAGTGCTTGTGTGTGTAGTTTGGTGAGTGAGTGCAGAGTGGGTGCAAAGTGAATTGTGAGTGCAGAGTGATTATATAATTTGGTGAGTGAGTGCAGAGTGGTTATATAATTTGGTGAGTGAGTGCAATTAGGTGAGTGAGTGCAATTTGAGTGGAAAGTAGTGTGTGTAGTGGAGTAAGGCATGGGTGGGGACGTGAGAAGTGAAATGAAGAAAAAGAAAATGTGTGTGGGGGTGAGAAAATGAGCAACAAAATTTTTTATTTTGCACAAATAAGAAAAAGTAGGATAGAAGTAAATAAAAATGAAAAAAAATGGTGTGATCACAACATTGCAATTAAGCATCTTTTCACTAAAATATTAATCAATGATCAAGTAATAAAAAAATTTATGGATAAAATTAGGTATCAACACTCATCGCAAATAATATATACATTTTATTTTATATCTTATTTAATATTATTTAATATATTTATTTTTATTATTATTTTTTATTTCTCAATTATATACTTTTAAAAAATATATATATAATGTCTACACTTTTAAAAAAATGTAGAACCGTCATTTTCTTTATTTTTAATTTGCAAATGTTGAACAAGTTGAAGTTGTGATTTAGCGTAAGGTGTATGTAGGAAGAATTTTTTTTTGTTCATAGAATAGGAATGAAGAGATGGAAAATGTATAGGAAGTTTGAGATTTACATTCTTCTAAGTTCAAATCAAATGAAAAAAAAAATGTTTACCTTCAACTGATGATTGTGAGATAGTTGATGAGGAAAAAAAAATTCTTGTAAAAATTGGTTTAATTTTCAGAAAAAAAAATTCTTCCTTTTGCTTCACTCTCAAATCCTCACAATCTTCATTTCTTTGCTGAAGATACTCTCCTTTTCTTCCTTACCCTATCTGCGTTCTCTGTTTTTTTCTTAGAAAAATTTTCAACCGCAAAAAGAAAGATGATATGCCAAAATCTGTCTTTCCCTGCTTTTATATTGCTTTTTCCTTTTCTTTTTTTTTTAAGCTCTCTCTCTGCCTCGCCCGCTTCCTTTTTCTGTTACACGGATCGGTGAGATTTCTCGCTACACGTATCGGTGAGTGGTGTGTCATGTGCACAACAAAGTGCAGGTGAGGAAAGTGAATGTGTCGGTGTTGTCTGGGGAGAGACGTGAGTGGGTAAGAAATGTAGAAGAACAACAAAGAGAAGTAGGAGCGATCCTACGTTACTATCATTGTTATTTTTTTTTTTAGTATTTTTTGTTTTTGTTTTTTTCCTTTTTATATTATTTTTCCTTTTTTGTTTTCTTCTTCTTTTTTCTTGTACGTTACTTGTCATTGATTTTTTTTATTTAAATATTTTTTATTCTCTTTTTTTATTATTTTCCTTTTTTTATTTTTTTTCTCTTTTTTTGTTTGTTTTTTTAAAATTAAGTTAAAATGAACTTATGTTTGAACTAAAAAAATAGACAAAGAATGTAAACTTGAATTAATTAAATTTTTTCAATTTTTAATTTTAATTAGAATTAAAATATTTTAATAACTCAGATAAAATTAGATGTTCATAATTATTATTTTACCTTACTAAAATCTTTTCATTTTCTAATTTTTTCCTCTCATTATCTTCCATTTTTCAAAGGATTTTGGAATTTTTCTATTATGAGCTCATGCGAATGAACATTTGGGGCTCTTAAACCTTTAGATGAAACAAAAGCATTGAGATACGCGCATAAAATGAAATTTAAAGAAGAAACTATCTTTAAATATGATAGTCAAGAAGTTAATCTTTACTTTTTTAGAGAAGGCTAAAACACATCTTGCATCCATCGTGTTTCACAAAAATTTTGAGTTGGCCCCAAATTTTTTTTTCTTATTTACGTCCTAAATATTATTAAATGGTTTCAATGTCAACCATTGAGATAATGTAGTCAAAATCACTAACAGCAAATGCTGACGTGAAGTCTAAGTGGCTAATTAGAATCACATGTGGATCCTACGTGTCCAATTTGGGACTAATTGAAACTTTGGTCAAACAATAGGGACGAGAATATAGTTTTAGTCTTGAATTTATTTAAAATCATATGCATCTCTATCACTTCCCCTAAATTTTGGAAGTAGGATTTTCAGTTGTAGAAGTTTAAATACACTTCAAAATCATTCCCCAAAAAGAAGAAAGAAATACAAAGAGAAAAAATGGCAAGAAGGAAGGCATAGATTAAATTCTTTGTTTTCCCCTACAATTCAACTCTCAAATTCTCAACTCACGAGACATCAAAGACAATAAACTGAATAGGTAATACAAATTTAACACATAATTAGTTAGTGACCCCCCATCATATTCAGATCCACCATCCCTATCATCATTACTAACATCTAAACTACCCATTCTTCCTTACACACTATGCTTACCCTCTAGTTTTCCTCACAACAACAACCCACTCTATACATTTAGATCCTAAACCCCAAAAAGAAAAATTGAAAGACTCAAAACCCCACACCAACACCAATAAACCAAACTAATGGGCCAAAACCTCATAAAAGTCATAAGCAACCTTTGTTTCTCATTCTTCGTCTTCTCGGTCTAATATTCACCGTCATAGCCATCACCTACCAACCCGCAACCTATGACTCCATTTTGCCTCGCACCTTAACAACCTCTTCACCCAAGTTCAAAATGCCACCTTCCATATTGAAACCTCCGTCATCAAAATCGGCGAATACCTCCCTCCCTCCCCGTAAGACCTCCCTCTCCCCATTCTACCACCATCACCCATGTCATCATTGAATCCTTTATCGAGAACATTGAGGAGTGAATTGCCAATTTGACGCTTCCATAACCCTTCACCGATTACACCATCGGAACCTTAAATTGCTCTAGTCCTCACATCCTGATCACCGTTCAGCAGTTCAACCTAAGGGCCTTCAAGTCCACTGCCTTTGTGTTAATTGTCATGATTTTATATGCATACTATAGAATCTATTTCTTTCTTCCTCTAACTTCTTGACTTTAGCTGTGCATTTTCTCAAAAGTTGCTATGTCCTGTCTTCCTCCTTTTCAATGTATCGATTTTCTCAAAAATTGACCAAACTAAATTGAAAATCAACAAGGCTTCAAGGCCAAGCTAGATAATGCAAAATTTGTGGAAGCCCTTTAAGATTCCATTTTGTGTTTGGAAAAAATTGTTGTATTTAACTTAAAAAAGATTTTTGAGTATTTTGATTTTTGAAAAATGATTTTGAAGTATTCTTATGATTCTACAACTGGAAACCCTAGTCCATAAATATGGGGAAAGAGATGGAGATGCATATGATTTTAAATAAATTCAAGGCTAAAATTATATTTTTGTCATTAATGTTATACTAAAGTTTTCATTTAATTCCAAATTGGACATGTAGGATCCACATATGATTCCAATTAGCCACGTAGGTTCCACGTTAGCATTTGCCGTTAGTGATTTGGACATCGTTAGCTTAAAGGTTGACATTGAAACCGTTTAGTAACGTTAGGACGTAAATAGGACGAAAAATACTTTTGGGACAAAATTGAAACTTACATGAAATGTGAGGGACGTAAATAGTATTTTAGCCTTCCTTGAAAGATATATGCCCTCTACAACCTTTATATGTTCTTCAAGGTTAAGGAAAAAATTATCTCTTTTCCTTTCATCTTCTTTGGTTTTGCGTTGATGGGAATTATAAGTTGCAAACTCAAATACAGGTTGTTTCAAGTAACATATCCTCCGGAGTTCGTGGTCGTTCCATAGGGAATTGATGAAGAAAAATTCTTTGAGGTAAGGAGAAGATTTGTCACAACAATAAAGATGATATAAGTAGTTCACAAATGAAAATGATTTGCTTGGGTTAGAAGATCCACACTTAGTAATAAATTAAAGACAATATTATTTTTTTTATAACTCAATTGAAATCACACATAATGGAGGTTCTAATTGAAAAATACAACATTCAAAGTTCAATTAAGATTATATATGCAATCATATTATGGTTCCATTAATTATCCATCAACACTTGTAAATGGTCTCAAGCATCCACTTTGTCAACGTCTTATCTACAATAAATCAAGATTTTCATTATACAAGAAGAGTTTTTAAATTGATCGGAAATAACATACAACATATATAATGATCACTTAAAATATATCATTTAAGCACAAAAAAGAAATTAATCTAATCTCAACTTATTACCAAAAGTTTCACCCTTTCACCCAAGCAAAATGAAAATTAGTTACTCATAAATCAAGAAGAAAGAAAGAAAGAAGAAGAAGATGATGAACATAACTTCAATTTAGAACAATAGAAAACTATACAAAGGAAACAATTAACATACAAGCATGATCATAATCTCTAAGCTAACATCCACAAATGATCAGTCATTACTCCCTTTTATAGAGATAGAGGAGTAGAAAATGACAAAAGAGTTGTTTGATGATGAGAACAAAATGCCTAAGTAGTTGTTTGATGATGATGAATGAGTGGAAATTATAGAGATTCTTGTTTCTGAAATATTTCAGTTCTGAACTCATGGCATGCATCATTTCTTGGTCAAGTGGTCTTCATAAGAGTTGTAGATAATTGTCTTAGATTTCCATAACAGCCTATTTCAGTTCAATTGACCACCTACAACCTGAGATATGGCCTAATTACTGAACAGTGTTGAGACCCAACTACAGCACCTCTGTTCTGATTTCAAAGCTCAATATGACCTTCAAGACATCCGATCTGAATTTTGTGTTCTTCATGAAAGTTGTAGATATAGATCTTAAATTTCAAATGGCATCGGTTTCAGTCCAAAAGCTCTCTTATATCTTAACATATGGTCTGATGAGTATGCATAGGTCAAGCTATCAAGTTCAAAATTCTTGATTTTGTTTCAACTCCAATTTAAATTATCAAAACGTGTGAACTGAATCTTGAGGTCCTCATGAAAGTTGTAGATAATTGTCTTATCTTTCCAGTAAGACTAAAATCACATCAATCGGATATTTGAAACTCAAATTGTAGTCAGTTTACTAAAAAGCTAAGTGAGAAAATTATACAATAAATAAAATATATTGCTATCAAGTGAATAGTTATTAGAGAATTACGTTAACTTTCTAATAAGACTAGAGTCACATCAATCAAATAATTGTAACTTAAATTATAGTCAGTTTACTTAAGAACACAATTATCTAAATTAATGATAATTCAAACAATAATTTTTTCAATGATCCAATTAAGCTTAATTTCATAAAATATGACAAAATTAACTTAACTGAGCAAAATTGAACCTTAAAAGCCAAATATGAGGATTATAAAATATATAAATTATATTGCTATCATGCACCTTTATATTACTAGTTATTCTACCCGTACGTTGCACAGACTGTTTAAATCAAATATATATGACAATGAGCTTTTTTATTTAATAGATAAATATTTAGTGCAAGTTTAAATTAACTTATTTTACTTTAGAAAAATCCTATATTCAAAATACTTCAAAGAGAACATTTAGTTTAATTTTTTTTTAATGCAAAGCAAATAAATTAAACGCCTCAGCTACAAAAATTTACTATTATCTCACTCGTCTCTCTTCTTGCATATGGCTCTCTTAGTATTTATATTTTTTATATTTATTATTTATTATTCTTTTTTTAGTGGATTATTCCTTGATTTTATAATATTATTATATTGTTCTATTCTATTATATTATTCATTCCATGATTAATTTTTTATTCAATTGAAAATTTAAGAACTAAAAGCTCCACTCTAAATGCAAAGGCTAGAGGTAATGTGTCTACTTCAACTGCGACTATGGTGACAATGGCTCCAACATTAGAGGATCAGGGATCGAATATTCGTAACCATCAATTTCCTCCTAGTTTTATGGCGATAGATGACATGCTACTAACTACTATTGATTCTGTAGGAATCATTGCGCTGGTTTATGCACCTACAAAATCCCTCAATTCCTTTAGGGATTGTTCCCTTAAGACACTATCCTTTTGCCATGATAAACCCCAATTTTTTAGCAAACATATCCCTATAATTGGATTTCCTAGTTCAGTATTTATGCACGACACGATAAGGACAAAAGGAGCCTCTATTGTTCCTATCTCCCCAAATATGATAAAGGTTATGCCTCAAGGGCCTCAAAGTAACACAGTCGAGGCGTTGACTGTAATTCGACAACAAATGGATGACAATAACCATGAGATGGTTTACATGGTGACTCAACAAATGAAAACAATTAATCCTCATTCCTTTGATTGAGTCGACTAGTAATGCAAGCAACACATTGACCAACAAGTAGGGAGGCTTAGTATCCTTAAGAGAGGTGAACCCTATCTGGAAAACAATCTTATCTCCATTAGCCAAGTGACTCCATAGGTTGCAAGCATTGCATAATAGCCTGCTTGGCTATATCTTCCACAGTACGGAACTACATCCATGCTTACTAGGATTGGAGAAGTGTTACAACCTCATCACAATACCCAAAATGAAAGATATCAAGTTCTTGTGTATCAAAATCAAAACTCAAACATAGACACAACCTGTTACAGGAGTAGGCAATTGTGTTCACAATAATCTTGGTTACCAGTATCAGCTGATTTACAACGTTGGTCCAAGGCAAGCCTTGTGGTTCAATCCCCTTGAACCACTAGTGAACAAGGCCATCAAACAAGCCCTTGCCAGGTTTGGCTTTAATGTTGGACCAATATTTCATCTTCAATTTGTGTCTGCTTTTCTAGAATGGATAAATCAACTAGAACTCCCTAGAGGAGGTAAGATTCCCAAATTTTCTAAGTTCTCGAGAGAAGGATATTGAGACTAAATGAGTTCTTGAATCGAAGCAAGGCAGAGGCTTCATCGTGGTTGCACAATGGCATCAATGAAGAAGTGTATGAATGAAAAGGAAAAAGAAAGAAACTTAGAAAAAGCAACATAAACCACCCCATAAATATGTAACTTGTTTTGCTCAACAGATTTAAACTCTTTGTTTTGATATTCTGCTTTTTAGAAGTTCTAATATGGAAAGTAAGATGGTTTTGGAATGTTAGCAGTTGATGAATGTTAATTTATAGCCAACTACTTAAGAAACAGAATATTAGACTAATGTGACCAAACCCACCAGACTTAAGAGCAAGTCTTCCTCACTCCTATAGTGAGGTCCCACGATGTGGAAACTGAGCTCGCGTAATCAAATCTGGCGTGTGGAATATGGAACAACGTATGAATTATACGTTCTTGAAACTGATACGCAGTGTAATTATTAATAGAAACCAGAAAAGGATGAAAACAAAAGAAGAGAGACAGAAAAGTAAAGAACCAATAGCATGCATGACTTGCAAGACCTGGCCTTTTAATCTCTCCAAGGGGAGACTTGCACTTCTTTTAGTCATTAAGATGGGGGTCGTGTGGAACTAGGTGCTTAAAATTAAGTGGCAAGACTTTTGCTGCCAAAAATCTTCCTCACTCCTACAGTGTGGAATATAGCACAACGTATGAATTATAAGTTTTTGAAACTGATACTTAGTGTAATTATTTATAGAAAGCAGAAAAGGATAAAAACAAAAGGAGGGAGACAGAAAAGTAAAGAACCAATAGCATGCATGACTTGCAAGACCTGGCCTTAATCTCTATAAGGGGAGACTTGCACTTCTTTCAGTCGTTAAGATGAGGACCATGTGGAACTAGGTGCTTAAAATTAAGTGGCAAGACTTTTGCTGCCAAAGGAACCTGCATGGAGACACGTCATGCTATCTTTTTTCCTGAATACCTCTTTTCTTCTTGTAAAGAAAAACTTGAACCGCAAGAGAAGGAAACAGAGGAATAGGCGAAGCTCAGTAAAATGAGAAAGGGGATAATGTATTTGCTTCATTCATGCTAATAAATACATGACTTGAAGTTGTCTATTCAAGCCATGCTTAGCACTAAGACAGCTTTTTCTTACATAGATAAACACAAAAGTATGCTTCTAACCATCATTACTGACTAAAGTCAGTTTTAACCCCAAAATAATAAATAAAAGAAATAACTTACATGACTTAAAAGTATTTTGGAAAGTTCTCAATCTAACACTTTTAACTTTATCATGTTTGATAACTTTCAGGTTTTGTACTAAATAATATTTTTTATATTTTTTTTTTTTTTTTTTAAATAAATTATTCAACAATTAAGCTTTATCTTATTTGGTAGGATTGATTATATGAATTAAACAAAGTCATTATGCTTTATAAAAACCAAAGTTTTAAAAAGTTCATTTAGATTAAGATATTTTTTAACGGTTTTTCTTTAAAGTTTTTTTTCTAGTTTCCTCCACCTAAAATTTAATTACAAGTATAATTTCTTTTCATTTTATATCAAGAAAAAAACTAATCACAGTTAAATTCTTGAAACTGACACTTAATGTGTTGAAGACATACAGAAGATTGAAGAAACTATATCATGCATGACTTAGAAGATCCGATCCAATAATATCTAAAGGGGAGGGGAGACTAGCATTTACGAGAAATCAAGTCTCTTTGCTGCCAAAGGAAGCTTACAGGAAAGACAAGTAATTCAATTGACTGATCTCATAACATCTAATCATATGCATTCACAAACACAGTTACTTTGCTGAATTGATAAATGTTTTGTGGAATGCATAATGTGTTTAATCTTGATTTAATGGCTTGGGTGAATCTAGTATGATGCACTTATCTAGTTGTGCTATATGGTTAAAAGAATTTAACTGAAAACTATTATTTAAAATCTTAAGTTTTTAGATAATAGTATAAAAATATTTTTCTTTTTAGGTACAAATTATACAAATATTTCATATAAATATAATCAACAAAATTAAACTCATTAAAAATTGGCTCATAAAAGAGAAAAGAAAATATAGTAATGATGTTATGTTACAATTTTTTCTTAATAATATAAATTTTCCCATTATTCGTCCCAAAGCAAAAAATGAGTTGATATTATTAGAGTTTGACAAAATTTAGAAATTATACAATTTCAATAGCCAAAGTTTTATAAGTTACTTACGTGATATAGAACGTAATTTTAATCAATTTAATTGTTAAATTATAAACTATTACTATTTTTACATTGTAAATTAAGTTTTAAATAATTAAATTATAAATCATATTATTGTAGTTCAATTTATTTTAAAATTTAAATAAATGATTAATAAATAAAACATTTTCTATCTATATTATCTATCTATGCATATTCTTAAATCAATGTTAAAAAAAAGGATCGGACTGACAACTCAACCAAAAAATCGATAAATTGGCCATGTGTCCGAATGACTAAAAAAATTGAAATTTCAAAGAATCAGCCAAAATCAGTTTGCACCAGTCAAAACCAGTTGTGAATTGGTTTAATTGGTTTGAATTAATTTTATTTAAAAAAAATTTAAACTTATTTAAAAATATTTTTTTTTATTTAAATGGAGGCACAATTCTAAGTTACAAAGGTCTACACATAAAATTTAAGAAAAATATAAGAATATTTATCCTCTCTTGATTTTTATATAAGTTATGTACTTAGATATTTCATTTACTAATCTATGTGAGACTTGTAAGTATAATTTTTTTTAAACGTTTATATATATTGTATGTTTAGATGTTTTATTAATTATATAATGTAAGACTTTAAAATATTATACAACATAATATGATATATTAGTATATTAATTTAATGCTTAATATATTATATAATATTAAAATATATATTTAATTATCATTAATTCGACCACTATTAAACCAATAAATCGTGAACCAATGTCTTATCTAATTTAATAATTGGTCCAATTTTAAAAATATTAACTAAAACAGAACCTTTTAAAAAAATCAGTAGTGTCAACTTGTCATGAAATGTTTTACCACTCAAAATAGGGCATTTTAAGAAAAAAAAATGAACACACACCCCACTAAGAAGATGATACATATACCACCCCACTATTGAGTTTTATTTCATTACTTTAAACAAACAGCAAATAATTATTGTCACGATCGGATAGTGATAGGAACGGCGAAAAATAAAACGATTTAGGAGTTGTTATTAATTTTATTTAAATTAAAAAAATTAAAAAATTATTTTTTGAAAATAGTCTTTAAAATTAGATTAAATTTGAAAATCGATTATACATAGGGAATGGTAAAAACTTAATCTCATAACACCCCTAACACATTCGTTCTAAGACGATATCTTAAATCAATTGTACAAATTTTTTATAACTTTTGAAAATATTTGTTTTACACTTTTTTAAAACATACAAAGAAATTAACAGATAAAGTATGAAAATTTAATTTTGACTTGACGGAACAAGTGTTCTACTCTTACGTATTTCTAAGTGTAACGATGAATTCAAAGTCACGTAATTATTTAGAAAAACGATTGTGGGTTGATTATTTTAAATTTTTTAAAAAAAGAAAAAAGATTTTTTTTTGTTTTGAAAATTTATTTAATTTTTATTTTGTTATTTTTTAAAAGAAAGAATCATCAAGCTGTCGCAACTTAGATGATTTTAAAAGTTACAAAATTAACAAGTTGTTACAACTCATTTAATTTGGTTTTATTCTTTCTCAACAAAGCTCAATTATTTTTTTATTTATTTTTTTTCTAAAAAATGAATCATTAAATTATCACAACTCAAATGATTTCACAGCTCAACTAATCTCTTTTGTTATTTCTTTGTTTTTTTTTAATAAATTTTTTTACAAATTTAGTACAAAATCATCCTTTAAAGCAAAGATCAATAATATATAACAAACATCCCAATAAAATTAAAAAAAAAAAAAAAATTCAACAATTTAACAAAAGAAAAGTAAAGACATTTTTATTTATAAAAAAAGTCAAACGACAACGTTTTTATTTTTATTTTTATATCAACAATTAAAGACTTAAATGAATCATGTGGCAAGACTGTCATGAAGCTCTGTTGTTGGTTTCGGATAATAATAAAAAGAACAGCATAAAAGAGTGGCAGCCCAAAACACAGTAAAGCCCAAATGCAAATTAAGGCAAAAAAAAAAAGTTAAGCTGAAAAAACAAAGAAAGAAAATAAATGAATCAAACCAAAAATACAAAAGGCAAACAGGAAATAGACCGTGGGATTTTGGTTGTTATTACAATTTTTGTATTCTCATCGAAAATAATATATACATTTTATTTTATATCTTATTTAATATTATTTAATATATTTATTTTTATTATTATTTTTTATTTCTCAATTATATACTTTTAAAAAATATATATATAATGTCTACACTTTTAAAAAAATGTAGAACCGTCATTTTCTTTATTTTTAATTTGCAAATGTTGAACAAGTTGAAGTTGTGATTTAGCGTAAGGTGTATGTAGGAAGAATTTTTTTTTGTTCATAGAATAGGAATGAAGAGATGGAAAATGTATAGGAAGTTTGAGATTTACATTCTTCTAAGTTCAAATCAAATGAAAAAAAAAATGTTTACCTTCAACTGATGATTGTGAGATAGTTGATGAGGAAAAAAAAATTCTTGTAAACATTGGTTTAATTTTCAGAAAAAAAAATTCTTCCTTTTGCTTCACTCTCAAATCCTCACAATCTTCATTTCTTTGCTGAAGATACTCTCCTTTTCTTCCTTACCCTATCTGCGTTCTCTGTTTTTTTCTTAGAAAAATTTTCAACCGCAAAAAGAAAGATGATCTGCCAAAATCTCTCTTTCCCTACTTTTATATTGCTTTTTCCTTTTCTTTTTTTTTTAAGCTCTCTCTCTGCCTCGCCCTCTTCCTTTTTCTGTTACACGGGATCAGTGAGATTTCTGCTACACGATATCAGTGAGTGGCTGTGTCATGTGCACAGCAGTGCAGGTGAGGAAAGTGAATGTGTCAGTGTTGTCTGGTGAGAGACGTCAGTGGGTAAGAAATGTAGAAGAACAACAAAGAGAAGTAGGAGTGATCCTACGTTACTATCATTGTTATTTTTTTTTTAATATTTTTTGTTTTTGTTTTTTTCCTTTTTATATTATTTTTCCTTTTTTGTTTTCTTCTTCTTTTTCTTGTACGTTACTGTCATTGATTTTTTTTATTTAAATATTTTTTATTCTCTTTTTTTTCTCTTATTTTTCCTTTTTTATTTTTTTTTTTTTTTTTTTTTTATTTTTTTTTTAAATTAAGTTAAAATGAACTTATGTTTGAGCTAAAAAAATAGACAAAGAATGTAAACTTGAATTAATTAAATTTTTTTAATTTTTAATTTTAATCAAATTAAAATATTTTAATAACTCGAGATAAAATTAGATGTTCATAATTATTATTTTACCTTACTAAAATCTTTTCATTTTCTAACTTTTTCCTCTCATTATCTTCCATTTTTCAAAGGATTTTGGAATTTTTCTATTATGAGCTCATGCGAATGAACATTTGGGGCTCTTAACCCTTTAGATGAAACAAAAGCATTGAGATACGCGCATAAAATGAAATTTAAAGAAGAAACTATCTTTAAATGTGATAGCCAAGAAGTTAATCTTTACTTTTTTAGAGAAGGCTAAAACCCATTTTGCATCCATCGTGTTTCACAAATATTTTGAGTTGGCCTCAATTTTTTTTTTCTTATTTACGTCCTAAATATTATTAAATGGTTTCAATGTCAACCATTGAGATAATGCAGTCAAAATCACTAACGGCAAATGCTGACGTAAAGTCTAAGTGGTTAATTAGAATTACATGTGGATCCTACGTGTCCAATTTGAGACTAATTGAAACTTTGGTCAAATAATAGGGACGAGAATATTTACTTAAAATCATATGCATCTCTATCACTTCCCCTAAATTTAGGAAGTAGGATTTTCAGTTGTAGAAGTTTAAATACACTTCAAAATCATTCCCCAAAAGGAAGAAAGAAATACAAAGAGAAAAAATGGCAAAAAGGAATGCATAGATTAAATCCTTTGTTTTCCCTTACAATTCAACTCTCAAATTCTCAACTCACGAGACATCAAAGACAATAAACTGAATAGGTAATACAAATTTAACACATAATTAGTTAGTGACCCCCCATCATATTCAGATCCACCATCCCATCATCATCACTAACATCTAAACTACCCATTCTTCCTTACACACTATGCTTACCCTCTAGTTTTCCTCATAACAACAACCCACTCTATACATTTAGATCCTAAACCCCAAAAAGAAAAATTGAAAGACTCAAAACCCCACACCAACACCAATAAACCAAACTAATGGGCCAAAACCTCATAAAAGTCATAAGCAACCTTTGTTTCTCACTCTTCATCTTCTCAGTCCTAATATTCACTGTCATAGCCATCACCTACCAACCTGCAACCTATGACTCCATTTTTCCTCGCACCTTAACAACCTCTTCACCCGAGTTCAAAATGCCACCTTCCATATTGAAACCTCTGTCATCAAAATTGACGAATACCTCCCTCCCTTCCCGTAAGACCTCCCTCTTCCCATTCTACCACCATCACCCATGTCATCATTGAATCCTTTATCGAGAACATTGAGGAGTGAATTGCCAATTTGACGCTTCCGTAACCCTTCACCGATTACACCATCGGAACCTTAAATTGCTCTAATCCTCACATCCTAATCACCGTTCAGCAGTTCAACCTACGGGCCTTCAAGTCCACTGCCTTTGTGTTAATTGTCATGATTTTATATGCATACTATAGAATCTATTTCTTTCTTCCTCTAACTTCTTGACTTTAGCTGTGCATTTTCTCAAAAGTTGTTATGTCCTGTCTTCCTTCTTTTCAATGTATCGATTTCTCAAAAATTGACCAAACCAAATTGAAAATCAACAAAGGCTTCAAGGCCAAGCTAGATAATGCAAAATTTGTGGAAGCCCTTTAAGATTCCATTTTATGTTTGGAAAAAATTGTTGTATTTAACTTAAAAAAGATTTTTGAGTATTTTGATTTTTGAAAAATGATTTTAAAGTATTCTTATGATTCTACAACTGGAAACCCTAGTCCATAAATATGGGGAAAGAGATGGAGATGCATATGATTTTAAATAAATTCAAGGCTAAAATTATATTTTTGTCACTAATGTTATACTAAAGTTTTCATTTAATTCCAAAATGGACATGTAGGATCCACACATGATTCCAATTAGCCACGTAGGTTCCGCGTTAGCATTTGCCGTTAGTGATTTGGATATCGTTAGTTTAAAGGTTGACATTGAAACCGTTTAGTAACGTTAGGACGTAAATAGGACGAAAAATACTTTTGGGACAAAATTGACACTTACATTAAATGTGAGGGACGTAAATAGTATTTTAGCCTTCTTTGAAAGATATATGCCCTCTACAACCTTTATATGTTCTTCAAGGTTAAGGAAAAAATTATCTCTTTTCCTTTCATCTTCTTTGGTTTTGCGCTGATGGGAATTATAAGTTGCAAACTCAAATGCAGGTTGTTTCAAGTAACATATCCTCCGGAGTTCGTGGTCGATCCACAGGGAATTGATGAAGAAAAATTCTTTGAGGTAAGGAGAAGATTTGTCACAACAATAAAGATGATATAAGTAGTTCACAAATGAAAAGGATTTGCTTAGGTTAGAAGATCCACACTTAGTAATAAATTAAAGACAATATTATTTCTTTTTATAACTCAATTGAAATCACACATAATGGAAGTTCTAATTGAAAAATACAACATTCAAAGTTCAATTAAGATTATATATGCAATCATATTATGGTTCCATTAATTATCCATTAACACTTGTAAATGGTTTCAAGCATCACTGTGTCAATGTCTTATCTACAATAAATCAAGATCTTCATTATACAAGAAGAGTTTTTAAATTGATCGGAAATAACATACAACACATGTAATGATCACTTAAAATATATCATGTAAGCACAAAAAAGAAATTAATCTAACCTCAACTTATTACCAAAAGTTTCACCCTTTCACCCAAGTAAAATGAAAATTAGTTACTCATAAATCAAGAAGAAAGAAAGACAAAAGAAGAAGATGATGAACATAACTTCAATTTAGAACAATAGAAAACTATACGAAGGAAACAATTAACATACAAGCATGATCATAATCTCTAAGCTAACATCCACAAATGATCAGTCATTACTCCTTTTTATAGAGATAGAGGAGTAGAAAATGACAAAAGAGTTGTTTGATGATGAGAACAAAATGCCAAAGTAGTTGTTTGATGATGATGAATGAGTGGAAATTATAAAGATTCTTGTTTCTGAAATATTTTAGTTCTGAACTCATGGCATGCATCATTTCTTGGTCAAGTGGTCTTCATAAGAGTTGTAGATAATTGTCTTAAATTTTCATAACCGCCTATTTCAGTTCAATTGACCACCTACAACCCGAGATATGGCCTAATTACTGAACAGTGTTGAGACCCAACTACAGCACCTCTGTTCTGATTTCAAAGCTCAATATCACCTTCAAGACATCCGATCTGAATTTTGTGTTCTGCATTAAAGTTGTAGATATAGATCTTAAATTTCAAATGGCATCGGTTTCAGTCCAAAAGCTCTCTTATATCTTAACATATGATCTGATGAGTACGCATAGGTCAAGCTATCAAGTTCAAAATTCTTGATTTTGTTTCAACTCCAATTTAAATTATCAAAACGTGTGAACTGAATCTTGAGGTCTTCATGAAAGTTGTAGAGAATTATCTTATCTTTCCAGCAAGACTAAAATCACGTCAATCGGATATTTGAAACTCAAATTGTAGTCAGTTTTCTGAAAAAGCCAAGTGAAAAAATTATACAATAAATAAAATATATTGATATCAAGTGAATAGTTATTAGAGAATTATGTTAACTTTCTAACAAGACTAGAGTCATATCAATCAAATAATTGTAACTCAAATTATAGTCAGTTTACTTAAGAACGCAATCATCCAAATTAATGATAATTCAAGTAATAATTTCTTCAATGATCCAATTAAGCCCAATTTCATAAAATATGACAAAACTAACTTAACTGAGCAAAATTGAACCTTAAAAAGCCAAATATGAGGATTATAAAATATGTAAATTATATTGCTATCATGCACCTTTATATTACTAGTTATTCTACCCGTACGTTGCACAAACTGTTTAAATCAAATATATATGACAATGAGCTTTTTTATTTCATAGATAAATATTTAGTGCAAGTTTAAATTAACTTATTTTACTTTAGAAAAATCCTATATTCAAAATACTTCAAAGAGAACATTTGGTTTAAAATTTTTTTAATGCAAAGCAAATCAATTATACGCCTCAGCTACAAAAATTTACTATTATCTCACTCGTCTCTCTTCTTGCATATGACTCTCTTAGTTTTTATATTTTTTATATTTATTATTTATTATTTATTATTTATTATTCTTTTTTTAGTGGATTATTCCTTGATTTTATAATATTATTATATTATTCTATTCTATTATATTATTCATTCCATGATTCATTTTTGATTCAGTTGAAAATTTAAGAACTAAAAGCTCCACTCTAAATGCAAAGGCTAGAGGTAATGTGTCTGCTTCAACTGCGACTATGGTGACAATGGCTCCAACATTAGAGGATCAGGGATCGAATATTCGTAACCATCAATTTCCTCCTAGTTTTATGGCGATAGATGACATGCTACTAACTACTATTGATTCTGTAGGAATCACTGCGCTGGTTTATGCACCTACAAAATCCCTCAATTCCTTTAGGGATTGTTCCCTTAAGACACTATCCTTTTGCCATGATAAACCCCAATTTTTCAGCAAACATATCCCTATAATTGGATTTCCTAGTTCAGTATTTATGCACAACACGATAAGGACAAAAGGAGCCTTTATTGTTCCTATCTCCCCAAATATGATAAAGGTTATGCCTCAAGGGCCTCAAAGTAACACAGTCGAGGCGTTGACTGTAGTTCGACAACAAATGGATGACAATAACCATGAGATGGTTTACATGGTGACTCAACAAATGAAAACAATTAATCCTCATTCCTTTGATTGAGTTGACTAGTAATGCAAGCAATGTATTGACCAACAAGTAGGGAGGCTTAGTATCCTTAAGAGAGGTGAACCCTATCTGGAAAACAATCTCATCTCCATTAGCCAAGCAACTCCATAGGTCGCAAGCATTGCATAATAGCTTGCTCGGCTATATCCTCCACAGTACGGAACTACATCCATGCTTACTAGGATTGGAGAAGTGTTACAACCTCATCACAATACCCAAAATGAAAGATATCAAGTTCTTGTGTATCAAAATCAAACTCAAACATAGACACAACCTGTTACAGGAGTAGGCAATTGTGTCCACAATAATCTTGGTTACCAGTATCAGTTGATTTACAACATTGGTCCAAGGCAAGCCTTGTGGTTCAATCCCCTTGAACCACTAGTGAACAAGGCCATCAAACAAGCCCTTGCCAGGTTTGGCTTTAATGTTGGACCAATATTTCATCTTCAATTTGTATCTGCTTTTCTAGAATGGATAAATCAACTAGAACTCCCTAGAGGATGTAAGATTCCCAAATTTTCTAAGTTCTCGAGAAAAGGAGGCGAGCCTTCTATCAAACACAAAGCTAGATTCACAACAAAGTGTGGCAACTTAGCTGCTGATGAGTACATAAAAATGAAGTTGTTCCTTAACTCTCTAACATAGAATGCTTTCACATGGTACCTAACATTGCCTCCCTATTCCATACACTCATGGGAACAACTCGAAAGATTGCTCTAAGAGCAATTCTTTAGGCCTGAAATGAAAGTAGGATTAATTGAACTATTTAATATCAAGAGACAGCCTAAAAGCGTAGATGATTATTTCATCCATTTTAGATAGATGCGGTGTAGATATTTTACCCTAATCCTTGAGCTTGAAGTGGTTAGAATAGTCACTGAATGATTAGATTTTGTGATCTGCAAAAAAGCTAGTGAATTAGAAATTTACTGATATGTCTCAACTAGTTATTAGAGTGCATCGAATTAAGCAACTCTAACAAGAGAAAGGTCGATTAAAAGTATAGGCAAAACAAGATAGAGTGTACATAGTAGATGGTGCGTGCAAAAGATACACTAAGAGTAAGTGCACTATATTGTCAATTAATATAGGACTTTTGAGTCCCAGTTATCGATCCCACGAGGAATAAGTGATAATTACTAAAATTGTAAGACTCTTATCAGAAAACTAATAAAGAAAATAAAGAACAATTAAATAAAGAAAAGATAAATAAAGATAGAGAGGCACTAGGGTGCAAGGTTCACTTGAGTCTCATTATTCAGATCTTCTTTCAGTTATGAAACAGGTAATTCTTTTGCCAATATTACCTTATTTGTTATTGAATCCCAATGGTCATGGATGAAACAATATTTTATTCTTAATTTAATCCACTAATTTGGTCATTTAGTTGAATTAATCAAAAATGCATTAAGTCCCAATTTCAAGATATGAATTAACATTCTGTCAATTTCATTGGTAGGAGAAATTGATGTTTAGTCATTTATCAATATAAACTCATGCTTACTATATAGATCCACTCATTGAGTGCGAATGGTCACTGGTCAAATAATGAATTAACAAATGCCACAAGTGATCAAGTTATGACAAGAACGCAAATAATATGATAAACCCACAAAGAAATTACCATAATCAATTTAAAAATCAGATCTAAATAATTAAGAACACAAGATCCCCCATAGCCCTATCTATGAGTTTAAGTATTCATATTCAATACAAACAAACTCACAATAAGATACAGATCTATGAAAAGAAAACAAAAGAAAGGATAAAAATTAGAGAGAAAGAGAGATCAAAACCCCTTTGTAGTGATTTAGATCTTCAAGCCTTCAAGAAATCCTCCATCTGAAGCCTTCATCCCTTCAAATCTTCCTCTCCAAACCTCTCCTTATAGAAACTATGAACAAAATATGTAAAAATTACAAAGGAAAAATGAAAATATATGAAAAACCAGCCTGGGAACTTCTGAATCTCATCCTCAACCTTCAAAGCCTCTATTTATAGAGTTTTTGGGTGAAAATAGGGAGACATGGCCGTGTGTCAATGAACACGGTCATGTCTCAAAAATCACAAGCTTTACACTAGTTAGACACGGCCGTGTGAGGAGACATGACCATGTGTCAATGAGACACGGTCGTGTCTAACCCTTAGCCTGCAACTTTTGACCAGTCAACATCGTATAATGCAAGTTTGGGAGCCACGGTCGTGTGAGTAGGAGACACAGCCGTGTCTCATGTCACCATCAGTGTATTGGAGAAGGTTAGGGGACACAACTATGTGAGTTGAAGACACGGTCGTGTCTCTTGTAAAAATAACTTTTTCTGAACGTTTTGGCAGACACGGCCGTGTGAGTTGGGAGACACGACTGTGTCTCAAGTCAAAAGCTCCATCCAAGTTAGACATGGCCATGTCTAAGCCTTTAATCGCTCCTAAGTTGACACGGAACCCTACCAAAGCCAAAATGGGTCTCTTTTGTCTTGAAAACTCGGTATCTTCACTTGTTTTCACTTCAAATGCATTAAATCTCTCTAAACCTACAAAGACAAAGATAATGATAAGGATCCATCTAAAATTCTCCCATAATTACAAGCAAATCACCACAATTTGTTCAATTAAATGTTATAAAATATAGGCTTATCAATTCCCCTACATTTGAGCTTTGTTTGTCCTCAAGCAAAGAATATGAATCAACAACAAGATCAAACTTAGCATCCAGAAACAAGAATCAAGGGAAATTCCACAATTAAAAAGTCCAAGTTCACCAATCAGATCCAATTAATTAAGATCATTCAACACTTAAAATGATAAGATTCTTTAGTCCAGCTTGCAACTTTTCTCTTCACCAAACTTATGAGACCACTCATCTTTCCATCGCTCAAGTATTTTAAGGACAAAGAGATCACTCAAATTTCTCGAGAAAAATGCAAAACCATAGCTTGCATATCAATCTCATGTCCACTTCCAAGTTCACATACATAACAAGAATCAAAAGGACTTCATCTGGTTGTAACGGGGCCAAGGGTAACAATGTAAGGTAGGAAAAAGATAAATAAGGGTAAAGAATGCCAATGGATAAATCAATACAAGCAGAATCAGGCTGAAAAGATGAATAGAGCATGATGCACAAAGATTTAACCAATTCTCAAATTCAACCCAATATTTTCATTATTCTTCACCAATAATTCTTTTCCTTTTTTCCTAATTTTTTTTCAATAATATATATATATATATATATATATATATATATATATATATATATACCATTGAAAATAAAACAACTTTCCAAGACTTTTCATTCAACACATCAGATGCTCCAAAGAATTCAACCTGATTATTCAATTGAGTTTTCAAATAAATCAATTTTCAGACTCAAATGGGGCAACTAAAGGGTATTTTATCAATTCAACTCTGAAAGTCAAGAAAGAATAAAGCCTAATTGCCTTAATCATATTCAAGTATGTATGTGAATCATTAAAGCCTTAACAAGATATCAAAACAAGTTCTAGCGCACATCAATCACGAGAAAACTCTTTCCAGAAGAAAAATTCAATCATTAAAGCTCAAAACTCACTTTCTGACTAAGTTGATAAAGAAATCAAAAGCAAGCAAAAATGACTAATTTCTAACAAAGATGCTAAATTTTACTTTTCTTAATTGAACAAGATTGTTTCACACAAAATCATCTCATGATAATTGGATTTCCCTTTTAACAAATCTCTATCAGCATCAGAATAAATCAAGTAATTAACACACAATTTCTGCTTAATTATCAGCATTACTCAAGTGTTCATCACTTGTGCAATTTTTTTTTCAAAATATAGTACCCCCCACACTTAAGATAAACATTGTCCTCAATGTGAAAAAGAAAGAAATAAAGGGGGTAAAGAAAAGAGTAATACAACATGATGAAGAGTGAAACAGTGTCAGGCAGAGGAGAAGTACAAAAGTCAGCACCGCAACAAATTCTGAAAAACAAAAATACAAAAATAAGAAAACCAACTAAAAGAAGAAATATAGGTTGCCTCCGGTTAAGCGTTTATTTAACGTCATTAGCTCAACGTTGCCACATAGGTTGTCTCATGTTAAGCGCTTATTTAACGTCATTAGCTCGACGTTGCCATTTTTAGATAAATCAAGGTGGCTTAAAGCAAGAAAAATAGGATGACACCTTCTTCTTTTCAAAGCAGTGACTCCATCCCTTGTCTATGACCTTAGAGGTGCCTCCATAAACATTTTGAACTTGATAAGAACTTAGTTGCTCTGGAAGTGCTTTGGCTCCGCTGGGCTATGGTGGTTTTAATCGATCAACAGATGAAGGGCCAATCTGTAAAGGAGGATGGATCATCGGAGGACTTTTTTCTGTTTCAACAACTTGAGTTTCTAGAAGATCAATATCAACATTATATGATGGTGGAGGGTCTTTAATAGCTAAGACTTCCTACTTCTTAGCTAGAACAAAATTGATAGGGGCGTGGAGATTTGACATTGAGCAAGATTTAACCTCCCTAAAGACATTATTGGTCACAAAATCTCCATCCACTTTCAAGATAAGCTCACCCCGAGGTACATCAATCACTACTCCTGAAGTTTCCAGAAACGGTCTTCCAAGAATGAGAGGAATATCAGCATCCTCTTCCATATCTAACACCAAAAAATCAATTAAGAAAATGAATTTATCCACCTTCACCAAAACATCTTCCACCACACCGCGATGGTAAGTGAAGGATCTATCAGCCAACTGTAGTGAAATGTTAGTGGGCTTTGGTTCCTGCATTCTTAATTTCTTAAACACAGAGAAAGGCATCAAATTAATACTAGCACCCAAATCACATAATGCTTTCTCATAATAAGAATTATCAATAGAGCAAGGAATAGTAAGACTCCCTAAATCTTTTAATTTTAGAGGTAACTTCTTCAAAAGGATGGCAGAACACTCCTCATTAAGACATACTGTCTCAAATTCCTCAAGCTTGTATTTCTTTGTAAGTGTTTTCTTCAAGAATTTGGCATACTTAGGCATTTAAGAGATGGCTTCAACAAACGAAATGTTAATGTGCAACTTCTTGAAAATTTCCAAGAATTTAGCAAATTCCTTATCTGGCTGATTGTTCTTAAGCCTCTGAGGAAATGGGATCTTGGCATATGGTGATGGCTCACATACTATGCTCTGCTCATGATCCTTCCGCCATTTTAGTTCTTTCTTCTCAACCTCTCTTTCTTTGTTGCCAACTTGAATTTAGACATCTTCAGTTAAAACATCATTTTTCTTGCTCTTAATTCCTGACGAGCTAGATGCTTTATTTGCCTTCGCATCTAAAGTCTTGCCACTTCTCAGGATAATTGCATTGACCTATTCCTTCGAATTAGTCTCAGTAGTACTAGGCAAAGATCCTGGTGCCCTTTTTAACATCAGAGTGGTCAACTGACTGATTTGAGTTTCCATAGTCTTCATTATGGCTTCTGAATTTTGCATGTACTTCATTACAAGATTTTCAAAATTTTGTTTCTCCACAGGTGCTTGAAAACCTGGAAGTGGTTGTGGAGCTCTCTGCTGATTTTGCTGGTAGCCTTGTTGATTTTCCCATTTGAAATTAAGGTGGTCCCTCTAACTGGGATTGTATGTATTGGCATAAGGATTGTACTATTGCCGGTTAGAATTACTAACAAAATTTGCTGCTTCAGGCTCTGGGGCAAAGGGACTACCAACTTGATAATTTGCACTTATATGACCCTGTCTGCTATATGCATCACAATTGATTGATGGGGCTGCACTGTTTGTTACCATCAAGGTCTCCACCTTTTTTGTCAATGCTTCCAATTGACTCAAAATGGCAGTGGAAGAGTTTACAACGTGCACACCTGCTGGTTTCTTAAGAATCTAGCGCTCATTTTGCCATTGATAACTATTCAATGTCATTTCTTCAATCAATGCTAGGCTTTAAGTAATGTTTTCCTCCAAAGTGAACCTCCTACAACAACATCAATGAGTGAATGATTTGCAGAAGACAAACCATTATAAAAAGTCTGGACCTGCTGCCACACGGGAAATCCATGGTGTGGACATCTCCTCAATAACTCTTGGAAACACTCTCAAGCTTCATAGAGAGAGTCCATGTCAAACTACACAAAAGAAGATATGTCATTTCTTAACTTAGCAGATTTAAAGGGAGGAAAATACTTAGCCAAAATTGTTATGTCAATTGTTCCCATTTAGTGATGGAACCCCTTAGTAGTGATGTCAACTATTGACTCGCCCTATCCCTGAGAGAGAAAGGAAAGAGTCGCAATTGAATTGCATCTTCTGTCACCCCATTATACTTTTTAATGTCGCATAATTGCAAAAACCTGGCCAAATGATGATTTGGATCGTCTGAAGGCGATCCACCAAATTGAACAAAATTTTGAACCATGGAAATCAATGCTAGTTTGATCTCAAAATTATTATCCGCCACAGCAGGTTTTATAATACTCTCTTTATACCCTTCAACAGTGGGCATGGAGTACTCAAGCATGGTCCGCTCTATTAGGTTAGCTTGTACGTCATGATTCTTTTCAATTACTGGTCCTTCCATCCTGTTTATGTTTTCTGTCATAGCTGCAATATGAGTTTGCTTCCTTAACCTGCGAGCTGTTTTCTCAATTTCTAAATCAAATGTTAGATCAGGAAACTGAGAACAAGTGAGCATAAATAAGAAAAATAAGCAAGTGACAAATGTAGTGAAAAACTAATTAAAAATACACAAACAAAAATAAACAAATAAAATAAAATAAAAAATAATAAAAATAGAAAATAAAACAAAATAATTAAATAAAAAATGAAAATGAAAATAAAAATAAAAATGACAACAAATAAAAAAAAAAAAAATAGAAATATACAAAAATAAGAAAATAAAGACAAATAAAAATAACAACAAATAAGAATAAATAAAGATAAACAAAAACAGAACACAATACTAAAAACAAATAAAATAAATTAAAACAAAAATTCGTCTAAATTAACTAGAATTTTACGCCTCTAATATTACCAAAATTATTCCCGACAACGGCACCAAAAACTCAGTGCATGCAAAAGATACACTAAGAGCAAGTGCATTCTATCGCCAAGTAATATAGGACTTTTGAGTCCCAATTATCGATCCCACGAGGAATAAGTGATAATTACTATAATTGTAAAACTCTTATGTTATTTAGACAGTCAAAATTGTATGCAATATCTAAATTAAAAACAGAAAACTAATAAAGAAAATAAAGAACAATTAAATAAAGAAAAGATAAACAAAGATAGAGAGGCACAAGGGCGCAAGATTCACTTGAGTCTCATTATTCGGATCTTTTTTTAGTTATAATACATGTAATTCTTTTGCCAATATTACCTTATTTGTTATTGAATTCAAATGGTCATGGATGAAACAATATTTGATGTGTGTGAAACAACATCATATTTTGTTCATGTGTTTGCATGCATTTTTATACATTCTAGGCATTTTAGTTTCCCTTTTTGTTTGTTTTTCCCTTTAGTTCGGATAACTGCGGTGTTTTTGGTATTGTTGTGCAGGATTGATGCTTAATTGGCCTTGACATGGATGAAAAGCTTGCACAATTGAAGTTGGAGCTTAAAGAGTAGCAATTTGGGACAAAAAGCTCATTCCAGAGAGTTCCACGGCCTGCCCGTGGCCTGAACCACGGCCATGGATCGAGCAGCTACGTGAAAAAGCAAAAGGGGAAGTCCAGAGACAACCACGGCTTGGCCGTGGTGGCCACCACAGCCGTGGTTGAGAGTCTGGTTGAGAACTCTAAGTCCGAATCCGACCACGGCCTGGCCGTGGTACCCACCACGCCCGTGGTTTCGTTGTGCGTGTCGATTTTTAAGTCCGTTTTTCTCTTTTCGATGGGGGCTTGAACCTGGTTTTTAACCCACGTGGGGTATATATAGATGTTCAAGACAACATTAGGGTTCGAATTTGGTTTGGAAGGAGGCACATTGGAGGCTCTTGATCTTCATCTTCCTTTCTTCTCTCTAAGATTACTGGGTTTGGATGTTCTTGGAACTTGATTTCTCGGTTTCTTCTTCTCCATGTCTGAGTAGTTCCTTTTGTTTCTAGGATTGGGCAATGCCCTTTTGATACATTGATGATGATTAATTGATATTGTTTACCCCTTTTATTAATCTTGAATGTTGTTGATTCAATCCTTATTGCGACTATTCATGTGAATTTGTCGCCACTTATTTGCATCTCATAGATATCTAGGGACGTCATCGAAAGGTGAACCTAGGTGTTGGAACTATAAGAATTAAACTTAAGGTTTAAATCACGAGAGTAGGTTTAGCCTTTCGAGGATTAATGAATTACCAAAAAGCGTAATGGGTTCAATTTAGATTCAATTACCACGAGTAGAAATTGGTTTAATTGGGTACTGGTTCTTGTATCTTGAAAGGGAACATTAACTAATTTAGGGTAATTCACCTTCAATTGAATTTCAAGTGTTAATAAGAGGATTGTCAATTAGGAGTCTTGTATCATTGTGGTTAACCCCAATCCTGGAAGCTTTCTTGAATCAAATCTTTTCCTTAACAATTTCGTTTTTGATCTCAACCTTGCATTTTAATTTTTATTTATTTAACTGTTTGGTTACTACGTTCTTATCACTCCACAATTACATTCCTTTTGTTTAATTTAATTAAATTAATTAATTAATTAGTATTCATAGACATAGTCCCTGTGGATTCGATCTTTTTATTACTTGACGACGAAACCGTACACTTGCGGATTTCACCCCAATCAAGTTTTTGGCGCCGTTGCCGGGGACTGTGTTCTTCTTGAATATCAGTTAAATTTTTAATTTAATTATTTTAAACCTTTTTACTACTTTCTTGTTTTCTCTTTGAGTGTCTACAGGTAATTCTCTTGTTTATGCGAAGAACTAGATGTTTCGGGACTCTTGAAGAAGCTGATCTTGAAATTAAAAGAACCCTTCGCAGAAGGAGAAGACAACAAAGCCAAAGAGCAAGAGATAGACTTGAGCCAACGTTTGTCATGGCTGCACCTGCTGATAATAGACCTCTTAAAGAGTATGCAGCCCCTAATGCTCGGGGTTTGCGTTCTGGAATTGCTCGGCCAGACATTGAAGCTAGACAGTTCACCATACCACCTTTTACTCACCATGATAAGGCGAAACCGGTTGGAGGATTGCCATCGAGAGGACCCAAACGATCATGTGGATATGTTCTTGGAATTCTGTGAGACCCTCAAGATTGAAGGTGCCTCTGTTGATGCTATTCGCCTTCGCCTATTTCCATTATCATTGAGAGATAGAGCTAGGGCTTGGTTGAGGTCAATTCCCGCTGAGACCATCACTTCTTGGGACGAATTGGAGCAAACTTTCTTGAACAAATTCTTTCCACCATCCAAGACTGCTCATCTGAGGACCCAAATCATAAGCTTTGTTCAGAAAGATGGTGAATCATTGTTGAAAGCTTGGGAAAGATATAAGGCTTTGCTGGAAGCCTACCCACACCATGGGTTAGAAAAATGGTTGATCGTCCACACCTTCTATAATGGGCTAGAATATTCTTCGAAGGTGTCTCTAAACTCCGCAGCTGGTGGAGCTTTGATGAATAGAAGATTGACAGAAGCCTATGAGATCATTGAGAGTGTTGCCACAAATCATCACCAATGGGCAAATGAAAGAGGTAATAACCCGAGAAAACTCTCGGGAGGTAAGTTTGAGGTAGACGGAGTTGATTTAATTATGTCAAAATTTGATTCTTTGAATAAACGTTTTGATATGCTTGAAAAGGCTCATGTAAATGCCATAGGTGCCTCTAACATTTTTTGTGAGATTTGTGGAACACAGGGACACATAGGTGTTGAATGCCAAGTTGGAATTGGCTCCTCACAAGGTGCACCGGTGGAGCAAGTGGAATCATGCCACAATTTCCATGACTTCAACCAAAAGGAGAGGAATGATCCATATTCTCAAACTTACAACCCCGGTTGGAAGTCACATCCCAACTTCTCCTACTGAAATAGTCAACACCAAGCAGGGCAAGGTAGTGGTAAACCCTCTTCTGGACTCCAACAGGTACAAAACTCTAAACTTGAGTCTCTTCTTGAGAATTTTGTTGAGAGTCAAGCTAAGCAAAATGAGGAGTTTAGGCAACATGGGCAAGTTGTGACTGAGGCCATTAGAGAGTTGTCATCTAAAGTTGAAAATTTGGCCATTCATAATAAATTGTTAGAAACTCAGATTGCCCAACTTGCAGGCACTTCACATAGGCAACAAGGTAAATTTCCTGGTCAGCCTGAAATGAATCCAGTAATGAACACTGCATGTCATTAGTTTGAGAAGTGGTAAGAACCTAGAGGATCCCAAGGATAAGGAGGTTAGTGACAAAGATGAGGGGAATGAGGAAAAAGACACTAAGACACAACCCTTAGAGGAAGAGGAAATTAATGAAAAGGTGTCTAAGTATGTACCCCCTGAACCATACCAACCCCTAGTGTCATTCCCTCAAAGATTGGCTAAGGCCAAGCTAGATATGCAATTTGGGAAGTTCCTAGAGGTCCTTAAGAAATTGTACATTAATGTACCCTTCACTGAGGCATTGAAACAAATGCCTACCTATGCTAAGTTTCTTAAGGACATTTTGTCTAATAAGAGAAAGCTTGATGAATATGAGACCGTAGCTTTAACTGAGGAGTGTAGTGCTTTAATTCAAAATAAATTGCCTCCTAAGCTAAAAGATCCAGGTAGCTTCTCTATTCCTTTCTTGATTGGTAACACAAATTTTGATAAAGCTCTGTGTGACTTAGGGGCTAGTGTCAGTCTTATGCCCCTTTCTGTGTGCAAGAAGTTGGAGGTGGGTGAGCTGAAACCCACAACTATTTCACTCCGGGATGGCGGATCGGTCCGTCAAGTACCCGTAGGCATCTTGGAAGATGTTCCTATTAGAGTGGGTAAGTTTTTTATACCTGTTGATTTTGTTGTGCTTGACATGGAAGAAGATGCTAAAATGCCGCTCATACTTGGGCGACCATTCCTCGCCACTGGAAGGGCAATTATTGATGTCCACGAAGGGAAATTGACTTTGCGATTAAATAATGAGGAAGTAGTTTTTAATGTTTTCAATTCTGAAAAAAATCTTAATTCCTCTAATTCATGTAATCGCATAGATGCTACTGATGATGTGGACAGAGTTGTACTTTCAGATATGCAGGAATCTGTGACTCATGCTGTATTAGAGGAGACCTTGCCCAAGGTTGCTTCCAAGTTCGAGAAGGTCAAGCCCTGCAAGAAAGGACCAAAGAAGCGGGATGACAAATGTGTCAAGAAGCGTGAATTTAAACCAGGGGATAAAGTTCTTGTTGATAACTCGCTTCTACATTTCTGTCCAGGTAAGTTTTGGTCGAAATGGTCTGGACCATATGAGATTGTTCGAGTCTTATCCTATGGTGTGCTTGAGGTGAAGATAGAAGGCCAGAAGACATTTCTAATAAACGGCCAGAGAGTGCAACACTATGAAGATGGAGTGGGGACTGAGTACCACTCTATTGACATCACCTGAGCATAGAACAAACTCACAGTCAAGCTAATGACTATAACTTAGCGCTTCTTGGGAGGCAACCCAACATTCTATCTCTTTTCCTTTATTTTCTTATTTTTATTGATTAACACTTTTTTATTTTTGTTTCTTAGTTAGCTATTGTTGAGTCGGCTTTGGTGCCTCCCTGAGTTCGGAGCCTTTGTAGGGGGATGTATATAGCTGTCGGCCACAAAAAAAAAAAAAAATTTTAGACCGGATATTCGAGTTCATGGCTACACGTCTCTTTTTTCCACCACCGCAGTGAGTTCTTTTCATTTATTCCTTCCATAGTTTTAGATTTTTACATTGGGGACAATGTAAGGTCTAAGCAGGGGGTATTTATTTTTCATTTTTATTTTTATCTTCATTATCATGCATTCCCATATCTCATTTTGCATTGCATTTTCTTGTTGCATTTTCACACCATCTTATATTTCTACTTTTTGGTTGAACCTTGTCCCCCTCTCTTTTGGGGATTTTGAGATGATAATTGATTTGGAACTCAATTTATTGATTCTTGTGGTAGGCAACAGCATTGTCTTTAATTGATAGTGGAGGTGATTTCTTGATAGTTGATAATTAGCATATGTTCTCTGAATTTGTGCTTCTCATTGATTTTTGAACCTCTAAAAGTGAGTTTTGAGCTTGTATGGGATTTATTCACTATATGATTTTTCATCCCATTCTTTGTGTTGAGTGGTCATTCCTCATTGATTTTGTACTCTAGAACTTGATTTGAAACCATTTTGAGGCGAAATCTTGGTTTGCATGCTTGAATGTGATTAAGGTATCTTAGGTATTTTTTTGGCCTTCTGAATTTGTTACACTTTCATCCACTAGTTGCCCATTTTGAGCTTATTGTATAATTGTTTTCTTGATGCCTATGATGATACATTGTCGGTGATCATTTAGAATATTGAATGGAGCAATCTGAGTTTGAATGTTGTATTGGGAATCATGTGTTTTGAAAATGAGGTCTCTCCCCTCTAAAAAAAATGAGGAAAAAGGGAAAACAAAATAAAAGAAAAGCTTGAGATGAAAGCTTGAAAAGAAAGGGAGAAAATGTGGAATTATGCCTTGATTGAAAACTGTCTTTGCTCCATGTATGTTCTATTGGGTTTCTTGTGCTTGTTGAAAATGTTGTTAGCCCTTTGTGCATACCCTCCTTTCTTTATCCTTCCTGACATCATTCCCATGGCCCCATTATATCCTTTGAAAGACCTTTTGATTCTTGCAATCATACTGATTATTAGTAGAAATTTGGTTTCTTATCAAGCTTATGGAAGTGCATTTTCTTTGAGGAATATTGAGTGCATTGTCTTCATCCTTAAACACTTTGAGTGTGTTGGTTGAGTGATCCTAATTTAGTGAGGAGCATGATTTCTGAGAACTTTAGCCTCTAATTGGACTTGATTTTGATTACCTCTCTAATTCTTGGTTTGTCTTTGCCTATTGCTTGGTTAGATGTTTTCTCGGGTTCCTCATTCATTATTGTCTCATAATCCCATTTCTTAGTTGGTCTTAGTTATTGCTTGGGGATAAGCAAAATCTTAAGCTTGGGGGTATTTTGATGTGTGTGAAACAACATCATATTTTGTTCATGTGTTTGCATGCATTTTTATACATTCTAGGCATTTTAGTTTCCCTTTTTGTTTGTTTTTCCCTTTAGTTCGGATAACTGCGGTGTTTTTGGTGTTGTTGTGCACGATTGTTGCTTAATTGGCTTTGAAATGGATGGAAAGCTTGCACAATTGAAGTTGGAGCTTAAAGAGTAGCAATTTGGGACAAAAAGCTCATTCCAGAGAGTTCCACGGCCTGCCCGTGGCCTGAACCACGGCCATCGATCGAGCAGCTACGTGAAAAAGCAAAAGGGGAAGTCCAGAGACAACCACGGCCTGGCCGTGGTGGCCACCACGGCCGTGGTTGAGAGTCTGGTTGAGAACTCTAAGTCCAGAACTGACCACGGCCGTGGTTCGTTGTGCGTGTCAGATTTTTAAGTCCGTTTTTCTCTTTTCTGATGGGCTTAAACCAGTTTTAACCCATTGGGTATATATAGATGTTCTGAAGACAACATTAGGGTTCAAATTTGGTTTGGAAGGAGGCACATTGGAGGCTCTTGATCTTCATCTTCCTCTCTTCTCTCTAGGATTACAGGTTTGGATGTTCTTGGAACTTGATTTCTGGTTTCTTCTTCTCCATGTCTGAGTAGTTCCTTTTGTTTCTAGGATTGGGCAATGCCCTTTGATACATTGATGATGATTAATTGATATTGTTTACCCCTTTTATTAATCTTGAATGTTATTGATTCAATCCTTATTGTGACTATTCATGTGAATTTGTTGGCCACTTATTTGCATCTCATAGATATCTAGGGACGTACTGAAAGGTGAACCTAGGTGTTGGAACTATAAGAATTGAACTTAAGGTTTAAATCACGAGAGTAGGTTTAGCCTTTCGAGGATTAATGAATTACCAAAAAGCGTAATGGGTTCAATTTAGATTCAATTACCACGAGAGTAGAAATTGGTTTAATTGGGCACGGTTCTTGTATCTTAAAAGGGAACATTAACTAATTTAGGGTAATTCACCTTCAATTGAATTTCAAGTGTTAATAAGAGGATTGTCAATTAGGAGTCTTGTATCATTGTGGTTAACCCTAATCCTGGAAGCTTTCTTGAATCTGAAATCTTTTCCTTAACAATTTCTGTTTTTGATCTCAACCTTGCATTTTAATTTTTATTTATTTAACTATTTGGTTACTACATTCTTATCACTCCATAATTACATTCCTTTTGTTTAATTTAATTGAATTAATTAATTAATTGGTATTCATAGACATAGTCCCTGTGGATTCGATCTTTTTATTACTTGACGACGAAATCGTACACTTGCGGATTTCACCCCAATCAATATTCTATTCTTAATTTAATCTACCTATTTGGTCATTTAGTTGAATTAATCAAGAATGCATTAAGTCCCAATTTCAAGATATGAATTAATATCCTGTCAATTCCATTGGTAGGAGAAATTGATGTTTGGTCATTCACCAATATAAACTCAGGCTTACCATATAGATCCACTTATTGAGTGCGGATGGTCACTGGTCAAATAATGAATTAACAAATGCCACAAGTGATCAAGTTATGACAAGAATGCAAATAATATGATAAACTTATAAAGAAATTACCATAATCAAATTAGAAATCAGATCCAAATAATTAAGAACACAAGATCCCTTATAGCTCTAGCTATGAGTTTAGCTATTTATATTCAATACAGACAAACTCACAATAAGATACAGATCCATGAAATGAAAACAAAAGAAAGGAGAAAAACTAGAAAGAAAGAGAGATCAAAACCCCTTTTGTAGTGATTCAAATCTTCAAGCCTTCAAGAAATCCTCCATCTGAAGCCTTCCTCCCTTCAGATCTACCTCTCCAAACCTCTCCTTACAGAAACTATGAACAAAATATGTAAAAATTACAAAAGGAAAATGAAAATATATGAAAAACCAGCTTGAGAACTTCTTAATCTCGTCCTCAGCCTTCAAAGCCTATATTTATAGAGTTTTAAGGTGAAAATAAGGAGACACAACCGTGTGTCAATGAGACACGACCGTGTCTCAAAAATCAGAAGCTTTGCACTAGTTAGACACGGCCGTGTGAAGAGACACAATCGTGTGTCAATGAGACATGGTCGTGTCTAACCCTTAGCCTGCAAGTTTTGACCAGTTAGCAGCGTATGAAGCAAGTTTGGGAGACATGGTCATGTGAGTAGGAGACACGACCTTGTCTCATGTCATCATCAGCGTATTGGAGATGCTTGGGGGACACGGTCATGTGAGTTGGAGATATGGCTGTGTCTCTTGTAAAAATGACTTTTTCAGAATGTTTTGGGAGACACGGCCGTGTGAGTTGGGAGACATGGTCGTGTCTCAAGTCAAAAGCTTCATCCAAATTAGACATGACCATGTCTAAGTCTTTAATCGCTTCTGAGTTGACACGGAACCCTACCAAAGCCAAAATGGACCTTTTTTGTCTTGAAAACTCGGTATCTTTGCTTGTTTTCACTCCAAATGCATTAAATCTCTCTAAACCTGCAAAGGTGAAGATAATGATAAGGGTCCATCTAAAATTCTCTCATAATTACAAGCAAATCACCACAATTTGTTCAATTAAATGTTATAAAAGATAGGCTTATCAGTAGAATAGGATAGTTATAATGAGATCAAATCTAAAGAAATTTCGGTTGTTGAATTACAAAAAGGGTCATCATATACTTGTCTTGTACTGAAACTCAGTAATGAAAAAGAAATAATGGAACCCTATAAACATTGAACTTACTCGTTCAACGTCACTGAGGAAAATCAAATCTTTGACATGTTTTTGAAAGATAAGCATATAAGACTAACTGAAGGTCCTGTTCTTCTATCACTTAGTGAGATTAAAAATAAATTTTGCTGCAAGTATCATAATTCTTATAAGCACTCAACCAATAGTTGTTCTTAATTCAAGGATATGATTTAGAATGGGATTAGGGAAGGTAGACTAAAGTTTGCTGACAAGACAAAGTCAACAATGAAAATCGACACCGATCCATTTGAGTTACAGGCTGGATATGCTGAGCCACAAAATCTCCAAATTAGGATGATCAAGGTGGACTTTGGTGCTAAGGATTGAGAAGAAAAATGGCTATAGGAGCTGGTCTACATGTCTAAGGTCGCACACAAGTACCCTAATTCAGATGAGACTATGTTACAGTTTTTGAAAAGGATGGATGAAGCTGGACACGAAGTTAAGATGTGCCCTATATGTTGGATAATGTACAAGAAACATGATGAAGATAAGGTTACTATGGTGAAGAAGGAGAAGGTGATCAATGTCATTATCCCCAACAATAATAGGATTGCCGCGAAGAGCAATTGAACAATTGAGGATGGCTTATTTCGTAAAGTAAGTTGCATTGGTCAACATCGACTAGGTTCAAACATCAAGCAAGCATAAGGCAATTAACTTTGGGCCTTTTGCTCCTTTTACTAACACTCTTGCCAACAAAACCAAGGTTCCTTCAGCAAATGTGCTAGTCAACAAATGGTAGTGAAATGCAAAAAAGTACTATTGAAGTTTCACCCTTACACCAAACAGGTGACCATTGTTTGAGTAAGGGGTAATGTATGGTATTGGGCTAATTTTTCTCACTCTTATAATCTTCACGAGAATTATTAGTCCCTCACTAGCACACAAAAGTGAGGTGGATAGAAAGAGAGGGCAGAGGCCAAGCGGACTCTAGAAAAGGTTCCATAATAGGCAGCAAATCCTAGATTCTGTAGAACGAAAGGATCCAATGATGAGTCTATCGAAGACAACATTACTGATCTAACTCAATGTCATATGCATACAATTACGAATATTGAATGTGGGTATGAAGCCAATCCGCAATACGATCCATTACTAGAAGAAGATTCTACAGGGGTCCAATTGGAGGATTACATGGACCCATAATTGATCGAGAAACAAAGAGAAAAGCCAAGGGGTAGGAAACTACAATGAGTCTTATCACAATTCTCATTATAAATTTTGATGATGTAGCCGAGTTAGTGAATGAAAAAAAGTTGATTCTAGAAGAGCCGTGGGCTTATGGGCAATCAATGATTGCTGTATTCAATGGTGTAGTTGAATTCGAGAAGCTTAGTGAAAAAATGAAAGACCATATCAAATCACTGCACATTAAGGCACATATGGAGGGTGTGCCTGTTAACCGCATGCTCATTGATGGTGGGGCAACAACTATCTTAACTTCTAATAAGATGTTTAATAAGTTGGGTAAAACTCCAGAGTATATGAGGAGCTCTAATTTTGTTATCACTGATTTTAATGGAAAGTGCTATCCATCTAAAGGAGTTACCATGTTGAATTGTGATAGCTACCAAGACTATCAAATTATATCAATTTATAAGGCGATTCACCAAATTACTTGTAGTATAAGGTACAATCAGGTCGAGCCCTTGGATCACTCTAATTAAGCAATCAGATTAAGAGGTTAATAGAGGGGGAAATGTTTCAAAATTTAATCAATAAAAACCAATTAAAAACTCTAAACAGAATTAAGTAAACAATCAATCTAAAAAAATCAACTAAACTTGAGTTTAATCTATCCTTGATCACTAGAAATTCATTCAATTGCTAACCAGATTCTTGGCATTAGATCACATCAAGAAGCCTTAAGATAATCTATGAATTCTCTACTGGATAAGCATCTAAAATTTAATTAATCAATATTAGACAAATTAAGCACCCATCTAAGCCTAAATTAACCTAAATCTAGAATCTAGCCAAGCTAAACGATCTATCAAACACCTTTGATGCATTATTTAGTCTTTATATTTCTCCTTAAACTCATGGTAATTATGCAATTATCACATCAACATTCAAATCAAATTAAGCAATTTAATCTAGATTCAAATCAAAACTAAAAGATGAAGAAGAGAAACTTGATTAACAATTAAATGTAAAACAATCAAAGAAAGATCTCAAAATTAAATATTTAGATCGTCAATCCATAAGATTTATTAAGACGTTCTAGCCCTCCATAGATGGGAGGGAAGAAATGCATAAAAAGGAAGAAAACTTGGAGAGAAGGGAGAGGAAAAAAGATGAAGAAAGAGATAGTGAAAAGTGCTGAATGAATTGTGTCCTCATTTTTCTGCCCTATACCCCTAAAACTAAATCCTATTTTGGTCTTACATAATTATAATCCCAGTAGGTACAAAGATAAGTCAATTATGAATCACTGGGCCTAAGCCCTATGTTATTTGGAGGCCTAAAACTAACTGTAAATGACAATCCATGTTACATTTAGCAGTGTTACGTTGAATTTAAGGAGTACAATTCAGCGATTCAGCCAATTGATCTAATGAAAGACGGATTTGATCCAAAGACAAAGTATCAAGCTTGATCACGCAGGTTTTCATATCATCCTGTTGGTCGACAAATGATCGAAGAATGAGTCATGGGCCTTGAAAAGCACTTGAAGAGGTTGTTGGCCTACATGGACAATAAAGATAAAGGGGAAAAGAAAAACAAAATCCTCAATTATGTAACTGAGGAGGTCAGTCTTTTTGAAGATTCATCACTCAAGGATGATACTAAAGTCATGGAAAGGCAAGATCCAATGGAAGAAGTTAACTTGGACGACGATGAATTCTATTGACCAACCTTTATGAGTAAGTTAATTCCTACAGATTTCAGAGAGGCATTTTGATGCGGATTATAAGTTACAAACTCAAGTGTAGGTTGTCTCAAGTAATAAATTCTCAGGAGTTTGAGGTCGATCCACAGGGAATTGATGAAGAGAAATTAATTGAGGTAAGAAAAGGATTTGTCACAATACCAAAAGTAATAAAAGTTATTCATAGATGAAAAATGATTTGCTTGAGTTAGGAGATCCACTCTTGGTAATAAATTAAAGGCAAGATTTCTCTTTATAACTCAATTGAAATCTACACATAAAGGAAGTTCCAATTGAAAAATATAACATTCAAAGTTCAATTATATATGCAATCATATTATGATCCCTTTAATTATCTACCAACACTTGTAAATGAGCTCAAGCATTCACTGTGTCAATCCTCTTGTCTACAATAAATCAAGATCTCTATCATACAAGGAAGGTTTCTAAATTGATTGGAAACAAAATACAACACATATAATATCCACTTGATAATATATCATTTAAGCATAAGAAATAGAATAATCTAACCTCAATTTATCACCAAACGCTTCACTCTTTCACCCAAGCAAAATGAAAATTCGTTACTCATACCTAACAAGAAAGAAAAAAAGAAGAGGAGAAAAATGAACATAACTTCAAATTAGAACAAAAGAAAATTATAACAAAGGAAGACAATATACAAGCATGAACATAATTATTCCTAACCAAGGCTAAAACCCAAAGTACCCTATAATCAGCCAATGGTGCCTTTTATAGAGGATTAGGGATACAAAATGATGAGGGGGTAATTAATGAGTGGTTGGATGAGTGGTTGAATGAGTGGTTAAGTGGTTGGATGAGTGAAAAATTATTGAGATTCTTTATCTCCGAAATCATTCATTATTTAACTCATAGATGTCGTCATCAAATAGAAAAGTGATTTTTATGAAAGTTATAGATCTGGGTCTTAAATTTCATATGTTCAAATTTTAGCTCCATTGACCACCTACAACCTGAGATATGACCCAATTACTAAACAGTGTTTAGGCCCAAATACAGCACCTCTGTTCTAACTTTAAAGCCCAATATCACCTTCAAGGAGTCGATCTGAGTTTTATGTTCTTCATAAAAGTTGTAGATATGGATCTTAACTTTCAAGTACCACAATTTCAGCCCTATTCACTTTCTACAGCCCAAGTTATGCCTTGATTACTGCATACTATTCAAGTTTCAATCACAAAACCCATAAAGGAATTTGATCTGAATTTTGTGTTATTCATGAAAGTTGTAGAGCTCTCTCTTATCTTTCCTACAAGGTAAAATACATAAACATTGCACATCGAGAACTCAAAATATAGTTGAAATATAGAAATAGTGTAAAACCGAAATAATGCTGAAAAATCAATTAAGTCCAATTTCAATCCAAACTTACAAAATATAATCAAACTCAATCAATTAAGTACATGGAGAGTGTAAATGACTAAAAATGAGAGTTTATTAATATATAAAATATGTGATTATCAAACTTCCCTACACTTAGCTTTTTGCACCCTAGGCAAAACACATAAGACCAAAATTAGGAAAAAAACGACACAGGCTCAAAAGCTAAACACTCCAAAAGACTCAATTTACAATGATATTCAAGAATGCAAAAGTTTATAAATAAGAAGAGCAACCAAATATTCAAAGGATCAAAATATTTATGAAGTAAAATTTCTTCACATCTCAAACCCACAAGCAAGGAGACTTCAGTTGAAAAAAATGAATCAAGAATGATAGATCTTCACAGGATTCACTCTCAATCCCTTAAGTGTTTAAAAGGTAGGTATTTCACTCAATTCAACTCATGAAAAATTCCAATACCATAAGCTTGCTTATCTTCTACTTCTCCACTACTCAGAACACATGAACACACAAATCAAGAAGACTTTATTCAAGGTTGTAATGGGGTCAAGGTAATGGAGGGGGTAATATGGATATGACAAGTTAAATACTAAAGAGAATAAAAGAGCGTGAGAGCTGAGTTCAATTAACAAGTATGAAAGTTTATCCCAACTCCATCTAATACAAATTCTCTTTACATATTCTTGTCTTTCCCTTTTTGCCTTGTTGGCCATTCTTTACACTTTTTTTTTAACATTTTTACATTTTTTTTACTGTTTCCTTTTTCTTTTTTACCAACCATTCTACACACACGCCCCCACACTTGTTCAAGAACTCATCCAATGACAAAGCTAATGTTCTCTTTTTCCCTAAGGTTAGGTAAGAGCATGGTTTTTTTTTAGAAGACACATGATGAGCTAGAAATAATGAATGGTCAAATAATCTCAAAGGGGTTAAGCAAAGAAAAATAGGTCATTTTCAATGTCTTACATTGGTTCGAATCAGAATTTTTTTAAAAAAAAAATTACCTCAATCACCTTTATGTATGCATGTGAAAATATAGCCTAAAAAAGAATTAAAGTAAGTTCTAGAGTAACAATTTCATGAGTGAAAATCTCACAAAAAAGAAGAGAATGATACAAATGTTCAATCCATTCATCAATAAGCTCAAAATCTCACAAGGCATATTTCTATCATTCTCAATCCACCAATTCAACATTCATAACCAAACATGTGAAATTTAAGAAAAAAGACAATTTATTCAATCATGCTATGATCCCAGAATTTCAATTGCTTTAAAAGATGTGAGAATGCATTCACTAGAATCTTTTAAAGGAAATCAAATAGCAAAACTTTGTTACTTCCACAAATCAGTACTAAATAGTTACTACCACAACTAAGATGTGTCTCAAGAGTGTTAATTTGTTTCCAAAATTTATTTTTTACTCTGTCATCACTAATTGGTTTTACTGTGAGTAGGTTTTTGACAATCATATCAATAAACAAACTTTCCAAGTTAGATGCGTCTTAAGAGTAAAATTTACTCCTTACTCTGTCATCCTTAATTGGTTTAGTAAGTTACTGACAATCATATCATACTTCTCAATTTTTTTATTTTTTTTTCTTTTTCTTTTTTGTAATCAACTATCCTTCCCCCCAAATAGATCACAACATTATTCGCAATGTTAAAATATAGATAAGTAAATGATAGAAGACATTACCTGGTATAGCAATTACTGAAAAGAGAGACCTAACACAAATTTAAACAAAAAAACAAAATACTATAAATAAAACCAAAGCTTGAAATTATTTAAATAGCTGGAGTGTCTGATCGGGCTTGCATTGCATACTGCTTCCCTCATCGCTTCCTTCTAATCAATCTATCTGAGTTATTACTGGATCAGGTTCATAAACAAAAGTTTCCAATTTATCAATCAACTCATCAACAGTGGAAGTATGGATAAGGAGTCATCTTGCCGACAGTGTGATAAATTTCTGTTCCACAGCATGATCAAGAAAATATAACAAAAGATCAAAGAAATTATTAACATTTAACAAACCTATGAGTTTATGATGGATGTTCAGTTGGGCCCAAGAGACAATTTGAATTTTTTTTTTCAAAGTACCAAAATCACCTGGTAAGGCAATGAATGCATCAAAGCTTTCAAGCATTTTCTTCATTCGTCCATGCATAGATGATACTTGAAGTTCCTTCCCAATTGTCTCTCCAGCGATGTTCTTTTGAGTTAAAGATTCATGAATGATACCTAAAACCTAACTGCCTCCTGTATGCGCAGAGAGTGATATAACCCCCATTAACCCATTACAACCCCTTCATATACTACATGATTTTCTTTGCTGCAAGGGCTCGACCAAGAGTGCTTGCTGCTTTACATACTCCAAACTTTTCCCATAACTTGACCCACAAAATACACAGATATTTACAAGTTTACGAATAAAACCACCCTCCATTTCTAAACTCACTCTCCCTTTGAATGATTATGAGTTGGATTGGAAGTGAAGAGAATAGAGTGTTTAAATAGGGAAAAAAATGGAAAAAGTAATGATAACAACTATATGGGTAGGTTGGCTATTATCAGAAAAATTTGAAATTAAGAAACATTTTTTTTGGTTTTCTTTAATTATTTTTTTATTTTTTATTTTTTTGTTTTTTGTTTTTTTTTTTAACTTCAAGAAAACTATCAAGGTAAAGAAGTCTAGAAACCCCTGAAGGACCCTGCTCAAAGGATCGTGTATACAAAAATCAAAATACAATAAAATCATACAAATATAATAAGAAATGATGACATACCTTTATGTATAGCTTTCATGACTTATCTTTATACTGCACGTTATGAATGCAGTAGTGGCATATTTTTGAGTTGTGTGTCACCAGTGCAATATAAGAACTCCTATTTATTCAAAAAAAATGAAAGAAACCATCGTGGGTTTCCATCCTAAGTGTGGAACTTGGAGAGTTCACACTTAGGTTTGTAACATTTACAAAGATGCTAAAATCTAAGACCCATAATGTCTAAAATCCAGACGTCCCATCCTAGGGCGCTGAGAGCCTTTTCTAATGAAAGAGATGATCAAGCTCAGATGTCTCATACGCTTTGGTAGCCGCGGGTTACTTCTCACTAATAACCAGAGTGGGACCCTTCTGCCTGTCCATTAACTCCATAGTGCCAAGATGGTAAACATTGGGTTATGAAGTACAGCTCTCTACAGAGCATGGTACACAAACATTTTTTAAGGACCAGCGTGCAAAGGTCCACCCGAGTCAATGACAGGTCTGCCATTGGCAAGGGCTCCACACTCAATTAAGAGCATGGTACAACCGACGTTTCACCCTCTCTTTTTTTTAAAAAAAAGATCAAAGAAATTATTAACATTTAACAAACCTATGAGTTTATGATGGATGTTCAGTTGGGCCCAAGAGACAATTTGAATTTTTTTTTTCAAAGTACCAAAATCACCTGGTAAGGCAATGAATGCATCAAAGCTTTCAAGCATTTTCTTCATTCGTCCATGCATAGATGATACTTGAAGTTCCTTCCCAATTGTCTCTCCAGCGATGTTCTTTTGAGTTAAAGATTCATGAATGATACCTAAAACCTAACTGCCTCCTGTATGCGCAGAGAGTGATATAACCCCCATTAACCCATTACAACCCCCTTCATATACTACATGATTTTCTTTGCTGCAAGGGCTCGACCAAGAGTGCTTGTTGCTTTACATACTCCAAACTTTTCCCATAACTTGACCCACAAAATACACAGATATTTACAAGTTTACGAACAGAACCTCCCTCCATTTCTACAATCATTCTACCTTTGAATGATTATGAGTTGGATTGGAAGTGAAGAGAATTGAGTGTTTAAATAAGGAAAAGAATGGAAAAAGTAATGATAGCATCTATATGGGTAGGTTGGCTATTATCAGAAAAATTTGAAATTAAGAAATATTTTTTTTGGTTTTCTTTAATTATTTTTTTATTTTTTATTTTTTTGTTTTTTGTTTTTTTTTTAACTTCAAGAAAACTATCAAGGTAAAGAAGTCTAGAAACCCCTGAAGGACCCTGCTCAAAGGATCATGTATACAAAAATCAAAATACAATAAAATCATACAAATATAATAAGAAATGATGACATACCTTTATGTATAGCTTTCATGACGTATCTTTATACTGCACGTTATGAATGCAGTAGTGACATATTTTTGAGTTGTGTGTCACTAGTGCAATATAAGAACTCCTATTTATTCAAAAAAAATGAAAGAAACCATCGTGGGTTTCCATCCTAAGTGTGGAACTTGGAGAGTTCACACTTAGGTTTGTAACATTTACAAAGATGCTAAAATCTAAGACCCATAATGTCTAAAATCCAGATGTCCCATCCTAGGGCGCTGAGAGCCTTTTCTAATGAAAGAGATGATCAAGCTCAGATGCCTCATACGCTTTGGTAGCCGCGGGTTACTTCTCACTAATAACCAGAGTGGGACCCTTCTGCCTGTCCATTAACTCCATAGTGCCAAGATGGTAAACATTGGGTTATGAAGTACAGCTCTCTACAGAGCATGGTACACAAACATTTTTTAAGGACCAGCGTGCAAAGGTCCACCCGAGTCAATGACAGGTCTGCCATTGGCAGGGGCTCCACACTCAATTAAGAGCATGGTACAACCGACGTTTCACCCTCTCTTTTTTTAAAAAAAAAAATTTTTTTGAAGAAGAAGAACAAGATAATATATACAAGTTGTTGTGATTGTGGCTCACATCTTCCTCTGATTTTACGTTCAGTAACGGCTTAAACACCTTCTATGAGTTGAGGATAAGTTTCCCATCCAATTTTCTTATAAATTGGCAAACAATGTCTTTTAGAGTCAGATTCCCAAGACTATAACATTTTTGTTTATCCATGAAGAGATTCCACAAATTAAGAAGTTCACAATGCACATTTCCACAAGAATGCATTTCAAGAGTCAATAAGATATCATCCAATGACTCCTTACTTAGTTCATTCTTAATGAAGAATATTTTATCTTCTCAGTTTGCAGAAACCATTCCCAAAGAACAACATTTCTTGTTACAATTTCATCGTGCATATTTGTGATAGACTTGTAACCTTTTTGCTCTTCTCCTTTTAGAATATGAACTTCTACTGAGACCTGACATGTATGAGTCAAATGAAATTGAAGATTCACCCACTAGATGGACCTTTGCTTCGATTATCCAGCGAACATCTTCTAGCATGCCCTTGTGCATCAACAATCTCAGTCTTTCACATCTAGCTTTATAAATTTTTGTTAAATCATTTTGAGGAAGAGAAGGAAAATGCTTTCTTAGATTTGAGAGAACGACATCCATGTTAAAGGAGAATGAATAAGTTATTATGGGAAACTGAAAACAAATCGACTTAATAGTCATGGAGTACCATTATCCCCCACTTAACTGGGAATACAAAGAACTGCAGAAAGAAAGTAACAAAATTAGAATAAATTCTATTCATAACAAGGATTAGAAAGAGAAATGAATTCTACCTCAGCAACTTGATTTTTTAGAAATGATTTAAGTCTTTGTCCATTAACCTTAAACACATTATCATTCATAGGGTTCTCAATGTTTATGGCCCCATAAGGATACACATGTTTGACAATAAAGGGGCCAGTCCACCTAGATCTCAATTTTTCAGGAAATAAGTGAAGACGAGAATTATCAAGTAGAACTTTTTTACCAATTTCAAAAGATTTTCTCAAAATTGATGTCATGAAAAGTTTTTGTTCTATCTTTATAAGTTTTTGAGTTTTCATATGCATCATTTCTCAATTCCTCAAGTTCATTTATTTGCAATTTGCGTAACCTGCAAGCATCATCAAGATTTAAATTGAAAGCTTTAATAGTCCATAATACTTTATGCTCAAGTTCTATAAGTAAGTAACAAGGTTTTCCATAGACTAACCGATAGGGTGACATGCCTAAAGATGTTTTGAAAGCAGTACGGTAAGTCCAAAGTGTATCGTTTAGTCTTAAAGACCAATCTTTACGATTTAGGTTAACTGTTTTTTTCCAAAATTTGTTTAATCTCCCTATTTGCTAATTCTACTTATCCACTTGTTTGAAGGTGATAAGGGGTGGCGATTTTGTGGGTAATACTATATTTCTTCATTAAAGATTCAAATGGTTTATTGCAAAAATGTGTTTTCCCATCACTGATGATAGCTCGAGGGATTTCAAATCGACTCAAGACATTTTCTTTTAAAAATTTGAGAACAGTTTTATGATCATTGTGTCGGCATGAAATCGCCTCAATCCATTCTAAGACATAATCAACTGCAACCAAGATATACGCAAATCCAAATGAGGACGGAAATGGACCTATGAAATCAATTCCCCAACAATAAAAATTTCAATGACAGTGATGGGGTTTAGAGGCATCATGTTTCTTTTAGAAATTGACCCTAATTTTTGACAATTTTCGTAACTTTTGCAAAAGGTATTGCTATCCTTAAATAAAGTGAGCCAATAAATTCATACTATAATATTTTCGCAGCTGTTTTCTTTGAAGAAAAGTGACCTTCACATGCTTCTGAGTGACAAAATTTAATGACACTACATACCTCATTGTCGGGTACACATCTCCGAAAGATTTGATTAGGACAATATTTGAACAAATATAGGTCACCCCAATAAAAAATGTTCACCTTATTTCAAAATTTCTTTCTGTCTTGGTATGTCCACTGAGGCGGCATCTTTCCTTCTTGTTCTCTAGTAAGAGTTGAACAAATTCCTACTAAAAACCTTTGTTCTTCTCCCAAAAATGTATACTTCAACCTAGCAGGTAATGACTTTAGTTCTAAAGTGGGTACTTCTTCATGGGTATTATCATTTATGAGTTTTAGCTCTTCAAATCTCAACTTCCATCCTTTGTATTCTAATACCTCTGTATAATCAAGCAAAGAGCATATTTTAGAAATATCATCATCTAATTGCATACCTCAATCAAATGAATTAATTAAACAAACTTTTAAAAGGTCAGAAGAACTCCCTTTTTGAAGATGATCATCTACAATGGCTTCAATCCTTTCAACTTCCTCTTTTTCATCAAAGAATTCATGTGGTTACATGCACATGTTAAAAACATTGAGTTCTAGTGCCATATTTCCAAATATTAGTTTCACCACTCCATTTCTGTAATTTATCAAAGCATTAGATGTTGCTAAAAATGGAAGACCTAAAATAACAGGAATTGACTTGTAACTATCAACCATAAGTTCAGTATCCAAGACAATAAAATCCACAGGATATATGAATTTATCAACTTATACCAACACATCTTTTACTATTCATCTTAGAATTTTAATTGATCTATCAGCAAGTAGAAGAGTTACAGAAGTTGGTTTTAACTCACCCAAGTTAAGTTGTTAATAAACTGAATATGGAAGCAAATTAACACTAGCACAAAGATCAAGTAAAGCTTTTTCAATTCTATGTTCTCCAATAATGTATGAAACTATAAGACAACCAGAGTCATTATATTTCAAGGCATTATTATTCTAGAGAATAGAGCTTACTTGTTCAGCTAAAAAAGCATTTTGTTTCATATTCAATTTCCTTTTAACAGTGCATAAGTCCTTCAAATATTTGGCATAAGAAGGAATCTGTTTGATAGCATCTAACAGAGGAATATTGACTTTCACTTATTTCAAAATTTCAAAAATTTCAATGTTATTGTTCAATTTCCTTGGTTTGTTTAATGCTTGAGGAAAGGGAGGTGGAGGCGAGAGTTCGATATTCTTTTAGTCAACTTCTTCATTTTCTTGGACTCTCTCACAAGGTTTAAGAATTTCTTTTCAACAACTTTTCCACTCCTAAGAGTTATCACTGACTTGACATGATCTATTTGTTAGTTTTCTGAACTACCCTCATTTAGACTGTATTGACCTTTGGGATTCAGTTGAGGTTGAGAGGGAAATTTTCCTTTCTCGTGAATGGTGAGAGTAGAAGTAAGTTTGGCAAGAGTGTCTTTTATGTCATTCATGGTCTGAATGTTTTGTTTATTAATGGTCTCTTGCTTTTCTATGAATGCATGCAGTGATCCTTCAAGGTTTGTCTTATATGGTGGGACATAAGGTACATATCCTTGAGAATTGTGAGAATCATGTTGTTCCTGAGAAGGCAGTGGTTGCATAAATTGTGCTTGATTATTGTTCCTCTAGCTGAAGTTCGGGTGATTTCTCCATCCCAGATCGTATGAATCTGAAAAAGAAGAAGTGAATGACTTTTTAAAATTATTCATTGCATTTACCTGCTCATGCACAACTTCTTTAAAAACAGGAATTTTTAGACATTCATTTGTCGAGTGTCCTAATTCATCACAAATGTCACAAATTTCTTCATTTTGCATAGAATTGATTTCTTTCACTTTCCCTGATTCCATGGTTTCAATCTTTCTAGCCAAATTGGCAAACCTAGCATTTAGATCTTCTTGACTAAAATGATATTTTCCTTTACTAGCATTTGCAAGGTTAGATCTGATTGGATTTTTGAAGAATTAGTACCATGCCAAGATTGAGAATTTTCATACAATTGGTTTAAATAGTCTAAAGCTTCATCAGGTTCTTTATCAAGAAACTCGTCATTGCACATTGTTTTCACGAATTGTTTAGTTTCAGGTGTTAAACCTTCATAAAAGAAGCTTAAAGTGCGTCATTTTTCAAAACCATGATGTGGACAAGAATTTAACAAATCTTTAAAACGTTCCCAACATTGAAAATATACTTCATTTAACTTTTGAGAAAATTTTTGGATTTGTCTTTTCAAAGCATTGGTTTTATGTACTGGAAATTTTTTTTTAAAAAAACTTACCTTGCATTTCTTGCCATGTACCAATTGATCTTAGTTTCAAAGAGTTAAGCCAAGTTTTTGCTTTATCTTTCAAAGAGAAAGGAAACAGTTTAAGTTTAACAATCTCTTCAGTGCAATTTTGATAATTAAAAGTGATACATACTTCCTCAAATTCTTTCAGATGTAAATATGAGCTTTCAGAATCTAAACCATGGAAATTATGAAGTAAAGAAATCATACCTGGTTTAAATCTAAAATTGGTAGCGTTAAGTGGAAAAATAAAACATGATGGACTAGAATTTCGAGGTAGTTGCAAATATTCACGCATAGTTCACAACGGTTGATTTTTCTGTTCATCATGTATACTACGCGTAGTTCACACTGGTTGATTTTCATGTTCATCATGTACACTTTTATTTTCAGTTATTATGTCAATTGTGTGTGATTCTGATTCAAACAAACCAATATATAAAGTACCAAGATTAATTTTAACTAAATGACCAGAATTTAAATCATGATACTAATTAAGCATAAATAAATAAATTACTTAAAATAAATAAAAAATAATGTACAAGATGACGGTATAAACCGACCATTAAATATTAACAAGGATGTGGTATAAACCAGCCACCAAATAAATATTAAAAAGTAAAAAGTTTGTAAGGTGATAAATTAAAAAAATTAGATAACCGATAAATTAAAAAGTTAGATAGTTAGAGAGTTAATAATTAGTAAGTTAGAAAGTGCATAAAATAAAATATAGTAAAAAAGTGTAGAAAGTAAATTTAAAATATGAAAATCGGAGAGAGATAGAGCCCACCAGAGCCGTGAAAGAGAAGAGAAGAAGAAAGATTATTTCATTACCTTAAAAATAATAATAAATGGCAGAAATTAAAATGTTAGAGAGCAGAAAATAAATATTAGTAAGCAAAAATAAATGACATAAAATAAAAGTTAGTAAACAAAAATAAATGACATAAATAAAAAAATTTAGAATGTTAGTAAGTTAGTAAATTAAAAGAGTAGAGATAGAATTTACCAGATGATGAATATACAAGATGATGAAATTTACTTAAAGAAAGAGAACCTCAATAAATTAAAACTTCAAATCAAGTCCTCGGCAACGGCGCCAAAAACTTGATGCGGATTATAAGTTGCAAACCCAAGTGCAGGTTGTCTCAAGTAATAAATTCTCGGGAGTTCGAGGTCGATCCACAGGGAATTGATGAAGAGAAATTAATTGAGGTAAGAAAATGATTTGTCACAAGACCAAAAGTAATAAAAGTTGTTCACAAATAAAAAAAAATTTGCTTGGGTTAGGAGATCCACTCTTGGTAATAAATTAAAGGCAAGATTATTTCTCTTTATAACTCAATTGAAATCTACACATAAAGAAAGTTTCAATCGAAAAATATAACATTAAAAGTTTAATTATATATGCAATCATATTATGATCTCTTCAATTATCTACCAATACTTGTAAATGAGCTCAAGCATTCACTGTGTCAATCCTCTTGTTTACAATAAATCAAGATCTCCATTATACAAGGAAAGTTTCTAAATTGATTGGAAATAAAATACAACACATATAATATCCACTTGATAATATATCATTTAAGCATAAGAAATAGAATAATCTAACCTCAATTTATCACCAAAAGCTTCACTCTTTCACCCAATCAAAATGAAAATTAGTTACTCATACCCAAGAAGAAAGAAAGAGAGAAGAAGAGAAAGATGAACATAACTTTAAATTAGAACAAAAGAAAATTATAACAAAGGAAGACAATATACAAGTATGAACATAATTACTCCTAACCAAGCCTAAAACCCAGAGCACCCTATGATCAGCCAATGGTGCCTTTTATAAAGGATTAGGGATACAAAATGACAAGGGGGTGATTAATGAGTGGTTGGATGAGTGGTTGAGTGGTTGGATGAGTGGTTGAGTGGTTGGAAAATTATTGAGATTTTTTATCTTTGAAATCATTCATTGCTTAACTCATGGATGTCGTCATCAAATAGAAAAGTGGTCTTCATGAAAGTTATAGATATGAGTCCTTTCATATATCCAAATTTAAACTCAATTGACCACCTACAGTCCGATATATGGCCCAATTACTAAACAGTGTTCAGGCCCAAATATAACACCTTTGTTCTGACTTTAAAGCCCAATATCACCTTCAAGGAGTTCGATCTGAGTTTTGTGTTCTTCATGAAAGTTGTAGATATGGATCTTAACTTTCAAGTATCAAAATTTCAACCCTATTAAATTTCTACATCCCGAGTTATGCCTTGATTGTTGCATACTGTTCAGGTTTCAATCACAAAACTCGTGTTCTGAATTTCAAGCCCAATATGACTTTCAAGGAATCTGATCTGAATTTTGTGTTCTTTATAAAAGTTGTAGATCTCTCTTTTATCTTCCCTACAAGGTCAAATACATTAATATTGCACATCGAGAACTCAAGATATGACTGAAATATAAAAATAATGTAAGACCAAAATAATGCTGAAAAATCAATTAAGTCTAATTTAAGTCCACACTTACAAAACATAACCAAACTCAATCCATTAAGCACATAGAGTGTGTAAATGACTAAAAATGAGAGTTTATTAATGTATAAAATATGTGATTATCACATTTATATTGCATTACTAATAGAATATCAAATTGCTTTGTATGAGATTATAATGAAATGCCTAGGTTGAGTCATGACTTGGTCAAGTACAGACTACCTTTAAAACTAAGATACAGCCAGTGAAGCAAGAGGTGAGGTGTTTTTCTCCTAAAGTAATTCTAATTATAAAAGAATAAATTGAGAGGCTACTTAAAGTTGGTTTCATCAAAACTGTTAGGTATGTGGGCTGGATCTCAAACATTATTCTAGTGAGAAAGAAAAATGGCAAGCTCTAAATTTGCATAGATTTTTGAAATCTCAATATAGCAACACAAAAGGATGAATATCTTATGCTAATTGTAGACATGGTAGTAGATGCTGCTTCCTGCCATGATATCTAATGCATGATGAATCCTGAATGTACAATTGATTGAATCATGTCCATTATTGAATTCTTGGTTGATTTAGGTTTTAATTGGTATCAATTTGAGAATTTATAACTTAAAATTTGAATGAAATTGTACTTGAATGAATTAATAATCAACTTTTGCTTTTAGTGAGAATAAGCATGACTAGGCCATGAAATTTGGGTCAAAAGCACACCTTACTCGTGCACAAAAATGCACCAAGAGAGCCAAGCATGGTCAGGTCACACTATCTAGGAGGTTGTACTTTAAAGCATGGCCAGGCCGTGCAACAATGCACAATCGTGCTTTTAGAAAGTAGCATGATTGGCATATAGGAGACCATACCTACATATCATATTTTCTAGGTGAACTTTCCATTATTTTTGCTATTATCCGAGCTATAACTTCAACCATTATCCATTTAGTAAAATAGTTATCGTGACTAAGAGAAATTTGAGTTGTCTTGGTGTGGTGGGAAAGGATTCGAGTATATCTGTCCCTAATCGGAAAAAAAGTCATGCTAAGTAAAAGATGTGGAGTTCAACGACATGGATTAATGAATATGGGCGAACTGCTAACACTTATCACACTTCTTAATATACGCCAAGCAGTCCCTTTTCAAGGTTAGCCAATATTATCAAGCTCTCAAGATTTTAATTTCAAGTGATTTTCCCTAAAAATGTTGGTTGTAGACTTCTCATGCGTTTCTACCATTACATAGTTTGTTTGATCCAAGCTTAAACACTTTAGCAGTGGAGCATAGAAGCCTTGCTTGTACAATTAATCATTTATTATAACATAAATCAAGCCAACCTTTTGAGTTTTTTAGCCTGGTTTTCATTATATAGTTTTATACCCTCTTGTAGGTGTCTCGGGATCGGGTATTCCCATGAGTCGGGCTTCAAAGTTATCACCATCACAAACTCTTCTTAAATGCTCAACTTGCTGATAGTCTCATAGATTATCGATTAATTGTTTCCTTAGCCCTTCGTACTTGCCAGCTTGGATAAAAGATCACATTAAGTTTTGGTCTCTTGGTATATGTCTCATTTTGAAAGTCGCAAACTTTTCTTTGATCTTCCTAACCTTTGCCAAGTATCGAGCCAACTGAGGGTCTTTGGCCTAATACTCACCCTTCACTTATTATCCTATCAATTGTGAATCACTTTTTGCTACTAGCTTGGATGCCTCTATTTCTTTGGTTGGTACAATTCCTGATATTAGGGCTTTGTATTCAGCTTGATTATTGATCGTCTTCAAATCAAACTTCAATAACTGCTCAACTATCAAACTAATTAGGATTTCTAAGATGACCCATGCTCCACTACCCTTTTTGTTAGATGCACCATCAACATATAAAGTCCATTATTTTCCCTGTCCTTCTGGCTCATAACTTCTTGATAATTTTGTTAAAAAGTCTAAAAAGTCCTGAGCCTTGATAAGAACCCTCGACTAGTATTGAATTCCAAATTTTGACAATTGGGCAGTGAACTAACTCATGTTTTCCTAGTATTTGTAGGATAGGCTAATCCGAGTGTACTATGATAGGGTGACTTTAAAAGTATAGCCTTAGGCAGTGAATTGTTGAGATTAGGGCGAGCACTAACTTCTCTATTTTTTGATACCGAGTTTCTGAGCCCTGTAGCACCCAACTTACAAAGTACACCGATCGTTGTTCCATTCCTTTTTCCTTCACGAACATGAAGCATAGTGCATGATTAAAGACTGACAAGTAGAGATACAAGTGTCCCCAGGGTCAGGTGTGGTAAGGATCGAGGGAGATGCAAGATATTGCTTCAAATTTTGGACATACTTACATTCTTCATCCCATTAGAAATGCTTTGGTTTTTTCAAGCATCTAAAGAATAAAAGGGATCGATTGGCTAACCGATACATGAATCGAGATAAAGCCACTATTCTTCTCAAGAGCTATTGAACTTCTTTAATGGTGGTAGGGCTTTTCATTTTAAGGATTGCCTTGCACTTTTCTAGCTTTGCTTCAATTCTCCCATTGGTTAACATGATCCCAAGGAACTTTCTTGCTTGAACACCGAAGGCACACTTTTTCGGATTGAGGCACATGTTATGCTTCCTTAGTTGCTTGAAAACCTTAACTGAATTTGACAAATAATCTCCTGACCCTAGACTCTTTGCGACCATATCATACGCATAGACTTCTACAATTTTCCCAATCAGTTTTGCAAGCACCTTATCCATGAGACATTGATAGGCTTCGCTCCTACGTTCTTCAGACCAAAAGACATGACCTTATAACAAAAGTTTGTGCCATCGATTATAAATTTTATTTTTTCCTCATCATCAGGGAGCACCAAGATTTGATTGTATCTTGAGTAAGCGTCAATGAAACTTAAAAATTGATATCTCGATGCTCCATATACCCAAATCTCAATTCTAGGCAAGGGATACAAATCTTTGGGGCAAGCTTTGTTTAGATCAGTGAAGTCTACAAAAATCCTCCATTTACCATTAGATTTTTTACCATGACCACATTTAAGAGTCACGTGGTATACTTCACCTCGCCTATGAATCTAGTATTAGTTAGGCACTTAATTTCTTCTACCATCACCTTTCTTTTTTCTTCACCTAACCTTCGTTTTTTCCAGGCCACTGACTTTACCTTTGGATCAATAGCGAGCTTATGACATATGAAACTATGATCGATCCTCGACATATCAGTTGTATTCCATGCAAATAGGTCAACATTATTTTACAGTAATTAAGTCAAATGGCCAGACAGGGTTAACCAGAAGTTGGCTCTAATTTTGACTTCGTAGTGTGATTTTGCCCCAAGTAGGGTTAGAATCAATTCTCCTTCTAGTTGGGATTTAGTTTCTCGAAACTCATGCTAGGGATCAAGCTCGGTCATGCAAATACTATTGACTTTAAAGATTAGATCTTTTCTACTTTGGTTTTGTCTGTTCTGCAACGACCATCTGTCTGGACTTTTAGTAGGCATTGTGATAACATTGTTGAGCTTGAATTTGATTAGTGTGTATCACCTCGAGTAGATCCTCATCGATCGAAAACTTCATGGTCAAATGAGGGGTTTAGACTATTGCTCCAAGCTTGTTAAACAAAGGTCAGCCTAATATGATGCTATATGGCACCTGGACATTGATCACCAAGTATTTGATATTGATTCCCTTTTCCCTTGCAAAGATTGTCTGCAACTCAATATTTCCTCTGAACTCGACTTGTTCACATGAGAATCTGATCAAATTGTCATCAAATGGCTTTAGTTATTCTTTTGAGATCTCGAGCTTTTGGAAGACTTCCTTATACAAAATATTAGTTGAGCTGCTCTGATTTACTAATACCCTCCTCACCATAAAATTGGCCATTGCCACAAATATGACCATAGGATTGTCCTAATCCAATTTGGCACCAAAAAAGTTCTCTTCTGAAAAGACCAAGGGAGGTGTTTTTACTTCTAGTTTGGATCACAATCAGTTTGCTACTTTTACAACCATTATCGACTTTACTACCCTTAAATGCTTTTTTCTAGCCTTTGCTAACTCACCACCTCCTACAAATCCCACAGAAATTGTGTTGATAATGCCGCTAATACTCTCTTGTGGAACAATTGCTCTATTATCCTCACCATGCTCTTGATTTTCCTATCTTTCTTGCCTCTGGTTTTGCTCCCTTGATTAGTCTTGAATTAATCGTCCTTTGTTTGCACCTTAATCATTACATCTTTCTTTCTTCCTGATGAGGTACCTATCGTAGTACCTCATTCTTGCCAAGTCTTCAAAAATTTCTCTCAATTTGATGCAATTTTTAGTAGTATGACTATATGCCTGATGGAATTCACATTGCTGAGATCAGTCGATGTGAGTAGGTTGAAAGGTTGGGGCTATAAGTAAACTAATTAAGTCGACATTATATATATATATATATATATATATATATATATATATATATATATATATATATCTAAGAATTTCCTCTCTTCATGTGGACAAAGAAGTGTATTCTTGAAAATGAGGGGCCTGGTGTACTACCCTTATGGAAATGCTTCACCCTGGACCTCTCGTATAATTTCTTCTCCTTATTCTTCCTAAGTCTCAATGATAGGTCAGATTGGGGCTCCTATGGTGAGGGTGTTATGTGATGGGATAATTAAAAGTTTCAAACCCAAGTGCTTTGCAGCAAGTTAAATTTCATGTTTGAGGTTGATGTGGATCTGAACTCATCTATTTGAGTGGCGAAGATTTGTCAAATACTAAAGATGACCTATAAGTTGTTCAGCCCAAATGAAAAGGATTGCTTGAAGTTAGAGAGATCCATTCTGGTTATAAATTAAAGACAAGATTATTTCTTTTTATGACTCAATTGAAATTGATACATAATGAAGGTTCATAAACTCTTTAACATTTAAAGACTTCAATTTAGATTAAACATTAATAATATTATGGTTTTCTAATTATCTACTAATACTGGTAAATGTGCTAGAAATCACTCTGTCAACTTGAATAAATCATTTATGGTGGGTAAATCAAGATATTCATTATACAATAAGAGTTTCAAGGTACCATCGAAACAACATATAATTCACATATAAAAATTACATTGAATTATATACAAAAAGTGTCCATTGAGTTAAGTCACATGAACCATCATATGAATCAATTATTGTGGGAAGACGAGAATTAGCTTGTAGTCAGACAAACATTATGAATTATGATAAAGGGTGACACACCCTCAGATAGGTTAGATTTAGAGTTGATGGGTCAAGCTATTATTGTCCGAGGCATTGATTGATTGTTTAAGAGTTTTATTGGTCTTGTAGATTTCTACCGTGGTATCATTTCCTCCACAAAAAGGTTAGTAGCCTCTAGCTCTTCAATCCAATGCCTCTTTTGTTGGATAAGCTACTGCATCTCAACATTGGTCATGTTTCCATCTAGCCGAAGTTATTGTGTTGGAAAATTTCATGGTTCGGGCTAGAAGGTGGTGAAAAAGCCATTGTCGTTAGGGTTGGGCGTTTTAATTTAAGAGAGAAACTACCTTGGTTTTTTAGTTGGAAAGTGAGGTAGGTTAGTCAAAAGAAAGAGTGAAAGTAGTTGTGATGGAGAATCGTTTTAAATTAAAAGGCATCAAATACGATTTTGTGTCCTTTAAACGCTTGAACGCCTTTGAACGTTTGGTTTTGAATGTTTAAATACATCTAAACGCCTTCAAGATCGGTAGACATAGCAAGTGAGGTGTATCTGCAAGGTACTCTGACACCTAAGTTAGTGGTGGTTAAAGGTGACAATAATATAAAAGAGAGAGAGAGAGACCGAGATAAGGTCCATAAGATGTTTAATAATTAATATTTATAATTAAATAAAATAAGGTGTGCATTGTGCACCCCATGATAATTGGCAATGATTACAAAAGATTATATACAAAAAGTGTCCATTGGAGTTAAGTCACATGCCCAGTTCATTATAAAATATTTTTGTGTAAGCTTATCTAATGCCCAAAACACTTGGGTCTGATGCATACCCATAGATAGGTTAGATCTAGAGTTGATGGGTCAAGCTATTGTCGATTGTCTGAGGTATTAGACTTGGGCCAATTAAGCCAGTATGGTCTAGGCACCCAACACATAGGTTGCCATCATCTTCTTTAGGGACTGAGTGCATACAGAGGCAGAGGGAGGGGGGACATGGGTATGTCATGGTCTCTCTCAATTTTATCATTGTCTTCATATACTTTTTCATATATTTAGTTGATGGTCCCATAAAATGAGTTAAAGTTACACTTAACTTCTATAGTTATTTAAAACTTTTGTGCAAATGATATAATATTTGCAATCATACAAAATTTATCTATACAAATTAAAAAAAAATTAAAGAAAATAAAAAGAAAAAAAAAATTCTCTATATTATATATGTTTGATCTGACCTTCCTTACACTAAATTTCTGGCTCCTCCCTGAGTGCATATGCCAACCACTGATATAATTGCTGCCAGCCAAAGCAGAGAGCTCCTTAGAGTAGCCTTGTTTGCCATGATAAATGGCACCAATATTACGTACAGGGCCCGAGAATTAAAATGGAATTGTTAGTTTTAAGTGGTGAAAGATGAAGAAAGAAGGGTCCCTAAATTTACAGTGTGAGACGAGCTAAGGCTTAGGGAGGCAAATCAGCTTTTAAGTGTGACCTCTACGCTCCCTCTAAATGTTATATTTAATGACGTTGTGGCCCAACTTGGCGGTTAACCATAGCCATTTTTTGTTAGAAAAATTTTTAGCTTCACGTCAGGCATTTAAATTATTATATTTACTATGTAAAAATATTTTTATAGATCAGTGTAATTTTTTATAACTCCTAATAATTTTGTATATGTTAAATAATAATTTAAGTGTATATAATAAATAATATTTAATTAAAAATTATTCTTTTATTTGTTTTTTTTTCCTTTATTAAATGCATTTCTTCTTGAGTCAGTAGTTTCCTCCATACGACGGCTTGGTACGTACTTTCTGGTAATAAAACGGGAACAAGGTGACGACACGTCGTTTCCTGGAAAAAAAAAATTTGCGATGATTTTCCCGAATGAAATTAAATAGATGAGACAGAAGGCCACTGACAATCTATATCCATGGTCCATGCAACGCCAACTTCAACAGGCTATTTTTACTTTTCCTATCCTATATTTTATTTACCCTTTGATGAAAACCAGCCTTTAATTTGAATGCTGACGTTGATATTATTAACGATCACTAATTTTAGTTCTGCTAATTGAGCGTTAAAAAATTGACATCTCAACTTTAAAAAAAGGTTCCATCTGTGTATCTTTAATTAGCGATAATAAAGCAAAATCATACGCACACTCTTTCTGCAATAAGCTCTGTCATAACTTCAACTCATCAGGTTAAGGTACTTCAAATCATCTATATGTTTAGATAATATAATATTAATATAGTAGGAGGTATAAAGGAAGGCAAAGGGGAAAATAGCTCTATGGGAAGGAGAGAAGAAAAGAGTTCACATAATTGAATTCAAATACAATATTTATATAGAATAAAGATTATTCTACACTCCTTTAAAATAGTATAAGTACTATTCACACCCTTTTTAAGAGATGTAATTGAATGAGAGAAAATGATAAAAAAAAATATGTATAATGAATGATATTAGATGATGTATAAAAAGAGATGTATTCACTGTTTGATATAAAAATATAAGAATTAATCTATATAACTCTATTTTTTAAAAAACCATGAAGTATCCAAATACTTTGAGTGTGAATTAATAATATCCACTTAGGCGTCGATTTTACCCTACAAGATACTTTGAATGAATTTTGAATCTCTTCACTATAAGAGAAGTTCACTCACACAAAACTTAGTTTTACAAGTGACAACTAAGCTACACCTTATTATACTTTATAAAACTCCATGACTAATAATGTTTAAATAATCTCATACAGGGTTGGTATGATCACCGAGTTGGGTTTAAGCTCAGCTCGATAACAATTTGCATGGCTCGAGCTCGTGATTAATATGAAAATATATTTATTTTAGTAGTTCAAACTCAACTCACTATGATCTCATGAGCAACTTGAGCTCGATGAGTTAAGTTCTAAATATATATTAATAAATCATAATTTAATTATAATTCATCTCAAAACATAAAAAATAGCCATAACCAGCAATAGCAAAATGTATTCTCACAAGTTCCAATCAAATAACCACCAACTATTCAATTATGTCTTCTAACATAAACAAAACAATCACCATAATCTAATTAGAGAATTTTGATTAATTGATTCCTAACAAAGTTTAATTTACCAATAGTATCATAATGTGTGTATATGTATTACGAGTTAATAAGTTGAATATATGAAAGCTCAATCTTATTTCATTTATCAAATGAGTTAAAATTTCCAATTCGTAAGCATAATTTATTGAGTTGTTAGCAAATCGAGCGTTAATTAGTTTGCGAGTGAGTTTGGCTCATTGCTAGCCTTAACATCTCATATAAGTATAAATTTAATTTTGAACTAATTCTACTTTTTTTTAATGAAAATATTAGATATTCAGAATTATTTTCTCAAGATTTTTGCCAGAATAAATTGGCGTTATCATTGACACTTGAATAGGTAAATAATCTCTACCACTAACTTATCCAACCACCACAATTAATCTTGTCAAAATCAGATTGAATTCTGTCAAAAAAAAATTCTAACAATGGACCATTACTTTTTTAAAAAAAATAAAAATCGGATAACAATAACTCAAAAGTGTATCGACTTCTAATTTGTATCAACCATATGAGCCAAAAATTTGGGTCGTCATATAATAGATGATTTCTGAAAGGACTTGCGTTTAAAAGCTGATAACTATGCTTTGATATTTACAATTTTCTGCAGTGTATTTTTTTATAAATTAACTTTACTTTATAATATCTTTTTAAAAAAATATCTTATAAATATGTTTGTCGTAAAAAAATAAAATAAAATTGGGGCGTGCGATTTGAACTATAAAATATTTAAAAGCACTTGAAAGTTGGAACATAACAAAAGTGTATTAATTACGATAAGTTTGGCATGGGATATAAAAAAGGAATGAAAAATTCATGAATTAATTTTAGGGTTTTGTTCAAAAGTGTTCTTAAAAAAAATAAAAAATTTAAATATGTTTTTAGTCTCTCTAAATGTATTGATTTTTTGTTTTGGTCTCTCTAAAATTTTTGTTATAGTTTTGGTTCTTTTAAATTTTAAGACAGGTGAAATTAGTCTCTATCGTTATCTCATCTTTGTTGAGTGGTGAAGTGACAAACGACATTCTATGTCAGCGTTGCCACTTGTCTTTATCTCACATTCCATTGTGTTATGTGGATGACAAGTCATCAACCTAGGTCCCTCCTACTCATTAAACATCACGTGGACCTTATGTGACTTCTTCTTCCTCCTTTTCTTCCCCAATATGCAGAAACATTCGAGACCTAATTCTCCCTCCCTCCCTCACCTGTTTTCTTCCCCACTCTGTAGAGATAATTTCAATCTTGATTCTTCATCCCTTAGCCAGTTTTCTTCTTTCCCTACATTTGCTTCATGATCTATGACCAATTTGTTGCATTTTTTGGTCCCTCACCCCTCACATTTGCAGAGACATTACCATGGCTAGGGTTTCGCAATCTTCATCATCAACTTCGGCTACCCCCACCATGTCTTCACGAAGGAGACATTATGGTTGTTGATATGTAATGTTGTACCTTACCTCAAAGAGTGTGAAGAATCCTGGGAAAGCATATTAGACATGCCTAAACTGGAGAGTAAGCACAAGTCATTTTCTGATACAAGTATATCTGGTTTTGAGATTTCTAACTCCCCACTTGTATTTGTTTCTTTCTTCTTTTTTTGGCAAAAGGAAGGCTTGTGTGGTTGGATTGAATGGGCTGATGGGGTGATGGACAATCAGGAAGTTGTTTGTGAATGTTCACATAATTATGAGGCTATGGTGGAAGAGATAAGAAGAAGGGTGGCTAAGCTAGAGATGACGCTTGCTTCTAAGAGGACTAAAGTGACAATGTTGTTGAGTGTGGTTTTTGTGTCATGGGCACTGACATTTGTAGTGTGTTTGTTTTGAGGTTTGAAATGTTGATGTGTGAGAGTCTCTAATTAAATGAAATTAGGAGCTTTGGTGAACTTTAATGTAACTGATATTGAAATGAATGAAATGAGGAGTTTTTGATAATGATATGAGTATTGTGAACAAGAAGTATTGAGATTATTGCTTTAAGATTACATAACAATGTGTTATTGTTTTGGGCAGAAATTGATTAAACAATAGACTAATATTGTGAACTAAATGCACTAGTATTAATCAACTAAATAAACTGACTAAATAAACTGACATTACTCTAACTTTGAATCAAGTAAATGGCCAAAAAATAGTTCATTCCAATACTGATGAAATAGTACCAAAACCTCCACTGTGTTTCATTGTATCCTGATAAAATAGTTCATTACATTGCAGTACCTTATAATATACCTATTGTAATTACAAACCAAAATAGATCCATGTATACCTTTACTTACATTGTTGATCTAATTTTCATACATAATTACATACTAAAATACTATTAGCCTTAATGTGTTGTTATACCAAAACAAAGTACTAATACTAGGTACACAAAACTGTACTCAATCTATCCAAAATAAAAATATGATAACTTCAAAAAATTATAACTTATCTTAATCACAAAAAATCTCATATCCAGATTACAACTCAATATGCTCAGGGCACTCCACCACTAGAGCCGTCAAAATGGGTCAAGCCTGACAGGCTGGGCAGAATAGCCCGACAAAATGGGTGGGCTAGGCTAGCAAAATTGAACACAAAATTAAAAATAGCCCCAATTAGCCCAGTCCGAATAGGCTGGCCCGCAATGGCCCGGCTTGACCTGGCTTGTTTGCATTACATAAGGATGAGTTTGGCTAATAAAATGTCAGTTTGAAACTCACATGGCCCGATCTGGCCCAGCCCGAAAATAGCCCAGTTGGGTTGGGCTGACTTGTTTTGACAGCTATATCCACCACTAATCATAAATCTCTTCCCTAGTCTTCTACGACCCCTAATTGGTGCTCTATTTGTTTAGCTTCCTTCTGCATTAGCTGCTGGTAGATTGGTCTGCATGGTGGCTACATTAGCAGTTGGTGGAACAGGCTGCACAGTTGCTTGAACTAAATATGGAGTAGGCTTCCTTTTTGACTTGGTTGAATTGTAGGGACTTATTGTAGCACTTGGTTTTGAAAAACTTATACAAGAGCTAATTTTTCTAAGTTCATCTATGCTTCCTCCATTATTAGTTATAACAGTCCTTATATTTTGACTTGCAGCAAAAGCAAAACTTGTAGCATCCAGATGAATGGTTGTAACCTCTACTGTGTTTCCAATGGCATCTTGACATGCAGCAGGTTAAGTTGCAGGGCTTGGTGCAGTACCCCTTCCTCTACCCCTTCCTCCACTGGCTGCATTGTCTCCAACTTCATTTTCATTTCTAACAGACTCTTAATTTACAGCAGATGGTGCATACTCCTTTCCTCTACTCGGTGCTCTACCTCTTCTTATACCCCTTCCAATATGCCAAAGAAGCTCAAGTTAGATAACCAACTCAAAATAAGTAGAAACCTAGTTGATCTATATTTCTAATCCTAGCTGATCTATTAGTATCTTCACCCTCTACATGTTTTCCAACCCCATTCTCATTTGCAGTACCAGTTTCTTGGACTGCATCAGATTATGCAGTGCCTCTTCCTCTACCCTTTCCCCTCTAAGAACAAATGAAAGGTCACATTTAAACAATAGACATTGCAACACCATATAACATTAAAAATAGGACACACAATTAGTAAATCACCCTAGTAGGTTGGGTTGTCCTTGCAGTATCAGTCTCAACACCTTCACTTTGTATTCAACTCTGCCCCAATATCCTCCCTATTATCTTGTATTTCCTGCAACAAATTAGGGCAATGTTATTTTACTGCATTAAAATAAAATTAAAGACCAAATTAGTGAAAGTATTAGCTACCTCAGTTTTGTATTCCTCCACTGGATTACGAGGGCAGCCCTTAAAGTTCTAGCCATCCTCGTGACAGTATCCACATCTATAAGTGGTATTGGTCCTTCTCAACTTGGTTTGGTTTTGTGTTGGTGTATGTCCTAGAGGCTAATTTATTTTGATCGTACTTGCTTACATTATATTATGCTATTTATTTAATATATGATGCATTTCATTTATTGTGTTATTTATGATAAACATAATAAAGTCCTTAGAATAGTAAGTTCAATGCCATAGGACATCAAATGAATGACTTGATCGTAAGATCCTATTGGATAGAATCAGAACAATATTCTTAAATGTCCATAGTCAAGTATTTTTGTTAATTATGACAATAATAATGTATTGAGACTAGTATGTGCGTATATTGATGGCCACATCTCACAGGTCATGGATATGAGATATCAAGTCTTCACATTGGTACATATTAGAGTAATGATGTATTGGACTAACCCACTATGAGAACGCTACATGGATCGTTACATGAGTGTTATAAGGGATTCTCAAAGTGATAATGGTGTATGTAGCCTTTTGACCTGAAATCACTACAATTCCTACATAAGGAGTTGCGTGTTTTAATGTCATCAAACGTCACATGTAACAAGATTATTATAAAGTTAGTTATTGGACATACCGCGAATCATGTAGAGGGATATGAGTGACCTAGATGAGATTTATCACTCATACATAACATGAGCGATATCTTTGGGGCCTTGATTGAGTGAGACTACGAAATGCATGGTCATGCTCAAATAAGTCAATATGAGATATTGATATCATTTGTTATTATTAAGTCTACTCAAGTATTAGGAAATGGAAGATTGAAATATACAAGGGTGACACATTTCATGCCTTGTGTTCAATCTAGATATATTGACAAAAAGACTAAACTACATGGTAACATTGATCACGGAAATGTTATGTCAAATCACTGATATTCTCATCACTTGGGTAGTAGCAATGTATTGCTAGATACCGCTCACTGCTTGTAATATTAAAATGAGATTTTAATATTACTGCCAACGTCATGAGAACCTATAGGATCACACACATAGAATAGACTTAATTGGAGTAATAAGAATCCAAGTTGGATTGAGATTCTATCGTGGGCCAGACTCATAACAGATGAGTCTAGGGTTACACAGCTAACCTTCCTGCTGCTCTCACTCGCATAAAGTAGCCACTATTATAAATAGCACTACTAAGGGGTTGTCAAGGCACACGTTACAAACCTTAGCCGCATCCTAAGTGAGTGAGTGAGTGGCAGGTTTCTCTTCTCTTCGCAGCTATCACTATGGTAGAGAAGTGGGACTCCAAGATTGCAGACGTTGAACGTTTATGAGTCAATTCGTGTGGTTAACGTAGAGGCATCGTCATTGTTGCGGTGCTTATGATTTGCTTGATCATTTTTTTCATTTGACTTCAAGAGGTAAACTCGAAAAACAAGTATCATGACTCTTCTTTTTCGCATTGATCCTTGGTGGAAATTCTTTTTTCCACTGCGTTTTGTACCCGTAATTCCTAACATTTTGTTCTTCATCAGGATCTCTCCTTCTTAACTTCTTAGGCCTACCTGGCCCTCTTTTATAGTTAGGTGACAAAATGGGCTCATAATAAATTGCGGGCCATCTATTTTGTCCATTAATTAGACTGATGAATTGCTCATAACTCCTCTCATATGTCAGTCTCTTGTAGCAGTCATTAACATATGCCTTAGGTTTATCTCCCTTGTAATAGATGGCAACCATTGCATGCCTACATGGAATGCCCACTAACTTCCAAAAGTTACAAGAACAACTTTTGACTTGCAAGTCCACTATGAAACTCTCAGTGAACATCATATAAGTAACCTCAAATTTTAATTACCATACCAAAGTTGGAAACTAGTTTCTACTATGCTGCACTTCCCTGTCTAATCTCTTCCTAGGTTTAGGCATGACATCACTAGGATATTTACTAAACCATTCAAACATAGTAATTATAGGCTTATCCCTATCCATCAGAATAGTGCTATTAAATGCCCAGCTAAATCATTCATTACAACATCATACTTAGGGTAAAAACTAAATGCATGCTTACACCATGCATTTCTAGGGACTACTACAGCCAGCCAATCATGTGCTCTGTTATTTATTTGTTGTATTTGAAGCATTTTCCCCTATCGTGCTTCTAAGGATGTGGCATTGGAAGCACCCATCATCAAGTCTCTCATCAAGGTCCCTCCCCCAAACTTTTTTTTGAAGTTATTATTTAGGTGACAGAACTTGTGTTTAACACCCATCAACATCTCTTCAAAGGCTAGAATCCCTCTATGTAACATTACACAGTTAGAACTAGCAAGATTATAAGATTATAAATAAACATTACAAAGTATTATTTGTTATTTATAGGACAATTTATGTTGACCATATACATGTATTATGTTATTTATTTAATATATGAGATATTTCATTTATTGTATTATTTATGATATACATAATAAAGTCTTTAAAATAGTAAGTTCGATACCATAAGACATCAAGTGGATGACTTGATCGTGAGATCCTATCGGATAGAAACAGAACATTATTCTTAAATGTTCCTAGTCAAGTATTATTGTTAATCAGGATGACAATAATGCATTGAGACTAGTATGTGTGTAGACTGACGGCTACATCTCACGAGTCATGAATATGAGATATCAAGTTTTCACATTGGTATATATTAGAGTAATAATGTATTAGACTGACCTGTCATGAGAATGGTGCGTGGATCATTATGTGAGTGTCATAAGCGATTCTCATAGTGATAATGGTGTATGTAGTCCTTTGACCTGAAATCACTACAATTCATACATGAGAAGTTGCATGTTTTAATGCCATCAAATGTCATCTATAACAAGGTGATTACCAAATTGGTTATTGGATATACCGCGAATCATGCAGAGGGATGTGAGTGACCTAGATGGGATTTGTCCCTCTTACATAACAGGAATGATATCTTCGGCCCCTCTGATTGAGTGAGACCACGAAATGCATGGCCATACTCAAATGAGTCAATATGAGATATTGAGCTCATTTGTTTTTCCACATCTACTCGAGTATCAGGAAACGAAAGATTGAACTATACAAGGGTGATACGTTCCATGTCTTGTGTTTAATTTAGATATTTGGACAAAGGGACTAAACTACACAGTAACATTAATCACAGAAAAGTTATGTCAAATCACTGACATTCTCATTACTTAGATAGCAGCGATCTGTTGCTAGACACTACTCATTGTTTATAATATTAAAATAAAATTTTAATATTATTGCCAACGTCATGAGAACCTACAGGGTCGCACACTTAGAACAGACTTAGTTGGAGCAATAAGGATCCAAGTTGGATTAGGATTCAATCGTGGGCCAAACTCATAACAGATGAGCCTAGGGTTGCAAAGCTTACCTACTACTGCTCTCACTCGCATAAGGCAGGAGCTATTATAAATAACACTGCTAAGGGGCTGTTAAGGCACGCTAAAAAACCCTAGCCGCACTTGACAGAAATAGTGAGTGAAAGAATGACATGTTTATCTTCTCTTCGCAGCTAGCACTGCCGTCGAGAGGTGGGACTCCAAGACTGCGGACGTTGGACGTTTTGCAAGTTTGTTCATGTGGATTACGTAGAGGTATCGTTGCTGTTTCGGTGCTTGTGATTTGCTCGATTCGTTTTTTGTTAGGCTTCAAGAGGTAAACTCGAATTCACGTTTCATTGCTTTTTTTTTCGCATGGATCCTTGGTGGGAATTTTTATTTTTTCGTTGTATGATGTATCTACAATTCCCAACATTTTGTTAGTCTGATATGAAAACCCATCTATTTGTACTGATATCTCCAATGTCCTCTAATAAGAGAGTCAGAAACTACCTCCAACTTTCTTTAGTTTTACTCTCAACTACAGCAAATGCTAATGGAAAGTACTAGTCATTTGGGTCCCTCCCCATAATTATTAGAAGTTGTCCCCCATACTTGGTCTTCATATGACAACCATCAACCTCTATGAATGGCTTGCAGGTAGAAATAAACCTTTTCTTGCACCCCTCCAAGCACATATAAAAGCTACCAAACCTTGGCTACAAGTTCCTTATAGGACTATCCAGTGAAATCTTGCAAGTATTTATAGAACTTGCCCTTATCAATTCAGCACTGTAACTCTATAATAGTGTGTAATGATTGCTAGCATCTCCTTCAACTAACTTTTTAGCTATTTGCCTTGATCTTTGTGCCCTCCAAGTTGTGATTCCAGTTGCATAAGTCCCTCTAATTTCACCAATGATTTCTTTCAATGTAACCTTACAGTTATTCCTGAAATTGTCTACCCCTGCCTTGGCAACCCACTTGGCATTGCCATTTTTATTGTCAAAAACTCTCCCGCATGTATGCTTGTCCACCAAAGTCTTAATTCTAACTGCATGACTCCTTGCCACTTTACTAGCCAAAACCAAAAACCCACACTTACCCTTGCATACCACCTGGCACCTGACAACATCATTCTTTTGAAACTTCACAAACCTCTCATTCAACACTGAGTGCTCCAAAATAGTATGTTTGAATTGTTCCAATGAAGTAAACTCCATGCCAAGCTTGAATTCAAAATCCTTACACATATACTCCTTCTTATACTTAGAATACTTTGGTTTGTTATCCAAGTCAGACCCTAAGTCCAAATCACTGTCCAACTCCTCACTAGAGTATTGATCATCTATGTCATGGATTGCATCAATATTTGCAGGTATAAAAAAGTTTGGATCACTCCTATAAGCCTCACCTCTATCATTTCCCACACCCTTAGCCTCAACATTTCCAAGCCCCTCAGCATCATCGTTTTTAACACCATCACTTGGCCTTGCTGTCCCACTCCTTGATCCACTAGCCTCATTCTGTTTCTTTTACTTCTTTCTTGGGGACACCTAAGCCTTGGATTTTGCTACTGTTATCTTCCTAATTCTTCTACTTAGTCCAAGTTTCTTACCCCTTCCTTCCTCTACTTCAGACCCGTCATCTAGTCCTAAGCTCATTTCCTCTTCATTGTCATCAAAGTGTATGTTAATTACACTATCATTTAAACTTTCATTTGCACCAGTAGCACCCTCACCCATTTCCTGCACCCAATCACCCTTATCCACACCCTTATCTTGGCCTTCAACTTGACCCGCACCATGGCCACTGTTTCCCAGCCTAGAACCCTCGACTTGACCTTTATTACCCAAGTCTTGACCCATGTTTCCCAGCCTAGAACCCTCACCCACATCTTGGACCTCACCCACACCTGGGCCTATGTTTCCAAGCCTATTTCCCTCAGCCTATCCCTCACCATCAACATTCTCCACATTAACAGACCCTGCCTGAAATCCAAATACTTTTGTAATTTTAGGTTGTGACACAATGTGCTCTACATATACATCAACCTCACACTTGTTCTGAATAACATAATTATCCATTTCCAAGGTATATTTGTCTATCATAATCTGTCTTAACCCATCTTCAAAGGTTCTACCAGGTAATTTCCACCATAACTCAAAAATATCACTATACCCTAACTCTTTGAGTAATCCAATGGCCTCAAAATAAGACCATTTGTCACTGTCTTGGTTATGAAGAGCAATTACGTCCCCTCATTTATAACTCAATGGAGGTTCATTCACAAATGACCCCTATGATGAATTACGATAGTAAAGCTCACTCCTTTAGGTGTAGACAGTCAAGGAAAGCAATTAAAAAATAGGAATTACATTTGCACACAACTAAGGTATCAAATTAAATAATGTCACAAAAATGGCAAGTGTAATTGGTCATATTAAAAAAAAAACAATTCAAAAAACCCTAAATCCTAACCTTTTGGTCACCGCATCAATTAAACAATGTAATATGGCTTGGCATCATCATTCAGTTATCCACCAATCAACCCTTACCTTTTGGTCCCCACATTAATCGAAATTTGTAAATTAAAGGAATTAAAAACCCTAAACCTAATAACTCACACTCTCTAACAAGGACCACCAGTGAAGATTCGAAGTCATACCTGTGGTGGTCAAACACAGACGTGGTCGATCCTTTCCGTTCTCGATCCTCCGCTACACAGTTAGTTCTCGTGTAAGTGATCTGAACCTTAGCTTTTAGTGCAATACAATCTCAACTGCAAGTGGAGAAGAAATTGGGGATGAGAATGGGTCAAGTGGGGTTATTGTTTAGGGTATGAGAGTGAGAATTTTCCCTCCAAGAGTTGGGTAGTCCTAGGTTTATGTCTGAATACCATCCAATGGTTGAATGAAAGTCATGTGGCAAAGGGAATTAATTGATGAAGGACATATGGCAACGTTAAGGCAGAGCGTCGTTTGCCACATCAACATTTAACAGAGCTAAAATAACGACAAAAACTAACTTCACTTATCCCAAAATTTAGAGGGACCAAAATCGTAACAAAAATTTTATAAGGATTAAAACTAAAATTCGCTATATTTAGAGGGACTAAAACTAAAATTCGCTATATTTAGAGGGACTAAAAACATATTTAAACCAAAATAAAAGGTATTAAATGAAAATAATAATTTTTTTAATGTATTAAATATTTTACTTTTTATTTAATATTATCTATTTTTTATTATTTAACAAATGCCCTAGTTAAACAAACCCTAAATTTTATTTGTAAAATTATTTTGAAAACTATTTAATAAATTTTGTTATTACCTCCATTTTTACTCTCATATCAAACTAAGTCTTACTATTAACTTCTTAGGTTTGATTTGGAGTGAAATGTTATGCATATAAAAATTAAGTTAACTTTCTATACACACACATATACTGATTTTTTTTAGAAAAAATAGAAATTGGATAGCGAAGGGGTACTAGCTTATTGACTACTGCTAAGTGTTGCCAATCCGAAAGGAAAAAATATAACTACCTCTTATATTTATCTTTTAAATAATTAATAATGATAATTTTTAAAAAATAAAAGTATTAAAGTAGGGAATCCCTTTATTATAAGTATAGATTGTATCTTTAAAGAATGTTAAACAGTGACCCCTTCAAAATGATCTTGAACTCCGGAGCCCAGTCTCGGTTCTGGATGGGGGAAGAGCGTGTTCCCTCTTTAATAAATAGTGACCGCACATGGGATGAGACATTGATTAAAAGCATTTTTCTGCCATTTGAAGCTACGCAGATCCTAAGCATCCCACTACCTGTCCTGGAAGTTGAAGATCAGTTAGTCTGGAGTTATTGCAAAAATGGTAGCTACTCTATGAAAACAGGCTACCACTTGCACAGGAACTCGTTGGAAAACACTGCTAGCACAAGTGGAATGGATGAGACTCAAAGGGAAGTCTGGAGCAAGGTGTGGAAATTAAATGTGCCCCCCAGAACAAAAGTCTTTACATGGATAGTCCTCCAACAAGGAATCCCATCACAAATTAATCTCAGCAACAGGGGAGTTAATAGTACGAGATTGTGTCCCAGGTGCTCTAAGACAGAGGAAAGTTCAGCTCATGCATTGAGAGACTACGATTGGGTTTTGGGGCTTATGGGTTATAGCCCATTGTGGAATGAATGTTGACCAATCAAGACATGTCCCCCTGACTAAATGGCTCCATAATATTAACTCCTTCACTAGAGTCCTTCAGCAGGAGAATAGGCAATGGAAGACTCTAACATACTCTCTCTGCGTATCTCTGGCCCAAACATGCAAGTTTAGTAAAATAGACGATAAAAATGATATTTTGATTTTGATACTATATGAGATTCTAACCTAAAATAAATTAATATCAAGTAGAATAACTTAACAAGCTTATAAACCGTATCTAAAAAATTGAGACAAATAATATGAGACTTTAACACTTCCATTCTTACTGTGGGAAAGTTGAATATTGATGATGCAAATTCTCTGACGAATTGTGTGGTCTGGGCACTGTAATCAGAGACGCAAATGGTAATGTCCTAGGAGCAGCTTGCTAGGAAAAACATGGTGCATTCTCTCCTGGCATAGTGGAAGCCATTGCCATTCGTGAAGGTATCCTGCTAGCTAGAGACTTGTATATATGAGATATCCATGTTGAGTCTGATTCTTCTGATTATATTACTGTTTACTGAAAATTTTGTCAATTGCTCGATAATTTGGGAAACTCTTTGTCTATACACAAAATTTGATTCTAGATCTCAATTCGGGAAAGAGAATCACTTCCTCTATGGGTTCTTCAATAATTAGGCAACTCAGATCACAAATATTAAAAATAGAAAGCAATCAAATAAGTGCAAATAAAGAAATCAAAGTAAAATGAAAATGAAAGCAATGTAATCGAAATTGATAAGTAAATAAATGAAAGCATGTAAAGAACTAATAATTAAACTTGCAAAAAGATAAAATTGATTGAAAAGTAAAAAAAACAAGTAAATGAAAGTATGTAAAGAAAGCAATAAAGATCTTGAAATTAAATAAAAGAGAATAAACTTGAATGAATTGAAGAGAATGGAAGAAAGTAAAGGAAAATAAACTTGACTGAATTAAAAATGGTGGTTGAAAACTTGCAATGCACCCATCGAATCCTCTTATGTATGTGGGATGTATAGAGATTTTAAAAGTTCTAACCTTTATTACATTGTACAAACTAATATTTATAGACAAAGATCCTAACTACTTGTAACTACCAATAACTACTTATAATAAACAAAGATCATAACTTCCTATAACTACTAATAACTACTAAATAATTGCCTACTTGTCAAAATATATTTTTTCAATACTAACACAGGTCCCCCAGTATTTTTCTTTTGAATGAATAGGAAAAAGATAAATACTAAAATAGTGTCCTTATTTCGACAAGAATTAATCCAACATCAGTATTGGATTTTCAATTCATGGAGTTTCCTTTATATATATATATATATATATATATATATATATATATATATATATATATATATATATATATATATATCTTTTGAATGAATAAGAAAAAGATAAATACTAAAATAGTATCTTTATTTCGACAAGAATTAATCCAACATCAGTATTGGATTTTCAATTAATGGAATTTCCTTTATATATATATGGTCGAACTCCATTTGTAGACCTGTTAATGTCAATACAAGCAACTAATTTGACCCTGAGCTATAAACCCAAATATCTCGATCAGTGTCGAAAAATTAAATTTGACCATTATCAATTAGATGTGACCACCTTGCAATTTTTTAGTATGTGTGGTCCCCTTATGGGCTCATCCAAATTTTGTCACACCAACCGCTGCTTTGCAATGATGGCTTCCTAATAGTAGGGACTTCATGGGCATATCTTTCCACATTTCAAAGCTCAAGCAGTGCCTTGATAAATTGAAAAATTCAAAATGTATGGTCTCTCGACCATAAGCTTACTTGTGAAAAACTTCATCTTATATAGTATATCGACACAATAAAAAATGTTGTTCTACTCCACATGTCAGCCATGAGTGCAAGCCCACATATATCTTTTCGACAGTTTTACTCACAGTTTCAACAACTTGAGTAAATTTTGTCATTCACTCATTCATTTTTTTTTTTGAAAATATGTTGCTAGTGGAGCCTGCCAATATAACAATACCTTGTACGAGTTTTACCCTTTTGAAGCTTTGAGTTCGACCAGCTCCATGGTATAGGAGCTTAAATAATTAAATGGCCATTCAAAACCATATGTCAGAATGTCGAATACTTCCTTGTCTTGACAACTTTTGTCATGATTTTATTAATTTAATTTTTATTTTATTTTATTATTTTTTTTAGAAGTTCGACCAACTCCATAGCATGTCAACCATAAGTTGATTCCCAACATTCATTTATTCGATTTAGCCATTTCGACCACTTAAGACATGATTTTACAGTCATGAAAATTTTGAATGTTTTGACACACTTTATTCTTCTCCAGTTGGTGCCAATGAGCAACTTTATGCCTTTCACCAGAAGTTATAGAATCCAGTGCTAAGTCAAGTTTAGACCTATTCATAAAGATAGATCTCTCCTGGTGAACTCCACTTCACTATAAGTTGACCTCTCCACTTCCAAGGAGTCAAATAATATTTGTGCTTAAATAGAATGATAGATCCTCATTCAATTATTTCTAAGCCAACTTTTCGATTAAAGCCAATAAAAGTAGCATTACAATAATTTCATGAAGATAGCTGAAGTGATTGGAGGGCAATGACACTTTTATTTGTCTATTGAAAATGACTTCACCAATTCGATCTTGGTGTTGAGTTGAATAGTTTCGATCTACCTCATTTTTTTTTGTAGTTGGCCAAATATTAAAGTTGGCACAAAGTATGTGGCCAATCTAATAACGAGTCATAGTAAATAAGAGTGTTTTGCTGGCAAGGAGAAATACATGAAAAACTTATCCTTGCATGTGCCTTAGTGCTCCCAATTTACTCCATGTAAATTACAAGATTAAAATAAAGATTTTTTTTAACCATTTGAATGTCAAAGACTTAATCATGTTTGACACTCCATAACAACATCTTGGCTATGAAGAAATGGCAATATAGCCATGAATATTGTGGCACAGATTTCATTTTTTTTAACTTCTTTTCTGACCAATCGAGTATAATGTTGGTCAACAATTGCCAATTGAATGCAGTAATTAAAGATAAAGGTGAGAATACATATATGTCTTCGTAATCGATTTTAGTACCGATTTGAAAACTGTTTCCAGTTTTATTCTTTGTTGTATGAGCAACTTATCAAAGGATAAACTCATAAAAGCAATTGTGATACGCATTACTCTTACTGAGTCCCACTAGGCGTGCCAATTTGTTTACTGAAAATTTTATCAATTGTTCTACAATTTGGTAAACTCTTTGTCTATAGACACAGTTTGATTCCAGATCTCAATTCGGGGAAAAGAATCACTTCATCTATGAGTTCTTCAATAATTAGGTAACTCATATCACAAATATAAAAAATGGAGAGCAATCAAACAAGTGCAAATAAAGAAATTAAAGTAAAATGAAAATGAAAGCAATAAATGAAAGCAATGTAATCGAAATTGACAAGTAAATAAATAAAAACATGTAAAGAACTGATAATTAAACTTGCAAAAAGATAAAATTGATTGAAAAGTAATAAAAAACAAGTGAATAAAAGCATGTAAAGAAAACAATAAAGATCTTGAAATTAAATAAAAGAGAATAAACTTGAATGAATTAAAGAGAATGAAAGAAAGTAAAGGAAAGTAAACTTGACTGAATTGAAAATGGTGGTTGAAAACTTGCTATGCACCAGTCGAATCCTCTTATGTGTGTGGGATGTATAGGGATTTTACAAGTTCTAACCCTTATTACATTATACAAACTAATATTTATAGACAAATATCTTAATTACTTGTAACCACTAATAACTACTTATGATAAGCAAAGATCATAACTTCCTATAACTACTAATAACTACTAAATAACTACCTACTTGTTGAAATATATTTTTTCAATACTAACAATTACTAAGCTTAAGAGGTCAATTTCTCAGCTTAACTATTTAGGAAGTACTTTAAATGATTGTAAGGGCTTGGCTCAGGGCTTTAGGATTTTTTCATGCTCTCAAGTGCAACGTGGTGGCAATACAATGTCTCACACTTTAGCTCATCTTGCCATGAGAGTGCAGGATAGAATCTAGGTAGAAGAGGTTCCCTATGAAGTCTGTATCCTTGTGGATTTGGACATTTTAGTTGTTTCTTCCACGAATTAATGAAATTCACTTTGAACGTGAAAAATAAATAAATAAGAATGTTAAATTAACAATAATGGATCCAAGGATTTGGGGCATTGTTTGTATAAAATAAACATCTTTTCGATTTGGAGGGCTTCAATGGTATGTTGAAGTCATTTCATGATTTTGCATAATGTTTAACAATCAAAAAGAGATAGTCATCAACATGATGTTTTCGATTAGGAAATTACCAAGGTATTAGTTTCATTTTGCCATTGAAAATTGGTTATTCAAATCGAAATAGTAAATTTATAAGATTGAAGTATATTAATTGGATGCTAGAGGTGATACCTTTGATCTCATAACGATAGTAGTGATTTCGATTTAATATCGAAACGTCAGATTTAAGGAAGTAGCTACACTTAGCCAATATCTGAAGAAATGGAAGGGATTTCGATTAAAAGCCCATAGAGGTTCAAAGATTCAAAGTTTGAATTCCAAAGAAAGGATTTGAACTTAGAATGGAAGTTAGTAGCAGTTGCAGGTACAAGATCAAAACAATACAAGGATTACTGACAAAGATTGAGCAGTTATTTATATTACGAGAATTGTTGACAAGGATTTGGTGGTTATTTGTCCAAGATTACTAATCATTTAGCAGTTATCTTTGTTTTAGACACATGTCAAGATCTTGTAAAAGGAGGATAGTTAATTATGAAGTCTATAAATACTAATAGGATGGAAATATTTAGGGATTGAAAATTTCATACTTACAAACACTTGTTACTTAACGCTCTCATGTCCTTGACTTCTCAAGCATAAACAATGCAAGTCTAACTCAGTATGTTTCCATCTACTTTCATTTTTATTTCTGTACAATTTACGAATTCAATGCAAGTTTAATTTCAGTCTACCTATATTCAATCACTTTACTTTATTGCAAAACTCTTTTCTACCCCTGATCAAGTGATTTTCTCAAAGATCATTTGAGTTTTTTTTATTGTTTTCTTTTACTTGCTTTCATTATTTTTTTGCAACTTTACTTTCTTGCAATTTATATACTTTAGCATTTACTTTTTTGTGTCTTTACTTTAAACTGCCTTATTTTATATTCTTTACTTTTCAATAATTTACATTACTTGTCATGTTTACTTTAAATGCATTTTAATTCCTGTTATTTCCATTCAATTTCTTTTTATTTCTGCAACTATTTTTCCTTCTTTCTAAAAACAAAGTTTTTCTTATTTTTGAACTTATTATTTTTCACTAAGTACTATGCATAAACATTCGATTTTAGATTTTACATAACAATCTTGAAATTTGAAATCATCATTTGCATTCATTTAAGATATTAACTTAGACCAAAATCTCAAGATGAAACAATTCCTTTTCTCGAATCGAAATCGAGAATCAAACTTTATCTATAGATAAAGAGTTTATCATATCTTAATATAAGTGACAATCAAAATATTTTGGTAAATAGATATGTAATTTGAACTATATTCCAAGTACAATACTTGAAATGTTATATTAATATTAAATATAGCTTACTTTAGTTTTCATTTGGTGTAATGCTACACATATAATAATTAAAAATACAGTATTTTTTGTTGTTAAATTTATTGTTACATTTGTGCAAGGCCATTTTAATACTTAAAAAAAAGAGAATTATAAATAACTTAAAAATTTCGCATGGTAATTAACTCTTTTTATTTATCTTTAAGATTATCTTCCTTGATTATGAAGCATATTTAAAAAAAAAAAACTTGTTTGTTTGGTTTTTTTTTTTGTTGTAATAGAGAAGGGGAGAAGAGACTCCCTTTTTTTTCTTTTTGTCATGGAAGTTGAAATTCCATTTACTAGGGCAGTAGCCCAAACCAGCAAAGCTGCAGTGCTGCAGTACAACTAAAGTCAGATAAGAAACAAGTACGCTTACCAGTACAAATTATATCTAGTGAAACAGACTCCCTCCAAAGCATTATGCTTTGTTTGGGTGGAGAGAGAAAATAAAAAGAGAAAAAATACAGAAAAAAAAAATAAAAATAAAAATATATATATATATATATATATATATTTTTTTATTGTTTGGATTAAGAAAAAAAGAAAGATAAAAATAAAAAATTATAATTTCTCTTATTTAATTGTGTAAAAAAAAAAAAAAAAAATATAAGTATTTAAAAGATTTATATGCCTTTATCAGAATATAATGATATAAATATTTCTAGATAAATTTGTAATTTTTTAAAAAATTCTTTCTTTCTCCCATTTTCTCCTCATAAGAGAAAGAAAATTTTTGCATGAATTCTACCACTATTTTTTTCTTTCCTTTTTCTTTTCTCTCCTTATTCAAATAAGAGAAAATATTAAAATTTTCATATTTTCTCTCTTCTTATTTTCTTTCTACTTATTTTTTTTTGAAACAAACAATGCAGAAAGGAAAAAGCTAGATTCTCATTATGCTTATCTGGCAAAATTAAAATGAAAATGTATAAAAAATATATGGAATCAAATATAATTACATATTAAAAATTATATAAATATAAAATAATGTGAATAAAAATGTGTATAATTAAAATTATTTTCCATAAATAGCCCTCTAAGATAGTGGTATAGTGGATCTTATTCTTTTAGAGCAGGACTTCAATGGCATTTTGGGCCTCATATAATTGTGGTCCATAGTCTGGAAATTCTAACCGCATAATAAAGGTCTTCGGCTACCTGTCGGAGTTTGATTGAATTATTCACCACTAGGCCTGCCAACGAGAAGATTATTGTGGATCCCTTAATCATATATATATATATATATATATATATATATACACCTTAATCATACATGTTTGACTTTGGTATACGAGATTATAAGTATATAAATACAGTATATTAGTTGAATTTTGAGTAGCCTTTTGCCAATCCAAGAACTACTTTGTAAATGGTGATTTTCTGGAGAAGTTTTATATATATATACTCGATTTGAAAAAGGAGCAAGCATGACTGAATTTGGTAAGACCCTGGTGAAGTTAGACATCCCCTTGGGCCAAAGTAGGGTCAATCAAGTTTTCTCTTGGTCATGATTAGGTTATCAATGAGGCATTACACAAGTTACTCCTTGGAGTAGATCCTAATTAATTTGTAAAGGTCCCAACTTTTGTTTTCTTCATCACTTGGCCAAATTTAACTATATAATTACTCAAATATATATACATGAACGCATGCAAAACCCGTAAACTAGTAACCATGCACTTTCTCACACGTTGATTAATTTTGTAGATATCATTCTCAATTTAATTAGTGGAACGCATTATATATTTGTCATGCTGCCAAGTTTTTCTTATTAGATAAATCTTTGTTAGCAATTATCATTTTAGAACCTATTCTTAATTCAAGTTTTACATACATATATATTAGGGGGGTTTCTGGTATTTGTCGCTGTATAAGAATTGGGGATATATGAGAGGAGTTGCATATTAGCACCTTTACATGGTGCCACTGTTCAGGTTGACCCAACGAGGTTGCCTTTTGTAAGGTATTAGAAGGAAAGAGATACGGATTTTGAATTCAGTGTTGGAAGATTGTCCTTCAAGCAAGGCAAATGGCAACAGAGCCCTTTTTGTAGGGGACAAAGATAAGACACATATGTACTTACGACAATTTAGATAGTATACATTAAGTAGGTGGCCTCGAAGTCTGCTTTTACAGATGTATTGGTTGGAAACCCATTACAGCAAGTAAATCAGTTGTTTAGCTGACACACTGAATTCAAAGATGATATTATATTGAAATTATAAAGTTGATCTTGCATCACTGGATCCTTTGTCTCATATTTAACACACAATAGTCCCCGACAAGATGCCTTGGCCTTAGGATCAAAGTCTTTGTGTGTATGAACCGTTTGCTAACAAAATGCAACTAGAAGGGGGAAAAGACAATGAGGTTTTGCGATACATGAACAAGAAACTGGAAAGGAAGATTTGTTAAAGATGAAAAAAATGTACTCTCTAATTAACTCCTTTTTCTGTTCCATATAGATGTTGACACTTAAGTTAATTGAATAAGATTTAGGTTTGAAAATGCCTTATCTTATTTATGAAGCAAGAGCGGCACCATTTTTGTAGTAGAGAGATTAATAAAATCTTGGATCTGTATCTAAATTTATAATGGTTAGTTTCGTGGCGTATTAACCATTGAATTAAGAGTTCGATACTTGTCAATCTAATTTCCAAATTATACTAAATTTCTATTTTCATGGCTTCAGAAATCAATTGGTATTTTTCGATTTGGACACACATAAAAAACCAATTACCAATAGCCAACTATTGAGCTACCTCTCTAGAGCCCATCCGATTGCCTGCCATCTTAGAAACATATTAAAACTTGGATGATACATTGTGATGGATTGCAAATTTTTCGCTACTTTTAAAACACTTAGTTTGTACCAACGGTAACCTTTTACTTTGTATTCCACTTCATTTAAGATGCAGGAGGCTACCATGACTAAGAAAATTTGTAACACAACAAGGTGCATGAGGACAATCGAGCCACCAACAAATGCCATTGAAGGTTATGAAACGTGCAAAGATTGACCGAGGGGATGCAAAATATTGGTGTAGATTTGGGCGTTTGCTGCACCAAATTCTCCTTCACGTCTCTAACTGCACCACCCTCCGAGTCAAATGAGTCACATCCTTTACGTCCTTTTCAGACAATGAACTATCTCTACTACTACCTCGGGTTTGTCCCGACTTTTTAATCTCGAGGCTTTTCACTGTTACAGTTTTTTTAAACTATAGCTATATCTATTTTCAACGACTTGGATAGATTTGTTTTTGTTTACCTGTTTAGATATTGATCAGCTAAAGTTGTGTAGCATGTGTGTATATTTTACGTGCCAGCTTGGCCTTGACACACATACCACATACATGTGGTTTGGTGTGTGTTCGATTGCCTGTTGAATGCTGATGCTTACATTTTAATAAATGCAATATAACCGGAGGATTAAACTAAAGAACCCTTGTCGATCCCCCGTATCTCTCTCTCTCAAATGTATAGAGATAAGTATTTATTATAATAGTTGAGATGAATAAATCTTAATTATTAAATTTTACATGAATAATTAAAATTAGAATATAAATTTATGTGACTTTTTTAAATAATTACATGACTTTTAAGTAACTTTTAATTCGAATTTTAATTCGACAATTTATATGGTCAAAATTCATTATTCTTACCCTTTCATAATTATATATATATATATATATATATATATATATATATATATATATATATATAATCTAGGATGCTTACCACGTAAGAGAAATTCTTAAGTGTTCAGTAAGAATTTTTTTTTTACTTTGTGTCAGTTAATTGTCACATTAGTTATCATTAAAGATTTTATTAAAGCAGGAAGAGTAAAATACTTCAAGCTTCCCTCTATTTGTCTAATTTTTACATACCTTTCTTTAAGAAAAAACTACACAAAACTCTCTTAACACTTACATAAACACCCTTGTATTTTTTAAAAGTGCTACACATAAATTTAGTTGAACACAATAAGCCTAACATTAATTAATAAAGTCATTAGTTAATCATTAATGACCTTAAAATAATATTTTTACACTTAATTTTATCAGTATTACTTGTAATACTAAATATTTTTGTTTAAAATGACATTTTTATCCTTGAATTTCTACTCTTAATAATATTTTTACCTTTAATTTCATCAATATTATAAGCAATAGTAATGAAATTAAGAATAATATAATAAAATTAAGGGTAAAAATATCATTTTAAATTTATTAATAGTTGGCTAACAACTTTGTTAATCAATTTTAAACTTATTCTACTTAATTAGATTTATGTGTAACGTTTTATTAAAATACAATGAATGTTTGTGTAAGTGTTAAAGAAATTTGTGTAACTTTCAAAAATAGAGGAAGATATATAAAAAATCAGACGAGAAGATGTTGAAATATTTTACTCAAATAAGAAATAATAATGAACCACATAGTTAAAGTATTACACATTAAATGGTATAAAGTAGAAGCCTTTCCTTATTCTAAAAACATCAAAAAAATAACTCCACAAAGTAATGTGCTACGTTACCCAATTATGTTAAAAATATATATATCTTATATTTAAAATAAAGACTTTTGATTTGGTCTCTCAAATAAATAAAGTGCTCTTTAAACCCTAAACAAAATCTTGTACCTTAGCTCTGCCAATATTTGTCTTATTCATACAAAGAGGTAACGTATCCTTTGTCGTATGTATATACGTACAGTACATAGTTTAATAGAGAATAATAATTCTGAGATTAAATTTCATAGTATTGTTCAGTGAATGATTCCCTACCGGGCAAAGATCGCATGAAATCCAAGAAGAGAGGACGTGAGTCATTTGATGCCATGCAAACCAAGACGAAAAAGAGGGGGCATAGCCTCCTCTTTGCGTGCATGGGAGGGGTTCCTCTGATAAGCATTTATTGAACACGTGTTACGCAATCGAATTTAAAATTTTGTCCTATTAAGGATACTTTAGTGCCATATTAATTGAAATAAGAAATTGTTCAGTCAATAATTACCAAATTGTCCTGACTTCTCATATGAATATCAAACTTTTTATTTCATTCTCGAATTTTAGGGAAGTCATGTATGTATTTTTTGGTCTTTACCAGATATCCCACAAATATTATTGTGAGATGAATTTATTAGATATTATCGTAACTGATTTTCTTAAGCATTATCACAACTATTTATTAACGAAGAAATATTTTTAACAATTACCTTCTTCAAACTTCGAACTTTCATCTTCTCTTTTGTAACACAGGTCACTTGTCGGTCGGAGAGCAATGTACTTATACATGTATGTAAATAGTACATCTTCATTAATATTATATAGAAAAGACTAAAATTTAGCTTCAACTTTTACTTTTAATTATGTTTAATCTCTTTTTATTTATTACTTCTAATATTATTTAATTAAGTTAATAAATACATATACAAATATTAAATAAAGTTAAAAATAAGAATTTGAGCTAAAAATTAAAGTCAAATTTTGTTTATTAAAAAAACAGAATGTGCAGTGGTAATAGAACGGTGGAGCGCATAAAAGCTCCACCTTTTGCAGTCACAGCCGTCTTTTATTTTTTATTTTATTAATCACAAAGTCACACATCCTTATGGCATTTTATCAAATCCAATGATTCAAATGCTCGAACGTGATTAGTCTGGGGGTGCATTTAATTAATACAGATACAAATACCAACATTTGGAAGGAAAGCTACATATGTACGTAATTAGTCTCACTCTTTCACCACTCTTTGGTATTGAAGTTTTATAAATACATTCTGAATTTTATCCTGCCTCAAATATCAAATAGGTAGTCATATTATTACTTATAGGACTAATTATTAACTATGTAAAATGGTGTGGGCATTTTGCATTAATAAATTGAAGGGTATACTTGTCAAGGCATGAGATAGTGTAATTTGGTTTTTCCCTCTTTATTTAAGCGTCCAAATCTTTGTTGATCAGCCTAATAAAGATTGCGAAAACAATTTTTTAATCCAGACATTCAACGACAAGAAGAGCAAGCAAGAAAAATGGATATAAATAGTGAATCCCCTGGTTTAATTTGGCTGTAGCAGAGGAAAGGAAGGACAAGAATAATTGCTTAATTAAGATCTCGTTTCACAATGGGAAGGTCCCCATGTTGCGATGAGAATGGCCTTAAGAAAGGACCTTGGACTCCTGAAGAAGATCAAAAGCTAATCCATTACATTCAGAAACATGGCCATGCAAGTTGGAGAGCTCTCCCTAAGTTAGCAGGTCTTTGTATCTGTAATTTTATAGTTCTATTCTCTATATATACTGCAGCAACTCTCTCTATCTCTCTCTTCAGTGTTTCCTCATTCAGTTTTTAGCTTGCAAATTTTGCAGGCCTTAACAGATGTGGAAAAAGCTGTAGGTTAAGGTGGACCAACTATTTAAGGCCTGACATCAAGAGGGGTAAATTTTCTAAAGAAGAGGAGCAAACAATTCTGCATCTCCATTCCATCCTTGGAAACAAGTACTTTTCACTTCCTCCTTCTTCTTGTCCTTTTGTTGGGGAGGCTGGGGGATTGGGAGGTTTCATTTTTCCTTTTAATTGTTAACAAACTAAAGTATTAATTTACTACACTATTCTTTTAACTGTTATAACTTCCTTTGGTTTTTGGGGAGATATATATGGAGAAGTTTCAATTCTGATTGATTGAAGCAGTTTAAGTTTTTTCTAACTTTTTGTTTGTATTTTTTCTTAAACTGTTAATTTTGAGTTACTTCTATGCATTTGCTTCTTTGATAGATGGTCAGCAATTGCAACCCATCTTCCCGGCAGGACGGATAATGAGATCAAGAATTTCTGGAACACTCACTTAAAGAAAAGGTTGATTCAGATGGGTTTTGATCCAATGACACACCAGCCAAGAACTGACCTTCTTTCCAGCTTGCCATATCTGCTAGCTTTGGCCAACATGACAGACCTTATGGATCATCAATCTTTGGATGAACTGGCTGTGAGGTTACAAGCAGAGGCCGTTCAGTTGGCAAAGCTTCAACACCTTCATTATTTACTCCAATCTACAACTTCCTTAGACACCAACTCCTATGACCAAAATGCCATCACAAACATGGAAGCTTACAGTTTGTTAAATTCAATCACTAATGTCAAAGACAACCCAGTTATGGACTGTCCACAACTGGATAATCCAACCTCATTTTCTCATGGAATTGCTAACTCCCAACCACTCCACCACTCTAGCATGCCATCTCCCTTTTTAGACCCACATGTCTCTTTCAGTTCCCAATCTTGTTTGAATAGTGAGCCTCAAGGTACTAACTTTACAATGATAGGTCAAGGGGATCACACTGCTGATGGCTCTCCCTGGATTATACCATCTCCTGCTCCATCTATTCCCTTAAATGTGACAGGGACCTCAACTAGCAATCCGGGAGATGCCAGCAGCAGCACTTCTAGCTATGGTGGAACCTCATCTTATTGGCCTGAACTATTTTTTGAGGATCCCATTCTGCATGAGCTATCGTAATATTTAATTTGAGAAGTTGTATTATGCTGTGTTATGCTGTCATCAGATTATTGTTTGCTTTTTGCCACTTAATTCATGCATATTATTATAGTATATATAAATATAAAAGATATATGTCCATTCACATTATTGTAATATACGTATTTATATATCAATACATATTTTTGTACATAACTTCGGGACAGTTTCATAAAATTAGTTTGAATGACAGTATCATTTTCATTCAACAGTTATATATAAATGTTCTTTTTTTTCGGTATGTATATATAAATGTTCTTTGCTCAATTAAAATTTGGATTTAATTGTTTTTACTTTATTTTTCTGTTTTGTTTGTTAAGTTATTGTTTATGTCGAAGTACTTGAGTTGCATAACATTCTTGCCTTGGATAAAATTGTTTAAGGAAAAAAAAGAGAAGGTAACTTGGGATTGGTAGGGGAATACTTGGACTTCATGTATCAGTAGAAGAGAGTATGAAGGTCTAATTACACGCCCACTTAAAGACAAGAATCATTAAGTGCTTTATGATTTATCATTTATCTGTATATCAAATTTCCGCTGCCTTCATTCCGCCATCATGGGTTAGAAGACTATTCCGTTGCAAGGAAGGGTATCCGGGAGAGAACTGTGGGAGGGGATGGAAGGCAATAAATTACCAAGAAATTAATCGTTTCATAAACTCTAAAATACGCCAAAACCTTAAAATAGTAGATTCATAAGTTCAACTACTTTTAAAATCAACACGTTCTCTATTTCTTTATATCGTGGGACTTATTTACCTATATATCTTGTAACTTATACTTAAATTTCTAACACAAACAAATTAAAGAGGAATTATTTATTTTCTTATCAAATATTATTTTTAATACAGGCTCCAGGAGTGGAGCAGAAGCTGAAATTTTTTTACTAATTAGAATGTGTAGAAAAGCAATATCAAGAGAAGTTTCTCCAACTTGAAGGGTTTAAATTCAAGCATGCATAAATAATTATTTTTTTAAAGTAAGCTTATTTTTAAAATAAGTAAATAATATTTATTATTAAATTTTAATATATTAAGATCAAAATGTATTTTACATTAAATTAATAGTAAATATATTCTTATTTATTAGTTTTAGAGAAGTTTTCTTTAAACCGGATATATGTTAAACAAGTTTGGAAAGGGGTTAGGGTAGGGATCGTCTAAAGTTCAGTCTCTTATAACAAAAATTTTATTTGAACACTCAAAATACTACATTGTATCACATGTAAGTGTTAATTTATCACATGTTTTTCATTATTTTATATATCATATGTCAAATTAAAATAAATAAATTATATGAAGATATAAATAAGATGTCATTTGGATGTCGTATTCTGAACATTCAAATAACATAATTCATCTTACAAACTAAAAAGAAGTGCATAATAAAAGTCTACTACCAGTCTACAATTCATAGCATACGAGTAATTAAGAAGGAAATACTCTTATCAAGAACGTAAATGTATAATATATTCTGAAATATATTCAAGATTTATAGCCTCCTTTACCTAATTAATTTTGTTTATCTGCGCGCCGGGTGTGTTGCCAATGGAAGAATGCTTATTCTGAGTGGAAATACGATTTGTTATATGTCAACCTTAGCTTTCTTAAAGTTATAGGATTAAGATACTATTACTCCTTAAAAGGCAAATGCAAGTCCTTTATTTCCATCATGATCAGTTAGATTTGATTCCTTTTCCACCTAGAAGTTGACTGCTAAGCCTTAAAAATGACTCCTTAAATTTCCATCTTGCATTGCTGCTGATGTCCTCAACACACATGTCCATGCACCACTGGACTTGTAATTAATCTATCCGTATCTTTTTGGAGTATGCCTTGTCAAAGGTACATGAAAAAATTCGATTGGTTGAGGTCAAGTTTGTCATGGTTCTCAAAGTATATAACAAAGAAAATCAAGACGTGGTTAGGTTTGTTCTCCTCCATTTTCTCCTAATTAATTAAAAAGTGTAAGGGGAAAATTTTCACCACCTAATCCCACCCCATGCGTTGTGTACCACTTAAAGTTTCTTATGTCATTGTTATTATGTTATGTGATAAAACTGAATTTAATTTATATGGACTGATATTTTATATTAGTATTTATTGTTAATTTTTTAATAATTAAAATAAAAATAAAATTTTAAAATATTAGTTAATATAAGTATAAAATTCTCCATACTTATGATGTATATCACTTTAATTCTAAAACTTTCAAAGTTTAAACTAAGCGTATTGGTCCCCTACTATGGATTAATAGCTTATATAACATATATATAGACAATTATTGTAACATCATATATAATTAGTTGTAACGCTTCGGAAAGGATGACTGTTCTATGGGGGTGGCAACATCAATGAAGAAAAAATGATGTAAAGAAGATAGCTAGAACAATCATATTCATAATCAATAATCATTCTGGTTGTTAGGTACGTATTTTAGCAACATACTGATACGTGTGTGCTTGAGTAATCGTCATACATATGAAATTCTTTTCCCATGGAAAATAAAAAACAATATATTTATGGATCATAATTTTTTTTCTAGTACTGAGACTTAAAATTAAAACTAAAGGGTTTTATATTTTGTTATTTTTTAGATAAAGTAATTTATAATGTTTAAACAACCCAAAAACGGGAGAAATGGTTTTAGATGCCTAAAGAATAATAAATCATCCAAAAATTAAATTTCAGCATAAGAATACTTAAATTACTCTAAAACTAAATTTTAGCAAAAGATGTGATGGGTTTATATTTTGTCTACATTTAACTTTTTTCTTAGAAGGACTTGTTAAAAAATAAAATTCATTCTTGTTTTTATCTATGTGAGTATGCGATCATGTCATTATATAGCATTACAAAAAGCTTTCTTCCATTGAGTGAGCTTCGGAAAATTATTTTCAAATTATTTTTATAATCTAAATAATTATAGCTTTGAAAAATAAGCCAAAAATGACTTGCGCACCGTGAGCTACTTTTTACAAAGCGTAACGGGTTGCTATTAAGTTTATATCAGTAGTTGTTTGAAATGCACTTATTTTATTAAATAGTTCTGCTACCCGTGCACGGGTTCTTTAAATCAAAATACATATAATTACTTTATTTATTTAATAGATAAATATTTAGTGTATATTTGAATTAGTTTATTTTATTTCAAAAAAATTTATAATTAAAGTATTTCAAATAAAATGTTTGGTTAAAAAGTTTTTTAAATACAAAATAAATAAATCCTAACATATTTAGAATCTTATAAAGTATAATAGAAAGACTCATATTTAAAATTTAATAATTATATTACTCAATTTTGTTTTATTTGGCTGTAACAATATTTATATGATTGTTATTCTTTAAACAGTAAAACAAAAAATTGAAAAATATGAACGGTTAAAAAAGATTGAAACTTAATAAAAAAAAAAAAGATATGAATGAGATAAATGAAAAGTTTAAAAAATGTAATTAAAAAGAATTTGAAAAACTAAATTTAGAAAAAATACTACATGGCAATTATAAAACTTTTATATTATATAAAATACCTCTATTAAAAATTTAAAAATTGAATAAAAGTTCATCTCATTAAATAATAACCAAGATCTTTGTTTACTAATATATATATATATTCTGATCCATCTTATACTAATATTGTCAGTATAAATATAAAAGGAAATATATTAACAGTGAAATGTATACAAATTAAATAAAGTTACAAATGTTATTCAAATATTCTTTTCATTAGAACTTTTAAGATTAAAAATTAAAAGACAATAGAATTTATAATAAGTTTAAACCATTAGTTGTAAAATTAAATATTAAAAGACAATAGAATTTATAATAAGTAAACCATTAGTATAAAGGACATTTTACTACTGTATTTCTTTTATTTTTAACTTTTTAAAATTAATATATGTAATAAAGTATATATTTCTTTAATATATTAAAAACTAATACACTTTGATTTCTATTTAAGAAAACAAAAAAGAACTATATAAAATAAAAATTGAAAGGTTGAAAAAGATGAAAAAGTCACGAAGACATGAAGAAGGGGAATGAAAAATCAAGAAAAAGAAAACAAAATGAAGTATAATTAAAAAGATTAATAAAAATGAAGTTATAATTAAAAAAATAATTAAAAAAAATTAGGTCAAATGTCATGTGATAATTTTAGTGGAAGAAACTTAGTATATACTAGTTATCATACTTGTGCGTTGCACAAGTTATTTTATACTTTATATTATTAATTTTATTAAAAAATATAATTTTCAAAGTAATATTTTCAAAAACTTCTTTTACTATATTCTATTATTACTATTTGATTAATATTTTTTTACTAATATTACACTCTAAAATTGTTGACATTTTTTAAAATAGTAATTTTACTATATTCCATCATTATTATTTGATTTTTTTTCTTACCAACACTTACACTATGTTATTAGTTTCCTTTTATTTTATTATTGCATTTTTTTAAAAAATCAACATAATGTTTATTTAATATTTAATATGTAGTATTTTTTATAAATAAATTCTTACCTTTTTAATTCAATTCTTTTTATATACTGTCATCACTATTGCTTGATTAATCTTTTACTAACACTTACACAGTAATATTGTTGTCATTTTTTATTTTATTATTATTTTATTTTATTTTAAATGTTAACATTTTTCATTTTTTCTTTAACATTTATTATTTATAATAAAAATAAATTTTTAATTCTCCATGTAATTTTACAATTTGTTATCACTAATCCATGATTAATTTTTATCTTATGAACATTCACCCTTTATCTTTTTTAAGTCACTATTCCTTATTTTCTTTTAAGATTCATACGAAGTTAATGATATTATTAAATGCTAAGTAATATGAAAAATAAAATAATAAAAATTATTGATAATTTTGTTGTTTGGCTTAAGCTTAAAAATTAGATGGAATTTTAACACATCATACATTAAGCAAGATATATGTTTATTATGTTATCTTATATATTTATTTTTTATGAAAATTTTGACACATCTTATGCTAATACTATTAGTATAAATAAAATAATTATATTAGCAATAAAATATAGAGCAATCAAATAAAATTAGAAATATTATATAAATTCTTATCTTTAAAACTTGCAAGATTAAAATAAAAGAATAAATTTTATAAATATGTAAAAGAATAGTATTCAAAAGGAATTTTACTAATATGTATTTTTATTTTTCTCTATTTAAGATTAGTATATGCATGTAATCAAGTATGTATTTTTTTCTAATTTATTAAAATTGAAAGGTTAGAAATGGTAAAAAGTCATGAAAGATATGAAAGGGATAAATGAAAAGTTAAAAAAAAACAAAGTGAAGTTATAATTAAAAATTAAAAAAATTAAAAAATTAAGACAAAATGTCATGTGACAATTTTAGTGGAATAACTTTTATATATTATACTATAGATTATTATAGATAGATAGATTATAGGTAGCTTTACACTTTGCGTTGCATGGGTTAATATAAAAATTGTGTAATAAAAAATGTATAAACGATAAATAGAAGATAATAAATTTATCAAAGTATACCATTATTTAAAGAAAAAATAATTTAAATATCTCATATGACATGTTTTAATTAAAGATGAAGTTAATAAAGGTACCATAAATATAAGGTTAATAAAGGTTTAAAATTTGAATTTGTTTATTAAAATAACGGAACAAGTCACATGTTACACAATTAGCATATACCATTTGTCTTAATTTCCTTGAAGTATAGATGTTACAAAACAGAGTTGTCACTTGACAAAATTTTATAAACAATGACTCTTTCTATATATTATTATATTGTTTATATTGATTCTAATGTACTCACTAACTCTAAATGTGTTAGGCGTCACTTGGCTAATGATGCCACTTGTGGTGTGTGTGACTGTGTGGGGGAAGATGTTTTCATGTCCTACGTGATTCCTACCCAGCGAAGTGTAAATGGTAAGCACTTGGAATTAGTCCATTTCATCCATTCTTCAATTATGTAGATGTGACTACTTGGCTGGAAGCTAATTTCTATGATGATCCTAGAAGGTATGGTAGTGATGATTGGGTGATTTTATTTGTGACAGTGTGTGCCATGTTGTGGTTTCGAAGGAATAAAGTTATTTTTGAAGCTTGTTAGGATGATTTTCTTCAAATTACTTACCAAGTTTCTTGTTCGGATGTGGAGTATAGGCAAGCTATGGCAGCTTGTGATAGTATCTAGGGGATTACTCCTTTCCCAAAAGTCATCAACATTTCTTGGTCACCCCCTAGAGGATGGACTAGGATAAATGTTGATGACTCTGTCTTTTTGCACTCATCCAAGGTGGTGTGTGGGCGCATTATTCGAAACTGTGATAGTGTTTTTCTTGTTACATTCACTAATAAACTAGGTTGGTGTATGATCATGATCGATGGCAGAGATGTGGGGGGATACTATCATCTTGCTTCATCCTAACAAGCTTCAAAAATAACTTTATTCCTTCGAAACCACAACATGGCACACACCGTCACAAATTCACCCAATCATCACTACCATACCTTCTATTTGGCTTTCTCCTTGGGTTATAAAGTGTTATCCTTGAGACAGATTCTCATAGTGCTATTCATTTGCTGCACTCCTCTTTATAGTCTTGCCACCTTTGTTTTGCCTTGATGACTCGGATCAAGGAGCGTTTGGAAAGGGACTGGGAAGTGTTGGTTCAGCATACTTACAGGGAAGCAAACTCTTGTGTTGATACTTTAGCTAGGAAAGGCCATGACTACCCTTTGGGTTTTTATAGTTTCATGTTTTACCTTCTTTCCTTTCACTTTGTTTTGCGTTAGATTGTAATTGTACTATTTTCTCTCGTGTTGTTGCTGTCCTGAAGTTAATAAAAAACAAAGATAGATTATAAATAAATAGATAGATTATAGATACATATAAATAGATTATAGATTATGGATGGATTGTGGATGAATGGATGGATAGATAAATAGGTAGTTAAGAAAAGTTTAAAGTGGTTTTCCTTAATAAAATAAATCAAATTTAAACTCTATTTGTAAAGTCTTCGATGTTGCTATAGTTTACCTTATAAACAAATTCTTTATTATGGCATTATTAAAAATAGATTCCGAATTGGGAGCCTTGCACGAATGCCAAATGGCTTACAAATTTTGGATTAGAATAATTATTTAACAAGATAGAATTGTGTTTTATTTGATATTCACGCGGTTGCCATATATATATTTAAATTTAATTTTGATGGATTGTAAGTACAAAAACTATTTACATTAGTGTTTTGAAATGGATTGAGAAGACATGTATCAGTGGTTTTCTCCTTCTTGTGCAGTGGTCTCCTCCAAGAGTTTTGAACAGGGGATTGAGTACCTGCAAAGGACTCCAAAACTCAAGTCGATTAGGCGAAGGCGAAGGCATACACCGTAGGAATTCAAGGTTACCTTTTAGAGAGTGTTTGTGATACTTATAGTGCATGTGTATTGTCATTGAATATTTGTCTCAACGTGCAGGTCTCCAGAGTTCGTGGCCTGACGAGGAGAGTGTGTCTCTCCTCCACGATCGTTCAAGCAGAGGCATGACGAAGGGTACTTCCCTCCACGATCACTGGACAGATCCCTGGAATCGCTGACATGTCATGTTAGTGGCCAATGGCTATGTGACGGTCGTGGTCAGGCGATCGTAAAAAGCTGTTCCATAAAACGATGATCGGCCAGGTGTAGACCTATGAGGTGTTGGTTAAGGAGTACGACTAGTACCTGCGTACAGATATCCAGCTGAGGGGCGTAGTCCAAATCACAGTGGCATATGTGTCGGGTTTGCCCTTAAGAGAGATATCTCGGATCACGGTCCAGAACAATTAGCATTTTATGTAATTTTGTTGCATTATTTAATAAATTTGGAATCTTAAATTATTAATATGGTCAAATTTATTAAATAAAATGTTAATACAAAATTGAAAGATTGTTTAAAAAAGTTTGACATTCACATTATTTCAAAATTAAACTCTATATATTGATCCATCATTTCTCCCTCGTGTTTGACTTATAAAATCTGACAAGCCTGCCCACACTGATTCGTCCAACATGAAATAATTGATTGGATTTTTCCATGTAAGACAGACCTAATTTGTCTTTTTCCTTTTTTGTCCATATTTTATTTTTTATTTTTCATAAAATGGGATGGGAAGAGTGAAGAGGGTGATATTTCTACCTTGACAAGTACCTGCCAATATATATTATAAATTAACACATCTTAGCCCAATAAAAAAGCTTACTTTGGGCTGACTATATCATTGGGTTGATCTAAGAAAGCTTATTTCCCATTCTGATGAAGTTAGATTTCATATCAAGCCCAATCATCACCTAACCCAAAACGTGTGCAACCCCACAAAGCATGTAAAGACTGAGAGAAGATATTTGGTGTGAGATAATGTTCTTTCACTCTTGAAAGTTGAAACAACCATCAATTCAATAAATTCTTACATAAATTTACAGTATTCAAGTTGAATGAATTAAGACAATTATATCATTAATTAATAAACTATTATTATAATTAATTAATAATTAATTATTATAATTTATTATAATTAATAATGTAATTGATTTTGTACATCTAAATTTCTCTATAAAATAGAAGACATCAAGTCCCTGCTTTCACTCTCACTCCAATAATCTGAGTGGAGGACATCATTGCTCATTACTCATTGGACATACTGAACCTTGGTCCTTGGAGGCCGATGGACGCTTGTATTAATTAAAAATTGACATCCACATGTTGTGATAGCTTTTTGTTCTTTTCAGAGATTTGGTTACCAAAAGCCCCACTTCATGCTTTCAAAGAAATAACCCCAATAATTGATATTAACTATTATATTTCGAAACGCCAAATTTATGTATTAACTCTTTTCAGGTACGTATTGAATTTTATCGAAGCTCAAATTTATGAGTATTTCCAATACACCTCTTTCTTCTTTGAAACATGATACACTCTTTGTAAGGGAAACTACAAGAATCAAAACAATATTGTTCAGTAGAACTCCCTGCATCATCGGTGCCTGCAGTATACAAACTCACGATCTTACTATTTTATTGAAAGAACTGAGAAATCCTTAACTGATAATTTCAATTTTTGACAAGAAAGCAGTTATCACCCCAACTTATTTCTTACAGTCTTCTTGCAATCGTAACATTAAGAAGGCATGATTAAAGAGATGGTTGCTCTCTTCTACAACTATTATTTCTTGGCTAATTTAAATTATATAATTATTATCACATCAAATATATATATATATATATATTTATATATAAAATTTTTTTTTAATTGACATAAGTGTCCAATATGTGAGAAAAGGATTGTAATTATACCTACTTGTATCGACAAAATACTTGTTGGAGAGCTTGATGTCTGAAGGTGGTTGGGACTTGACACTTGGTAGGGCCATCATTGCAGCAAATGTACCAACAACAAACAGCACTAGAAGGACCACAAGATGTGCAGCATTTTGCCCAATCCTTCTCTAGCTAAGAGTACCTTGCGACTGTATTGTTTGGCGCTTAAAAAATAAATAGCGCCAGACATTCTGGCGTTTTCGGAGAAGAAGATGCGTACCAATTTGACATTTTCATGTGATGCCTTGTGTGTGTGTGTGTGTGTTTTTTAACACTCCCTTTCTTCTTTTAAGAGAAACACGACTCTCCTCTGTGCTATGCCCTATCTAACACCTTTGTGATATGCTTCGTTGGAGAAAAATAATTTTCTACCACCTGAGTCAACGTGATGATATTAATTATAGTTAGGGCCGGGTCACACAAAAAATTTAACCATAGGATAAACAAATTTTATCTACAATTTTCATCTAACTTATAGCTAACTTAAAAATAAGTAGAAAAATAAAATGTAAGTATATAACAAATAAGATAGGATAAATAACATCATATCAACTGAAATAATATAGCAAAATAAGGTTAATAATAATGATCGTATCAAATAAAGTAATATAATAGAAAGCATAAATTATAATAAAAAGTATGTGAAGGGAATCAGAAGAGTTTGATTGTGATGAGTAACCCAAATATGTTTGGGTAAGAATATGGTGGTGGATAAGGATATAGTGGTTGGTAAGGACTTGGTGATGCATAAAGATATGGCCAGTAAATGTAAGTAGATAACTCGGATATGGTGGTTGAGATGGTGGATAAGTAGCAATAACAGTGACATGGGGCTAAGTCATAGGCTGGCCCGAAGAATTAGATGCCTCTGAATGTCGAACTCGTGTCTGAGTATCCACTAACTCGGGTCTCCTTTTGTGGTGTGTCCTCTATTAACCATCGTCCTTGGGTGGCCCTCAAATGTTATCTGTAAGAGGAGCTTGTTGAAGTTACACCCTTACAATGCGATCATGCTCTTTCAATGAAGATAAGATTTGCTCGTTAAATTGTTGAATGCTATCCATACTAAATCTCGAACCAAGCTCTGTAGCCCAAGCATATTGCTACTCTGCAATGTAAACCTATGAAACAAATATAACATATGTTATCAAGAATACAAAATACATTTAGTGAGGATCAAATTGCTAAAGAACATACCACAACCCCAAGAGTCACAAAAGTTAGAGAAATCCAACGTCTAGTAATTTTTTATACCATTGCATTTACTCAAAACACGCAGTGAGGGTCCATCCAATGGCCTTCCATTAACACACTACTCTTTACGAATCCCTCAAACAGTAATGTATTCATGGTGCGTGTTTAGCCAATACTCATCATATCTCCCTACCAATGTAATTAAGTGCAAATCACCGAGCTGGTACAATCTCTTTGGTATAGGTTGGTCGAGACCAACTAATGCATCATTCTATTTGGATGATGCCACTCAACAATGTAAAAATATATGAGAGGGACTACTACTCGCATTACGTCCTTACCAACCATACAAAAACTTAGAGTGAGGCCACAATCTCCTTTGTGTATGACGGCCATATAATCTGAAAACTGATATGTACGAAGTCATTAAAAATGTGATTTAAGTAACTTATTTAAATCAATGTAAGCTAGTACTTACCTCATCTTTCTTCAAATTATCAAAGAAATGGTGATAATAGTGAAATGCACATGTCAGGGTTTCTGACGAAACCTTATGTTTGTACTACCTATTTAAATGTCAAAGTCATATACTGTGAATAAAAGTAATATAAAATCAATTATGTTTGTGCAAGTAAACAATAGAACAAACTTGTATAAGTAAATGATATATTAACAAACTTACTCAAACCCAAATGGATGTAAGTGAGCATGATCAACACCATAGGAAAACAAAAGGTTGGGATTAGTATCATCAACCAATTTAAGGGCAAGAAAAGGGAGTTTATGTCATGCCTATATCTACAACAAGATGCAAGTACATGCAATCTCTTGCACTTCGAAGTCTGTTCCTTTGCAAAGCTCTCTATACAAGTATGTTATGACTGTAAATTCTCAATTGTATGTCACAGCTACAAGAAAGTCCTCTAAAAAAGGAAAGAATATCATGTATAAATATTGACCAGAATGATTAGGACATAACTCACCCTTAATCAATCTAAGTATATATAATATCATGCATACTGTTGCACATAAATATCATCATCATCCCCCCTATGTCAATAATATTTACCTTGTAGCCATAACATACTAACACAAGCACCAGATAATGCCTCATCAAATGGCTTAAAACCTAACAATTGATCACATAGGCCCTTCCAATCATGATGATAGGTCTGGCCAGTAAGTATGGTGTCATCAACATGAAGTCCCAATATGACACCAATGTCCTCCAACATAATAGTGTACTCTCTGTCCAGTAAGCAGGTGAAATGTATGTATCTTGCGGCACCATATCTCAACCAATGCAATAATCAAATGATGATCAATCGTGCAATACCCCATGGGGACAAGCCCAATAAAGCCAGCCTGATGTAGATATGGAAGGATTAGCTTAATGGGGTCTTTATGTTTCAAATTCTGAGCATGTCTAACACGCAAATAACGATCATCTTCTCCCTTATTTATATATTGTGAGACATAGTACTCCTACAATTCCAGTACTGAAGGGTCCTTGGATTTGGGTTTAAACGGGATGCCATGACTCATGCTATAATAAGGCTTAAAACAACAACAAGTGATAAGCCTTTAATAATGATAAGACATTATAAAAAGATGATACATATTAAACATGAATTATCGAATACACGTTAGAAGACACTATTAAAAGCATGAATATATTAAGATTAAAACATAAGTAATCAAATACACGCTGATAGTCCTCAAATACATATTGATAGTCATCTAATACACACTCACAATCATATAATACACAATTATAATAATCAAATAAACACTAACAATAACAATAAAGTTTCATATAGACAATGAGTCCAAGCTTAACTAGATGGCCCTTCTCTATCATTCCTTGAGGAAGTCAATCCAGCAAGACGACAACTATGAGAATTATGTCCAATTTGATGACATCTTTTACATCTTTGTCTTGGTCCCAGTTCAACCCAATCTATTTCATTTCTAATTTGAGTTGATTAAGGCCAACCTTTCTCTCTAAGCAATTGACGATCAAGCACCAATGTCATAACAAAAACTGGTGGTTTATCCTTAATAGGGAGCCATTCAACCTCGAACAATCAATGTGGTTGTGCTCAACATATTCCATGGTTTGTAACTCTACCATTGTGCTTGGCGTGTACAATCTCATGTCGACCTCTAACCATCTAAGCAACAACTCATAAGATTTGTCATAGTTTCCAAAAACCTTCACAATGGCTTTTTGTTTTGACTCCAAGCTTTCTGATATGACATTTTATATACGAATTAACTTCGAATCCTCTCAATAATCAAGCATATGGTCACATCGGATTTTTATTTAACTATCTCCAAAATGCAAGAACATATTATAAGAGAGTCTAATTTTTTTTGATCTTGTGACATAGCTAGTTTAACACAGGTGCGAGGTCTACTATATTTTGTAATCTCTCACTTGTGTGACTTCTTGCTTTGAATGACCTTATCTCTCTAATTACAACTATTGTCATATCTAGGGCACTTAGTAGTTAGCCTTTATGTATCAAAATCCTTAACTTTGTAATTCTAATGTTTTCTAATTGAATAATGCTTTAGAGCCAACTTCACAACATCCTTTATTGAAAATTGTAAACCAACATATAATTCTTCTTCTAGCCTACAAGTACCAAGCTTATTTAATTCTGGAAAATTATTAGGTGCAATCAATGCATCCCAATTGATCTAACAAAATTAAGAGCATGGAGGCACAAACACAAATTGAGGGGCAACTAAGACTAGAAGGACTTATTCTTGTAAATTTACTCCAACATTAAAATATTCTTCTAATTTAGCATTTGAATCATCATCACCCATAGGTAACTCTCCTTCATCTTCACTTGTGTCATATTATGCATCTCTGATCATTGGATTATCATTATCTGTCTACCTAAATGATCTCATTTCAGACATTGCAGAACTAACAACATTTAGGCTAAAGGGCTCAACTGGAGCAACTGAAGTAATGTAAGGCATGTGGAAAGGCTCTTGGTGTTCAAATATATCAACTCCTTGAGGTTGGATAAGGAAGCATCATAAGCCATGGATAATTGAGTGTCAATAGGATATGATGATTCAGGAAGACTAGAAAGACTAGCTTGGAATTCTACTTTAGAAAAACCTTAAAGATTCACAACATGCTCACTCATTTCTACCTCAACATACACCTCCATTGAATTCAAGTTGGGATGTTGTTTTTAGCCATCTATCATGCAGGAAACATCATCATTTTTTAATGGCAGAGCTATCCATCTCATTACATTGGACCATTGTGAAAATCGACACACAACACTTGCTACATACTGATTTGCTTGGAGTCTTAATTTTGATTGAATTTTTTTTTCAGCAACTCTTTGTATCATATTCAATCATGATAGATTTAGGACGAGGACCTTCATATATTACGCCTACTTCACCTTCATTGATTCTCCCATAGCAATAAAAGAGCACAACAAAGGGTTTAACCATTTTAAAACTTATAAATAATAACAACATAACAGATGTGAAATCAATCAACACATGTGCCTATGTGAAAAAATATCCCCAAACCCTAATAATGAATTCATATTATTATTTTCCATAAGATAAAATTTATCACCTAACTAAGTTATTAGAGGTGTTCACGGGTCAGTTTGGTTCGGATTTAGAGAAAAAAAGAATTCAAACCAATCAAATATAATCAGGTTTGTTTACTTTGGTTTTACAATTTTTTTTAGTGAACCCGATCCAAACCAACACAATCTCGAGTTAGTTCGAATTGGGTCATTGAGTCCTCTCTCTTTCTTTTTTTTTCCTAAAATAAATAAAAACTATGAATAGAAAACAATTAGGGATTATACAAACCAAATCTTGTCTCAACTAAACTATATGTCATAACAAGAAGTATTATAGCAACCAAAATCAGCATACAAATCCTTAATTTCAGTTTAAACCAAAACCAGAATCAGCTACCATGAAAAGAAAAAGAGGGATTACCTCATATGGGCAAGGTTGCAGGCTTTGCTGTTGTGAGTCACTGAACAGTTGAACGTCATCTCTGGCTTGGTTGTAGACTTGCTATCATTCGCAATAGTAGTGTCACAACACCCTCTAGTCACGAACGACTCAAATCGCACCCTAGGTCACGAACAACTCCAATCACAGCTCACAAGTTGGTGGGTGATGGTCGCTTGCAACATGACATCTTAGTCACAACATCACAGTCACTGGCACTATGAAGTGGTGTAGAGCATCACGTCAAGCAACCAGGGTTTGGAGGTAGTCTCCCTTCTTGTTTGAATGAGGAGGAGATTGAACCTAAAGTCTCATAATTCCTAAGGCTAAATGCTAAGATTTGACCCAAAACACATATAACATAACTATAATAATAATAAAAAGATTGATTGGGTAATTGGGTCTCGAGTTCAAAAATCATAAACCCGAGAACCAAACCAACTGAGATCGAATTTGACCTAATTAAGCCCAATTAACCAAACCAATTTATAATTGGTTCAATTTGGATTTTTGAGTTTATCGAGTCGATCCGATCCAACGAACACCCTTATAATATGTATATATCTACATAATTGGTCAACAAAAAAAGTCTATATAATTAACATAATAATAGTCATAGCAGTGAATAAAAATCTCAATAATGAAAGCATGCATGTGGCTATGTGAAAAAGTATCCCTAAACCTTAATAATGAACTCATATTATTATTTTTTGTAAGAAAAAATTGTAAATTGACTAATTTGTATGCTTCTACATAATTAGTCAACAAAAAAAAAGGTCTAAATAATTAACATAATAACAATCATAACATTAAATAAAAATTTCAATAATGAATATAAAAACTTACAAACAAGAAAGCAATCACCAACTACTATTCCCATAAATGTTGCACCACTAACTATTGGGGCAACTTAGGGTTTTGGAGAGTATTTGGAGAAAGGAGAGGGGATGGGGATGCTTGATTTCGAGAAAATAAGAGAATGGTGTGAGAGTGAAAGATGAAGGATCCTTATATAGTGGAGGACCACTTGAAGGCGCTAGAACGTGTGGTGCATCACTGAGAAAAATGCTAAACAATTAGGCATTGCTTATATGTCATCACTAACTACTTATATGTTTTTATGTACAAAATGCCACACGTTCAGGCATTACATATATGGATAGAGCCTACTTGTCTAGCATTATTATGTGGAATACACCTAATCTGTTAGCGCTATCCATATGTAACTGAAAAAATTTAAAAAAAAATGCTAGAATGGCCAAAAGGAGAACAATTTGGTAGATTGATAAATAGTTTTACCCTAATACAACTAGTACAAAGTCTCTTTTAGAACTACTTGATTCAAAATCCAAATAATTTTGCCTCAATTTTAAAACTTGGTTTTCTTTTCGCACACTAGGTCATGGATCTCCTTTCTAAACAAAAGGGAAATAATAAGTATTACATGGAACATCTTCAAGCTTATTAATGATGAAATTGGTTACTTAATTGATCTAAGCAAATTAAATTGACATTTATTGATTTAGTTAATTTAGGAGTTAGGATCTTGGGCTTTGTGACACTAGTTTCCTTCCTAGATAATAAAGTGCTTGTTCTGTCATTGTAGTTTTGGCCATTAACTATTTATATTAGTATTATGAGCCATTGTTCGATCTAAAATGCTACCTGAGTTACAAGCTTTATCATTGAGTAGCCTAATTTATCGGATCTGCAAAGCCGGTCAGAAACTCGATCATCATAATCCCCACCTTTTTTTTTGTCAAAGATAGAGTAATTCATTACTGAAAATGAAGAAGGAATCAGCGTCCCAAGTAAAATAGCAACAGACACTTGTCTAAAACTCCCAATAAGCCTAGAAGGATAGTAAGGCATAATTAAAACCATCTAAATAATGATTAGAAAACGTATTTCCTTTTGCATTTTCTTTATTATCCAAATTTGAACACTCTCCCGAGCTTCATTATTTGTAAAGACACGGTTGTGACCCTTTTGGTTACCCATGCCTTTCACTAGTTAGATATTATATTCGGCAATTTGAATTTGAGAACTCAACCCAACAGATAGTACCTGTCCTTCTTCTAGAGTAGTGGTCAATCACCAATACTAAGCCATAGTGATGGCTAAGCCACTGATTGATCCTCTTTCTTTCTCGGTAAAATAGAAGGAGTAGAATTTTGGCTCGATCCCCTCGTGGGAAAGTCAAATGAGGTTATACCATATGTTTGCCCATGGGATCGATCCAAAGGAACCTTGTGGATTAGACCTTAATGAGCTGCTTCTATTTGAGAAGAAGGTGTGATTGAGATGCTGCATACATGATGGTAACCAATGTTGTATCAAGGCAGTGGGGCTTAGATCTAGTCAACGACTATTAGAGGCTGATGGTGACAAATGGTTGTGATTAGTGCCAGGCAGCTCAGAGCATCGTAGAACTTGCACCACCAGAAAAAGGATTAAATAAGATAAAATAACCTCAAAAAGAGATTAGCGAACACTGGCTCGGGGATAATGGGAAGACCAAAGGAAAAGACAACAAATCCGCAATTTGCCACCACAACAAACAAACACTAGTAGATGGAAAGTCAACAAGCCGCCTGGGTGTTTACCCACAACAATCTATGATGGTGGATCCCGATGGAGAGGACCAAATTGAAACAACACAAAAGAGGGTGGCAAACCATTGGGCAGGGGTTGGCAGCAAAGATCCATAATGGGGTTCCTGCTTAATGGACAAAGCTAGACAGACTAGAAAGGTTTCGAGGAGGAGATGATAGCCACGAATGGGAAGTAGCTGCACAAGGATGATGGTACCAACTCGTGATAGGCATCTATAGAATCTCTGGCCATCACCACCCCATTTATTGTAACATAAGTCCATTTGTTAATCAGAGTTAATCAACTGGCTTTAAATTTGAGTCATGTTGGTAGTCATATATATATATATATATATATATATATATATATATATATATATATATATATATATATATATTGGTAATCTTTATATCATCCATATCATCCATAAATACTACTCTTACTCATATTTATGGCATATTCTGACCTTGGAGTAGAATAACATCCTCTATTTTCAAAATTTTATATTCATAATAATAATTGGACCGTATAGACTTGTAGAATGCTCGCTCGATCAATCCTCACGGCAAGTAAATTTGTGGACCGTATGGACTTGGACCCAACAAGCTCGATCAATCCTCAGGCTTGTCGTAACAAGCTTATAGTCAACAAGACGAACATTTGTACTCAAAAAGCCCATTCCGAATCACTTAGCCCAAAAGAATCTAGGTTAACATGACCGTTGTCTCATCAACTAGGACCGTATGGACCTGTGTTCAATACGACCCACCAACACCGTCGCCAACTCAGTGCAATGATGACCAGGCATAATGCACACCTAACGTCTACCCAACAAGCTTGGTTAATCCTCACAGATAGCCAAGTTGTGGGGCTGTGGATTGTATGAACCTATGAATTGATCTATCTATGGATCGTCTAGGCCTGTCGTAACAAGCTTATCATATCTTTGGATCTCGCCAAACTGACAATACAAGACGAACATTTATACTCAAAAAGCCCATTCCGAATCACTTAGCCCAAAAGAATCTAGGTTAACATGAACGATTTATTCTCATCAACTAGATCAACCTATCCTACTATGAACTAAATCATACCCAAAATGAAATAGATCATGCATCAATCATACATATGATCTTGATTCCAAATTCCTATGTCTAGGCTCATTAGAATGTGTTCAATACGACCCACCAATGTCGGATTACAAGATTAATCAATATTCATACTCGGATCCAAAGTAATGATGACTAGGCATAATGCACACCTAACGTCCTCCACCAAGATGAAGAGAGACTATAATCCTTAATGGCACGACGCACTCTCAAAAATAAAACCTAACTCCCTTTAAAAATCGATGAAACAAGTATTTATAGGGCTCGCTAGAGGGCATCAGTCCATCCAGGAGCCCTACTATAGGTCATGTGACGCCGCGGCGTTCCACGCCGCGGCGTTCTAAAATACGTGCTCTCGACTTTGGGTGCGGGGAAGAAGCACGCCGCGGCATTCATTCCACGCCGCGGCGTGTTCAAGCCGATACTCTTTCTCTTGCACCCAAAACCACTTGAGAACCTACCAAATCAAGCGTAGCATTTGTTCCAAATTATACAAATATACAAACTATCCATTCATGCATAAAAACAAGACCAACCTAGGTCCCTACTTAAACTGGCCTGACATCATAAGTCAAGTATGTTCCTCTTTCAGCCAAAACCACTTGAGCTAGCATTTGTTCTCATTGTCGCCTTCTTCATACGCCTTCAATGAGTCTTCCCAGTCTTTCGACCTAGACCCAAGTCACCATCCGGAATAATAACATACATTCATTTGTATGTTATCTGACCCAATAACATACATTCATTTGTATGTTATCTGACCTACATTTGGGACAAAAGAAGAAGTCGTCTAAGGTAGTACTTTGTACATCTTCAATGAAGCAAATTCTACAATCAACCATAGCTAGCCCCTTCTTTCATTGACAAATGTTGCACAATGCTGGTGGACCAGTTTATTTGTAGGCAAACCATGAGTGATAACTTTTTTTAAGGTGAAACTGTGGGAGTATATGTGAACCACATTTAACAAGCAAGTAATTGCTCATTGTAATTTGAAAAATTTTATTTCCTTGTTGTGATGTTCTAAGCCACGTATTTTTTAGTTATAAATATTAGATATTATTGTTTGGTAAACTTTAATGAATCTTAAGTTTTTTTAAAAGAAATCAGAAAAAAAAATAAACGAGATAATACAGGAGAATATTAGAGATATAAAACTATTTTTAATATTTCCAAATTAATAGCTTAACATTTTGAGTATTTTGTCCACCACACTCAAATTTTAAATTATTCCATACCATTTTCTTTGATTCCAAATTATGATAGAATTTTATTGATTGATTGATTTATTTATCTTCAAAGGATGTGTTAGATATATAATACAACTCTAAATTCGTTTAATGAGAAATTTAGTGGTGGACACATTAATCCCAACAAAATTAAAAACCCAACCATGGTATCTAACGAACTATGAGTGTTGGCTATATTAATCCTTAAGCAGCTGACACATTAGTCCTAGAGAAGGACTAATATGGCTAACATTTGTGGTTTCTTAAAGATCATAAGTGAGATTTTAATTTCTTAGAAATTAATGTGTCCACCACCAAATTTCTCAAAGACAAATTTAGGAGTTTAGTCTTACATAGTATATTAAACATTTCAAATATGGGCACTTAATAACTAAAAATCTTGCATTTTTTTTTGTTTAAAATAATTAATTAGCTTAAAAAACAACTTTGCACAAATATTTTACACTAATTTTGACTTTATAAACTAACAAAACAAAAGTTAGTTTTTTAATTTAAGTAATTTCCAAACATTAAAACTTAAATTCAATTAATTATTTCATTTTGAGTTTAATAAACACTTTCTCTTACTCTAGAGGTAAGTCTTGTATACTTACATGATTAATAAACACTTTCTCTTACTCTAGGAGTAAATCTTGTATACTTACATGATTGAATAACTTTTTGTATAATTCGTATTTTAATAATTCAACCACTAAATCATGTGATATATGATATTATTGTGATGTTCATATAAATCAAATTTAAAATGAATTAAACATTCATAAGTATCTAATTTAATGTCGACATTTGCATATAACTTTTTTTTTCTTCTTTAACATATACATATAACTTAATATCATATTATATGTTAAAATAAAATAGTTAAATGAAATATCAGTTAATTTTAAATACACCCCTATATTATAAATGAGAGTACTCTCTCTTGAGAGTGATGAAATATGAATTGTATTCTCTCTTTCATGTTGCCACATTTATTTCCTATATAAATGTATCTTTATTCTTCACATTTCCTCTCATATGTGCTTCCATTTGAAGAGAGAATTTCTTCTCCTTAATTATCTCCTCAATTTACCTTTTAAATCAACCATGATTCTTTTTCCTTCTCATTTTCCGATGGTTAGAATATGGAAAGACTTTTCTTTAATTTTCTTCAATCAAATTTTAAATTATTCTATACCATTTTCTTTGATTCCAAATTATGATAGAATTTTATTGATTGATTTATTTATTTATCATTTTTTATTACATTAAAATTAAATATTAACAATTTAAAGAGTTCAAATTCATTACATTTTACATATATATAACATGTCAAAAATTAAGTCTCTAAAATATATTCTAAACACACATTAAAACTTTAAAAATTCTTGTGCAGGCTCTAACTAGTTCTACTAAATTTTACAAATTTAATCTATTTCATGAGGTAGATAAATCTTACTCATTTAATTATTTTCAACTTCTAACAACATTTCTTATAGAATACAATTTTAATCACTTAAAATTTATATTTTCCTTTCAAATCATATTGATCTTGATCACCCCTACAGAGAAGTTCACTTTAAAGGAAGCTTATATAAAAAAAAAAGTCTTTTAAATATAGAAAGACAATTATATATAACTTAGAAGCTACCTTCAGGAAGGTAGTTTTCTTGATGATTATTTAAAAAAAAAACAAATAAATGCTGGAAGATGCCATCTAACTTAGTTGGTAAAGTCCTTTGACTCTTAGAACACTTGCAAAGATGGGACTAATGCAGGGATTCATTCCTAAAAGACATATATATATTTTTACTCCTTGGGAGATGAATTAAATCATTGTAAATATGATATTACTTGTTCATTCTTGCTCGTTGGTTTCTGGTATTAGTGAAGAATGTTCTTGTTATTTTGTTTCAATCAGATTTACATCTTAAGAGCCACATAGACGTATATATCTATATTAATATGAGCATTCTTACAATGTTTATTTTGTTTCAATCAAATTTACATCTCAAAAGCTAGTTGGAGGCATGTCTATTTTGTTTCTAGTGTCAACGAACATTCTTGCTATTTAGTTTCTAGTGTTAGAACTCGTGTTATTTTAGTTTTATTGTTTATAATTTTATTACAAAATATGAGCAATAAATTGGCCATATTTGTCTATTATATTGGACAAATTTGTTGCAATGATGAAGATGTTACCTTTGAATTTGAATGTTTTAAAAGCTTTACTGTTGATGAAGACATCAATAGAGGAACTCAAGGTAAAAATTCATACAAAAATCAAAGCTAGAAATAGAAAGAGCACTGGAGATTAAGTATAGGCTTCCTTTATCTATGGGTCAAAGGATATGTCTGATATAGGACATTTCCACTTGAAGAAGATGATGGTGTGAGGTGCATGTTTGATGCTTATGAATAATTTCTTAATGGGATAATTAAGTTATATGCTGACCTAAAGGATGTTGATGATGATTGTGGATCTTCAAATGTTCCTTCTACATGCAATGTTCCCGTATTAAACAATTATGTATGAATAACTTGTACGAGTTGTTTCAAAATTCATTTGTGTCACCAACAATTCCTACTTATCAGTATGATGAGCCACCACTTTTAGTGAGAACGTTTATCCCACCACTCAATCCATTCTTTATGCTTGGTGGGCTAGAACTCATCATGTTGCCCACTCATGTCAATATTGTAAACCTTATCAAGGTTCACTGGTGTTTGTGAAATTGGTTGTTGCATCCCAAACTACCTCATAACCTTGTCGGTGTGGTACCATTCCACAACCGCAAAGCATATCAATGTTGTATTTGCATCATGTCATGGTAATGGTCATAGGCATTCGATAGGAGGCAAGCTAGAACTTCATTTGAAGAATATGACATCCACATAAATTGTAAATAATCATTAAAAATTATTTGTTTGCATATGGATTAAATACACAAATACTTGAATATAACTATGAAAACATTTACCTTATCATACCCTACTCAATCTAGTTGTGATCTAATACTTCCAAGGTAGACAAAATACCAGTATGATCCTTACGATGGCACCATATACTAAAATGCATATAAAATCTTAACAAACCTACAAAAGTACAAGTTGATCCATTATAAATTAATTAGTCAAGATTATTACCTGCTTGCAAGAGTGTATATAGGTGCAACATTCATGCTTGGTGCAAGAAATGGCAATCTATTTCAAGCCCACAATTGCAGAAGCATTAAAAATCCACCTATGTTATGGCTCTTTGGATGTAGCACGACACAATTCTCTATACAACACCCCCCCCAAAACACGCAAAACTCTAAGTACAGTTTTTAGCCTGCTTAAAATCACTAAATAATGGAATATACATTAAATGTACTCGATTTCCCATATTGTTAGGCATTAGTATTCCTCTAATCAAAGGTAAAATATATGTTGTAGAAGCATATTTTTATCTCTTTATCACTTGCATTTTTCAGGGATATTTTGAAAGGTTGACTACAACTTAGTTAATTTCACTATTACGCCCTTCGCAAATATTGGAGGCATCACGCCCGATAAATTTCTACGCTCTTTATTCCAATCCAAAAAGCTTGTGTTTGTAATTGCCATGCTATCCACTGGAAGTCCAAGTTGAAGTGAGACATATTCTAAAATCACCATGCATTCACCACACGAAAAATGAAAAGTGTGTCTTAGGTCTCTATCATTAACTAATGCACTTATTAAATCGGGCTCAAGCAAAAAATGCCGAACTTAAGCTGCATGATAACATCTAACTATCTTTATTTATATTATTTGGATGCTTGTCGTCAAAATAGATTCGCCTAGAACATAAGATATGATGAGTATCATATTCATAATTAATTAAATTAATTAATTATAAAATTAAAAAATAATAGTGTATTAAATATAACATTCATAAAATTTAATTTCCTCTTGATATATAATTGAAAGCATATGCTTCTCTTGCAATTTTAACTATGATGTTGAAGCCATTTTCAAATCAAGAAGATGTAGCTCTCTTAGTTAAAATAAAGAAATGAAAGAAAACTTTTGTTGAAGGCTTTGTGAGATAAAATGGTAAATTTGGAGCAATGTTTAGTTTTTATAGCAACAAGCACTCCTCATCAACCCTCACTTATTCAACTTCTACACCAAAAACAAGAATCTATGCATAAGTTGTTGAATCACATACAATTATGGAAGAGAATCTCTATAGTACAAAGCCAAACACAACTCAAGCATATATGCACTTATTCAATATGAAACCAAATAATCAACTCAAGCATCTCTACACGAGTGTCCTTTTATTGAATGATGCATGAAAAAAGTGTATCCTTTATATTGAACATTGGATGCAACAAATTGACTCTTGAGTTGGAAATCTTTTTTAATACAACCAATCATGTAGCTTGATCGTACACTGTGAGTCTTTTTTTTCTTTTTAGGAAACCACTATGGGTGATTGCAGTTTCATTGAGTTGTCTTTTTTCTTTTGTATTTATAATATGTTAGAAAGCTGGCCACATGGAGGGTGGTCTCTTTGAATTAATTTTTTTTTCTTGAAAAAGTATATGTAAACCACCCTTTTGGGGGTGATTTCAAAACTATTAACCCAAAAAACATAAAATTAAATGCACAAGTAAGCAGTTGCCTTCACCAGGTTTTAAAAACCAGATTGGATCGACTAATTAAACCAGTCAGACCATGACTTATGTATTCAGTTTAAACATTATCCAATTCAAACACAATTCAATTACAGTTCAACTACAAATTTAACATATTGAACCAATCGAACCAAGACTTGAAGGTCTCACTAGTTGAATCTTTGGATTGGTTTTTATAGCATTACTTCACCCAAGGTGACTTCCCAACTGGTTCCAAAACCAAGGCATTTTGGTACATAAAAAAAAGGTGGGGTAATCTGAGCCAAACAAAAATTACCAATATTCATATAAAAAAGTCACTACATAATATCTAGTTTTGAAAGTTTCATGGAACCAAATGGAAATGTTAGGAAATTGGAATAAAATTAAGAATGAGCATTCCTAATGATGTGATGCAAACTGCACACATATTATGTCTTAATTTTTATTTGATTTTAATTAGTTTTATTTTGATTTTTATCTTCCATATGTGTTTTATGGTTTCTTTTGTATTTTCAAGTATAATCTTGAAGATTTTGGATCAAATTTGGCAGATTTAATGATAAAGCTTAAAAGGGGTTTTGTCCAAATCAAGCTTGAGCGAAATCCAAAAAATTCTGATTGGAATTGGAATCCTAATCAAAAATTAAAACACAGAACAATAATAGGATACATGTACACAAAAAAGGGAGAGGCACGTAGGCACATAAGGTGAAGACAAATGTAGCTCTAGAGTAAAAAACACAAGAACAAAATGAAGAGAAAGGAGCCACAAGGACTCAAGAGCAACAACAAGGAGATTTTACACCTTTATAATCTAATTTCGTCTCCTTTTCTGAATTTTCTCTATGTTGTCTTTTTATTTCTTGAATCTTATGGATTGTTCTATAAACATGAGAGGTTAATTTTCTTATTTCTAAGATTAGGGAAGTAGTTCATCAACAATATTGTGACTTGATTTAATCCTTTTTTTAGTTTATGGAAGATTATTACTTTTGATTCATTTTTCTTGTTTTTAATGCTTACTATATGATAGGGTCCCATATATGCAAAGGCCTAAGGTATTGGATGAGGAATTGAAAGATGAAATCCAATATCGGAACCTCTAATAATTGAACTTGGGAATTTATGATCTATACAACAACCACAAAGCTTTTTCTCACTATATGAGGTCAACTATATATATGGATCAAACGACGTCATTATGTTTTATCATAAACCTATGAATTTATAACCTATAAATAGGCTAAATCCTTTGAAGGCTAATGAATTATCAAAAAGCTTAATGAGTTTCAATTAATGTAGCGCCACAAAAGTAGGTATTATTTTAATTCTATCACATTCTTTTAGACTAGGAAACCAAATTATATTATGATAATTCACCTTGAAAAGCAATATTAACCTTGACTAAGAGAGTTTTAGAGATGATTGTATCTAGTTTATAGAATACAACCCCATTCCGCAGTTCCTAATTATTTGTGTTTGATCTGTTTAGTTTTGTTGCTTTAAATTTAGTCGCTTATGTAGTTTTCTTTAATTTCTCCTAAATCATTAGTCTAGATAATTAAAATTTTCATAGTTCAGTATTCAACCATGATCCTTATGTTTTTTATTAATTTTATCAATTGTTGCATATTATATAAGGAGAGTATATTATCACACTTTTGTGTCTATTGTCACCCATATTTCATTAACTTTTTATTAAACGACCTTTAATTTTATTTTGATCAATGACTCAAAATAGATCACTTAATAAAAAATTAATAGAATAAGAGTGGCAATAAACACAAAGGAGTGGAAATAGAAGCTCCTTAAATATAAAAGTGGAATGGAAGCCAACCCTAGATTCCTCCTTTCTATGGTGTTCTTTCTCCCTTTTATGGTGCTTTGATCTCCTCTTTTATGTGTTTCTCTAATGAGGGTTGTCACCCGTATTATTCAGTGACAACCCTCTCCATTTCTTTTCTTGTTTTCCTTAACTTTTGCAGCATTTTTCTAGTAAATTTATCCATTTCTTTTATATCTATGATTGATAAGTCGTTTTATGATTAAATTAACATCTTTTTATCGATTTTAAAAATTAAATTTTAGCACAGTTACAAATAGGGTATCGTTCCCCAAGGAAAAATAATTGATTAAAGTAAATAATTAATATGGATAAAAAAACACAAAAAGAACAACTAAAATTAAAGTAATCAAATTAAACAAAATAACAAAATAATGAAAAGTAATGAGTTTCAAATTGATTGATTGATTTAGTTTAAGGATCAGTTTCCACCACTAAGATTATTATTTCTCTAATTCAGTTTTAATTAATTTCCTTATTCGCTTTAGCTAATAATCATGAGTAATTAAATGTAAACTACTCATGCCTCCAAAATAGTTAAGACAAAAATGTTTCCTCCTAACCGTAACCAATAATTAATCCTAAAATGTATATAACCAAATTATCAATTGAAATAAAGAGTAAGTTGTTCTAGGCAAGACAGTCTCACATAGACCTTGTGAACCTATGTTGAATTCTCCCTCAGAAATTAACTATTACTTGACCACAACAATTAATCCCAAGTGCTACAAATAATTAGAATTTTATGAAAACACAAAATCCTAATATAACAATAGATAATTTCAAAACAAACTCAGATGACCAGATTAAGAAAATTTTGAATATATTATAAATATTAAAGTGCTGGAGAATTGCAAACAATTTAAGTATATGAAAAGAAAAATTAATGTTAAATCAACTTAGAGAACATATTATCATAAGGATTCAACATCACCCTAAGCTAGAAGAAAAATTAGCCTAACATGATAGAGATAAACATCTCAAAATATTCAGAATATATCAAAAATAGAAAAAGGAAAAAGATAAAGACTCATTGAAGAATAATTCTACAAATTGTAATTAGCTTCCTCCTATCTTATTCTGCAACCTATGTGGTGTCGCTCTTGTTGTCCTGCGCTATTGGTTCATTCTCTTCCCTTCTATGTTGCGGCTCCACTCTCATCAATTATGCTCTTCTTAAATAGCTTTCACTACTTCTAGTACTGCCTTGAATTAGGTTGCCTACAACCTTCGTAAGCATATCATTTCACTAAGGAGTGTGATTGGTATTGACTAAAGTAATGGTTTTGATGATAACAACGAAGAAAAAATGGAAACACAAAGGCCAAGTCCCAAGGAACTTGAAAGTTTAGCATATAGGTCTTAGATCTTGTGTAAAAGTATATTAGGATTCATACTAAGCTCATTTATTAGCTCTCTTAAATGACTTTGTAAAATCATGATTTATACTTGTGAAAATATGTTTAAGTTTGAGCAAAATGGTTTTAGAAAGTTTGAAAAGATTTTGGGAATCTTTGATTGAAAAACCCTTTGAAAATCTTACTTTCTTGACAAACCAATAATCGGTTATCACTGTTCACATAACAGGTTATTTACCAAAATAGAAATGCGTCGAAGTTTTTTGAAGGCTCCTAACCAGTTAGGTCATTCCTTTAATTGGTTATTTGAGAAGTTTAGAAAGTTTGAAAAGATTTTGGAAATCTTTGATTGAAAAACTCTTTGGAAATCTTATTTTCTTGACAAACCAATAACAAGTTATCACTGTTCACATAACAAGTTATTTACCAAAATAGAAAGGCGCCAAAGTTTTTTGAAGGCTCCTAACCAATTAGGCCACTTCCCTAATTAGCTATTTGAGAAGTCAAGAGCTAATTTCTAAAGCTCTTAACCAATTAGGTCATTCCACTAATTGGTTATTGAGGTGAAACAGAAGCACCTCTAATGATTTCTAAATGGCCTAACCAATTAGGCCATCTTTCCTAATTGGTTATTGAGTGAAATAAGTCACGCAAGATTCATTTTAAATTGGTCATAACTGATTATATGATTTCATCTAACCAATTAGACTTAATCAAATAACCAGTTATTGGAAATCAATAACCGTTTATCTAGAAAGACAGAAAGCTCCACCAACGGATCTATTCTTAGCATTTAATGCTCCTATCTACTCCCCAACGACTCTTTATTGTATTTGCCTATAAATTTAAGTAGTTAGACATTTATGAAGGTTAGACAATCAATCTGAAAATCATTCTTAAGCATTGAATTCATGTTTTCACTATCCTTTAAATCATACTCTGTTTTTGAGCTTTAGAAGTATGAATCCTTGTCAATTTGTATTATCTACTCTTGAGAGAATTTCTTATTATTCATACTTTGTATAAACTGTAAAAGAGAGGGTGAGGCATCCCTCCAATTTGTAAAGGGTGAGGTATCTCTTGAAAAAAGAAGCTCATGCATAAGGGTGAGGTATCCCAATGTGTTGAGTGCTCCAACTTGTAAAGATCATCAAGCACCTTTTGAAGCTTAAAGAATTAGTGAAAAATCTTGGGTGATTACTTGAGAACAAGATGTAGGCCACAAGTGGATTAGTGGCTGAACTAGGATAAATCTTGTGTTTGTTCTTCTAAATCATTGAAAAGAGTTCTTTTATTCCCACACGTACTATTGATGGTGTAAGAACTAATACACCAAGAAGTGAATGGATCAATGAGGATAAAAATGTTCAATACAATTTGAGAGCTAAAAACATCATCACTATATCCTTGGGGTATTATGAATTCTTTAGAGTGTCAAATTGTAAGACCGCAAAAGAAATGTGAGATACTTTACAAGTAACTCATAAGGGTACACATGAAGTAAAATGATTAAGAATAAATACTCTCACTCATGAATACGAACTGTTTAGAATGAATTAAGGAGAAAGTATTCAAGAAATGCAAAAGAGATTCACATACATTGTAAATCATTTTATTTCATTAGGAAAGATATTTTCTAATGAAGATCTTATTAACAAAGTTTTGAGATGTTTGAGTAGGAATTGGCAAGCCAAAGTAACGGCTATTGCAGAATTAAGGGATTTATCGACAATGTCTCTAACCACTTTATTTAGGAAGCTCCAAAAGTATGAATTGAAACTAAATAAGCTTAATCATAATGAGGAGTATGACAAGAAGAAGAAATGGATTGCACTCAAAGCTACCTCATCTACAATTGAAGATGATGATGAAGATAGAATAGGAAATATTGAGCTAAATGAAGAAAATCTCAGTCTTCTCTTAAGGAAGTTTGGAAGATTCTTTAAGAAGAAAAGAACTCAAAAAAGAGCACATTTCCCTCCAAAAAGACCTATCACAAAGGGGAAGGTACCTCAACAACTCTAACATGTTATGAATGCGAAAAATCGGGACATATAAAGATGGAATGTCCCGTGTATCTTAAGAAATCAGAGAAGTTTGAGAAGAAACCCTTTAAAGAAAAGAAAAGAAGAATGACTTACATTACATGGGAAGATAATGATATTGATTCTTCCAATAGCTCGGAGAATGAAAAAGTTCATCTACGTCTCATGGCTAGAAGAGAAGAAGAAGAAGAGAGTGACACAGAAAAGTAAACATATAATATAAGAAAGAATATCAACACCAAGGTTGGATAGGTGGGTTAAGACCAACCTAGATCTCCAAGCATAATGATTTCTTCACCCTCATATAATAGTAACTTCTTCCAACCTAGATCCTTCACCCTCATATAATGAATTACAAGATATTTTTCAAGAATTGCATGATGAATCCTTGAGGCTCACTAAAATGGTTTTGTCTTCAAATAAAACAATCTCCTTTTGGTAAACAAAGTTTCTATTTTGAGCAAAGAGATTGAAGAACTCAAAGTTGTGAATGAGACTCTAGGAATTAATGCTAACTCATCATGCATAATTTGTTCCTCACATGATAATACATTCATTCAATTACCTTGCTCATCATGTGAATCATTTGAAAAGGAGGTTGAAGATTTGAAAAATACCATTGCTAAATTTACCTTGGGAAAGGACAATTTGAATGTGTAACTAGAAAAACAAATATGCGTTTTTTAAAAAGTCGGGTTGGGGTATAATCCAAGTAACCAACAAAAGTCTTATAAGAATTTCTTTGTTTCCTCAAGTACATCAAATAGCCCCTTTATCAAATGCTTTTATTGTGATAGGAAAGGACATAGTACATCAACATATAATATAAGAAAGAATATCAACACCAAGGTTGGAACTAAGAAGGTTTGGGTCCCTAAGGGTACCTTGCCCAATGCTAACACACAAGGACCTAAGAAAATTTAGGTACCAAAGGTTAAAACTTGAATGTGTGTTATAGGTGTGCTTAAAGACCAAAAGTTCAAATTGGTATATTGATAGTGGTTACTCCAAGTACATGACAGGTGATGGATCTAAGTTGTTCTTCTTTACACCAAAGAAGCATGGACATGTCACATATAGGGATAACAATAAAGGAATGATCCTTAGTATTGGAAAAGTTGATAAGGATTCATCAACTTCAATTGATAATGTCTTGTAAGTGGAAGGACTTAAACATAACTTGCTAAGCATTAGTCAATTATATGATAAAGGTAATAGAGTTATATTTGATTCTAATTGTTACATAATTGAAGGTAAGGATAACAAACAAGTTAAGTTTGTTGGTCATAAAATAGATAATATATATATGATTAACCTTGATGATATTACCTCTCAAAATACAAGATGTCTTATGAGTAAAGAGAGTGATTCATGGCTATGACATAAGAGAATTGCTCATATTCATATAGATCACCTAAACAAACTTGTTTCTAAGGATTTGGTGATTGGTCTTCCAAAGCTCAAATTTGAGAAAAATAAACTTTGTAATGCATGTCAAAAGGTTAAACAAGTAAAAGTTTCTTTCAAATCTAAAAATTATTTCCTCTACTAGACATTTACAACTTTTGCACATGGATATTTTTGGACCATCAAGAACTATGAGCTTTGGAGGTAACTACTATGCTTTTGTGATTGTGGATTATTACTCTAGATATACATGGACTTTTTGTCTTACCCATAAGAATGATGTCTTTCATGCATTTAGAAAACTTACAAAGGTTATTCAAAATAAAAAGAATTGTAGCATTACATCCATAAGAAGTTATTATGGTAGGGAACTCGAAAATCATGAATTTGAAATGTTTTGTAATGAAAATGACATTGAGTATAATTTTTCTGCTCCTAGAACTCCACAACAAAATGGAGTGGTTGAAAGGAAAAATCGATCTTTAGAAGAGTTAGCAAGAACTATGTTCAATGAAACAAGCCTTCTTAAGTATTTTTGGACGAATGCGGTAAGTACCGCTTGTTATATTATGAATGAGGTTCTAATAAGGCTCATTTTAAAGAAAACCCCCTATGAATTACACAAAGGAAGAAAACCAAACATTTCTCACTTTCATGTCTTTGGTTGCAAATGCTTTGTTTTAAACAATGGAAAAGATAACCTAGGCAAGTTTGATGCTAAATTCGATGAGGGAAAATTTTTGGTTACTCACTTAGTAGTAAGTCCTTTCGAATTTATAATAAGAGAATTATGACTACTGAAGAATTAATACATGTTGCTTTTGATGAAACTAACCCAAATGAGCCGAGAAAGGATGTTATTGATGATGTTACATAAACTCTACCCAACACACATTTAGGGGGCAAAGAAGAAGATCACAAGAGAGAAAGCCAAAGAGAGGAAGCACTACCACAACAAGAGGATGAAACTTCAAATGATCTTCCAAAAGAATGGAGAACTTCAAGATATCATCCTCTTGAGAAGGTGATAGGTGATGTATTTAAAGGGGTAATCACTCGAAACTCTCTTAGAGATGCATGTAATCATTTGGATTTTGTCTCACAAGTTGAACCTAAAGACATAAATGAGGTCATTAATGATGAACATTGGATCTTGGTCATGCAAGATAAACTAAACCAATTTGAGAGAAATCAAGTTTGGGAATTTGTTTCAAAGCCCAATGATAATCTTATAATTAGCACCAAATGGGTCTTTAGGAACAAACTTGATGAAACGGGCTTAATAATAAGAAACAAAGCTAGCCTTGTTGCTAAAGGTTATAATCAAGAAGAAGGAATAAATTATGAGGAAACATAAACTCCTGTAACTAGATTAGAGGCTATTAGAATGCTACTTGCATATGCATGCATAAATAGATTTCAAGCTTTATCAAATGGATGTTAAAAGTACCTTTTTAAATGGTTTCATACAAGAAGAAGTGTATGCGAAACAACCTCCTGGTTGTAAAGATTTTGAAATGCCCAACCATGTTTTTAAACTAAAAAAGGCATTATATGGCTTGAAACAAGCTCCTAGAGCTTGGTATGAAAGGTTGAGCAAGTTTTTTTTAGAAAAAGGCTTCTCTAGGGGAAAGGTTAACACCACTCTTTTCATCAAGCATAAAATGCATGACATTCTTCTTATTCAAATATATGTTGATGATATAATATTCGGTACTACTAATAATTCTTTCTGTAAGGAATTTTCCAATATTATGCAAAATGAATTTGAGATGTCAATGATGGGTGAGCTCAACTTTTTCCTTGGTCTCCAAATCAAGAAAACAAAGGATGTGACTTTCATAAGTCAATCTAAGTATTGTAAGGAGCTGCTTAAAAAGTTCTGAATGGATAATGACAAGTATATGACAACACTAATAAGCACTTCATGTTATTTAGACAAGGATGAATGAGGTAATCCTGTAGAAATTACAAAGTATATAGGTATTACTGGTTCACTCTTTTATCTTGCAGCAAGTAGGTCTGATATTATGTTTAGTGTGTGCATGTGTGCTAGATATCAAACTAATCCTAAAGAATCACACTTATGTGCTGTAAAACGAATTACAAAATATCTAATAGGCACTTCACAAATGGGTTTATGGTACCCTAAGGGTGCCGCATGTAGCCTAATTAGTTAGTCCAATTCTGATTTTGCTGGATGCAAATTGGATAGGAAGAACACTAGTGAGACATGCCATTTGCTTGGAAGCTCACTAGTTTCTTGGCATAGTAATAAACAAAATAGTATGGCATTGTCAACGGCTGAAGCTGAATATGTTGCAATTGGAAGCTGTTGTGCTCAAATCCTTTAGATGAAACAACAACTTCTAGATTATGGTCTTAAGCTGGAGCACATCCTTATAAGATATGATAACACTAGTGCAATCAATTTATCCAAAAATCTCATTTTGCACACTAGAACAAAACACATTGAGTTTATGCATCATTTCAAAAGGGATCATGTTCAAAAAGGTGATTGCTTGCTTGAATTTGTTAAAAGCACTAAGCAACTAGTCGACATCTTCACTAAACCATTAAACAAAGAAGCATTCTTTAATATAAGAAGAGAACTTGGCATATTGGATTAATCATGCATCTACTTTTACTGCATAATCTATAATTTGCTGCATAATTTATCATTTACTGCATTATGTGTCATTTAGTTGCACAATTATCTTGTTTTTAATCATTTCTGAATCCAATACTAACTTGAGCATCGAAGTTTCTCCTAAGTTTGTTTTGCAGGTACTTGATCTATACTTAAGTCTCCCAAATTACCAATCTCAAGCTCTTGATGAAGAAATGATATCAACTTATGAGTTTCCTGGTACTTTTGGAGAAGAGTAATCAACTTATGAGTTGCATTTATGGTGCCTAAAGTGGATGAAAGTGAAGCAAAGTCAACATCATTCTTAAAGATAGCTTATGGTTGCATTCTTAAAGGGATGGATTTATGAAGGATTTCTAGTTTTGGTAAAGAGGAGAAAATTTGGACTTTAGTAAAACATCAACTTGTAAAATTTATGGTTTAAGGCATGAAAGTAAGGCCAACCTTAAGCTAGCATAAGTCAATGATTTCTAGTATTTTTGAAGAAGACAAATTTGAGTTGAGATGCATTCATGGTGCTTAGAGTGGATGAATTTGAGACAAAGTCAAAATGAACCTCAAAATGACATGAGTTTATTTTTAAGGGCTGACCTCTCAAGGATTTTTTCTATTTTTGACAGTGGAATAACCAGTTAGACTTGTTACAAGAACACCTTTAACCAATTATTGAGGCAATTTAATGACTCCTCAAAGTTGCAAAAGTTACAAATAACCAATTAGGAGCTCTATCTAACAGGTTATTGAGAGAGGCAGAGGCCATGACATTTTTGGAAATATCAATCTAACTAATTAGATCAATGAGATAATCGGTTATTGAGGCTCACAGAAGCCACATAGTTGTTTTTCTTCATTCATATAACTAGTTACACACCCCTTATAATCGGTTATGAGCTCACATAGTATTCTCTGGGACACAAAATAATTGGTTAGGTTTTATCCCCTAACTAATTACACAAACACATAACAAATGGGAAGTCTTGACCTTCACCATATAACCGGTTACACCAATGTACCTAACCGGTTATTGGTCTTCATCAAACACAAATTGAGAAGCCTCCCCCTCATTCACGTGTGCCCCTATTTCTCCAATTTCCTCTTCTTCCTCCTTCTCTCAAACACCCACTCACTCAAACACCTCTCTCACTCCAAATCCAACCAAAATCCATCATTAAACCTCATTTTCCATCACTTTCCATCAATTTTCACTTATCAAAACCTCCATTTTCTTCTAATGTTTCACCTCCCTTCACATTTTCTCTCTCCTAAACCGAGCCCTAGCCTCCATTGACAACCATGACAAGCAATTCATCTCACCCCAAGCCTTCTCGCTCCAAAAATCCCAATGTACCTCTGCCAACACCCACTTCACCCACTGACCAAGATTTCTCCATCAGTCTCAATATTGGAAAGTACATCTCTCACAAAAATCAGATGAAGACATAAACACTGCAATTTCATGCGTAACACCTCATTCAGTCCTAGTACATGGATTAAGACTTCTTCGTTAGAGAAGGATTCACCTATCTCACAGAGCTCTTAGAATTCCATAGGTTGAAAACTCTTGTCACCACGAACCCCAAGTACTTCTATCTTAAACCCACAAAAGTTTATTTTTGTAATTTAAACATTGTTGGTGGAAATTTAGTTTCTAAATTCAAGAGAGATAGAATCATTGTAACACCGAGTCAGTGGACTCTACTATTTGGGCTCACTTACTCTAGAGCAAAACTTACTATGGATAGTCATAGTTCATGGGAAGAATTTGACAGAGACTAAGCTGTGGAGGGCATGCTTCAACCGACCATTCAAGTGACAAATAGGTCTTTCACTGCTGGCTTTCTGAATTTAGAGGATCGTTTTCTTCACTTTGTGGTAGTCCATATCTTGGTACCAAGGGCGAGCAACTATGCTTTGGTTGAAGAAGAAGACATATTTCTAAAGTGGGCTCTAAAAAAGCGCATGCAAATTAATTAGCTGCATTACATCATGCACTACATGATCAAAGCTAAGGAAAAGACAATGATAGATCTATCTTATGCCTTCATAATGGCTAAGATTTTGGATCAGTATAAGGTCAATTTACGTAAAGATGGAGTCATTCACACTGCTGGTCGCCACAAGTTTGGTATAGCCTCTCTAAACCACATGTAAGTGAAGAAAATAAATGGTGAATGGGTCTACCATCGTGGACATGAGGCAGTAGCACAACAAGGAGGAATTCTCGCTACCCCTACTGACGTGCCTATGGAAGAAGACCCTGCCACCAATGATGACCACATCCTGGAAGCCATTGCTAATATGCAAGTCAGTATTGAAGCCCGAATTGCGAATCTTAAAACTTATCAAGAACATAACAACACAGTTATCTATGATTGCTTGAGCGCTATGGAAGATCATCTAGATAGGCTCAAGCGTCGCTATCCACCATTGGAGGATCATGGAGCTTAAGCATGGACATTTCTTTTCAACTAATCCTATTTTGTTTTTAGCTATGTTATTATGTTTAAAGCTAATCTAACCATACTGGGTTATCTTTTGGATATGCTATTAATTGTCTTAGCTTATAACCTTGACTATTCATAAGTATGACTTTGATATGTTGTTTTAGTACAACTTGGATATTTTGCAATGGATGGTCTGTTGAAATGCATATCCTGCTGATCTAGTTATATTGTTGATCAATTATTATTGAATATCTCTTGAAAAATAATGGTTTTGTGTTTAAGGTTACATTGTTATTTATCTGTTTATCAAAATTATTGCATACTTTTTTTTTATCATAACAAAAAGGGGAGAAGTTTTTGTTTATATGTCATTGAGAAATGTAAGGTAAAATAGCAAAAGGTATATTTTCAATGGTCTTGGGATTCCAAAATTAAGGGGGAGCTGTGCATATCTGATTCAATCACTTCTTGAAAAGTAGAGGAGGAGTAAGTCTCTAACACCTTTTGTGAATTTCACTATTATTTGAACTAATCTTTTCTCAATAGTTGTTTGTCATCATCAAAAAGGGAGAGAATGTGATTGGTATTGACTAAAGCAATGCTTTTGATGATAATAATCAAGAAAGGAATGGAAACGCAAAGATCAAGTTCTAAGGAACTTCAAAGTTTAGCATATAGGTCTTAGATCTTGTGTAAAAGTATCTTAGGATTCACACTAAGCTCATTTATTGGCTCTCTTAAATGGCTTTGTAAAATCATGATTTAAACTTGTGAAAATACGTTTAAGTTTGAGCAAAATGGTTTTAGAAAGTTTGAAAAGATTTTGGGAATCTTTGATTGAAAAACCCTTTGGAAATCTTTCTTTCTCGATAAACCAATAACAGGTTATCACTGTTTACATAACATGTTATTTACCAAAACAAAAATAAGCCAAAGTTTTTTAAAGGCTCCTAACCAATTAGGTCATTCGCCTAATTGGTTATTTGAGAATTCAGGAGCTAATTTCTAAATCTCCTAACCAATTAGGTCATTCCCCTAATTGGTTATTGAAGTGAAATAAAAGCACCTCTAATGATTTCTAAATGGCTAACCGATTAGGTCATTTCCCCTAATTGGTTATTGAGTGAAATAAGTCACGCAGGATTCATTTTAAATTGGTCATAACCGATTACATGATTTCATCTAACTAATTAGTCTGAATCAAATAACCAGTTATTGGAAATCAATAATCGTTATCTAGAAAGGCTGAAAGCTCCACCAACGGATCTATTCTCTACATTTAATGCTCTTATCTCCTCCGCAATTGCTCTTTATTGTATTTGGCTATAAATTTTAGTTGGCCATTTATGAAGGTTAGACAATCAATCTGAAAATCATTCTGAAGCATTGAATTCGTGTTTTCACTATCCTTTAAATCATGCTCTATTTTTTAGCTTTAGAAATGTGAATCCTTGATACCCATAAGCTTTAATTTGTATTATCCACACTTGAGAGAGTTTCTTATCATTCATACTTTGTATAAACTGTAAAAGAGATGGTGAGACATCCCTCCAATTTGTAAAGGGTAAGGTATCCCTTAAAAGAAGAGGCTCAAGCACAAGGGTGAGGTATCCTAATGTGTTGAGTGCTCTAACTTGTAAAGGTCATCAAGCACCTATTGAAGCTTGAAGAATTAGTGAAAAATCTCGGGTGATTACTTGAGAATTAGACGTAGGCCATAAGTGGATTGATGGCTAAACTAGGATAAATCTTGTGTTTGTTCTTCTAAACTCTACTATTTAATATTGTGCATTGTTTTATTGGGTTTGCTTGAATACTATCTTGTTTGGTTATGATATTTGTGATTAAAGCCTTATATCTTATCTATCCATTCATCTCTATCACTCAATAACTTCAAAGAAAATTAGTAATCAAGTGTTTTAGAAGGGTTTTACGAAAATATGTTATATATTCAATTCACCTCCTTCTTGAGTATTGAGGTCATTTGGTAACAAGAAGCTGCTTGTCTATTTTATTTCAACACTACAAGTCCTACAAATCATGTCATGTTAGTGGACCATGACTTATTGGGCTATGGGTCCAATTATTTTAACATTCCAATTCCACTCCTTTGTTGTTTCTCTTCTTAACAACACATCCAAGGCTTATTCAAAGTCATTCTGACCATGAGTCAATGCTTCTTTAACAATTGGTGCAGATTTGTTTTAGGGCTAACTTCAACAACTTTATTCACTTTGGTCCTTTGGAATTTTTGAGTAATATTGATGTCAAATTAAAACTTTGAAATGTTTACTTTCACCTTTACGTGGAATTTCTTCATTTCAATATCTGAGCAAAAAGTTATGCCCTTCGAAAGACACTATCAGAATTTCCTATACACAAGAAAAAAAATTCAATCATAAATCTCAATTAATTCAAACTTGCCCTTAATTGGCTCCAATTGACTCAAATTCGTTACAAAGTCTTTACTAACTACAAAACATAGAAAGTAATATAAAAATATTAATTTTTGCAGGATTTAAGCTTGAAACTAGCATAGAAAAATAATAAGGTAAGTGTATATCAGTAATCTTTTGGACTGATATAAAGAGTTTGATTAAGTTTCTTATATTTATCTCTTGTTATGGTATATCTAGAATTTTTAGCTTTGGTTATTTCAAATCAACCACATGTCTTAGCCTTATTGAATAGTAAAATTATTAGATCTACTGAGATAAGAGACATGATATTCTCTTCAAATGAAAACACTTTATATGTCGGACTTTACGATAAAAGATTTATTGTCATTGATATCCTTCAAAATAGGAGTAAAACAATAAATCATGGGTTAGTTTTTGGTGAAAATTGTATTTATTTTCTTCTCTTAATAGATCGATTATTTCTTACTTAAATTATAAGTGTCATTAGGCTTTTATTTGAATGAATTTTAATTTATTGTAAAAAATATATATAAAAGTGGAATGGAGTCATTATTCTATTCTTACTCATACCAAACAAAACATAGGAATGAATACTCATTTTGTTTTGTTTTGTTTTTTTCCTTGAACAAAAGGGTGAGGAAAGGCTCTTCTCTTTCCAACACAAAGATAAACAACTAACTTCAATAAGGATTTATAGTCAAATTAATGAATACTCCTTTCCTATTCTCATTTTCATTTACTAATAATTATGATAAAAAAAGTTATCTCAATATAAAGTTAAAATATGTTACAATCTTTAATGATAATTTGGTTGTGAAAGTTTTAGGAGGAAAAATTGTCCTATTCAAAAATTAAAGCATGTCATATTGTCGCAAGCTTTAACGATAATTTATATAAAGAGAATAATGCAGATGTTGCTTGCAATGTAAATGCATCCGGCCACCATTCTCCTTTTCTTTCCTTCTTTTATTGAAATAAGTTAGCGTTAAAGTAAAAGAACAAGTCAAGGGATTGGTAATGGGTAAATGTGCTTGTCTTGTTTAATTTTGTTAAACAAAATAATGGTGATCTAGTTATTTTATTTTATTTATTTGGTACATGGTGATCTAGTTATATTATTGCAAATGAAATTGTCGTTCTAAATTTGTACCCAATTTGATTCCATGTTTGGTGCTCTGCCGTGGCAACACATTAGCTCCCACAAGGCCAACAAGCCCCATAACATAAATCACTTCAAGTTTGACACTCGACAATGAGACATGAATGGAATATGAGATTCATGAAGAGTAGAAAAAAGGAGCTAAGGCCCACCTAAACGGGGAAAAAAAAGGCCTAAGCCAAGTAGTTCGCTTACGGCTTACCCAGATCTGATATCTCCCATGTCCTAGGCTTACTGTTCCTAGCTGACACCCTACTTTCCAATGCAAATCCCAACTTGAGATAATATCAACATAAAGAAAATTCCATGATACGTGTTCACCAAAAAAAGAGAAGAGAGAGGAGGAGAGAAAGAGGGGGGTGAAGACCTCAAGTAGCAAAATGGAAAATGACCCTATAATCAGATGCAACAATAATGATTGATTTCAATAAATATGTTAATGATGTCTCTTGTTAGAGTGGAAGAATAATAGAAGAGACACTTAAAGAATTTTATTTCTTCTTCTCAATCAACTTCAAAATACATAGGATACTTATAGAAGTAAAAGATACAACTTTACATATTCTATAACTCTCTCTAATTCATAATAGTAATTTTCTTTTAATTCATGAAATAATTCTCCCTAATGATACATCATAATTCTTCATTACTTATACAATAATTTTTATAATTTTCATAACTCACATCCATATCAAAGGTCCCAAACCACCACAATTCTATTAACTTCAAATTATTATTTTAATCAACACTCCCCCTTAATTTGAAGTCTTCTTCTTCATTCCAAGCCTTACTCACAATTTTTGAAATTCTTCAAACTTGAGAGGTTTAGTAAAAATATCAGCAATTTGATCTTGTGTCTTCACATATATGGGCTCAATCACCTTGTTGTCAACATACTTTCTAATAAAATGGAACCTTGTGTCTATGTGCTTGCTTCAATCATGGTACACCGGATTTTTAGCAAGTGATAGTGCAAACTTGTTATTAATACAAATCTTTATTGCTTCCTCTTGTGGAAAAAAAATTTCTTTCAACAACCTTCTAAGCCATATAGCATGGCAAGTGCAAGAAGTTGTCACCACATACTCAGACTCACAAGTTGAAAGTGTGAAAATTGATTGTTTCTTAGAACTCCATGAAATAACACAATCTCTCATGAAGAATACAAAATCGGTAGTGCTTTTTCTATCATTATCATCTCTCGCAAAATCACTATCACAATATCCCACAAGCTTGAAACCATTAGAGAATGAATAAAATAGTCCAAAATCAATTGTACCTTTTAAGTAACGAAGAATCCTCCAAGCAACTTTCATGTGAGTCGAAATAGGTGATTCTATGTAGCGACTCACTACTCCAACTGCAAAAAGAATGTCGGGTCTTGTCAAAGTCAAGAATCTCAAGCTTCCCACAAGGTTTTTGAAAATGGTGGGATATTCTTTTACTCCATCATCAAATTTTGACAATTTAACTCCACATTCCATAGGTGTGTTCACGGAGTTACAATTAAACATGTTGAACTTCTTCAAAATCTCCTTTGCATAGACTTCTTGAGAAATAAAAATCTCATCCTCCATTTGCTTCACCTCTAGGCCTAAATAATATGATATGAGCCCAATATCGGTCATCTCAAATTCATGTGCCAAAGCCTTCTCGAATCCTTCAAACAAAGTAAGATTAGTTTCGGTGAAAATAAGACCATCAACATAAAGACAAACAAGCAAAATATCTCCATTGTCATATGCTTTAACATAAAGAGCATATTCATGAACACATCGAACAAAGCCATTATCTTGAAAATACTTGTCGATACGGCTATTTCATACTCTTGGTGCTTGTTTCAACCCATATTATGTCTTCTTCAATCTCAAGACTTTATCTTTGTCGCGACCGTAATCGCGGCGGGAGCGGCGAAACAAAATAAATAAGTTAGGAGTCGCCACCAATTTTATTTAATTTAGGAAAAATTAGAAAACCCTTTTAGAAAATGGTCTTTGGAACCAGATTGGATTCGGGAGTCGGTTATGCATAGGGAAGGGTGGAGACTTAACCCCACAGCACCCCTAAAACATCCGTCCTAAAACGGTTACCCTAAATTAGTTATGCAAAACTTAATAATCTCATAATATGTTTGTTTTACCCTTTTTATTAAAAAAAATTGAAAAAATAAATAATTTGTGAAAATTTAAAAATTTGGCTTGACGAAATAAAAATTTCGCTCCTACGTACCCTCAGGTGCAATGAGGAACTCAAAGTCACGTAGTTCTTTAGAAAATAAGTGTGGGTTAGTTGATTTTATTTAAAAGTTTTAATTTTTATTTTAAAAATTTGAATTAACAGGTCGTCGCGACTCTGTTAATCAAATTAAAATTTGAATGAGTGAAGTTTGTGTCACGCTAGACGTCACTCACGGATTGTTAAAATAAAAAAATGAATTTTGAGCCTTTATTAAATAATAATTTATTTAAAATAATTTGAATCATTAGGTTGTCACAACTCAGATGATCCAAAATAATTACAAGATTAACAAGTTGTCACAACTCGGTTAATCCTGTTAAAAAAGATTGTTTTATTTTTATTATATTTTTGTTTGTTGTCCTCTTTTTATCTTTCTTAATTTTTAGATTTTTTCAATTTTAGCCCATTTAGGCCTATTAAAAAAAAACTACCCGAATTCTAAAACAAATAAAAGAAAGAAAAAAAAACTAAAAAAAACTACCAGAATTCTTAAAACAAATAAAAGAAAGAGAAAAATAAAAAAAAACAAAGAAAACAAAAACTTACGAAAAACAAAAATGAAACAAAAGGGGGGAATCTTCTTCTCCTTCTTCGTTGTAACAGAGGGGACTCAAAGTGGGGAATGGAGGTGATGGGAGTGTTTTGATGAGGAAGATGATGAAGTTATGGTGGGGTGAAGCTTTGGTGGTGGTTTTAATGGAAGATGGCTTGATGGAGAAGATGAATAGTGTAGTAATGGGAGGTTGAAGGAGATGAATAGTGGGGAGTGATGTGAGTTGAAAGTTTGAAGGTGTTTCGTGAGTTGAAAAAGCTGGAGGTTTTTTGTGTGTGGGGTTATGGGTTAATATAGGAAGGGTTTAGGGTGAAGAGTTTGAGTTTGAGTGTGATTAGGATTGGTTTAAGATGATAAGTCGGGATCTGTTTATGATGAGTGTTGGGGTTGGTCTAGGATACCGATAGATTTGATGAGGATAAGTTTGTTTATGGTGAGTTTGAGTTGGTTTAGGATATGGGTTGTGGGTTAGATAATGGGTCATAAGTTGGATATTGGGTCAATGGGTAGGTTAATGAATTATGGACAAATGGGCTAATGAACCAATGGGTTGAACTTTTTTTATTTTTTATTTTTTTATTTTTTATTTTTACAAAAATACCCGGACAAAATTGGGTGTTCACAGTTGCCCCTCTTTACTTTTTCTTACTAGATAAAAGGAATAACCATGGCTTTTCATTTTATCATAGTGAGGAACGAGTAAAGAAATGAACTCAAATTTTGTACGGGAGAAACAAAGAAACAGTGTGAGAACAAGGAGCGATGCGCTCAAAGGTAAAATGACAGAAATCTAAATGACAAAAGCCGATGCGCTCAAAAATAAATGACAGGAATTTAAAATGCATAAAACTGATACACCCAAAAGGGATTTCAAATGCAAAGAGCCAATAATTAACAGAAATTTAAAAAGTATGGAGCTGATGCTCTCAAGATGCAAGGAGTTGGGTTGCTCCAAACAATTTAAAAAGTAAGGAGCCAACACTCAAAAAAATTTAAAAACATGGAGTGGATGCTCTTAATGATGCATGGAGCCGATGCGCTCAAAATGCAGTTAGCCGATGCGCTAAATGATGCATGAAGCCGATGCGCTCAATGATGCATGGAGCCGGTGCGCTCAAAATGCAAGGAGCCGGTGCGCTCAATGATGAATGGAGCCGATGCGCTCAATGATGCATGGAGCCGATGCGCTCAAAATGCAGTTAGCCGATGCGCTAAATGATGCATGGAGCCGGTGCGCTCAAAATGCATGGAGGCGGTGCGCTCAATGATGCATGGAGCCGATGCGCTCAAAATGCAAGGAGCCGGTGCGCTCAATAATGAATGGAGTTAGTGCGCTCAATGATGCATGGAACAATTTGTGCCAGTAAGTCATAGACTTAAGATCTTTCCCTTCTCAATCTTTTTCCTTTTCATTTTTCTTTTCTCTCCTTTCTTTTTCCCCTTTTTTTTCTCTTTTTTTTTTTCTTAAGAAAAATAAACCAATGACAATTCTAGAAAGCTTTGACCAATCAAACCCTTGTTCACGTGTTTTTGCTTGTTGGACCTAATGGTCTTAATCCTACTTACCCATCCTTTCTCTCCTTCTCCTTTTTTTTCATCTTATTTTCCTGTTTTCTGCTCTTAACTACTCTCTTTTTAGGAATTGAGATGACAATCTCTTGTTGTGAACCCCTGCTTGGAGCCACCAGTCTTTGCGATAAAATTTTTGTCCAGTATTCGTTCCTTAATCATTGATTTTCTGTAACGGCCTGATAACTAAGTTGCTGTCTTTGTTACTACTCCCCTCAACATATATTCTCAGAAGTTTTGCCCTAGTATGGCTAATTGAATGCGAACCAAGTTGCTCCTGTGTAGTCAATTGATCGCAACTAAAATTGCCCCAGTTTAAACAATTCCAATTTATTTGCCTTGACTCTTGCTTAAATTGCTTTTTCGAGTTTTCAACATAATGAGCTTCGAAACTTCTAAGTTCTTTTCGATCTGAAAAGTTCATCGGGGGATTGCCACTAAATAGTCAAATCATAACTTTTGTTCACCTTTCTTGAAATATTACGTAACAGACATACATGAGTACGACATAAAAGGAACTTCCTGGGTAAACAACTTCTAGATTGGTCTTAGAAGTTTGACTATACAAAAAGACACGAATGATGATATGAGATCCAAAGAGGTGTTGACTCGATACGAATAGGTTTGACCTTCATGAGACCAATCTTTAGTTGTCTACTAGACATTATGGCTAAGGATTTTCTTCTGTTGAACATCTACATCAAGCTAAATTGAACCGAAGAGAAATTTGCCCTTGTCTAAGACTGAATTGAGTAGGACCAAGACCTATCCTAGCGACTAAAAGATTTGCCTAAGACAAATTGAACCAAGGAAAAATTGCCCCAGTTTAGAGAGCCAGCAATTATATAAACTTGTCCTAGCGTAGGGCCACATTGAACCAAAGAAAAAAAAATTTTAGTCGGGGTACGAATTTGTCCTAGTGTAAGTCTCTTTTTTTTTCTTTTTTTTTCATTTTTTTTAGGAACAATGAACTAAATACTTGGATGAGCATAACCTTTGCCTCAAAATTAAAGTTAACGAAAATGACAACAACCCTTCATTGATCAGAATGGACTTTTTGAGACTTGTAACGTGGCCAAGGCTAGGGGTTATGAAAGGAAAGATATAAGGCTCAAGCAAGTGTTTAAGGGTGGAATGGAACTAAGGATCATTAAACTACTTTTCCACTTTCGAACATTTTTATCTTATTATTCTCCTTTTCCTTCTAATTTCATTTCATTTTCTTTCATCCTCCTTTCCCTTCTATTTTCTTTATGCTTTTTTTTCATCATTTTTTTATTTTTACTTCTTGTCCTTTTTATTTTTACTTCTTGTCCTTTTTACTTTTTCTTCCTTTTCCATTATGCTTGAAACATTCACCATAGCAATCAATCTTTGCTTCATGTTATCTCCTAGTGTAAGGGTGATCCTTATCCAAGGTGATTGAAAAAATTTCAAGCTCAAAGGGGTAACAAGGGATAAAAATGATGAAATTTTATAAAAGATAGAGAAAAATGGCTCTTCATTTTCAAATCATGACTGTTTATTTTCAAAACTTTAGTTTTGAGACAAAGAGATTGTGCAAACCAAGTGATTACTTATAAGCTCATTTTTCTTTTTCTTTTTATTTTTTTATTTTTTTTATTTTTTTTTCTTTTGCAAAGACACTTACATACACGGACACAACTGAGAATTACCAACAAAGACGCTTTAAAGAAATGAAGGAAAATAATTATCAAGAAAGACAAAGTGATGAAAGGAGACAAGGTACCCATGCAAATTTATTATATTAATGTTTCAAGAAGGTTTACATGAGTCCAACATCACTAATTATCACTTCAATAGTTGTTAACAATACTAGTTCCAACTATTTCTTCCATGTCGAGCTTCCCATAAGCAATTAGTTTCCTTACTACAGTCTTAAAGGATTCACAATCTTCAATTGAGTGCCCTGCGACATCCATGTGGTATTTGCAAGTTAAACTCGGATTATACCCCGTTGGGAATGGTGGTTCTAAGGGACGTACAGGAGTTCCCGAAATGAGGTGAGCATCAAACAGCCTCTGGAAAAGATCTACATTCGAAATGGACAATCTTGGGAAAGGGGCTAGCTTCTGAGGGCGAAAGCGACCTTGATTTTGGAAGTTTGGCCGAAGTTGTGGTTGATTTGGGTAATTTTGTGGGGGTGGAGGTGGATATCGAGTATAGGTTAGGTGAGTTAGTGCATATGGTTGGGGTATGGGGATGTTGTTGATTTGGAATTGTGGAGTTGAGGCGATGTTTGTAGTTGGTATAATTTGGTATGGAGGGTAGTAAGGAGGTGTATGTGTATGGTATGGCAAATGAAGGTTAGGGTTATGTGGTGGTTGATGACTTAGGTATTGTGGGGAATATCGAGGCCTGAAGATCTGTTGATACTGGACGTAATTCACATCAGACTCGATCTTTTTCAGCTGGAATCCTTTCTTAGCAGTGATATCCTCTGTAGTGCTCATTGGCAACTTCCCAACTTTGGATAAAATCTCAATTCTTTCCCCAGCAGCGATCAAATCAGCGAAATCTTTATAAGCTGCTCCGGTCATTGCTCCGATAAAAGGATTTCCCAGGGTTCCCAAGAAATATGAACACATCTTAGACAGTGTTAATGAGGGTTGAACTTGAGTCGCCAAGGCTCTCCACCTTTGTGCATACTTTAAAAAGATTCATCATTTCTTTTACGCATTGAGTTTAACTGTTCTCGAGTTAGGACTATTTTCGGGTTGAACGTCTTGTTCCATAAACAGTTTTGCCTAGTCATCCCAAGAAGAGATATTGGAGAGGTCTTGTTGGATACACCATTCCAAAGCAGGTCCAGTCAAGCTTTCATGGAAAAAGCTGACAAGGAACTTCCAGTCCTTCGACCAAATTGACATTTTGGTAATATATGATTTTAGGTGAAAAAATGGGTTGGTGCTCCCATCATATTTGTCAAATTCTAGAACCTTAAAGTCCTTTGGGATGATAATGTTGGCAGTAGGGCACAACTCTTCTATTCCAAGAGGACCATAGGTGCTAGGACCCTTAATTGTTTTGATTTGCTCCTCCATCTTTTCCATCCATTCTTCATCCCTCTTATCATTTTGAACGGCTGCAGGACCCGTACTAGTAGGAAATCCTGTTGATGTCGAGATTGACATATGCGGTAGTTCCCACGTGAATTCAGCATTACCATGGACTTCATTTTGAGTATCCTCTGACGAACGATGCCCTTCTCTAATAGGAATCATTAGTGATGTAGTATTTGATGTTCCTCTCACAAAAGGCATCTCAGCGGTGGCCACAGGGTTTGCCCCCATGGAAGTAATATTTGGTGGGTGCAGGTGTGCCCCAGTCATTCCTATACCTCCGACTGTTCCCATCAAGGTGAGGGTCTCCCTCATGGCTAACAACATTTCCTCCATTCTTCTCTGAGACTCTGTCATCTCATTTATCCTTCCTTTCACTTCATCTACTTCTATACTCAGATTCCTTCCTTCGTTCTCAGCTGTCATCGCTGCAAGCTTTGTTCGAGACCTTGTGTTGTGAACTCGGGTTTGATTGGTGTCTTCTTTCCTTGGTCGCGCAATAGTGCTGAGCACGGTAACACCAAACAAAAATAATGAGATGAAATGAATGAGATTCATGAGATATATGAAATAGAAACATTTTTTTTAAAAAAATGCAATGAATGCCATGAAAATGCATAATTTTTTTATTTAATTTTTTTTAGAATGCTAAGAATGCCATGAAAATGCATGATTTTTATTTATTTAATTTTTTTTTAGAATGGTAAGAATGTCATGAAAATGCATGATTTTTTTTTATTTTATTTTATTTAAATGCTAGGAATGCTATGAAAATGCATGATTTTTATTTATTTAATTTTTTTTAGAATGCTAAGAATGCCATGAAAATGCATGATTTTTTTATTTTTTTTTGATTTTGTTTAAATGTTAGGAATGCCTTGAAAATGCATGATTTTTATTTTTTTTTCAAATATGCCATGAAAATGCATGATTTTTTTATTTAATTTTTTTTAAAACGCTAGGAATGCCATGAAAATGCATGATTTTATTATTTAATTTTTTTTAGAATGCTAAGAATGCCATGAAAATGCATGATTTTTATTTTATTTTTCAAATATGTCATGAAAATGCATGATGCTATTTTTTTTTAAAAAAAGGATGGCTATATAAAGAAGAAGTTAAAACATTCTTCGTGTCTAAGATATTGCCTTAAACGGAGGAATTCTATCATAAGGATCTATGGGTCTTTCTGATTCGTGATAACTCTCATTTGGTGGTTTTTCTATTCTGAAGGTCTCTAGAGCCAAGTCCCATTTCAAAATGTTGACCACAAAATAGTGGGTAAACCACTAGGTGTGGGACATTTGTGAAAAAGCGCACTTCTAGATGAGGTTTTCGCAATAGCCAAACAGGGATGTACATCCAAAATGGTTACCACTTCACAACCTCTACTTAACTTAAGCTTCACTCGGACCGGGTATAGGGCCCCAAATAAATGTGTGATAGATGTGTAGATGTGATGGGTGTAGGGAGCATACAAATATTCATTATCCTAAAGACTACCCGCATCCCGCAAAACAAAAACAAAAACAAACAAAAATTCCAAGAGAAATTCTCTATCCTAAGGTTTTAATAACAATAATAATTAAAATAAATAAAAAGAAAAGAAAGGTAAAACAAAATATACAAAGATTATAAAATTTTACACAACAAAATTATATGGGCTTGACTCTCAAGTATCCCGGTAAGGAGTCGCCATTTGTCGCGACCGTAATCGCATGGGAGCGGCGAAACAAAATAAATAAGTTAGGAGTCGCCACCAATTTTATTTAATTTAGGAAAAATTTAAAAACCCTTTTAGAAAATCGTCATTGGAACCAGATTGGATTCGGGAGTCGGTTATGCATAGGGAAGGGTGGAGACTTAACCCCACAGCACCCCTAAAACATCTGTCCTAAAACGGTTACCCTAAATTAGTTATGCAAAACTTAATAATCTCATAATATGTTTGTTTTACCCTTTTTATTAAAAAAAATTGAAAAAATAAATAATTTGTGAAAATTTAAAAATTTGGCTTGACGAAATAAAAATTTCGCTCCTACGTACCCTCAAAAGAATGAGGAACTCAAAGTCACGTAGTTCTTTAGAAAATAAGTGTGGGTTAGTTGATTTTATTTAAAAGTTTTAATTTTTATTTTAAAAATTTGAATTAATAGGTCGTCGCGACTCTGTTAATCAAATTAAAATTTGAATGAGTGAAGTTTGTGTCACGCTAGACGTCACTCACGGATTGTTAAAATAAAAAAATGAATTTTGAGCCTTTATTAAATAATAATTTATTTAAAATAATTTGAATCATTAGGTTGTCACAACTCGGAATCCAAAATAATTACAAGATTAACAAGTTGTCCAACTCGGTTAATCCTGTTAAAAAAGATTGTTTTATTTTTATTATATTTTTGTTTGTTGTCCTCTTTTTATCTTTCTTAGTTTTTAGATTTTTTCAATTTTAGCCCATTTAGGCCTATTAAAAAAAAAACTACCCGAATTCTAAAACAAATAAAAGTAAGAAAAAAAAACTAAAAAAAACTACTAGAATTCTTAAAACAAATAAAAGAAAGAGAAAAAGAAAAAAAAAACAAAGAAAACAAAAACTTACGAAAAACAAAAATGAAACAAAAGGGGGAATCTTCTTCTCCTTCTTCGTTGTAACAGAGGGGACTCAAAGTGGGGAATGGAGGTGATGGGAGTGTTTTGATGAGGAAGATGATGAAGTTATGGTGGGGTGAAGCTTTGGTGGTGGTTTTAATGGAAGATGGCTTGATGGAGAAGATGAATAGTGTAGTAATGGGAGGTTGAAGGAGATGAATAGTGGGAGTGATGTGAGTTGAAAGTCAAGGTGTTTCGTGAGTTGAAAAACTGGAGGTTTTTTGTGTGTGGGGTTATGGGTTAATATAGGAAGGGTTTAGGGTGAAGAGTTTGAGTTTGAGTGTGATTAGGATTAGTTTAAGATGATAAGTCGGGATCTGTTTATGATGAGTGTTGGGGTTGGTCTAGGATAGTGATGGATTTGATGAGGATATGTTTGTTTATGGTGAGTTTGAGTTGGTTTAGGATATGGGTTATGGGTTAGGTAATGGTTCATAAGTTAGATATTGGGTCAATGGGTAGGTTAATGAATTATGGACAAATGGGCTAATGAACCAATGGGTTGAACTTTTTTTATTTTTTATTTTTTTATTTTTTATTTTTACAAAAATACCCGGACAAAATTGGGTGTTCACAATCTTCATGCCCTTCTACCACAAAGCCAATTGGTTACTCAACATATACTTTCTCTTCTAGATAGCCATTAAGGAAAGTGGACTTTACATCAAGTTGATAAATCCTCCACCTCATTTGAGCCGCCAAAGCAATGATCAAACGAATTGTCTCTATGCGGGCAACGGGTGCAAACACTTCTTCATAGTCAACTCCATGCTTTTGCTTGTAGCCTTTGACCACGAGTCTTGCTTTATATCTCTCTACATCTCCTTTGGCATTCTTATTTATCTTAAACACTCATTTGACTCTAATTGCCTCATGACCTTTGGGAAGAGATGATAACTCCCAAGTGTTATTCTTTTCAATGACATCAATTTCCTCTTGCATGGCTTGCCTCCACCTTTTGTCTTTGAAAGCTTCATCAAAGTCTAAAGGTTCACTGTCAATAAGAAGGTAAAATAAATCAAAAGGCTCAGTTACATCATATAATTCTTCAATACTTCTCATTTTTCTTGGCTTTTCACTATAACTTTCTTTGAAAGATGAGGATGCTTCATGAATGGGAGATGGTGGTGGAGTCTCTTCTTGGAGAGGTGTCATGGTCTCTTGCTCTTCATCTTCAAAGTATGGAAAGAAATCATAACTTCCTTCTTCTTGTACTTCCCATTTCCAAGTGGCTTTTTCATCAAACTTCACATCTCGACTCACAATTATCTTGCCATTGCTTAGGTTGTACAACTTGTAGCCTTTGGAATTTGGATCGTAGCCAATAAAAATATGCTTCACACTTCGATCATCTAGCTTGGATCTCCCTTGATCGGGGACATGAACATAAGCAACACTTCCAAAAACTCGCAAATGATTGACACTGGGTTTGGTCCCACTCTATGCTTTTTGTGGTGTTAGATCCTTCACATTCTTTGTTGGAGAGCGGTTGAGCAAATAAACTACACAAGAAACAGTTTCGGTCCAAAATTCTTTAGACATATTTTTGGCTTTCAACATACATCTAGCCATATTAAGAATAGTTCTATTTTTTCTCTCCGCTACACCATTTTGTTGTGGTGATCTAGGAATCGTTAGAGGGCGACGAATTCCATTTGTTTCACAAAATTCATTAAATTCTTTAGATGTAAATTTGCCCTCTGTATCGGATCTTAGAGATTTGATTACATAGCCACTCTCTTTTTCTATAAGAGCTTTGAAATTTTTAAATACTACAAATACTTCAGATTTTTGCTTTATAAAATAAACCCAAGTCTTCTTACTATAATCATCAATAAAAAGTAAAAAATATTTATTTTTACCAAATGAGGAAGGATTGATTAGGCCACACACATCGGTGTGAACAAGTTGCAATGGCTTGGTTGCTTTTGTAGTTGTCTCATTTGGAAAGCTTTCTCTTGCATGTTTGCCAAGGAGACATGCTTCACATAATTGATTGGGATGGTTAATTGAGGGCATCCCTTTCACCATCATCTTTTCTCCCAAGGCTTTGAGTACTTCAAAATTCAAGTGACCAAATCGCATATGCCAACACCATGCTTCATCTTCAACATTGACCTTCAAGCACTTTACTTCAATTGTATTGAGATTCAACATGAACATTCTATTTTTTGTCATAGACACCTTAGCCACCAAGTTAGCATTATAATCTCTAAGCCAAAGATAATAATCTTTTATATGAATTTCATATCCCTTCTTAACAAGTTATCCCAAACTCAAAATATTACTTTTTAATTAGGGTACATAGTAAATATTAGTAACTAACTTATGACCACCATTTTTAAGAGAAATTAAAATGGTACCTCTGCCTTGAATTTGAACTTTTGAGGTATCTCCAAATGAAACATTGCCTTTCACCTTCTCATCAAGCTCCACAAATTTTTCTTTGTAGCCACACATATGATTGCTTGCACCATTGTCAAGATACCATGAGCTCTTGTCATCCTTTTCATCATCTTTGAGTGCTAACAATAAGGTTGGCTCTTCAATATCTTCTTTGTCAATAAGGTTGGCTTTTTCTTTAATACCATGAGTACCATAATGACATTCCGATGCATAATGTCCAAATTTATGACAATTGAAACATTCAATATTGGACTTGTCATACCTCATCTCATTTGTTCTAGGATAGTTGCCTCTTCCTCTAGTCACTCCTCTTCCACGGCCCCTAGTTGAATGATGGCTTGTCTCTTGATTGTTGGAATTGTCATAATTGCCTCTTCCTCTTCCACCTTGGCCACGACCACGCCATCTTCCTCGTCCACGTCCACGTCCTCTTTGACTCTTGTCTCCTCCATCATCTTGCAATGAAACCTTGGCTTTGAGGGCTTGTTCCAAATGCTCATTTTGCCTTTTTAACAATTTTTCTCCTTCGATTAATATAGCCCTAAACAATTCATCAATTGTCATGGTGTCTAAATCATTTGAATTCTCAAAAACACAAGTCACATAATCAAACTTTGGAATCAAAGAGCAAAGGATCTTATCTTTCACACGATCATCTTCAATGTTTTTACCATACCTTTTCATTTGATTAACATTGGCCAACACCTTTGAGCTATAATCTGAAAAACTTTAAGATTCCGTCATGTACAAAACTTCAAACTCACGTCGTAAAATTTGAAGTCGCACATTCTTCACCTTGTCTGCACCTTGGAGAGACTTTTGTAAAATTCCCCAAGCTTCTTTCACGGTGGACATATTGCTTACCTTCTCAAACATCAAATCATCCAAACCTTGATGGATGAGGGACAAGACTTGTTGGTCCTTTTTCTTTGACTTTGCCAATGCTTCCTTCTCATTTTGAGACAAAGTGGCCTCGTTTTGTGGCTTAGTGTAGTCACTCTTTACAATCTCCCAAGCATCTTGTGATCCAAGCAATGCCTTCATGCGACGAGACCAAGTTTCATAGTTATCTTTTGTAAGACGAGGGAATTGAAATGGAACCATTCCATTATTTGCCATCACTCAAATCTCACTAGCTCTTGATACCACTTTGTTAGAGTGGAAGAATAATAGAAGAGACACTTAAAAAATTTTATTTCTTCTTCTCAATCAACTCCAAAATACATAGGATACTTATAGAAGTAAAAGACACAACCTTACATATTCTATAACTCTCTCTAATTAACAATAGTAATTTTCTTTTAATTCATGAAATAATTCTCCCTAATGATACACCATAATTCTTCATTACTCATACAATAATTTTCATAATTTCCATAACTCACATCCACATCAAAGGTCTCATAACCACCAAAATTCTATTAACTTCAAATTATTATTTTAATCAACATCTCTATCCTTGGTTCCCTGCACCTAAGTCCATGCAAAGTAGGAGTTTGACATTTTAGTGATACGGTATAAATAAGCAACAATGAACAACATAATTTAAATGAATATTGGAATGAGTTTTCATGCTATGTAATCTAATTCATTTTTCTTTTTTATTTTTAAGGAGGTCATACTAGAAGGGGGAATTAGAAATAAAAATATAAGAGATTGAATCCCCACTATAATGTGTGGGTGCTCTTATATGGTTGTGGTACATAACCATAAGAGATTAAGCGTAGAGATAAATGAAGTGCACTCTTAAAGAATGACAAAGGTTTAAGTCTTAGAAATGACATTTATAGGAATAGTCTAACCGTATTGTTTTATACCCGAAAGAATTAATCTCATATTAAAAAAAGTGTAGGAATATACAATAAAAAACTAAAAATAAAAAAGTTACTATATACATTGGGTATATATTGGGTACACCTATATTTTTTTTAAAGAAATATTTGCTATTGAATATGTTTAGATACATATTGGCTAGCATCACAATGAGCCGATATGACTTAAATACAAGTCAGTTTGTTGCATTTTGCTATTAAATAAAACAAATTACTACTTCACTCCTTTGAATTTATTCTTCTTTACATGTGTTTCACTTGTTTAATGTGCCTTATAGAATTTTATTAAAAGATTTTGAATTAGAATGTTATAAAAGTTGTATTTAATTATCTCTCAATTTAATTGCTTGATTGTTTATGTTCTTAATTTTATATAAATATAATCTTTCTTAACTGTATCATAATTTTTTAGAAATTTTATTATACCTCATACTTGTACCTTTACCAGTATAACACTTGTATTTGTATCTATACAACCTAGCCTAACACATAATTATCATAACTGACAAATAGGGATGTACATGGATTAGGTCAAGTCGGGTCGAGTTAGATTTAGAAAAAATTGAAGTCTAAACAAATTATTTGAAACTGATGTTCTAACTCAATGTTGAACGGGTTGATTAAAAAAGTTAATATATACATTGGGTATATATTGGGTACACCTATATTTTTTTAAAAAAATATATTTGCTATTGAATATGTTTAGATACATATTGATTAGGATCATAATGAGTCGATATAACTAAAATACAAGTCAGTTTGTTGCATTTTGCTATTAAATAAAACAAATTGCTACTTCACTCCTTTAAATTTATTCTTCTTTACGTGTGTTTCACTTGTTTAATGTGCCTTATAGAATTTTTTTTTAAAGATTTTGAATTAGAATGTTTAACAGTTGTATTTAATTATCTCTCAATTTAATTGCTTGATTGTTTATGTTCTTAATTTTATATAAATATATTCTTTCTTAACTATAACACATTTTTTTTATAAATTTTATTATACTTCATACTTGTACCTTTACTAGTATAACACTTGTATTTGTATTCATACAACCTGGCCTAACACATAATTATCATAGTTGACAAGTAGGGATGTACATGGGTTGGGTCAGGTCGGGTTGAGTCAAATTTAAAAGAAATTGAAGTCTAAACAAATTATTTGAAACTGAAGTTCTTACTCAATGTTGAATGGGTTCAAGTTAGGTTGTCAGTTTATACCTATTTTAATTTGTATTTTCAGCAATCCAATCTAGCAACTAGCATGCTTAAAAAATGGTAAAAAAAATGTGAACAAAATCTAGCAATCCAAGTAAGGAGCGGTCTCGCATTCAAATGGTATTTCGGAAGCTACGTAATTTGAGTTATGATCAAAAGGTAAGCTTTCTTACCTTTCAAATATGCCTTCGGATGCAAAATATATGCTTATGTTTGAGTTATTCGCGATTCGGACACATGTTTTTCTCGTGGTTGAGCAATGATTGAGGGTAGCGTAATGGTTGTTGGTCCTCAATGACTAGGTGCATGACATAGGAGGTGTTTTGAACGGGGCTCAAATGATTACCTAAATAAGGAATATGGTTTCTTCATCAAGATGTACACATGGTTCTTAAATGGTATTTCTTGGCTTGTTCTTGCCCTTTTATTTTTTCGGTAATGGTGTGAGGTGAGTGGGAAATACCTATGTTTTTAAAAAAGCACTTTATAAGAATTTGTTAACGCTCATCTTGAGTTAGATCAAACAAATATGGTAAATGCTTTACATTTTGACAACAAGTGATATCAAAGTGGTATGAACATAATAACAAGTAGGTAATGTTTGAAATTAGATGATATATCTTTGCCCTAGAATCATTTCTTGTATGATATTTATAAGAGCATCTTAGGTGATAAGAATCATAATTCAATCAATATAAATGTTGTTAATTAGGATAAAAATCTAATGAGATTGATATCTCTTATAACTAATTCCTCTATTTATGAGAGATATAATTAATGTCCATATCTATGAGGGATACCATGAGAGATTTACTCCTCATAAATAGGTAGATTTACTTATCCAATAGCGCTCATAAAGTCCAAGGTTTTCAAGATTAGCTTTAGGACTTAAGGTCTTTGTATATCTCATTGGATCAAATTCTAAATAGGTTGGGTTGCTTTTTTCAACAGAGGTATTCGAATATGAACCACTAACATGTAACCAAGTTCAAATCGACCTTTCTCTTCTAAAGGTGCAAAAACGTGATTCACTATTTTCTCTAAATTTTCGTGCTCTTTTCGCCAAAATCTGAGATATCCTTAGAGAGCTCCATAGTGCTTCAAGTTGTAATATTTGCTCAAGAGTTTCTCTTCTTCATCTATTTCGCTAGATGTGACATATAAGCGTCAAGATATCCGAGTTCAACAAGAGCAAACGATACGCATAGGACAAAGGAATCCAAGTTATAATATAAATGTTGGATCTTGTGATATTTTTTACCAAAGGGCCGAGGTCCATGATATGTTGCAAAATGCCCCAAGTGTTAATGAATAAGGTCAGGATTCAGGTTTCTTGATCACTACAACGGTGGTGTGAGGGAGTGGATACATGCAAAAAGCACTCTTAAAGTTATTACACCATTATTCTAGATTTGTAGTAAGTTGCCCCTATATAGATTTTGTTCATGGGGTCCATTTAATTTTGAAAGTAAATTGATCTTGAATTGAGATCCGTATTATGATTTATCATAATATTATGATCCAAGTCCTTGATCCGATTTATATATTTTTATACAATGTCATGCGTCACTTCAACTCTAAGCATTGCCCTTTCAACTACTCTGTCAAGTACAGTACATCGCGTGGCCAAAAGGTATTGAAAGTAATTGTTTGGGATTCGTACCTCCATGTTTCCTATTTCAAATTCGACGCGAATTCCTTATTTTATCCCTTCTCAAGGCAATGATTGAGGGAGGTTTTCCTCGCCTATAAATAAGGAGTGAGGGGGTTTTCCCCTTATTCTTATGCCTTCTTTGCATTTATGCTTCTCTTTCCAATAACCTAGGTGATTTTCGGCGACTCTCTAGCGAGACTCCAGTGACCATTTTCTTGCAGTATCAACCTCTCAACATATTTTCCTTCTTCAAAAACAAGGTACTTCATTTTCCCATTTTATTTTTCTTCCATAATCTTTCATTGTGAGAGAAAAAGTATTGCAAAATAGTTATGAGAAGAGTGTTTCTTTAGAAATTCTTAGTGTTATGTCATCTCTGCCTCCTCTGGTATGGCGGATACATTCTTCTCATGATGGGGATTTTGATAGAGGTCTGAGGTCGATAATCGGGATGGATATCCTAGAGGCATTATGGAGGGCATATAATTCTAGAGAACTTACAAGGCAAAGGCCAACATGTTCGCTCTCCGCACTCATGATAGAGTTAGAGAGTCTTAGTGAATCTTTTTCTAATTCTAACGAGAGTGCGGCCTCTGTAGGTAGCACTTCCAATACAGATATGGCATGTTGAAGAGTGGTTGCTTCAGAACCTAGAGAATATATCTTCCTAAGAGGCATCAGCCTATACTAATGGATCGATCAAGAAGTTTTAGGCACTCCTTTAAACATAGGGAGCTCAGAAGACGCTCGTGCCAAACAAGAGTACCTACACCTTACCGAGGATTGATTAAGGGATGGAAAGTTCGTTGTTTGAGCTCTATATGATCAAAAGAGAGTTTGCTCCATGAGAACGGATGACGACCACTTCATATATATGTATGATGCATTGTTCACCAGCATTGGGTTCTGCTTTCTGTTCTCTAAGTTCGAGGTCAGAGTCCTCAACCATTTGTGTGTGGCTCTAATCCAACTACACCCAAATACTTGGGGCTTTATCTGGACCTTTGAGCTCGTTTGTAAGATTTTTAGATGGTTGTACTCCATGAGGTCATTTTCTTCCTCTTCACCCAGTTTTCACACTTTGGGAATAATTTTCAAAAGGGGTGGGTCACTTTACGAACGCAAGCAGGGCAGAAAGTGTTTAAATCATACCAAGAGTCTTTTAAAAACTTCAAGAAGGACTTCTTCTGAATTGAAAGAGCTCCGGGGTCAACTCCTTTTTTGTTACCCCAGATGGAAAACCGAGAATGTATTTATATTGGACCCAGGTGGTGTAAGATAGGTGTTTAGAAGAAATAGAAACTTTGATGTCCAAGTTATCGAAAGATGAGGTCAACGTCCTCAACTTCCTAGATGAGTGGGCCGATAAGGATGGAGTCATCTATTATAAAGACATCCTAAATGAGCCCTCTAACTCAATAAAACTATTATTAGATATCTCGTCATACATATATTTAGTAAACTTGTATTTTTAAATTCTTTCTAAGTGTTGTAACATATTTGTTTCCTGTTTATAGAAAGTATGGCACCTCCTATTTGTCTTGAAGCTCTACCCCTGCAGTTAACCCAAAGGAAAGCTGGGGCCTTTTGGTCCAGATCTCGGCCTACTATCACTATTCCACCTCCATAACCCACAGTCGCTACTCCTCATCCTCAACCTACTATACAAGAGGCAAAGCCCAGATTACCTACACAACCTCTTCGACCTCAAAAGAGGAAGGTGGACGACTAAAGAGAGCAACGAGGGAAGAGATTAGTGACCAAGGCTACTTCCCTTGACCTTACTGTTGGTCAGGAGTCTGAAATCCTAGAAGATGCACCTTTTCACTTTTTTGGAGGGTCAGTCTAGGGCAAAAGGGTTGATCATGTGAGGATCATTGACAATACTCTTCCATCTCTAGATGACCAAGATGTCTTGATAAAGCAAGACTTGATAGAGCTTCTCCAGGATGCCAAGGTGCAGGCCCTGCACAATGCTTTAGTCCTCAAATTTTTGGAGTCTGCTCTTGAGTCTGTTCGTCATACTCGGGAGTTAGAGAAAGAGTTGGACATCCTCTAGGGTGAAAAGCAGGGGCTCGAGCTAGTAGTTGCTTAGAAAGACAGGTAGCTAGCCCAAGTCAATGAAGAGCTCAGCTTACGCAAGGTTGAGATCTCAAGGCTCCAAGCTAGAGTTGCTTAGGGGGTCTGTGAACACTCAATTTTGTCTGGATCATTAAAGAAATTCAGAAAAAAATTCAAAAATTATAATTACAAAGCTCAAGTCCACTAACAAAAATATATAATTTTGATCCATACCCATGAATGAAAAAAAAGAAGACGGGGGGATAATTTGGAAATTAAAAAAAAAGAATAATAAATAAAAAAATATGGACTTATGAAAATGAAATAAAAAAAGGAAAAAGGACCCAATCCTTATAATGGGATTTAGGAGAGATTGGCTGCAAGTTCAAGCTCTATAAAGCATGGAGCAACGCATTCAGAGCAGGACACAGATAAAAAACAACATAGATGCATTGAGAGATTCAAAGAGCAGTGAAAGTAGTGTGGGAATGAGACAACAAGTTAGTGACTAAGAAGTAAGGTCGAGATACAGACACGAGTTGAGGTTGAGGAAAAAGGACAAACAGAACACGAGTCTGAGCCTGATTCTGAATTGCCGCCTATCATTTCTTCCTCTCTTTTGGTTTATTTTTCAATGAGATTTTGTGGCAATTCATCATTTGTTTGTTTTTCAATCGAACTTGTAATGGAATATTGACATGTATTATTGATTTCATCATTTTGAGAAGTTGTTGTGACATAAAATATGTGGTGTTCTTAAGGATTGATGTGTTTTTCGTTCTTGTATACCACTTCTTTGACAAAAAAACCCAAACGATGAATAATACTATTTTTGCTATTTTCTCACTCAGTAACATACATGATTAAATTCTAATTTTATTCTGATGGAAATTATAGCATATGTGCCCTCCTTTTGTGCTAATATATGAATCATAGATTTTGTGCTCACTGGTTGTTTGTGCTAGAATGTTGAAATGTCTAAAATCTGATGGCTTTGTATTAATTGTGGTATTTTATTTTGAGTTAATCAATTTCATGCTCTTACTTGTCCTCACGTGAGTGCAAAATGTTTGATAAAATAACTAGGCCAATTTGATTTGTCCTTATGTTCAGAGTTTTCTTAACATGCTGATCAGTTTCCGTAAACGTTAATCTTTTGATTGCTTAGCTAGTTTTTGGTTCCTAAAGGCTGTGTTTGCTTGTCTATTTAATTGTTAAGTTCTTATTTGGAGAATCCTATAATGGTCTTAATGGTTAAATATTGGTTTCAGAACACTTGTTTGATAAAAAACGAATTTCGATTTCCTCTTAATAATGAATGATGAACTTGTGTGTAGTTCTGTTATGGTTCTGGAAGTAATAACTTTCTTTCCCTCGTTTCCTTTGTTAGAATACGTTTCACAGGGAGTTATTAGGTTGTTTGATTAATATGCAAATTTGTTTGTTGATTCCTACTAATATAGGCATCGTTTACACGTACATGAAGGGGTTATAAATTTGATTTTGAGATGTTGGTTCATTTTTTTGCTTGGTGGTATGAATATTGAGACTGACCTTTATATTCTATCTTGTGCTTACAAATCAAATGACCTGTGTTTTTTTAAGCAAAGACTAGAAGTTGTTTTTAGGTCTAATTATGATGGTGTTGATGATTGTCGTGTGATTTAAAATTGATGCAAAGCCTCTCCTTTGCCATGTTGCTGATTTATGATTTGTATATGATAAATGGGTACATGTGCTTGAGAATGGAATTTAGTTTCTAGCATTGCTTCTTATGGATGTGTATCATTGATATGCGATTTTAGAGTTAATTTTTATTGAGTCCCAAACTGTTTGTTAGGACTCAAGCTCATGGATAAATAGTCATAGTTGCTAATGAATTGAATGCAAGGCCCACCTTGTTTTACTCTTACTCTTAACTTGTTAGTATGCTCATTGCTAATCTCGTGTTGTTGTTGCGCTTTACATCCTGTTTTGACTTGTTTGATGACTCTATTAGATGTTCATGATGTTGAGTTTTTTTAATTCCTATTTTGTTTTGCCTCCTTTAAATATGCTTCGACAATGAAGGCAATTGATTGCTTTTTGTTGTTGTCTTTTCTTTGAGCATGTGAAGGTGCCTAAGTTGTGTGATCTATCCTCTTTTCTCTCCTTATGTTGCTTGGTTAATAACTTACATAATGTTTGATGAAAGGTTTGAACCGTAAGACTTTGTTTAGGGGTGCAGATTTGTTCCCAAATTAAGAAGTTTGCTTACTTGTGGATTCATATAAGAAAAACATGTGTGGCCAGATCTGTGTAAAGTAGTTTTTTAATTCATAATTCCTTATCAAGATATTTAAAGGGAAAGTGCTTTATTTTTAGTATATGTTGCAAAGTTGTAAATACATTTTCTTAATGATGTTGTTTGAGATAATTGGTATACAAATTAAGTGAAAAAAGAAAACTGAATCTGGTTTGTGTGTCTGTGATTGATGACAATGTTGTAAATAAGCTTGGTTTGGGTGTTAGTGCTGAATTTTGTCTCTAATAAATGCAAGGAACAAGTGCGGTTGCCGTTGCTGCATATCCACTTTAGCCTTTCACTTTTTGAATTTTGATTGTGTCCATGAATAAATAGCTTAGCTCGATCATCATTTCAGTTTCATACTGCAACAACATAATGGCATTGCATATAATTTTTGTTTTCTTATCTCTAAATATATAATTACATCCCTACAATTATTATGTGTGAATGCTAATAAAAAAAAATAATTGAACCTTGTTGAGAAGAATAAAATGAGATTAACTGAGTTGTGATAACTTATTAATCCTGTAACTTTTAGAATCATCTAAGTTCTAACAACTTGACGATTCAATTTTTTTAAAAAAAACATAAAAAAAATCAAATGAATTTTCAAAACGAAAATCTTTTCAAAACGAAAATCTTTTCAAAATTAAAAATAATAAACCCTCAATTGTTTTATTTTTAAAAGAGCTACGTGACTTTGAGCTTCCTATTACACCAGGGAATACATAGGCGTGCAAGTTAAGTTGAAAATTAATTTTACATAATTTAGTAGTTCTTATTTTATCTTATTTTACTTTATTTTATTTTATTTTATTAAAAAGGTAAAATAAATATTTAAAAAATTTAAATAGTTGCACAATTATCTTAGGGTAACCGTTTTAAGGTGGATGTATTAGGGATGCTGTGTGGTTAAGTCTGCACCTTTCCCTATGCATTATTGGACTCTCGAATATGAATTTTTGAATGTAGACCATTTTCTTAGGTTTTTCAGTTTTTCCTAATACAAAAATAAAATTGGTAACGACTCCTAAATTTTAAATTTAAGTTGCTATTCCTCCATGATTACGGTTGCGACAAGGTCACTGAGGTATCCAGGCTCTGGGTTCAAGTTGCTAAAGGGGTGGCTCGAGAGAACAATTATAAAGATCAGTTATCTTCTGTCAAGTCTAGTCAAACTGTCTTCCGAACTGAGAATGAGATTCTCTGCAAGTCCGAGGCCAAACTTAAAAATGATATTATATATCTTGAAGACAAATGTGCCAACTTGGTCGATGAATCATTCTCAAATGCACTTTCTCAACTTCACCTACTAAACCCGAACCTTTTCTAGGAGGGAACCAGTTTGAGGAAGGTGGTCCATGATGGTCGCATTGTGGATGTCATTCTCCACTCGTATAAATCAAGTTCCTACGATGGTAGAGGTCGGCGAGGAGGAGGGAGAGGAGGATTCAAAGGACAACCCAGTAAAAGAGGTCGAGGCAGAAGAAGAGCCTACCTCGGAGGATCCTACCCCAGATGCTTGATTCTTTCTTCTATTTCTTTTTATTTCCCCCCCTACGTGGGGTTAATTTTATTTGTATTTGGACAAGTTCTGATTTTGGGCATCTATTTAATTTCAGCACTTAGAATATTTTTCTTCATATTCCTGTTGCCTTTTTCTTTTTCCTCACTGAGATGGGTCTAACGCTTGATCTCAGTATTTCTCTTTTACACTTGGCAAATGCTTGCATTTTTCTCAATCGAGATGGATCCAACTCTCGATCTCAGTGGTTCTATTTTACACTTAGCCAACATTCGTGTTTCTTCTCAATCAAGATGGGTCTAACGCTTGATCTCGGTGGTTCTTTAACACTTAGTGAATGCTTGATTTATATATCAAAAATATTTCTTCACTTTTATTGACACTTAGTCAAATTTTTAAGTGTAAAACTGCAAAGTATGATTTTGACACAAAAGCCTCTTGGAGTGACATCCACTATCCCGGGAAATGATCTAATAGTCCTAACCTCTTTAAACCTTTTTAGGCTTATGGGATAGGCTCAATGTCAAAATTATAAAGTATGATTTTGACACAAAAGCCTCTTGGAGTGTCATTCACATATCTCGGGCTATGGTCAAATGCTCTTAACCTCTTTAAACTTCTAAGTTTATGGATTAAGGTCAGGCTCATTAGGGTATATGTTAAAACCCTTGAGTTCTCTCTTTGAACTTGAATATCAGTCAAGTGGATTTTCCTTTTTGGCCTTCATTTACGCATCAGAATAACTGATCCTAATTGGACCTTGTATTCCTCGGACCACTCCAAGGTATGATAACTTTGTGGGTTGCAATAGTTATAAATAAAGTAACTAAGTGTTGAAAAAATAATAATTGATTTATTCATGTCAGAACTCGCCACTTACATGATGAAAATAATAATTAAAGGTATCTAACTATAATATTTCCTTAGCTTATCAGCATTCCATAAATTCTTGATAGTTTTGTGATAACAATGTATTTTATACATTTTATAATCCTCTAACTAGGCTTCTTAAGGTTCAATTTGGCTTAATTAAGTTGATTTTGTCACATTTTATGAAATTAAGCTTAATTGGATCATTGAAGAAATTATTGCTTGAATTATCATTAATTTGGGTGATTGCATTCTTAAGTAAAGTGGCCATAACTTGAGTTGTAATTATCTGATTAATGTGATTCTGGTCTTGTTGGAAAGTTAAGATAATTCTCTAATAACTATTCACTGATAAAGAACCACATTAATAAGCAATATATTTCATTCATTGTATAACCTTCTTACTTGGCTTTTTCAAGAACTGGCTATAATTTGAGTTACAAATATCCGATGGATGTGATTTTTGTCTGGTTTTTAAGCTAAGATAAATTTCTACAACTTTCATGAAGGCCTCAAGACCAGAAACACATGTTTGGATAACTCAAATTGGAGTTGAAGCAAAATCTAGTGTTTTGAACCTGACAGCTTGACCTTTATGCACTCTAGGCTATATCTCGGGCTATTGGAGTTCAATAATTCTAAAATTTTGACAGTGGAAGGTTAAGACCCATATCTACAACTTTCATGAAGAACACAAAAGCTAGTTCGGATTCCTTGAAGGTGATATTGGGCTTAGAAGTCAGAACAGAGGTGCTGACGTTGGGCCTAACCCATGAGCAGTAATTGGGCCATATCTTGGGCTGTGGTTATTGGATTTGGCTAAACTTGGTGTCTCTGGAAACCTGAGACAATGTGCTAGAACTTTCATGAAGACCAATTGACTCAAAAATGACGCATGCCATGAGTTCAGAAGGGAAACATTTCGGAGACAAGAATCCACCCACCATTTATCTCTTTTATCATTTTGTTATCATCATCCATCATCTCTTTTGGCTATTTGTACTCTTCTAATTCTATAAAAAGAGGCAATGGCTGATCATTTGAGGGTGTTAGCTTAGTGTTAGTCTAGATTTTACTTTAATATTTGTATGTTGATTGCTTCCTTTGTTGTAATTTTCTCTTGTTCTTAAGTGAAGTTATGTTCATCTTTCTCTTCTTCTCTCTTTCTTTCTTCTTGTCTATGAGTAACTAAATTTTCATCTTGCTTGGGTGAAAAGGTGAAGCTCTTGGTAATAAGTTAAGGTTAGATTAATTTCTTTCTTGTGCTTTAAATGATATATTTTTATGTGATCTTTATATGAGTTGTATGTTGTTTCCAATTAATTTAGAAACTTTTCTTGTATAATGAATATCTTGATCCATTGTAGACAATAGGATTGGCACAGTGGATGCTTTTGACGATTTACAAGTATTGGTAGATAGTTATTAGAACCATTATATGATTACATAATTGAACTTTGAATGTTAAATCTTCCAATTGGAATCTTCATTATGCATGATTTCAATTGAGTTATAAAACGAAATAATCTTATCTTTAATTTATTACCAAGAGTGGATCTCCTAACCCAAGCAAATCTTTTTCCTTTGTGAACAACTCATATCATCTTTAATTTTGTGACACATCTTTTCTTTACCTCAATTAATTAGTTTTCCTTCATCAATTCCTCAGGATCGACCTCGGACTCCCGAGAATTTATTACTTAAGACAACCTACACTTGGGTTTGAAACTATATAATTATATCCCATCATTTTGCTAGAGAGAGTTTTCTAGTATAAGCTCCTGTATTTGTTTTGGACACGATCATGTATGGTCCTTCCCAATTATGAGATAATTTCCCATCTTTCACATTTTTACCTCCAATATCTGTCCTACGAAGTACAAGGTCACCAAGAGTAAATCTTCGTGGAATCACTTTAGAATTATATCGTGTTGCGATCCTTTGTTTAAGGGCGGCTTCACAAACATGAGCAATGCAATGTCATTCTTTTAATCGGTCTAGGTCATGATAGATGAGGTTTGAGTTAGCCTCTTTTGAAAAGTTTTGTCTCCTCCAACTAGGTTCTCTAATTTCCACCGGGATCATAGCCTTGCAATAATGAGTCAATTTAAAGGGAGTCTCTTCTATAGAGGAATGAGGTGTGTTCTGATATGCCCATAAGACATGATCGAGTTGCTCCACCCAATTCCCCTTAGCATCATTAAGCTTTTTTTTTTATTCCTCAAATTATGACCTGGTTGGCAGCTTCAACTTGCCTGATGGTCTTTGGGTGTTCCACTAATGTGAAATGTTATTTGATCTTGAGACTAGCTAAGAGATCTTTAAACTTCTAATCAGTGAAATTGGGTTTTGTTATTCGTGACAATAGACTCTGGGATACCAAACTTACTAATAATGTTTTTATAAGTAAATTTCCAGATCCTGTCTGAGGTGATGGTGAATAACGATTCAACCTTAATCCACTTAGTGAAATAATCAATAGCCACCACTAAGTACTTGATCTGCCCTGGTGCTTGGGGGAAAAGACCTAATATATCCATCCCTCATTAGTAAAAAGGCCAAGGGACAAACATCGTAGATAGTTTTTCTAGTGGGGCAACATAGATATCTGAGAACTGTTGACATTGATCATACTTCTAGACATGCTCCTTGCTATCAGCTTCCATATTAGGCCAATAGTATCCAACCTTTAGCACTTTCTGTGCTAGGGACTTCTCGTCGAGATGATGGCCAAAACTTTCTTTGTGGTTTCGGCCAAGATATACTCTACTTCCTTAGGGCTGAGGCACTTAAGAAGGAGAGAAAAGAACCTGCGACGATATAGCTGATTATCAAGGATGGAATACTAAGCAGTTGTCTGTACTATTTTCTGAGCTTCTTTCTGATCTTCAGGTAATAAGCCATTACAGAGGTAGACAACTATAGGGGTCATCCAAGTTTCATTATCTTTCAATAGGAGGACTTCATTGTCCGTAATACTGGGAGTGAGTAAGGTATCCCAGATTACGGACTTGCTATTGTCAGGCCTCTTGGTGCTGGTGAGCTTTGATAAGATGTCGGCTCTAGAATTCTGCTCCCTTATGATGTGTTCTACCTTAACATTGTCAAAGCTTTCCATTAACTTCTTTACTTAGGCTAAGTATTTCTATAACAAGGGCTCTTTAGCCTGATATTCACCCTAGGTTTTGGAGGCCACTAGCTACAAATCACTGTATAGAATTACATTCGTGGTCTCTATCTTTTTTGCACGTTGATCCCTGCAATGCACTCTTCAAATTCAACTTGGTTGTTTGAAGTCAAAAACTCAAATATCAGAGAATGTTCTAGCACGAGTCCAACTTCATTTTCAAACATTACTTCGGTGCCACTTCCTTTGGAATTCGAAGATCCATCAATGTAGATGGTCCAAGAATTTGCTCAAGGATGATTGGAATTTGATGTAAGCTCAACCAGAAAATCAGATAAAACTTGAGCCTTTATGGCTTGTCTTGGCTCATAAGTGATACCGAATTCGGAGAGTTCCATCGACCAATCAATCATTCTTTCGGCGAGATCCGATTTATGCAGTATCTACTAGATTGGTTGATTTGTCCTCATTATCAAGGGTGACAATGAAAGTATTGTTGTAATAATCTTTTTGCAGTAATCAACAATCCTAGAGCTAGTTTCTCAATCTTCTTATAGCAGATCTGAAGGCCTTGCAGGACTTTCCTGACGAAATAAACCAGCCTCTAACTTTCGTCAGTTTCTCTTATCAGGACTGAATTGATCTCCTCATTATTGATAGAGTGGTAGGCATACGGTGTTTCATCGGGATCCGGCCTTATTAGAATCGGTGATGTGGATAACATTATCTTCAGTTCTTGAAAGACAGCCTCACACTCTAGGGTTCACTCAAATTTTTTTCTTTTTTTTAAGGTTTTGAAGAAGAGAATATATTTTTGAATGGCCTTGGCTAGAAAGAGAGTGAGGGCCACTATCCGACTTGTCAATTATTGCACCTCGTTTACAGACTGTGGGCTACGCATGTTGATGATGGCTTGACATTTCTCTGGGTTGACTTCAACACCTTAATTTGTCAACAAAAATCCCATAAATTTACCGGCATGTACACCAAAAGCGTATTTCTCGAGAGTTAGCCTCATATTATGCTTCCATATTTGGGTGAACACCTCTTCCAAATCTTTCCATGGTCACCGGTCTCTGTTGTCTTGATTATCATGTCATCTATATAGACTTCTAACTTCTTACTAATTTGTTCTTCTAAGACTTTATTCATCATTCGTTGGTAAGTTGCTCTTGCATTCTTCAATTCAAATGACATGGCATGGTAACAATAGTTTCCCATCTCAGTTATGAACACAATTTTATCTTCATTCTTCGGGTTCATGGGAATTTGATTATACCCGAAATAGGCATCCATGAACGACAATAAGCAGAACTCGGATGAATTGTCCACTAGCTTATCAATGTGGGAAAATGGATAAAGGTCTTTTGGGCACACCTTATTTAAGTCGGTGTAATCGACACACATACGTCACTTTCTATTAGCTTTTTTTACCAGAACCACATTAGAGAGCCAAGTGGTATAAGAAACTTCTCTGATGAATCCAGCATCTAGGAGTTCTTTTACTTGTTTTTGAATTACCTCTTACCTCTCAGGTCTGACTTTTCTTTTTTGTTGGGCTACTAGCTTTGTATCTTTCATGATAGAAATTTGGTGGAAAATGAACTTTGGGTCCAATCCCAGCATATCTATAGACATCCAGGCAAAAAGATCTTTATTTTTTTTATAAGAAACTCCACTAGTTGAGATCGTTCTTCTTGTCTTGGATGCCCCTCAATTTTGGTTACCTGATCTAGCTTGGCACCGAGTTGAAGGGATTGAAGCTCTCTATCAGGTTGAAGGCGCGTACCATGAATCTCTTCACGATCATCTAGCTTAGTCAAGAGGACGTTGATGGAGTCTGTAATTACAAAAGCTGAATTGTTGCGTTGGTCCATGGTTCGAGGCTTCTTAATGATTTTTAGGCTTTCATTATAGCATCTTCTAGTCGTAGACTGGTCTCCTTTGACCGTAATGACCCTGTCATGTTAGTCAAGAACCTTCATAGCTAAGTGGAGTGTGGAGATCACAGCCCCAAAAGGTGTTAAGTGAGGGGCGACCCAATATGACATTATAGGTTGAGGGATAGTCTACCACAAGGAATTTGACCTTGAATATCTTGAAAAGAAAACCCTTCCCCAAAGAAAAATAGGTCTCGATGTATCCCACCGGCGTGATCTTGTCTCCAGTGAATCCAATCAACTCTCTGGTATAGGGGATCAGTTCCTTCTTTGATAATCCTAGCTTTTCGAATAAGTCTAGGAACATGATGTCAATTGAGCTCTCCTGATCAACATATATACAACGAACCTCGACATTAGTTATTATTCCCGAGATCACCATGAGGACATCATGGTATGGGATAGTGTATCCATAATCCTCATCAGTAAACAAGATCGGCAGGGTCTTTCTTGCTCCGTTGTCTGACTTAGTTCCTAAGAGGGATGACACGCTCAATACGGCGTGGAGTGTTTTTTTCCTTGCATTTTCCGATTCCCCTCCACTCGCGAAGCCCCCTGAGATGGTGTTGATTGTCCGAGTTACTTCGGTGTGACGACGATCATTATCTAGATCATTATCCAAGGATTGTGCCCTTTCTTGGTTCTGGGCATTACCCTGAGATGGGCTTGGGCCGAGATTTTCATTCCTCACAAGTGAGTGTCTTCTATGCTATGGTGGAGATGGGCTTCTCCAAGAGTTGTAGCTCTGTTTCCTGTAATTATGTCCTCTACTCTAGTTATTATTCCGAGATTGACGCACATAGCGGCCCAGGTAGCTATCTTGGATCAAAGACTCAATGATGTCTTGAAGGTTGATGCAATCTTTTGTATTATGCTCATGACCTTCATGCCATGCTCAGTGCTTAGACTTATCCTTCTGCGCATGTTTTCTCAAGGGGGAGGTCTTTGCATATCCCTGAACTCCTTATTTATTACCTCCTGAAAAATTTGAGTCCAAGGTGTGTTGAGGAAGGTGTAACTCTCATACTTCCCCTTCAAAGATGGCGCCTTGTTGGTTGGGTTATCCAAGCTTAGGTTTAACATCTTCTCCTTTTTCCAAGTGCTTCTTCGCCAAGAAAATGTCTTCAACATTAATGTATTTATCTGCTCTAGCACAAAACTAGTCCATAATCTTGGGTTACTTTTTAGCAAGAGAAAAAGATAATGGCCCAGGACGGAGTACTTCCCTCATGTAGTGTATCTGAGTCTTTCATCCCGGTCGTGAATGTTTAATATTTTTTTGTTGAACTAAGATATAAAATCTCGAAGAGATTCCTCCTTTCTCTGTTTAATCTAGGAGAGACATGAAATGAATTTCAATTACATTTTACTAGTAGTGAAGTGTAGCAAAAATCTCGGGAACAAGTCTTCTAAGTTAACGACAAATTTAGGAGTTAAAGTTGTGAACCATCTCAGGGTGACTTTTTCAAAGAGAGAGGAAAAGTGTCATACATGAGCAAATCATCTCCTCCAATAAACATGAGAGCAAAAACATAAGCATCTAAGTGCTCTTGAGGGTCTGTAGTCTTATCATAGACTTTAATATTTGTTGGATATTTGAAACGCCTAGGGATCTCATAGGCCATCAGTTTGTTACAAAAATATTGGTTTTGTGTAACTGAGTTCCTCACTCCTTCATCTTGCTTTTTGCTTCCCCGAACTAGGATTTCAGCTTTCTGATTGGGTTTCATAATCCTGAAATACTCTGGATGACGTACCCCATCGCAGGCTGGGTCCCTTCGGTTGACTTGATTCTTGCTTGGAATTTGGTTCTCGCCTTCTTACTCCTGGTTGACAGCTTTTTCCAAGTTATGAATATGTTCGTCCTAGAGTCTAACAAGAGAGATCAGTTCTTCTCTGAATAGCTTTGAGAGATCGGATTCACCCTAGCAAGACCGAACTTCATCATTATCCACTCGAGTTCCTAAGCGTTGCAGCACCGATACTTGTTGTCTGGTATCCCTAGAAGGTGATCCTTGAGGACCAAGCCACAACCTCACCAGAACTCATCGCGACGGAGGAGAGAGATTTTCACCAGTATGGGAAATCTCTACCCCATCTGGTCGGGGTTCTAATTAGGTTGCGATTAGTTCTTGAACTGGGTGGATACAGGACTGCAACGGCCAGAAGAGGGTTGGTTTTGGGTGGCAGAAATGTGATTTCACCTCGTGGTGACCATGATGGTGGTAACGAGAATTGAAGTTTATTTTTTCCCACAAACACACCAATGTTTTGAATGGGGTTCAGATGAGTACCTGAATAAAGTGACGACGGTGGTTTCCTCCGATGCACGGTGGTTGCAACGATGGTGCGAGGGGATGAGTATCTACAAAAAGCATTCTGACGCTCAAGTTAGATCGTGTCCAAGGTAGGTAGTATTTGGAATTATATGCATACATTTGTTACCTTGTGCAGTATTTATAGGAGCGTTTTGGGTGATAAGAATTATAGTTCAATCTACATTAAATGTTGTTAATTATGATAAGAATCAAATGAGATTGTTATCTCTTATAACTAATTCCTCTATTTATGAGTGAAGTATTTGATGTTCATATCTATGACGAATATCGTGAGAGATTTACTCCTCATAAATAAATAGATTTACTTATCCAATAGCGTTCATAAATATTTGAGATCCAATTCAACAGGCCGAGTTGCTTATAAACTGTTAACCCATAACCTAATCCAGAACAAGAAAGTTAATGGTGGGTGATGGTGGCAGAGGATGCTGCATGGTGGTGTATAGCTTAGGCATAGTTTGGGTTTGAAGTTTTGGAAGTGAGGAAGGATAGATGTGGCAATGCGGCTTGTTGGCAAAGGATGGTGGTTCCAAATTTGGTGATGGTGGTGCATGGTGGGATGAGCGGTTCATGGCGGGTGGTTAGGCGTGGTTCAATTGTAGGTTCATGGGTGGCACGGTGGATCGTGGAGGAGGCTAGGGCACAACGAATGAAGGTAGGGCTCAAATGGAGATTGTGATTTTAGCTCTGGAATCGTGAATGTGTGAAAGAAAATATAAACTTTTAGAGCATAAAACACAAAACGACTGTGTTTGGTCTTCAAGTTATCTGATTGGATCATCTAGTTAAATTTCTTAACCCAATATCTGGACCAATGGCTAATCGGTTTCATCGGGATCTACCTGAACTAACTCGATTCTCTGACCCAATACAAAAAATTTAAATTGGGTTAAATCAAATTGGTTGGTTAGTTGGGTTTGCCTGGACGTGTGTGCAGCCATACTAACCAGAGTAAATACCTGCTGATACGCTCCACCGATTGCTGTATTTTGTAATTCTTCTTGAATTGTTTGTCACTTATTAATTCACTGTAAGGCACCTAATGGAGGATCTGAATTCTGTTTAAGTACGTGTGAAAAGAAAAGAAAAGAAAAACACTGGCAATTTGATGAACAAAAACGTTAATAGTTGTAACAATTAAGTTCAATTAATAAATATCATAATTATCACTAATTAATATGCGAGAAAACTTAATAACGTAAAGAAAGTAACTAAATATCTGTAACGTATTGACTATTAAAACTAAAATTGCAGGAGATTCAAATCATTTATTCCATTTTCTTGTCTTCTTCTGGGTTCTTTTAATTTAATATTGACAACTTATTAAAAAAAATTGACATCTAAGAAAAAAAGTTATTATCAATTAAAGAACAATTAATCTTTTTTGCTAAGCTATCATCATTTAATTAGGGGGGAAGGGAATGGGGAATGGGACAAGGATTTCAATCTTTGGCTTAACACTTTTTTTTTATTGAAATATTTTTAATTCAAATTGGCTTAACACTTTAACTTGTATAAATTGGCAACCAAGTACGCATAATAATTTGATAAAACAATTACCGTTGATGAGTTTCCACTTAATTAATATTCAATAAATATTGTACAATGTGAAATATTCGTATTAATGGAATGCATGTACAAATAAATAATTGATGTCCTATTTTTGCAATAAATTGAAATGTCATTCTTATTTTTCAAATTAAATACGTTACCTCATTAATTTATGCAATGTGCGCTAATATAGCACTGTATCGTATCGCTGAGTTAAATCTCAAAGGAAGTTACGACTGTGCGTGCTTTAAAATCTGTTTATAAGTAACTAATATCATAAATGGGGTGCTATATATTAACGACAATTGATTAACTTAATGAAGTAACCAACTCGAAAGAAGACAAGGGAACATATTATAATTGACATAAAAATTTAAACTATGTATCATTTTTAGGTTAAATTTCGTTCTAATTATAAAAAGAAAAAAATCAGTGGCAGAGATTTGTAATTCTACAATTATCAAAAACAGAGATTCTCAAATCTGACATGAGATTTGGAATATAAATGAATTCCTTTTATATACGTAATATAATATAGTATTTTCTTGTACAACTACAAACTGCAAAAAATTCCAAGGACACAAAAAATGAACGTAGTTTGACATGGTTGGATCAGAGGATATTGTGGCATGGCCAGGTGGGTTCTGAGTTGGAAAATGTTGGTATGCTAAAAAGAGAAAAATATATAATTTTACTATTTTAGAGCCATGAGGCAGCTACTATATCTATCATTTGCCGATTCTCCTCCGTCCTGTCACTTGTATAGAAATAGAAGAAACTAGAGACGTGGATGTGTTTTGTTCAATAGGATAATAGAAAAACGAAAATCTACGTAACATAAAAAAAAAGTTGTGGCTACAGTTTGCCTATCAATCAATTCAATGGTATCCCCACTCGGTTAACCAATCCTCTTCACTTGCTCCCCCATGTCTCTCTCTCTCTCTCCTTGGACTCTGTCTCAGTGTCTCTCTTTTCTCTGGTTGCAACTTGAGTGAAAGGACCGAAATACGAATTTGCTGGAAAAGAATTCCACCCCAAAAGAAATGCTAAAGTGTGGGAGAAAGAGAAGTAAAAGATAAGTGCCAAAATTCAAAGTTGTCAACTCAAATAACAACTTGTGCTTTTACCTCTTTATGGCTTAAAATCTCCCACCACTAGGGAAAAACCAAAAAAAAGAATAAAAAAAGGGGGAGAGAGAGCGAGAGAGAACAGAAAAAAAAAAAAGATAAGACTAATTAGCATTTCTTGGTGTGCTTCAGCACTCAGAAGAAAGGAAGGAAAGAGATCTGGTATATGATTAACAAAGAGGTGTTGTGTGTGTCTGTGAATAGAGGGGTTCAGGTTGTGGGGGTTGGTGAACATTTCTGGAGATGTCAGGTGGTGGATGCAGCATAGTGTGGTTCAGAAGGGACCTGAGGGTAGAGGATAACCCAGCACTGGCTGCAGGAGTGAGAGCAGGAGCTGTGGTTGCTGTTTTCATATGGGCTCCTGAAGAAGAAGGCCAATTCTACCCTGGCAGGGTCTCCAGGTGGTGGCTCAAACACAGTTTGGCTCACCTTGATTCATCTTTGAGAAGTCTTGGCACTCCCCTTATCGCCAAGCGATCCACTGATAGTGTTTCTTCTCTACTAGAGGTTGTCAAGTCCACTGGAGCTACTCAACTCTTCTTTAACCATTTATATGGTCAGTTTGTATTCCTTTTCTCCTATATGAATGTCTGTTACTTCATATGTTTCTGTATGGTTCTAGTGCTTGCTGGTTCAATCTCTTTCCTTTTTCTTTTCTGTAATTATCATGCTACTTTGTTTTGTTATATACAATTCATCTTTTGATGTCTGCTAATATGATACCAAGATTTTGGTTGGTTCATTGCTTAGTAATGATACTAATGAACAACATCATTGTAGATTGTAGGATCCTTGATTTTATCAATTCGAATTGTTTCTTTTATTATTTGGTAAATTGTGTCTGTTGTTTTTTAGTTAGGTAGCAATTTACAGAACAAGACATCATTGTTGTTTGATTTATGATTTCTTATTTTCCTTATCAGTTTGTGTGGTGGTTGTTTCTGATCACTTCTTCATATATGCTACTTTATCAATTTTCATCTCTATTCATCTTTTTGGATTTTCATTTTTCACAATCTCAAAAGAAAAGTGAAGTTTGTCTCTTCTGCTTCATGACGATATTTTACTTCAATTCATCAATTCTTGGTTGCAAAGTGTTGGACAAAAAATAACCGTGTCTAAATGTTTACTTGTAATTTTCTGTGTTGCAGATCCCTTGTCACTTATCAGGGATCATCGAGCAAAGGAGGTTCTGACTGCTCAAGGCATAACTGTACGTTCCTTCAACTCAGATTTGTTGTATGAGCCATGGGATGTCAATGATGCCCATGGCCAACCATTCACAACTTTTGCTGCTTTTTGGGAAAGATGCCTTAGCATGCCTTATGACCCACAAGCACCTCTTCTCCCACCTAAAAGGATTATTCCAGGTCTACTTTTGTTTAATTCTTTCCTTTGCCTCATATTTCTTTTAATTTTATTGATAATAATGATTGGTTGCTAACTGCACAAGTCATTGAGCTCTTCTGGTTCTTGTTTGAATTCGGAATTACTAACAAATTATCCAAATTGGAAATGAAAACACCTATGCTTTAAACCGCTTGAAAAGTTGCTATGTAACATAGCAAAAAGGTGCAAAAGTAAAAGCATATTATTTAACATGATGGAGTTCATTTTAAAATTTAAATGCAATTACAAATTTATAGATCATTGTGCCTAATTAACTAATAGGCGTCAAATGTGGCTGTCCAACAACTATAAAATACCAAAAAATAAAAATTCAGCAAATATCCTATTGAATTGTTAAATTCTGGCTTCTGATGTCAAAGTTGGCCTAGTCTGCAACTTTTGTATTTCATTACTTTTATAAACTCTACAAGTAGACATGTCATGTGTACTTCAGTACTTCGTACATGACATGCTTTTTCTTTGTGGCATTGTCATTTTTCATGAACCATCAGTCTTGACTATTTGCACTTTGTTAACAACACTTGCCCTCTGTCAGGTGATGTATCAAGGTGCCCTTGTGACACATTGGCGTTTGAAGATGAATCAGAGAAGGCAAGCAATGCACTTCTTGCTCGAGCATGGTCACCTGGGTGGAGCAATGCTGACAAGGCTTTGACCACATTTATAAATGGTCCACTGATTGAGTACTCAGAAAATCGCAGGAAGGCTGACAGTGCCACAACCTCATTTCTCTCCCCACATTTGCATTTTGGTGAGGTGAGTGTCAAAAAAGTTTTCCATCTTGTCCGCATTAAGCAAGTCTTTTGGGCCAACGAAGGAAACAAGGCTGGTGAAGAAAGTGTGAACTTGTTTCTCAAGTCTATTGGTCTTAGAGAGTATTCAAGGTACATTAGTTTCAACCATCCCTATAGTCATGAAAGGCCTCTTCTAGGCCACCTTAAGTTTTTTCCTTGGGTAGTAAATGAAGGCTATTTTAAGGCGTGGAGACAAGGCAGAACAGGCTACCCATTGGTGGATGCTGGCATGAGAGAGTTGTGGGCCACTGGTTGGCTGCATGATCGTATACGTGTTGTAGTTTCCAGTTTCTTTGTGAAGGTTCTGCAGCTTCCTTGGAGATGGGGAATGAAATATTTCTGGGACACTCTCTTGGATGCGGATCTTGAGAGTGATGCACTTGGTTGGCAGTACATATCTGGTACTCTACCTGATGGTCGTGAATTTGACCGAATAGATAATCCACAGGTGCAGTTGCTTCTGTGTATAAGCTACATAATCTAGCTTTATAGTGACCATCTGGATGTGTGATAGTCTATTTGCATGTTCTTTCTTTTATTTCTTAATTTGGAAAAGGAAAACCATATCATGTATTGCATAATCCTGTTATATATTTACTTTTTTGGTTTCTGTAATTTGTCCACGTAGTTATAGATTCTTCTATCCGCCACTGAGAGTTTTTCCAGTGTGAAATAAAACAATAAGAAGGTGGTTGGTTTGTTTCCTGTTTTCATTTTCAATTAATATGTTTTCAGTTATAATTAAAAAAATGCCACCTTGTTTTCATTTTGTCTTTTGTTTTCAAGATTTTGTTAAGGAAATGGTGAAAACAACCTTGATTTCAACAAATGCCACCTTGTTTTCAACATTCCTTCACAAAATGTTGAAAACAGGAAACAAAATGAAAACAAGTGGCATTTTTTTAATTATTAGTGAAAATATAACAACTGAAAATGAAAATAGAAAACAAGCCAAACACCTCCAATGGTGGACACAAGAATCTATGACAATGTGCACAAATTATAGAAACCAAAAAAGTATTTATAACAGGATTATGACAATGTGCATATATAGCATACAAGCCAACGTTTGTTTTTCCAAAGTATTTCCACCCTCTTCTCTTGACTGCTCCAAATATTGCAATGTATATAGAGCATACAAGCCAATGTTTGTGTTTCCATTCCAGTTCCTTGTTTGAATATCAATTTAGATGAAGCTTTAAGGCCATCCCACTATGGCTTCTATATTTCACTTCAGTCTGTGGAGGGCCTTCAATAGTGCTTGAAATTCTCAGAATAGACGAGACAACACTCTGTGACTTCTTTTGCCTTCTCTGAACTTTTCCCTGTTGAAAACTTGAAATAGTCATTCATTCTTATTACCCATATTACCCATGAATATGGTCAGATATATGATCAATCATAACCATGAGATTTTGAGTCATTTTTTACAAATTTAAATTGTTTAGATTGATATCTTTGTTCCTCCAATTTTAGGGGCATTTGGATAGAATTTTGAGATTGTAATTATGAACTTTAATATTGACATTTTGAGTTATATACTACTGTCAGCTATTTGAATGCTTAAAGATGATAGATTTCTAGTGATAGATGCACTCATTTCAGTTATTGGATTTGCTAGTTTGAAGGATACAAATTTGACCCCAATGGAGAATATGTACGACGCTGGCTTCCTGAACTTGCTAGATTACCAACTGCATGGATACATCATCCATGGAATGCACCAGAATCTGTACTCCAAGCTGCTGGAATTGAACTTGGGTCAAATTACCCTCTTCCAATTGTGGGAATAGATGCAGCAAAAGCAAGATTGCAAGAAGCACTTTTACAAATGTGGCAACAAGAAGCAGCTTCAAGAGCTGCAATAGAAAATGGAACTGAGGAAGGGCTTGGAGACTCCTCTGAATCAACCCCTATTACTTTTCCTCAAGACATACAAATGGAGGAAAGACATGAACCTGTTAGGAATGATCCACCTGCTGGTATGCGGCGCTATGAGGATCAAATGGTGCCAAGTATCACTTCTTCCCTGGTGAGAGTGGAAGAGGAAGAAACTTCTTCGGATATTCGAAACTCAGCAGAAAACAGTAGAGCTGAAGTGCCAATAAATGTAAATGCACAACAAAATGCAAGAGAGACTGTGAGCCAAGGAGTGTTGCAGACTGTTAATAGAAACACTCAACTACAGTATAATGCTACAATGAGGCTGAGAAATGCAGCTGAAGATTCCACAGCAGAATCTTCAAGTAGTACTAGGAGAGAAAGGGATGGAGGAGTAGTTCCAGTATGGTCTCCCACAGCTTCTAGTTACCCGGAGCCATCTGTAGATGATGAAAATGGTATAGGAGCCAGTTCATCTTACTTGCAGAGGCATCCCCAGTCTCATCAATTGATGAATTGGACACGGCTACCTCAGACTGGGTGAGATTTCCCAAAGCACTGAAAAGATTAATGACAAATATGTACTTTATACTTCCTGCTAAACAATTTCATTGCAAGGTCCTATTTTCCAACCAAATGAGGGTTTTGGAAACATAGTATGGTTAACCTGCTTCTGTTTAATTTTCTTAGGCTTCTTTCAGATCTATAAAACTCTCTTCTTCCTCATACTTTCTTCTTTGTGGTTCAGTATTCTGTTTTCTTTTCTATTTCTTTCTTTCCAAGCCTGCTTTTTGGTTTTTTTCACTATTTTGGTTCTCCTTTTTGTGTGATTATTGTACTGAAGTATTTTCAAGTATTTCTAATTTATCAGGAAAATCATCAAATGAGTGCCAGTGTTGTGGATGATGTTGTTTCTGATCTAATGTTGTTATCACAGGTAATTCACATCTAAAACAAGCAGACAAGAAGCAGGAAGGTGGAAAATGCACTCTCACTTCTTTTGGGAAAGTGGGATGGTGAGCCTCGCATTGGACATACATGTGTTCATTTCCTACTCCTTAAACCAGTCTTGACATATGATTAACGGATGACTTCCAACGGGCAGTTTCACCTGCAGTTCCTTTTGCTTTCCTGTACAATATGTGTAGGCCTACTGTATAGTATATTTTGTGCAGTGAAGAAGAAAGAGCCACTAAAGGATCTTTGGTCCTCTAATAAACTAAGGTTTTTGCTTATCATTTAAGGCAGATATATTACTTTTATGATCCCTGCTTTATTTACATGAGTTTAAATTTGATGCACTTCAATGTAAAGGTTTTTACATTAGATGATCTAATGATGTGTTGACACATTATTAAAAAAGTTAGACTTTTTAGGTTGTGGTTGTGATAATCAAATTTGGTAATATGATATTGTTTTTTTTTTATTGAAAATGCATCAAAATTAAATTTATTTTTTCTTGTGTAACCCTGTTGACCATTGTAAAATCTACTCATCTTAATGCTCATATTTCTGAATTTTCTATATGAAAAAAGTTCTTTTAAAATGAATTTGTCTTTAAAGTAAATAAGTAAATGTATATTTATCTTTAATTTAAATGAAAGTGTATTATGATCTTAATTTACTAAAATTTAATAGTATATATATTTTTAATTATTTACTTTAAAGATAAGTTCATTTTAAAAGAATTTTATCATTTTTATATGACGTTCTAAACAATACCATCGAAACACAATTTTTTTTCCTGTTTTCGTAATTCTTTTTTCCAGAAATTTCCTATAATTGAGTTAAGAGATGCAAATACATGCAACAATTTAGTAAATTACTTCGCAAGAGTTTTGTGTTGGCCATCATAACTGCCATAATAATTTGTGTACTTCATAACTGCTACTTTTTAGAAACACAGGAAACACACACTTCTAGAGGAACTGCTATAGCAGCATATTTCCTAAACTTGTACATGAGCTGTTAAAGGATCAGGACCAATATGATGTTTCTAGGCACGATCAGATTGTTTATTTTTAGGTTAACTACAGAGTACAGATCCTCAAAGAGCTTGATCATGATAGTCTATCATTTGATGGATCAGAAAGTAAATTACTATAAAAAATTGCAAACATGTGACATGGTTCAGGTGCGGTCTTCAGGTTTAGCTGGTTTGGATACCCTTAGGAATGTGTAAAGCATACTTGCAGATACAGCTCCCAGAGTAGGGCCTATGAGAAAAACCCAAATGCTTTTGTAATCACCAGAGACAATGGCAGGGCCTAAACTCCTTGCAGGATTCATAGAAGCTCCACTAATAGGCCTGCAGAAAAATGTGCTGGTTTTAATTATGAGCACTTTGAAATTTCACATTAATATATAGATAATAAAACATGCTTTCCTCTTCCTGTTTTGCCATGCGGAAAGTGCATTAATGAGAATTGTAAAAAGATGACCGTAGAGCAGTTTGTTTACCCAGCAATGATGACGTTAATCAGAACTGAAATACCTATTGCAACTCCAGCGAGGTCTTTGCTCTGTTTCAATCAGTGAAGGTACCTAATTAGTTTCTTTGTCAAACAAAATATAACAGAAAATGCCTAATGTAAAGAACTAAATTAATCTGTAACCCAAAAAAAAAAATGCTACAAAGTTATGCTCCTCTAGGCTCTGCCCATAAAAATGCTCGGCATAGCATATAAGGTACATAATGAGCATGCTATTTAATATATATACAAAAAGGGTTCAATTTTTTAACTTAATATTGTGATTGTGGAGCATAGAAATAGAAATATTAAAGATAACTATTGCTAAGATAATCCATGGCAAATTATAACAAACGGTACCCCTCTGTGATTGGTGGTAACACCACAAATAGTGAGCATCAGTATGGAAGTGATTATGGATTCCCACACCACAGCTTCAAGATCAGAAGTTGAACTCGATAACTGAGTCACTGTTACTCCAATATCCACCTTATCATGATACAACACTTTGAGGGTAAGGCTGGCAAGTGTAGCACCCATCAATTGACACAACACATAAGTGGGCACCTAGGAAACAATAGAAGAGAAAAAACAAAGAAGTGGAAAAAAAAATTATTGAGCACCAGATGATCCTGTGATTGAGTCACATAATATTTCAAGCTTCCATGGTTTAATAGGAGCAATTAGAACGCGTGGCTTACAAGTTTCAGTTGAATTTTTCGGACAGCAGCCAAGGCAATTGTAACTGCAGGATTGAAATGGCCACCAGAGACATGACCAACTGAATATATAGCCACTGTCAAAGCTAGACCCGAAACAATTGCTTTTCCTACTATTGTAATTGGCAACCTCTCGTTAACAAGAGCAGCCCCACAGCCCGCAAATATAAGAATGTATGTGCCCACGAGCTCAGCAATAGCCTACACATGCAAAGATGGGGTTAGACAATAGACATATTAGACACATACACATAAGAAATTAACAAGAACTTGGTCTTGGAGAAGATTGCTATAACGGTAATTATGGTACATGTTGATTATTTTCAAGTATAAATTACTCTTTAGAGCTACCTTTTGGATGTTAGATGGAGAGTGTTCAGCCTCATGGTCAATTCTTTGGGCCTGCTCAGACTTTGCTTGTCTATGTACTTGTTCAGGAGACAATTCAAGCTTAGGTGGAGAATCAACCATAACTACTAGTGAATTATCCATAATAGCACTTGAATGCCAAACCTTAGCGGAAAGTGCAGCTGCAGATTCGTTCTCTTATATGCATAAATGCAGTGTCTTTTGCAGTGAGATACATTTCTTATCGAATTTGACCGAAATTTAAAAATAAAAGTGTTACATATTAAAACCTGACTTTGATAATGAGATTTGTATTTTTTTTATGCACTTATCTACAACAGAAAATGGCCAAATTGTGGGTATCATGCTATGGCATCTATGATCTATGGTTCATTGGCTGAAGTAGATATGAGAGTTCCTTTTGTAATGTTCGGGGAAGTCTGTTAGAATAATAATGTGCCACATGGTCAGACAGTTACCAATAGGAAGAACAGAGAAATTCAGTCTAGTGATCCAAATCCTTGGCCGGCAATTCATTGCTGAGATGAAAACATTCCAAAGCGCCCATACATATATAACCAAACAATTTGGAGAAAATATTATGAGAATGATGGTTACACTATTGGTGCTCTAGTTCTTGTACCATAGTAGATCAACCGGTAGGCGCATTAGACGTATATTAAGTAAGGTACTATGGTGACACTAGCTAGTGTCAAGAGCTATGTTAAATTAGAGTCGAGTTAAGGAAAGCGTATTAAAATATGTTATTTAATTCTAACTCTATTCATTTAATAATTGTATTTTTTTTTTACAAAAATGTTACTCTTGGTCTTCTACACACTTGGTTTTCTATACTTTTCATTTACACATTCCTTATGGAAAAAAGGGAAAGAAATAAACTTACATTCTCTTTTTCTCTCTTCGTTTCTCTTGCAAAATTGTTGGTATAAAAGGGAAGTGTAGTAATTTAAGTGTAAAAATAGTGTTGTTGATTTCTTATAATTAAATTAGCGGTTCAATTCTGACAATATTCATTTGACTATATATCAAAATTGAATTCAGAAAGCCTTAAATATTCATATTTTTTTATTGAAGAGCTTTTTTGGTGAATAAAAGTTTAGGAAGGTGGGTGGTGCTCTCTTTTAAGGGTAGGTTATATCATAAGGGTCAATGAAGATTTACAATAAAGGATGGAGAGGAGGGCTCTGTAGCCTCCTTTGGTACACCAAATAAACAAATATTATACCAAAAAAATGAAGAAGAAAAAACCGAATACTAGAAACTTAGATAAGAATGGAAGTGATACTAGAAATTACATAATTTAATTCAAAAAGCATATGAAGTATTCAGCTTGTTAATGCCACATTTAACATTAACAACAAGAATGGATAGAGCTTGCTCTAGAAATTGTCTCAATAAAAAATAGTTAAGGCCTCACGAACAAAATAGCTAGCACCGTGGACCAATTTTTGTTTCTTTTTTTTTTGTTTTTTTGTTTTTTAATAAAGCTAGCCAGTATATTCTCATCCTATTCAAATCATGGATTAATTCCACACTAATGAACCATAGCGAAAGACTTAAAACACCATGACGCTATGAGTTTGAAGGAAAAAAAAAACCACTATTATTAATTAAACAATTTTCACTAAATTAAATGAAGATAAACTCTTGAGATGATAACAAGAGCACTTGTTATTTTCACGTAAATAAATTTAAACAATCTCCAACTTTAAATGAGAGAGCACAAAAGTCTAGAAATGTCAAAGTAAATATTGAATCACGTCTTTTGAAAATGCCTAAATAACTCTCAACCCAAATTGCATTTTAATTCAAATTATTGATTTTCTTTGGGGCTTAACTACCTCTTTTTATAACACTTTTATTATAATTCTTGGTCTCCACAAAATTAGAATTTTTACTTTTACCCTACTTTGAGTGTATTTACGTATGACCTATCAATGAAAGGTCACCAATAAAGATTAAATCTAAGACTTTTAAGTTGACGTTGCAATATGGTCCGACCAATTGAATTAATCATCATTCCTATTGAAGATTTTATTTTACCGTTAAAGCATACTAAAGCTTTGGATTTACTTTTTAGGTAGTCGATTAAAATTTGGGCCTAAATAGACTAAACTACTTGATTTGCAAGTCGGGTTACAAGTTAACCAACAAAATAGAAATAAGTGAAAAGAAAATTCAATCTGTTATGAATCATGAATATCATTGAAACGTGAATTAACGTGTGTCTCACCCTTGTGAGTGTGTCTCTTCCATTCGTTCTGAGTGGTGAGAGGCGGGTAAGGTTTTTGGTGAAGGAAGGTTGTAGTGGGAAGTAGGATGGCCGAAGATCTCGTGGGTAGGTGGAAAAACTTAACGTTGACTAATGAAGAGTAGATCGCAGTGGGGAGCAAGCTTGGGTGATGTAGAGGATTCTAGCAAGAAAGATAAAAATTCTTGCTCGTGGCTAGTATGCTCTCGGTGAGACCATGTAACCAAAATGCACTGGGTCGCACAATGGAGAGAATATGGAGATCGATAAGAGGCTTAGAATTTCGGCAACTTGGTGATAACATGGTGCTATTCGAAGTGTTTGGAAAGAAGGATTATGATCGGATATTTGCGGGTAGTCCATGGTCTTTTGACAAGAAGCTGTTGATGATCAAAGAATATGATGGACAAGAGCACCCTTCTAACCTATCAAAGAATATGTTTACGTCCTATAATGGTTGGAAATAATTTTTTCTCCCACAAAAACAAAAAAAGTAATGATTTGAGAAATTACTGTCTAAACATGAAACACTCAAGTTAAGTGTATTAGGTCAATCAATACTTAATATTTTATAAAATTTTGTATTTTTAATTATGTGATACAAAATTTTATAAAAATATTAAATACTGATTAATTTGATACACTCAACTAGGTACTTTAAATTTATACAAAAATCTCTTGTATTAATTGCTTTTTCGTGTTCTCTCTTATAGTTTTGCTCCAAAGGTTCTAAATTTCTAAGCTGATTTTGCTGCGATTAATCTGTTCATGCTTCGCTTTGACTATAGGGTTTACACAGTACTTACCACTACACTATTCTACGACCACGTACTTAGTGATCATATAATTGTTTGCAAGGCTAAAGTTTAACTAGAATCAAATTATTGGTGCAGTTATCAGGGAAGAGAAATACTTGCTTAAACTTCGAGTATCTAAGTTAGATGTAATAGATTAATTAATACTTAGTATTTTTATAGAGTTTTATACTTTTAGTTGTGTGGTTGATATCTAAGAATGTAAAAGTTTACAAATAAAAAAAAAAATCAAAGTTTCAAGGGATCAAAATATTTATGAAATAACATTTCTTTACATATCAAATCAACAAGTAAGGTATCTTCAATTTGAAAAACATGAATCGAGAATGATAGATCCTCACAAGATACACTCTCAATCCCTTATGTGTTTATAAGATAAGTATTTCACTTAATTCAACCTATGAAAATTGTACTAACATAAACTTGCTTATCTTCTACTTGTCCACTACTCAAAACACATGTACACACAAATCAAGAGAACTTTATTCAAGGTTGTAATTGAGTCAAGGTAAGAGAAGGAAATAATATGGATATGACAAGTTAAGTACCCAAGAGAATTAAAGAGCATTGGAGAGGAATTCAATTGACAAGTGACAAGTATGAAATTTTACCCCTAATTTCATATGAGGCACATTCTCTTTACATATTCTTTCTCTTATTTATTTATTTATTTTTATTTCTTTTCTTTCACAACCTTTCTTGCATTAATTCTTTTTCTTTTCATTTTTTTATGATTTTCATTTTTTTTGTTTTCACCAATCACCTTACATATTACACATCAATTTGCACAATCCCTACACTCGAACTATTAATTACCCACAAGAAAAAGAGCTCATCAAATGAAAATGAATCAATGCTCTCTCATTTTCAAAGGTAAGGTAAAAACATAGTTTTTCACATAAGACATATAATGAGCTAAGACAAAGAATAAACAAATAGGCTAAAAGGGGGTTAATCAAAGGAAAATGATGCAATGTTGATTATTTGGCCAAAGTAGTTAATTAAAGAAAGAATATCTCAATCATGTTCATGCAAGCAAGTGAAAAAATTTAGCCTAAAAAAAAATCAAAGTAAGTTTTAGAGTAATCAATTGACATGAGTGAAAATCACACAAGAAAAAAGAGAATAACATAAATGTTAAATTCATCCATCCATAAGCTCAAAATCTCACAAGGTATGCATCTATCAAACTCAATCCATCAATCAAACATCCAAAACCAAGCATGTCGAATTCAAGAAGGAAGAAAATTTATTCAATCGTGCTATGAATCTTGAATTTCAATTTCTTCAAACTCATAAACTTCACAAATCTCAAAACATCATTGGAAAATAATTAAAAATACACAATTTTTTTTTCAAAAACAAAATTTAAGGTGAATAGTAAAATAGAATGTAAATTCCTCCTTCACACTTAAATTCAACATTGTCCTCAATGTAAAGTTCAAAAGAAAAAGAACATCAATCAAAATCATCAATTAATGAAAGACAAGTAAAATAAAAGAGGGGGGAAAAAATGAAACATCCTTATCAAGTGGAGTAGATGAAGAGACTTCCACTAGGATCCCATTGGCAAAAGCATAATGACCAACTTATGCGTGAAGTAGCATAAGAGTGTCCACCAGGGTCCCATTGGCCCTCCTTAATTCCCTTGGGATTCACCCAAGTGCTATCACTAGGATCCTAAGCTTTCTTATGCTCTCTCAGAATTTGTAGCGATCTCTCTTCCTATTCAGCAAGGAGGTTCTTGGCCACGGACATAGGAAGTTGTTCATCATCCGCCAAGTATGCATAATTCAAGTGTTCAAGTAATGACTTCAGCTTAAAGGTAGGTGGTTGCTGCACTGAAGGTATCAATCTGATTGAAGAAATCAATTTTGCTTATTTAACTACAACATCACTTATAATCTGTGTCCAATCTTCCAAAACAACATGATCATATCTCATAGAAGAAGGAAATTCAAAAAATGCAAATAATCTCCTATTCATGCAAGAATCTCAGAACCTGCAGCACACATACTAATCTCATCACAAACAGAAACAGCACACCTAGAACATCCAAGAAAATCAACACTATCTAGAAATCCACCAATTTTAGGAAATTCAACTAGCATATCAACATGCATATCATCAGCAAGCAAATCAATGACATCTAACTAAAAAACAGAATGCTCTTCTAAAGGATATTGCATGGCATCAAAGATGTTAAATTGAACTATGTTATCCCCAAATTTCATGGAAAGAGTCAGCATGCACATCAATCTTAGTCTTGACAGTTTTCAAAAAGGGTTTACCTAAAATCAATGGCGGCTGACTAGATGCAAATTCATCTTCCATGTTCAGAATATAAAAATTTGTTGGAAATATTAACTCATTTACCCTTACTAAAACATCCTCAAGCACTCCAATAGGATGAGTTGTGCTCCTATTTGCTAGCTGAATGATTACTCCGATTGACTTCAACTTTCTAACTCGCAGAAATTTAAAAACTAATTTTGGCATCACATTAATTGAAGCACCCAAATCCAACATTGCGTTGGTAAATTTATTATTGCCTATTATGCAAGGAATGGTGAATATTCCAAGATCATTGCATTTAGAAGGCATATTTGGTTGGATCAAAGCAAAAAAAATTCTTTCCATGCCCACTTTCTCATTTCCTTTCAACCTTCTTTTATGAGTGCACAACAATTTCAAGAATTCGGCATACTTTGGTATATGCCTGATTGCATCTAGGATTTGGATATTGATTTCCACCTTCTTGAATGTCTCTATGACTTCTCTTTCCATTTCTGCTTGCGTTGTCAGCTTGGACTATATAACCCTATTTGGGAAAGGTAGTGGAATGGTCATATCTGAATTCGTTGCACATTTCTTATGTGTCAAGGATTTCTAGACTGAGCTATTTATTTTCTGTGAACTTTGCTGTTTTTGGTCACTCTCTGGTTGCTACACTGGTAGCTCTAATTGTGGTAGACTAGGACCATCAACTTCTTTGCCACTTCTCAAGGTAGTAATGACACTTATATTGTTTCTTGGGTTATTGATTGTTTGTGAAGGTAATTAGCTCCACCCTTGACTTTTCAACTCACTCACAGTGGTTGTTAACTGCCCAATCTAAGTTTGTAGATTTTGAATGGTGGCATTGACATTCTGTTGGAATTGAATGTCGTTTGTGGCCATCTGTTTCATCAAATCTTTTATTGATGGCTGATGATCACATATTTTATTCATTAATAAACCCTCATTTTTAGTCATTTACACTCTCTATGTACTTAATTGATTAAGCCTAGTTATGTTTTTGTGAGTTTGGACTCAAATTGGACTTAATTGATTTTTTCAACACTATTTTGGTCTTACGCTGTTTCTGTATTTCAGCCATATCTTGAGTTCTAAATGTCTGATAATTATGAATTTTACCTTGTAGGAAAGATAAGAAAGAGCTCTACAACTTTGATGAAGAGCTCAAAGTCTCAATCAAACATCTAATGGAGCTAATTGGGCTTGGAAGACAGAACACAAGTTTTGTGTCTGAAACCTGAATAGTGTACAGTAATCAGAGCATAACTCGGGCTGCAAGAATTCGTTTGGGCTGAAATTTGGACATTTGAAAGTGAAGACCCAAATCTAAAACTTTTATGTTGAACACAAAACTTGATTCAGGCTCCTTGATGATGATATTGGGTCTGAAAGTTAAAACAGAGGTGCTGAAACTGGGCCTGAATAGTTTGTAGTAATTGGGTCATATCTTGGGCTGTAGGACGAATTTTTGGGTGATTCTAGAGCCATTGGAAAGCTTAACAATTTCCTAGAACTTTCATGAAAACCACTTGGCTCAAAAATGACGAAATCAATGACTTAAGCAATGAATGATTTCGGAGATAAGAAATCTCAATGATTTTTCACTCTTATCCTCACCATTTGGCATTTTTTATTCATTCATCCACTCATCCACCTACCCTTAATCAGCTCCCTTGTCATTTTGTATCCCTAATCCTCTATAAAAGGCACCATTGGCTGACCATTTAGGGGCACTTGGTGTTAGGCTTAGTTGTTAGAAGTTTTTGTGGTTATGCTTATTTGTTATTTTACTTTGTGTAATTTTCTCTTGTTCTAAAGTGAAACTATGTTCATCTTTCTCTTCTTCTCTCTTTCTTTCTTTTTATCCATAAGTAACTAAATCTTCATCTTGCTTGGGTGATAGAGTGAAGCTCTTGGTAATGAAATAAAGTTAGATTATTTTATTTCTTGTGTCTAAATGATATATTATTAAATGAACATTATATGTGTTATATTTTGTTTCTAATTAATTTAGAAACCTTCTTTGTTAATGGAGATCTTGATTTATTGTAGACAATAGGATTGGCACAGTGAATGCTTGAACTCATTTACAAATGTTGGTAGATAATTAAAGGAATCATAATATAGTTGCATATATAATTGAACTTTAAATGTTATATTTTTCGATTGGAACCTCCGTTGTGTGTGGATTTCAATTGAGTTATAAAGAGAAATAATTTTACCTTTAATTTATTACCAAAAGTGGATCTCCTAACTCAAGCAAGTCCTTAAATTCATTTGTGAACTTGTTTTATTACTTTTGGCGTTGTGACAAATCATCTTCTTACCTCAATTAATTTTTCTTCATCAATTCCCTGTGGATCGACCTCGGACTCCCGAGAAATTTATTACTTGAGACAACCTGCACTTGGGTTTGCATCCTTAAATTCCGCAGTCAAGTTTTTGTCGCCGTTGCCGGGAACTTGATTTGAAGTTTTGATTTATTGAGGTTTGTTTTCTTTAATAAAATCTATTCTCTCTTCTCCCTCACCAGAGCAAAAAATCGGTTTGCCGATCCTTCGATTTCTTTACTAACTCTCTAACTTTCTAACTATCTAACTCTAACTTACTAACTTACTAACTTGCTAACATACTAACTTTCTAACTTTTATATTTATGTCATTTTATTTTATTTTATTTTAATTTTTATATATTTATTTTCGTCATTTTTTTTTCGTCAATGGGGTAACTCTCCCTTTTATTTTACATACTAACTTAGTGGGGGAAAGTCTCTCTTTTACTTTTTTGTCATTTATTTTTTTGCAATCTAACTTTTATTTTTCGCACTTTATTTTTCGCATTTTATTTTTATTTTTATTTTTGGATGGTTGGTTTATTACCCCACGCCTTTGTTATATTTATATTTTTGGTGGTTGGTTTCTATCACACCATATTTTTTTTTAAAAAAATTTTATTTGGTGGTTGGTTTATTCCACGCCTTTGTTAATATTTAATGGTGGGTGACACTGCCATCTTGTACATTATTATTTTTTATTTATTTTAAGTTATTTATGTATTTATGCTTAATTGGTATCGTGATTTAAATTCTGATCGTTTAGTTAAAATTAACCCTGGTACTTTATATATTGATTTGTTTGAATCACAATCACACACCATTGACACAATGGCTGATAATGAAAGTGTACATGATGAACCTGAAAATCAACCGTTGTGAACTATGTGTGAATATTTGCAACCACCTTGAAATTCTAGTCCATCATGTTTTATCTTTCCACTCAATGCCAACCATTTTAGATTTAAGCTAGGTATGATTTCTTTACTTCCTAATTTTCATGGTTTAGAATCGGAAAGTCCATATTTACATCTGAAAGAATTTGAGGAAGTATGTATTGCCTTCAATGATCAAAATTGCACTGAAGAGATTGTTATGCTTAAATTGTTTCCTTTTTCTTTAAAAGATAAAGCAAAATCTTGGCTTAACACATTGAAATCAAGATCAATTGGCACATGGCAAGAAATGCAAGGTGAGTTCTTGAAGAAAATTTTTCCAACACATAAAACCAATGCTATGAAAAGACAAATCCATAATTTTTTTCAAAATTCAAATGAAGCATATTTTCAATGTTGGGAACGATTTAAAGATTTGTTAAATTCTTGCCCACATTATGGTTTTGAAAAATGACGCACTATAAGCTTCTTTTATGAAGGTTTAACTCCTGAAACTAAACAATTTGTGGAAACAATGTGCAATGGTGAGTTTCTTGATAAAGAGTCTGATGAAGCTTTAGACTATTTGAACCAGTTAGCTGAAAATTTTCAATCTTGGCATAGTACTAACACTTCTGAAAATTCAATTAGATCTAATCTTGCAAGTGCTAATAAAGGAAAATATCACCTTAGTTAAGAGGAAGATCTAAATGCTAGATTTGTCAATTTAGCTAGAAAGGTTGAAGCCATGGAATTAAGAAAAACAAAAGAAATCAAATCTGTACAAAATAAAAAAATTTGTGGCATCTGTGATGATTTAGGACACTCAACACATGAATGTCTCAATATTCTTGTTTTTAAAGAAGTTGTACAAGAGTAAGTAAATGCAATGAATAATTTTAAAAAGCCATTTACTTTTTCTTATTCAGATACATACAATCCGGGATGGAGAAACCACCCGAACTTCAACTGGAGGAATAATAATCAGTCACAATTCATGCAACCACCACCTCCTCAGGCACAACAGGACTCTCAGAATTCTTAAGGATATGCACCTTATGTCCCACCATATAGGAAAAACCTTGATGAAACACTGCATGCATTCATAGAAAAGCAAGAGGCAATTAATAAACAAAACAATCAAACCATGATTGACATAAAAGAAACTATTGCCAAACTTACTTCTGCTCTCACCATTCATGAGAAAGGAAAATTTCCTTCTCAACCTCAACCAAATCCCAAAGGTCAGTACAGTCTAAATGAGGGGAGTTCAGAAAACCAACAAATAGACCAAGTCAAGTCAGTGATAACTCTTAGGAGTGGAAAAGTTATTGAAAAACAAATTCCTGAACCCTATGAGAAAGAAGATGAACCAATTCCCCAAGAAAATGAAGGAGCTAATCAAAAGGAAACCAAACTCTCGCCTTCACCCTTATTTCCTCAAGCATTGAATAACCCAAAGAAATTAGACCACCGCACTGAAATTTTTAAAAATTTGAAACAAGTGAAGATCAATATTCTTCTGTTAGATGCTATCAAACAAATTCCTTCTTATGTCAAATATTTGAAGGACTTGTGCACTGTTAAAAGGAAACTAAATGTGAAAAAGAAAACATTTTTGGCTGAACAGGTAAGCTCTATTCTTCAAAATAATAATGCGTTGAAATATAAAGACCCTGGTTGTCCTACAGTTTCATGCATTATTGGAGAACATAAAATTGAAAAAGCTTTACTTGATTTTGGTGCTAGTGTCAATTTGCTTCTATATTCAGTTTATCAGTAACTCAACTTAGGTTAGTTAAAACCAACTTCTGTAACTCTTCTACTTGCAGATAGATCAATTAAAATTCCAAGAGGAATAGTGGAAGATGTGTTGATTTAAGTTGATAAATTCATATATCCTGTGGATTTTATTGTCTTGGATACTGAACCTATGGTTGATAGTTGCAAGTCAATTCCTGTTATTTTAGGCCGTCCATTTTTAACAACATCTAATGCCTTGATAAATTGCAGAAATAGAGTGGTGAAGCTAACATTTGGAAACATGACACTGGAGCTCAATGTTTTTAACATGTGCAAGCAACCACAGGAAGTCCTTGATGAAAAGGAGGAAGTTAAAGGAATTGAAGCCATTATAGATGATCATCTTCAAACAAAGCGTTCTTCTGACCCATTAGAAATTTGTTTAGTCAATTCATTGGATTCAGACATGCAATTAGAAGATGATATCTCTAAAATATGTTCTTTGCTTGATTGTACACAGGCAATGGAGTACAAGGGATGGAAGCCAAGATTTGAAGAGCTAAAACCCATGAATGATAATGCCCATGAAGAAGTACCCACACTGGAACTAAAGCCATTACCTGCTGGGTTGAAGTACATATTTTTGGGAGAAAAACAAAACTTTCCAGTGGTAATTTCATCGTCTCTTACTGAAGAATAAGAAGGTATGTTAACAGAAGCACTTAAAAGGCATAAAAGTGCAATTGGATGGACATTAAAGGACATAAAAGGCATTAATCCATTAATTTGTACACATGGAATACATTTAGAGGATAATGCTAAAACTTCTCAACAATCTCAAAGAAGATTAAATCCACACATGAAAGAGGTAATTAGAGCTGAAGTCCTTAAATTGCTTGATGCTAGAATTATCTATCCTATCTCTGATAGTCAATAGGTAAGCCCTACACAAGTTATGCCTAAGAAATCTGGAATAACAGTGGTTGAAAATGATAAAGGTGAATTGATACCTACGCGAGTCTCATCTAGTTGGCGTATGTGTATTGATTTTAGAAAATTAAATGCTGCTACTAGGAAAGATCATTTTCCCTTGTCATTTCTTGATCAAATTCTAGAAAGGGTAACAGGACATCCATACTACTGTTTTCTTGATGGTTTTTCAGGTTATAATCAAATACCAATTGTATTGGAAGATCAAGAAAAGATCACTTTTACATGTCTCTTTGGTACTTTTGCATATAGAAGAATGTCTTTTGGCCTTTGTAATGCTCCGGCAACATTTCAAAGATGCATGTTAAGCATTTTTAGTGACATGATTTAGCATTATTTAGAGGTTTTCATGAATAATTTGACAATTTTTAGAAATTCTTTTGAAAATTGTCTTGAAAATTTGGAAAAAGTTCTTAAAAGATGCGAAGAAAAAGGATTTGTGCTAAACTGGGAAAAATGTCATTACATGGTTACCTCAGGAATAGTGTTAGGTCATGTGATCTCTTCTAAAAGAATTGAAGTTGATAAGGCCAAAGTTGAATTAATTGCTCATTTGCCTTCCCCAAAAATAGTCAAAGAAGTTCGTTCCTTTTTAGGACATGTAGGATTTTATAGAAGATTCATTAAGGACTTTAGTGTCATATCTAGACCATTATGTAATCTTCTGTTAAAAGATGCACCATTTGATTGGACTCAAGAATGTCAAAAATCTTTTGAAAAATTAATTGGTCTTCTGACATCTGCTCCTATCATGCAATCTCCTGACTGGTCTTTGCCTTTTGAGTTAATGTGTGATGCTAGTGATTTTGCTGTGGGCGCTGTTTTAGGCCAAAGAAAGGAAGGTAAGCCTCATGTGATTTGTTACGCAAGTAGAACTTTAAACAGTGCACAAATGAATTACACCACTATTGAAAAAGAACTACTTGTTGTAATTTTTGCACTGGACAAATTTTGATCTTACTTAATTGCCTCTTCTATTATGATTTTCACCGATCATCCTGCTGTTAGATATTTGATGTCTAAGCAGGATGCCAAACCAAGATTGATACGGTGGATCTTGTTGCTTCAAGAATTCAATATCACAATAAAAGATAAGAAAGGAGCTGAAAATGTTGTCGCTGATCATTTGTCCAGACTTACAATAAGCTCATCTTTTGATAGTACACCTATCAATGATTCTTTTCTTGATGAATTTTTATTTTTTGTCAATTCCATTCATTGGTTTGCTAACATAGTCAACTTTCTTGTAACAGGAAAGATGCCGTCTCAGTGGACGTACCAAGATAGAAGGAAATTTTTGACAGAGGTGAAATTTTTTTATTGGAATGACCCATACTTGTTCAAATATTGTGTTGATCAAATTTTTCGGAGATGTGTGCCCGACAGTGAGGTAGGTAGTGTCATTAAATTTTTTCACTCAGAAGCATGTGGAGGTCACTTCTCTTCAAAGAAAACAGCTGCGAAAATCTTGCAGTGTGGATTTTATTGGCCCACTTTATTTAAGGACTACTATACTTTTTGTAAAAGTTGTGAAAATTGTCAAAAGTTAGACTCAATTTCAAAAAGAAACATGATGCCTCTGAACCCCATCCTTGTCATTGAAATTTTTGATTGTTGGGGAATTGATTTCATGGGTTCATTTCCATCTTCATTTGGATTTGTGTATATCTTGGTTGCAATTGATTATGTTTCAAAGTGGATTGAGGCGATTCCATGCTGACACAATGATCATAAAACTATTCTCAAATTTTTAAAAGAAAATATCTTGTGTCGATTTGGAATCCCTCGAGCTATCATAAGTGATGGGGGAACACATTTTTGTAATAAATCATTTGAATCTTTAATGAAGAAATATGGTATTACACACAAAATTGCCACCCCTTATCACCCTCAGACAAGTGGATAAGTTGAATTGGCAAATAGGGAGATTAAACAAATTTTGGAAAAAACGGTTAACCAAAATCGTAAAGATTGGTCTTTAAGACTAAATGATGCACTTTGGGCTTACCGTATTGCTTTTAAAACATCTTTGGGTATGTCACCCTATCGGTTAGTCTATGAAAAACCTTGTCACTTGCCTGTAGAATTGGAACATAAAGCATTTTGGGCCATTAAAGCTTTCAATCTAAATCTTGATGATGCTTGCAAGATACGTAAATTACAATTAAATGAACTTGAGGAATTAAGAAATGATGCATATGAGAACTCAAAGATTTATAAAGCCAGAACAAAAGTTGTTCACAATAAGACAATTTTGGGAAAATCTTTTGAAATTGGTCAAAAAGTTCTGCTTTATAATTCTCGCCCGCACCTATTCCCTGGAAAGTTGAGATCTAGGTGGAGTGGTCCTTTTGTTGTCAAACACGTGTATCCTCATGGGGTCGTAGATATTGAGAATCCTAGGAATGGTAATGTGTTTAAAGTTAATGGACAAAGACTCAAACCATTTCTGGAGAATCAAGTTAATGAGGTAGAATTCATCTCTCTTTCTGATCCTTGTTATGAACAGAATTCACTCTAATTTTGTTCCCTTGTTTTTGCAGTTCTTTGTATTGCCAGTTAAGTGGCAGATACGGTACTCCGTGACTCTCAAGTCGGTTTGTTTTTCAGTTTCCCAAAATAACTGAATCGTTCTTCTCCTTTAAAATGGATGTCATTCTTTCAAATCTGAGAAAACATTTTCCTTCTCTCCCTCAAAATGCTCTGAAAAAAATCTACAAAGTTCGATGTGAAAGATTGAGACTGTTAATGCACAAAGGTATGCCAAAAGATGTACGCTGAATAATTGAAGCAAGGGTCCGACTAGCAGGTGAGTCTTCAATTTCATTTGACTCATATATGCCAGGTCTTGGAAGAAGTTCGTATTCTAAAAGGAGAAGAGCAAAAAGGTTACAAGTCTGTTACAAATGTGACGATGGAATTGTAACCAGCAATGTCATACTTTGGGGATGGTTTCCACAAACAGAGAAGATAAAATTTTCTTCATTAAGAATGGACTGAGTAAGGAGTCATTAGATGATATCTTATTAACTCTTGAGACGTATTCTTGTGGATTGGTGCATCGTGAAATTCTTAATTTGTGAAATCTCTTCAAGGATGAAGAAAAACGCTACAGTCTTGGGAATCTGACTCTAAAAGACCCTGTTTGCCAATTTATAAGAAAATTGGATGGGAAACTTATCCTCGACTCATAGAAGGCGTTTAAGTCGTTACTAGATGTTAAACCAGAGGCAGATGTGAGTCATATCTACAACAATCTGTACATATTATCTTCTTCTTCTTCATTTTTTTTATAAAAAAAATGTAAAAAAAAAATCAAAAAAAAAATAAAAAAATAAAAAAATGTTTGAACAAGGGCGATCCAGAAGGAGTACCATGACTTTGATTAGTTGTGGAGCCCCAGCCTTTGGTTGACCCGTCATTGACTCGGGTGGACCTTTGCACGCTGGTCGTTAAAAAAAAAATCGTGAGTGTCTTCTGCACTGGTGACATGCAGTATAAAGATATGCCACTACTGCACTCATGACGCGCAGTATAAAGATACGCCATGAAAGCTGTATATACAGGTATGTCATTATTTGTTATTATATTTCTTTTATCTTTGTATGATTTTATTGTATTTTGGTTTTGGACAAACGATCCTTTGAGTAGGGTCCTTCAGGGGTTTCTAGACTTCTTTACCCTGATGGTTTTCTTGAAGTAAAAAAAAAAAAAAAAACAAAAAAAACAAAAAAAAAATTGTGTTTCTTAATTTCAAACTTTTCTGACAACAGCCAGCCTACCCTTATAGGTGCAATTATTACCCTTTCCCTTCTTTTTCCTATTTAAACATTCAATTTTTTCCACTTTCCTTCAACTCAGAAACATTCAAAGGGAGGAAAAGTATAGAAATGGGGTCTTCTATTTGTAACTTTAAAAATGTCTGTGTTTTTTGTGGGTCAAGTTATGGGAAAGGTTTAGAGTTTGTAAATGCAGCTACCACTCTTGGTCGATCACTTGCTGCGAGGAATATTCATCTTGTATATGGGGGAGGTTGCCGTGGGTTAATGGGGGCTGTATCACTTGCTGCATATGTAAGAGGCAGTCAAGTTTTAGGTGTCATTCCTGAACCTTTAGCTCAACAGAACATCAATGGAAAAACAATTGGGAAGGAACTTAAGGTATCATCAATGCATGAATGAATGAAGATAATGCTTGAAAACTCTGATGCATTCATTGCTTTACCAGGTGATTTTGGTACCTTGGAAGAAGTTTTTCAAATTGTCTCTTGGGCTCAACTGAACATCCACCATAAACCTATTGGTTTGTTGAATGTTAATAACTTCTTTGATCTTTTGTTATTTTTTCTTGACAAAGCTGTGGAACAGAAATTTATCACTCCTTCGACAAGACAACTTCTTATCTCTGCTTCCACTATTGATGAGTTGATTGATAAATTAGAAGCTTTTGTTTATGAACCTGACCCAGCAATAACTCAGATAGATTGGTCAGCAGGAAGCAGTGAGGGAAGTAGGATGAAAAAAGAGCCAAATTTGACACTTCGTTTATAGTTTTTCTTTACTTTTGATTTTATTTATCGTACTTTGTTTCTGTTTAAATTTATGTCAGTTTTCTCCAACAGGTAATATCTTCTATCCTTTACTCATCTATATTTTAACATTGAGGACAATGTTATGATCTAGTTAGGGGGGAGGATAGTTGACCAAAATTTTTTTGTTTTGTTTTGTTTGGGAAGTATGATATGATTGTCATGTACTTACTAAACCAATTAGTGATGGCAGAGTAAGGAGTAATTTTACTTCTGAGACGCATCTTAATTGGTGGCAGAGTAAGGAGTTTTTTTAGGTAGTAATTAATTAGTATTGATTTGTGGCAGTAACAAAGTTTTTGTCTTTTGATTTCCTTTGAAAGATTCAAGCAAATGCACTCTCACATCCTTGGAAGCAATTGAAATTCAGGAATCATAGCATGATTGAATAAATTTTCTTCTTTCTTAAATTTCACATGCTTTGTTATGGATGTTGAATTGGTGGACAGAGAATGATAGAAATATACCTTGTGAGATTTTGAGCTTATTGATGAATGGATTGAATATCTGTACCATTCTCTTCTTTCTTGTGTGATTTTCACTCATGAAATTGTTACTCTAGAACTTACTTTGATTCTTTTTGAGGCTACATTTTCAAATGCATACATTAATATGATTGAGACATTTAGAAATAGCTACTTTGACCAAATAGCCACCTTGTATAGTTTCCATTGTGTAACCCCTTTGAACTTGTTTGACCATTCCTTGTTTTAAGCTCATTTCATCATTCAAAAAAAAAAGAAAAAAAAAGAAAAAAAAAGAGAAAAAAAGAGAAAAAGAAAAAAAAAATATGTTTTTACCCAACCTTTTGAATAAGAGAACATTGACCTTGTTCTTGAACAAGTGTGGGGGTATATGTGCAAAATGATCCCAAAAAAAAATTTATTGACCACCGTTGCAATCAAAGGATTATCATAATAAAGGTGGATGCTTGGAAACAACAGGAAGAAAAGGAAAATGTTCAAGTCTAACAATGAATTCAATTCACCAATTTGGTATTGATCTTCAACAAAACATTAGTCAAATATTGGTGATTGTCCTTTATGATGAATGTTCTCAAACATTTTTTCCACTCTAACTATACCATAATGCTCTTTTATTCTCTTTGATATTTATCTTTTCATTCCCTCTCATTTACCATGACCCCATTACAACCTTGAATAAAGTCCTCTTGATTTTTGTATTCATGTGTCGTAAGTAGCGGAGAAGTAGAAGATAAGCAAGCTTATGGCAGTGCAATTGTTCATGGGTTGAATAGAGTGAAATACTTACCTTTTAAACACTTGAGAGACTGAGAGTGAAATTCTGTGAGGATCTATCATTCTTGATTCATTCTTTTCAACTGAAGTTTCCTTGCTTGCTGGATTAAGATGTAAAGAAATGTTACCTCATTAATGCTTTGATCCCTTGAATTTCTTATTGCTCTTCTTGCTTCATCGAGTCTTTTAGAGCTTTTAGCTTTTGAGTCTGTGTCATTTTTCTTTGTCTCCTAACTTTGGTCTTATGTGTTTTGCCCAGAAGTGCAAAAAGTTAAGTGTGGGAGAATTTAATGATCACATATTTTATACATTAATAAACTCTCATTTTTAGTCATTTACACTCTCCATATACTTAATTGATTAAGCCTAGTTATGTTTTGTGAGTTTGGACGAAATTGGACTTAATTGATTTTTCCAGCACTATTTTGGTCTTACGCTGTTTCTGTATTTCGGTCATATCTTGAGTTCTAAATGTCTGATAATTATAAATTTTACCTTGTAGGAAAGATAAGAGAGAGTTCTACAACTTTGATGAAGAGCTCAAAGTCTCAATCAGACATCTAGTGGAGCTAATTGGGCTTTGAAGACAGAACACAAGTTTTGTGTCTGAAACCTGAATAGTGTACAGTAATCAGAGCATAACTCGGGCTGCAAGGATTCGTTTGGGCTGAAATTTGGACATTTGAAAGTTAAGACCCAGATCTAAAACTTTTATGTTGAACACAAAACTTGATTCAGGCTCCTTGATGGTGATATTGGGTCTAAAAGTCAAAATAGAGGTGCTGAAACTGGGCCTGAATAGTTTGTAGTAATTGGGTCATATCTTGGGCTGTAGGACGAATTTTTAGGTGATTCTAGAGCCATTGGAAAGCTTAGACAATTTCTTAGAACTTTCATGAAGACCACTTGGCTCAAAAATGACAGAATCAATGACTTAAGCAATGAATGATTTCGGAGACAAGAAATCTCAATGATTTTTCACTCTTATCCTCACCACTTGGCATTTTCCATTCATTCATCCACTCATCCACCTACCCCTAATCATTTTGTATCCCTAATCCTCTATAAAAGGCACCATTGGCTGACCATTTGGGGGCACTTGGTGTTAGGCTTAGTTGTTAGAAGTTTTTGTGGTTATGCTTGTTTGTTGTTTTACTTTGTTGTAATTTTCTCTTGTTCTAAAGTGAAACTATGTTCATCTTTCTCTTCTTCTCTCTTTCTTTCTTCTTATCCATGAGTAACTAAATTTTCATCTTACTTGGGTGAAAGAGTGAAGCTCTTGGTAATGAAATAAGGTTAGATTATTCTATTTCTTGTGCCTAAATGATATATTATTAAATGAACTTTATATGTGTTATATTTTGTTTCCAATTAATTTAGAAACCTTCTTTGTTAATGGAGATATTGATTTATTGTAGACAATAGGATTGGCACAGTGAATGCTTGAACTCATTTACAAATGTTGGTAGATAATTAAAGGAATCATAATATGGTTGCATATATAATTGAACTTTAAATGTTATATTTTTCGATTGGAACCTCCGTTGTGTGTGGATTTTAATTGAGTTATAAAGAGAAATAATTTTACCTTTAATTTATTACCAAAAGTGGATCTCCTAACTCAAGCAAGCTCTTAAATTCATTTGTGAACTTGTTTTATTATTTTTGGCGTTGTGACAAATCCTCTTCTTACCTCAATTAATTTTTCTTCATCAATTTCCTGTGGATCGACCTCAGACTCCTGAGAAATTTATTACTTGAGACAACCTGCACTTGGGTTTGCATCCTTAAATCCCGTAGTCAATGGCTCGACTGAAGTGGCTTGGATATACTGCTACATAGGTTGTTGTTATCTGAATGCAAGTGATGGGTATTCGTTGCTAAGACCTGCAGCTTGGTATTTAAATTGATGTTGTTGCTATTGTTGCTGATATTAGGGTCTACCAGGAAAAACACCTGCTATAGCAGCATGATAGGCTTGGGTGGCATAATTATCTTCCTGAAGTATTGGACATGCATCTGTAGGATGAGATGGACAAGAGCAAATTCCACATACCCTTGTAGGCTCTTGTATAGAAACTGGTACATATTGTCCCACTGCTAATTGTCGCACTAGTGAGGTTAACTCATCAAGCCTATTTTCCATCCTCTTATGATCTTCCTGAGCCATATGGATCTCATTTACACCTCTACTTAGAGTTACCATTCTTGTCCCTGTATTGGAAGCCATGTTAGCGATCAAGTCTCTGGCAACAGTAAAGGTCTTATCCACCAAAGCTCCTCCACTGGAAACATTAATCATGCTTCTGTCCATTGACATCAGTCCTTCATAAAAGTATTAGATTAACAACTGATCATTGATTTAGTGGTGTGAACAACTTGAACACAACTTCTTGAATCTCTCCTAGTACTCATGCAAAGTTTCACTTGAAATCTGTTTGATGCCACATATGTCTTTCTTAATTGTAACAGCTCTAGAGGCAGTGAAAAACTTTTCTAAAAATAGTTTCTTCATATCATTCCAGCAAGTCACCAAACTTAGTGAAAGATAATAAAACCAGTCCTTGGCTACATTAGCAAGGGAGAAGGGGAATGCTCTTAGCTTGATGTGTTCTTCATGGATGCCTTAAGGTCTCATGGTTGAACACACAACATGGAACTCCTACAAATGCTTATGGGGATCGTCACCTGCAAGACCATGAAACTTGGGCAACAAGTGTATCAATCCATATTTTAATTCAAAGTTAGCATTAAGATTAGGGTATTGAATACACAAAGCTGGTAAGTTACATCAGGAGCAACAAGTTCCTTAAGGGTCCTATTCTGCATGTTATCACCCATAATTGAAAAATTACTCAATATCTTAGTTTCACTCTCAATATCAAGATTAAAATCAAGTTCAAAAGTAACTCTTGCACTTAGCCTACGAGCTCTAATCAACCTATACAAGGTCTTATCAATCTCAGGATCAAAATCAAACAAGTTATCAAAATTAGACCTAGTAATGCACCATTTAGGGCTATAGAGGTGTCAAAATGCCAAAAACACAAAAACACACAAATCTAAACTACATAAATGGCTAGAAAAAGTAAAAAAAAAACACATCAAATGAATTTAAAAAATCATGGGACCACCATAGAATGAAAACTACACTAATTTAGAAAATTATCATGCAAAGAAAATACTTCAAAAATTAAAAAAATGGTCTAAATGATAGATTTTGGGAAAAATGAGCATAGCCAATGTAGGCATGATTGGTTGGGTTTATTGGATTTTTTTTTCTAGCAACTGGCCAAAATTCAGGTCATTTTGAGTTACCAAAACAATTACTGTAATTATCGTTATATCCCTAGTTTTCTCAAAAACCCTATCAAATGATGGAATTTGGCTAAAATCCGAGAAGATAGTCCTAAAGAGGATCAGTTTGCTCAAAATGATGATTTAACCTTAGGGACCAAGTCTCAACTCCAAACTCCACAGTCAGATCAACACTAGTCTCCCCTTGCACTAGAAGAAATCAGAAACTATGTGAAAAAGTGCTAGCTGGATATGAAACAGTGTTAGGCAGTTAGGAACACGTCCAAAATGGTTGAATGAAACTTACAAGGAAATCTTGTATTGCAATTATCAATAAAAGCGACAAAAGAATGATCAACAGTAACAGTAACTAATGCAGCATAATACAATGCAATGTAGCAAAATGATCAACAAAAGTTAATTGTTAGTAAGAAAAAGAGTTAGTATGGCCACTTAATATAATCATATTGCAACTAAGAATGCTGACAATGGCGTCATAATTCTGACCAAACGCTAAACTCAATCAAAATTATAACTGAATTATACATATAGCTTGTAGTATAAGAAACAATATCATATCGACTTTCAAGGATTTTAAATGCAATTTGATCAGATCAAGCCAAAATTGAAGGAGAGGAATTTGAGAACTCAGAATATGTAAATAGAAAAATTAAAGTGAGAAATTCAATTAAAAGAACAATCAATTCAAAATTGAAGTGCATTTGAATGGTTAATTTGGATTTAACCGAAATCTCTGCATCAAATTCAGAATTCATACTAGATAATCATCTAGAATTCAATTAATAATTGACACACAAATTTGCAATCGCACAATCCATATTAGATCTATGTTAATTTGATCTTTGAATTCAATTAACCTAGGCACAAATCAGTAACATAACCTCTGTAATTTCATGATTAATTCAGATTAATCAATCCTAAATTTTATCACAAATCTCAATCTTAAATCAAGACCCAATCAGATCAAACATAAACAGAATCATTATTCATGCATTCAAGATCAAGAAGAAGAGGAAGTCAAATGCAATTCAAACATAAAACAAAACCAAGATCTCAAGAATTCAAATAATAATTTCTTCAAGAATCTCTAAATCAATTACAGAAGTTTAGCTCTCCATAGTTATCACCATGAAGGAGCTTGAGGAAGAAGGGAGAAGAAGAGAGAAAGATGTAGAGAGAAGGTAAGAAGTGTAGAATGAAAATGTGATCTCAGATTTCTCTATCTTCACCCCTTATAACTAACCCCTATTTTGTTCTTACACCATTAAAAACCTGATGGGTACAAAGTTGGGTCATTTATGAGAAATTGAACCTAAACCTCATGTTAATTTGAGATCTACAACTCAAGTTATGGACAAATCATTTTCAAAGGGTCTCTGATTCTGTTGGCTAACTTCAAGGGATGAAAACTCTGTTGAAACGTCATAGTTTGGAAAAGTTGTGAATTGAAGATATATGCTTTAGCTTACAAATGTCACCGATTTTAAGCCCATATCATATCTACAGCCTAAGTTATGCCCTAATTAGTGCACACTACTCATGTTCTAGTAACAGAACCCGTGTTTTGACTTCCAAGTTCAATTAGCTTCACTAGATATCCAATTTAGCCCTGGAGCTCTCATGAAAATTGTAGAGTTCTCTCTCATCTTTTCTACAAGGTAAGATACACAATTTTTAAACATCTAGAACTCAAGAATATGACTAAAATACAGAAATAGTATAAAATCTCAATAATGCTAGAAAAGATCAATTAAGCCTAATTTGAGCTCAAACTTACAAAATATGACCAAGCTCAATCAATTTAGTACATGGAGAGTATAAATAAATAAAAATGAGGGTTTATTAATGTATAAAATATGTGATTATCAGTGGCACAAAACTCTATGAAAATGTTAAGTGTTGATTAGTCTGATACATCCGATTGGGTGCTCCAAGTTAATGTATGAATCTCTTAATAGTGTTTAATAATATATCAAGTTTCTCACTTATTACCATAAGCACATCGATATTTCTCTCTTTACATAACTGTGTCATGTGAAAAATTCATATAAAGGATCTAAATCCATATTTGATAGTAGTTATGTTATTTATACATAAAGTTATGGATTTAAATTTAATTTATTATCAGTGTAAAAAAAATTTTACCCAAAAAAAAATTAATTCACTATCATTATAAAGTTTTCTTATACTATCATCCAATGATATGTGACATAAAGTTAAAAAACTGTGACTTCTTCTACAGTGATTATGATAATCATGCTCTTTTAATAATTAAGTTATACATGATTAGATAATAATATAAAAATCTTTACACTTACAACATGTTAAAACCAAATCCTAAACACAGTGCATGTTTGGTTGGGATTATTCCCCAACCAAACGATTCAAAAAAAAATTTGTTGTAACAGTATTATAATATGTTTAGCAAAATCAGTTTCAGTTTTTGTACGAAATTTAATGTATTATAAAAGATTTTTTCCATAATGCTGAAGCTAAAAGCTTATGATCTAGATTATATATTATTTCTTACACTTTGATATATAAATATTATTCTGTCCTCAATAAATAACTATTTTAATCATTCTATACTTATTTTAATAATTTAATGCATAAAAACAATTTTTTTATATCATCTAAATGAAACAGATTAACTTAAAATCATTTTTCAACTAACATATCCAAACATAAAACTGATTATATTATAATCAATTATAATAATAAGTTTGTATACAACAATCGATTATTGAAATAATCAAATTTTCACAGTTGAATCAAATGTCCTCTTATTCGCAAATGTTATAGATATTCCATCTCTACCATTCATTTTTCCATCTTTTCTCTCTCAACCACTTTTTTCCTTGTATCGATTACTCATATCCCTTTTATGAAGGTTTGTACACAACCTTCTGTGCAAGAAACAATTCCAGTATGATAATGTTAACTTTGACTATGCTATTTTAATCAATTTATCAAAACTATCAAATTACCAATTGTTTATCAAAATATTTCAAATATCACTAATTAGACTATGGTAAACCCTTTGTCTATAGACAAAATTGATTATCAATCTCAATTCGGGGAAAGAAATCGCTTCCTCTTTGGATTCTGGTCTAAGTTAATATCTTAAAGGAATTCAAATAGTAATCTAGAATTCAAAGACAAATTTATGCAAATTCAAAATCGAATATTTATGCATGGTATTTAACATTATGAAAAATAAATAGAAAATAAGAGAAGTTTTGTTTCGAGAAATAAGAAAAATCAGTGCAAATGAAAACGAGTTAAATATAAATGACTGAAATGAAAGTGCATTTGAAATAAATATAACAAGTAATGTAAATTACTTAAAATAAAGAGCATAAAGTAAAGCAATTTAAAGTAAATGCAATGAAAAGTAAACGTACAAGTATATAAATTGCAAGAAAGTAATGTTGCAACAAATTAATGAAAGCAGATAAATAAAAGCAATAAAAAGAACTCAAATGATCTTTGAGAAAATCACTTGATCAAGGGTAGAAACAAGTTTTGCAATAAAGTAAAGTGACTAAATATAAATGGACTGAAATTAAACTTGCATTGAATTTGTAAATTGTACAAAAATGAAAGTGAAAATGAATGGAAACATACTAAACTAGACTTGCACTATTTTTGCTCGAGAAGTGAAGGGCATGAGAGCATTTAAATAACAAGTGTTTGTGAGTATAGAATTTTTAACATCCAAATGTTTCTATCCTCTTAGTATTTATAGACTTCCTAAGTAACTACCTTATTTACAAAATCTTGACATGTGTCTAAAATAAATATAACTATTTAAATAAATAGTAATCTTTGTCTAGTAACCACCAAATCTGTGTCATGAATCTTCGTATCACAAGTAACTACTTGATCTTTGTCAGCAATACTCATATTATCTTGATCTAACATCCACAATTGCTACTAACTTTTATTTCAAATTCAAAAATCTTTATTTTGAATTCAAACTTGAATTTTCTATCACTTGTTGGTTTTATGATCGAGATCTTCCATTCATTCTTAAAGAATTTGCTAAGTGTAGATACTCTTTGAATCTTGATTTCGATATAGAATTGAAATCATAACATTTATTATAAAGCCAAAATGACTTTACCTGATTTCATATTTCAAACTATCACTTTATTTATTTCGAGCCCTTGCTATAACTTTGACTCTAACAACCATTGAAGTCCTAGATTTAAAAGATTCACTTGAGGTGCCTTTTCGATAGTTACAAAATTGAAAGTATCATTTCAGGCACAAATCTGAAACTAACATTTAGTTTCATATTTCTCCTTTTCGATTTGAACCACCTCTTCTTGATAGTAAATTGAAATCATCATTTAGGCAACTCTTAAATCAAACAATGTTATCTAAATGACTTCATTACCTTTGATTCTACTCAAAGTTATGTACCATCACAAAATAACCTTTCGACATATAACCAAAGTCCCTTAAATCGAAAAGGTGTTATTTTTATACCAATACCAATAAATATCAAATGATCCCTATTTTAACGTTTGAAATATTTTATATCAAGTGCAAAATTATTAGTTTAGACTTTTTACTTCATTAGTTTTCATTTTTATGATAAATGGTCCTTTAAATATGAATTCTAAATGAGAAAGAGGAAAATTTTTTTTTATCTTGCTAGTTTTCTCCACACTCTTAAGCATGGGACTAATTTTTTCTTGGAGTATTAGGACTGACCCTATACACAAGTGCTTTTGCGCGTGCACGAATCCTTAATATTGTAGAGACTTTCAACTGCTGAAGTTACCACTTAACCCACCCTGCAGGTTAGTCAAAGGAAAAAAGAGTTTGAAAATAGTTTTTAATTATTCAGATAATAACTTTTGCATCAACTTATGCATTAACTTTTTAAAATTATATTTAATTCTTTTTAAAGACATGAACTTTTATAGAAAAGAATATGCATTATTTTACATGAAAATATGCATTTAACTAAAAGCAAGTGTATTTTTATTTTAAATAATAAGCATATTTAACACTCGCTAATTTTAACATGTATTTACATAACCAATGCAAAAGCTTATGTATTTATATAGACAACATATTAATTATATATGTCTTAATTAACACACTTAGGAGGCTTTTCAGAATGAAAAATATGTATAACAATAATATTTTATAATTTACAATTTTTTTTTTTAGAATTGATATTTAACTCAATTAAATTAAGAAATTTTCAGGGAAGGGGGATCGAAACATGGCTTTCATAATTAGTGGGGCAGTTCGATACCATTAGGGCTGGCCAGAAACATTAGTGAAAGCCATTAACAATTGCATCTTCTATGAGAAAATAAAAATTTAAATTAAAAAAAGTGCTACCCACCTATTTTCTTTAATTTCAAAAGTTAAAGTGCTAAATGAAAATAGAGAAATCATACACTCCTTTATTTTTGTTTCATTTCTCAAATACCAAACTACTTATTTTAAAATGCTATAGACATTATTGATATTAGTTTTGCCTTTCAATAAACTAAAAGGCAAACAAAGAACGTGATTAACTAGTCGTAAGTTGACATACTTTTAAGAGGGAGCCCAAAGTTGACATAATACTTTTCTAATATAAATTAGGTGTTTAAAAGTTTATACCAAACAAGCCAAATTAATTGAATTGAATTAAATTGCGTTTTGATTTGATTTGGTGTTGAAAAAGTTGTCCGATTTGATTTGAAGGAATCAAGCCAAATGTACACATTTATTATACATATAATATTATATATGCATTTATATATTTTATCTATATCATACTTGTTATCTTACATTTTTATTTGGAGTGTTTATGAGTCTAGTTGGGTTGAGTTGGATTTAACCTAGTATTATCTCAATCAGATATTTTTATTGAGTTAAACTTTAAGGTTTAAATCTAACCCAATTATGATTAACTTAGTGATCAGATCGAGATCATGTCAACTCGATATTTAAATAAGATTTATAAATTTAAATATTACATATAATTAAGTCATAAAACTTTAAAAAATTAATATAAAAATTATGAGATGTTTTACAATATATATTTAGAAACAAATTATATTAATGCAAAAAATATTTATTTTAAGTAAAAAAGTTTTACAATTTGTTACTAATTTGTAAAAAATTATAAGTTTTAATATAGTAGATAACATCGAGTCAAGTTGGACAAATCTCAAATGTGATCCAAATTATTCGACCCAAAAATTCACATCAAGTCTAATTTCAAGAATTTAACATGGTTAAATTAACTTTGGGCTAGGGCGGCCCATGAGTATCCCTAATTCCTACTATAGGATTGCAGCAATTGTTTTTGTTGTTGTTGGTTTTTTTATAAAAAAAAAAATTATTATTGTTGGAGAAAACTCAATGAACCATAATAGAATTGAACAAAACTAAGAACTGTCGTTTGATTTGCTTTGTTTCTAAAGTTCATAATTAAACCATGAAGTTGAGATAATAATCCCTAATAATAATAATAATAATAATAATAATAATAATAATAATAATAATAATAATAATAATAATAGATTAGGAAAACTGATGAATTAGAATAAAAAACTAGGAACTGTAGTTTGATTTATTGATTCTAAATATAATTAGAGTCGTTTGATTTGCTTTGTTTCTAGTTTGGTTAAACCATGAGAGAAGAATATCATTATAATAATAGTTAATAATTATAAAATATTCTAATAATAATAATAATAATAATAAAAATGATACTAATAATATATTTAATCAATAATATATTACCCTTAATTTCATAATAACTAATAATTCTAATAATAATATAATAATTGTAATGTATAATAATAATAATAATAATAATAATAATAATAATAATAATAATAATAATAATAATACAAAACAATATAAGATTAGGAATTGATGAATTAGAGTAAAGTATAATAATATTTATTGATGAAAATATAATAGTCTCATTTTAGGTAGTTTGGTTATGGGAGAAGAATATCATTAACTACTCCTTATAATGATATTCTTAATAATACCAAACTACCTAAAATGAATACTCTAATATATAATAATATAATAAATATTACCCTAATACTAATAATAATAATAATATCAATAATAATAATCTTATCTTAATTAATAATATAATAATAATAATAATAATAATAATAATAATAATAATAATAATAATAATAATAATAATAAAAAATAATAATAATAATAATAATAATAATAATAATAATAATAATAATAATAAAATAATATAAGATTAGGAATTGATGAATTAGAGTAAAGTATGGGTAGTATTTATTGATGAAAATATAATAGTCTCATTTTAGGTAGTTTGGTTATGGGAGAAGAATATCATTATAAGGAGTAAGTCATTTATTATTATTATTATTATTATTATTATTATTATTATTATTATATAATTATTATTATTATTATTATTATTATTATTATGACCAAATAAGATAAGATTAGGAATTAATGCATTAGAATGAAAGTAGAGGTAATATTTATTGATTCATCAATATAATAATATCTTGTTTTGTATAATAATAATAATAATAATAATAATAATAATAATAATAATAATAATAATAAAAAAACAAGATAAGATTATGAATTAATGCATTAGAGTGAAAGTAGAGGTAATATTTATTGATGAAAATATAATAGAGTCTCATTTTAGGTAGTTTGGTCATGTGAGAAGAATATCATTATAAGGAGTAAGTCAGTTAGAGGTTAAGGGAGACAAAAAAAAATTATAAGTAAAATTATTAAAAAAGACTTATTTTTTTTTTTCATTGGTTACAAAATGGACTTAGATTTAAATAGACTTTTTGATGATATGGTTTATGACAAAATATAATAGTGTCATTTGATATATATAATTGATTCCACTAAGTTAAAAAAGACTTTATTGTTGTTATTATATAAAGTATTAGTGATAAGATCATAAACATTCCACCCACCAATAAAAAAGACCATGAATGTATTAAAAAAAAACCATACTAAAATGAAAGTGAAAGTAAATGGAAACATACTGAACTAGACTTGCACTGTTTTTGTTGGAGAAGTCAAGGACGTGAGAGCGTTTAAGTAACACGTGTTTGTGAGTATATAATTTTCAACATCTAAATGTTTCTATTCTCTTGGTATTTATAGATTTTTTAAGTAACTACTTTGTTTACAAGATATTGACATATGTCTAAAATAAAGATAATTATTTAAATGATTAGTAATCTGTGTCTGATAACCATCAAATCTTTATCAGCAATCTTCGTATTACAAGTAACTATCAGATCTTTGCCAGCAACCCTCGTATTATCTTGATCAAACATCTACAACTGCTACAAACTTCTGTTTCAAATTCACAAATCTTTATTTTGAATTCAAACTTGAATCTTCTATCACTTACTGGTTTTCTGATCGAGATCTTTCATTCCTTCTTAAAGAATTTGCTAAGTGTGACTACTTTTTCAATCTTGATTTCGATATAGAATCAAAATCATAGCACTTATTATAAAGTCAAAATGACTTTACTTGATTTCATATTTCAAACTATCACTTTATTAATTTTGAACTCTTGCTATAACTTTGACTCCAACAACCATTGAAGTCTTAAATTTACAATATTCACTCAAGGTCCTTTTTCGATAGTTACAAAATCGAATGTATCATTTCTGGCACAAATCTAAAACTAACATTTAGTTTCATAATTCTCCTTTTCGATTTGAACCACCTCTTCTAGATAGTAAATTTAACCATCATTTACGCAACTCTTAAATCAAACAATGTTATCTAAATGACTTTATTACCTTTGATTCTACTCAGAATCATGTACCGTTACAAAATAACCTTTTGACATATAACTAAAGTCCCTTAAATAAAAAAGATGTTGCAACACCAATAAATCTCAAATGATCCCTACTTTAATGTTTGAAATATTTTATATCAAGTGCAAAATTATTAGTTTAGACGTTTTACTTCATTAGTTTTCATTTTTATGATAAATGGTCTTTTAAATATGAATTCTAAATGAGAAAGAGGAAAAAGTTTTTTGATCTTGCTAGTTTTCTCCACACTCTTAAGCATGGGACTAATTTTTACTTGGAGTATTAGGACTGACCCTATACACAAGTGCTTTTGCGCGTGCACGAATCCTTAATATTGTAGAGACTTTCAACTGCTGAAGTTACCACTTAACCCACCCTTCGGGGTAGTCAAAGAAAAAAAGAGTTTGAAAATAGTTTTTAATTATTCAGATACTAACTTTTGCATCAACTTATGCATTAACTTTTTAAAATTATATTTAATTCTTTTTAAAGATATGAACTTTTTATAGAAAAGAATATGCATTATTTTACATGAAAATATGCATTTAACTAAAAGCAAGTGTATTTTTATTTTAAATAATAAGCATATTTAACACTTGCTAATTTTAACATGTATTTACATAACCAATGCAAAAGCTTATGTATTTATATAGACAACATATTAATTATATATGTCTTAATTAACACACTTAGGAGGCTTTTCAGATGAAAAATATGTATAACAATAATCTTTTATAATTTACAATTTGTTTTTTTAGAATTGATATTTAACTCAATTAAACTAAGAAATTTTTCAGGGAAGGGGGATCGAAACATGGCTTTCATAATTAGTGGGGCAGTTCGATACCATTAGGGCTGGCCAGAAACATTAGTGAAAGCCATTAACGATTGCATCTTCTATGAGAAAATAAAAATTTAAATTAAAAAAAGTGCTACCCAGCTATTTTCTTTAATTTCAAAAGTTAAAGTGCTAAATGAAAATAGAGAAATCATACACTCCTTTATTTTTGTTTCATTTCTCAAATACCAAACTACTTATTTTAAAATGCTATAGACATTATTGATATTAGTTTTGCCTTTCAATAAACTAAAAGGCAAACAAAGAACGTGATTAACTAGTCGTAAGTTGACATACTTTTAAGAGGGAGCCCAAAGTTGACATAATACTTTTCTCATATAAATTAGGTGTTTAAAAGTTTATACCAAACAAGCCAAATTAATTGAATTGAATTAAATTGCGTTTTGATTTGATTTGGTGTTGAAAAAGTTGTCCGATTTGATTTGAAGGAATCAAGCCAAATGTACACATTTATTATACATATAATATTATATATGCATTTATATATTTTATCTATATCATACTTGTTATCTTACATTTTTATTTGGAGTGTTTATGAGTCTAGTTGGGTTGAGTTGGATTTAACTTAGTATTATCTCGATCAGATATTTTTATTGAGTTAAACTTTAAGGTTTAAATCTAACCCAAGTATGATTAACTTAGTGATCAGATCGAGATCATGTCAACTCGATATTTAAATAAGATTTATAAATTTAAATATTACATATAACTAAGTCATAAAACTTTAAAAAACTAATATAAAAATTATGGGATGTTTTACAATATATATTTAAAAACAAATTATATTAATGCAAAAAATATTTATTTTAAGTAAAAAAGTTTTACAATTTGTTACTAATTTGTAAAAAATTATAAGTTTTAATATATTAGATAACATTGAATCAAGTTGGACAAATCTCAAATGTGATCCAAATTCGACCAAAAAATTTACATCAAGTCTAATTTCAAGAATTTAACATGGTCAAATTAACTTTGGGCTAGGGCGGCCCATGAGTATCCCTAATTCCTACTATAGGATTGCAGCAGTTGTTTTTGTTGTTGTTGGTTTTTTTATAAAAAAAAATTATTATTGTTGGAGAAAACGCAATGAACCATAATAGAATTGAACAAAACTAAGAACTGTTGTTTGATTTGCTTTGTTTCTAAAGTTCATAATTAAACCATGAAGTTCAGATAATAATAATAATAATAATAATAATAATAATAATATAATAATAATAATAATAATAATAATAATAATAATAATAATAATAATAATAATAATAATAATAATAATAATAATAATAATAATAATAATTGATGAATTAGAATGAAAGTAGGAGTAGTATTTATTGATGAAAATATAATAGAGTCTTATTTTAGGTAGTTTGGTCATGGGAGAAGAATATCATTATAAGGAGTAAGTCAGGTACTCCTTATAATGATATTCTTCTCTTATGACCAAACTACCTAAAATGAGACTCTAATATATTTTCGTCAATAAATATTACCCTTACTTACTCATTCATAATTCATAATCTTATCTTATCTTTTTTGTATAATAATAATAATAATAATAATAATAATAATAATAATAATAATAATAATAATAATAATACAAAAGATAAGATTAGGAATTGATGAATTAGAGTGAAAGTATGGGTAGTATTTATTGATGAAAATATAATAGAGTCTCATTTTAGGTAGTTTGGTCATGGGAGAAGAATATAATGAAGAGTAAGTCATTTATTATTATTATTATTATTATTATTATTATAATAATAATAATAATAATAATAATAATAATAATAATAATAATAATAATAATAATAATAATAATACAAAACAAGATAAGATTAGGAATTGATGCATTAGAGTGAAAGTAGAGGTAGTATTTATTGATGAAAATATAATAGAGTCCCATTTTAGGTAGTTTTGTCATGTGAGAAGAATATCATTATAAGGAGTAAGTCAGTTAGAACTTAAGGGAGACAAAAAAAAATTATAAGTAAAATTATTTAAAAAGACTTAATTTTTTTTTCATTGGTTACAAAATGGACTTAGATTTAAATAGACTTTTTGATGATATGGTTTATGACAAAATATAATAGTGTCATTTGTTATATATAATTGATTCCACTAAGTTAAAAAAGACTTTATTGTTGTTATTATATAAAGTATTAGTGATAAGATCATAAACATTCCACCCACCAATAAAAAAGACCATGAATGTATTAAAAAAAACCATACTAAAATGAAAGTGAAAGTAGATGGAAACATACTGAACTAGACTTGCACTGTTTTTGCTGGTGAAGTCAAAGACGTGAGAGCGTTTAAGTAACACGTATTTGTGAGTATATAATTTTCAACATCTAAATGTTTCTATTCTCTTGGTATTTATAGATTTTTTAAGCAACTACTTTGTTTACAAGATATTGACATATGTCTAAAATAAAGATAATTATTTAAATGATTAGTAATTGATAACCATCAAATCTTTATCAGCAATCTTCGTATTACAAGTAACTATCAGATCTTTACCAGCAACCCTCGTATTATCTTGATCAAACATCTACAACTGCTACAAACTTCTGTTTCAAATTCACAAATCTTTATTTTGAATTCAAATCTTCTATCACTTGCTAGTTTTTTGATCGATTTCTTTCATTCATTCTTAAAGAATTTGCTAAGTGTGACTACTTTTTAAATCTTGATTTCGATATAGAATCAAAATCATAACACTTATTATAAAGTCAAAATGACTTTACTTGATTTCATATTTCAAACTATCACTTTATTAATTTTGAACTCTTGCTATAACTTTGACTCCAACAACCATTGAAGTCTTAAATTTACAAGATTCACTCAAGGTCCTTTTTCGATAGTTACAAAATCGAATGTATCATTTCAGGTACAAATCTAAAACTAACATTTAGTTTCATAATTCTCCTTTTCGATTTGAACCACCTCTTCTAGATAGTAAATTGAAACCATCATTTAGGCAACTCTTAAATCAAACAATATTATCTAAATGACTTCATTACCTTTGATTCTACTCAGAATCATGTACCGTTACAAAATAACCTTTCGACATATAACCAAAGTCCCTTAAATCGAAAAGGTGTTATTTTTATACCAATACCAATAAATATCAAATGATCCCTACTTTAATGTTTGAAATATTTTATATCAAGTGCAAAATTATTAGTTTAGACTTTTTACTTCATTAGTTTTCATTTTTATGATAAATGGTCTTTTAAATATGAATTCTAAATGAGAAAGAGGAAAAAGTTTTTTGATCTTGCTAGTTTTCTCCACACTCTTAAGTATGGGACTAATTTTTACTTGGAGTATTAGGACTGACCCTATACACAAGTGCTTTTGCGCGTGCACGAATCCTTAATATTGTAGAGACTTTCAACTGCTGAAGTTACCACTTAACCCACCCTTCGGGGTAGTCAAAGAAAAAAAGAGTTTGAAAATAGTTTTTAATTATTCAGATACTAACTTTTGCATCAACTTATGCATTAACTTTTTAAAATTATATTTAATTCTCTTTAAAGATATGAATTTTTTATAGAAAAGAATATGCATTATTTTACGTGAAAATATGCATTTAACTAAAAGAAAGTGTATATTTCTGTTAAATAATAAGCATATTTAACACTTGCTAATTTTAACATGTATTTACATAACCAATGCAAAAGCTTATGTATTTATATAGACAACATATTAATTATATATGTCTTAATTAACACACTTAGGAGGCTTTTCAGAATGAAAAATATGTATAACAATAATCTTTTATAATTTACAATTTGTTTTTTTAGAATTGATATTTAACTCAATTAAACTAAGAAATTTTTCAGGGAAGGGGGATCGAAACATGGCTTTCATAATTAGTGGGGCAGTTCGATACCATTAGGGCTGGCCAGAAACATTAGTGAAAGCCATTAACAATTGCATCTTCTATGAGAAAATAAAAATTTAAATTAAAAAAAGTGCTACCCAGCTATTTTCTTTAATTTCAAAAGTTAAAGTGCTAAATGAAAATAGAGAAATCATACACTCCTTTATTTTTGTTTCATTCCTCAAATACCAAACTAATTATTTTAAAATGCTATAGACATTATTGATATTAGTTTTGCCTTTCAATAAACTAAAAGGCAAACAAAGAACGTGATTAACTAGTCGTAAGTTGACATACTTTTAAGAGGGAGCCCAAAGTTGACATAATACTTTTCTCATATAAATTATGTGTTTAAAAGTTTATACCAAACAAGCTAAATTAATTGAATTGAATTAAATTGCGTTTTGATTTGATTTGGTGTTGAAAAAGTTGTCCGATTTGATTTGAAGGAATCAAGCCAAATCATGTACACATTTATTATACATATAATATTATATATGCATTTATATATTTTATCTATATCATACTTGTTATCTTACATTTTTATTTGGAGTGCTCATGAGTTTGATTGGATTGGATTTAGCCTAACACTAACTCGGTCAGATGTTTTTATTGTGTCAAACTTTGAGGTTTAGATTTGATTCAATTATGACCAACTTAGTAACCAGATGGGGATCAGGTCAATCAGATATTTAGAAAAGATTTATAGATTTGAATATTATATATCACTGAGTTATAAAATTTTAAAAATATAAAATAAAAATTATGAAATATTTTACATTATATATTTTGAAATAAATTATATTAAAACAAAAAGTATTGTCGAAAACCGAGATCGCGACGGACGACCTAAAAGATTAGCATTTTGAAAATCAATTAGAAATGCCACCAATGTTTATTTTAATTGGGAAAACATTAGAAAAAACCCTTAAAATAGGCAAAACTGGTCTTTTGGAAAATGAGTTTGGGTTGAGTCGATTACATGGTAGGGAAGGTGTTAGCATCTCTACATCATGCTCGTTCTAAGAACGCATACCTTTAAAATCAATTGTGCAAATTTTAATAATATCAAATTTATTTATTTTACCCCTTTTTGAAAAGACTTTGTAACTATTTTATTTTATTTATTTTTTTATTTTTATTTTTTAAAGGAAAGAAAAGAGAAATAACTAAATTATGAAAATTTATTTTTCGAACTTGACAATAGAAATCCTGCTCCTACGTATCCTCGGGTGCAATGAGGAACTCAAAGTCACGTAGTTCTTTAAAAATAAGTGTGGGTTAATTGATTTTAATTAAGAAGAAAAAAAAATTCTTAAAAATAAATTTATTCGAAAATAAAACTAATCTTGCATGAGTTTATGTTAAAGACTAGGCTATTCAATAAACTCTTATATATATATATATATATATATATTATCTTTTTATACTTTTTTTTTGTGTGCACTCTTTAATTTTTGTGTTTATATTTTTTATTTTTTTTATTTTTATTTTTTTGTTTTCATCAATATGCACCAATTTTTTTGTTTTTTTGCTGATGGGCTTCCTAAGTTACTAAATGGCCCAAGTAAAAGCCATCCCTTAAACTCATTTCAGGTTTGCTGAGAATCAAAATCAAATAAATGAGCACAAAGGGAAAGCTGAGTGAGAGTGAAGCTCAGACCAGGCAACAAAGTGGAGTAAATGACGCGGACGGTGGCTTCAAGGCAGAAACAACGACGACGCGGAGGTTTCTGCACTGGCGGCGCGCCGGCTTGTGCGGTCCGATTCTGGTCTGCGGCGGAGCAGGATGGCGCAATGCGGCTGGGTGGTTTCAGATTCGCAGTGGCGCAGTGCGGCGATCGGAGTCCCGAACAAGGTGGTCTGTTGGTGCGCGACGGCGGCGAGGATCTGGAGGTCCTGGTACCGGTTCGGGTTCACGCTGGCGTCGTGTTCGCAACGTCGTGACTCGGACTAGGCGGAACAGGCTCACACCGGCGTCCGGGTTTTCGCGAAGTCGTGGCTCGGACTGGGCGGAACGGGCTCGACGGTTTGAGCCTGGCGAGGTGACGACGGCAAGGACAAGTTGCGGGTTGACGGCGTGTGGAACCTGACTAGCTCGAGCAGCGGCGCGTAGGTGGAACCTCGCAGTTTATTGCGCGGTACGACGACGGACAGAGGCATCGTCTTTCTGGCTCGGGTTGGGAGAAGCCAGTAATGGCGGGTCGCGTCTTAGGCGGCTCTGCTATAGTAAATCTATGGGTGGCTACGGTGCTTTTTTCGGTTTGGTCTTGGCTGGGGAGTTGAAGAAGATGGTGAAGTTTGGTAGAGGGTTGATGAAGAAGATGGTGGTGATATGGTCCCCGTGGAGGTTGGTTTCTTTTACTGTTGGAGGTATTGGTTTACTTGGAGGTTTGGAGAAGAAGGGTGATACGGAGGAGGCATTGGAAATGGAAGATTGGAGGTTAATGAAAGTGGTAGTTTAAGTTATCGTGAAAATGGGTGGTGGAAGATTTTGTTGTATGGAGAAAAGGTGAGGGTGAAGGTAGTTGAGAATGGAAATGGTAGATTGGAAGGTGAAGGGAAGAAGATGAAGGTTATGGAAGGAAGAAAATGAGAAAATGAAGAGCCTGGTGTGGTGCGAATGGAGAAGGAAAGGAAAAAATGGAAGTCCCCTCTTACGTTGAACATTGGGTTGGTTATATAGGGAGAATGAGAATGAAGAGGGGGCAACGTGAGTGTGTGAGAAATAAAGAAGAAAAAAAAAAAGAGAGTGATTAGTGTCTTTGTGAGTGGAAGTGCAATTGTCTTTGGTGAGTGAGTGGGAAAAAAAAATGAAAGTGAGTGCGAGTGGGTGCAAAGGGAATTGTGAGTGGATTGTGCTATTTGGAATTGAGTGAGTGAGTGCGAGTGCAATTAGGTGAGTGAGTGCAATTAGGTGAGTGGGAGTGCAATTAGTGAGTGTAGTGGAGTGATTAGTGAGTAGATATGCAGAGTGAGTGGAGTGTAATTTGGTGAGAAATAAGCTACAAAACAAATTTTTATTTTGCACAAATAAGAAAAAGTAAGATAAAAGTAAATAATAATTAAAAAAAAATAGTGTGATCACAACATTGCAATTAAGCATCTTTTCACTAAAAATATTAATCACTGATCAAGTAATAAAAATTTTATGGACAAAATTGGGTATCAACAAGTATTTATTTAAGTTAAAAAAATTATAATTTATTACTAATTTGTAAAACATTATAAGTTTTAATATAGTTGATAACATCGAGTTGAGTTGGACCGATGTGAAATGTGATCCAAACTCGACCTGAAAATTTATATTAAGTCTAATTTCAAGAACCTAACCCGATCAAATTAACTTTGGGCTAGGTGGCCCATGAGTATCCTTAACTCCTACTACAGGATTACAGTAGTTGTTTTTGTTGTTTTTTTTTTAAAAAAATTATTATTGTTGGAGAAAACACAATGAACCATAATTTTGAATCGAACAAAACTGAGAACTGTTGTTTGATTTGCTTTGTTTCTAATGTTCATAATTAAACCACAAAGTTCCGATAATAAAAAAAAATGTAAAACAAGATAAGATTAGGAATTAATGCATTAAAATGAAAGTAGAGATAGTATTTATTGATGAAAATATAAGAGTCTCATTTTAGATAGTTTGGTCGTGTGAGGAGAAGAACATTATAAGGAGTAAGCCAGTTAAAAATAAAGGGAGACTACGAAAAATTATAAGTAAAATTATTAAAAAGGGACTTAGATTTTTTTTTCTTTGAATACAAAATAGACTTAGATTTAAATAGTCTTTTTGATGATATGGTTTATGACAAAATACAATAGTATTATTCGATATATATAATTGATTCTACCAAGTGAAAAAAAGACTTTATTGTCGTTATTATATAAATTATTAGTGATAAGATCATAAACATTCCACCCACCAATAAAATAGACCGTGAATGTATTTAAAAAAAAAACCATGAATGCATATAAAAAAAAAAAAGACCATGAACATTCATAATATAAACCCCAAAAAATTTATTAGTATTTCAAAGTTCCACCTTGATGCCTTAACGGCTTTCCCCCAACATTTAGAATGAAATAATCAATCTCGATTGATGGCTTTTTTCATCAGTTTGAAGAATTAATTTGGGCATTGTTAAGACAGTTAGACTTGTCTTATTGACTTTATAAATGTGAATACACAATCTGATGTAGGGGCACATTTTAGCATTTCCCCAATACCTTCCTACTTTTTTTTTTTTTTTTTTTTTTTGTTTTCATGGTTAAGTGATGTCTGGATCACACTGTGAGTGACTTAACTAATCTATCTTCTTGGTCTACTCAAAGACAAATCATCAATGTCAAGACTAAGAAATTCATAATGATATTTCTTGTAGCATAACTCTAAATAATTGACATAATTAAAATATTTAAATATGTGACAATGTACCCGTCTACACATCGTATGTTCATTCACAACTAAACGAATCCCCCACAGTTTATTTTTATTTTGGTTACACTTATATATGTGTTTTCAGATGTACTCCTAATGAATTAGTCCAATAATACACTTAATTATTTAAAAAATAAAATATTAAATACTTTGTAGGTTTCTAAAATATTATATATGTTTATGTTTGTTATTTAAATAATTAAGAGAATGTTAGAAAAAATTGTTAAAGAATATAACATTACTCAAAATAAATAGTCTCCACAAATTCCATTAACTTAAAAAGAAATTAGTGATTTTATGATGCCTTAATGAGGAGTAATAAAAAATCATGAAAAAGTACCTCAACCTTACTCTAATATCGTTCCAATTTTATCAGATATTCGTGAACCTCCACAGTGCTGGATTAAGATTAAATCTAATGGTTTCTTTATTATTCATGGGGTGTTTGCTTCATGTGTGGTATCTGTTAATACCAAAATATAAGTGACTTCAACTGGTGTTAACCGATGTTGGTGATAGCCGATGAAGGGAGTAGTCAATGTAAATGGTTAACTGATACTCGATATAGCTGAAACATACATTAGTCGATGACATAGTAGTCAGAGGCTAAAGGGAAGAATAAAGGAAGATTCAGCTAAGAGATGGACACTAGCGTGTGATTGGAGTGTTAAACGTTGGGCTTAAAAATTTGTTAAAACGACTTGTTGAGCAAGATTAATAGATTTGTTGAAGGATGATACAATCCCTTAAAAATAGGAACGACTACCAACCAATGAGTTGAAGAAGGTGATTAGAGGCAAATAAATGCTACAGGATTGGAAATAGACTCGAAAAGTTAGGGTAGTGGGTATCTTCTTGGGTTGGGGCATTCCTTGAATCTAGACATCAATTCAGCCGAGGGAATGCTAATAGATAGGCATGATGTTAGCCACTTGTGAGAACATGAGTTTATGGGTAGAAATATGGTAAATAGTGTGCTTAAGCCATTAAGAACTAATTTTTTTTTTATCTATAAATAGTGGATAGGTGAAATTGTACAAGGACGACATAACCAACACACAAACTATTCAAACAATACAATTTAACTTTCCTTATTTCAAGCTTGAGTAAGTGTTTATTGTTTTCTTTACATTTTCAACTTACTATTGTTCATTGTTTTTACCCCTTTTTTTTTCTATATTTAGCCATTTGCTTTATTCAAGCATTGAAAAGTTATTTTTGCGTCTCTATCCAACTAAGAGTTTTCTTTAGTCATCTTAAGAACTTATAATCGAGGGACAGAAACCCTTCCTCGACGTTAGTCGTTTAGTATTTGGGAATCAAGAGATTAATAAGTTAGTCGAATTGTTTCGGCTAAGTATTCAAGAAATATTATTTGCTAACATATTTTTTGGCACGCCTAGTAGGACTACGGATAATGAGGCAGAGAAATTCCCTTCGCCAGGGCACAATATAGCTAGTGCATGCACTTGAGGTCCGATAAAACTTTGAGAAGTATAGATTCATAATAGACCAGTTCCTAGAAGAATGGTAGTTGTAAGGCACTCGAGGCTTCCACTCAATCTACTTCTATGCCTCATCCTTATAAAATGTCATCTTCTCAAACTCCTACTACCTAGACTATTGTACTCAGCAGCCCTGCGAGTGAGGAAGTTTCGGATCAAGGAACCACAATCATGAGTACCTCTTTCATCAGGCAGCAAATTGACATAGGCTTAAATGACTTGCTGTTCCAGATGTCCAAGCAACTGGCAAACATGATCAAACCTATGGTCCATAATGAAGTGCACAATGTACAAGAATAGGAACAGAGGGCTAATCAGCCAAATAAGGAGACTTCGTCTTCTTATACCACTTGTAAGCCTTTGGTAGAGCATATAGTTGTATGTCAGCCTAGTTTGTTTGTTGCTACTATTGGGGGAAACCATCTGGGGAGTCGATTTCATAGCCGATGGTGTAGTAGCAATATGTTACAACATTAGCAGTTCAACTGATGGGACAAATGACTATGTAGTCATTTATACAATAGTATAGCTCCTCCTTATGTTCCCATTTATGCATGATCTCAATCAATGGCTCAACAAAATGTGCACTTGGCAATACAAATTCTAGCATCAGCATAGTCAAATTCAATGAGTGTGTCTCAAGCCACTTAGCATACCATAGCTGGGCCACCTGTTTTGAACTATGGCCAAGTCAATATGGCCAGGAGACCTCCCAATACTCCAGGTATGATGGGTTTACCTTCGCTAAATTTTGGCTCTAATCCAACTACTCCATATGCTATCCCACAGGTGAATCTACAATTGACATTACCTTACAGTCCTGGACAGATGGCTCAGAATAAGTCCATGGGCAATTATGGTGAGCAACAATGGAGTCTTGTTCCACCTCCCCAGTACGCTCAACATGTATACCAGTCGATGACGAAACAACAGAACCAATATTATGCCACTCTAGCATATGGTGTGGAACAGAATTAGAATCATATACTATCTTACGGGGGGCATTAGCTAATGTATGATGTTACTGTCTTCGGTTCCACTTCACCAACCAATTGCTTAGTAATCGCTGATTGGTCATAACATGATAGTCTAGACCATTTTTAAGCATTTTGCAGTCAAGCTAAGGCCATTAGATAGGCTTGTCTACCATAAGCTATATCTTGAATGTATTGACATAATGATGCCATTGCCTAGGGGTTTTAAAACTCTTGATTTCACTAGCTTTTCAGGAGAAAATAGTAAATTCACCATGGAGCACATTAGTCAATCCACTGTGTAGTGCGAAGAAGCTAATCAGAATGAGTACCATAAACTTTAGTTATTTCCTTTTTCATTAACTTAAATTGTATTTACTTGGCATTCTTCATTGACTCTAAACTATGTCCAAAATTGGGTGGATATAGAGAGAATTTTTCATGACAGGTTTTATAGGCCTCAACTTGAGAATGACGGTGGTTGACTTGATGAGTCTGAGATAGCAAATCGATGAGCCAGTAGCTAACTTCATTAAGCATTTCAAAACGTTGAAGAGTCGATGTCATGTACAATTTCAGGAAGCCAATTATGCTTTTATAGTAATCTGTAACATGCACCCTCAGCTGAAGGAGAAACTCATAGCTCAGGAAAGCACTGAGTTGGCCTAGTTGGCCATAAAGGCGATTCGTATTGAACAGTTCATCCTCGAGAAGGAGTAGAGGAGAGGTAGTTAGGGCAAAGATCCTTAAATAGTGTTTATAATAGATATTGATTCAGAGAAGGCATCATCCAAAGAAGAGCAGGAAGCGGTATCAGCTGATATAACGTATATCTATCTTGCATTGAAGTCGTCTGAAGGGAAATAATTGCTAAGGAGGAAAACAAAGAAGAGTATCATTTTGACATTTCCAAAGCGGAGCAGATTTTTGCCTATTTATTGAAGGACAAACAAATCAAGCTACCTAAGGGACATAAGATACCTTCTGCCGATGAGTTAAAAAATAAAAAGTATTGTAAGTGGTATCGCTCTTTTAGTCAATCTACTATAAACTATGTGGTTAACAGGAATGCAATTTAGAAGGCATTGAAAAAGGGTCGATTCAAGCTAGTAGATAAGGGGATTGTTGAAATGATTGTGGAAATTGAGCCATTCCCAGTCGTGTCCATACGGTAACACCATCTAGTTTTCATTTTGGACAACCCTAAATGAAGTGGAAGCTGATGGGGCTAGTGCACTGGTAGGTGAAGGGGGAAATATCAGCTAAGGAGTCAAAGAGAGTTAGAGGGCATCTAAATGTTAAACTTACTCAGTTGAAATCAATGGTACATAAGCCGAGTATGTTTGACAGAATTTAGTTCCCAAAGGAAGATCAATCAAGAGCAAAGAACGTTATGTCCAGACTGTATTTCCCAATGATCGACACACAACCAGATCCTAAAGGCCAAAGGATAGTAGTCGAGTTTAATCTAAAAATAGGGATATCAGCCTTACAAATTACGGTAAGGGATGATGAACAACTAAGAAAGCAAAAGGTTCTGAATCTGAAAGTTGATGTGGAGAAGGTTCATTAGTTCCTTAATAAATATACACCAAAATAAAAGCAAAAAAAAAAGTCGAGGTTCCCTTAAGTCATATTCAAAAGAGATGGTGACAATGACAATAGTTTGCACAAAAAATGAAATAGATGTTGAAAAAGTTAGTAGAAGCCAAGGATGCAGTCAGGGAAGAAATTGAATATCCCAAAAGAGAAAGGATTGAAGAAGTACTAAGGAAAGCCAAGGATGAAGTAACCAAATAAACTCCAGTCGAAGAACTAGTGGAGGAATCTAAGGAACTGAAAAATGAAACGATTGAAGAGGTAACAACTGATAAGGAAGAAGATGAGCTCTTAGAAGAAGAAGGGCTTCTTGATTATGGGAATGAAGTTGATGCCACTCCCATTTTGGTCATTGGCCTCATTCCCATATAATTCTTAGCTACTGTAGAGCAACCAGATAGCTTGGAAGGAGATGCATTTCCAGAAGAGGTTGAATGGGAAACTTTAGCCAATTCAAAGCTATATAAGAAGCCTGATCATATGACTTTCGATAAATTGACAGAAGACATCACTAAACATCTCAAGCCTCTTTATATTAAAGCATATATCAATGGGTGACCAATTAGCTGAGTCTCTTTTGATGGTGGAGCTATGTTGAATGTAATGCCCTTGAATACATTGAAGAAATTGGGAAAGACACAAATTGATCTATTGACCATCAACATAAAGATGACGAATTTGACTAGGGAAGCCACAATAGTTGTAGGAGTTCTAATAGTTAATATAACTATTGGAACCAAAACAACCAACACAACATTCTTTGTAGTTGATGCTAAGCTAACTTATTCAGTCTTGTTAGAATGGGATTGGATTCACTCTAACTAGTGTGTAGCTTCCACTCTTTATCAGATGATGATGTTTTGGGAATAAGGGAAGGTGGAAATAGTGTCAGCTAACCAGAACCTTGTTACAACTGAAGTAAAGATGGCTAAAACATTTTTTACTCACCACAAGTGGAAACTATTGCCATATTCTTAAAGATTACGAATAATGAACTTTATAGTCTAATGATTATATATCTCAAGGCTTTCAATTCAAAGCTTAGGCCGATGCATGGACTCAACAAAAATGTGTTGATGGATCTGCAAAAAAAAAACCACTCAAAGATCTCTTGTAATGGCTAATCATGTTCACAGCTGAGTCAAGGCTTGAGTTAGTTAATTCAAACTCACTTGGGGGAAAAACTAAGAGGGAAACTTTGCTTTTGAAGGAGGATTTAGAGCCATTAATCAGAAGAGAGGTGCCTAGCTTTGAAGCTCATGATCCATTAATAGAAGTAAACTTGGGGATAGTTAAGGACCCAAGAACTACTAGAATAAGTGGCTTACTGATTAAAAATGATTGTGGTAGAATGATTTGTTACTAAGTGGTCTCAATACTCAAGAGGGGGTGAATTGAGTTTGTAAAACAAGTTTGTAATTCTTTTGCAAAACACTTTATTCTTAATTTTCATTGAAGCTATTGTTTGATAGAATTGAATGAATAGAAAGAATAAAGGGCTTACATGTACAAGTAAATCAACCAAACAAAATAGAATGCAAGATATTCAATAAAATAGTACACAAAGTAAAGGAGATGAATTTAGGAAGACAAACACAAAGCTTTATCCTGGTTCAATCACTAATCCACTTGTGGTCTACGTCCAGTCCTCAAGTAAACACTTGGGATTTCAACCATATCTTCAAGCTTCAAACAGGTGCTTGACAACCTTTACAAGATTGAGCACTCAACACACCTTAAGATACCTCACTCTTTGTGCTTGAGTCTCAATAACAAATGGATACCTCACCCTTATAATCTTTGAGGGATACCTCACCCTCCTTTCAGAATAAACAAAGTATAGATGAATGAAAACTCTTACAAGAATGGATAATACAAATTAAAGCTTATGAGTATCAAGAATTCACTTTACTAAAGCCCAAAAACATAGTATGATTGAAGAGTTAGAGAAAATGTGAATTCAATGCTTAAGAATATTTTTCAGATTGATTGTCTAACCTTCATAAATGCTCAATAACTTAGTTTTATAGCCAAATACAATTAAGAGTCATTGGGGTAGTTGGAAACATTTAATGCTCTGTGAAAGAGTTGTTGAAGATGTTTACTGGCTTCCCAAATAACCAATTACGGAGGAGCTCTAATCGGTTAGGTCTTCACAAAAGACATTTCCTGATGTTTTAATAACATGCTAACCAATTAGCTTAATACCCTAATCAGTTAGGACATCTTATAAATCAGTTTTTGTTTCTAAAAAGATACATACTAACTAATTAGGCCAAGTCCCTAATTGGTTAAGCCTTCTTAATATTAACCTCTGAGTTCACAAATAATCAATTAGATTGACATCTTAATCAGTTAGGACATTATAAAGGATCAGTTGACGTTTCTTCCAAAAGGTCATACTAACCAATTAGTTTTATATCCTAATCGGTTAGCACCATTATAAATGAAGAGGCAATGCCTCTGTATTGACAAATAGCCAATTAGGCAATATACCTAATTGGTTAGGCCATTTACAAAAATAGGTTCTGACTTGATGAATAACCAATTAGGTGGAATCCCTAACCGGTTAGGAGCTCTTGAAAAACATTGAGTGTTTTGCTCTTGATCAAGTCACTAACTTGTTATATCATTAAAAGCATTTTGGCTCAAACTTAAACTAATTTTTCATAAATTTAAATCTTGATTTTGCAAAGCCATTTAAGTCAAGTGAAAAAAATATTTGAATGAGCTTATAGTGAATCCTAAATACCTTAACACAATATCTAAGCCCTATATGTTATTCTTGAATATTCTTGGAGCTTGATCAATGCACACCATCATTTCTTGTTTGTAATCATCAAAACCAATTTCTTGAATCAATGCCAATTACATCCTCCTCATTTTTTATGATGACAAACAACTATTGAGAAAAGGTTAGTTTTAAAATTTGAAATTTACAAAAGGTGTTAGAGACTTACTCCCCCTCTATTTTTCAAGATGTGATAATATAATAGATGCACAACTCCCCCTTAGTTTTGGAATCCCAAGATCATTTTATTCATTTAACAAATATATCTTTTGGAGATTTACCTTGCTTTTCTCAATGGCATGTAAGCCTAAAACCTTCTTCCCCTTTTGACATAATCAAAAAGAGCTTTCCGAAAAGAAGAGAAGTAACAACATATTTTTAAGCACAAAACTATTGATATTCAATAATGAACTAACAATAAGATCAGAGTATATGCATATCAAGAATTTTTCATGGCAAAACATTATTCAAGTTATACCAGAAAGTAGCAAAGTCAGACTAATGTTTAGTAATAAGCTATCAGCAGACTCAAAAGATAAACAATATGATTAGATTAGCATAAGCATACTAAAGAAAGTGAAATGCTCCATGCCTAAGTCCTATGATCTTCAGGTTATGGAAAATAACACTCAAGCTTATCCAATCGATCTTCTATAGCATTCAAGTAATCATAAATGATAGTGTTGTTGTGTTCTTGATATGTTTGAAAACTTGCAATCCAGGCTTCAATATTCACTTGCATGTTTGCAATGGCTTCTAGGATACGGTCTTCATTTGTGGCACAAGCTTCTTTCATAGGCTCATCAGGTTCTTCTTCTACTGCGAGTGTGTCTTGTCTTCGCCTGTAAACCCATACACCACCTACCTTCTTAAGTTGCATTAGGTTGAAGGAGGCTAGAACAAATATGTTGTGGCCAGCTAGATCAATCACACCATCTTTATGAAGATTAAGTTTATATTGATCCAAGATTTTTGTAATAACCAAAGCATAGGGAAGGTCCATCATTATTTTATCCTTGGCTTTCATGTAGTTCATGATAAAAAAAAAGGTCAATTGATGTGTAGCCTTTATTTCATTGCCCACATTAAGAAAATGTCTTCTTCTTCCACCAAGGCATAATTGCTAGCCCGTGGAGCTAGAATGTGTGTCACAATATAATGAAGAAGTCAGTCTTGTGGATTCAAGTAGCCAGCAGTGAGACTTTTTTTGTCTCCAATACAGATATCAGGTTGAAGCATGCTTGCAAGAGCCTCACTTTTGTTAAAATCTTCCTAAGTCTTATGACGATCTATTGTAAATCTTGCCCCAGCATGAGCAAGTCCAAACAAAGTATTCTAATGATTAGGAGTTACTACTATCCTATGCCTTCTTACATCAAAAATTAAGTTGTCACTCGTAATACTCAAATTGCAGAAGTATACTTTAGTAGCTTCAAGATAGTAGTACTTACTTGGAGGAGAGACAAAGGTTTTCAGACCATGATATTCTAAGAGTTCGATGAGAAATGTAAAACCTTCTTGAATGAAGAATTCACGGTCCATGTGCTTGGGTTGGATGATATTCCTAACTTGAAACTCCAACTTGTATTTGTGCATTTGATTCTTGTGAGAGAAGATTTTTCTGTGGTCCAAGCTAAGATGAATGTCAAAATTAACTTTGTGCCCTTTTGGGGTGTGAAAAGCTGCTTGCCATGGATGAAAATGAAGGCTAGGGCTCGGTTTAGGAGAAAGAAATTATGAGGGAAGGTGAAAATGTGGAAGAAAATAGATATTCTAATTAGTGAAAAATGAAGGAAAGTTATGGAATGTGATGGAAATGTGTTTCGAGTGATGGATTTGTGTTAGATTTGTGGTGGGTGAGGGATTGGAGTGAGTGGGTATGAGTGGGTGTGAGTAGGGAAAAGGAAGAAGATGATAACGGAGGAAAAATAGAGGGTTTTGTGAATGAAAGGGGGTCATGGTTTGTGTTTTATGAAGGTCTAATAACCGGTTAGGTGTATTTGGTAATCAGTTAATGTGTGGACAATCAAAAAATAGTGGCCACGGGTTGCATAAATAACCGGTTAGGGAAGTAAGCTAACTGATTACCTCATATGAAAATAGAATTGAGAGTCACGAGTTGCTTTCAATAACTAGTTAGGAATGGATAACTAACTGGTTAGTTGCTTGAAAATAGAAACAAAACAGAGCCTCTGTAGGCTTGTTTAACCGATTAAATCATTTGGCTAATGGGTTAACTTAACATTTCCAAAACATCATGGCCTCTGCCTTGTATATTAACCGGTTAGGAAGGTTTTTAACTGGTTATTTCCACTATCAAAACTGACAAAATCCTTGAGAATTCATCCCTTATAGTACCAACTTTTGTCTTTTTGAGGTTCACTTTGACTTTGTCTCAGATTCATTCACTTTAAGCACCATGAATGTAACTCACAATTCTTCAAAAGAACTAGAATCTCTAACTCATGCCAATTTTTTCACTTGTATATGCTCTTGTTATTGTTATTGTTATTATTATTATTCTTATTATTATTCTTATTCTTGTTATTCTTATTATTATTATTCTTATTCTTATTATCATTATTCTTATTATTATTGTTATTATTATTGTTATCATTATTATTATTGTTATTATTATTGTTATTATTATTGTTATCATTATGTTATTATTATTGTTATTGTTATTGTTATTGTTATTATTATTCTTATTATTATTCTTATTATTATTATTATTGTTATTATTATTATTATTGTTATTGCACTTCCAAACGAAAACAAATTCTTCAAGAATTTAGTCCTTAGACCACCAACTTGTGCCAGCTTAACTTGATTTCATTTTTATCAACTGTAACCATTATAAAAGTATCCCAAGAGCATAATTTTCTTCTTCAAGAGAACCAAAACGTAATTTTCTTCATCATAAATAGGATTAAAAGAATTTGGGGGACTTAAGCATGGATCAAGCTCCTGCAAAACAAACTTAGGAGAAACCTCCGACGCTCAAGTCGGTATTGGATTCAAGAATGATTAAAAACTAACAAATTTTGTAGCAAAATATCATAATTATGTAATAAAAATACATGTTATATAGCAAGATTGCATATTATGTAGCAAAAATGATATCATGCAGAAATTCAGCATATGCATGATTAATCCAATATGCTAAGATTTCTTCTTATATTAAAGAATGCTTCTTTGTTTAATGGTTTAGTGAAGATATCAGCTAGTTGCTTAGTGGTTTCAATAAATTTAAGTAAGTAATCACCTTTTTGAACATGATCCCTTATGAAATGATGCCTAATCTCAATATGCTTAGTCTTAGAGTGCAAAATGAGATTTTTAGACAAATTGATTGCATTTTTGTTATCACACCTTATAGGAATGTGATCCAGCTCAAGACCATAGTCTAGAAGTTGTTACTTCATCTAAAGGATTTGAGTATAACAACTCCTAGCTGCAACATATTCAACTTCAACCGTTGACAAAGCCACATTGTTTTGTTTCTTACTATGCCAAGAAACTAGTTAGCTTCCAAGTAAGTGACATGTCTCACTAGTCATCTTCCTATCTATTTTGCATCCAGCAAAATCAGAATCGGAATAATCAATTAGGCTACAAAAGGCACCCCTAAGGTACCACAATCCCATTTGTGAAATGTCTGTTAGATATTTAATAATTCATTTTACAGCACATAAGTGTGATTCTTTAGGATTAGCTTGATATTTATCACACATGCATACACTAAACATAATATCAAGCCTACTAGCAGTAAGGTAAATGAGTGAGCCAATCATACCTCTATATTTCGTAATTTCTTTTGATTTGCCTTTTTCATCCTTGTGTAGGTAACAAGAAGTGCCCATTGGTGTAGTCATTGGCTTGACACCTTCTATTCTAAACTTCTTGTGCAACTCCTTGCAATATTTGGATTGACTTATGAAAGTCTCATCCCATGTTTGCTTGATTTGAAGACCAAGGAAGAAGTTGAACTCACCCATCATGGACATCTCAAACTCACTTTGCATAATGTTAACAAATTCTTTATAAAGAGAGTCATTAGTGGCAAAAAAATATAATATCATCAACATATATTTGAATAAGTAGAATGTCATACTTTTTATGCTTGATGAAAATAGTAGTATCAACTTTTTCCTTAGAAAAGTATTTTTTCCAAAAGAAACTTGCTTAACTTTTCATACTAAGCCCTAGGAGCTTGTTTCAAGCCATACAAGGCCTTTTTAAGTTTAAAAACATGGTTGGACAGTTTAAAGTTTTCAAAACTGGGAGGTTGTTCCACATACACTTCTTGTATGAAATCATTTAAAAAGGCACTTTTGACATTCATTTGAAAAAGCTTGAAATCCATGATGCATGCATATACAAGTAACATTCTAACGGCTTCTATTCTAGCTACGGGAGCATATGTTTCTTCATAATTTATGCCTTCTTCTTGATTATAACTCTTAACTACAAGCCTAGCTTTGTTTCTTATTATTAAGCTTGTTTCATCAAGTTTGTTCTTAAAGATCCACTTGGTGCTAATTATGGGATGATCATTGGGACTTGGAACTAACTCCCAAACTTGATTCCTTTAAAATTGGTTTAGTTCATTTTGTGTGGCCAAGATCCAATGTTCATCATTAATGGCCTCATTTATGTCTTTTGGTTCAACTTGAGAGATAAGAGTCACATGATTACATGCATCTCTAAGAATGTTACGAGTGATTACCCCTTTCGATACATCACCTATTACTTTGTCAAGAGGATGATATCTTGATGTCCTCCATTCCTTGGGAAGATCCATGATTTGAGAGTCTTCTTGTCTTGAGGAATCATGTGGACTATCTTCTTGCTTCTTGACTTCTTTTTCTTTGTTCTCTAAATTAGTCTTTGCCAAAACATCTGCAACATCATCAACAAAATTCTTTCTCAGCTCATTTGAGTTAGTTTCATCAAATACAACATGTATGGACTCTTCTATAGTCATAGTTCATTTATTGTAAACTCTAAATGTCTTACTATGCATAGAATAGCCAAGAAATATTCCCTCATCAGATTTTGCATCAAACTTTCCCAAGAAATTCTTTCTATTATTTAAAATAAAACATTTACATCTAAAGACATGAAAATGTGAAACATTTAGCTTCCTTCCCTTGTACAATGCATATGAGGTTTTCTTTAAAATTAGTCTTATCAAAGCCCTATTCATAACATAACAAGCGGTGTTAACCGCATTCGTCCAAAAATACTTAGGAAGGTTGGCCTTATTGAGCATATTTCTTGTCATTTCTTCTAAAGGTCATTTTTTTCTTTCTACAACACCATTTTGTTGTGGCATTCTAGGGACCAAAAAATTAGGCTCAATGTCATGTTCATCACAAAATGTTTCAAATTCATGATTTTCAAACTCACCACCATGGTCACTTCTTATAGATGCAATACAAAAACCTTTTTCATTTTGGATAACTTTGGCAAGCTTTTTAAATGATTGAAAAACATCATTTTTGTGAGACAAGAATAATGTCCATGTAAACCTAGAAAAATCATCTATAATCACTAAGGCATAGTAATTCACACCAAATCTCATAGTTCTAGAGGGACCAAAAAGATCTATGTGCAAAAGTTGTAGAGGTCTAGAAGTTAAAATCACATTTTTAGTTTTAAAAGAGATTTTTACTTGTTTTCCCTTTTGATGTACATCACAAAGTTTGTCTTTTTAAAATTTAAGCTTTGGAAGTCCAATTACTAGTTCTTTTGAAACTAACTTATTTAAGTGATCCATATGAATGTGAGCGATTCTCCTATGCTATAAACATGAATCATTTTCTTTAGTCATAAAGCATTTAACATCATTTGAGGAAATGTCATCAAGGCTAATCATGTATATATTATTGGCCCTATGACTAACAAACTTGACTTACTTATCATCATTTCCTTCAATTATACAACAATTAGAATCAAATATCACTTTATTACCCTTATCACACAATTGACTAATGTTAAGTAAGTTATGTCTGAGTCCTTCAACAAACAAAATATTATCAATGGATGATGAAGAGATCTTACTAACTCCAAGGATATTTCCTTTATTGTTGTCACCATATGCATTGTGACCACTCTTCTTGGGGACAAGGAAGGAAAACTTAGAGAAATCACCGGTCATGTGCTTGGAGCAACCACTATCAAGATACCAACTTAAGCTTTTGGTCTTCAAGCACACCTACAACACATATTCAAGTTGTAACATTTGGTGTCCAAATTTGTCTTAGGTCCTTGTGTGTTAGAATTAGGCAAAGTGTCTTTAGAAACCCAAACTATTTTAGTTCCAACCTTGGTGTTTTTGTTCTTTCTAGCATTACATGTAGATACACTATGCCCTTTCCTACCACAATAAAAACATTTGATAAAGGAGATAGTTGATGCACTTGAGGAAACAAAGAGATTCTTATAAAATTTTTGTTAGTTATTAGAATTATACCCCAAGCCAGCCTTTTGAAAAACATATCTTTGTTTTCCTAGTAACATATTCAAATTGTTCATTCCCATTGTAAATTTTACAAATGTATTTTTCAAATCCTTAATTTCATTCTCAAAATATTTGCATGATAAATAAGATAAGGATGTGGATGCATTATCATGTGAAGAACAAATCATACATGATGAGTTAGCATCAATAAATCCAAGAGTCTCATTTTTAATTTTAAGTTCTTCAATATCTTTGGTTAACATAGAAACTTTGTTTGACAATAAGGAGGTTGTTTTGTTGGAAGTTAAAACTATTTTAGTGAGTCTCATGGATTCATCATGTAATTCTTGGAATGCATCTTGCAATTCACTATATGAGGGAGAGGATTCAAGATTAGATAATGTTACCTCGGTTCACTTTCTTCTTCTTCTTCTTCTTCTTCTTCTTCTTCTTCTCCATTTGCCATGAGGCAAAGATGAGCTTCGCTTTTCGAATCATCAGTAGAATCCATATCGTTGTCTTCCCAAGTAATGTTTGCTCTCCTTCCTTTTCTTTCCTTAGAAGGTCTCTTTTCATATTTCTCCATCTTCTTTTGATAAATCGAACACTTCATCTTCATGTGCCCCGATTTTCCACATTCATAATAGGTTGGAGTAGATGAAGCTCCTTTTCCCTTTTGATAAGTCTTCTTAGGAGGGAAAAGTGGTCTTCTTTGAGTTCCTTTCTTTTTGAGAAATCTTCCAAACTTTCTCACAAGAAGACTAAGATTTTCTTCATTTAGCTTAAGATTTCCTACTTCATCTTCATCATTATCATCATCATCTTCAATTGTGGATATGATGGCTTTGAGAGCAATCTCCTTCTTCTTTTTGTCGTGCTCCTCACTTTGATTTAGCCTATTGAGCTTCAACTCATGTTCTTGGAGTTTTCCAAAGAGTGTGGCTAGAGACATTGTTGATAAATCCCTTGATTATGCAATAGTAATTACTTTAGGTTGTCAATTTCTACTCAAACATCTCAACACTTTGTTAATAAGATCTTCATTAGGAAATGTCTTTCCCAATGAAATAAGATGATTTACAATATGTGTGAATCTCTTTTGCATATCTTGAATATTTTCTCCATAGTTCATTTTAAACAATTCATATTCATGAGTGAGGGTGTTTATTCTTGATCGTTTTACTTCTTTGTGCCCTCATGGGTTACTTGTAGAGTATCTCACATTTCTTTAGCGGTCTTATAATTTGACATCCTAAAGAATTCGTCATACCCCAAGGATGTAGTAATGATGTTCTTGACTCTCAAATTATATTGAACCTTCTTTTTGTCCTCATCAGTCCAATCACTTCTTGGTGGATAAGTTCTTACACCATCAATAGTACGTGTGGGAATAAAAGCACCATTTTCAAAGGCATCCCACACATCTAAGTCAATAGCTTCAATAAAAAATTTCATCTTTACTTTCCAATAGGTATAACCATCTCCATTGAAAAAAGGAGGTTTATTTATAGAAGAACTTTCGTTTGAAAAATCATTTGAAGTCATTTCTTCTCTTGAAGCTGCTAAGCTCTTTACACAAGAGTCTAGCTTTGATACCACTTGTTACCAAGTGGCCTCAATACTCAAGAGGGGGGTGAATTAAGTTTGTAAAACATGTTCATAATTCTTTTGCAAAACACTTTATTCTTAATTTTCGTTGAAACTATTGTTTGATAGAATTAAATGAATAGAGAGAATAAAGGGCTTACACGTACAAGTAAATCAACCAAGCAAGATAGAATGCAAGATATTCAATAAAATAGTACCCAAAGTAAAGGATATGAGTTTAGGAAGACAAACATAAAACTTTATCCTGGTTCAACCACTAATCCACTTATGGTTTACGTTCAGTCCTCAAGTAAACACCCAAGATTACTACTATATCTTGAAGCTTCAAACAGGTGCTTGACAACCTTTACAAGATTGAGCACTCAACACACCTTGGGATACCTCACCCTTTGTGCTTGAGTCTTAATAACAAAGGGATACCTCACCCTTACAATCCTTTGAGTGATACATCACCCTCTTTTCAAAATAAACAAAGTATAGATGAATGGAAACTATCACAAGAGTGGATAATACAAATTGAAGCTTATGGGTATCAAGGATTCACTCTAGTAAAGCCCAAAAATAGAGTATAATTGAAGAGTTAGAGAAAATGTGAATTCAATGCTTAAGAATGTTTTTCAGATTGATTGCCTAACCTTCATAAATGCCCAACAACTTAGTTTTATAGCCAAATATAATTAAGAGCCACTGGGGTGGTTGGAAACATTTAATGCTATGTGAAAGAGTCGTTGAACGTGTTTACTGGTTTCCCAGATAACCAATTAGGGAGGAGTTCTAATCGGCTAGGCCTTCAAAAAAAATTTTCCCGATGTTTTAATAACATGCTAACCAATTAGCTTAATACCCTAATCGGTTATGACATCTTATAAATCAATTTTTATTTCTTAAAAGATACACACTATCTAATTAGGCTAAGTCCCTAATCGATTAGGCCTTCTCAATATTAGCCTCTAAGTTCACAAATAATCAGTTAGATGGACATCTTAATAGGTTAGGACATTAAAAAGGATCAATTCATGTTTCTTCCAAAAGGCCATACTAACCTATTAACTTAATATCCTAATCAATTAGCACCATTATAAATGAAGAGGCAATGCCTTTGTCTTGACAAATAATCAATAAGGCAATGTTCCTAATCGGTTAGGCCATTTACAAAAACAGGTTCTGACTTGATGAATAACCAATTAGGTGGAATCCCTAACCGATTAGGAGCTCTTGAATAACATTGAGTGTTTTGCTCTTGATCAAGTCACTAACTTGTTATACCATTAAAAATATTTTTGGCTCAAACTTAAACTAATTTTTCACAAGTTTAAATCATGATTTTGCAAAGCCATTTAAGTCAAGTGAAAAACCATTTGAATGAGTTTAGAGTGAATCCTAAATACCTTAACACATTATCTAAGCCCTACATGTTATTCTTGAATATTCTTGGAGCTTGATCAATGCACATCCATCATTTCTTGTTTGTAACCATCAAAACCAATTTCTTGAATCAATGCCAATTACATGGTTGAACTTATAAAATATCGAGACTACTTTACTTAGAAGTACCACGAAATGTCTGGCCTATGAAGGCAATTAGTGGAGCATCGACTACCCATTAAAGAAAGATATAAGTCATACAAACAGCCATCTAGGTTGTTTAACCCAAAACTCATGCCCAAGATCAAAGAAGATATGGACTGATTATTAATGGATGGATTCATTAGAATAGTAAGGTATGTTTATTGGTTGTCTAACATTGTTCCAATTTTAAAGAAAAACAAACAAGTTGGAATATGCATTGACTTCTGGGATCTTAATTTGGAAACCCCTAAGGATGAATATGTCATGCTTATAGCTGACATGCTTGTCGATACAGTAGCTAGCAATGGTGTGTTAACTTTCATGGATGGTTACTTGAGTTACAACCAAATTTTCTTAGCTGAGGAAGATGTATATAAAATGGTGTTTGGTTGCCCTGGAGCCGTTGGTATTTTTGAGTGGTTAGTTATGTCATTCAGTTTAAAAAATACAGGGATAACTTACCAATGAGCGATGAACGTCATTTTCTGTGATTTAATTAGTAAGAGCATAGAGATCTATATCGATGGCGTGGTGGTGAAGTTGTTTAATTTGGACCAGTATTTAGCTGATTTGGAGTAGGCTTTTAAAAGAATGAGAGCCCACAACCTAAAGATGAATCCAACCAAATGTGCTTTAGGGGTATCAACTAGAGATTTCCTGGATTTCTTGGTACATTAGCAAGTGATTAAGATTGATCATAATAAAGGTAAAGCCATTTTAGAAGTTAGACCATCACAAAACAAGAAGGAGTTATAAAGCTTGATTGGTAAGGTCAATTTTATGAGAAGATTCATTGCAAATTCGGTTAGTAAGATGAAAGCTTTTTCACCATTGCTTCAGTTGAAAGGATTCGAGGATTTCATCTAGGAACAAGAATAGTAGGAGGTTTTTGACCAAATAAAGTAGAGTTTAGCTAATCAACCAGTTCTAGTTCTATCATCTCTATGTAGGCCTTTGAAATTATACATTTCAGCTACAGAGGAGTATATCGACTGCCTATTAGCCTAAGATATTGAAGATGGAACAAAAAAAGTTGCATATTATCTTAGTCATTTTCTTAATCAAGTAGAAACTATATACTCTCCTATAGAAAAACTTTGTCTATCTTTATTTCATGCTTCTACAAAACTAGAATATTATTTATTACCAAGAAAAATTTTTGTAATGTGCAAAGTAGATATTGTCAATTATTTATTAAATAGGCCTGTATTGAAGAGAAGGCTAATGAAATGGGCTATTAAACTAAACGATTTCGCTTTGAAATATGTCCCATTAAGAGATGTTAAAGGACATGCCTTAGTTGATTTTTTGGCTCAACATCCTTGTATCGAAGTTAAGGACCCAATTGTCGAAAGCACAAGCTATGTTCAGTTGAAGCCTTGAATTTTAGAATTTGATAGGTCCAGGACTCGAAGAGGTTTGGAGTCGGAGTCGCGATTAGTAGCCCTTCTAGAAAATCAAATAAATTTATGTTTAAGCTAAATGCTAATTGCTCAAATAACCAAGCTGAATACGAGGCTTTACTAGCTAGATTAAAGTTATTGATACCCATGAAGCTAAAATTTGTCAAATTATGGGTGATTCCAAGCTGGTTATCGAACAATTCACTAGTGCTTTAACCCAAATTTGTTGAAATATTATGAATTAGCTAACACCTTATTAAAGAAGTTTGCTTATGTCATTATAATGCGTGTTCCTAAAGAAGAAAATGAGCTTGCCAATGACCTAGCATAGCAAGCTTTAGGTTTTAAACAGTTAATTAGCAAGCTTGATCAAGGAAATTTCTCATGGGGGGAAGTTGCCTCAATTGAACATGTGGCAGCTAAGGATGGTTGGAGAACTGAAATAGTTAAATATCTTCAAGATCCATCAGTTGTTATTGATTTTAAAACAAAGCAGAAGGAATTAAAATACATTTTAATAAACAATGACCTATATAAACGAGGTCATGAAGGTTTATTACTAAAATGTCTAAGTAAGAAGGAGGCAATGAAGGTAATAAGAGAAGTTCATGAGGGCATTTGTGGTACACATAGATCAGGCCCAAAGATGAGGTGGTTGATTCATAGGCACGATTATTATTAGCCAATAATCACAACCGATTACTTTTGGTATGCCAAGGGTTGTAAGCCATGTCAATTACATGGGCTGATTCAGAGGGTTCCAACCGATGAGCTTCATCCAATTGTTAAGCCTTAGCCTTTTAGAGGTTAGGCAGTGGATTTAATTGGCAAAATTTATCTACCATCCTCGAAAAGTCGCACATTCATCATAATTGCTACTAACTACTTCACTAAATGGGTTAAAGTTATCCCTATGGGGAGTGTGTCACAGACTGATATGATTCGGTTAATCCAGAATCAAATTATTTATAGGTTTGGCATTCCTCAAACTATTACAGCTGATAAAGGAATAGTCTTTGAAGGAGATAAAATGGTAGTCTCTGCCAAAGAATTTGGAACTAAGATGATATATTCAACAGTGTATTATGCTCAAGCCAATGGGCAATATGAGGTTACCAATAAAATTCTATTTGACTTGATCAAGAAGGCTATCGAGGATAAACTTAGAAAGTGGAATGAGAAATTAACTGAGATACTTTAGGCCTATAGAAATTCCAAATGTACAACTACTGGCCTAACTCCTTATCGGCTAACCTTTGGTCAAGTTGTAATTTTACCTTTAGAAATTACTGTTAAGTCACTCAGGGTTGCAAAATAGAATAACTTGGAAGCCATGGAATATTTTCAAGCTATGTATATGTAGCTTAATTCAGTCGATGAGGACAGATTAATGGCTTTAGAAAATATTCGACTAAACAAGGAAAATATGGCAAAACTTATAATAAAAAGGAAAAGACCAAAGCTAAGGGGGATTTAGTTTGGAAAAACTATTTTACCGATTGGGACTATAGATCCTAAGTTTAGTAAATGGTTGCCAAATTGGGAAGGCCCATTTATTATAGTCAAGTTATTTCAAATGGTGCTTATCGGCTAATTAACATGCAAGGTAAAGAGTTGTCCAAAAGTATTAATGGAAAATACTTGAAACCCTACTATCCATCCATATGAGGAATAGTGCAATTGGATTGAAAAAGTTCAAAAGTGATAATAGTAGCTACACGCAAGCTACTTAGCTTTTAAATAAGATAAAGCAAAAGGCTATACAACTCAAAATGTTCATTCTTAAAAAAAATTTGCTAAGCTAAGGAAAAGAAAAGCATTGGTTGGTTTCATTCATGGTTCAGTGGGGAGGTCTTTTGGACCTTCAGTTTCGGTTGGAAGAGAGGTTTATGTTGCAACAGCTAATTGAGCAAAAATAGAAGCGGCTACTTGACTGGAAGAGGATGGGGCCATTTCAGGGCTGGACTCAAGATTATTCTTTTTTGCTTTAGCTAGCAGCTTCTTAAGTTCACCCTAAGATTTTGCAGCTTCAACCAACCCAATTTCGCCAACTGTTAGATCTCATTTTAAGATATCCTTTTGCTGCAACCAAAAATTGATTTTGGCATCCAAGCTAGTTGATTTAGAGTACCGCTCGATTCTGGCATTTGTTCTTCTTGTTATATTAATTGTTATTAAGCTCAATTCAGGCTGAAGAATAGATATTTCAAACTTGATCTGATTCAATTCTTTATTGAGCTCCTCCAACAAGGTAATTAGTCAATTTTTGAACCTACATTGTTGTTAGTCGATCTATATCTCTCTAACTTGAGTCCTTTTGGGACTTGAACATTTGATGGTTGAACGAGATATCACCTAACAACAGGGCAATCTTTTTGTAGGCGACTTTTAGGACAGCATGAAAAGTGAGATCTGTAGACTAGGCAATCTTGGCCAGAGACAACTTCAGGGTATAAAGTACCTAAGAATCGACCAGGAAGTCCTTTTGCAATTGAGTGTTAACAAAGTCCAGTTGCATGGTCAAATGAGAGCTTTCCTCGATTGGTGGGTTGGAAAAAGGTGATTTAAAGTATTGACTAACCACTTCATCCAAAAATTTTGGTGTGGTAGTCGAATCTGCTTCTGTTGATAGTGGTGCAGAAACAGGAGCAAGAGTTTGAGAAGTTGCTTGGATTTTTGATTTTTTATATAAATGAAAGGAAAAGCAGGAAATGAATCATTAGCCGAGCTTTATAAAGATTAACAATACCAAAGAGGGTTTGGAATTACCTTTAAAGAAACAGTAGCATTGACTATTCGTTTCTTGACTTTGGATTTTTCAATGAGAGCAGGAGTTGTAGCGACAAGAATTGAAGTGAGGGCAGCTATAATATGTGAAGTTGCTTGATGAGTCATCTGACGAATAGAACCAGTAGAAATTCCTCCAGGATAAGGGTGGAAAGCTTCCACATCAATCACGACAATGATAGCTTTTCCTGAAAATCAACAAAGGGTCACAATGATTATAAAAAGCAAAAGAAAAAGATTCAAGTTAAAATGTACCTTTAGTCGAAGCTAAAGTAGTTTCACTTGGAGCCTTGGCAATCAAAGTCTTTGGGGCTTTCTTCTTTTTATCAGTTGATGGTTTAGAGTCTTGGTCGATCAACTTGCCCAAATATTTGGAAGAGAGATCAGGGTATAAAGTGTGGAAAACAGCGAGCCACCAATCAGAGAATTTAATCGATTCACTCGGATAAATATAAAATATAAAGAATTGGAACCCATTTAGCTTATTGCAATTGGATTTCCATAAGTTTTTTACCTGAACTTCTATTAAGGAAGGTAGATCAAATAGCTTGTTTAAAGAGTCGAAAGTGCAAGGGATTCCTTGTACAAGGTCAAATTGTCTGGCAAAGCATTGTGGATTTTAAGGCTCCGAAGAGGTCTTATTGTTACAAGAGGTGGGCTTAACACCACTGATAATAATATATTTTATACATTTTATAACTCTCTTACTAGGCTTCTTAAGGTTCAATTAGGCTTATTAAGTTGGATTTGTCACATTTTATGATATTGAGCTTAATTGGATCATTGAATAAATTATTGCTTGAAATGTTCTTAATTTGATTGATTGCATCTTTCAGTAAACTAGCTATAATTTGAGTTACAAATATTAGTTTGGTGTGATTCTAGTCTTGTTGAAAAGCTAAGACAATTCTCTACAACTTTCATGAAGACTTTAAGAGTTGGAACACATTTTTGGATAACTCAAATTGGAGTTGAAGTAAAATCTAGAGTTCTGAACTTGACAGCTTGACCTATGTGAACTCATCAGACTATATTTTGAGCTATAGAAGAGATTTTGGAATGAAACTGGTGTCATTTGAAAGTTAAGATTCAAATCCACAACTTTCATAAGAACACAAAAGTCAGATCAGATGTCTTGAAAGTCATGTTAGGCTTGGAAGTCAGAACAGATGAGTTGTAGTTGGACCTAAATAGTGTGCAGTGATTAGGCCATATCTCGGGTTGTAGAAGACCTTTGAAGCTGAAATTTTGAAAAAGAAAGTTAAGATCCTTATCTATAACTTTCATGCAGACTACTTTTCCCCATTCTTACGGCATCTATGAGATATGCACCGAATCATTTGGTACTAGTGGGGAGACAATGATCAAAATTAATTTTCTACTCACTTATCTTCATCAAACAACTCCTTTGGCATTTATTTATCATCATCAACCACTCCATTGTCATTTTGTACTCCTCAAGCTCTATAAAAGGGAGCATTGGCTGATCATTTTGATCATCTTAGCTTAGATTATGCTATTGTGTTATTTGTTTCTCTTGTTTTAGTTTTCTTTGTTCTAAATTGAAGTTATGTTCATCTTTTTCTTCTTATCTCTTTCTTTATTCTTGTTCATGAGTAACTATTTTTCATTTTGCTTGTGTGAAAGGGTGAAACTTTTGATAATAAATTAAGGTTTGATCAATTTCTTTCTTGTGCTTAAATGATGTATTATCAAGTGGTCATTATATGTGTTGTATTTTGTTTCCAATCAATTTAGAAAACCTCATTGTAAAGTGGAGATCTTGATTCATTGTAGACAAGAGGTTAACACAATGAATTCTTGAGCTCATTTATAAGTGATGGTGTTAGTGAATAATTAAAAGAATCATAATATAATTACATATCTATTCTTAAATGAACTTTGAATGTTATATTTTTCAATTAGAACTTCCATTATGTGTGAATTTCAAATGAGTTATAAAAAGAAATAAACTTTTCTTTAATCTATTACCATGAGTGGATCTCTTAGCCTAAGTAAATATTTTTTCATTTGTGAATAACTTTTATCATCTTTATTTTTGTGGCAAATCTTTTCTTTACCTTAAAAAAATTTTCTTCATCAATTTCTTATGCATCGACCTCGAACTCCCAAGAATTTACTACTTGAAATAACCTATACTTGGGTTTACAACTTATAATTACCATTAAGTTTTTGGTGTTATTACCAGAGACTTGATTTGAAGTTTTAATTTACTGAGGTTTTTTTTCTGTAAGTAAACTTCACCATCAAGTATATTCTTTCTATACTCTTTTAACTTTTTAATTTACTAACTTATTAACTAACTTTTTAACTTTCTAACTAACTAACTTCTTTATTTATGTTTACTAACTTTTTTTATTTTTACGCTTTCGACTTTCTAACTTTTTTATTTATGTCATTTATTTACGCTATTTAACTTTTTTATTTGTGCTTTCTAACTTATTTATTTACGATTTTTTTCTTAATAACTTCCTAAATTTTTTATTTATATCATTTATTTACGCTTATTTAACTTTTTTATTTATGTCATTTATTTTTGCTTTCTGACTTACTAATACATTTTTTAAGTCATTTATTTATGTTTAATATTTAATGGCTAGTTTATACTGCTGACTTCTATATTATTTTTATTTTACGTTACTTATTTATACTTAATTGGTTTCGTGATTCAAATTCTGATCGTTTGGTTAAAATTAATCTTGATACTTTATATATTATTTGTTTGAATCACAATCACACACATTTGACACAATGACTGAAAATGAACCAATAATAGCTGAAAATGAACCACGAGCTAAAAATGAAAGTATACATAATGAACATGGAAATCAACCGATGTGAACTATACGTGCATATTTGTAACCATCTCGAAATTTTAGTCTATCATGTTTTATCTTTTTACTTATTGCTAATAATTTTATATTTAAGCCATGTATAATTTCTTTACTTCCTAATTTTCATGGTTTAGAATCTGAAAGCTCATATTTACATCCAAAAGAATTTGAAGAAGTCTGTATAGCTTTCAGTGATTAAAATTACACTGAAGAGATTGTTAAGCTTAAATTATTTCCTTTTTCTTTAAAAGATAAAGTAAAAACTTGACTTAACGTTTTGAAACCAAAATCAATTGGCACATGGTAAGAAATGCAAGGTGAGTTTTTAAAGAAATTTTTTCTAACACATAAAACCAATGCTTTGAAAAGATAAATTCAATTTTTTTCCCAAAATTCAAATGAAGTGTATTTTTAATGTTGGGAACATTTTAAAGATTTGTTAAATTCTGGCCCACATCATGGTTTTGAAAAATGACGCACTATAAGTTTTTTTTATAAAGGTTTAACACTTGAAACCAAACAATTTGTGGAAACAATGTGTAATAATGAGTTTCTTGATAAAGAACCCAAAGAAGCTTTAGATTATTTAAACCATTTGGCTGAAAATTCTCAATTTGGCATAGTGCTAATCCTTCTGAAAATTCAATTAGATTTAACCTTGTAAATATTGGTAAAGAAAAATATCATCTTAGTCAAGAAGAAGATTTAAATGCTAGGTACGCCAGTTTGACTAGAAATGTTGAATCTATGGAATTAGGGAAAGTGAAAGAAGTCAAATATGTACAAAATGAAGAAATTTGTGACATTTGTGACGAATTAAGACACTCGACAAATGAATGTCCAAATATTCGTTTTTAAAGAAATTGTGCATAAGTAAGTAAATGCAATGAACAATTTTAAAAAGTCATTCCACTCTTCTTTTTCAAATTCTTATAATCCGAGATGGAGATATCACTCGAACTTCAACTGAAAGAATAATAATCAAGCACAATTTATGCAACCACTGTCTCCTCGGGAACAACAAGACTCTCAAAGTTCTCAAGGATATGCACCTTATGTCCTACCATATAGGAAAAATCTTGAAGGAACTCTGCATGTATTCATAAAAAACAAGATGTCATTAATAAATACAACACTCAAGCCATAATTGACATAAAATGCACTCTTTCCAAACTTACTTATGCATTCACCATTCACGAGAAAAGAAAAAATTTCTTCTCAACCTCCACTAAATCCCAAAGGTCAATATAGTCTAAATGAGGGTAGTTTAGAAAACTAACAAATAAATCAAGTTAATTCAGTGATAATTCTTAGGAGTGAAAAAGTTATTAAAAAGCAAATTCCTAAACCTTATGAGAAAGATGATGAAACAATCCCACAAGATAAGGAATAGGTTGATAAGCCATCTGGCCAAAATAAGACCAAACTCTCACATCCTCCATCCTCATTTCCTCAAGCATTAAGCAATTTAAGGAAATTGAACCACCACACTGAAATTTTTAAAATTTTTAAACAAATGAAAGTCAATATTCCGTTGTTAGATGCTATCAAATAGGTTCCTTCTTATGCCAAATTTTTGAAGGACTTATGCATTGTTAAAAGAAAATTAAATGTGAAAAGAATGTCTTTTTGACTGAACAGGTAAGTTCCATTATTCAAAGCGATAATGTTTTGAAACATAAAAATCATGGTTGTCCTATGGTTCCATGCATTATTAGAGAACGTAAAATTGAACAAGCTTTACTTAATCTTGGTGTTATTGTTAATTTGTTTCCATATTTAGTTTATCAACAACTCAATCTGGGTGAGTTAAAACTAACTTTTGTAACTCCTCTACTTACTGATAAATCAATTAAAATTTTAAAAGGAATAATGAAAGATGTGTTGGTACAAGTTAATAAATTCATTTATCCTGTGGATTTTATTATCTTGGAAACTAAACATATGGTTCATAGTTCTAAGTCAATTCCTGTTATTTTAGATCGCCCATGTTTAGCAACATCTAATGCTTTAATAAATTACAGAAATAGAGTGATGAAGCTAACATTTGGAAACATGACACAGGAGCTTAATGTTTTCAATATATGCAAGCAACCACAGGAAGTTTATGATGAAAAGGAGGAAGTTAATGGGATTGAGGCAATTGTAGATGATTATCTTTTAAAAGGGAGTTATTATGACCCATTAGAAGTTTGTTTAATTAATTCATTTGATTCAGGTACGCAAGTAGATGATAATATTTCTGAAATATGTTCTTTGCTTTATTATACATAGGTAATGGAATACAAGGGATAGAAGCCGAAATTCGAAGAGTTAAAACCTATGAATGATAATACTCATGAAGAAATACCTACACTGGAACTAAAGTCATTACCTACTGGGTTGAAGTACACATTTTTGGGGGAAGAACAAAGCTTTCCAGTAGTAATTTCATCAATCCTTACTGGAGAATAAGAATGTATGTTGATAAAAGTACTTAAAAGGCATAAAAGCGCAATTGGATGAACATTAAAGGACATAAAAGACATTAATCCATTAATTTGTACACATAGAATACATTTAGAGGATAATAGTAAAACATCACAACAACCTCAAAGAAGATTAAATCCACACATGAAAGAGGTAGTTAGAGCTGAAGTTCTTAAATTGCTTGATGTTGGAATTATCTACCCTATCTCTGATAGCCAATGAGTAAGCCCTACACAAGTGCCTAAGAAATCTGGAATAATAGTGGTTGAAAATGAAAAGGTGAATTAATACCTACGCGAGTCTCATCTAGTTGGCTTATGTATATTGATTTTAGAAAATTAAATGCAGCCACTAGGAAAGATCATTTCCCCTTACTATTTCTTGACCAAATTCTGGAAAGAGTAGTAGGACATCCCTACTACTGTTTTCTTGATAGTTATTTAGGGTATAATCAAATACCAATTGGATTAGAGAATAAAAAAAATACCACTTTTAAGTGCTCCTTTGGCACTTTTGCATATAGAAGAATGTCTTTTGGCCTTTGTAATGCTCTGACAACTTTCCAAGGATACATGCTAAGTATTTTTAGTGATATGATTGAGCATTATTTAGAGGTTTTCATGGATGACCTGACAGTTTTTGAAAATTCTTTTGAAAATTGTCTTGATAATTTGGATAGAGTTATTAAAATATGCAAAGAAAAAAGATTTGTTTTAAACTAGGAAAAATATCAAAACATGGTTACCTCAGAAATTATGTTAAGTCATATGATATCTTCTAAAGGAATTGAAGTTGATAAGGCCAAAGTTGATTTAATTGCTCATTTGTCTTCCCCAAAAATAGTCAGTGAAGTTCGTTCTTTATTAGGACATGCAGGATTCTATCAAAGATTCATTAAGGACTTTAGTGACATATCTAAACCATTATGCAATCTTCTGATACAAGATACACTATTTGATTGGACTCAAGGACGTCAAAAATATTTTGAAAATTTAATTGGTTTTCTGATATCTACTCTTATCATGCAATCCCCTGACTAGTCTTTGCCTTTTAAGTTAATGTGTGATGCTAGTGATTTTGTTGTTGGCATTGTTTTAGGCCAAAGAAAGGAAGGTAAGCCTCATGTGATTTGTTATGCAAGTAGAACTTTAAATGGTGCACAAATGAATTACATCACTACTGAAAAATAACTACTTGTTGTAATTTTTGCATTAGAAAATTTTGAGCTTATTTAATTGGTTCTTCTACTATTGTTTTCACTTATCATGCTGTTGTTAGATATTTAATGTCAAAGCGGGATGTTAAACCTAGATTGATACGGTGAATCTTGTTGCTTCAAGAATTCAACATCACAATAAAAGATAAGAAATGAGCTGAAAATGTTATTACAAATTATTTGTCCAGACTTACAACAGGCTCACCTTTTGATTAACACACCTATCAATGATTCTTTTCCTAATGAATTTTTATTTTTTGTCAATTCTATGCCTTGGTTTGCTAACATCATCAATTTTCTCGTAACAGGAAAGATGTCGCCTCAGTGGTCACACCAAGACAGAAAAAAGTTTTTGACTAAGGTGAAAAAAAATTATTGGGATGACACATATTTGTTCAAATATTATCCTGATCAAATCTTTCAGAAATATGTACCCGACAGTGAGGTAGGTAGTGTCATTAAATTTTGTCACTCAGAAGCATGTGGGGGTCATTTTTCTTCAAAGAAAACAGTTGCGAAAATCTTGCAGTGTGGATTTTATTGGCCCACTTTATTTAAGGTCAACTATTCCTTTTGCAAAGCTACGAAAATTATCATAAATTCGGTTTCATTTCTAAAAGAAATATGATGCATCTGAACCCTATCCTTGTCATTGGAATTTTTTATTTTTGGAGAATTAATTTCATGAGTCCATTTCCATCCTCATTTGGATTTGTATATATTTTGGTAGCAGTTGATTATGTCTCAAAATGGATTAAGGCAATTCCATGTCGACACAATGATTATAAAACTGTTCTTAAATTTTTAAAAGAAAATGTCTTGAGTCGATTTAGAATCCCTCGAGCTATTGTCATTGATGGGAGAACACATTTTTTCAATAAACCATTTGAATCCTTAATGAAGAAATATGGTATTACTCACAAAATTGTCACCCCTTATCAAACTCAGACAAGTGGACAAGTAGAATTACTAAATAAAGTGATTAAATAAATTTTGAAAAAAATGGTTTACCCAAGTCGTAAAGATTGGTCTTTAAAACTAAACGATACACTTTGGGATTACCGTACTGCTTTCAAAACATCTTTAGGCATGTCACTCTATTAGTTTGTCTATGAAAAACCTTGTCACTTGTCTGTAGAACAAGAACATAAAGCATTTTGGGCCATTAAAGCTTTCTATTTAAATCTTGATGATTCTTACAGGTTACGCAAATTGCAAATAAATGAACTTGAAGAATTGAGAAATGATGCATATGAAAACTCAAAAATTTATAAAGATAGATCAAAAACTTTTCATGACAAATCAATTTTTAGAAAATCTTTTGAAATTAGTAAAAAAGTTCTGCTTTATAATTCACGTCTTCACTTTTTCCCTAAAAAATTGAGATCTAGGTGGACTGGCCCTTTTATTGTCAAACATGTATATCCATATGGGGCCATAGACATTGAGAATCTTAGGAATAGTAATGTATTTAAGGTCAATAGACAAAGACTTAAACTATTTCTGGAAAATCAAGTTGCTGAGGTAGAATTCATTTCCCTTTCTAATCCTTGTTATGAGAAAAATTTACTCTAATTTTGTGATTTTATTTTATTTTGTAGTTCTTTATCACCCCGGTTAAGTGGCAAATAACGGTACTCTGTGGCTCTTAAGTTAGTTTGTTTTTTAGTTTCTCATAATAAATGATTCATTCTCCTTTAAAACGGATGTCATTCTTTCAAACCTGAGAAAACATTTTTCTTCCTTCCCTCAAAATGCTCTAACAAAAATTTACAAAATTAGATGTGAAAGATTAAGATTGTTAATGCACAAAAGTATGTTAGAAGATGTGCGCTGGATAATCGAAGCAAATGTCTGTTTAGCTTGTGAGTCTTCAATTTCATTTGACTCATACATATTAGGTCTTGGTAGAAGTTCGTATTCTAAAAGGCAAAAAGCAAAAAGGTTACAAGTTTGTCACAAATGTGCACGATGGAATTGTAACAAGTGATGTCGTTCTTTGGGGATGGTTTCCGCAAACAGAGAAGATAAAATTTTCTTTATTAAGAATGGACTGAGTAAGGAGTCATTAGATGATATCTTATTGACTCTTGTTACGCATTCTAGTGGATATGTGCATCATGAACTTCTTAACTTGTAGAATCTCTTCAAGGATGAACAAAAACATTACAGTTTTGGGCATCTGACTCTAAAAGACCTTGTTTGCCAATTTATAAAAAAAATTGGATGGGAAGCTTATCCTCGACTCATAGAAGGCATTTAAGCCATTATTGGATGTAAAACTAGAGGAAGATGTAAGCCACAACCACAACAACATGTACATATTGTCTTTTTCTTAAAAAAAGAAAAAAAAGAGTGGAAAAAATAAGAAAATGAGGGCAAAACTTTGATTGTACTTGGTCTTTAATTAGATTAGGAGAGCCCTAGTTGGTTGTTTGTCTTTTCATATACTCAGGAGGAGACCTTCACACACTGGTATGTAAATAAGGTTCGTGTGTCATGCTCTGTAGAGAGTCATTCTCAGTGTCCCAAAGTTTACCTTTTAGGCAAGTTGAGATGATGGATAGATAGAAGTGTCCTGTGTAAGCATACTCGTGTGACTATGCAACTGAGTTGGATCCTGTGATTTAATGTCATAGCTCTCCAGCGACCTCTCACTGGCTGTGGTCGTTGGTATTAGCTATCAGATTTACGCACTTTAATTAGTTGCGTCGTAGCTCAATCCAAAATATCCCACAAGCGGGAGGGAGAAGAATTCCAAGATTGGCTGAACCATCTTAGTATTATTGCATTCATGACGCGCAATATAAAGATACACTATGAAAATTATACATAAAGATATGTCATCATTTGTTATTATATTTCTTTTATCTTTGTATGATTTTGTTGTATTTTGATTTTGGACAGACGATCCTTTGAGCAGGGTCCTTCAGGGGCTTTCTAGACTTCTTTACCCTGATGGTTTTCTTGAAGTTCAAAAAAACTAAAAAAAAAATAAATAAATAACAAAAATAAAAAAAAATTATGTGTTTCTTAATTTCAACTTTTCTGACAATACTCAACCTACCCTTATAGGTGTTATCATTACCTTTTCTATTCTTTTTTCTATTTAAACATTTCATTTTTTTCATTTTTCTCCAACTCATAATCATTCAAAGGGAGGAAGAGTATAGAAATGAGACCTTCTGTTCATAACCTTAAAAATATATGTGTATTTTGTGGGTCTATATATGGGAAGGGTTTAGAGTTTGTAAACGTATCAAGCACTCTTAGTTGAATACTTGCTGTGAGGAGTATTCATGTTGTATATGAGGGAGGTTGTCGTGGGTTAATGAAGGTTGTATCACTTGCTGCTTATATAGGAGACAATCAGGTTTTTGGTGTCATTCCCGGACCTTTAACTCAACAGAACATCATTGGAAATATAATTGGGAAGAACTTAAGGTATCATCTATGCATGAACGAATAAAGATAATATTTGACAACTCTGATGCATTCATTGCCTTACCAGGTGGTTTTGGTACTTTGGAAGAAGTTTTTCAAATTGTCTCTTGGGCTGAACTGAACATCCACCATAAACTCATAGGGTTGTTGAATATTAATAATTTCTTTGATCTTTTGTTATTTTTTCTTGACAAAGTTGTGAAACAGAAATTTATCACACTTTTGGCAAAATAACTTCTTATCTCTACTTCCACTATTAATGAGTTGATTGATAAATTAGAAGCTTTTGTTTATAAACCTGATCCAGCAATAACTTAGATAGATTGGTTAGAAGGAAGTAGTGAGGGAAACAATATGAAAAGAAAGCCAGATCTGACACTTCATCTATAACTTTCCTTTACCTTTGCTTTTATTTATCGTACTTTGTTTCTGTTTAAATTTGTGTCAGATTTATCCAACAGGTACTATCTTCTATCCTTTACTCATCTATATTTTAACATTGCGGATAATGTTGTGATTTGGTTGGGGGAAGGATAGTTGATCAAAAAAAATTTAGGATATATGATATGATTATCAGTAACTTACTAAACCAATTAAAGATGGCAGAGTAAGGAATAAATTTTGCTCTTGAGACGCATCTTAATTGAGGAAGTATGTTTATAGATATGATTGTCAGAAACCTATTCGTAGTAAAACTAATTAAGGATGGCAGAATAAGGAGTAAATTTTGCCTTGGAGGTAATTTTACTGTTGAGACGCATCTCAGTTGAGGAAATAATTATTTTGTGTAGAAGTAGCAAATGAATTCTTAGATCTTAGCATAAATTGTCTTCTTTCTTAAAAATCACATGCTTGGATATGAATATTGAAATGGTGGATTGAGAATGATAGAAATATGCCTTGTGAAATTTTGAACCTATTGATCAATGGATTGAACATTTGTACCATTCTCTTCTTTCTTGTGTGATTTTTACTCATGGAATTGTTACTCTAGAACTTTGATTCTTTTTTAGGCTACATTTTCACATGCATACATAAACATGATTAAGGCGTTTTTCTTGAAATAACCACTTTAACCAAATAAGCAGTCTTGCTCAGCAGCATATTATCTCAATATAATATCAAGCACTATTATGACTTTTTTGGAAATTCTCTGATTCCTGCTAACGTAAGGCATTGGAAATAACCTATTTTTCCTTGCTTAACCCCTTTAAGAATATTTGACTATTCCTTGTTTCTAGCTCATTATGTGCCTTAAATGAAAAATCATGTTCTTACCTGACTTTAGGGAATAAGAGAGCATTGGCTTTGTTAATGGATGAGTTCTTGAACAAATGTGGGAGGGTGTGTGCAAAATGGTTGGTGAAAAAAGAGTGGGTGGTTGAAAAAATAAGTGTGTGTATATTTATGATCTAAAAAAAACAAATGTGTAAAAAAGGGTCAACAAGGCAAAAAAGGAAGGGAAAAAAATATGTAAAGGGAATTTGTATTAGGAGGAGTTGGGATGAACTTTTATACTTATTAATTGAACTAAGCTTTCATGCTCTTTTATTTCCTTTGGTTTTTAACTTGTCAAATCCATATTATCACCCTCCTTTACCTTGACCATATTATAACCTTGAATAAAGTCAGCTTGATTTGTGTGTGCATGTGTTCTGAGTAGTGGAGAAGTAGAAGATAAGTAAGGTTATAGTAGTGCAATTTTCTATAGGTTAAATTAAGTTAAATACCTACCTTTTTAACGCTTGAAGGATTGAGAATGAATCATGTGAGGATCTATGTGGAAATAAGTTTGATCCAATGGTTTAATATGTTAAGTTTGATGATGACAAATATAAAACAAAAAGAATGATGATTATACTACCTAGATGTGCTTAATATATGCTTATACTATATAGATGTGCTTAATATATTATATTGGATTGTGCATAATCATACAATCCACCTTGTTATATTTAATATAAGAATCATACATATTCTTTATAACATCTTTTATAGGATATATCTAATAATATGTTATATGAGTTGTACTAAATTAATATTGGATTTGGCTCTATTTAAATGAAAATGTGCAAAGTATTCTTTGTTGCATCCTATATAGAGCATATCTATTAGTAATTGATAAATGTCTTATTTGGATGTGTCAATGAAAGTCTTATATGCATGTTAGACTAATTAGAGTTATACATTTATGAATTATGCATATAAAGATATTGAATTATGAATTTGGATTAACTATACTTGTTTAAGTGAGAAATACTTTGTAGGATAGTCCAAATGTTAAGAGTGAGCATTGCAACAAGAAAGCAAAAGATCACATTTATGCTCAACTTAATAAGAATGAGAATGATAAGATGTTCCAAGCATTTGCAATATTTGAAAACAAGAATTTCTTTTGGAAGCTTGAATTACATCAAGAAGCCTAAGGACTAGAATTGGTATATTTCCCTTTTAGGTTTTCTCCTATGTAAAGATAGAGGTTTTACAAGAAAAGAGCTCAAATATATTTTTAAATCTTTACACATGGTTCTTACATGCTAAAATTCTCAAAAAATATGTTCTGAAAAGCTAGTCATGATAATAGTTCAAAACTATGAAAAATAGTCAAGTTTGACTTTTGAAAAGTTGACCTTTGGTTACTCTTTTGAACATAACTTTCAAATACTTTGAGTTTTGTTGTGAAACTTCTTTCATTTGAAAATAAACTTAAATATCTTTCCAAAGAGTGGTCATTTGCTTAAAACGGATAAGAAATGAAGAAATTATGATCATTTGCTTTAAACTATGAAAAATAGTCAAGATTAAGTTTTGAAAAGCTGACATTTAGTTACTCTTTTGATCATAACTCTCAAAATACTTTGAGTTTTGTTCTGAAATTTGTTTCATATGAAAATAGACTCAAAAAGCTTTCCAATGATTAGCATTTACTTTAAACGAATAAGAAATGAAGAAGTTATGGTAATTTAAAGTCAATTTTCAAACTCAGAATGCGTGTAATCGATTACATAAGTCTTGTAATCAATTACAACTCTGACAGAGGTCATGTAATCGATTATATGAGCCTTATAATCAATTACCAAGTGCCCAGAAACGTTCCCAACGACTATTTTATCACTTGGGCTCTATAAATAAGTGTATATTGAAGCATTTACATATTTAAGAACCTCTAAAACACTTGGTTTGATCCTTGAATAATCAAAATCATATTTTGAGCTCTTTATTGCAAAATCCTTCTATTCATTTATTCTTCAAGTTGTATATCTACTCTTGTGAGAGTTTATAATATTTCTCTTCATCTTGAAATCATTGTAAGAGGGTGAGGTATCTCTCTAGAGAGAAAAGGGTGAGGTATCTCTTGTAGTGAGACTCAAACACAAAAGATGAGATATCCCAAAAGTGTGATGAGTGCTCTATTATGTAAAGGTTTTTTTCAAGCACCTGTGAAGCTTGAAGAATTAGAGGCTCTAGCACAAGGGTGAGGTATCCCAAGGTGTGAAGAGTGCTCTTGTTTGTATAAAAGTTTTCCTAACACCCGTGAAGTCTAGGAGATAGTGAAGAAAATATCAAGTTAAACGTAGGGACTAGATGTAGGTCACAAGTGGTTGGTGGCTAAATTAGGATAAATTCTTGAGTTTAATTCTCTCTTCCCTACACTCTTTAATTTCAATATTCGGTGCAACATATTTATTTATTACATATCTTGTTATCTTGATGTTTTGATTTTAAGAACTTGATATGTAGTTTATTTGCTTGATTTATCCTACAACTCAAGTTGTATTTGAGTAATCTACAATAGTTGTATCTTTGTTAAACTTATTCTGCTGTATGTGTTGATTAAAAATATCAAAATGCATAATTTCTCAAAGTTACTTTGAAAATTTATAATCACCCAATTCACCCCTCTTTTAGGTGATGGTTTCCATGGCTAACAATCTATCATTCTTGATTCATTCTTTTCAACTGAAATTTTCTTGCTTATTGGTTTGAGATGTGAAGAAATATTACCTCATTAATGCTTTGATCCCTTGAATTTCTGGTTGCTCTTCTTGATTCATCGAGTCTTTTAGAGTTTTTAGCTTTTGAGTTTGTGTCGTTTTCCTTTATTCCCTAGTTTTTTTTTTCTTATGTGTTTTGCTTAGGAATGCAAAAGTTAAGTGTGTGAGAATTTAATAGCAATATACTTTATACATTTTACAACTCTCTCACTAGGCTTCTTAAGGTTCAATTAGGCTTAATTAAGTTAGTTTTATCACATTTTATGATATTGAGCTTAATTAGATCATTAAAGAAATTATTGCTTGAAATGTTCTTAATTTGATTGATTGCATCTTTCAGTAAACTGGCTATAATTTAGGTTACAAATATCAGTTTGGTGTGATTCTGGTCTTGTTGGAAAGTTAAGACAAATCTCTACAACTTTCATGAAGACCTTAGGAGCTAGAACACACTTTTGGATAACTCAAATTGGAGTTGAAGCAAAATCTAGAGTTCTGAACTTGATAGCTTGACCTATGCTGCAACACCCCAATTTTTAGAAAATGTACCGAATGTACTGTATGTTGTTTTTCAAGCTTTCGTGTGAATGACCGTTGTGTCCCTATTTTACTGTTTCTCGATTTCTGCATGAAATACAAATACGTTTATACAGGCTCAAATTTTATTTGGTCTTTTTACGTAATTTGTTTCGAGACGATAAAATAAAAGTTTTTCCGAGCTACTGTTTTAATTTTTTTGGAAGATATACAGACAATTAATACTATCTGTAATTTTATTTGAACTTTTTGGATGATTAGCTACGTTGTGGGAAAAAATAGAAAAATGACCGTTACGTCCCGAACGTGCTGTTTGTACTGTTTTTGTTGTTTTTAATTGTTTTCTACTTGATTTAGTGTCCAATATTACTGTCTGTGATTTTATATGAACTTTTTGTGTGATTTGCTACGGGGCAGGAAAATAATATTTTTCCGGACCGATAAAATCTGTTTTTAATTATTCGAGGCGGGGGATCTTACTAAACCCAATTGAATGAGCGCAAAATTAATCTTTTAATTTTTAGGATTTAACTTGTCCATAAAATAATTTTGTATTATTATAATATTATTTTATTAGTCAGTATAACTTAGTGACAGTGGACCCGGAAATATTTTGCGGGACCCACGTTTAGCTAAACAGTTAACTTAGTAGCTTAATTAATCATCATTAGTGAAGGAACATTCTTGAACATAGTGACTAAGGCTTGATGACTAGGTTATTAGTGACTAAGCATGGTGACTAAGGGTAATGACTAGGTTAGGAGCAACCAATAGGAAACAAGCTTGCTAATCAAGGCTTAATCTTGACCTTTGATGCATCCAAGGTGTAACACCCCAAAATTTCCAATCTCTTAAACAGTAATTTTGACAGTTAACAGAATTTTACTGTTTAGTAATTTCTGTGCACTGTAAAATTATTTTGTTTATTCCGTCAGCTTATTTGATCGTTTTGAGTTATTTACTCCGTGTCAGGAAAATAAAAATTTTCGGTAGGGGAAAACGTTACGTAATTTAATTTTTACCGTTAGGTAATTATTTTACGTGTCTGATTTGATATTTGTGCATTTTATAATTTTTGTGATTTTATGGATGATTTTGAAATTTTTTCCTGTTTGTGGGCCCCAAAGGGTATGTGGGCCTAGGTGGCCATATGTGGGCCCAAGTGGGTCCCATTAAAGTGAAAAATTTTTCTACGCATAGAAAAATTTGTACTTATTTAGACGGAGACAGGGGATCTTACTAAACCCGAATCCGGAAACGCTTTTTTAGAAAATTTCTTGTCTTTGTATTTTATACTTGTATTTAATTATCGGATGATAAAAATACATAAAAATATTATTTGTAGGATACAAGACTAAATATTATACTTTGCGTAGTCAACAAAGAGAGCTTGACTTAATTTATACCCTTGGATGAGAATACTTAGTTTAAATATTAACCATTGATTTAATCAAAGGTTAAGAAACAAACTTAATAAAGAAGCGTTTCGACAATAACCATTGATTTAATCAATGGTGTGAGAATAAGCTTAGTTAGGAAGGCTTTGATATCAACCATAGATGTAATCAAAGGTGTAGAATTGGTCTTGAAAAATGACAAAGACCATTTATAACCATTGGATTTAGATTAAATCAAGGGTGGAGATTTAATCTTAAAAAGTAACAAAGACCATTTATGACCATTAGATGAAGAATTAATCAATGGTGGAAATTTGGTCTTCTAAAGTAGCAAAGACTAATTAGAACCCTTGGATTTAAAGTTTGAAGAAGCAATCTTGACCATTAATTTTGGAGACACATCTAATGGTTAGAATTTAAAGGAGAAAAATCCATGGCTGATTAAGTCTTCTAACCTACCTAAATCTACCTAAATCCTAACCATTGAATTAATCAATGGCTAGAAATGCTTCAAATGGTGGCAAATAATGAAGACAACTTTATTGAATGCATTATGAAGAGAAGGTAATGGTTTTGGAGTGTTTAGAAGACAAAGAGACAAGCTTTATGTCATTTTTGCATGTTTGGTCAAGTTAGCCATCATAATGGCTTACTTTTGATTTTAGCACTCAAGAAGAATGCAAGAAGGGGGGGGGCACGGTTTTGGTCTGATTTTGAGAGCTTTGAAGACCATTATTAGCTATCTTGGTCATTATTGATCATTCTTGATCATCTTTGTCTCTCCAAAAGCAAAAACTCATCAAACTTTTCTCTCCACCTCTCCTCCAAGCAAGTTTTGGCCATGACCATCAAGAACACCCTCCATCACTCAAAAATTTCATCCAACTTGGTTATCCAACCATTTTCTAAACCTAAACACCATTCTAAGAACATCTCTAGTTATGAGTTTTTCCAAAATCATTCATCTTGATCTTCAAATTCAAGCTTCAAGTTTCTATCAAAAATCAAAAATTTCATCTTTGTTCTTCAAAATACACCATTCGGTCATACTACCTAAAATCACCATCCAAGCTCTTTTAATTTCATCCAACCTTGGATCTTGAATCTCCATGATATTCTAAGCAACTTTCATGTTGGAGATTTTCTCTAAATCATTCATCTTCAACCTTGTTCTTCAAGCTAAAGATTGAAGCTTTAATGGTGAAGTTTGGTACTTTTCACTTTTCTTTTGATTTTCAAGGTTCTAACCATGATTTTAATTCATGGTTCTCTTATTCAAGTTTTGAATATCAATGATGTGTGTATTTTGTTTTGTGTTTGGGAAGCCCTTGGTGGTGGAGGACTTGGAAAAAGAAGCAAATCAAGAAGCTTTGGAGGATCTTCAAGAGGTAAGAGGAGAGACCATCTCACCAACCAAGCATGGTGGTGAGAGATGGTATTTTATTTGATGGATGTGGAATCCATGTGAGGATTCATATCCATGGTCATGTAATTAATTTGTGGGTGTTTATGAGCTTTGATTAATTTTCTATGCTTGATATGCTTTGCATGATTTTATAGCTTTGATGATATGCTTGATATGCTATACATGCTTTTATGGCTTTGATGGTATGCTTATATTATTTATGATGAAATATATATGTATATGCCATGACTTGATGGTGGAAAGGAAATTGATTTTTGGCTCCAATAGCCAAGGAAGAATACGGTTTTGATGCCCTTGATTAGGGTTTATGTTAAAAAATTTCAAGAACAAAAGAATTGATTTTTGAGTACTTAGAACATGGTGGATTTCGAACAAGACACCTCAAAATAGGTGTTTACAAATTAATATTTTCATGGAAGAATAAAATTGGATTGATTTGAAGAGTATGGAAAATAAACAAAGGAATTGTTTTTCAAGAGAACAAGAATACGATTTTTGAGGAATTTTTATTGATTTATTTTGTGTAAAAAGATCCTAAGTATTTTTCTAAACATGAGTTTTGAAATGAAACGGACGAACGTTGATTTGAAGGATTTGCAAAGAAAGTGAAAAAGGATTTGTAAAGAAAGTAAAAACGAATTTGAACAAATGAGTTTGGTTTTTATGACCATAAGACTTACGGTTTTGAAAACAAAATTTTAATGGTTTTGTTTGTGTAAAATCCTATCAACTTAGAAAGAAAGAATGTTTTCATGATTTCAATAGTCATGCCCACGTTTTTGAAGGTTTGTAATGTCTTGATTTTATGAACAAGTTTCCAAAATGAAACAAAAGAGAATTTCAAAGTAATTTGATACAACAAATTTGGAAAGGGAATCAAAGCGTTTATCACTTGAGAAAATCAAGTTTTTGTAAACGAAAATGTTTTCAACTTCAATTTATTTTGAAGAAGGTTGTGTTTAGAATTGATTTTTGAAAAAAATGAAAATAATATAATAATTTAACGTCTTATAACATATGAATCATTCTTTGGGATTTTGGAGAGTGATTTTGTGAAATATATTTTGGAAAGGTTTTCTTAAAAGAGAAAATGTGAAAAATGACATTGGAAACGATATTGAGTTTTTGAAAGTCCAAAATAATATTTGGAATATTGAGGTATATTTTACGTAGTTTTCAAAATGACGTTTGGAATATTAAAGAATGTTTTGCGCATTGGAAAAATAATGAAATTATGGTGAAAAACGTAAACGTGATTTTTAAGTTACACGATTTGAAAAATGTTTAAGTATTCCTACGTGACTTAAAAAAATGTTTTAATATTTCTACGTGAGTTGGTGTATGTTTAAATATTTTACGTGATTTGAAATATTGTTGAAAATCACTACGTGATTGAACAACAATAGAATATTTTTACGTGATTGTGAAAATAACGAAAAATCCTTATGTGATTTGAAAAGTGTTTTAAATATTTTAAAAATGAAAGAAAATGATTTACGTGACACGTGACGTAAAAGAAAGATTTTTAAGTTACGTAATTTTGAAACAGTGGAAAAATATTATGGGATTTGATAAACGTATATTTTTACGTGTTTAAGAAAAACGTTGAAAAATTAGTACGTGATTTAAAAGTGCAACAGAAGAGTTGCAGCATTTTGAAAACGTAACAGAAGTGTTACGGTATTTGAAAACGTAACAAATACATTTTTTTGAAATTGTGAAAACGTAACGGAAATGTTATTAATGATTTTGTAAAGACACGTAAAGTGTTTTATAACTATGAAAATGTGATAACATGATTTTTCATCATGTTGAAAATACAAGATGATTCTTGTTGAAGCTTGTGATTGGTATTATACTGTGATTGGTAATTGGTGCATTATACATGCATTGGAATGGTCCGATGAGGACTGAATATGGTGATTGCCTAGGAGAAACACACCTCTTGAGTGGGTGCGATATGCGTAGTGTAGGTCACCGGTTGACCTTGGGGGCATCGGGGTGCGGGTTGCCTACAATGGACAATGTGAGTCGCTCTCTGTAACCGTAGGTTAGACCGACGCGACACACCGATGATCTCGACCGAGACACTATTCTTAATCAAGATCGATAAAGACTGTCGTGTATATGCTAGATGTGCAAAAATCAAAATGAGGATTATAGCACGTGGTCCGAGGCATATGGTACCGAAATGATTCTTTTCGATCATTTCTCCGACCTGAGTTTAGCTCCATGGAGTAGGAAATCGAGTCTTGTGTACATGCATAAACTGAACATTTATATCTGTGATATATATTAATTGAGGAATATTGGCTATGACAATTGTTTTGAATACTTGGATGATGATGATGATGATGATAATGCTGAAGGCATTATCATAATTGTTGTTTATGATAATTGAATTGATATCTGATTGGATGATGATAGTTGATTAATGTTGATAGCATGATTTTAATATTGTATCTGTGTAATAACCATAATGATGATGGCATGATTGTAATTATGATAACTGTATGATATTGTTGTTTGTGTTATCTCTGTCTTTGCCATGTTGATACTTGGTGTAGGTGATCTCACCTCTTTGTTATGTTGTTTTTGCTATGTCTTTATTATTAAAATTATACAGTAGAAGGAACGAGTTGTCTTAGACATAGCGGGTGACAAATACCTCTACGTTTGGAGACAACATCGGAGAATGACCTTGCCGACAGTGTTGAAATGGAAAAGATGTTTGAGGACAAGGAACAGACATAGAACAAATGTCTGATGCTTCAAGATGGACATTCCGATGGACACTCTGAGATTGGGGACAACAATAAGGAGTGGACATTCATGACTTGTTGGGGAGCAGTGTTGACAAGGAGTAGAGTTATGATGTATCAAGTTTGATACAGGAGAAGGAACAAGTATGTTAAGTTTTCATCGTTAGTGTTACACCGTGCTATTAAGTAGGAACCGTTATGGGTTTGCTACTGTGGAAAAAGAAAGAACAAAAGAGTCTGTCAATTTATATTTCTCTTTAAATTGTGTGTCAATATTGAATAATGAGTAATTGAAATATGATTACCTAATATTTTCAAAGAAATTTACGTGTCAGTAAGAAAAAGAAATTTTTAAAACCATATTTTTATAATTCAAACTTGTGTGAACTTCTTTTCAGATTATGAGTCGGGAGTCGGAAAATGTGATGCCCTAGAGAGGGTGTTACACAAGGGCTTGGATGAAGCCAAGCAAATGCACACCTTGCATGCAATGAAGTCTACGGCCAAGTGAGGTTTGGAAGACCAAAAATCACTTTGCTTGCATGCATTTTCTCTCTTCTCTCTCATCCAAGAACCCTAAACACCATTGTTGCTTCCTTTCTCAACCATTCGGCCAAACCTATAACCCTACCATCCAACCACCTAAAATTTCTTCTAACCAAGTTTTCTAAACCTAAACCCAATCCTAAGAACATCTCTAGTTGAGAGTTCTTGCAAATTCTTACATTTGAAGCTTGAAAACCTACTTGGAAGTTTGTACCAAGGAGGTGAAATCTCTTGTTTTTCTTTTCTAAATTCTTTTTCAAAGTTCTAAGCCATGATTTATCCATGGTTTAGGTTCTTTTTCAATGTTTAGTAATTTGTAGTTTTTGTTTAAGCTTGTTAGGTTTTTGGAGGAGGAAAATCGTGACCCTAGGAGGAGTGAAAGAATCCATTTGTCTTCATTTAAGGTAAGAGGAAGACAAATCTTATCTCCTATGGATGGTGGTAAGAAGATGGAGTTGATTTTGTGATTGTAGAATCCATAAGGATTCATGTGTGTGCTTGTTAGTAGCTTATTTGATGTGGTTGTGTATTTGTTAGTAGCTTTCCTATTTGTTGTTTGTAATAAATTGCATGTCTACAAGCTTTAAGTTGCATGTCTATAAGCTTTGATAATATTGCATATGTTAGAATTGTATGATAAAGTATAGAATGGCATGATAATGTATAGGATGTGAATAACATGTCAAGGAAATGCATGTGTGTTCCAAAGAACACCACACCAAGGCTCACGGCCACTAACCAAATGGAGAACCAAAATGTTCTCTTAATTTTCTTAAAAGGTAATTTAATTAACCTATGAGAATTAAGAAGGTTTCAAGTTGATTAAATCAAAGAAAATGAATTTAGAAATCAAATGGTAAGACTTAGTATTTTCGGCCAACATGCCTAAAATGAATGTGTTGATTTCAAAAACCATTTTCTAAAACAATGGTTAAATGAATTTAGACAATAGAATAAGTTTGACATATATTTAGAAGATGAGAAATAATTTAGAAATCAATTTCAAAGGATTTAGGAAATTCGGCCAACATGCCAAACTAGATATTCTTGATTTCTAAAATCAATTCCAAACCATTTTCAAGTATAAAGAAGGCATTATATGTTAACAAGAAATTTTTTCTAAAAAGAGTTTTTAAGAAATCAATAGATTAGAATTAATTTGAGGAATTAAAAATTAATGATTTTATTGTTATAAAGGAAATACAGTAATCTTTAAGAATTTCTAACATATGGCTCATACTATATTTTGAAGCATCTTAGGAGTTTTTAAAAGATTAAATTATCCGGTTTATTTAAATAAACAGAGTTTTTACAAAAAAAATTAGGAAACCATTATTATTAATTTTCTAAACAAAATACTGTCAATTTTTAGTAAAAACAGTCAAATAAGATAGAAAAGATGTTCAAAAGACAGTATACGGTATGGAAAATATTACACGTAGTTTAAACATACAAATTATTATTTCTGTTTATTTAAACAGTGAATTTTAAGGGATTTGGACAAGAAAATGATTTAAAAATCCTACGCGATTGAGAAAACGTATTAAAAATTTTACGCGATTTTAAAAACAGAAAAATATATTTACGCGATTTATAAACGTTTGTAAAAATGACGGAATTGTGAAAACGCGATAAAATTTCTACGCGATTGACCGTTGCTGTATTTATTTTATGCTGTTGGAAAAATGTGAACCCGTCACGGGCTTTTGAGGATTTTTTTTGTCGGGAAAATGTGAACCCGTACAGGCTTTCTATTTTTCTGCCATTGAGGGCATATTATTATCTTGAGGGCATTTTCGTAATTTCATATTTTTGGAATTATGTATTGAGTTTATGCCAAATTTTTGGTGGATTGGTTGATGAGACGAATCACATCGTGTTGTCGATGCGATAAACGTAGTGTGGTTCATTGTTCTAATGGACTTGGAGACGTTAGTGTACGGTATCCCATATGTGGACGAGTTGGTAGCTCCATGGCCGTGGTAAACCGATAGCACACTAATGGACTCGACACGCACTATATTTAATCGAGATTTGTAAAGTCTAGTAGTACATTTGCCTGTAGTGCCACAACGTGAGACCGTGAACTACACCACGCCTGGATGATGGATTCCTGTGTCGTGAGGCTATAGACGCAACGTGTGACCGCGTAATAGTTGGTTGGGCAGCCGTGGTACTAATAGATTTTTGCGAGTCATTCTCTCTGATATCTTTGTGTGTTTTTTTTAGCTCCATGGAGTAGGGTGTGTCTTATATTTATTTATTGGGATCTATTTATTTATTTTGTCTTATCTATTTATTTTTGTCTTATCTGTTTATTATATTGATATTGATTTATTTGTTTACCGTATTTGTTTTATCTATTGTTGTATTGTATCATTTGTTTCTTGTTTTATTTTATCTGTGATGGTATATTGGTTGGATATTTAAATCTTTTTGAATCTTTACACTACTCTGTTACTTATTAATGTTATAGCTTTTCATATTGCATGAACTGTATATTTGTTGTTTGTCATCTTCTTATTGGCCATGTTTGTGGTGATTTTAGATTGTCTTACCTCTTTATTGTATGTGTTTTCTGTATATACCTGTTTATATGGTAAAGAGTTTGAGGAAGAGGAACACCTCTAGAGATTCTACACACGAGGAAGAAGAGGAACGCAAGAGAGGAAGATCAGTTCGACGACCAAGAACCATCCGATCATCCATATCCTTTGGATTGATTGTGGGAGATGGCAGTGCCAGGATTTTTGGGGTTTGTACAGCTAGAGTTTCATGGAGGTTCATTGGCTTGGCATCTGCAAGGAGATCGAGATTCTGTGACATATGTAGGACGGCTGACTGTGACTCTACGTCATCGGTTTGATGGAGAGCCGATCATGACTACGACAGTATTTCTACACTTAGAGTTACCCTTATCCATTAGGCGTCATTGGGGTGGGATATCCACTGAGCCTAGTGAGATGACACTCGTATCGACTGCGCGGTCTCATGTCCGCCGAGAGTCGAGACATCCGGGATATTTGTCTCCTGATGATCATTTTCATGTTGAGAGTGATCCTTCAAAGGATTAAATATGCATGATGTTTTTTTTTAGCGCGTCTGCGTATGTCTGTATATATTGACTCTTTTATTGCTTTATTTACTGTTTTTGTTTAAATATTGGTAGTTTTAGGTGTAAATTATTTATATCACTTATAATGTAAATCATATGTAAATTATGTGTGATGTTGTGATGTTTATTTTATTTTTTCGCATTATTTTATTTAACAATATTCTCATTTATCAGGAATTATCTTACAATATGTAATATTATTTAACAAATGTTTTATAACTTGGGTAGATTTTATTTATTTATTTTATTTTTCTTTATATGTGTGGCATCCCCAAAGGGGTGTTACATTAGTTGGTATCGAGCCCAGTTAGAGTCTTTTGGGGTTGTGGTTGGAGTCTGTTTTTGTTTGTCTTTGTGTGATTCTCTCAGACTTATATCCTTTCGGAAGTATCTAAAAGAATGTATCTAATTTTGTTTTGTTTGTTTGAAGAAAGAAGATGTCTGGACGAGGTAGAGGACGTACGAACATGAATCGTGAGGTTGACCCTATGATTGCTACTGCTGAGGCTATGCAGCGGATTGCTGAAGTGATTACTCAAAGAAAATCGAGAGCGACTCAACAAAGAAGATGCTCTGCGATGCCCTAAATTTGGCTGAGTTTAGGCGTCATAATCCGCCACAGTTTAGAGGCGAGGTGGATCCGGAGAAAGCAAGTCAGTGGATGCATTTGGAGAGGATCTTTGAAGGAATGAGATGTGCAGATGATAAGAAGGTGATTTATGCTCTTTTCATGCTGAGAGGAGATGCAGAACATTGGTGGAGAGGAACCCGCCGAGTATTGCAAGCTGAAGGGACTGAGATCACATGGGAAGTGTTTTCTAATGCTTTTCTGGATAAGTATTTTCCTGCGAGTGCTAGGCATGCCAAAGAGATGGAATTTCTTGGTTTGCGACAGGGAAATATGACGGTAAATGAGTATGCCACAAAATTTGAGAATTTGTCTCAATTCTCAGATTATGCTCAGACACGACAAGACGATGTGTGGAGATGTAGGAAGTTTGAATCAGGGTTAAGAGTGGAACTGAAACGAGGAGTGGTATCCTTGGGAATGACTCAGTTTCATGCTTTGATAGATGCATGTGCGCGACTTGAGGAGCTTGAGCCGTCGCGAGATCAGAGGAATCGTAACTTTGGACCAGCAAGGTTTCAAAGAGGTGGAGGTAGCAATACAAATCGGTTTCAGCGTAAGCCGTACTCTAGACCACAAGGAAATCAATCTCAGCGACCGCCAGTTGGGGGAAGTGTACGCGGTAGTGGAGCAGGGCAGAAGGTGGTGTTTACGCCAACGTGTTTTAAGTGCGGTAAGAAGGGCCATATATCTCCAGATTGTACAATCAAGGGGACAGTCTGTTTTAACTGTGACACTGGGCATATGTCGAAAGATTGTACTCGACCGAGAAGAAACACATTGTTCGGTATGTTAGAGCTAATCAGCAAAAATCGGAAGTACTCAACCAAGGTCAGGAGGACGAGTATATACAATGATGGGATCTGAGATTTCTAAGTCTGATGATCTTATTCAGGGAGAAGGAGACATTGGAGGTAATCTTTTGACTGTATTGTATGATTCTGGTGCTACACACTCATTTATTTCCTATGATTGTGTGGAAAGATTGAAGTTGCCTGTGTCTTCTCTGAATGTTAAATTGAGTGTATCTACGCCAACTGCTAAACCTGTTGTTACATCTAAGATCTGTTTGGATTGTCCTATTGTTGTGAAGGGCCGTTTGTTTATGGTCAACTTGATTTGTTTACCTCTTGTTGAGATAGATGTAATTTTAGGGATGGACTGGTTATGTTCTAACCATATCCTTATAGACTGTGCAAGTAAAACCATAGTTTTTCCTAAGGAAGAAAAGTCTGGGTTCTTAACTGCTGTTAAGGTCAAGTCTTTGTTAAGAGATGGAGCGCAGGGATATATGGTATTGTCTTCTCTAGAAGTTAAGAATGAGAAGGATGTGAATACTATTCCTGTTGTCAACGAGTTTCCTGATGTTTTTCCTGATGACGTACCTAGTTTGCCACCTGAGAGGGAGATTGAGTTCTCAATTGATTTAATACCAGGAACAGGTCCTATCTCAATTGCACCGTATCGTATGTCGCCAGTGGAATTGGAGGAGCTGAAGAAGCAATTGGTGGAGCTGTTGGAAAAAGAGTTTGTGCGACCTAGTGTTTCACCATGGGGTGCGCCAGTGCTTTTGGTCAAGAAGAAGGACGGAACGTCTCGGCTTTGTGTGGATTATCGTCAGCTAAACAAGGTGACTATCAAGAATAAATATCCGCTTCCAAGAATTGACAATTTGATGGATCAGTTAAGAGGAGCTCTGGTATTTTCCAAGATAGATCTGAGATCGGGGTATCATCAGATTCGTGTTAAAGGGGAAGATGTACCGAAAACTGCTTTTTGAACTCGTTATGGACATTATGAGTATCAAGTAATGCCATTCGGGATAACGAATGCTCCTGCCATATTTATGGATTATATGAACAGGATTTTTCGTCCGTATTTAGACAGATTTGTTGTTGTCTTTATCGATGACATTCTGATCTATTCTCAATCTAAGGAAGAGCATGTTGAACATCTTGGTGTTATTCTTCGGATTTTGAGGGAGAAGCAGCTGTATGCGAAATTGGCTAAGTGTGAGTTCTGGTTGGAAGAAGTCCAATTTCTTGGTCACGTAATTTCTAAAGAAGGTTTTGCAGTAGACCCATCAAAAGTGGAGACTGTTTTACAGTGGGAAAGACCTAAGATGGTAACAGAAGTTCGAAGTTTTGTTGGACTTGCTGGTTATTATCGGAGGTTTATCGAGGGTTTTTCCAAGATTGCTAGACCACTTACGCAGCTTACGCGGAAAAATCAAGCTTTTGAATGGACGGAAGAACGTGAAGCCAGTTTTCAAGAGTTGAAGAAGAGATTAACAACTGCACCGGTGTTGATCCTACCAGATTCGACGAAATCTTTTGATGTGTATTGCGACGCTTCTTATCAAGGGCTAGGATGCGTATTAATGCAAGATCGGAACGTTGTGGCGTATGCTTCTCGACAATTGAAGGTTCATGAGAGGAATTATCCAACGCACGATTTGGAATTGACCGCTGTGGTTTTTGCTCTGAAGATATGGAGACATTTTCTCTATGGAGTAACGTTCAACATTTTCAGTGATCACAAGAGCTTGAAATACTTGTATGATCAGAAGGAGCTGAACATGAGGCAGCGGAGATGGTTAGAATTCCTGAAAGATTATGATTTTCAACTGTTGTACCACCCTGGCAAGGCGAATGTCGTGGCTGACGCCTTAAGTAGAAAGATTATCAGTGCTTCTGCTCTGATGATCAAGGAAAAAGAGCTCATTGAACAGTTTAGAGATGTGTGGTCATTTGTTGAGTTGAAACCGGGAAAGATCTGTATTAACATGGTTACTATCTCGAGCGAACTGATGGAAGACATAAGGGAAAAACAGAATGCCAATGAATTTTTGCAAGGAATAAGAGAACAAATAAAGCAAGACGAGACAATAGAGTTCAAAGAAGGAACTGATGGAATTCTGAAGTTTCGGGGTAGAGTCTGTGTTCCTCGTGACCGGGAGCTGAGGCGATATATTGTGGAACATGCCCATACTAGTCTATTGAGTATGCATCCAGGCATAACAAAGATGTACCAAGACTTGAAGAAGTTATTCTGGTGGCATGGATTGAAGAGTGATGTCATTAGGTGCGTGTCAACTTGTCTAGTCTGTCAAAAGGCGAAAGTGGAACATCAAAGACCAGCTGGAATGTTACAACCGTTATCTATTCCAGAATGGAAATGAGATAGTATATCGATGGATTTCGTTACTGGTTTGCCAAAGACGAGGAAAGGTCATGATTCGATATGGGTTATAGTCGATAGGCTTACGAAATCGGCTTATTTCTTACTAATTAATATTAAGTATTCATTGGAAAGATTAACCCAGTTGTACATCAGTGAAATTGTCAGATTACATGGTGTACCTACATGTATAGTTTCTGATCGAGATCCGAGGTTTACGTCAAGGTTTTGGCGGAGTCTGCAAGAAGCTATGGGAACTAAGTTACGACTGAGTTCAACGTATCATCCACGAGTACGGATGGTCGACGAAAGAACTATACGCCTTTGGAAGATCATTGCGTGCTTGTGTTTTAGAACAACGAGGAAGTTGGGATGAATTTTTATCTTTGATAGAATTCACTTACAACAATAGCTTTCACTCAAGTATAGGGATGGCACCCTATGAGGCATTGTACGGAAGACGATGTCGAACTCCATTATGTTGGTATCAGGATGGGGAAAGCATGACTGTTGGACCAGATCTTGTACAACAGACTACGGAGAAGGTAAAGATGATACAAGAGAAGATGAGAACGACGCAAAGCAGACAGAAGAGTTATGCGGATAAACGAAGATGACCTCTTGAATTTGAGGAGGGTGAGCATGTGTTTCTAAGAGTTACTCCTACGACCGGTGTCGGAAGAGTTATTAAGTCTAAGAAACTTACTCCTAAGTTCATTGGACCGTATCAGATTATCAGACGTATAGGTCCTGTAGCGTATCGGATCGCTATGCCGCCGTTCTGTCGAATCCGCATGATGTATTTCATGTGTCTCGCCATTACGAAAGTATATACCAGATCCGACGCATGTTATACAAACGGATGAAGTGCGGTGAAGGAGAATTTGACTTATGAAACTTTACCGTCGAATTGAGGACGAGAAGGTAAAGCGACTTCGAGGGAAAATGATCGAGCTAGTGAAGGTCATATGGAATGATGTGACGGGTGAAGCAACCTGGGAGTTGGAAGATAAAATGAAGGATCAGTATCCTCATTTGTTTTGAGGAACAGCGAATTTCGAAGACGAAATTTTTATTTGTTGGGAAGAGTTGTAACACCCCAATTTTTAGAAAATGTACCGAATGTACTGTATGCTGTTTTTCAAGCTTTTGTGTGAATGACCGTTGTGTCCCTATTTTATCAGTTTCTCGATTTCTGCATGAAATACAAATACGTTTATACAGGCTCAAATTTTATTTGGTCTTTTTTACGTAATTTGTTTCGAGACGGTAAAATAAAAGTTTTTCCGAGCTACTGCTTAAATTTTTCTGGAAGATATACAGACAATTAATACTATCTGTAATTTTATTTGAACTTTTTGGATGATTAGCTACATTGTGGGAAAAAATAGAAAAATGACTTTACGTCCGAACGTCTTTGTTTGTCTTGTTTTGCTGTTTTTAATTATTTTCTACTTGATTTAGTGTCCAATATTACTGTCTGTGATTTTATATGGACTTTTTGTGTGATTTGCTATAGGGCAGGAAAATAATATTTTTTCGGACCGGTAAAATCTGTTTTTAATTATTCAGAGGCGGGGATCTTACTAAACCCAATTAAATGAGCCTAAAATTAATCTTTTAATTTTTAAGATTTAACTCATCAATAAAATAATTTTGTATTATTATAATATTATTTTATTAGTCAAGATAACTTAGTGACAATGGACCCGAAATATTTTGCGGGACCCACGTTTAGCTAAACAGTTAACTTAGTAGCTTAATTAATCATCATTAGTGAAGGAACATTCTTGAACATAGTGACTAAGGCTTGATGACTAGGTTATTAGTGACTAAGCATGGTGACTAAGGGTAATGACTAGGTTAGGAGCAACCAATAGGAAACAAGCTTGTTAATCAAGGCTTAATCTTGACCTTTGATGCATCCAAGGGCTTGGATGAAGCCAAGCAAATGCACACCTTGCATGCAATGAAGTCTACGGCCAAGTGAGGATTGGAAGACCAAAAATCACTTTGCTTGCATGCATTTTCTCTCTTCTCTCTCATCCAAGAACCCTAAACACCATTGTTGCTTCCTTTCTCAACCATTCGGCCAAACCTATAACCCTACCATCCAACCACCTAAAATTTCTTCTAACCAAGTTTTCTAAACCTAAACCCAATCCTAAGAACATCTCTAGTTGAGAGTTCTTGCAAATTCTTACATTTGAAGCTTGAAAACCTACTTGGAAGTTTGTACCAAGGAGGTGAAATCTCTTGTTTTTCTTTTCTAAATTCTTTTTCAAAGTTCTAAGCCATGATTTATCCATGGTTTAGGTTCTTTTTCAATGTTTAGTAATTTGTAGTTTTTGTTTAAGCTTGTTAGGTTTTTGGAGGAGGAAAACCGTGACCCTAGGAGGAGTGAAAGAATCCATTTGTCTTCATTTAAGGTAAGAGGAAGACAAATCTTATCACCTATGGATGGTGGTAAGAAGATGGAGTTGATTTTGTGATTGTAGAATCCATAAGGATTCATGTGTGTGCTTGTTAGTAGATTATTTGATGTGATTGTGTATTTGTTAGTAGCTTTCCTATTTGTTGTTTGTAATAAATTGCATGTCTACAAGCTTTAAGTTGCATGTCTATAAGCTTTGATAATATTGCATGTGTTAGAATTGCATGATAAAGTATAGAATGGCATGATAATGTATAGGATGTGAATAACATGTCAAGGAAATGCATGTGTGTTCCAAAGAACACCACACCAAGGCTCACGGCCACTAACCAAATGGAGAACCAAAATGTTCTCTTAATTTTCTTAAAAGGTAATTTAATTAACCTATGAGAATTAAGAAGGTTTCAAGTTGATTAGATCAAAGAAAATGAATTTAGAAATCAAATGGTAAGACTTAGTATTTTCGGCCAACATGCCTAAAATGAATGTGTTGATTTCAAAAACCATTTTCTAAAACAATGGTTAAATGAATTTAGACAATACAATAAGTTTGACATATATTTAGAAGATGAGAAATAATTTAGAAATCAATTTCAAAGGATTTAGGAAATTCGCCAACATGCCAAACTAGATATTCTTGATTTCTAAAATCAATTCCAAACCATTTTCAAGTATAAAGAAGGCATTATATGTTAACAAGAAATTTTTTCTAAAAAGAGTTTTTAAGAAATCAATAGATTAGAATTAATTTGAGGAATTAAAAATTAATGATTTTATTGTTATAAAGGAAATACAGTAATCTTTAAGAATTTCTAACATATGGCTCATACTATATTTTGAAGCATCTTAGGAGTTTTTAAAAGATTAAATTATCCGGTTTATTTAAATAAACAGAGTTTTTACAAAAAAATTAGGAAACCATTATTATTAATTTTCTAAACAAAATACTGTCAATTTTTAGTAAAAACGGTCAAATAAGATAGAAAAGATGTCCAAAAGACAGTATACGGTATGGAAAATATTACACGTAGTTTAAACATACAAATAATTATTTCTGTTTATTTAAACAGTGAATTTTAAGGGATTTGGACAAGAAAATGATTTAAAAATCCTACGCGATTGAGAAAACGTATTAAAAATTCTACGCGATTTTAAAAACAGAAAAATATATTTACGCGATTTATAAACGTTTGTAAAAACGATGGAATTGTGAAAACGCGATAAAATTTCTACGCGATTGACCGTTCTTTGTATTTATTTTATCTTTGTCGGAAAATGTGAACCCGTCTGAGGCTTTTGAGGATTTTTCATTTGTCGGAAAATGTGAACCCGTCATGTTTTTGAGGATTTTTATTTGTCGGGAAAATTTGAACCCGTACAGAGCTTTCTATTTTTCTGCCATTGAGGGCATATTATTATCTTGAGGGCATTTTCGTAATTTCATATTTTTGGAATTATGTATTGAGTTTATGCCAAATTTTTGGTGGATTGGTTGATGAGACGAATCACATCGTGTTGTCGATGCGATAAACGTAGTGTGGTTCATTGTTCTAATGGACTTGGAGACGTTAGTGTACGGTATCCCATATGTGGACGGAGTTGGTAGCTCCGGGCCGTGGTAAACCGATAGCACACTAATGGACTCGACACGCACTATATTTAATCGAGATTTGTAAAGTCTAGTAGTACATTTGCCCTGTAGTGCCACAACGTGAGACCGTGAACTACACCACGCCTGGATGATGGATTCCTGTGTCGTGGGGCTATAGACGCAACGTGTGACCGCGCAATAGTTGGTTGGGCAGCCATGGTACTAATAGATTTTTGCGAGTCATTCTCTCGATATCTTTGTGTGTTTTTTTAGCTCCATGGAGTAGGGTGTGTCTTATATTTATTTATTGGGATTTATTTATTTATTTTATCTTATTTATTTATTTTTGTCTTATCTGTTTATTATATTGATATTGATTTATTTGTTTACTTGTATTTGTTTTATCTATTGTTGTATTGTATCATTTGTTTCTTGTTTTATTTTATCTCGTGATGCTATATTGTTGGGATATTTAAATCTTTTTGAATCTTTACACTACTCTTACTTACTTATTAATGTTATAGTTTTTCATATTGCATGAACCGTATATTTGTTGTTTGTCGTCTTCTTATTGGCCATGTTTGTGGTGATTTTAGATTGTCTTACCTCTTTATTGTATGTGTTTTTCTCGTATATACCGTTTATATGGTAAAGAGTTTGAGGAAGAGGAACAACCTCTAGAGATTCTCAGTACACCGAGGAAGAAGAGGAACAAAGAAGAGGAAGATCGGTTCGACGACCAAGAACCATCCGATCATACATATCCTTTGGATTGATTGTGGGAGATGGCGGTGCTGTGGATTTTTGGGGTTTGTACAAATAGAGTTTCATGGAGGTTCATTGGTTTGGCATCCGCAAGGAGATCGAGATTCTCGTGACATATGTAGGACGGTGACCGTGACTCTACGTCATCGGTTTGATGGAGAGCCGATCATGACTACGACAAGTATTTCTACACTTAGAGTTACCCTTATCCATTAGGCGTCATTGGGGTGGGATATCCACCGAGCCTAGTGAGATGACACTCGTATCGATCGCGCGGTCTCATGTCCGCCGAGAGTCGAGACATCCGGATATTTGTCTCCCGATGATCATTTTCATGTTGAGAGTGATCCTTCGAGGATTAAATATGCATGATGTTTTTTTTTTGCGCGTCATGTATGTACGTATATATTGACTCTTTTATTGCTTTATTTACTGTTTTTGTTTAAATATTGGTAGTTTTAGGTGTAAATTATTTATATCACTTATAATGTAAATCATATGTGAATTATGTGTGATGTTGTGATGTTTATTTTATTTTTCTGCATTATTTTATTTAATAATATTCTGTTTATCAGGAATTATCTTACAATATGTAATATTATTTAACAAATGTTTTATAACTTGGGTAGATTTTATTTATTTATTTTATTTTTCTTTATATGTGTGGCATCCCCAAAGGGGTGTTACATATGCAAACTCATCAAATCATATCTTTAGCTATATAAGAGATTTTGGAATGAAATTACTGACATTTGAAAGTTAAGACCCAAATCTACAACTTTCATAGAGAACACAAAAGTCAGATCGGATGTCTTAAAAATCATATTGGGCTTGGAAGTCAGAACAGAGGAACTATAGTTGGGCCTGAACAGTGTGCAGTGATTGGGCAATATCTCGGGTTGTAGGAGGCCTTTGGAGCTAAAATTTTGACAGAAGAAAGATCATTATCTACAACTTTCATGAAGACTACTTTGCCTAATTCTGACGGCATCCATGAGATATGCACTGAATCATTTGGTGCTAGTGGGGAGACAAGGATCAAAATAATTTTTCACTCACTTATCTTCATCAAACAACTCCTTTGGCATTTACTTATCATCATTAAACCACTCCATTGTCATTTTGTACTCCTCAAGCTCTATAAAAGGGAGCATTGGCTGATCATTTTAATCATCTTAGCTTAGATTATGCTATTGCGTTATTTGTTTCTCTTGTTGTAGTTTTCTTTGTTCTAAATTGAAGTTATGTTCATAGTTTTTTTCTTATCTCTTTCTTTCTTCATGTTCATGAGTAACTAATTTTCATTTTGCTTGGGTGAAAGGATGAAGCTTTTGGTAATAAATTATAGTTTAATCAATTTATTTCTTATGCTTAAATGATATATTATCAAGTGGTCATTATATGTGTTGTATTTTGTTTTCAATCAATTTAGAAATTCTCCTTGTAAAGTGAAGATATGATTCATTATAAACAAAAGGTTGACACAATGAATCTTTGAGTCCATTTATAAGTGATGGTGTTAGTGGATAATTAGAAGAATTATAATATAATTACATATACAATCTTAAATGAATTTTGAATGTTGTATTTTCTTATTGGAACCTCCATTATGTGTGGATTTCAATTAAGTTATAAAAAAAATAATCTTATATTTAATTTATTACCATGAGTGGATCTCTTAACCCAAGTAAATCATTTTTATTTGTGAACAACTTTTATCATCTTTATTTTTGTGGCAAATCTTTTCTTTACCTATAAAAATTTTTCTTCATCAATTCTCTGTGAATCGACCTCGAACTCCTGAGAATTTATTACTTGAAACAACTTACACTTGAGTTTGTAATTTATAATTACCATCAACCACAGAGCAAGCCTCTAGCCGTCAGCACACTACTCCAACCGAGAACAAGTTCAGATAAAGGATGGGGAGCATGATCAGCTAACAAGTCAAGTCTTATTCAGGAAGGGCCACAGTTACAACGCAAATATGGAAACATATGTGGAGGATTGCGGAATTCAATGTTGAACATATGATTGGCAATCTAAAAGATTTCCTTCCCTGTAGCAGGAATCAGCTGAAGGGTTTCAACATAAATAGCTGGGTTTTCAAGGACCACAATAGTCGATAATGACTTTGGAATAAACTCAAGGAAATAATGGCGAATCCAAAAGATTGGGAACCATACAAGGCTAGCTATATTGTGGATTTTTTCACCTTTTTTAGTTTATCAATTATGTTGAACAAATTTTTGTACAACAAAGAAAAAAAAGAGGGGCCAAAGCAAGGCTTTAACCAGAGGCAATGGCATCAACCATTGGAGCAAACTCAACAACCACAGCAACAGAGCTAGAACAAATATAGTACTTATAAAACCAATAAAGGAGAAAGGCATGGTATTCTTCGTCTTTAATCGTCTTCTTGCACTTCTTGTTAGTCGAGATGAAGTTGGTGTAGAGCGAAACTTTTTTTTAAAACACAATCTTGGAGTTTCCTTTGTACAACAAGTACATGGTAGAAACAACATCACCCTCGATTGGCAAACCTAGAATTATCGAGATGTCTAGCAAGGTACGAGTGAGATCAGCAGACAGAAAGATGAATATGTTTACATTCGTTGACCAAAATTCAAGAAAAGCAAAAAGGAGCTTAATGTCTATAGGGGTTTCGTGCCGAGAGAGCATAATCATGTCATAAATATCTTATTTTCACCAATCGACTACTTTCTCTTTCTCCATTTGTTCTAACTAGTCGAGATAGTCCTAGGAAACTCTAGGTTAAGCTTTGAAATCAGATAGGCATATACCCAAATGAAACCATTCACAGGTGATTGGAGGGGTGAACTTTTCTAGACATAAGAAGTGCTCTAGCATCAGCTTTTATTCGTTTGGTTCTAAGGTAATGGGACCTAGGGCGAAAATGTTTTGCTCGGAGATGTAAGGGATTAGGCTGGAGTTTCTAGAAGCTGAAGGTTTGCGTGGAGAATCACTGGACTTAGACAGAGTTAAGCTAGATGAGGAGTTGTTGATATCTTCATCGTTGCCTTCGAGGGAATACATTTGGTTTTGTGAATCGGACGAGTCAGACATGGTTGCTAGGTTTTCCAGAAAGCTTGCTGGGTTCAAAGAAAAAGAAGAAGTTGGAAGACTTTATTTGGTACCAGATGGTTATCCCAGACAAGGCTTTAAAAGAAATTTTGGGATTCAAATTTTGAATTGATGGATTAGATAGCCAATAGATAGCCATTATCAATTGCAGTAGTCTTTTGAGTTATAACCGCCAACCAGAAAATTGATAACGCATGGAATCCTAGAAAGTGTGGGAATTAGAACATCAGATGCATCCTTCATGAGGCTCGCTTGTTAGAGCTCGCAAGTTCGTTGGCAACATGTCTTTCGAGAAGCCAATTCAGTAGCAAATGCTCTTGCGAAGCATGGGCACACTTTGGACGTTGGGGTTCACTACATTGACACCATGCCTTGTTTTGTTTCCGTTCTATTCTTTTCAGGTTGTGATCGTACCACTTTTGTTAGGCTGAGTAGGACTTTAGTTTGTTGTGTTTTGGGTCGTTGACCTCGTTTTGTCATTAAAAAAAAAATTACTCTAATAATCAATTAAGGACCACAACTTTAAAACTTACTAATTAGGTACCATAACTTTACTTTTTTTTCAAATGACTACCTCATCTTTACTTTAATAATCAATTAAAGACTTCAATTATAATAAAAAAAATTATAATATTTATTAATTGGGAAAAAATTAGGTCATATTTGTCATGTGCTTTGTTGATGTTATAGATTATTTTCAACTCAAATCAGATAATATTTTATTATTAAATATGTTTTAATAAAATTGAGGTTCTTAATTAATTAATTAATTAATAATAATAATAATAATAAGAAAATTATTATTATTAATAAAAGTTTGTCCATTAACTAGTTTATCGTAAAAGGTAGTGTCATCAAATAATAATCACTTGTAAATCATTGCAGCAACTATGGTCTATGAGTACATTTACATTGGATTTTCGCAAATTTAATTTTAGATTATTTTGATTTTATAAACTTAATTTTGTTTAAAAATAACTTTACTGCAAAGTGATTTATATTTGAAAAAGATCACGGTTAACATTAAAAAAAAAAAAACATTTCAAACCAAATGGACTTCTAACGCCATAATCAAGGCTGAGAAATTGTGCTAGCGTGAAATCAAACAAAACAGAACAATGGGCAAGAGCCCGTTTGAGCAACCAAAATCACGTTCTCCCACAGCCAAATATGCAACATATAACTTTTCCACTTTCTTTTAAAATTCTTTTATAAAAGTCAAGATATTCAAACGAAATTTTTTTTTATTAAAAATTAAATGTATCATAACTTTAACAAAGTTGAGCACAACGCTATTTTATATTGTAAAATTCATTAATGATTAAATTAATCTCAAATTTTTCAACAAAGAAATGAAAATGAATTTTGTACTATATATGACCGTTAAATTCTCTTGGTTGTTTGCCTTGTATTATTTAATATGTGGTATACAACTCCAAGTTTACACCAAAATTTCTCGTCTTTTCTAATGTGAAATAGCTTCAGCATTTTTAAAATTTCTCTCTTTACTTATGTATCTATTATTTTTAGAGTAAAAACTCATTTTTAAAGTAAAAAAACTCATTTTTAAATTAGTTGATCAATCAATAAAATACAAACTTATCTACCTAATTAGTATTTTGATTTTAATACAATATTGGTCAATAAAAAGTAGTGAATGCAGGAGGGTCATTTTTCATTTACATGAAAATCATATTACCTATAATAGAAAATAGAACTATAATTGGTGGCTAGTGTCAACGTAAAACTATTTTATTGTTATTGGCAAGAGTCAAAGAAATTAGGTGAATTATTTGCAAATAAGACAGAAGTTGATGGAGTAGGTGGAGTAGTTGGAGATGTAAACAAAACAGGTAGAACAGCAACATTATCTGGAGCAAGTGAATTAACAAAATAGAAAGTAAATGTATGACATGCGGGAAGTCGCAAATGAATTTGTATTCACAGTGCAGGAGTCTTTAGAAATAGAGACAATTTCATTTGGTTGATACACACCATTGAAGAGGGCATCATCCTATTCTAGAGAGAAAAATTATAGTTTCTCTTGAGAGTTTTCTCTTCTTGTCTTTTAAAATTTTCTCTTATTTCAAAAGAAAGTGTTATTGTTCTTTCTTTATATTCATAGAGAAGTTGTAATTTTTTTCTACATAGTGAAAATCTTCTATTCTTGCCTGTGATTTTTCCCTCATCACCATTAGAGGGTTTTCCACGTTAAATATTGTGTGTCAGTTCTAATTTTCTCAACTCTATTTTTAGTTGTGTGATACTATTTCTATAACTCTGGTATCTAACAATGGTATCGGAGATTTGGTTGCTGGTACTATTCACGATGTGGGTACTATTCATGATTACTATTCACACATATGGTTGTATACTTTTGCAATATTGTTAACGTATAAGAGGTTTGTCCCGATACGGTATATATAATATTATTCACGTATATAGTACTATTCACGATAGAATAGAATAAGCCAATCTAGTTGAGAAATAGATTATTGTCAATATCATGGCAACAAAATATAAGATTGAGAGGTTCAATGGGAGTAATTTCTCCTTATGGAAACTGAAGATAAAGGCGATCTTGAAGAAGGACAATTGCTTAGCAACAATTGAAAGCAGACCCACTAGGATACCTGATGACAAGTGGAAGGAGATGGATGACAATGCTGTTGGCAACCTGCATCTAGTTTTGACAGATTCAATTTTGTCAAGTGTTGCAGAAAAGAAGACAGCGAAGAAAATTTGGGATGCACTCACCAAATTGTACGAGGTCAAGTCACTTCACAATAGAATATTCTTAAAGATGAGACTTTATACTCTTCAAATGAGTGAATCCACGACAATAACGAATCACATCAATAATCTGAATACTTTATTTTCCCAACTTACAGCATTTAATTACAACATGGTGGAAAATGAACGTGCATAACTTCTACTTCGAAATCTACCTGACTCTTATGATTAATTCATCATCAACATAACAAATAATAATATTGCTGATAATCTTCAATTTGATGGCGTTACTACTATTATTCTTCAAGAAGAATCTAGGAGGAAGAACAAGGAAGACAAATTAGAAAGCTCAAAGCAAGCAGTGACTTTGTTGATGATGAGAGGAAGATCAATGGAACGTGGCTCTAGTGGGAGCCGAAATCAGAGTAGATCAAAGTCACGAAGAAGGAAGAACTTCAATTGCTACCTTTGTGGTATGAGAGGACACTTGAAGAAAGATTGTTAGCACAACAAGAAGAATGCAGAAAAAGCTCCTAAAACAACATCCTGTCAAAGATGTGTTGCAAATACCTCTGATGATGGAGAAATCCTTTATAGCAAAGTAGAAATTAGTTCAAAAGGCAGAAAACAGCTCAATGATGTTTGGATAATGGATTCAGGAGCAACATGGCACATGACTTCACAACGAGATTGGTTTAGTACTTATGAATCTATCTCAGAAGGATCTGTGTTCATGGGAAATGATCATGCCTTGGAGATTGCTAGAGTTGCTGCTGTCAAAATAAAATTACATGATGGTACAGTTCGCACAATTCAAGGGGTACGACATGTGAAGGGCTTAAAGAAGAATTTATTGTCTATTGGGCAATTAGATGACCTCAGGTGCAAGATTCATATTGAAGGTGGGATCTTGAAGGTGGTGAGAGGCGCTTTTATGGTAATGAAAGCAGAAAAGATCGCGGCAAATCTATACATGCTTCAGGGATAGACGTTGCAAAAGGCAGATGCATCTGTTGCATCAGCCAGCCATGAAGAATCAACGATAATGTGGCATCACAAATTAGGCCATATGTCAGAACGTGGTTTGAAGATTCTCACAAAACATGATCTCCTTCCCATGCTTAAATCCGTAAACTTACCTTTTTGTGAGCACTGTGTTACAAGTAACTAGAATAGATTAAAGTTTGATAGATCTACTGCTAGAAGCAAACACATATTGGACTTTATTCATTTTGATGTGTGGGAGTCACCAGAATGTCCTTAGGAGGAGCAAAGTAATTCGTATCATTTATTGATGATTACTCCAGGAGACTATGGGTGTATTCGATCAAGAAGAAGTCAGATGTGTTTCCTATATTCAAGGACTTCAAAGCAAGAGTAGAACTTGAATCCGGAAAAAGAATCAAATGCTTGAGGACAGACAATAGAGGAGAATATACAGATGACAATTTTATCGCATTTTGCAAGCAAAAGGGTATTCAAAGACAATTTACAGTTGTACACATACCTCAACAAAATAGTGTAATAGAGCATATGAATAAAACTCTCCTAGAAAGAACAAGAGCTATGTTGTGAACTGCAGGTCTAGTCAAGTCTTTTTGGGCAGAAGCAGTCAAAACTGTCTGTTACGTGATATATCGGTCGCCATCAACTGTAATTGGTTTAAAGACACCAATAGAGATGTGGAATGGCAAGCCAGCAGATTATTCTTCTCTACATATGTTCGGATGTCTTGCATATGTTATGTACAATTCCAAAGAAAGAACAAAGCTGGATCCAAAATCCCAGAAATGTATATTCTTAGGTTATGCTGATGGTGTTAAGGGGTATCACATGTGGGATCCCACTGCCCACAAGGTTATTGTCAATAGAGATGTAATATTTGCAAAAAATAAACTACAAAGTGAACAAGAAAATGACAGCACTTCCAAAGAGACTACTACAGTTCAGATAGATGGAAAAGATGGAGAAGAAAATTCCTTTGAAGCAGAACAAGAATCAAAGCATAAGGAACAATGACCAGATGAGGCCAATGACATAGAAGTTCGACGATCAATGCGTCAGATAAGAGCACCATCATGACACTCAAACTATGTTATGGCAAGCCACGATGCATGTTATCTTCTGACAGAATAAGGATAGTCGTCAACCTTTCAGGAGGTTGTGAGTAGCTCAGATGCTTCTTTGTGGATGGAAGCAATGCAAGAAGAAATGGAAGCCATACATAGAAACAAGACATGAGAACTTGTTGAACTTCCAAAGGGTCAGAAAGTCATTGGCAACAAATAGGTCTATAAGATCAAACAAGATGGCAACGATCAAGTGAAACGATTTCGTGCAGGGTTGGTGATCAAAGGGTATGCTCAGAAAGAGGGTATTGATTTCAATGAGATATTCTCTCCAATTGTCAGACTTACCACTATCAAAATAGTTTTGGCTATGTGCGCTGCATTTGATTTACATCTTGAACAACTAGATGTAAAAACAGCTTTTCTTCATGGAGAGTTAGAAGAAGAAATATATATACTCCAACCAAAAGGCTTTGAAGAAAAAGGCAAGAAAAACTTGGTTTGCAGGTTAACTAAATCTCTGTATGGTCTAAAGCAGGTGCCAAGGTATTAGTACAAGAGACTCTCTTTTCTAGGTTCATCGATATTGAATCAATCGAACGAACTTCTAATACCTAATTCTTTCATTATTAGCCTCAAATACATCAGACTGAGTTTAGACCATTGTACATATTACAAAAGGTTTGGTGACGATGATTTTATCATCTTGTTGTACGTGGATGACATGTTAGTGGTAGGCTCCAACAAAGATCGAGTCCAAGAATTGAAGGCACAGTTGGCTAGGGAGTTTGATATGAAGGACTTGGGATCAGCAAATAAGATTTTAGAGATGCAAATTCACCGAGACAAAAAAAATAGGAAGATTTGGCTTTCTCAAAAGAGCTACTTGAAGAAAATTTTACGGTGCTTCAACATGCAAGATTGTAAGTCAATCTTTACCCCACTTCCTATCAATTATAAATTATCTTCAAGTATGTGTTCTAGCAATGAAGCAGAGATGATGGAAATGTCTCGAGTACCATATGCATCAGCAGCGGGAAGTCTTATGTATGTTATGATCTATACTAGACTAGATATTGCTCAAGCAATTGGTATGGTCAGTCAATTTATGACAAATCCTGGTAGAAAGCATTGGAATGTTATTAAGAGGATCCTAAGATATATTAAAGGGACCTCAGATGTTGCATTTGTTTTGGAGGATCAGAGTTTGTTGTCTGGGGATATGTTGATTCAGATGTTGCAGGTGATCTTGATAAAAGAAAATCTATTACGGGTTATGTGTTTACAGTTGCAGAAGGAGTTGTGAGCTAATTATTTAAGTTGCAGACTGTTGTAGCTTTGTCTACTACAGAAGCTGAATATATGGCAGCTACGCAAGCATGCAAGGAAGTAATTTGGATTAAAATGTTAATGAAGGAACTAATGTACAAGCAATAAAAGATTCCTTTGTATTGTGACAGTCAAAGTGTCTTGCACATTGCAAAGAATCTAGTCTTTCATTCCAGAACAAAGCACATATGAATCTAATATCACTTTGTTAGAGAAGTAGTAGAAGAAGGAAGCGTGGATATACAAAAGATTCACACCAAAGAGAACCTAGTAGATGTTATGATGAAGCTAATCAACACTGATAAGTTTACATAGTGTAGATCTTTTATGGCCTATCAAAAACGTAGGCAACATGGAACTGACAAGATGAGAAAGATTTTGAAAGTTTACTAAAAATGACTTTAAGTGAGAGATTGTTAACGTAAAGCCACTTTATTGTTATTGGCAAGAGTCAAAGAAATTAGGTGAATTATTTGCAAATAAGACAGAAGTTGATGAAGTGGGTGGAGTGGTTGGAGATGCAAACAAAGCAAGTGGAGCAGCTGCATTATGTGGAGCAAGTGAATTAATAAAGTAGAAACCAAATGCATGACATGCAAGAAGCTGCAAATGAATTTGTATTCACAGCGCAAGAGTCTCTATAAATAGAGGCAATTTCATTTGGTTGATACACACCATCGAAGAGAGCATCATCCCATTCCAGAGAGAAAAATTATAGTTTCTCCTAAGAGTTTTCTCTTCTTGTCTTTTAAAATTTTCTCCTATTTCAAGAAAGGGTGTTATTGTTATATCCTTGTATTCAAAGAGAAGTTGTAATTTTCTTCCACATAATGAAAACCTTCTATTCTTGCTCGTGATTTTTTCCTCATCACCATTAGAGGATTTTTCATGTTTAATATTATGTGTCAATTCCAATTTTTTCATGATACTATTTTTATAACTCTGGTACTTAAAAACTAGGACCTTGCTAGTCCTCCCTTCATACGATTCTTAGCACTGGCCTGCCAAAAAAATTAGCTTCAAGAACTTCTTGAACTAAGGTATGATTTGGGTGAAGTATCTACTTGTCACTAAAGTTCCATATTGTATTGGTAAATGTTCCACATTATCCATTCAATCAGAGATGTCTCATTACTATTCGATAGAGAAAATGTTCTCGAATCATAATCAAGTTCATGTCGCAATCATCACGATTCTAATTAATAAAGAATCTGGAACATCCCCAAGTGTTCTACTATGAGGAAATTCGTCCCAACCCAAACTATATTGATATTATTTTGACAATTAGATTAATATGTGCCACATTCTCGAGAACCAACCATGGTTGTATAAGAAACAATTACTGGTGTTGAAATGGTGGGAGAAGGATCGTGACATCGATTTGTATGGCTTCCATCTTATTCCCTTATGGGCGCAATGTTGGGGTCTCCCGGGAAAATACAAGACTACAGAAATTGGCAAAAAGTTGTATGCAAGGGTTGGCCCCAAATCTGAGGTTGGGATTTTCTCAGTCAAAGATTATCATGGCTTCATTCCTAAGGCTCTAGTGACAGTGGATGATTACGCTAAAAAAATAATGCGATAGTTATAGCACAATTTTATAGTATCATTTACACATAGAGATAAATTAAAAAAAAAATTTAAAGGAATAAAGAAACAAAAAAAATTAAATTATTAATAGTAAATAAAGATTAATTTTAAATGTAAATTAAAGTGAAGCAAGGTGACTAACGAAAAAAGTACTCAAATTTGATGAATAGTAAAGCGTCGGGAATCCCTTGCACAAATTCAGTATTTTAATTATTCTTAATTCATTGAATAACTCAATTAGGAACTCAATTTCCAAAATTCTCAATCGGAAAGTATAGATTTATAAATTTAAATTAAACCAAATATAACCCTTCGAAAAATCATTCATCACATTTAGAATACGTAAATTATTATCCCTATTGAGAAAATTCAATGACAACAATATACTCAGAAAGTAATATTGCAGCAAAGAAGTAAATCAATAGAGATAAATAATTGATCCAAACATAATCAAAGACTAAACTATTCAACAGAAAAAGTATGACTGAATTCATAAACAGAATAAATTCTATGATTATTCGAAGAAGAAATATTAACAATAAATTCAGAATGATAAAACAAAGAAGTTTTAGTAATTGAAGATTAAATACATAAATTAAAAATAAATTGAAAATAAATTGAAAATATCATTAGTGTACAAGTTCATCCCTAACCTTACTTGAGAATTTAGTTCTTCATACTATAATGATAGACAAATAAATTCTAGAGAAAAAACCTTTAAGTATGTCGTCTCTGCGCATCCTCTCCTTTTCCTACACTGCGGCTTCCATTTTCTTTGTCTATTAATAAGAGATTTTACTTAATAAAAGTGTATGTTGCATAAAATCTCCTTAATTAGTCTCCAAATAATAAATATATATTGATTAGAAGAAAACTAATTTTAGGAAAGCCAATCTCCTTAATTGGTCTCTAAATAATAAAAAGATATTGATTAGATTTAGAAAACTAATTTTAAGAAACTTAATCTCCTTTTATTGAAGACTGCTAGATTTTCATCTTTTTCTCTCTTTATTTGTTATGAGCCTAAGGTCTTGACTTCTTCCTTCAATTAAACTTCTTGCTAAATTGTCATTATTTTGTCCAAGATTTTTTTTAACAAATTCCCTATAATTATCGCAATAATTAAATTAATGACTTCTTTAAATAAATAAATCAATAGTATTATAAAATCATTAAAATCAAATATAATAAAATATAATAATACATATTTTTATATATAAAAAAAAAGATAAAAATTAGGCTATTATCAGTGGATATGTTACAGCCTCTTAAACGAAGAGTCTACATAGGTTCAAACAATACTGGTAAAGTCTAAGTTGATTTTAAATATCAGAAATTACTTGTGTATTGTTACTAATATGGCATGATTTGACATGAAGAGTGAAATTGTTCTTATTTAATCAAAGATTAATTGTATGGTGCCCTTCAAGAGATCCTAAGCTCAAAGTGGGTCAAGTTGGACATTAAATCGACACCCTAACTTTGGGGAAGGGTCAGATTCTCATGGACTAGAGTTGTCCCAACAAAGGATTATGGAACAGAAAACTTTGGTGGAGCAAATGCCCATCACTTGTCCTCTGTGTTTGTTTCTGAAAAAGTTAGAGGAACTAGTGAAAACACAACTCTTCCTACTAAGACAGCTAGATTGAAACCTGCACTAGTCTCCCCTACTCCTATGCAAGAAGAAGAACCACGTGTTGGCTTGAATTCCCAGGTTTAAGTGTGTGTTTAGATTAGAGTTGGTAAACTTAAGTTTGGTTGAAAGTATGTTTGCAAACATAAGTTTGATTAAAAGTGAGTTTGCAGTAACGTAATTTATGTTTAGAAACTTTTATTTCAAAAGTTAGTTGGGATAACAACTTCAATACAAAAGCAACATTTTCTTGCTTTGGAACCAACGTACGTTTGGTCCAAAATTTAGTTGAAGCAAATGGAAATGAAAATTTGCCAAACATGATTTCACGCCTTTCAAGGACTCCCAACATGTGTTTGGATTGGCCAACTAGTATCCAAACATGCACTAAATTGTCAGAGACACTATCTTCATCGTCAATAGCCAATCTGACCAAGCGATTTATCATCAAGCTAGTGAGCCTACTCATTTTTTGTGTAACTCACACAATCTAGGACCATGAACAAGGAATGGACCCAGTGGCTCCTACAACATCAAACATTGTGTTCCCATTGCCTCATATTATGCAATTTTGTGCTAGCAAGCCAAAGCACTCCACCTCCTCCAAAAGCAAGAGGCACTTCAAGAAAATAGAGGTGAAGAAAGCAATATTGAAATTAGAATTCCCTCTTGTAACGATCTTGATCTAGCAAGCTTCCTTTGAAGAATGTGTGGTGAAGAAGCGAAGCTTGGATAATGAAGAAGATGAGGAGGGTAAAAGACTTTTGTATGGACAACACATGGAAAGGGTTAGGATGCGCCAAAGGTACAATTGAGTCATTCTTCCAAACTTGTTAGAAGTGGTTTGAGTATTAACTCATGCCTTTATTGAAACTTAGTTTTTCTTTTCACTAGCGTTTAGCACCCATGCAATGCACGTGATAAATTAAAAAATATTATCATAAGTAAAGAAAAATATAATTAACTTAGAGATATGACATCTCAGATGGTTTAAATGAATTTGATTAAGTTATAATTAATAGAATCTACAGTGGAATCCACTCAAAATTATTTTTTTGTTATCGTTAGTTGGCTCGTCCCGTATTATAATAACCAGGCTACGTAGCTCATCCCAATAAATATTTCTTTCATATAACCTTCCAATAAATAATTAGTTTATATAGTTTTAAATAGTTTCAATTTTTCAATTCTATAGTTTTTTTCTTTAAATATTATTTTTTATGTGTTTATTTATTTGGATGTTTTATCAACTTATTATTAAGATTATACCAAAAAAATTTACTATATTTTCTTAGCTTAAAAATATACTTAATAAATTCTTAGTTTCTTCATAATAAATTATATTTAATTAATTTTACTATATTTTCAAACAAAATTTTCACACTTGTGTGTTGTATATATTAAAGTTTTGTAAGTAATATAAAATAATTATACATGAATAAATATAGTAAATTAAAAATATAATAAATTAATTTAGGGTGACATAATATATATAGCAGAGATGGTATTAAACACTTACAAAAATTTTAAAATTTTAAGATCAATCATCAATAAAAGCAATTCATAACGTGATCAACTAAAGTTAGGTGAGATTTTTTTTGAATTTTTTTAATATGAATTGATATACAAAGGTATATATGTAAATGTAATTAATAAGTGACTATAAATTTCTATATTATATGCATGAACAATAAATTTAATTTAGACCAAACAATTAATAACAATGTCAACTAATGGTAGGTGTGAATTTCTTGAATTTTTTTAATATGAATTAATCTGTAAAAGTATATATATCAAGGTAATTAATATATGCTTATAACAATTAACAATGTGGTTAATTAAAGATAGGTGAAAAAATTTTAAATTTTTTTAATAGGAATTAATATGCAAAGGTATTTATGTCAAGATAATTAATAAGTGATTATAAATTTATATATTTGTATACGTGATCGATAAATTTAATTTAAACCAAACATTTAACAACTTTGTCAACTAATGGTAGGTGAGAATTTTTTGAATTTTTTTAATATCAATTAATATATGAAGGTACATATGTCAATGTAATTAATATGTGCTTATTACAATTAATAATGTGATCAATTAAAGATAGGTGAGAATTTTTTAAATTTTTAATATAAATTAATATGCAAATATATATATGTCAAGATAATTAATAAGTGATTATAAATTTCTATATTTGTATATATGAACAATAAATTTAATTTAGACCAAACAATTAATAATATGGTCAACTAAAAGTAGGTGAATTTTTTTAATTTTTTATAAATTAATATTCAAAGATATATATGTCAAAGTAATTAATATGTGCTTATAATAATTAATAACTTGGTCAACTAAAGATAAATAGAATTTTTTTAATTTTTTCAAATATGAATTAATTTGCAAAGATAATTAATATGTGCTTATAACAATTAATAGCGTGGTTAATTAAAGTTAGGTGAAAAGTTTTTGAATTTTTTTAAATATGAATTAAAATACAAATTTATATATGTCAAGGTAATTAATAAGTGATTATAAATTTATATATTTATATGCATGAGTAATAAATTTAATTTAAACTAAACAATTAATAACAATGTCAACTAATGGTAGGTGAAAATTTGTTAAATTTTTTTAATATGAATGAATATGCAAAGTTATGTATGTCAAGTTAATTAATATATGCTTCTAATAATTAACAACATGGTCAACTAAATATAGGTGAAATTTTTTAAATTTTTTTGAATATGAATTAATATGCAGAGGTATATATGTCAAAGTAATTTATATGTGATTATAAATTTTTATATTTGTATGTATAAGTAATAAATTTAATTTAGATTAAACAATTAATAACGTGGTCAATTAATGGTAGGTGAAAAAAAATTAATTTTTTTTAAATATAAATTAATATGCAAATGTATATATGTCAAGGTAATTAATATTTACTTTTAACAATTAATAATGTGGTTAACTTAAGATAGATGAAATTTTTTTGAATTTTTTAATATGAATTAATATGCAAATGTATATATATCAAGGTAATTAATATGTGATTATAAATTTTTATATTTGTATGCGTAAATAATAAATTTAATTTAGACCAAATAATTAATAATGTGATCAACTAAAGGTAAGTAATAATTTTTCAAAAAAAATTTATATAAATTAATATGAAAGGTATATATGTTAATGTAATTAATATATGTTTATAATAATTAATAACGTGATCAACTAAAGATATTTAAATTTTTTTTGAAGTTTTTTAAAAATGAATTAATATACAAATATGTGTGTGTGTGTGAAAGTAATTAATATATGATTATAATTTTTTTATTTATATATGTAAATAATAAATTTAATTTAAATATAACAGCACTTATTCACTTTTTTTTTTAAATTGTAATATAAGATGTTACGTATTAATTATTAAGATTATATATTTTTTATATGACAAATTTTTTAACATGACTTGTGGATTTATACAGTTAGTAAATTAAATCAAGTTGAAACTTGAAAGCGAAGTTCAGATTGTAAGACTCTGCGTGCATTGAGTCATAACCAGGCTTCTTCATAATGGTGGAGAAAATAAAAAGAAATATGCTTCGCAAGCATACTTGAGTACTAGCTTAAAGAGTTAGTTTAATTTATTGAAAAGCCAATACTGAATGAAGTACGCTTATGACATTAAATTAGCAACTTGACGTTTGGGAATCAATCAAAATCAGCAAAGGGAATGCGAATGTGTTAGATTGTTAGAAGAATAGAGATGAAACAAAGCCCATCAAAATTAAGAGGAAAGTAACGCGGCAAGCAAAGATGGCACAATGAAGTTTGAGAAAGAAATTAAAGAAAAGATGGGCCTGCTTTGACTTGTTCTCTGCTTTTGAAATGAAGAATCAGAATTCGGAGTTCAGAACTGTTCTTTTTCTTTTGTATAAAAATATCATGTTCGTCTTTTTGTTAGGCAAAAGAGTAATGCAGCATCAAAATCTTGTTTCGACCAACTACATTGTATATCGAATGGCTGACTAGCCATCTCATACAAGAATCGTAAAGAGTTGAGAGTCAAAATTTTGGACCAATTCAATTTATTGGTCAAGGATCCTATAGTTTTGATGGATACAATGAAAAATCAGTGAAAACTACTTCGTGAAGGCAAAAGGAAAATTGGGTCATTACCAATTAAACTGCCATTATTAATATTGATTATAATTTATGAACAAATAGAAGGTCCGCGGCGTGCAACATGCAAACTTTATTTTCAATTGAAATGTCAAAGGCTCACAAAATGAGTTCCCAAAGAACTTACAATTACGTAAATTTGGCGTTATAATTTTGTATTTGTTGTCTTTATAAAATGTTAGAAGTGGATATTGACAGAAGAATTATAATCAGAAATTGTCAGCAACCACTATATATTTGTTTTAAAAAAAAGAAAGAAACTTGGATTTTCATGTGACATGAACTCGAAGAAAATAAATGAAAATGAATGTCCTAGCAATTTGTAATACATACATCATAAGTTGATTAGTTGAAGAAATAAATGTCAGGCATTCAATATTTAATTTATTAATTATAGAAGAGTTTGAATTTGATCAACTTTTAATGTAAGTATTTTGCACTATTATTTAATGATGAACATAGAGGAGTTTTTATTGTAAAAAGAATAAATTTTGATCATACAATCATATATAAATAATCAAGATTAAATTTTTTTTAAAGATTATGTGATCATTTAAAAAAATAACATGTATTTATATTTTAATATTAATTATTTATATAAAATTTAATAATCAAGATTTACTTATCTCATATTTTACAATAAATATTTTTTTTACTAAATACACTTCCTATTTAATGATATGTTAACACATTATTAAAAAACAGTAATACAATAAAAATTCTATGTAACTGATCGAAAGTCTAGTAACAAAAATCAAACTCAATGCTTTTATCAATGTTGTTTAATCTTATAAGTTGAGTTAACTTTAACTAGTAACTTTTTATTATATGATTATATGTGATTGGATGTTAGTGTAAAAAAATCTAAGTGAATCAAAGGTAAATTCATTATATAATCAGATGAAATGATTCATATAGCTTGTATTTTATACATATGGCGTGCACTATGCCAACATCTGAAAAATCATAGAAGTCTTACTTAATGCTTCTAAAATCTCTAGATGTGAATGGTATAATGGTACAATTCATATGATCAAGCAAAAGTTTAGGAGTCTAAGAAGGATCATGAACTATGTAAAGATTGTGATCTTCCTTGTATACCTTTTCCCACATAGGGGATAAAAATTTTAATTTTTTTTAAAAGACCATAAGATGTTCTCACTTGATTCATGTATGTAACTAATTCCCGTAGATGAGTAAGTTTTAATTTATTTTTTTTATCAGAATTTACTCATCCACTGACATGACAGGAGCAAAATTTAAAACACAATAGGGCAAAAATGCTCCATTTGATTACGAAAAATGATTATTTTATATTATTATTTTTAAATATTATTTTTATATTATTTTTAAATAGTTGTGATTAAGTAAAAATAATAATAAAAAATGATATAATTAATTGTATAAAAAATAATATAAAAATATGATTAAAAAAATTATAGTTGAAGTCAAATAAATCTGTCTCACTACGCTACGTAGCAACTGAGTCATATACGTCACGCTTAATTTTTTATATATTTAATTTTATATATCTTTTAATATAAAATTCTTAGACATTGCATGCATTTAACAAAAAAAAGTTACCCACTATATATATTTTACAAAAAAAAATTAATACTTACTTTTGAGACATATAAAATGCAGTGAATGTCTCTAAAATAAATTGTGATTATTATATTAAATATAATAAATTCTAATTAAGAAAAGTTAATGAGAGTAGAAGTCATCCCATAAATAATAATAATCACAACTTATGATTTTATTGATGATTATATCTTTGATTTTGTATTGAAAAATATATTTCAATAAGTGATGAATATTTGTTTAAATAATAAAATTAGAATTAAAACATAAAATTTAAATGTTAATTCTTTTAGAATTAAAATTGATCTAAAATCTTAAATTTATATTTAGAATTGTCAAAGAATTAGGATAAAAAATTATAATTTTAAATTTAATTATAATTTTATTGTTTAAAGATATAATCTAAAAAATTAAAAAATTATTTAAAAAATTAAAATTAATAAAAATATTCATACAATAATATTTTTATAATATAATAATCATATTTTTTATAAAAAAAATTCATGATTTTTTTAGAAAAAAATAAATAACTATTATAATAATTTTTATATAAATATAAAAATAATTTAATATATAAATATAAAATCTCAATAAATATAATTGTTCATAAATAAATGTGAAGAAAAAGAGAGAGTTTAATTTTTAAACTACAAAATTAGTAGTTTTTAAAGTATAAATTAAAAATTAAAAAAGACTTAACTTAGTTATTTTTTAATTCTATAAATTAGTTTATGAAATTATAATTCTAATTCTAAATAATATTTCAAATACAAAAATTAAATTAAAAAGTCTAATTTTAATTTTAAACTCTAATTTATACTTAATTTCAAGAACTAAACTAACACTAAAATAAATAATGATCCATATATAAAATTTAATAAATTTTAATTTTAATTTATTATATATAATAAAAAATATTATATATAAATAATTTGAACCACTACATATTATTTCATTAATTATTACTTCTCATCATGTCCAAAATATGTGACAAAAATAGACGTACAAATAATGTAATTGAATATTTTACCTTTACCAGCAAAATCATGAAAACTACCCGAAGTTTTCTTTTGAGAAAGATTATTCCATAAATTAATTTTTCAAAACAAAAAAAAGTTGGTCAAACAATGCTGTAGAAAAGAGACAGATAAAAACAGTGTAAAACAGTAGAAACTGGAAACAGCAAAGTTAACCGGAAAGAAGTCTCTGCCTTCCGTGTCAAAAATATGTGTTAAAAGCGAGCGTACAAATAATACAATTGTATATTTTACCTTTTCCATCAAAATCAAGAAACTACCTGAAGTTTTCTTTTGAGAAAGATTATTCCATAATGTTCTGAAATAAGTTCGGCGGTTTCAAAAAAAGACGATATTTGGTGATTCTTCAGAAGACGGCAAAGTGGGTGGAGTGCATGCTGAAAAACGCAGATTGACGTTAGATCGCGACAAAGGAATAGTTTCAATCGTGAGGAGATGCTTACCTTTGATGCTTGTCGATATTTATAGAAAGAGAAAGCGATTCATCTTGGATGCGGATAAATTCGGATTGATATCTTAATGATGATTATCTTTCCTTTAAGGAATATCCCTATAAATGCGGATTAATATAAGGAAGATATCAAAGATATCTATAAATCCTATAATATCGCGGTGACGATTATAGCTGCATATTTAGGGATTTATCCTCGGCGTAGATTAGTACGGCGTGGTCACCTGCTCATGCGTCTTGGCCGTGATCCGGCGTGTCGTGAGTCTTCCTCCACGGCTGAGGGAAATCCGGTAATGCGCATGCCGGGTTGATCCCATGGGTCGGGATCCCGGATCTCAACTCAGAACACATAAATTAATTTTTCAAAAAAAAAAAATTGGTCAAACAAAGCTGTAGAAAAGAGACAGATAAAAACAGTAGAAACTGGTAACAGAAAGAAGTGTCTGCCTTATGTTGTGGCACCCTTTTTCATTTCCTTTTTAAAGTTTTTATTATTTACAATTTCTTTTTTCCTTTTTGGTAGGTTTATAGGCTCCTGAAACGGTTAAACAATGTCATAACAGAAAAACACAACAGAAGCACCCTTCGATTCCCTCCTCTCACAATCTTTATTATTTAATCATTTGTTTTTCAAATGTTGTGTGTCACCTTTTCTTTAGTGCTTTATTATCATTTCTTTTATTATTTAATTGGTTGTGAAAACTAACAAGAATAAGGGAAAGAAGCAGTAGAGGAAGAAAAAGAGCATGAACTATCCAACCAAGGAAGACCAAGTTAAATCATTTCTAAATTCTGATTGGACCGGTAAGGTGAAACTCATTAATACCCAATTTTGCATCTTTCTTTGTTTTGGCTTTTCTTTTGTCACAGGTGGGTGGGCTTTATGGGGTTTTAGGGTTGTTTTTTAAAATCTTGTTTTTGACGATAGCATTTGTGTTTTTTTTATCAGAGTTATTGATTCTGGGCAAGGCCTGTGATTTTGGGAGGTGGGTTTCTTTCCAATTCCCAATTCAAGGTGTCTGCCAAGTGATCTGTGTTGAGAATTAGTTGAAAAATATTGAACAAGTTGCTCAATCTTTTGTTTTTCTCATGGATAAATTTTGCTGTTTTAAGTCTTCTTTCTCTCAGGTAAGAATGTAACATCTCCTTCAGTTGTCTTCTTTAATTATTCTTTTACATGAAAGTTGTATTTTTCTGTCTATTGAGTTTGAAAGAAATTCATTTTTCTGTGGGGGATTCGTTCTGTTTTTGGATGATTAACTTGAATATCTATGTCTATATTCTCACTTGCTATTGTTATTGGTCACTAATTTTGGGGCAAAACTTATCATTATCTTGGGAAGGTGACATGGCTCTCTCATCTGTGGCCTGTGGGTGTACCCTTTCTATTTCTAGAACTTTAATTTAATGTATTTACAATTGCTTGGTTAGTAATTTTTATTTGTTGCAGAATGCTAGTTTTGTCTTGATCCTAGTATTTGCTGGATTTTTTATATCGTTCACAAGGGGAAATAAGCTGTTTGAATAATTACTACAATACAATTTACCTAAAAGTGATCTAAGATCTATCACTATGAAGTTTATAAGTTGACAGTATGAAACTTTAATTTTAGTTTAGATACATCAAATAAAACATTTTTGTTTTGACTTTTTGGGCATCCTTGACCATCTAGATGGCTCCTTCAACTCTGAAGGCTCTGTTTGTTTGATAGGGGATTGTTATTGAAATAACTGTGGATTTTGTGAGTGTGTTTGTCTGTTCATTGTGGATGGGTTGAGAAATCAAAACTGTTCCTTGCTTCCATATATGTTCCCCTAAACTGGCAGAACTTATCTTTTGCTTTGTTTTGGTTGCTTTATAGCTTGTAGCAGCACGTTCTTCATCGAACACTGGTAAGGGGAAAAATCATGAAGGGTCAATAAAGTATGGTTTTGCCCTGGTGAAAGGGAGAGCTAGTCATCCAATGGAGGATTATCATGTTGCCAAGTTTGTGCAGATGCAGGAAAAAGAATTGGGTTTGTTTGCTATTTATGATGGCCACCTGGGAGATCGTGTGCCTGCCTACCTACAGAAACATTTGTTTTCCAACATTTTAGAGGAGGTGGGTTGTTACACTGAGAGTTGTAAAAAATAAATTTACATCTTCTATGAGAGCACATTTGAATGGCATTTCTGAAGACTTGGTTTATGATAGGGTACAATGGCGTCGTTTGATCCATGTAACCAACTCCACCTAGTAGGAAAAGGCTTGGTTGTTGTTGTACATCTTCTATGCTAGTTTTATCAGAATTCAGATTGGAAAGGTTACATTCTTATACTTCTTTATTTTTATCCTAGGAAGAATTTTGGGATGACCCTACTGCATCTATCTCAAAAGCGTATCAGAGCACAGATCAGGCAATTCTTTCACATAGTTCTGATTTGGGGCGTGGTGGATCAACGGCTGTAACTGCAATATTGATCAATGGGCAAAGGTTATGGATAGCTAATGTTGGAGATTCACGAGCAGTTCTTTCCAGAAAAGGTCAAGCAGTACAAATGACTATAGATCATGAGCCCAACACAGAACGAGGAATCATTGAGAATAAAGGCGGTTTTGTCTCCAACATGCCAGGTACTTTAAAGCTCCCGTTATTTCAGTTTCTGGTTTCTATTTACTTTCAGGTTCTAGTTTCTTGTGTGAATCTTCTCCTTTTGTTTATTCTGTAGCTACCATTTCGTCGAAAGAGACTATATTATAGTAGCTTTGCATATGTAAATTTCACTGTTATAATTCCCTAGAAGCAGCTGGAAATTGTTGTTTTGACACCACATAAGACATAGCAAATTAAACGGTGCATCTGTTTAACTAGATTATATGAGGTTGCTCAAGGAATATTCTATTTTTAGTTGGGATGCTGCTTCAGAATGAATTTGAATGTACTTGTTCGAGTTCATGTGCTTTCTTTTATAAATCATAACTAAATTCATATTCATAGTTTTCTTGTCGTGTTGTTTAATGCATTACAAACTGCTTTGTGATTGTGATTGTGATTTTGACTTTGCTTGGAAAAGATTTTTTATTACCTACATCATCAGCCTTATCAGGATTTCGGTTTTGTCTTTTGCATGAGGGTACGTACTATGGTTGTGACTTGTGAGCAGTCCATGAAATTAAGGTCCAGTAGAAAAATTCCATTTTTTTATTTTACTGAAAGTGTATATTTCCACAAATTGTGTGATTTTTGGTAATGGAACTCAACTGTATTCCTATGCTGATGATTTCAAAGAGTTGCATACACAATAATGAGATTCGGTTGTTTTTGTAGAGTGAAACCATATTTGTGTACCTAATGAGTAATGAAGAAACAATTGATACATGTAATATTGTTTATTGCTTGCTTTTGGTATAAGTGATATTTTCTATGACACCACAAAGTTGGCACTGTATAGATGCTAACAGTAACATTAGTGATGATCCCTGCTGCATCTCAGGTGATGTGCCTAGAGTAAATGGGCAACTGGCTGTTTCTCGCGCATTTGGAGACAAGAGCCTCAAGTCACATTTGCGATCAGACCCCGATGTACAGAGCACCGATATAGATGTTGATATCGATATCCTAATCCTTGCAAGTGATGGACTTTGGAAGGTGAATCATTGCAACCCAAATATTTGTTGCCTAAGAAAAAAACAAAAGCATATGGTTATTTCCATTGTACTTGCTTTTAAAGGTACTAAAAAAACAAAACAAAAAAACATTTTTCCTTTGCATGTTGTAAATCAGGTAATGCCTAATCAAGAGGCAGTGGATATTGCCAGAAGGATTAGAGACCCGTTGAAAGCAGCTAAGCAATTAACAGCTGAAGCATTAAAAAGAGACAGTAAAGATGATATATCTTGCGTTGTGGTTAGATTTAGGAGTTGATATCTTTGAAACCATGTTTCTTGCTGAATCCAGTTTATAGCTACAATAAGGGTATATCTCTACTCTACACGGCATGCCAATTTATGGCCTGGAACAAACAACATATTCTACATATATACAAATAAAGCTCCTCTAAAGTGAGTTTGTCTCTAAAATGAACAAGTAAAAGTGTATCTACCATTAAATTTTAGTGAGTTAAGATTTCAATATATTTTAAATTAAATTAAGGGTAGATATAACTTTATTTTATTCACTTTAGAGATAAACTCACTTTAGAAGAGTTTTTTCTCACGCATACTTAGTTGGGCTAGTTACTTAGTTCTGATTGAATTCTTCTGAATAGGTAATTTGCCAAAGAAAAAGGAAAGGGTATGTCAACCTTTGAAATTGCTTTTGAGATTAGATTTTGTCGTTTGAGATTGTTTGATTTCTTTCTTTCAAGTGTGACTATTGGGAATGTGCTGTATATTGTGTCGTCTTATTCTGCATAAGAGAACAGGCACTTTTTTTTTTTTTTTGGTTGAGAGAGAACAGGATGGAGAATATGCTTCTAATTAGTGATTGCATAATTGTGATTGTTTGGGTGGAGATTAGTCTCATCCACGGTTGTATACAGATTTATTTGATAGATATGAACCTTTTTTTTCTTTGTTCCAAATGGGAGGGGTGCCCAAGTTATATCATTGATGAAACTATGAAAGAGTTCTGTTTCAATGAGAGGAGCTGGGACTCTATTTACAGAGACGCGACCAGCAAATCATAAACACAAGATCCACATGAGCACAAGACATCGTTGGAATTATTACAGTCTTAAGACCAAAAAAAAAATTATTATAGTCTTGTCATTAATGAAAATAATGTCCATGAATTATTTTTTTAATGAATTTATAGATAAAACAGAAAAGCTGTCAATCGAAAGCTTAATATGTTAGGCAGAGATTTATGAAAAGTTTTATAGTTAACATGTCTCTTCACGCAAAGTTATCTAGGCTTGAAATTGTGAAATTAAACTTTTTATTTAGAATAAAAGAAGAATGGGGGTTGAAATCCTTACCACTTGGGATAAATTCATGAATAGTTTTATATTTAACAAAAATATTAAAAAAATGTTATATGTTCGAGTTTAAATTTAATGTTATGTCGGTTTAAAGTTTTTTACACTATAATCTAATGATATATTAGCATATTATTTAAAAAAATAGACTTTTTAAGTAGTAGTTGTAAAAGTCAAATTTCTTTAATTATATACTAATTCGTAATTGGATGATAGTGTAAATAAATTTTACACACGTATCAAAATTAAATCATATAAATTTTATGTTGTAGGATGCCAATTTTTATAAAACTATTTTTTTCAACACACGTAACCATTTGAAAAAGTTTCAAACGCAGCTCAAAACCCAAGTTGCTTGACTCGTCCATACCACATCTAAACTTGCACAAAAGAAGAGTCAAGATATACCCCAAAAACTAAAGTAATGCTGGTCAAAGACAAAATAAATTATTAAATGTGATTAAATTAAATCAAATCAAATAATTTTTTTGACACATAGTAATCGCTCATGCAATTATTAAATCAAATAATTTAAAATTTATAAAAAAAATTTTAATAAATAGAATTTTTTTAGCTAAATAAAGGGTTTTTTTTTTGGGTTTGGATTCTGTGAAATAAACGAATCTGGGCATCACCTTGCACCAACCTTTGGAAAAATTGGGGCAGCCCCAAAACAGAAATGGACCACGATGAAGGCCCATGATAGCCCCCAAAAATTCCAGGGTTTAAGTTCAACCCCCCTATATAAAATGGAGCAGAGTACCAAATGATGATATTGCCTGTTCGTATTTGGATGCTACTGCTACTAGTAGTGATGTGGGTGTGTCAATTTTCAAGTGTAAATTGCCTTTTGTTTCCGCTGCGAGGGCCAGATCTGAGAATTGATTTCTTGACAGCTTTGTTCTCGGGGCATACATCGATTTATTGACCAAAATCTTTTGGGGACTTATAAATTTCCAGATTTAACGTTTCTTGTTCTTCTGGATCCCCTGTTTTGGTTACAGTCACTATCCTTTTTTGTGCCTTTTTTACTGTTAGATTCGTAATCAGGATAAAACAGAATCAGACGGAAACGTAAAATTGGAGTTTAGGTATAGATCTTTAATTAATTCGAAATAAAGGGTCGGTCGCTGCTTATGTTCTTCTAAGACTGCTTTTTCTCTTTCTCCCACCTTTGTTATTCCTCATCTGTGGTGGTTTAATTATTATTAACTTAGCGTTAGCATAGTTTACTAAGCTCAAACGTCTAATTATTTGAACTTTTCTCTATGAAAGAGATATTTATATCATTATTGGAGGTGTCATCTGCAATGAATTTTTCGTGCCCAAGCTCCCGTTCTAAAGTTTTTTTTTTTTCTTTTGAAAAATCAAAGGATGTGGTTTCGTCCACTTGACAAAGGATCGGCGCAATTGTAATGGCACCAGCACTATTGGGGAAGTCTTGTGGATTTTAGTTTGAGTTTGCCGTAGCATTCTTAAGATTTTAGCATGTTTAATCACGTATTTATGTATTTATATTAGATTGCATTGCAAAAATTCTAAATTAAATTCATTTTATTTTATGCTCTAAAATCACTATAGAATCAAATTTGATAATAAGCTTTTGCATTGAGACTTTTTAATAAAGAATAACTAGATTTTGCACCCGATGCACGGACATGGAAAAATTAAAAATTAAATGATAAAAATAAATATAGTTATATAAAAAGTAATTTTATTAAATAACATATATATAATAATTCATCAAAAAATAAAAATTATAAATTTAGTTTAAAAATACATAAAATAAATTTTTTATTATATTTTCATGAAAAAATTTCACTCTAATATAAATATTAAAGAATTTAAATATAAATTATTATAAAACAACTTATAAGCTTAAAAAATATTTATAATATAAAAAAATTGTCATCTAAATGAATATTTAATCTAATAATTTTATAAAAATATTTTAATAAATTAACTTGACTAAAAATTATATATAAATTAATTCAATTTATGTAAGTTAAGTGATAAGAAGTTTTGGGATGACAAAATCTCTTTACATTTGTGATCCTTGTGAACTGCCTCATTTAAGATCTTTCGAATTGAAAAATTTTTTCCACAAGAATGGGAATTGGATAAAAATTCTCTTGATACAAGTGTAGGAATAAGGATCGGATCGTATTCCTTATCCCGAGAGATTTCATTCTTTGAGAAATTATTAAATTATCTATATTGATTGTATTATATATATATATATATATATATATATATATATATATATACACGTGCGTGTGTGTATTAATATTTTATTTTTTTTTATTTTATATCTACATTTTTTATATTAATTTTAAATTAAAAAATATCTTTATGAAATAATTTGTAATAATTTTATTTGTACACATATGATGCATTGGATATGATTTAATAAATTAAACAACTAATAAAAATATTTATTAATTTTAGAAAATAATATTCAAATGTGATATAATAAACAAAATCTAAAAAAAATTATAGAATTTGGAATATCAGTTATGTTATTTTTAATCACATATAAATGGTATATTAAAATCATCTTAGAAAAAAATTATAAAGAAAATATGAAAATATATTCTTTAACATTGACAATTTATAACATTACTTTTATATAAGTATAATGAATAATAAAATTATTTATATCCATGTGCTATGCATAGGGTTAATTAAGAATTGAGTTCTAAAGATAAATATAATAAATAGTTTTATTAAATGAAATATATATACATATGTACAATATATATATATATATATATATATATATATATATATATATATATATAGAGAGAGAGAGAGAGAGAGAGAGAGAGAGAGTATTAGGTAAGAAGAATATTTATTGTGAGAGGGTGAGAGGAAAGAAATCTTGACCATCAATCTTACATGAATGGTTCACCAAGATTAGAAATAAATAAATACATACGACTTTTTAAGTGGTGGCCACACGACCTTTAAGTAACTTTTAATCTTGATCATCCATGTATGATCAGATTGTATGGTCAAAGATTCACTCATCTCACCCTCTCACAATAACCACTCATCTCACTTGATATGTTCCCATATATATATATATATATATTAGACAAAAAAATTATCTAATATTAAAAATTCAATACTCAATTATTCTACTAATTATTTTTGTATATTATATGTTTACGCTTGATATAACAACTTTTATTATTAGATACATATATGAGTAAATAAAAATTTAAGTTATACTTTGTCAAGTAGTGTAACATCCTTAAATAATAATAATAATAATAATAATAATAATAATAATAATAATAATAATAATAATGAATACATAAAAATATCTATGTGAAATATTTTAAAAATAAGGTGCTAAGTAAAAAAAAATCTCATATAGATTAATTATCAAAATAATGTGTTATTTTACCTTACATACCTACTTAATATATAATAAAAATGAAGAAACAAAATTTAGAAAAGATAAAGAGAAAAAAAAAAAAAGAAAAAGAAGGAAATGAAATGATGTGAGAAGATTAGATAAGATATGAAGTGATAATGGTTTTGCACCTAATTTAATGCAATGTTAGAAATAATAATAATAATAATAATAATAATAATAATAATAATAATAATAATAATAATAATAAAAATAATAAAATGGAAAGTGAACGAATGAAGCACGTGAAGTGCTATCATCAATAGATTTCCAAATCTAGCAAGAGAAGATATTTTGAAGAGAAAGATTGACCTTTTGAGGGTCTATAAAAAACCTTTATCCTTCAGCAAAATAACAACAAAACATAAGATTGAAAGAGAGCTTCAACGTGAGAGAGCTTCAACGTGAGAGAGCTTCGTTTTGCAAAAACCTTTTCTTGCTTTTCAAATCTGTCAGGAGAAATGAAAAACTTTTTCATTTTGTCAATATTCATCTTGCTTTAACCTTTGATTCTATGAGTTTTACAAATTTTTAGTATTTTTTTTATTGTAACTTGTTGATGGTCAAAACTTTTAGATCTGATTTTAACTTTGTGAACCCATGCTTTAAATGGAGATGAATTCTTTGGGACTCTTATTATTTTATTGATTATTAAACTTATCTTCTGCTCTACACCACCGAAAATTTACTATTATAATTATGCTTTTATTTTTTCGATTCTTCATACTCTGTTTGACATTATTATTATCTGCTCTTATTACTACTGCACTATTTTTTTTGTTTAATATTATTATTCTACTTTTATTTTCTATTATTATTATTCTGTTTGATATTATTATTCAAAATAAAAGTAAGAGAACTTTAATGTGACACTATTCTGTTCTTGTTATTATTCAAAATAATAATATTACTATTATTCTACTTTTATTTCTCTGTTCTTGTTATTAAAAGTGAGAGAACTTTAACGTGATACTATTATGTTATTGTTATTATTCAAAATAATAATATTTTTATTATTCTACTTTTATTTCTTTGTTCTTGTTATTCTCAGCTCTCATTGCTTCTGTACTAATTTTTACTAATGAATTATCTATGTTCCTGGAGTGTCTCAGCTAAGACAGAAGAAATATGTGAAATTTTTTACAAACTTTGTTTTTTTTTTACGGCAACATGTTAAAGTTTTTATTAGATAAAAGAATTATTTTGTAAAATGAAGGAAATATAAGAAAGTATATCCCTAAAGTACTAAGATTTAATGTGCAAGCTTATGGTCATGAAGAAGAATTCTTAGGAGGACGCCCTGAGTAGATATGAGCTCATACAATGTGATGTGTACATGAGTGATCAAGAGAGAGTAATTTGGGATTAAAATCCTAAAATGATGGTACAAGAATTAAAAGGAGATGAGATAATTTTTACGAGTTTTCAGAAAAAACGCATAGTTCTTTTTAATTTATGATTATTTAATACTGATTTTAATCTTTTACTTAATTTTTTTAATACAAACTATTTTAGAAAGACTTATGAATTTTAGATTATAGCTTGATGGATAATTGAGAAAAAAGGAAGCAATAAAATCATTTTTCGTACACGTGACGACTGGAATATCATTAGTTAAAATATCATTATTTTTCTTACCCCTACTGAGTTATATCTCATTTAGTTGGTGTGATATTTCAGATAATATCAATTGTCAGAGTTCTCAATGACTTTCGTGTTGAAGAAATTTTTATGTCAAACCTAGGAGATTATGTTTTCTCTGTGACTCTGGGAGACTTATTCCTGATTATACTACTCTTTGATGAGTAGATAAAAAGAGAAATATTGTTTGTAAAAATGTAACAAAAAAAATGTAATTAGCAGTAGTAGCACTATGAAGGCTTAGTAAGCCTCTTTTTGTTAACCAGGTGCCTAACCTAAACTAAAGTTTTGTAATGTAACTCTAGAAGGTTGTAATCCTTTAGGAAAAAAAACTATGTAAAATTATATATATAGCTAATGGTGAAATCAATAATGTATTTGGTAATGTCAGGTTCTAAGTTACGTTAAGATATAAAAGGATAATAATTAACATCTAATAAAATTGGAATTAGGACGTTACAAGTAGGGTTTTATTAACTTTATTTACATCTTGGTTAGATACCTGTAAAAAAAAATTATATTTTTAGTGTAATTGAAAACCTTAAGTTATTTTAAGCACTTTCAATACTTGGTGTAATCTTTATATCAAGGACTGAGTAAGTATCTTGCTTGTAAAGTTTCTAAAACTAACGGTAAAAAAAGAGTGAGAGCATTAGAGAATAAGAGATTTAAGTGTATTAGTGTGTTATTTAAATAAGAGATGCATGAAAGTGAAATAGGTAACTGAATTAATATATTGATTTAATTAAAAATATTTGACATAAATTGTTGAACAATTCAAGAATTTTCATATTTCCTTAAGATTTTTTATTATATTATTATTATTAAGATTTGTTATCATATTTTAGACTTAAATAAAAATATTTTTTAATACATTTAGGACATTACAAATAGAGGTGCAACGTTTTTAGACCCGACTCGTTCACCAGAGCAGTGGGTTGGGTTGGGTTGGGTTGGGTTAGGTCGAGGAAATTTTTTTCCTCTACTCGACCTAACCCGTCTCGCTCAAGAGTGGGTTGCGTTGGGTCGAACTTGTGGGTCCGACATTTTTTTAAACAAAAAATCCTAAAAAAAAGGTCAAAATACAAAATCTAACAAATTAACATCATAAGACTCAATATCAAACATAATAAGTTTCAAACTAACAAATTAATATCATAAGTCGTAATTTTAAACATAATAGGTCTCAATCTAACAAATTAATACCATAAGTCTCAATTGACCTTCTCAAACATAATAGGTCTCAATCTCAAGTAAACTAAACATCATAAGTTAATAAGTGTATAACAAATTAATAACTAACAAGTCTTACTAAGTTTGGAATAAATTAAACAAAACTAGTTATAACTCAATCAACAAATTAGTTTAACCAATCGAAGTCAATGTCTCACGCATGTCATATGTATTGACATAATCATTGACTTCACTCTCTACTTTTTCTATATACTTTTTATCATCTAAATGGATTTTTACTAAAAAAAAATATATGGGTGGGTCGGGTTTGTGCGGGTTGGATGTATTTCAACTCGCTACTTGACCCACACATTGTGGGTTAAAACATTTTTCATCCCAACCCAACTGGCAATTTATAGGTTGGGTTAGGTCGAAACCCTCGAGTTTGTGGGTTGACCCGACCCATTAGACACCCCTAATTACAAACCTATTTAAGCAAAATTTTTGGATTGACGAATTTGATTAATAATTTTTGAACGTCACTAGCTATGACTAAAGCACTTTAGTTGTTTTTAACAAATTAAATAAAAGTTACTTTTTATTTTAATAATCATCAATACTATCGAAAGAAATAACTTGAAAAATATATAATAAAATATATCCATTATATATTTATGTAGAATGATCAAGTTAATTTAGACAACTAAAATATGACAAAAAATTTTTGGTTAATTATCCCAAATATTTGTATAATAATTACATAATGTTATTATATTAGTGAAGATTTCAATTGTTAATTAAACTATAAAGTAAATGAAGCAAATAAAAAATTACTTCATACAATAATGAATTAAAATTAACAAATTAAGCAAATCAAGAATTAAACTACATAGAAAATAAAACAAAAAAAAAAAGAAGAGACAATTACTCGAGGTTCTCACGTGAATCATCATCATCTTCTAAATCATATGAAAGTGAAATATAAGGTAACCAAATTAATATATTGATTTAATTAAAAATAATTGATACAAATTGTTGAACAATTCAAGAATTTTTATATTTTCTTAAGATTTGTTATTATATTATTATTATTAAGATTTGTTATCATATTTTAGACATAAATAAAAATATTCTTTAATATATTTAGGACATTACAAACCTATTTATGAAAAAATTTTGGATGACGAATTTGATTAATAATTTTTTAATATTATTAATTATGACTAAAGCATTTTACTTGTTTTTAATCAAATTAAATAAAAAATTATTTTTATTTTAATAATCATCAATACTACCGAAAGAAATAACCTGAAAGATGTATATAATAAAATATATACATTATATATTTATGTAGAAGGATCAATTTAATTTACACAACTAAAATAAGAAGAAAATATTTGAGTTAATTATCCTAAATATTTATACAAGAATTACATAATATTATTATATTAACGAAGATTCTAATTGATAATTAAATTTTAAAGTAAATGAAGCAAATAAAAAATTACTTCATACAACAATAAATTAAAATTAGCAAATCAAGAATTAAACTACACATAAAATAAAACAAAAAAGGGACAATTATTCAGAGGTTCTCACGTGAATCATTATCATCTTCTAAATCCTTATATCAAACCTTTTCTAACGAAGATCAAAGAAATTAAAGAGCAAGTGACTCTTCTCCTTTTGATTATTGTTATTGGCCTTCTTAGTAGAATTTTCTTGTAGATTGATGTCTCCATAGGTTGAACCTTATGTTTGATAAAGCAAAGTTGTACTTCGCTTCAACTCCCCATTCGAAGTCCCATTAGCAGCACACACTATTTCTAATCTCTCATACTTTGCAAGGCAAAACCGAGTGCTCATGGATCTAATAATGGTTGGATCAAGTTATGTGATTGGCAGCAAATTCTTTTTTCTAATCTCTGATACTTTGCAAGGCTTCTTTGAGTGCTCATGGATCTAAATATGGCTAGATCAAGTTGTGTGAAAAATAAGATTTTGATTGGCATATCAACAATGTATAGATGTGAAAGAAAAATGGTTGATGGAGAATGCAAGAATGACATAACTTGTAACATTTATCATAATTTGTTGTGCATCATTGAGTGCAGGGGAAAGGAGGAGCGATGGTTTATTGTGAAAGATTGTATCAGGCAAGAGGGGAATTATGGGCCACAATATAAAATCCAAAAATAGATGAACCTAAGGCTCCATCAAAATATTTCACAATATAGTAATTTATGTACAGGGTGTATTATACAATTAGTTAGTTTGTTATTACTAGTTGAAGTTAGTTGAAGTCAGATAGTTGAAGTCAGTTACAAGTAGTTAGAAGTTAGTGATGTATATAAGTGAATACCATCAGTTAGAGTCTGTAATGATAGTTTTCTGTCGATTCTTCTTTCTGCACTCTTAATATGGTATCAACAGTATATTCTCTTTCTCCTTTTTCTGTGTTTTTTTTTTCTCTCTGTCTCATTCTGTTTGATCCATCTTTATGTGCTTCCATTGATTGCTCTTGTTATTAGTAATCATGGCCAATCTTCTTGGTGATGCTTTCAATCCTTATTTTCTGCATCCCTCTGATCACCTTGGTTTAATTCTGGTTTCTCAACCAGTATCTGGGAGAATTATGGTTCTTGGCATCGAGCAATGAAAATGGCACTCAATGCTAAGAACAAGTATGATTTTGTGGACAGTTCCATTCCTCAGCCAACTGATGATCCTCGGTTGATTTCGTTTTGGGAAAGAAACAATGACATTTTTTGTTCATGGCTCTTGAATTCACTCACCAAAGAAATTGCTACTAGTGTTGTTTACTGCAACAATGCATCTGAACTTTGGAGTGATCTTAAGGATCGGTTCCATCAGAAAAATGGTCCAAGAATTTTCAGATCAAGAAAGATCTTATGACCACCACTCAAGGTTCTCTTTCAGTGAGACAATACTATACTAAGATCAAAACTCTTTAGGAAGAGTTTGGTGAATACCGTCAAGTGAACACATGCACATGTGGTGGTGTTCGTCCATTCATTGAACATCACCAAATGGAATATGTGATGCTCTTTTTAATAAATCTTGGCTAATTGTCACACAAAATCTTGGTTGTTTCCAGCTTGACCTCAAAATCCTTTAACAAATTTTGAAGTCATGTAAGCTTACTTGAGACACTTGCCAATGACCTGTATTCAACTTCTCCATACCTAGATTACTTAGGCTACTCAACCTCATGTGGATTCTGTTGATTCCAATACTGCAAATACTATTCCACTAAAACCTGTTCCACCAGACCCTATTCCATCACATATTTCTCCTAACCAACCAAGAAGGACTTCTAGACACACTAAACCACCATTTTATTTGCAGGACTATGCCTACCATACTTCCTTATCCTATCCTATTTCAAATCACATGACATTTAATAGATTGTCCATTCCATATAGGTCATTCATCTATTAGGTATCTTCAGTTTATGAACCACAATTTTATCATCAAGCAAAAAACTTACCTGAGTGGCAACAAGCTATGACAGATGAACTGCATGCCATGGAATCAAATAATACTTGGTCTTTGGTTCAATTATCTCCTACCAAGCATACAATTAGTTGTCGATGAATTTATAAAGCTAAATATAAGTCTGATGGCTCTCTGGACAGATACAAGGCCAGGTTAGTGGCCAAGGGCTATACACAGCAATCTGGAGTGGATTTTTTAGACACCTTCTCACCAATTGCAAAATTAACTACTGTCAGAGTTCTTCTCACAATTGCTGTTGTTCAGAAATGGAATATGGTGCAATTGAACATCAATAATGCCTTCCTCAATGGTGATCTATTTGAGGAAGTGTACATGGATCTATCATAAGGCTATCCTAGTCAAGGGGAGGGTCTTGTGTGCAAGCTAAACAAGTCCATTTATGGGCTTAGACAAGCCTCAAGACAGTGGTTTCAGAAATTTTCATCTGCCTTAATTAGTGCAGGGTTCACACTGTCCAAGTGTGATTATTCCTTATTTTCTCTTGGTATTGGTTCAAATGTGGTATTTTTGCTGGTTTATGTGGATGACATAATTGTTGCTGGCCCTAGTCCACAAATGATCACACAAGTTCAGCTTACTTTACAGAAGTTGTTTAAATTGAAGGTTATGGGAGATCTTAAATATTTCCTTTGTTTAGAATTGACTTATTCTTCCAAAGGAATAGTTTTATCTCAGAGAAAATATGTTGTAACCTTGCTACAAGACACTGGATTCTAAACCTTCTAATCTGCTTATGGATCCTAATGTCAAGTTAAATGGATCAAATGGTGATCCTTTACTAGATGCTGCTCAATACAGAAGGTTGATTGGTCGACTGATGTACTTGACTATTTCCATACTTGATGTTAGTTTTGAAGTTAATAAATTGATCCAGTACATGTCAAACCCAAGGTCTCCACACCTATAGGTTGTTCATCATCTCCTTCGATATCTCAAAAAATCTCCTAGTCAAGGTCTGTTATTTCCAGTTGCAAACAACCTTCACTTGTCTGCATATGTAGATGTTGATTGGGGAAACTGCAGTGATACTAGAAGATCCACTACAGGTTACTTAGTGTTTCTAGGTGATGCTCTAATTTCTTGGAAATTAAAAAAACAAACAACAATTTTCAGGAGTTCTGCAGAAGTTGAATACAAGTCATTGGCAAGTGTCTCAAGTAAGCTTACATGGCTTCAAAATTTGTTAAAGGATTTTGTGGTCAAGCTGGAAACAACCAAGATTTTTTGTGACAATCAAGCTGCTATCTACCTTGCTTCTAATCCAACTTTCCATGAAAGATCAAAATACATAGAAATTAATTGTCATTTTGTTAGAGAAAAGGTTGCAGTTGGGTTCATCAAACTTATCCATGTTCAATCTCGACATCAATTAGCAAACCTCTTAACCAAACCATTCCAGTCTCCTCTCTTTCACTAGTTATTGACCAAGATGGGAATTATTGACATATATTTCCCACCTTGAGGGGGAATTTCACAGTATAGTAACTTATGTACAGGGTATATTATACAGTTAGTTAGTTTGTTATTACTAGTTGAAGTTAGTTGAAGTCGGTTGCAAGTAGTTAGAAGTTAGTGATGTATATAAGTGAATACCATCAGTTAGAATTTGTAATGAGAATTTTATCTCGATTCTTCTCTCTACACTCTTAATAAAAGATGAACCATTTAAAAGAGTGTGAACCAAATTAGTAGGGAAAATGTAGAATGACAATTTTTATATAGAAAAACAAATGCTTTTGACTACCTGCCATTTGTATTCGAATATAAAATTAATTACAGATTTTGATTGATTTACTAATGAGTCAAAATAGGAAGAGAATTTTTTTTTATTGAAAAATTTTCCTTCCTAATCGAATATGAAATTTATTTTAATAATTATCAAATTTGACTACCTGAAATTTATTGCAAATGGACAAAATCAAGCATTAACATAATAATGAATTAAAAATAGAATTAAACTAATTAAAATAAATCAATCAAACTTAACAAATCAGAATATTCTACAAACAATGATATATGAAAATTACTAATTGAAACAAATCAAATTTGAAACTAATATAGAAAAACAATTACATTTGACTACCTATAATTTGAAATCGAATATGAAATTAATTACAAAATTTTATTGATTTACTAATGAGTCAAAATAGGAAGGGAATTTTGATTTTTATTGAAAAATTGTCTTCCTAATCGAATATGAAATTTATTTTAATAATTATCAAATTTGACTACCTGAAATTTATTGCAAATGAACAAAATCAAGCATTAACATAATAATGAATTAAAAACAGAATTAAACCAATTAAAAAAAATCAATCAAACCTAGCAAATCAAAATGTTCTAAAAACAATAATAAATGAAAATTACCAATTGAAGCAAATTAAATATGAAATTAATATAGAAAAATAATTATTTTTAACTACTTGCAATTTGAAATTGAATATGAAATTAATTACAGATTTTTATTGATTTACTAATGAGTCAAAATAGGAAGAAAATTTCAATTTTCATTTAAAAAAATTCCTTCCTAATTGAATATTGCATGATATGTCACATAACAGATTATTATTGATTTACTAATAAGATAAAATAGGAAGAAGATTTCAATTTTTATTAAAAAGATTCTTTTCTTAATTGAATATTACATGATATGTCATACATGACGAGTTATTAAGAATAACACATCATAATTTAATTGTGTGAACATTTTCTTTATATATTATATGATATGATGTTAATATAGACTCAAGTTTATAGTAAACTTTATATGTGACAACATATTTATTGTTAAATTTCAAAATATACATATAATTATAATTTTAAGTTATATTTTAAATGGTAAATATATTATCTAATATGGAATTCACCATAAACTTGAGTCTATATTAACAGTAATTTTCCATAAATACAATCCTTAGGAATTGGTTGATGATTGAAGAGGCTCAAAGTATGGCCTTAACCAGACAAACGGCCTTTTATTTGATTTTGTTTTATTTAGTAGGTCAATCAAACATGTCTTTTAGTTTTTGTTAAATTCGATTTGTTAAATTTCTCATACCAAAAAAAAAAAAAAATTCGATTTCAGTCGTTCAAACATTGAGTATATGAATGTAGGTTTGTATAAGTATTAGAGTTTAGATTTGATTCACTTGAAAAGTTTTTTATATTACTATTTAATGGTTAAACTTTTTTGACTGGATATTTAATGGTTAAACTTTCTAAATGGTTGTAATAGTCAATTTTCTTTTTATTTCATAATAGTTAATTTTTTTTAGTAATTTAATAATACATGATAAAATTTATTTATATATAATAAATTAGAATATATTTTCTTAAAAATGACTTAATCTAAACTATTATTTGCCTAAGAATAACACGTGTCATTTTTAATTTTTTTAAAATTTTAAATTCAAATTATTTTTTTAATTAATTATGCATATCTTTTTTATATTTTGATAATTTTAAATAGTTTTTGTTTTTTAAATTTTATTTGAATAAATTAATTATATATATATATATATATATAATTTTAAATATTTTTCTCTTTTAATCTATATTTATTTAAATTCTATCTAAATTTTAAAAAATATGTGCATGAGACAATTGCTAGTAATAGTATAAAAATACTTTTATCTAAATTAATTGTTATGCTTTAATTTTTTATTTTATTTTTTTGGTACATGCATTAATTTTTTTTTATTTCACAATTTTTAATGTGATTAGGGACTAAGGGCTTATTTGGCAAAAAAAAAAAAAACCAAAAAAATAATAGCACGTGATGTGCCTGTATTAGGAGTAAGTGGCCAGACTAAAACGACAATCGAATACAACAAAATGATATAGTCGAATATATATATATATATATAAAAAATCAATATTGTGGGTGTTTGGTATCTGACTGTCAGGTGAATCTCATAGACCGAAAAATATTTGACGCGTAGCTTCAGTTTTTGTTCATTTTGTACATCCGAACATTTTTTGTTTTGTTAATAATACTTGTAAAAATGATATATTTAATATATTAAAAAATAAACAAATTTATCTTTTTATTTAATTTTTTTTATCTTGTATTCCTTAATAAGTAATAATCTTTTTTTAACTCATTTTATACAACGTATCATTTTTTGTTATTAATAATTGTACAACAGAACATAATTCTAGGTTAGTTCAACAACTAAAATCAAAACGCAACTAACACGATTTTTTTACCTACATTTTTTTATTGATGTTGAATAAATTTTGATAATGATTTAAAAAAAAGTGGCACAATATCAATAAAATCAAATGAATTTCACTTTAAAGTTAATTTAGTATGGCATTTAATTTAATTATATTAGATTCAAAAAATATAAAAAGAATGGGATTTTAATAGAAAATAAAAAGAAAATAATTAAACCTATTACTATATATATTAAAGGAAACGAGAACCAAGAGATGGCAATCAACCAAAACACTGACAAAACAACTTATTATCTCATCTTCCACAATTGAACAGAAACACGTGTTGTGAATATGTGATTCATATTGCATATTGTATCACCATTTTTTTTTTTTGTCTTTTTTGAATATACGTATCACCGTATTTTTATTACTCCCGTTCGTTTAATTTGTATAAGTCTAATTTTTTTAATTCATTTATAAATTTATTTTAAATCTCATAAAAATATTATAATTACATATATAATAATTTAATATTTATTTCATATTAATATATAATATAAATATAATATATATATAAAATTGAAACCCAAAACATTTCTCTATTTTTATTAAACAATTCATTCTTTACCTTATCATACTATAGTCCTTTTCAATTTTCCATTTTCGATCGCTCTATATTCTCACTCACACAGTCACACGTTCACCAATCAACCACACAACAATTATGTAGTCTAATGGCAGCGCAAGCAGAACACCTTTCTTCAACTTGAAGCTGAAACAAAAAGACTAAAATCTTGATATATTTGAATCTTCATATACCAAGTGATTCAAACACAAGCCAATCCATCTTTGAAGTTACAATAACTATAGCTTCACCATCTCTATTCTACTGTTTTGTTCTGTGTTGTGTTTCTACACACTTCTGAAAATGACCCAATGCTTCAGCTTAACCGAAACCAGAAACTGTTGCTACAGGTCCGCGTTCATCGGCTCGGGGCTCCGATCCACCATCACTGACCTCAAAGACGGAACCATCATGCACTGCTGGGTACCCAAGACCCGAACCGAGTCCAAAACGAACCTCCTCCTCATCCACGGGCTCGGAGTCAACGCGTTGTGGCAATGGGGTGACATCATTCGCCACCTTACGCCATTCTTCAACGTGTACGTTCCGGACCTCCTCTTCTTCGGCGGGTCTTACACGACCCGACCCGAGAGGAGCGAGCAGTTCCAGGCGGAGTGCATGATGCGGGTCATGGAGGCCAACTCGGTCCGAAAGATGAGCCTTGTGGGGCTGAGCTACGGCGGGTTTGTGGGGTACAGTATGGCGGCGCAGTTTGGTGATGTTGTGGAGAGAGTAGTGGTGTGTTGCTCAGGGGTGTGCGTGGAAGAGAAGGACATCAAAGAAGGGCTCTTCCCTGTGTCGGATTTGGAAGAAGCTGCCAACATTTTGGTGCCCCAGAATCCGGAGAGGCTTAGGGAGCTCGTGCGGTACACCTTTTTCAGACCCCCTCCCTTGGGGTGGTTGCCAACTTGCTTCCTAAATGATTTCATTGATGTAAGAATTATTTTCCCCACTACTTAGTTTTGAGTCGAGGATACAACAATAACTAAGTTTTTTCACACTATGTGAGGTCGGCTACATAGATCAAACAATAACTAAGTTATTGTATCCTATCATAAATTAAATTTTTAAAAATGTCATTCAAATCTAAATCTTTTTTAATACTTTGAAAAATGTTTCTTTTACCTTTAAAATCTCACACCTCACCAGGTAATGAAGAGTTAATTATTGGTCCACAATGTGTTCTAATTGATTAATAATGAGTAAATTATTGACCAACAACGTGTGAAATTCTAACTTACTCCTAGAGTAGTGATAAATATATGTATGTTTTAGGAAGATCTCCATCATTGATTTAAGTTAGTTTGTTTAAAATTTATGTGAGTCTGTTTTAAAATCAATGGCAAAGATATTTTTAGAACATACATTTATTGCTGCACCAAGATCATGCAATAATTTCTATGAGTTACGGGTACTTGACCATTTTAGCTAATTTATTGTAGTTAAGATCATTTCATTATTAATGTGATTGTAACTACATTTCACTATTAGTGTGATTGTTCATTACTTGTTACTTCATTTCAGTTCTTGAACTGGATATAAGGATAACCTTGTGGTTGTTTACTTTTTAGCTGTAACAAATTAACTACATTCTTCTCTCATTGTAAGTTTTCTGTAGCAATTAGTATTCCCCAACCAAATGAATCGGGTATATGTTTGCACTCTCTGTTGCTTGGCCTTGCATGAAAGTATGAAACAGTTGGATTAGTCTAGCATAGTAGTGACCACAAGCATGAATATAGGAGAAAAAGAAGAGACTATTGTGTATACAACGATGGGTAATGATAGAATTAGGTGATGTTTCAGCTGCCCTTTTAACTAACAAGACCTATAATATTATGGTGGATATGTGTGTGTAAAGGAGTCAGAATGGGCTAAAATTGGTGAATTTGGGTAGGCAATGTGCAGGGACTATGTAGAAGAAAGGAGAGATTTGATCCGATCCATTGCAAAGGGCCGAAAACTTTCTGACCTCCCCAAGATTTCTCAGGTCCATTTTTACTTTCCTCTTAGTTGTATACCTTTTTTTATTATTATTATTTTTTAACTTTTTCCATTGTAACAACTAAATTAGATAGCTTTATTTCATCTTCCATGCAGCCTACGTTAATTATATGGGGAGAACATGATAAAGTATTCCCTTTAGAATTCGGTCACAGATTGAAAAGGTTAATAACGCTCTCATTCTACTCGTTACCTTCACTTTTGAATTTCGAACTCATTGGATTTGGAACACAGGCATTTGGGGGAGCATGCTCAACTAGTGGTCATTAAGAATGCAGGGCATGCCTTCAATGTGGAGAAGACCAAGGAGTTCTACAGGCTCTTGAAGTCCTTTCTCGTGGATTTGCAGCCACCTGCAGAGAGCTCATCTCCCAAGTATCAAAACAACAATCCACTGTGAGTTCAAACACGGGGAGAAAGGAAACGTACTGATGATGACAGAAGAAACATGTACCAGTAAAATGAGTGATTTTGTTGAAACACATTCTTTTTCCACCTGGCTCCCAAGCAGAGGCTCATTAAAACAGTTCAATGCGAAGGAGTTCGGTGGCTTGGTAGATGGGTAGACTTTGGTCTCTCTATGTTTGAATTAAAGCATCTTGAATTTGTTGTAATATTTTTTTTGTTACTAGTTTTTACTAGAGTTTCTTTCATTTGTAATAATATGAATTACATCATGTGGATATCAAGGGTTAAATCAGATTGGTAACCCATCTGAACTCCTAGACCATTCTCCATTTTCCACATTGTTATTAACGAGCCAGGATTTTCGTACACTGGCTTCGGGGTTCTAACTAACTATAATACATGATTTTCTGTGTGTTGATAGATGGTAAGAGTATGAGACTGAAATTGCCCACATCTAACGCCCCCACAAGCATCATTGGATAAAGATTGATTTACTGAGTTACAGTGACAGTAATTGAACTTGTTCTCTAATCAACAATTCAGGACTGTCAAAATGGCACACAAGCAAAATGAATATACATGAGCAAGCTAGTTAAGTTTCAGAAAGCAGGTAACAGGTAGCGTGATGCAACAAATACTTGTGTAGACTTTGTGTATATAAGTTGTGTACAGTAAACCAATGAACAATTAACATTTTGTTACTTTTAAAATAAAATAATTATATAACACAAAATTTCATACAATTATTAAGTTTTGTTTTGTTTAATCTACATAACTTTGTAGGCAAAGTCTACACAAATATTTCTCTGAGATTCCCTACCTTTCAATTGCTCAGCTATCAGTTTGATGCATATTAATTGAAGAACCATGTTATTTGCACGTAGGAGTTTTATTTGAACTCCTTATGTAGGTGTCATTTAACCAATAGTTAAACTCATTTAACCACTTAACCACTTAAAGACATGACATTTTACCAATTGTCAAACAGATTTAATCACTTGTAATTAACTGGTAGAGGTTAATTGATTAAATCCTTATCATACATATTTAACCAATAAATACTTATGTATATAATCAATATATTAAAAAAAAAACTAACCATAAAGTTGTGGATAAGTTTTAAGTAGTTAAATAATTAAATCGGAGAGGAGCAATACTTTAAAAATTAGTTAAACTAAAGAATTAGAGAAGATAGTGATAATTGAAATAGATGAAGTCATAAAACTTAAGATGAATTGTTAAGCATTTGTAAATTATTAGTTTCACCATAAAAGTTTAAAATTTATTAAATATAAATAACAACTAACAAATACACAAACACGCACTAGATATTGGCCCCATTAAAAAAATATGAGTACAGAGGAATCCCCATAAACGGGCCTGTTACAAGCCCATCGTTTTTAGGTTCTTACTTTACTTTTCAGATTTGTTCTCATTCCCTGTTTCAAACCGGGAATTATGAAGATTGGCAAAATCAATAAACTATCCTAAGGAGAGGATTCAAATTTCAACAGATTACTCTAGCTTTTGATGTAAAAGGAATCTATGATATCAGATTATAATATTAGAACTTCTCAAGATAATCAAGCATCCAGTACATGAACATGACATCTGATACTCAAAACAAGACTAAGTGTGTGTTTGAATTACAGTTGAACAAAGTGTGTGTTTGAATTACAGTTGAGCACCCTGAACAGACGTTTAATCCTTCCTCGAACAGCTAAAATTTTGTTTGGCTCTTTCTTGTTACGTTTGCTTCAACCGAATTTTAGCATCTAACTTACGTTCAATCAGAAGCAACAATTTCTTACTTTTGCATTCAATTTTTGTCAGTTGAGAGCATTAACGGAAAAATTGAATGGTTCCAACTATATTTTTACTCTTTTATCATTCCCTCTTCTCTTCTCTTCTTGCTTTCTTCCCTGCCACTGTTGCACCTCGCCTGAAGCCTCCCCGGTTCCAGAGCCGCCACGCTGCCAGGACTCACGCCACTGTCAGCCGTCTCTACGAACCACCGCTGCTACCACCTGAATGGAACACCCCTTTGCCTCGTCGTGCCACCACACACCTCCAATGTCCTCCATGAGTTGCGGCACCGTTATCCCCACCTCGTCACAACGCGCCAGAAACTTAAATCACCAAAACTCCCAATCACCCAAATCTTTCCATCCAAAACCACCCATGTCGTTGTGAATCAACACCACAAACCATAGCCCTGAACCATCACCGTCGCTCCCCTTTATTGTTGTCTCTGCTGTAAGTCTTACCCCAATTGCCTCCAACCTCTACTGCGTTTGACCAGCCAATTTGTTTCTTTTGACTTATGTTTGTTGCATTTTTAATTTATTTAACTGAGTTTTTTTTTCCTTTTTAAACCTTATTTGGGCTGCAAGTTCTTTGGCCTGTGAACTTTAGAATAGGTCATTTTTTTAGTTTGAGAAATGCAATTAGAAAGATAAATAATAACATTTATATAATTTGTTCATGTACACTTAAAAATAATAAAATAAAATAAAATTATATTAATATTTTAATATAAATTCATACTTTTTTAGTAATTACATTTTTAAAAGTAATTTTGATTATTTTCATCCAAACAACATTCATTTTGTCAAACTCACTTTTCAGACAAAAGTTTCCAAACATAAATCAAATTACTGCAAACTCACTTTCAACCAAACTTAAGTTTGTAAATACACTTTCAACCAAATTTAAATTTATCAACTATAATCCAAACACACACTAAGCAAGATTTACTTTTCAGATTTGTTCTCATTCCCTGTTTCAAACCGGGAATTATGAAGATTGGCAAAATCAAGAAACTATACTAAGAAGAGGATTCAAATTTCAAACAGGCTACTCTAGCTTTTGATGTAAAAGGAATCTATGATATCAGATTATAATATTAGAACTTCTCAAGATAATCAAGCATCCAGTACATGAAGTGACATGTGATACTCAAAACAGGACTAAGCAGGATTTACTTTTCAGATTTGTTCTTATTCCCTGTTTCAAACCGGGAATTATGAAGATTGGCAAAATCAAGAAACTATCCTAAGGAGAGGATTCAAATTTCAAACAGACTACTCTAGCTTTTGATGTAAAAGGAATCTATGATATCAGATTATAATATTAGAACTTCTCAAGATAATCAAGCATCCAGTACATGAAGTGACATCTGATACTCAAAAACAGGACTAAGCAGGATTTACATTCATTTCATTTTCAAGAAGAATTAATTTATGAACTGATGGTCAAGGATTGACTTTCAAGTAAACCTACAAGACAAAGAATTACATATTTCAGCTCGAGTTTGCTACTCCCCTCCAAACTATACACATCGAAGTCTCAATTCCCTAGAAAGCTGAATGAAGTATTTCTTAATCATATGGACAAATAGGGATGGACTACTTCATTCAGAAACATAATTGACCTTCACTAGGCATAAGGCCCCGCCAAACCCATCAAGGGTGGGAAGATGATCCTGATAAAAAAGTATATGGCACAGCTTGCAGCCTAGCCTTTCATAGAGTATATCCAAATCTCCAATCTCATGGTGAAAAACTGGTCAGTACAATCTGCTTACTGGTGCATCCCACGGCTGGTGCTTCCCTCCCCAATTGCAACTGTGGCAAGGGACTTGGAAGCCCATGCTTTAGCATTCATTGCTCCTTCTTGAAGATTACTTCTCTTGCATGGCTCTTTCAAACAGCTAAAAGACTGCATTACTCGCTTCAGATAGACCAAAGGATGTTCCAGGAAGCTCCTTAATCTGACATTTTGGATAACCCTTCTCCAAGCACATTGAAAACATATAAGCAGTATAGGAAAAAAGTAGAGTAATCTCAAAACCACAAATGTAGTGGCCAGAGCCAAATATGTCTCCTGCCGCAGTAAATTTTCTGGAGATCTAGCCCATGAAAATGGGCAACTTTCTGGATCAGTGTTACCATGCTTCTCATGAACTGACAGATGCCCAATTTTCTCAAGGGATAGTTTTTCACGTGAAGCAATCCTAATCCCTACATCAACAAAGAAATAATGATCTAAATACAAGAAAACTGACAGAAGCCCAATTTTCTCATGGGATAGTTGATCGAGTGAAGCAATACTAATACGTACATTAACAAAGAAATTGTGATCTAAATACAAGAAAAAATTATAAAAATTTGTTACGTTACACGCTTTCCCCGCCGCTTCCCCCCCCCCCCCCCCCCCAAAACAGGAAAAAAAAGAAATTATTATCTAAATACAAGAAAACTGACAGAAGCCTAATTTTCACAAGGAATAGTTGATTGAGTGAAATGATACTAATCCCTACATTAACAAAGAAATTATAATCTAAATACAAGAAATAATTATAAAAAATTTGTTACATTACACATAGATGCAATATGTCCTCCCCACCCCGCACAGGGGATTTTCCCCTTATGGCATGAAAAAGATACAAAGTAACAATCCACAGTACATCCTTCATTTTCATCAAACTACATGATTGCAATACAGGACAACTAAGGCACAGACAAAGTATGACAATAATCAGATTTTTAAATTTAATTTTAACCAATCACCAAGCTATTAAGAAGAAAATGACTATCCAGTGGAAAAATCAGAGACAAATACTTCAGTAACCAATAATTACCACAAGGGTCAAATAAAATCCAATTATAATCCATTTCTTCCATGGGATCATGTTTGGAGATTAGATTATAAAGTAACCCCGTCTGTGTTTATGCTTGTGCACCTATAGGTAGTCTGCAACAGCTTCATAAATGGATTGAGCACCCTTTCTAGTGTAGCGTCACTAGTACTTTTTAGTTTTTATCACTTAGTGTTAACTACTTAAGATAATCAATCTCAAGTAAAACTCGCAGTGGGGATTGATTTATTTATATGAACAAAATATCAAGAAAATAAGACCTGAATCCCAATGTAAGCACTTGAAGTGCAAGAATAGGCCTTACCAGCAACATCACTGTAGAAACCTATGAGAGAGCCAAGGGTTCGAGAGCCACGACAACGAACACGCATGGTAGAATTTAAAATGAATAGCGTGGGGAAACCGTGAACACCATATTTTGATAGTATGCTGCAAAAAAGAATAGGCGTTACTTTTAGTTCTTAGCACACAAAAAAGCAGTCAGAAAAAAAAGAAAAAAAAAACCCATAAAAGAAGGAATGTCAAGTTGAAAGCACAAACAAACCTTGGCCTAACAGATGATTCTTCAATAGCGAAATGAGGAATGGAGGGATATAGGGAAGAGAGGATGGAGAAAATTGGTCTAAATGTCCGAGAGAAAGGGCACCATGATGCATAGAAGAGTATAGCTACATATTCATGATTATTCTTGTGAACCATATTTAGTGCCTTCAGTAAAGAAATCTCATCCCCCTGCATATATTAGGAATATCCAGTTTCCATAAGAATCATACACTACACTCAATCTTCTATCCTCAATGCCCACATATAAATCTATACGTTACAAACCTCATATAATTTTTTTTATTTAAATACAGTACCAGAAAATAATAATTAGAAGAAGAAAAATAAATAAATAAACAGGGGAAAAGGAAAGTAGTTACCTCGGTGACAGCAACATAATCGATGTACCCAAGAGAATCGGTGGGGGAACAGGTGGAATCTCGAAACCCTAGGATGAAATCGGAAAGGGACGCGGTGGGACAGAGACGAACCCTAGATTGGGGTTCGGTGGCGCAGGAATAGGAGAGGCTACCCCACAGTAACATCGCCACCACTATTTCGGATCCCCGAACCCTCGTCCCTGACGATTCCATCAAAAAAAGACTACGAAATAATTGAAAAACGAAGTTGAGGGAGAACAAAAAAAATTCAGAGAATGGACAGGAAAACAGTAAAAGTTAAAAGCGACGATGAGAGTTGAGGAAGCGGCGCATGTTAAGTTTCAAGTTTCAGGTCGTGATGCAGATGAGATGAAGGAGCTGACGTGTCTGGAACTAACTGCGTTGCTAATTTTGTTTTTTATTTTTATGATGTCGGTTCGGTTTGATTGGAATCGGTTTAGACCAACGAGTTAGGAATGGAGAGAAAACATGAAGGTTATTAACTTATTACAGAGATTTAATTTTAATACACTGTTTTACACTCTAACTTCATTATATATTATTATATCATTAAAAAATTTTATTCTCATAATTATTATTTTAAAAATTATATATATAATAATATATAATTAATTAATAATATAAATTTATGTTAATAATACATCAAAGTTAAACTCTTATTATAGAGTTATTAATTAGTTATTATTATTATTATTATTATTATTATTATTATTATTATTATTATTATATAAAGTTGGTAGGTGTGATCGGTGGTGGCAATGACATTTATAACATGTTTGGTTGAGATTATTCTCCAACAAAACAATTTTTTTTTTTTAAAAAAATTGTTATAATATTGTTTTAATATATTAATAAAATTAATTTTAATTTTTGTATAAAATTTAATGTATTATAATTTTTTTTTATAATGTTAAAGATTGAAAGTTATGATTCTAAATTTTAGATTATTTTTTATATTTTGAGATATAAATATTATTTTGTTCTCAATCAAATAATATTTTTAATCATTTTATACCTATTTTGATAATTTAATGTATAAAAATAATTTTTTTTAATGTCATTCAAACAAAACAGATTAAATTAAAATTATTTTTCAGCTAACATATCTGGATTGTCTTGGACCAATTGACATCTAGTCACTCATAAGCTCGGCTCATCTTCATAGATGACCAAGCTGGGGGATGTGGACCGTCTTGACTAAATTAGCATCTGACTATAAGCTAGACTCATTTCTGCAAGATCCGACCGCCCTATACCTGAATGGGTAACGACTCGACAAAATGTGCTTAATACGACCTAGCAACAGACATAATATCTTTCCGCCATAATGAACAGACATAACGTCATTGCGCTATAATGACTAGACATAACGTCTCGCGTCATAATAACCAAACATAACGTTCAGAATCCTAAATGACCTGAAGGTATCCGGAGAGTCAATCCTCTAGATCTCTATATAAACCGATCTGACAGTTTATGCCAGACATGTTCATTCTTTTCTACTCTTACCTATACAACTGTCTTGACTCTAAGACTGATCAGTCGGAGTGCTTCTGCTGGCATTTCACTTAGTCTAGGAGTGTCAAAATGGGTCAAGCCTGATGGGCCGGCCCGGATAACTCGACAAAATAGATCAGCTGGGCTAGCAAAATGTCAGCCCGAAACTTACATGACCGAATGGATCGAAATTTGAGCCGAATAGTAAGCGATCATTATTTTTAACATTACATAAGCTAAATAAATTTGGTCACCGAAATGAAGAAAAATACTAACCTGAAACTTATATATCCAAATGGACCGACCGAAAAATGACCCGACCCCCGAATGGGCCGGGCCGACCCATTTTGACACCCCTAACCTTGTCTTCCTTGGGTAACTGCCGGACGGTTGACTTGGGGCTCTCCTGACGACCTCATCTCAACTAGAGGACAGAACAATATCCAAATATAAAATTGATTTTATTATAATCGATTATAATAATAAATTTTTATACAATAATTAATTATTAAAATAATCAAATTTTCATAATTAAACCAAACACCCCTTAACTGTTAGCAATAGTGCCAGGCTCGTAGAAACACATAAAAAGAGAGGAAGTGTTTGACTTCAAGGTTCTGAACTGAACAAGACATAATAAATGATGAGAAACATAGGGTAGGGATTACGACTAGGGATTGTGCACTATTTAGTAAACGGTGCACCGGTGCTTCTTTGACCTCACTTGTTATAACAGGTTTTCATATTTTATAATTTAGTCCATTATTTATTTATGTTTTAACCCTACATCTATTTTTGTTTTCACTTTAGTCCTTTGACCTCACTTATCCCCTTCTCTCTTCTGGAAGATTGGAACCCACCATCGTCCACCTCCCAGTGTCGTACTCCACAAAGAACTCCCTGCCAGTGTCTTGGGCAAGTTGACCCCACTCTGCAAAGAATGTCGCATGCTTAGCCCAACCACCATGCACCACCCTTTATTGGAGCGCGCTGCCAGCAGCATCATCACTGCTCAACCTCATCGCCATAAGCATCTGTGCAGAGTCTCCGACCATGAGTCTCCAGTGCAGCGAACCCAGGTGCACGCTTGAACCAAGCTACTACCAACAAGCATCGCACCTTCTTTTCCACATAGTTTGGGGCTTTTGGGTTTTGATTTAGAGATGAGAGTCTGTGTTTGTGGAGTTGTAGTGTTTTTTCATAGAGTTTGATGTGGTTTTTGAGGTTGATTGTTTCATTGTTAGGTCGTTTAACCCTTGATTTTGGTATTCCTTGTTTTTCAGGTTCATTGTTTTATAGGCCTTGTGCTCTTGAATTCTAATAAACCCAAAAAAATATTATACTAATTTTTTTTCTTGTCTATTTATATTGGCCAGCAAGAAAGAGGGTCAATAACTTAAAACAAAATTGAAAACAAAAAGTTGTATATTGGAGAAACAAGAACTTGACAGAGCTTTATGGTGTTGGATATTCCATAAAATCTTTACTTAGCCAAGCATGTTAGAATTGGAAGGAATGAATCTCTTGTGGTGTTGCTAACTGGATTTAGTGTTGTTTCCTGTTGATTGTTGTAGTTGAAAAATCACAAGATGTGATGCTGATGTATTTTGAGGGATCAATTTATAATAATTAACTTTATCAACTTACCTATTGATCAGGTTGTAAGTTATCTATCCTAACCATTCATTTTTTTTCTACAAATTCAATGGCTAACATCACAAGGAGCACTAGTACTCCTAGTTTTAGAACGTGTATTTTAAACATTGCCCTCGACTAGAGGTATTAAAACAGGCTCGGACTCGCTTCTATTGGGCCAATTATATTTTAGACTGGGTCAAGTTAAGCAAAAAATATTGCAAGTTAGTAAATTACCGATCTAGCTCGGTCGTATAGGGGCTGGCTGGCTTGCACTATATGTTGTTTTTTTTAGTATTCAACACTTAAAAAATTTTATTTTTTTTAAAATCTTTATCATATAAATTATATAATAATGCCTAATAAAAAATTAAACATTGGGTTTGCAGGTTGTTCGACCCACTATGAGTTGGCCAATGTCGGGTCGAGCCAAAACCGTGCTAACCCAATTAGGCCAAAATTCATTTTTGCATCAAATTTTTTAGTCCAGGATGTGTATTTTATCTGGCTATTCAAGCTGGCCCATTAGGCTTGGCCTATTTTGACACCCCTAATTATGAATCAAAAAATTCTCAAGCATGGTCTACTATGTCATTTTTAAGCACTCAAATTATTATTGAAAATGTGAAAAAATATTTTTAAAAGTTGATTTTCTATGCCAAAGATGTTGAGATGAGTATCTAGATAGAAGAGCCACCCTCTTGTATTATCGATTTACTTGATGTTGATTTGCGCAATGAATAAATTCATTTTGGAGATAAAAAAAGCAAAAATGATTGATATAATTCTATTATGGTATCGATAAAGTTATATATGTCAAATAATAATTTAAGTATCTATGATAGATCGTGTTTAACTAAGAATTACTCTTATGTCTCCTTCGTATGTTTTCAACTTTTCATATATCAGCTTGGGATTCAACAGTGCAATATTATATAGAAATAAATCTTTGGCTAATTGATTAACTAAAGTCATCTTGGTAATTTTAGTATATAGGCAGATAGTTCAGCACGAAAAGTCCAATAGTCCAAATAGAGGAAGGCCCTAAAATTGGTTATTTTGAATTGATACACAAGATTATAACTCCTTTTGGTCACACTCACAATGCATATAAGTATTAGATATCCCTTCATTATAAGGTATGTTAATTCTCTCATTCTCATTTTTTTCTCAAGCATTCTTTCTTATACTCAGCATTAACTTAAGTATCAAAGTGGGACCAAAGAGTTTCCTTTCCATTTTCTCCTTTCAGGTGCCCAAGCATCCGAGGATCTAAGACTTGGAGAATGAGACCCAAAATCAAGAAAGTCCAAGCCCATTCCACATTGAACACAATATTGGTGCCCATTTATGGCAAATTTCTCGAGTTATTTCCCCTTCTTATTTTGTCTAGTGGAGCTTATGATGACTATGTAGCCAACAACCACAAATATGCAACTCTATGGTGAAAAAAAGAGAAAAGACCAAACTACTTGCTAAGCCTAAAATCCTATTGACTGAGATCGACCTTCAAAGTGAGGAAAACATATAAAGACCCAAGCCTGATGATGATCTAATGGAAGTTCAAGTAGGGGATACCCCAACCAAAATGGTGAAAATAGGCTTGAAGTTATCACCTAAACAAAGCCAACAACTAATTAGAGTCCTCTTCAAAAACCTAGACCTCTTTGCCTAGACAACAATGTACATGCCTAAGTAGATCTGAAGGTAGAGCGACACACAAACTAGCAGTCTTCCTGGGTTCCCAACCAATGGTATAAAAGAAAAGGAATATTGGACTCGAAAGATAATATACAATCAAGAAAAAGTGCAACAACTACGTGAAGTAGAATTTATCCAAAATTATCATCCACTAAGTGGCTGGCCAACAATGTATTAGCTGAAAAAGTGTTGTGGCAAGTGCAGGATGTACATTACCTCAACAAAAGCATGCCCAAAATACTCATATACCTTACCTAACATAGATAAACTCATCTATGGAGCATCTAGGTATAAATGCTTAAGTTTCATGGACACCTATTTAGGCTATAACCAAATTGAGATGCACCCTGAAGATAAGGAACAAATTGCATTCATAATCAATGAAGGGAATTACTGCTATATGGTAATATCATTTAGGATCAAAACCATCAGAGTGACATACAAAAAGCTCATGGATAAAGTCTTCCAGCCACAAATTGGTAAAAACTTTGAAGTATATGCAGATGACATGTTACTTAAAATTGCACACAACGGCCACCACACCAAGGACCTACAAGAAGTCTTTGATAAACTCAAAGTGCACAACATGCACCTTAACCCCACCAAATGCGCCTTTGATGTATAAACAAGGAAATTCTTGGGATTCAAGCTTACTAGATGGATCACCTTACGTAAAATATCACCCACAAAAGCAATAACAAATACCTCATCAATTGCTAACATGGCACCTGTGAACACCCAATTTTGACCGGGTTCCAAAAATAAAAAAATGAAAATTAAAAAGAGAAGAAAAAAAAAGAAGAATTTTTTTTTAAATATTGTTGTCTTTTTTTAGGCCCATTTTATTAGCCCAAACAGAATAAGCCCACCTTTGCCTAAAAAAATGAAAAAAAAAAAAAAATTTTATTTTGGAAAAAGTTTTTTTACTTGTTTTATTTTGGGAAGAAAACGCTTTGTTTTCTTTTTCTCACACATAGCTTTTTTTTGGTTTTCTTTTCTATTTTGGGCCATGCACACACACGTAGCACACACACTAGGGGTTCAAGTTGCTTTGTCCCACATCACTCACTTTTCACTCCCACACACCTCCATTTTCACGTTGGCACATTTCGACTTTCAACCTCCTAACCAAGACACACACACACATAGCATTTTGTTTTGATTTTCTTCAACCTCCACCCTCACCACCGGGCTTTTCACAAAAATGATATCACAGTTATGTAGAACAAAAGGGGGGGCTCACACACGGTTTTTTTTTTTTGATATCACACTTATGTAGCTCACTCACTTAGAACACTAGGAGGGTTCTTTCATTTTCTCTTCACCCACATTCAAGATTTCTCATTTTTTCACCACCATCAACATTCAAACCCACCACATTCATCATTCTGATATCACCTTCACTCACATTTCTGACTTTCATCACCTCCTAACCAAGAGACCACCTTCAACCATTCCTCTGCCCACATTTCAACATTAATACCACTCCACCTTCACCATATCAACCATTCTTCCATAACCACATTCATCTTCAACCTCCACCCCTCACCACTGAGTTGAATCACCCTTCACTCACTACCCGCCAACAACTAGCAACACATGAAACCTTCACCCTCAAGCTCCATCACCATATCACCTAACCTCCCATCAACCACTCTTCCATAACCATATTCATCTTCAACCTCTACCCCTCACAACCGAGTTGAATCACCCTTCACTCACTACCCCACCAACCACTAGCAATACGTGAAGCTCACTTCACCCTCACTTCACCCTCACCACCTTCAACCTCCCATAATCACCATTGACACACAACAACACCCTCCATAACCTCCATTATTTTCTTCAACCCACCACCTTCAACCACCCACAACCACTACAAACCACCATCACCTCTAACCATCCATCAACACAACCACCAAAGCCACCATCCATCACCTTCCTCACCTCCAACCACCACAACATAACACTGTAACCACCAAGCCAGCTCCATCTCGTTCCAGCCGTTCAACCGCCGCGAACCACTCCCCTGATCTGACAGTTGAATCAGCTCGCCCCGTGCTGCACCACACCAACCGTGTCCGCGCAGAACAACCAGCACAAAGCCGCACGACCCAGCACCGTCCAGATCCATCCCACCGGCGCACCATGCCGCACCCGCGAACCAACCGATCGTTCAGTCCTTGCGAGCCACACCGAGCTCGTGCCAGAACGCGACACATAGTCCAAGCTAAACCGTCACATCGATCCACAAACGGTGACCCAACAGCCACCAGCGCTATCCCCTGTTGTTGCCGTCGAACAGCTCCACGTGCCGCCGCTGGCCTCCCCGATCTGCTCCACACCGTGCGTGACCCGCGATTGCCACACGACCTGGATCTCCTTCCCTGGTTTGTTGGCTGCTAATGTTTGCAAAGTTTGTTTTGTTATTATCTTCATTTTCTCTTTTTCTAATTATGTTCCATTTGGTTTCTTTTTTTTTTTATGTTTTGGGCCTTTAAAAATAAAACAAACAAAAAAAAAGAGTAATAAAATGTAAAAATCAGATCTTGGACTACTGATGGACCGACCCACCCATGTTGGATTGGTCTACAAAAAATGTTCAAAAATGTTATTATTATGTGTTGGGCTTTATTTGAATGTTTGGGCTTAATTTAGTTTAGTTTAGTTTAATCAAACTACAAAAGCTAAAGAAAAGTCCTCAAAATATTTAAAATAAAAAATAAAAAAATAAAAACATGAAAAATAAAAAATTTAATCAATGCAATGACCGATGATGATGATTGAATAGTTGATGCTATCTTCAATATCGTTTGGATCATAAGAGTTTATTGAGTAGCCTAGTGCTAACTTGAACCCTATGCAAGAATAAATATGTTTTCAAAAATAAAATCTCTTTGCCAAAAAAATCTTTTCCTTAATTAAAATCAATCAACTCATACTTATTTTTTAAAGAACTACGTGACTTTGAGTTCCTCATTGCACCTGAGGATACGTAGGAGCAGAATTTTCATTCTGTCAAGCCAAAAATTAAATTTTCATAATTAAGTTTTCTTTTCATTCTTTTTCCTAAAAAAAATAAAAATAAAAATAGTTACAATATTTTTAAGAGGAGTAAAATAAATATGTTTGAGATTAGTAAATTTTGCACAACTGACTTAAGGTACCGTCTCAGGACGGGTGTGATAGGGGTATTGTGGGATTAAGTTTTCACCCTTCCCTATCCATAACCGACTCCCAAATCCGATCTTGTTTTCAAAGACTATTTTCTAAGATTGATTTTCCAATTTTTTCAAAATCAAAATAAAATTGGTGGCGACTCCATATTTTCATCATTTTAAAATCATGTGAGCTACTATTTCGTTGCGATCCCAGTCGCGACAGATGGCGATTCCACTGGGAATACTTAGAGAGTCAAGCATGTTATTGTTAGTTGTGCAAATATTTAATAATATTTGTTTATTTATTTTACTTCTTTGTCCTTGTTTTTGTTTTCTTATTTGTTTGTAAATAGTTTTCATTTACTTCTTTTATATAAATACTTGATAGCATTATTTTGTGTATATTTTAACTTGTATATATATTTTTGTGCTTAATTGTTGAAACCCTAGGGTAGATGATTGCTGGCTGGCTATTGTATATATGTTTTTTTGCAACTTAGGAGGTAATTTTAGTCTTTTAAAATTTTTGTACAGGTTTGTATGCTCCCTCACACACGTTACTATCACTTACCTCACACACTTTTTACGCTATATACCCGAGTTTGTGCGAACCCGAGGAATAGGAAGAGTCTCAACATTTGTTATTGAGGGGCTTCATGCTCACTTGACATTGGTTGAGACACCACTCAGATTGTTACCAATATTATGGATTAGTCATATTGAAAGGGTTTATCCCTACTTGCGATAAATTCATGAATTGGGTTTCTGTCTTTCGAGATAGGGGTAATCTGGGGGCCATGACTTTTAAAGGTCTAGATCGGTCTTAAAAACCTTGCACTGATAGATGGAATATAGTGGTTGTCAAAATTAGAGTCGTGACTTTAAGGAAATCTAACCTTTAAGTTTAACCTAATTAGGGTACAAAGGGAGCGTACTTCTTCTTTATCTGTTCATTTCTCATATCATTCATTCTCGTTTTTTTTTTAAAAAATCATAAAAAAGGGGGATGTTTCATCTTGCATTTTCATATCATTTGTATGACATTCATAGCATTTTCTAAACAAAAGAGAAATAAAAGGAAATATATGCATCATCTTGCATTTGCATGACATTCATAGCATTTTTCAAACAAAAGAGAAAATAAAACAAGGACATGCATTACCTTGCATTTGCATGACATTCCTAAAAATAAATACATCATCTTACATTTTCATGTTATTTTCTTGCATTCTAAAAATAAAGAGGGCATGCATCAGCAAATCATATGTAATCCTTTGGGTTTACGACCCTATAAGGATTTCTCCATGTAGGATGTTAGGGTACATTTTAGAGTTACCTCGATGAGGGGTATCCTTAGGATGCATTCTTCATTTTTCTGGTTTGCTTACATTCTTCTTTTTACTTTTTGTAGGGTGAGTTTACTTGGTAAAGTGGAAAGATTAGTGCTCATTCAATAGCAAGGAATGGAAGAGATATGTCAAAGGAAAAACACCAGCATTGCAGTTGATCTCAAGAGAAATATGAAGATTACAATAAATGACAGTGATTTGAGGCGTGTGAAGGACATTACTCAACACATGACTCCTAAGGCTTAATTAGAGTTTTCAAGCAATTATAGACAGATCCTAGATTTGTTGCGCATCCCTGTTGAAGAACTTGTCTTGAGTGGCCTTGTCCAGTTTTGGAATTGTTCTCTGAAATGTTTTGAGCTGCCCAACTTGGATATTGCACTGACTATAGAAGAGTATGCCATCATGTTGAGACTCCCAATGAGCAAGTACCCTAATGTTTATCTTTATGGAGGACATTATGTGTCAGAAGGAAAAATAGCAGAACTCATAGGGGTTTAGGCAAATCAGTTAGGCATGGAAAAGAGAGGAGGAACACAAGGATTGAAGAAGAGTTACCTGGAAGCACATCTTGAGCTATTAGCACAACAAGGAAGGTGGGATCTCTTTAACAAAACATTGACGCTAGCCATCTTTGGATTAATGTTATTCCTATTCACTTCAGATGTAGTGGACCAATCAACAATGGATGCTTTATTCAAGTTTGAGAATCATAGGGCAAATCCAATCCCTACTATTCTCGCTGATACTTTCTTGACCATGGAGATTTGCCACAAAAAAGGAGGGGACATGATCCGATGTTGCACACATATGTTATATGTTTAGATCATAACGCACATGGATATACACAATCGCCTGGGCCTTTTACCTGATCTGCTAAAGAACTTTGGTCACATGCTAGTGAAGCAATAGAAAGCCTATGAATGGAAAGATGAGTTCATGAAGATGAGATCAGACTCTTTCAAATGGGTTTGCCCTTGGTATCATGGGGAAGAGATAGTGCTCAGTTGTGGTGACTTTTCTAATGTTCTTTTAATGAGCGTGAGAGGTTGTGTATCCTTTTCACCGGTCCTTGTGCTTAGACAGCTCCAATGGACTCAACACGTGCTCGATGAAGCACTACTTAGAGGATTCAACTTTTTATATGGGAAAGATGGAAGCACCACCAAGCAGGAAAAGGAGGTCAGGGACGCTTGGAAAAATATTCATAGGGTAGGGGCAAAAGAACTGGGAAAATGTGTGGTAATTCCTACTCCTGAGTACCTGCAAGAAGAGCAACAAAGAAAGCACAAAATAGTACCCATCAGGTGGTGTCAAGCAATGAAAATCACTCACAGATTATATCTCAAATGACCACCCAGATAGAGAGGATGAAAGCATAGATGCAATTTTTAGAACAAGGGAAGGAAGCCGCTGAGTTAAAAGTCGACATTCACACAAGTCGATACCAGAAGTTATGAGTGAAGGTAAGTGCTCAAGAAGAAATGATATAGAAGATTTTGCAAGAGAAAGAAGAATGAATTGGAAGCAAATACTAGAGCACAAGACCAAAGGATGCAATCTTTACAAGGAGCTCTGGTTAAAGAGAAACGACGCTCTGATCAAAGACAGGTTTTGGCTGCAAAATATTATAATTCACTCAAGGAAGCAAACAAGAGAGCGAGACGTTTGGAGTTGAAAACTCAAGAGCTAGAGCAAGAAAATGAGCAATGGAGACTCAAAGCCTAAAGGCAACGACTGCAAAAAGAAGAAAGTGAAGGCACGTGGCAATGGGCAACTCAAAATGAAAGGGCTCAAAAGGAATATTGGATGAAGAAATATGAGGACATGTTTAACAGCTTGCAGTATCACACTCCGCAACTGGTTAGTCATTTTGATGAAGCAAACCTTCAGATTCACATGAATCCATTACTACGGCTACCACCAAAGATAACCGAGTTTATAAAGTATTGTCGAGGTCTTGCTAAAGGTCTTAGGAAGAAACAAACAAAATTGTTGATGTAATGTAGCTTATGTTACACTTTGAAGAGACTGAGACCTTGTATTGATTAATTTTGGAATGAAATGAATGACCAGTTACAGTGTTTTGCTTTGAATGTTGATGTTACTGTTTTCATTTAGGCACTATTCATTAAGGGGTGAATTCCTCCTTGAATAGGTTGTCAACCGTGCTTTCGCCCTGAGACAATTTGTCCTTTAGCGAAAATACAGGAATCTTGGTATTTGGTGAAAGAATGATTGCACTGTTTGAAGATGGCACCATTAGTGAACCAGCTAATGCTAAATTTGGGATCTTGCCTTGCTATTGAATGACCATGCGAATCTTTCCACAATCGCCAAGCATCCTCACAATAGTGTTAACTTCTTTTTATTTCCTTTTTCTTTATTTAATATGTTTTTGCTTTAATAAATCAATTTGGTTCAGGAATCATTGCGCGGCCTAGGAAAGAAGAGACCAATCTAACCCGAGTTTATAATACCAGATCTCGGACCAGAATGGCTGCTGATTGGTGTTTAAACGTATGCAAATGTGCCATCAGTAACTGCTCCGATCTTCTCAGCCGTAACCTCAGGCATCACTGCAGGAATCCACGAGCAACCACCTCAAACATCATCAATAGTCATGCCCATTGGGGAAGGGTATTGCGCTTTGGAAGGCACTCATAATGAAATCCCTAGTTATACGGACCCTACTTGGGAACCACCTCATGTGTCTGTTCCATGGCAAATGACAATGCCTTATTCTGAGAATAGCCACATCATAACTGAGAAGGATAAGATGAAAGAAGATTAGATGGAGAAAATTGAGGAACAGATTGAGGCGATAAAGGGCCCCAATGCTTATGGACCCTTGAGGATAGAGGAGCTGTGTCCTACCACGGATATAGTAATCCCCAAAGATTTCAAGATTCTCGATTTTGTGAAGTATGATAGAAGTGGCAACCCTCGTTTTCATTTGATCAGTTATGGGACTAAGATGGTTGTTTGGCCTAGGGATGATAAGTTCCTCGTCAGTTTCTTCCATGAGAGTCTTACAAGTCCCGTCCTAGAGTGGTATCTTCAGTTACATCGCTCAAAAATCTCGCATTGGACGGAATTGGCTAACCTATTTATGGACCAACACAAATTCAATCTAGACGCAGCCCCAACCCGGGAATAACTGAGTTCCATGCAAAAAGGTAATGAGAAATCTTTCAAGCAATATGCACAGAGGTGGAGAGCCTTGGCGGCTCAAGTACAGCCCCCATTAACTTTGTCTGAGATGTCTTCATATTTCTTAGGGACCTTAGGAAATCCTTTTATTGGGGTGATGGTTGGGGCAGCCTATAAGGATTTTACAAATTTAATAACTATTGGAGAAAGAATTGAAAGTTTGGCCAAAGCTGAGAAGTTGCCGATAAATAGCACAAAGAATACTGCTTTTAAGAGGGGATTCCAGCCTAAGAAAAAAGAACTTGAGGTGAATTATGTCCAATGCCAACAGAATTTCAGGCCTCGATATAGCCCAAGTCATCAGCCACCATGCAATCCCAACCCTCATTTTACATACCAAACACCTCCATTGCCTTATTGTCCACCCCATCAAATTATATTGGCCGCAAACATCATCCTAACCCCACAATTCCAAATTAATAACGTTCTCACGCCGCAACCATATACACCAACTCACCCAACCTATACCTGATACCCACCTGCACCTCCACAGGATTACCCAAACCACCCACAACTTCGACCGAACCTCCAAAATCAAAGCCGCTTTCGTCCCCAAAACTTCCCCCTTTTCCAAGGTTGTCCATTTCGAATGTAGACCTATTCCAAAGATTGTTTGATGTTTACTTTATTTCAGGAATTCATGTGCGTCCCTTAGAACCATCATTTTCATCATGATACAACCCGAACTCAACTTGCAAGTATCACATAGATATCTCAGGGCATTCAATTGAAGATTACGAGACTTTTAAAGCTGCAGTAAGAAAGTTAATTGCCTATGAGAAGCTTGATATCCAAAAAGAAGCTAGACCCAATTTCATCACTACAAGAAATTGATCAAATAGTGGCAATTTATTTGTGGCAGTTTCCATAAACTGCCACAATTAATACTTCACTGAGGAATAAACTGCCACAATTAATACTTAATCTGCCACAATTAATACTTCCCTGAGGAATTTTATGTCAATTGTGTCAAATGCCACAAAACAAATGTATTTGTGGCAGTTCGAGGTCATTTTGCGGTGCTTATACATAAAAAAATAAAAAACGTAACTCACCCTTTCCACCTCCCCTCTTTTAGCTTTCCCTCCCTTTCCCTCACTTTCCTCTTTTCCTCTTTTCCCTTTCCCTCCCTCTCTGCCCGCCGAGCACAAGTTCCTGAGACTCCTGGTGGTGGTTCTTGTGCAACACACGAAGCTTCCTCTGCTTCTGTCTTCCCTGAGGGTAGCTTTGAAGGTCCCATTCACCAACTTTCCAGAGGAAGAAACTGATTTGATTTCTGGGTCTGGTTTTTTTTTTTGAGGTTCCTTTTCACTTACCCTTCACTCTCACTCTCACTCTCACTCTCACTCTCACTCTCACTCTGTGTGTGTGTGTGTGTCGGTGTTTCTTGGGTTTGGTAAATGGTGATGAATGGTACAGTGGGGTTTGTTTGTTTGTTCGGAAAACATAAGAAAAATATATCTTTGAGTTGAGGGTGAATGGAATTTCCTTTATTCTAAAACCTTGCATCAAAAGTTCAAAACTTTCTTGGTCCCTGTTATTGATGAATGAAGTGGTGTGTGTGTGTGTGTGTGTGTGTTTTTTTTTTTATGAACGATGGTCTTAGCTCTAACCATTAAAACTGGAACTTGCATTCTCTGATGACTGTGTGACTGTATGTTCTCCCTAAACTTGGTTTGGCTTGATTTGATTGTGATTTAAGAATTGTGTAGGATGCTGTAGATTCAAATCAAATATTGAAATTATATATTCAACTTATTCCTGTCTTGCCTATAGATAAGCTATCTTTCATTCGTCTATTCTTGATGACTTATTTAGTTATGTAATTCAAAGTACTATTAGCATGTTTTTAGAGACAATATAATACTACACAGCCCAATTACAATATTCAAATAAAAAAACATTAAATCTCATAACATTCCAATTGTGGTATTAGCTTTATTGCAAATATAACTCCAGCAATCTACATATATATGAGGGGGATCGGTTAACATTAGTGTAAGTTTTTTTTAACTTACATTCATTTTCAACCGTTAAATCCACTTTCATTTAATAGTTGAGATTATTTCATTAAAAGTAACTATTAGATGAAAGTGGATCTAACAGTTGAAAATGAGTATAAGTAAAAAAAATCTTACACTGATATAAATTGATCCTCCCTCTATATATTTGTGGTATTAGAACACACACAGAAATACGTATAGCAGCAGGTATATATTCCAATTGTGAAACAGGACCATATAACTCAAGTCTTAGTCAGAATTTATATCTAGCTTCATAGCAAATATAACTCCAGCAATCTATATATATATATATATTTGTGGTATTGGAACACGAAGTATAATATAGCAAATAGTATAGATTCCAATATTGAAACAGACCTCATACTTTCTTTTCCCCATAACAAACCCAAACTATTGAGATTTTTTTATTAGAGAAAGTAGATTCTTTTTTATTTTTTTGTATAGTCAGCAATATATATATATAGATCTTTTTATTTTTTATTATTAGAGGGTGAGAAGAGTGAATCTTGACCATTGGATCTTATATGAATGGTCAAGATTAAAACATAAATGCATACTTTTTAAGTGGTCACATAACCTTTATATAATCTTGACCATCCATGTATGGTTGTATGGTCAAGATTCACTACCCTCTCATAACCACTACTAGATATATATATATATATATATATATATATATGAGTCAAGCTTTATAGCAAATATAACTCAAGTCTTCGTCAATCTATTTTAAATAATATATTTCTATTTGAGTTAAATCCCTTTTTGTTCATGCTGTGAATATTTAAAAAGTAAAAAGAAATACTCTGGATGACAACAAGTTTGATGTTAGAAAGCTTCAAAAAGTTATTCTCTGTTTCTGTTTTCAGTACAGAAATAATTGTAACAATAAAAACAATTTGCTTTTGTTATCACTGCTCATGATAATTATTTTTAATGCTCTTCCAATCAGCTGTTGCTTTGTTTAAATTCTTGATATACACAATCATTATGCAGTTGCTATAGTGATTGACAAATAATGTGATACATAGACATGTTTCTCGGTATTGATGTATATTGTTTCTTTCTTGTCATTTTGCTGAATTCTTTTAACAAATCTGATATGCAAGGTGTTGCACTATCAGAATTTTTGCTCGCGTTTAAGTTCACTATTTTGATCTATTCTACAAATTTCACTATGATTTTGAAAGGTTTGGGATAGAGCTGAAGAGTTTTTGCCAGAAAGATTTGATTTGTATGGCCCAGTGCCAAACGAAACAAATACAGATTTCAGGTGTGCATTATTGTTACAGTAATCACACTTGCACCCCACAAAAGTGGTGTAAATTACACCACCCCTGTGATAGCTAGGTACTTATGCTTTGCTTGCTAGCTAGTGGCTCTTTATTTCTATTGAGTGGCATATGTTCCTAGTTCCTACTAAATTGCACCCTATCTTCTTCTTGTGTGGGGAGAAGGGGCGGGGAGTTAATTCTGGTCATCTCTCCTATGAAGTTCTTTTGTTTGCATATCCTAGTTTGCTCAGATTTTGAAATATTTGACAGATTCATTCCATTCAGATTTTGTACATTGTGTTCGAAATTTCCTTTCCTTTCTTATTTTATTTTATTTATTTGCTTTGTGCATAGTTTTTTTGTATTTATTATGTATCATATCTGATCATTTAATCATGCTTTATCACAATATTAAAAGAATGAGATTCACAATCAAGCTACTTAACCATGTGATAGTATGTGTTTTTGTATTTAATCAAGTATTGTTAATAATGTACAAATTTTTTATATTAATAAATTAAAAATATACTCATTTATTAAAAAAGAGCGTGAGAATTTAAAAACATTTACTTACTTCCAAACCAAGACAGTAGCCTAAGTTGTGGCCAAACCAGCATATTATTTTTAAATACTTTACATTTCTTTTAGATACTCAAACCAAGATCCTTAATGATGTGATAGACTGATGCTATGTGATTAAATAATAACGTACATATTTTTAATGTTATTTTATTTTTATTTTTTTTTATGACTAAATAGGTAAACAATAATACTAAAATACAAAATCACTCGAAGTAGATGCCTAGAACGAGAAATTTTGTTTCAATTTAACTACTAGATCCATAAAAGGTAGCTTCCATGACATCAAGTCATAAGTACACCATCCATATATTTGTCATATTCAACCCATACCCAAAACAGCATAACAGAATAAGTTTTTTTGCTTAAAAAAATCCAAGACCTTTGCTGCTGGTTTGATTCTGTTCAAGTGATGGTGGTTTCAAGTTGATAATTTGTTGGAGCTATTGTCTATCGGAAAAGTAATTTAAATATATTTAGTATTCAATTTAATGTCAGGTTTTTATAGAAAAATATGAAAATATGCTTGGTATTGGGATTGGAAGCTACATAGATTGGCATTGCTTTCTTTGCTTGATTTTTGAGCTGATTGATTAAACCTTGTTGTTTTGAGCTAATTTTTGGGTATGTTACTAATAACATCATAATATGTTAGCTTGGAAAAGACTAATAATAGTTGGTTTTCCTTTATTTGTTAACTAGTTATCTTAGCTTTAGCAATGGACAAAACTTGGATTGCTTTGCCACAAAATACACCTCAATATGAAGAAGGGCTTAGAGGCTTTCTAGATTTTGTATTTGCACATCGATCGATTGACGGTAGAATAATATGCCCATGTCCTAATTGTCGTTTCAATCAATGGGAGACTAGAGAAGTGGTCTATGATCATTTGATCTATAAACATTTCCTAAAGGTACACTACTTGGATCCGTTATGGGGAGTCAGCTACAAGAGATGATGTAAATATTAATAGGACACATGTATTGGATGAGACTTTGCCTTGTGAAGATCCAATGCAAAACATGATAAATGACGCTTTTGGGGTCGACAGGCACCATGCTAATGGTGATTTCCCTACATCGAATGTAGTAATAGATGAAGGGGTAAGAAGCATGCCAAATACAAGTCAGGGACAAAATGACAAATGCAAACAATTTTATGAGCTAATTAAAGATGGAGAACAAGAATTATACGATGGGTATACCAAGTACTCAAAATTGTCATTTTTGGTGAAATTGTATCACATAAAATGCTTGTGTGGAATGAGTGACAAGTCAATGTCAATGATTCTAGAACTATTGCATGATGCCTTTGAGAATGCAAAGATTCCTTCTTCATTTTACGAGGCCAAGAAGATCATCAACAAACTTGGCCTAAATTACATTAAGATACATGCATGCCCTAATAATTATATGTTGTATCCTATTGATGATAAAGAAGAGCAATCATGCAAACATTGTGGCGCATCTAGATGGAAGCCAAGGTGTAAGGGAGGAGAGAATAACACATTTGGTGGTAAGAAGCGAAAATGAGTGCTTGCAAAAGTTCTACGCTACTTTCCATTAAAACTACGATTGCAAAGATTGTTTATGTCTTCCAAGACTGCTTCTGATATGAGATGGCATGATGAAGATGATAACAAAGATGGCCTATTGCGACATCCAAGGGATTCTAAGGCATGGAAGAGATTTGATGAAATACACACTCAATTTGCTTTGGATCCACGAAATGTACGCCTTGGTTTAGCCACTGATGGTTTCAATCCCTTTGGAAATTTGAGTACCAATTACAGTATTTGGCCGGTAATCCTAATTCCATACAATACCCCACCTTGGAAGTGTATGCAACAAACTTCCTTTGTCCTTTCAATGATCATACCGGGTAAGCGAATGCCTGGGAATGATATAGATGTTTATTTACAACCCTTAATAGAAGAGTTGAAGGAGTTATGGACTTGTGGTGTAGAAACATATGATGCTTCAAAAGATGAAATGTTTAATCTGAGAGCAGCACTAATTTGGACAATTAGTGATTTTCCTGGTCTTGGCACACTATCTGGTTAGAACACTTATACTAGTTTAGCTTGTCCTTTATGTAACTTTGACTCTATTAAATGTTGTTTGACACATGGTAAAAATTGGTGTTTTATGGGCCATTGCCGTTTTCTTATGTCAGGATATAAATTTAGATTGGACTGATGCCGCTTTGATGGCAACATAGAGGAGAGGAATCCTCCAGTAACATTATCTGGCACAGAAATTTGGAAACAAGTTGAGAATGTTGATGTTAGATTTGGCAAAAGACCAGAAGGTGAAGTTCGAGGAAAAAGAACTCGTGGTAGTATTGCTACAGATGTTGACTCAAATCAATGGAGGAAGAAAAGCATATTTTTCCAACTTCCTTATTGGGAGTATAACTTGTTGTGTCACAACCTTGACATGATGCATATTGAAAAAAATGTGTGTGACAACGTGATCTACACTTTGCTGAATGAAACTGGGAAGACTAAAGATAATCTCAATGCTCGAAAAGACTTACAAGCATGGGGCATAAGAGATGATCTTTGGCCAGATGAAAAAGGCCATTGCCCTCTAGCTTTGTTTACAATGACTAATGCTCAGAAACATACCTTTCTCAAGACTTTGAAAAATATCACTGTGCCAGATGGTTACTCAAGTAACATTTCTAGATGTGTTGACCTAAAGCAACGTAAGCTCATTGGGTTAAAAAGCCATGATTCCCATGTGTTAATGGAACAATTACTGCCATTAGCCATGAGGAATGTTTTGCCTAGCCAAGTGTCTACAGTTTTAGTAGAGTTATGCTCATTTTTTCGACAACTTTGTGGTAAAGTATTGAATATGTTGGACTTGGATAAGCTACAAGATCAGGTTGTGCTCATTTTGTGCCACTTAGAAATGTTATTCCCTCTATCATTCTTTACAGTCATGGTTCATTTAATCGTCCACTTAGTTGAAGAAGCCAAGCTTGGGGGTCCAGTTCATTATAGATGGATGTAAAGGTAATTACCATGTAGCTAAATGTATTATTTATTGTTAATTTTCTTATTATTCTAATTACTTTCAAGCATCAAATCTTAATGTATGTCTTTCAAAATATTAGGTACTTAGGACAATTGAAGTCATACGTACGTAATAGGGCACAACCAGAAGGCTCTATAGTTGAATGTTACCTAGCTTAAGAGATTCTTATCTTTTGTTCAAGGTATTTAGACAACATTGAGACAAGATGAAATCAGCCTCGACGTGTTGATGATGAACTAGATGCATCTTTTCGATCTTTGGAAGAAGATGCATTGTTTCCCCAAATAAGAAAACCAGTTGGGGGTCTTCTTATTTCAACCTAACATATATCGAGAAACTACAAACACATCGACATGTGTTGACCAACTGTAAACCAGTTGATCGTTTTCTTCAGTAAGTAAATTACGATACTTAATTATTCTCTTTCTCTCTCTCTCTCATGCACACACACATGTTTCATTATTGTAGAACTAATATAATCAACATATATAGAGAATTTAGAACCTATGTCACGAGAAAGTTGAGGAGTCGTACAAGGAATCCTACAGAGATAGACAAGATGGTTCATAGAGAATTTGTTGAATGGTTCAAAGGCCGTGTAAGTGGCTAAGTAAATTGTGATACTTTTATTCATTCATAGTAAACATATGACTAACACAATTATTGGATGATTTCAGATTTTGAATGATGTAAATGAATCTCATTCAGATGATATAAAATTTCTTGCTCAAGGACCAATTAATCAAGTTAGAAGATTTAGTGCATATAATGTTAATGGCTTCAAATTTCGAACCGTGGAGCGAGATGAAGGGTTGAAGACTCAAAATAGTGGGGTATTTGGTACATTCGGAACGAGAAGTTATGCAAGTTCTAGTGATAGTCATATGAGGTTTGGAGGTGTGCCTTATTATGGAAGATTGGTAGATATTATTGAGCTTAATTACCATGGTCAATTCATGGTTACATTGTTCAAATGTCAATGGGCTAACGACTAATCCTAGAGGGATGACAAAGGATGATTTGGGATTTACAAAGATAAATTTCTCACGATTAATACACACTGGTGAATATGTAGATGATGAGCCATATATCCAAGCTTCAGAGTCTCAAATGGTGTATTATGTGGAGGATGGGAAGGAAAAGAATTGGCACATACCCATGCATTTAAAGCCAAGAGATTTGTTTGACATGGGTGAAGATGGGGAGGTTTTCTATGAGAATGAACCGTTTGAACCACAAGATCTCGGTAGATTTTTTCCAGATGAAGCTGTAAACTTGCCATTAGCAAGAGATGATGTGGATGATGAACTTCCCATATTAACTAATGATGATGATGTTGTTGATATGTAAATATGTCTAGAATATTCTATGAACATTATTTGTGAAACCTTATGGGTGATATTTTATTGGATATGCAATCAGTTTGTTTTCATATATGTTGTGATATAAAAATGTTATGATGTTTTGAATGTTGTGATATTTTATTAGATATGCAATTGGTTTGATGTTTGTTGGATACAAATTAACATTATGGATGAACATCATATACAATTGCTGATATAAAAATGTTTGTTTTCATATATGATAAATGTTATGATGTTGTAAAATAGTTGTAGACATGGTACGAACGACAAAGCCAGCTAGATATGTAAATGATTCTCGATTTGATCCTGAGGCTAGCCAAGCTACTCAGATTGCTCATGAGGCCAGTCCTACGACTCAAATTGTTTCTGAGGCCAGTTCTTCGACTCCAATTGCTCTTGAGCCTAATCTGCTAGCTGAGGATTTTCCCGAGGTTGTTAGATCTGATGCTCTCCAAGTTAGAAACAAGAAAGAGTCCACAAAATATTAGATTGTTGATGTCATAAGTATGTCCACTAACTTAATGCTTTGATAATTGTTGTTTTGTTGATGCTTTGAGCCTTTTTATTTTCATAATGATTTGAGAATTATTTTTTAAGTTTGGATTGATGATTTGAATTTCAAATGACAGATGAGGAAGAAGGTACAACACATAAGGCACATATGAAAGTCAGTGATGTATGGGTTTTCCCTACAGGAATAAAGGTGAAGGTGCCGTTGAATAAAGCTGACCAGCCAATAAAGGAAGCAGGAGGTCTCCTTGGTGGGTTTTTAGGATGTTTAGGGAAAAACTTTGAAATATTCCCTATTTGTTATGAAAAATGGTCAAAGGTTCCAGACACAACCAAAACAGAAGTATATGACAAGATGATAAAAGTTTGTATTATGACTTTATATTTGTATAATTTAATATTTATTTATGTTATCTAACATTTGATTTATTAAAATTGAAGGACAAATTTTTGGTTGATTGATGTGACCACGGCAAGTGTACCGGATCGTCAAGTAATAAAAACGGTGAGAAACCGGATATCGTTCTCAGGGATCGATGGCCAAGTACCAATTCACGAAGTTAGCTACTATTTAAACCAAGATTTGAATTAAAATGGGTTCCAATAACAATCACTACTAGAAAAACACGTTTTTGCGGCGGATTTTTTGCGGCGGATTCGAATCCGCCGCAAATGGAGGCATATTTGTGGCGGATTATAATCCGCTCAAATTTGTTCATGGATTTTGCTAAGATCCATTTGCGGCGGATTTTACGGCGATTTTTCCTCCCCCCAATTTTTTTCCCGCTAAACAAATACCGTAAAAAGTTTTTTTTTTATGAAAAAGTTTTGTATGCGGATATTTTCGCCGCAAAAATTATTAAATAAAATAGAAATTTATTTTTAAATTTAAAAATAAAAATAAAAAACATTTGCGGAGGATGTTGCGGCGGATGTTGCGACGGATAAATTTGCGATGAATTTTACGGCAAATTTTTCTTCACCAAAAAAAAATATTGCGGAAATATCCGCCGCAAATCTCCTGATGTCTTTTCTAGCGTAAAATATAATTTTTTCGGATAAAAAAATTTGCGCGATAAATCCATGTAAATTCACGCCGCAATTAATTCAAGATAATAAAAATTTTAAAAAATATTTAAATAATCCGCCGCAAAAATCCGCCGCAAAATCTAAATTTCAATTTGTGACGGAAAAATCCGCCGCAAAAATTGATACGTATAATAAAAAATTCTAAATAAAATATTAAAATATTTTGCGGCGGAAAAATCCGCCGCAAATTATGCCGCAATTCAAAAATACATTTGTGGCGATTTTTCCGTCAAAAAAATCCGCCGCAAAATTAAATCTACTTCATCTTCTTCCTTCTCCCATTTTCATTTTTCTCGGCATTCTTTCTCTATTCCTCTCTCCCTTCTCCTTTCTCACTTCCCCTTTCAAGACAAGAGCTTCCATGAGTAACCTTCGTCATCTTCAAGACCTTGAGGTAGGGGAAAACCTTGTTCTTGACTCATTTTCCTATTCTTTTCATCTTGTTTTTGAGTTGTGACTTGATGTGTGAATTGGGGTTTTGAGTTGTTTTTACTTGTTTTGGCTTGAATCTTGTTAGAAAACTTGAGAATAACATGATTTGGTTTGCTAGAGGCATGAGAACAGTTTTTCATTACTTGTATACCTTGATTTCCATTTGAAATGAGAATTTGGAGTTTTAGGTTTTCAATAACCAAGGATGAGATTTGTAGTGTTTTGATCTATTTTTAGTGAAATCTTTTAGTGTTTTATGTTCCCTTCATGTTTGTGAACTTGTTTGGGACTTAAACTCACCTAGAAACTGGATTGGAGTGGCCAAAATCCAAGATTTTGGCCAATGGAACCGTAATGACGGTTCTGCACGACTTCTGTCCCAGTGACATGGCCCGTGTCCGAATACACGGGGTGGGCCGTGTCCCTCTCTGTCAGTGTAAATATTGTGGAAAAGTGCAGAACAGAGTAGGACACGGCCCACCCCGTGTCAAACAACACGGGCCGTGTCAAACAACACGGGACGTGTCAAATAACACGGGCCGTGTCTTAAGATATAATAAGAATTAGCTTTTGTGCTCTTCATGAAAGTTATAGCTCTTTCTCTTAGCTTTCCAAGGACACCTAATTCACCTCATTTCGACATACGTAGCTCAAGTTATGCTCATTTTACTGAGCAAAGGTCAAGGGTTGAAATTGAGAAAAATGTCAAAATGTTGTTTTGGGAAAAACTAGCTTTCCTAATTGTGGGGACCTTTCTTGTATGCATTTAAAAGTGTGATGAGACCTTAGTAAGAGTGTTTAATAAAGTGTATTCGTGATGCATATAAATCAATTGTTATCCTAATAGATAAGTTTAAAGATTAATTGATGAATTGTTTTGACTTATGCCACTTTTCTATTTAATAATTAAGTAACTTGTTTTATATACAAATTGGATTTATTATGAGATTATGTTGTATAAATCTATTATTGAGAATTTTAAATTCTCACCCCAACTTCTGATTTTCATGGTAAATCCAGTATATGATCAAAGCAGGAGCGAAAGAAGGCATTGAAGACTTTGTATAAATCCAGTTTGTGTTTTTGTTAAAGCTAGCATCACGTTGCATTTTGTGACACCTTGAGGAGGAGATCTCCAACTGGTGCGGTGTGACAGTCTCCAACAGGTTTGATCTACTCTTTGATTCACCCTTTCTTCTTTTTGATTGGTGTTAATTAACCTGCATTGCTTTTGCTTAGTCTTTTGTTAAAAGTTAGGCTTGGTATAATGTATGCATAGGATTTGGACTTTTATTGGAGAACACTTTTGCATTTTTGGCTTTCTAAATTGACCACATTAGTGGAGAATACTAGTTGTTTGGATTGAAATATTTATACATGTATAATTTTAGAATATATTAATTATGTAACATATGTTGTGCATTTTGCATTTTTGTATTTTGATTTAAGTGTAAAATTATCATTGCAGAAAATGGTAGTTCCAGAAAATCGTAGATGGATGTATAATAGGACTTATTCGGGTCGTAGAGGACTTAAACAAGAATTTGTATGTGGAGTTGAAGAGTTTGTGAATTATGCATGTCGATCTTCCCATTACTTAAGTGAAGGAACAATTAGGTGTCCCTGTTTGATATGTTATAGTGGGAAATTGTTGAAACCTGAGATTGTGAAAATTCACTTGTATAAAAAAGGATTCAAACCTAGGTATTGGTATTGGACAGATCATGGAGAGGAAGAGCCTGATCCAATTAGTGTAGATATAAACTCTAGTGTGAATACTGCTAATAGTCCTATATTAGAGGACGAAGACGTGGTTGATAGATATCAAAATATAATTTGTGATGCGGCTGGAACAGACTTTGGGGATTTTAGGAGTCGTTTGTGCCCAAGAATTTGCATTCCAAGATGATGATATGAATCCTGTGGATCCAATTGTTGATGTGGATCTCATTGATAACTTGCGAGACACTAATGAGGTTTTTGATGTAGTTCAAGATGTTGGTTCTAGTAGACAGGCTGAAAATGATGAAGAAGAAGAAAGTTTTAATGATGATGATGATGAAACATCTTCCTCTAATAATGAATATGAAACAAATAGTGATGAGGACAATGTTTCCTCATAACTGTGAGTATAAAATTATATTAAGATGTTGTAGTTACTAGTTATACATTTTTGTGTCGTGCTTCGAATTATATTTACATTATATTTTTATTAATTGTGTAGATGTCATCGTCACGAGGAGATAAGGGGAAAGGGAAGGAGAAGGAGAAACAACAACTTCGACGTCTTCGAATCAATTTAGGGAGGCCACCTATGGGGCAATCGTCAGGATCATCTCCACCCTCTGTTACGATATCACCTATAACAGTTTGCATCGCCACCATCTCGCTGAGTACGTTTATGATACCTACACTGGACTTCGTCCGTCACCAACTTCCCATACACCTCATGGTACAACATATGATTCAGGGTCACCTACTATTGGCCCGTCACCGAGTACCCGTGAGTCGCCTGATACTGTGATTCTAATGTGGAAGTAACAAATCAAAGCAACAAGACGTTTGTTGAGCCAGATGGTGATTTTGGGTATGTGGACAACTATTTGTTATTCATTTATAGTTAATGCACATTCAAATTTTTTGTTAAGAATTTTTACATTTCCTTTTTTAAGTTGTTTCAGTAGATTTCTCGCCATCTAAACCTCTTGTCGATGCCATAACAAAGATTATACGATCTAGGTATAATCAACCTTGGACATCTTGGTTAGAAATACCCAAGGATACTAGAGAAATGTGGTTTCGAGAGTTTCAAGTATGTATCAATTTTTATTCCTCATAATTATGTTTGTTTGTCTTGTAATAGTGCAATTTTTTTAAACTTTAACGTTATTTACATAATTTTTTTGAAGGGTTATGTTTGGTGGATGCCTCAACATCAAAACCATATGCGGAAGGCATATAATAGTCGTAGTTCAAAGAGACTGTCAGGTTTGTTGGGGCAGGCACGCAACTTAAATGAAAGACCTTTTTGGATTGGAGAAGGCATATGGGAAGACTTATGCAGGCATTGGGCTAGTAGCATGTATAAGGAGAAATGTCAACAAGCAAAGATGAATCGTGCTTCTGACACTGGTGGATGCTTGCACACTGGTGGTTGCATTTCTACAGGCACCCATGCGCAGAAATTGGTAACTATTATCGCAAGTTGTTTAGCAATATGTTTTATTATTTTGTTATTAATTTTTTCTCATTATTACAGGCTAAGACTTTGGGTAGAGAGCCCACAACTTGATGAGACATTTCGTCATGTACATTTGAGGAAAGAAGACAGATCTTGCATGAGTTTCTACAAAAGCTAAGGATTTATATGTTAGTCTTTCTTTAGAAATTATTGCCTTTAATATTACAATCATGTTATAACAATAACCATAAGAATTTTTTTATTTCCATCCTTAGGAGGAATTCAAAACAAAGGAATCTGAACAATCTTCTCAGTGCTCAAATGAAGAAGGGCATCTGTATACAAATGACCAACGAGAGCTTTGGATTAAAACTGTTGGCGGTCCTAAGAAGGGTCGTGTTTATGGCCTTGGTTCTCAAGCATCTATTTATGATCATGGAGATTCATCTTCCTCAAGGCCTATGTCGACTCAAGTTCCTGAGCACGTTATTAATCAAGTTAAGTAATAGCTGTAATATTTTTTATTAATTGATTTTTGTATTTTGATAGATGTAGTCAATCATTTTATTTTTCGTATTTTTGGTTAATTCATTATTCGTGAAATGAATTGATGAATTTATGTTTACATATATTAACCAGGTTAAGGAGCAGTTGCAGCAGGAGATGTTGGATCGTGTTCAACAGATTCAACAAAGAAATGGAGCAAAGAAAGCCAACAACGTGAGGCGAGTGGAAAATGCGATTTGAACAATACCGGCAAATCACAATGTAACCAAATGATTAATGAGCTGAAATCATATGTACAAGCCGCTGGCACTCAGCCAAGCCAACAACTACAACTAACATAAGAAGATAATCGAGAATAGTGAAGATGATCATGATGAAGATGACAATGATAATGAGGATTATTAAACTTTGTATTTGAACAAACTTTGTATGCGATTTGTTATGTTTGTCTTATGGATTGATTAAATGCATTGACAGTTAAAATTCATGTATGTGTGGATTCTCGACAGGTTGATTAAATGTTTATTTTATATTGTGGATTTTGAATATTCAATTTAATTTTTTTAATATTCAAAAAAATTTGCGACGGATTTTGCGGCGGAAATATCAGCCGCAAATTTGGGTAGTTTTTGGGGCGGAAAAATCCGCCGCAAAATTCGCCGCAAATTAGCGACGAAAAAATCCGCCGCAAATTAGCGACAGAAAAATTCACCGCAAATTAGCGACGAAAAAATCTGCCGCAAATTACCGGCGGAAAAATCCGCCGCAAATTACCGGCGGAAACAACTATGCTGATATGTCACCGGAGAGTTTTGCGGCGGATTTGCGGCGGAAACAAAAATCCGCCGTAAATTTGCGGAAACAAAAATCCGCCGCAAACTATTTTTATCGACCAAATTTGCGGACTAATCCGCCAGAATCCATAAATTGTTAATTTGCGGCGGATTTTCAGTGATTTGCGGCGGATTTATCCTTCGCAAATCTCCTTTTTTCTTGTAGTGAATAACAAAATCAAAAGAAACAAAAGCAATGACAATATTTTTGAGTTTTTCTAGTTGGAAAATTATCAAACACTTGGTATGCAAAATGAAAAACAATCAATTAATGAAAGAGTTGGGATCAAGCTTCATTTGATTTCACTTGTTGCATATCAATTGGAATTAATACAAGTTACTATTCCTATTTTGTTACCGAATTCTCTAATTTAATCAAACCCTAATTCCTTAGGCGATTGACCCTTTGTTCCCAATTAAAAACCCTAATTCCTTAGGTGAATCTAAGAGAAAACAAACATTACGATTTAGAATTCAAAGAGGTAACAAGCAAATCAATGACTATTCCTAGCCTAGAGATAAGCAAGGTTCATAATCTCATAACACAAATCATATATCAAATTTCCATTCAACATACAACCTTAAAATCATTCCAAAGAGGATCAATCCTTAGAAAGCATTAAGAGAAGAGATCATAAACTCAAAATAGAGATAGCAACTTATATTAATTAAATCCAACATCAATAACAATCAAGATCCATCAAAATCCACCTAATCCCAACAAGGGAGAGTTTAGCTAGACATGGAAATAAATGTAAAAACTAGAACAATAGGGAAGAAGATGCAAAACTCCATGGAAGATTGAAGAAAATCTGAGCTTCCACTCTTCTTCCCTTCAAATCCACCGTAGAGCTCCCAAGATAGGGTGTTTCTCTGCTCCAAAACGGCTCCCCACTCTTCTCTCCACACAGCACCTCATTTAGGTCAGAAAATATGAATTTAAACTCTGGTATGGGCGCCTAGGCGCTGCGTCTGTAGCGCCTGGGCACTGAACGTCCAGAACGCATTTGCTGTCATGAGCGTGAGCGCCTAGGCGCTTCGTTTTGAGCGCCTAGGCGCTCAACATCCAGCGTGTCTCCTTTGAAGCTTAAGGGCGCTTAGGCGCTCCTTCTGTAGCACCTTGGCGCTAGGGGCTCAGTAGACTTGCTCTTGATCTTCCTTGGAGGCTTTACGTCATCTCTTCTTGAGTGTTTTTCTTCGCCACATTGAGCTTCATCATATTTCTCTTGGTGCCTGCAATCAAAACAACAATAAATGAGCTAAAGCACCAATAATTCTAATCAAAATGAACTAAATCTAACAAACTAACATAAATCAACTAAAAAGACAAAACAAAACTGTTTTAAGGTCAAAACAACGTCAAAAGTTGGGCTTAAGCGGTGAAATCCCCTCAAAAGGCTTTGGAAAAACAGATAATCTAGCAGATTATCACCACCCCAAACTTAAAACTTTGCTTGTCCTCAAGCAAAACAAAATAAAAAAATAAGCTAAATGAAAAGACAACTCTACAACTTAAACACCAATGCTGAACTGAGTAAAATAAGCCAAGAGTGTCCCACAACTCAAAAGCATCAAAGTCACAGCAAATCAATTCATATATGCATTCTTGAAAGCCGAACTCTCAACTGTGTAGCTGAAACCCAAAGGGTCAAAAATAAGGGACATCACAACCATGCACTAATCAATCACAGCTTGAAAGTTAATGAACGTGACATCCAAATACACATGATAAATGGGTCACTTAAACTCTTGCATTTAGGCTTGTGTTTCCCTCAGTCATCACTTATTGAGCTCACCCTCCTTGGATTTGCTTTTCATCTCAAACATGCATGCACGCCATTCACAAATGCAACAATTAAAAGGACTTTATTCAGGATCGCATTGGTGCCAAGGTACAAGGTAGATAAAATGAACATATAAACTGCTACCTTAGAGAGCAAGTGAGCATTGGTACTTCTAACAAAACTTCAATTCACAAATCTCATACCTTTCACATTCTCCTCTTTTTTTTTTTTTTTTTATATTTCCCCAGTAACCTACATGGTCTCAAAGGGGTACTTGATCATTGAGTCAAGTATTTCCCAGTAACCCATCGGTCTCAAAGGGGTTCCTATTCAACAAGCCAACTTTTTTTTTCTTTTTTTTTTAACAATGGCCACCCCAAACTTAGTACATTGCTAACCCACACCTTCAATAAATTCAATGCTCAATTACCCTTTTTAGGTGGATAAGTCATTCATTATTTTGGCTATGGCATACTGTATGGGCAAACAAAGAATTCAGTGTATTAGGCTCAAAGGGGCAACACAAAGGAAAGAAACATCATTTAGTTGGTTGTATGGCTATCTGGCTCAACAACAAAACTGCCTTTATCATGTTGATGCATTGTGTAAATCACGACATGCAAATGAGACTCAAGCAAAGCTAGGAGAATAGAAACTCATGAGTGACCTCTCATCAAAGCAAAAATGTTGAAGGCTCGAAATAACTCCCAAGGATGAATTATGAAATCCAATCGCAAAAATCACTAAGTACATTAACAATAAGCTATAAGATTTATGCATGGAAGTCATAATCCTCATTCAAGTACCACAATCTAAGAAATAAGCCCACAAAGCTTTCAAGTTGTCCTAACAAGCAGTGCATGCATGGTTGGCTTACATTCCACAGATACTATCAAGCATGGGGACCCACAAAAGTAAACTCTAAATAGTTCAACATTGGCTTGACTCACAAAGGCAATAAACTCCAATTAACAAGAAGCTAAAACTAAACATAACAATTAAGCAAAATGCACACAAACATATTAAACAAATAAAAATCAAACAAAAATGACTAAAATGAAAAAGTAGAGATAGAAGAGCCTGAGCATGGGTTGCCTCCCATGAAGTGCTTGTTTAACGTCATTAGCTCGACATTGCTTCTCAACTCATCAAGGTGGCTTGAAACAGGAGAAGTAGGATGACACTTTTCTTCTGTCAGATCTTTGCCTCCATACTTGGTCACTGACCTTGTGGAAATAGGTTTTCCCCAATGGTTTAATATGTTAAGTTTTGATGATGACAAATACAAGACAAAAAGAATGATGCTTATGCTTGATAGATGTGCTTTATAGATGACAAATGCATTACAAAAAGAATATTAATCATGTTACATAGATGTGCTCAATGAGATATATGCAACATTCTTATATGCATGTTATACTAATTAGAGTTATACATTTATAAATCATGCATATTAAGATATTAAGTTATGAATTTGGACTAACTATGCTTGTTTTAAGTGAGTAATACTTTGTAGGATAATCCAAGTATCAAGAATGAGCATTGCAACAAGAAAGCAAAAGATCACAATCATGCTCAACTCAAGAAGAACGAAAATGATAAGATGTTCCAAGCGTTTGCAAGATTTGAAGAGAAGAATTTTTTAGAAGCTTGGATTACATCAAGAATTGATGATGGCAAAAGATCAAGTCCCAAGGTTCTTCAAGAATAGCTTACATGACTTAGATCTTGTGTAAAGGTAAAAAGGAATCATACTAAGCTCAAATATGTTTTAACATCTTTAAAAGTGTTTCTTACATATTTTAATGGCCAACAAACTATTTTTGGAAAGTTAGTCTTGATGGTAGTTCAAACCTTTGAAAAATAGCCAAGTTTGTGTTTTGCAAAACTGACATTTAGTTACTATTTTGATCATAACTTTCAAAATACTTTGAGTTTTATTATGAAATATTTCATATGAAAATAGACTCAAATATCTTTCCAATGAGTGGTCATTTACTTTAAACGGATAAGAAATGAAGAAGTTATGACTATTTGCTTTAAACTATGAAATATAGTCAAATTTGAGTTTTGAAAAACTGACCTTTGGTCACTCTTTTGATCATAACTCTCAAAATACTTTGAGTTTTGTTGTGAAACTTATTTCATTTGAAAATAGACTCAAATATCTTTCCAATGACTGGTCATTTGCTTTAATCGGATAAGAAATGAAGAAGTTATGACCTTTTAAAGTCAGCTTTCGAAACCAGAAATGCTGTAATCGATTACACAAATCCTGTAATCGACACAACGCTTGATTAAGAGCCACATAATCGATTACCGTAAAGTGTGTAATCGATTACCAAGTGCCCAGAAACGTTTCTAATGGCTATAAACGGCTAGTTTTCATAAAAAATCATTTCTAAACACTACCAACGGCTATTTTATCATTTGGGCTCAATATATAAGTGATATTTGAAGTATTTACATCCTAAGAAACACAAGAACACTATACTTGATCCTTGAATCATCAAAATCATATTTTGAGCTTTAAAGTGTGAATCCTTGATACCCATAGTTCTTCAGTTTGTATTATCCACTCTTGAGAGAGTTTCTTATTATCCATACTTTGTTCTTCAAGTTGTATATCTACTCTTGTGAGAGTTTATAATTTTTCTCTTCATCTCAAAATCATTGTAAGAGGGCGAGGTATCCCTCAAGAGAGAAAAGGGTGGGGTATCCCTTGTAGTGAGGCTTAAACACAAAGGGTGAGGTATCCCAAAGGTGTTGTGAGTGCTCTTGAATGTAAAGGTTTTTCAAGCACCTGTGAAGTTTAAAGAGTTGGAGGCTCTAGCACAAGGGTGAGGTATCCCAAGGTGTGAGGAGTGCTCTTGCTTGTACAAAGGTTTTCCTAGCACCCGTGAAGTCTAGGAGATAGTGAAGAAAATCTCAAGTTAAGCTTGGGGACTGGACGTAGGCTACAAGTGGATTGGTGGCCGAACCAGGATAAATTTTGTGTTTGATCTTCTCAACTCTATCTCTTTACATTTGTGCCTTAATTATATATGCTTGAGTTGAATTTAATATCTAGTTTATTTACTTGATTTATCCTATAGCCCAAGTAGTATTTGTGAAATCTATAATAGTTGCACCTTTGTTAAACTTATTCCGCTGCATTTATTAATTGAGTTATTCAAAATGCTTAATTTCTCAAAGTTGCATTAAAATTTGTAATCACCCAATTCACCCCCCTCTTGGGTGATGGTTGCCATGGCTAACAGACCTTGCAATCCCCTCCAAAGGCATTTGGAACTTGACTTGAACCTAGGAGTTCTGAATAAACCTTAGCATGTGAGATTTCGTCAGGCCATGGAGGTCTCAATTTTTCAGCAGATTTCAGCCCAGCTAACTCCTTTTGAGCTTTACCTTGGATGCAATTGACGGGGGCATAGAGATCTGATGTTAGTGCAGATTTATCAAAGACATTGATGGTCACCTGGTCTCCATCCACCCTCAAAATTAATTCACCTCTTGGCACATCAATCAATGCTCCTGAAGTTGCTAGGAATGGTCTTCCTAGAATCAGAGGGATATCGATCCTCTTCCATGTCTAAGACCACAAAATCTACTGGAAAGAAGAATTTGTCAACCTTCACTAGCACGTCTTCCACAATACCATATGGATGCCTCGACAGATCGATCTCGCTAATTGAAGGGAGATCATAGTAGGCTTAACCTCTCCAATCCCAAGTTTGTGCATGATAGATAGCGGCATGAGATTAACACTCGCCCCAAGATCACAAAGAGCCTTCTCAATGTTCAACTTACCAATGGTGCAAGGAATGGAGAAACTACCTGGATCTTTCAATTTAGGTGGTAGTTTCCTCTGAATTATAGCACTGCACTCTTCGGTAAGTGCCACAATCTCATCTTCCTTCAGCTTCCTTTTCTTTGACAGCAACTCCTTCATAAATCGGGCATAAGATGGCATCTGCTAAGTGCCTCAGCAAAAGGAATGTTAATCTGCAGCTTCTTAAACACTTCTAGAAACTTTCCAAACTGTTTTTTATCTTGTTCCTTTTTGAGTCTTTGGGGAAATGGCAGTTTGATAGTTGGTGGTGGCATCTTCACTGCTTGTTCCTTTTGTGACTCCTTTTCATTAGAGTCATTAGACAAACCACCGTGAGTTACTTCAACTTGCTCATGTGGCACTTCTTCATTAGTTTTCTCCTCCCTTGGTTGAGGCTCAAGTACCTTCCCACTCCTAGTTGTTATAGCTAAAACATGCTCATTTCCTCTAGGATTCGGGACTGTGTCACTTGGTAATGAACCTGGAGGCCTTTCCGAAATCTGTTTTGCAAGCTGGCCCACTTGAGTTTCCAGATTGCGGATTGAAGCATCCTGATTTCTAAACCCCGCTCTTATTTCCTCCATAAAATCAGTAGTTGTTTTGACAAAAGCTGAGGTTTGTGTAGCCAACTTCTCTAAGGCTAACTCCCAAGAAGCCTTCTTCTCATTAGATTGAGGTTGGGAAGATGAAGGACCTTAATATGATGACTGTTGAGGGTGTCCTTGATATCCCAAATGCTGTCTTGGTTGAGCTTGATTCTCTTGATTACTCCATGAAAAATTTGGGTGATTCCTCCACCCTGGGTTGTACGTGTTGGAGTAAGGATTATTCTGTTGCCTTGGAGGATTGTTCATTAAGTTCACTTGCTCTTGAGCTGGAAGTCCAAACATGTTTCCTGGACAATCCACACTCCCGTGTTCACCTCCACAGAAGTCACAGGCCATAGGAGCATTGCGCACTGCATTCACACTAAGAGTATCGACCTTCTTTGTGAGATTCTCAAGCTATTGAGTCAAAATTTTGTTTTGAACCAACGGCATTCATAGAATCGATCTCTAAGTACCCTTTCTTCATTACAGCTCTTTCTCCAAATTTCTCTCGGTAGTCATTATTGGCTATTATTTCAAATAACTCCCAAGCTTCTTCTGGGGTCTTATAATTCAATGCCCCACTTGCTGCAGCATCAACCATGGCTCTAGTTTGAGGCAACATGCCATTATAGAAGCTTTGCACTTGGATCCAGAAATCAAAACAATGGTGTGGGCATTTTCTCAATATTTCATTGTATCTCTCCCACGCTTCACTAAGAGACTTCCCATCAAACTGCCTGAATGATGTGATTTCACTTCGCAACTTTGCAGCCTTGGACGGAGGGAAATACCTTGTCAAAAATTTCTGAACTAAAATTGCCCAAGTAGTTATGCTTCCTCTTGCCAATGAGTCCAACCAGCTCTTAGCTCTGTCCCTCACAGAGAAAGGGAACAATCTCAGACGAATAGCATCTTCACTCACCCCATTGAGCTTCACAGTATCACAAATTTGCAAGAAACCTGTTATATGTGCATGTGGGTCTTCATTGTCAAATCCTCCAAACTGATTGTTCTGCACCAAATGGAGTAGAGCTGGCTTCAATTTAAAATTATTTGCCTGAACTGGCGGTCTTGTTATGCTTGCTCCACACCCATCCATGTTAGGAATAGAATAATCCATGAGAGTCCTAACAGGTGGTTGTGGTGGTGGAGGATCTATATTTTCTCCATGCATGTTGTGGGTTTAATTTTCTCCATTGTGTGCCATATCTTCAATAACAATGTGAGTATCACCCAAATTCCTTCTTCGTTCTCTTGCTTGCTTCCTCAAAGCTCTTGCAGTTCTTTCTATCTCTGAGTCAAAAAGAAGATGACCTGGTTGAACAGTACCTCGCATACACTAGACACACAATATCAGAGCAAAAATAACCCAATGAAATAAATAAACAAAAGAAACTAAACACTACAATAAACAAACAAAAAGAAAGAAAAAATGTTTAAACTAGTGGCTGCCTTCGATATTACCGATATTGGTAAAATCGATCCCCGACAACGGCGCCAAAAACTTGATGTGACCACGGCAAGTGTACCGGATCGTCAAGTAATAAAAACGGTGAGAAACCGGATATCGTTCTCAGGGATCGATGGCCAAGTACCAATTCACGAAGTTAGCTACTATTTAAACCAAGATTTGAATTAAAATGGGTTCCAATAACAATAACAAAATCAAAAGAAACAAAAGCAATGACAATATTTTTGGGTTTTTCTAGTTGGAAAATTATCAAACACTTGGTATGCAAAATGAAAAACAATCAATTAATGAAAGAGTTGGGATCAAGCTTCATTTGATTTCACTTGTTGCATATCAATTGGAATTAATACAAGCTACTATTCCTATTTTGTTACCGAATTCTCTAATTTAATCAAACCCTAATTCCTTAGGCGATTGACCTTTTGTTCCCAATTAAAAACCCTAATTCCTTAGGTGAATCTAAGAGAAAACAAACATTACGATTTAGAATTCAAAGAGGTAACAAGCAAATCAATGACTATTCCTAGCCTAGAGATAAGCAAGGTTCATAATCTCATAACACAAATCATATATCAAATTTCCATTCAACATACAACTTTAAAATCATTTCAAAGAGGATCAATCCTTAGAAAGCATTAAGAGAAGAGATCATAAACTCAAAATAGAGATAGCAACTTATATTAATTAAATCCAACATCAATAACAATCAAGATCCATCAAAATCCACCTAATCCCAACAAGGGAGAGTTTAGCTAGACATGGAAATAAATGTAAAAACTAGAACAATAGGGAAGAAGATGCAAAACTCCATGGAAGATTGAAGAAAATCTGAGCTTTCACTCTTCTTCCCTTCAAATCCACCGTAGAGCTCCCAAGATAGGGTGTTTCTCTGCTCCAAAACGGCTCCCCACTCTTCTCTCCACGCAGCACCTCATTTAGGTCAGAAAATATGAATTTAAACTCTGGTATGGGCGCCTAGGCGCTGCGTCTGTAGCGCCTGGGCGCTGAACGTCCAGAACGCATTTGCTGTCATGAGCGTGAGCGCCTAGGAGCTTCGTTTTGAGCACCTAGGCGCTCAACATCCAGCGTGTCTCCTTTGAAGCTTAAGGGCGCTTAGGCGCTCCTTCTGTAGCGCCTGGGCGCTAGGGGCTCAGTAGACTTGCTCTTGATCTTCCTTGGAGGCTTTAAGTCATCTCTTCTTGAGTGCTTTTCTTCGCCACATTGAGCTTCATCATATTTCTCTTGGTGCCTGCAATCAAAATAACAATAAATGAGCTAAAGCACCAATAATTCTAATCAAAATGAACTAAATCTAACAAACTAACATAAATCAACTAAAAAGACAAAACAAAACTGTTTTAAGGTCAAAACAACGTCAAAAGTTGGGCTTAAGCGGTGAAATCCCCTCAAAAGGCTTTGGAAAAACAGATAATCTAGCAGATTATCATTGATGATGGTCTTGTAAAGAACTATATATTGAAGATTCTTGGAAGAAATTGGAGGGATAACTGGCTCAAGTTATTTAATAAGTTTTATAATGAATTCCTCACCGAGATCAAAATATTCAGAATAACCCACCCGGCGTTCCTCGAAATGAGTGGGCGTTATATATTGACTACCGGTTAAGACCAGAAACAAAGGTAATACAATTATAATAAATACTCATATACATGAATGTTATTTGATAAATCTGATTTTTTTTTAAAAAATTGGGACAGGCGATGTGCAAAATTAATTATGAGAATCGGAAGAAGTTGACTGTTCCGCACACGGGTGGATCAAAGACTCTAGCTAGGAAAAAGGATGAGTTGGTAATATTCTCTAAGTATATGTAGTCAATTATCCTTTTTTGTTGAATTGTCTAACACATCTTATATATTTTAAAATTTGTAGGAAATTGAATGTGGACACCAACTGGGTAGGGAAATCATGTATAAAGCCACACACACAAAGAAAGATGGCACACCAATCAATGATGAAGCTAAGGAAATTATTTTAAGTATCAAGAAAAATGAAAATGGCATCTTCGTTGCATAAAATATATATAAAGCATATTTAATTGCATTATTTGCACGTTATACATAGGACAAGATTGACGCATGTGAGAGTAAAGAGAATTCTTCACATATAGGTTCATCAACAGATTCGCTTACTATGGTGCTAGGGAAAGAACACCCAGGTTATGTTCGGGGTATGGGGTTAGGCCCTTGTCCTTCTCAAGTTTTAGGTTCGACCACTCACCAAATGAAGGGAATCTCATTGTCCTCGACTAATGAAGTAGCCTTGGTTGAAGAAGTCAAGGATTTATGGGAAGAATTGCGAATTAGCAATGAGAGGATGCATACTTTAGAAGCTCAAATGGCCCAAATGGCTTCCGTGCTTCGAAGCGTTGCGGGTCACATTCCAACTGACCTTAGCAATATCATAGGTTCACAGGTATTCATTCAAGAAATATTTTATAAATTTCCTTAAGATACATATAATAAGCAACTTTACTGATCAATTACTTTAAGTGTACAAAAAAAATATTTATTTTGAATTAAAAGTATAAGTGTTAGCCAATTTGGTTTTTAATTGCTTCCAACAAGTTTTAGTTTTATTGTTGATTGGATACTTTCTATTTTAATTTCCTGATCAAGCCAGTGGTGAGGGTTCACCAACAGGGGGTGCAAGACGCTCTTCATCAGCTAGCCATGAACCACATTCACATCAACAGATGATACTTTTTGTATTTAGCCTATGGACAACTAGTTTGTTTGGGATAATAGTTTTTACAACTATTTGACAATTTCATGAACATTTGGATATTTCAATACTTGTAATAGTTATTTTGTTACTTAATTTGGTATTAGTTAATATGCTGCTTACCTTATTAAAATGTTATTTACTTTTTATTATATTTAATTTGGTATTTGAAATATTTAGAGTGTATTTTATGTGTTGTTGAATACTGGTTCTGGACAAGTTTAATATTAAATGTAAAAATGAGCTAAATACAAAAAATAAATGATTTCTGCCAAAATTTTAGTTAAATAGTGGCGGTTCAAAACTGCCACTAAATTAAATAAAACGTCATTATTGTTTACATTTAGTGGCGGTTACAAATTGGCACAATGTTACAACATTCCCTATTTCGAAATTTTAGTGGCAGTTTTTAACTGCCACTAATATATTTAATTTTCAGACCTTGTTAGTATTTTTGCGGCGGTTTCACTAAAAATAAACATTTTAAAAAATACAATTATGGTTTAACCGCCACAAAAAAAGCATCAAACAATTCGTCCATTTAACCGCCACTAAAATAATTTCTAATTTAACGGTGATTATTCCCGCGATTGGTCTAAACTGCCACAAAGTGACCTCGCGGCACTTGAAATTGCGGCGGTTAATGAACTGCCACGAACAGAATTTAGTGGCGGTTCTAACCGCCACTAAGTGCCTATTTAACTGCCACAAAATAACTATTTTTTTGTAGTGCGTTAACAACCTAATTCCTTACCATGGTGGAAGGAATGTGGTGAATGCTTTAGAGGTGGAAGGATCATTCATAAGAAAGGTCATGAGCTTGCATTCGTCGATGACAAGGATATTCGAAGGGTTGAAGAAAGCTGACTACAGTATCACTACACCAGTCGCCACGATGAAAGAAGAGGAAAAATATGATAAAGAGTCAAATTGTGTTTATCATTGTGGGGGAATGGAACATGATATTGAGGATTGTTGGGACTTTAAGGTTCGAGTCCAAGGATTGCTCACTTTGGGAGTAATACATGCAAGACAAGGGTTAACTTCCTCCGAAAAGGTCAATGTGGTCGAACGCTTTGTACTTAAGATGCCACCTCTTAACCAAGTCTCGATATCAAAGAAAGTAGTGGTAACAATCAAGAAGCCAGCGCCGTTTGTTTGTAATGACATACATTCAATGCCATGGAATTATAAAACTAAGGTAGAGACAAAAGGAGTCGGGGAAGAGACTTCGAGGGCCCGAATTGTTGAATTACACAAGGATAAGGAGTTGGTGACTAACATAGTCAGGGTAGGGGGAATTACAAGGAGTGGGCGATGCTATGGCTCAGGAGAGTTAGAAAAGGGAAAATTGTTAAGGAAGGGAGTAGGGAGGAAATGTCAAAAGAAGAAGAGAGAGAAAAAAGGTGAAGAGGAGTTCCTGAAGATAATGAAGCAAAACGAATATAATGTGATGGAACAACTAAAAAAGACTCTGGCCAGAATATCTCTTTTGTCGCTCATCTTAACATCTGAGATGCATCGGAAGGCGTTATTAAAAATTCTGAATGAAGCCTATGTGAAACCCGATGTTACCCTCGAAAGTGTTGTTAACATGGTGGACCTTATGAAACGCGTTAACATGATCACATTCATTGATGAAGAGATCATTTCTCAATCTAAGAAGAACCCGCGGGCCTTGCATATAACCCTCAAACGCAAAAGGTATATAGTTGCAAAGGTTTTGATTGACGGGGGGTCTGCGTTGAATATCATTCCCAAGTCGACTCTAACCTCATTGTCAATAAGTGAGGATAAATTGTCGCCTCGAGAAATGGTGGTGCGAGCCTTTGATGGAAATAAGAGAGACATTATGGGAGAGATGATGTTGCCACTAGAGATTAGTCCAAGTAATTTTCAAGTGTTGTTCCAAGTCATGGATATTGAGCCTGGCTATACCCTGCTACTAGGAAGACCATGGATCCATACCGATGGTGCTATTCCTTCCACTCTGCATCAAAGTGTTAAATATATTGAGAATGAGTTAGTCATCACCATACATGGAGAGGAAGAAATTATGCTGTCAAAACCAATTTCAGTGCCATATGTGGAGAGTGCAGAAAAAGAAGAGAAGAATTTGTGGCATAGTTTCGAAGTAGTTGAAGTTGGACTTAGTAAAGATGAATCTCTTACACCAAGTGTAAATCAGGTGGTGGCTCAGATCATGGCTAGTAGTGGATACCAGGAAGGAAAGGGTTTGGGATTAAAGCTGCAAGGTACTTGATTGCCAGTGTCATTCCCAGAAAAGTCAGACAAGTTTGGGATTAGGTAGGAAGCATATCTGGAGGAGCATATGAGGATCATGGCTCTTGGAAGAAAGGGGGACAAGGGCAAGATGAAGCATATTCCCCACCTGATGGAAACATTCCCGACACCGGCTAATGTAATCATGCCTGACGAGGTCATTCGCCCCCGATATCGTCTCACTATCAATGCTTTGCATGAAGAGGACCCAGAAGAGCGCAAGGCAATCCGTCTTCTTGCTTATGATGAGCCGCTGAAGAACTGGCAATATGAACCAATTATTGATGTGATTGTTTCAAAGTAATTGTCTAGTCATTTTGTGTTAAGCATATGTTTAAGTTGTTTTGCTTATGGTTTATGTTATTTGAGACATTAATTAAATGAATTTGCATGAATATTCAACATTTCTCTTCATTGCACTTTCTGACTTATCCTTTTGCATTTATCAATTTTATTTTTACATTTTTGTACCATATCTTGTTCTTCCCTTGTCATTCATACTCTATTTTGCTTTTCCAACTCCACACAAAATTGCTTTCCAGGGATCTGAGTTTCGTAGAAAGTTCGTCTCATGAAAGGGACTTCGGAAACTCATCAATTGATTCCCCTGCAATGTTTAATGAAGAAGACCCTGGATCTGGAGAAGAGGAAGATGTTGTTGAAAATTTTGCAAAATTACAAGAGTACTCAGAGAAGGGATTTAACTTGAATGGCAAGGAAGCAGAGGTGGTCAACATGGGGACATAGGAAGAGAAAAAGGAATTGAAAGTAGTGGAAAACCCAGAGTTTGAAGAGATGATCACACAATTCAAAGAGTATATGCATGTTTTTGCTTGGTCTTATCGGGATATGCCTGGGTTAGACCCAGAGATAGCATCGCATAAAATTCCACTATACTTGAATATTGAGGCAAAGAAGCAGAAGTTAAGGAGGATGCATCCTGATATGTCCCTGAAGATCAAGGAAGAAGTGACTAAGCAGTTGGAAGTAGGATTTGTGGAAGTGTCAAGGCACCCGAAGTGGGTAGCCAATATCGTGTCAGTGCCTAAGAAGGATGGAAAAGTCAGAATATGTGTGGATTATAGAGATCTGAATAAGGTCAGCCCGAAGGATGATTTCCCATTCTCTCACATCGATGTTCTGGTTGATAACACTGCTAAGAATCACCGGTTCTCATTCATAAAGGGATACTCAGGGTATAATCAAATTCCCATGGATGTCAATGACAAAGAGACCACTTTCATTACTCCTTGGGGAACGTTTTGTTACATGGTGATGCCGTTTGGATTAAGGAATGCTGGGGCTACTTACCAACGCGCTATGGTGGCACTGTTGCATAACATAATGCACAAGGAGATTGAAGTGTACATGGATGATATAGTAGCCAAGTCTAAAGAAGAAGAAACTCATATGGCAGTTTTGCATAAGCTGTTTGAAAGACTCAGATAGTACAAGCTGAGGTTGAATCCTACTAAATGTGTTTTTGGAGCATCTACTAGGAAATTACTCGGATTCATTATTAGCAAAGAAGGAATAAAGGTGGATCCAGATAAAGTGAAAGTAATACAAGAGATGTCTGCCCCTAAGACGGAGTGTGAAGTGCAAAGTTTTCTTAGGAGACTCAATTACATTGCTAGATTCATTGCTAACTTAACTAGCACCTGTGAGCTTATATTCAAGTTGTTGAAGAAGCATCAACTAGGGAAATGGGATGAAGAATGTCAGGAAGCTTTTGACAAGATAAAGGCTTATTTCATGAATCCTCCTGTTTTGGTACCCCCTACGCCGGGTCGCCCTTTAATTTTATACCTAACTATATTGCCAACCTCAATGGGGACAATGCTGGGACAGCATGATGAATCGGGAAAGAAGGAGCAAGTAATTTATTATCTGAGTACATGACTATTGAGAAGACTTGTTGTGCGCTGGTATGGACCTCAAAACGGCTACGACAGTACATGCTTTATTACACCATGTGGTTGATCTCCCGAATAGACCCTCTAAAGTACATATTTGAAAGTCCTCATGTTTCATTAAGGGTTTCAAAATGGCAAGTGATGCTATCAGAATTCGATATCAAGTACATGACTAGGAAATCCATTAAAGGAAGTGTGATTGCTGATCATTTAGCTGAAAACCCTCTTGAAGGTGGAGAACTAGTGACATCTGAGTTTCCTGATGGAGAAATACTGATGGCGGAAGAAGAAGAAAAAGAAGAAAAAGAATAAGAAGAACCTATTTGGAAGATGTATTTTGATGGAGCGGTTAACATGCATGGTAGTGGCATAGGAGCCGTGGTTATTTCACTAACTGGAAAACAATACCTAGTTGCTATCAAGCTAGATTTTGAGTGCACTAATAATGTTACGGAGTATGAGGCCTGTGCTAATGGTTTACAAGTTACAATTGACTTGAGGATCAAGCAGTTAAAAGTATTTGGAAACTTAGCACTCATCATTTATCAGGTGAATGGTGAATGGCAAACCAAAGATTCGAAGTTGGTACTTTATTAAAAGTATTTGATCCAGTTGGTTGAGAAGTTTGAGGAGGTGACTTTCTCCCATTTGACTCGAGACAAGAATCAGTTTGCAGATGCCTTGACCACTTTGGCTGTAATGACCAAGTTGGATATTCATAATAATGTCCAACCCATCTAAGTGAAGACGCATAGTGAGCCTGCGTATTGTGCTAATGTGGAAGGCGAGCTAGATGGTAAACCTTGGTATTATGATATCAAGCAGTATATTCAGCATAAAGAATTCCAAATGGGGCCAAGTGAGGTGAATAAGAAGACTATTCGCTGGTTGACAATGACCTTTTTCCTGAACGGAGAGGTTTTGTACAAAAGGGGTCATGATGGCACTCTACTTAGATGTGTGGATGCTCGTGAAGCTCGTATAATCATGACTGAGGTTTATGAAGGAATCTATGGAACTCATGCCAATGGTCATATGATGGCTCAAAAAATTCTAAGAAGTGGTTATTATTGGTCCACTATGGAAATAGACTGCATAGATTATGTACGAAAGTGCCAAAAATGCCAGATGTATGCAGATCGAGTCAATACACCTCTTTTCCTTTTGCATAATTTGGTATCTCCATGGTCTTTCTCAATGTGGGGAATAGATATCATTGGACCTATTAATTCCAAAGCTTCCAATGGTCATCGCTTCATCTTGGTGGTGATTGACTATTTCACTAAGTGGGTAGAAGCTTCCTCTTATGCCAGCATTACTCAAAAAGTGTTTTTGAGATTCCTCAAAAGGGATATTGTCTAGAGATATGAAATTCCAGAAAGGATAATCACAAATAATGGTATCAATCTCAATGGTGCTGAAATTAAAATATTTTGTGAAAATTTCAAAGTCAAGCATCATAATTCAGCTCCCTACAAGCCTCAGATAAACGGTGCAGTTGAGGCAGCAAATAAGAATGTCAAAAAAATTATTACTAAGATGGTAGTGAACTACAAAGACTGGCATGAAATGTTACCCTATGCTCTGCATACATATCGTACCAATATACGATCAAGCACTAGGGCAATGCCTTTTTCTTTGGTGTATGGGATGGAGGCTGTCTCTCCAATAGAAATCGAGATCCATTCTCTAAGGGTTTTGATAGAAGCAAAGTTAGAAGAATCTGAATGGGTGAAGACTCGGTATGAGCAATTGAATATGATAGAAGAGAAGAGATTGACAATTATTTGTCATGGGCAATTGTATCAAAGCAGAATGACCAGAGCCTTTAACAAGAAAGTTCATCCTAGGAAATTCCGTTCAGGGGATTTGGTTTTGAAAAAGATTCTCCCTAACCAAGAGGATGCCAGAGGAAAATGGGCTCCGAATTATGAAGGCTCGTACATAGTCAAGCAGGCATTTTTAGGAGGAGCGTTAATTTTGCAGAATATGGATAGAGAAGAATTGCCAAGGCCCGTGAATACTAATGTTGTCAAGAGATTTTATGCCTAAAATAATTTTTTTTTAAAAAACTCGTTAGGTTGAAAACCCGAAAGGGCGGCCTAAGCGAATGTTAGAGCAATTGAAAAACAACAAAAAGAAAAAGTCCGTTAAGTTGAAAACCCGAAAAAGGCAATTTAAGTAAAAGTTAGGGCAAATGAATAGGCAAAATCTCAAAGAAAGTGGGTCTGAAACTCTTCGAGGGATTCATCAAACTGGGGCAATTTTTGATGTGCGTCCAATCAGTTACACAGGGGGCAAGTCGTTTGCATTAAATTGGCCATAATGGGGCAAAATTTTTGAGTAATTAAAGAGGACTTGTGTTGAAAAAGGTATCAGCAGAGACAACGGTTGAGTTGTCAAACATTTGTAGTGAATCAATTGAATGAGGAACAAGGAGACAATACTGGGACAAAATTTTTTATTTTTCTTGCAACTTTTCTTTTGTCTTTCAAGTATGTGTCTTGTCAAAAGTTCATGTACGATTACATTACCAAAGTAATAAAAGGAAGTTTGTTCATTCAACAAATTTCTGTCCATTCATGAATACATGTTTACTCATTAATTTATGCTTCAAATAAAATAAACTTAAGGTCAACAATTTGATCTGATAATTTTGCAGCAATCCTTCAATGATTAATTTAGATTAAAGGATCTCAATAACTCAAGATACAGGTTGAGATATGTTGCCAAGGAGAACAAGGTGGTCAGAAAAATGAAAAAAGAAATGAAAATCTAGGGGATTCCTAGCCGACAAAAGAGTCTGATGAAGAAAAGCACGTGGACAAAATGTTTGATTAGTCAAAGCTTTCCAGGATCGCCGTTGGTTAAAATGACTTTCAATAAATAAATGAAAAAAATGAAAAAAAAGAAAATGAGAGAAAAGAAAAGAGGAACAAAAAAGACAGAAAAGAAAAATTTTAAGTCCATGCATTTTAATTTTCTGTTGAGCGCATCGGCTCCTTTCATTTTTAATTTCTGTTGTGCGCATCGGCTCCTTGCATTTTAATTTTCTGTTGAGTGCATCGACTCCATGCATGTTATTTTTTGTTGAGCGCATTGGCTCCATGCATTTTAATTTTTTCTTGAGCGCATCAGCTCCATGCATTTTTAATTTCTATTGAGCGCATCGGCTCCATGCATTTTAATTTCTGTTGAGCACATTGGCTTCATGCATTTTAATTTCTTTTGAGCGCATCGACTCCATGCATTTTATTTTCTGTTGAGTGCATCGGTTCCATGCATTTTAATTTTCTGTTGAGCGCATCGGCTCCATGCATTTTAATTTCGGTTGAGCACATCGACTCCATGTATTTTATTTTTTGTTGAACGCATCGGCTCTTTGCATTTTAATTTTCTATTGAGCGCATCGGCTCCTTGCATTTTAATTTCTATTTGAGCGCATCGACTCTATGCATTTTAATTTTTGTCAATTCTTTGAGCACATCGACTCCATCTATTTTAATTTTTTGTTAATTCTTTTGAGTGTATTAGCTCCTTGCATGTTAAGTTTCTGGTAATTCTTTGAGCGCATCAGCTCTTTCCATATTAAATTCCTATCAATTCTTTGAGCGTGTCAGCTCTTCGTATTTTATTGTTCTCGCTTTGTTTTGCATTTATCATGTTATGCATTGCTGGACAAAATTGAAATTCATATCTTTACTCATTTCTTATGACGATAATTTGAAAAACTACGGTTATTCTTATTATCTAGTAAGAAACAAGTAAAGAGAGACAACTGTGAATACCCAATTTTGACCAGGTTCCAAAAATAAAAAAATGGAAATTAAAAAGAAAAGAAAAAAAAGAAGAAAAAAATTTTAAATATTGTTGTCTTTTTTTATGCCCATTTTCTTAGCCCAAATAGAATAAGCCCGCCTTTGCCTAAAAAAATGAAAAAAAAGAAATAAAAAAAAAGAAATAGTTGCTACTTGTTTTTTTTTTTGGGAAGAAAACAAGTTTTCTTTTCTGCTCTTTGTTTTTTTTTTGGGCCATGCACTGCAGCACACACAAGGAGACAAGCTGCTTTGTCCCCCATTCACTTTTCACTCCCACACACTCCTCTCTCACGTTGGCACTGACGACACACACACAACATTTTGTTTTGATTTTTGGGCTTTAAAAAAAAAACGATATCATACTTATGTAGAGCAAAGGGGAGGGGGGAAGACTCACACACAGTTTTATTTTTTTTGAGCTCACTCACTTAGAACACTAGGAGGGTTCTTTCATTTTCTCTTCACCCACATTCAAGATTTCTCATTTTTTCACCACCATCAACATTCAAACCCACTACCTTCATTATTCTGATATCATATTCACTCACGTTTCTGACTTTCATCACCTCCCAACCAAGAGACCACCTTCAACCATTCCTCTGCCCACACATTTCAACATTAATACCACTCCACCTTCAACCATTCCTCTGCCCACACATTTCAACATTAATACCACTCCACCTTCACCATATCAACCACTCTTCCATAACCACATTCATCTTTAACCTCCACCCCTCACCACCGAGTTGAATCACCTTTCACTCACTACCCGCCAACAACTAACAACACATGAAACCTTCACCCTCAAGCTCCATCACCATCTCACCTCACTTCCCATCAACCACTCTTCCATAACCACATTCATCTTCAACCTCCACCCCTCACAACCGAGTTGAACCACCCTTCACTCACTACCCCACCAACCACTAGCAATACGTGAAGCTCACTTCACCCTCACCACCTTCAACCTCCCATAATCACCATTGACGCACAACAACACCCTCCATAACCTCCACCACTTTCATAAACCCACCACCTTCAACCACCACAAACCACAAACCATCACCTCCAACCATCCATCAACACAACCACCCAAAACCACTATCCATCACCTTCCTCACCTCCAACCACCACAACATAACACCGTAACCACCAAGCCAGCTCCACCTCGTTCCAGTCGTTCAGCAGTCGCGAACCGCACCCCTGATCTGACCATTGAATCAGCTCACCCCGCGCCGCACCACACCAATCGTGTCCACGCAGAATGTCCCGCACAAAGTCACACGACCCAGCACCGTCCAGATCCATCCCGCCGGCGCATCGTGCCGCACCCGCGAACTAACCCGTTTTTCAGTCCTCACGAGCCGCACCGAGCTCGTGCCAGAACGCGATGCACAGTCCGAGCTAGACCGTCACACTGATCCATGAACGGCGACCAAACAGCCACCGGCGCCGTCCCCTATCGTTGCCGTCGAACCGCTCCGCGTGCCACCTCTGACCTCCCTGATCTGCTCCACACTGCGCATGACCCGCGACTGCCACACGACCCGGATCTCCTTCCCTGGTTTGTTGGCTGCTAATGTTTGCAAAGCTTGTTTTGTTATTATCTTCGTTTTCTCTTTTTTCTTATTCTGTTCCATTTTGTTTCTTTCTTTTTTTATGTTTTGGGCCTTTAAAAATAAAACAAACAAAAAAAAGGTAATAAAATGTAAAAATTAGATTTTGGACTACTGCTGGATGGACCCACCCATGTTGGATTGGTCTACAAAAAATGTTCAAAAATGTTATTATTATGTGTTAGGCTTTATTTGAATGTTTGGGCTTAATTTAGTTTAGTTTAGTTTAATCAAACTACAAAAGCTAAAGAAAAGTCCTCAAAATATTTAAAATAAAAAATAAAAAATAAAAAATAAAAAAAATAAAAAAATAAAAACATGAAAAATAAAAAATTTAATCAATGCAATGACCGATGATGATGATTGAATAGCAGATGCTATCTTCATTGTCGTTTGGATCATAAGGGTTTATAAAGTAACTTAGTGCTAATTTGAACCCTGTGCAAGAATAAATCTGTTTTAAAAAAAAAATCTTTTCCTTAATTAAAATCAATCAACTCACACTTATTTTTTAAAGAACTACGTGACTTTGAGTTCCTTATTGCACCTAAGGGTACGTAGGAGCAAAATTTTCATTCTGTCAAGCCAAAAATTAAATTTTCATAATTAAGTTTTCTTTTCATTCTTTTTCCTAAAAAAAATAAAAATAAAAATAGTTACAATGTTTTTAAGAGGAGTAAAATAAATATGTTTGAGATTATTAAATTTTACACAACTGACTTAAGGTACCGTCTCAAGACGGGTGTGATAGTGGTGTTGTGGGATTAAGTTTCCATCCTTCCCTATCTATAACCGACTCCCGAATCTGATCTTGTTTTCAAATACTATTTTCTAAGATTGGTTTTTCAATTTTTCTAAAATTCAAATAAAATTGGTGGCGATTCCATATTTTCATTATTTTAAAATCATGTGAGCTGCTATTTCGTCACGATCCTGGTTGCGACAGCACCCTCAATGGCATAGAGCTGATGATGTAACTCTTCCACTATTGACACCCTCCTTGTAGTCACAACGCTTGCCCTTCAATCGAATCATCATTCTTCTTGCATCCTCTTCAAATTCGCACTGCCATCACGAATAAAACATGCCACATAATCTCCATCATTAGGATGACTTTCAACACAAAGTATCGATGCTCGTTAACAGACTTGATCTCTATATCATCATGGAATCTTTAGCACAAGGGATTGCATAAGGATTCTCATACCACCAGCTCTGAAAACTAGTTGTTTTGAAGTGTTACGTACTTGTTGATGGGCCTTTAACAAATGGGCATACAAGAAGAAAAATAGATGCAACAAGAATAAAGAGAGACAATACAAAACAAAATTTAGTGTGGTTCAACTCTTGTGGCTTATGTCCACAATGAGAAAGAGAACAACTCTATCAAAACAAGATTATAGGATAATATCTATAGACACTCTTAATCTCCTCTATCCTACAACTACCTCATTGATATCCTTACATCTCTAGTAGACTCTTAAAATATCATACCCTTTCTCATAATATTACAACTTTTTCACATACAAAGTTGCGAGCCTTCTTTCCAAGTACAAGGCAACTTTTGCACATTACAACTTTTTCACAAATAAAGTTACAAACCTTCTTCTCAAGTGCAAGATAACTTTTGCATAGACAAAGTTACAAACTCTCCTCCTAACGAACAAAGTTGCAAATCCTCTTCCTAAGTACAAGGAAGCTTTTGTATGGATAACGTTGTGAAGCATCCTCTCTAGACCACTCAATAGCCCTAAGCTACTATATTTGTTGGGGGTGATTGTAACAACGATCATAAAAGCTTATTTATATGTGAGACTCCTCCTTGAGTTCTCCATCACAAGTAATGTGAGATTAGTGGTGGAAGATCATTGGAGATGAGGAGGCACCTGCCCCGCCTTAAAAAAAATTACATTCCATTTATGATATGTAGACTTATCTTTATGTTGTTCATCAATAGATATTGTATCAGTAATTACATGTAAAAGTGAGAAATCATGACATTAGTCACAAGGAATCCCATGATTAGGTCCTAAAATTTATAATTTTTCTGAGTTAATTTTGCTATAACTGGGAAGAATTAATGTTAAGGACCATTAAACAATCATATTTAAGTTAAAGTGACAAAAAAGTTCAAATTATTAAAAAAGATCATTCTAGTTTAAATTAAAGAGAAATATTATTTTATTTTATTTAATGGTCAAAATTATCGTTAATGAAATTCCCATTCCCTAATTTTTTAGGTTCTTTTATTACATCCCTAATTCTCAAGCTCTTGAGTTTGTACTTCAAGTGATTTGATAATTGACATTGTTATTTGCTTTCTGATTTATTATGTGATACATCTTTATGAGCCTTGCAGTTTTGAACAATCTACACAAACAATATTTAAATAACACTCTAAAAAAAAAGTTCACTATCAATGTATGCTCCAACCTAGAAATTCCCATAAATAACACAAATCAATAAAAAAAATGCAAAATCCCGTAACAACAAAAATCAGTCCTTGTGTCGCACCACTTTGTCATTTGAACCACTGTTGTTCCTCACTTTGACTCACTTGCACAGTAGCCAAGATTTCCTTCATGCCCAGCCATAGTCATCGCCATGGTTCTAAAAATCATACCAGACCGGTCGATTCAACTGGTTGGACTAGGAACCAGTCTTATGTCTGGTTCGGTTATGCTCTGAAAATTGGTGTATCCAAAAATCAGTCAAAAATCATTGAACTGGTTTAAAAAATGGTGAATTGGTCTTACCATTACTGGTTTGGACGACTGATTAGTTTGTTTGTTTTTTTTTTTAATTTTCAAAAACCCAAAACGATGTCATTTTGGACCTTGAGTAAAAAAAAGAAGAAGTAAAGTTGTGTCGCTTTGGACCTTAAAAACCAAAGCATGAAGACGACGTAGGTCATCTCTTTCTTCTCTCAATCATTTATATAAGAGATTCAGAGGCAAACAGTGACAGAAAGGGGCATCGTCGAGTCCAGTATAGTCCAGCATCACCATCCAGTCCAGTTTATCGTCCACTATCCATCTGTCATCACATCGTCGAGTCGTCTCTGTTTCTCTACATCTTCGAGCCATCACCATTGCTTCCTTTGAGTAGTAAGTTTCTCAACCTTCTTTACTACATCTTAGCGACCATTACTACATCCCAGTCATCATTACTACGTCTCTGTTACTTTTTTTCCCATTTCCATTAATGTATTGTATAGAAATAGAATCTATCACTGTGATTTTTTTCCTTCATCATTTTTCTTTTTAGCTCATTTAACATTTTGAAGTCATTTTTGTCTCTAATAGGAACTTAATTAAACCAATGTTTTTTAGCAATATGTAAATTATTGTAAATCAATTAATTTGTTGCCATTTATGTTATGTTCAACTTTGCTCTAAATGACATAGTTATCAATATATTAATTATTAAGTATGCAAGTTACTGTGAGTATGTGACAGTGCTAAAGCCGTAAATGAATGGATAATTTCATAATTCTAATTTCTAATATGAATTTTGTCATTGTTTTTCTTTTCAGGTGTGGATAATTCTAATGCTAATAACAATAATCAATCTGTTGATGATAGAAATGCTGCCAATGTTGATAAGCATTCTTCCTCAACCTCTAGTCATGGGAAGACTGATCCAACATGAAAACATGTTAGTTTAGCTCATGAAAATGGGAAGTCGATGTACATATGCACATTTTGTTTGACTCAATTTAGAGGAGGAAAGATTAATAGAATAAAGCAGCATCTTGTAGGAAAAATTAGGCAAATAGCTCCATGCAAAATGGTTACTCATAATGTTCGATGTCAAATGTTAGCACATTTGGAACAAGTTAAAAATGGCAAGGATGTTAAAGTGGGCTTCTGTGATGATTATGACGAAGTAGGGAAACAAGAGGTGCAAAAGGTTACTCCTCCACCTCCCTCAACTAAGCTACAATGCATTAGAGACAAAAGCATAGGAAAAGCAAGTGCTTCCCAACTAGTTGGTGATTATTTTGCACTAAGGACAACTTTAGGATCCCAACCAACTTTAAAAAGTGTTTTTGCTAGCAAAGAGGTTGTACACAAGACTAAACTAGGAATCGCTAGATGGATTGTTCATGCATGCATTCCATTCAATGCAATTCAATCACCTTATTTTCAAGATTCCTTGGATGATGTTGCTGCCATTGGACCTAGTTTTAAAGGTCCATCTTATGATGAAATAAGGGTTCACTTGTCAGGAGATCTTAAGAAAGAGTGCTAACTACTTATTGATAGTTACCGGAGCTCATGGAAAAAAACTAGTTGTACATTTATGGCGGATGGTTGGATGGATCAAAGGCAACAGACTCTAATCAATTTTTTGTTTATTATCTTGCTGGTATGTCCTTTGTGAACTTTGTTGATGCTTCAGATATCGAGAAGATTGCAACAACATTGTTTAAATTGTTTATTGATGTTTTTGAATGCGTTGGTCCTAGTAATATTGTGCATGTAGTAACTGACAATGCATCCAACTATATAGCAGCGAGGAAGCTTATTCATGAAAAGTATGACAACAATTTTTGGTCTCCTTGTGTTGCCCATAACATTAATCTCATTTTGAAAGATATTGTTAGTGTGCCTCTTGTAAATAACCTTGCATCTCATGCTTCAAAGCTAACTATATTTGTTTACAACCATATGGTGTTTTTGTATTGGCTTAGAAAAATGCCAAGTTAGAAGGAAATTGTTTGTCCATGAGCCACCCATTTTGCTACTGTTTTCATTACTTTGAAAAGTATTTATGAACATAAGGAAGACTTACAAGCTTTGGTGGCAGACAAACACTTCATTGGACATAAGTTACGAAGAGGTGCTAGTGGGAAAGCTATTAATGCTATTGTCTTGGATAGTAAATTTTGGCATGATTGGCTTTACCATTGTGAAAATTATAAGCCCTCTAATTAGACTGTTGATAATTGTCAATGTGGATGAAAAGCCTTCATTAGGATATGTGTATGAAGGTATGCAAAGGTCTAAAAGTGCTATCGAGGAGATGTTCAAGAAAAGAAAGAACTTATATAAGCCTTACACTGAAATCATCAAGGCTTGATGGCATAAGCATTTCCATCACAATCTCCATGCAGCATCTTACTTTCCTAATCCAACTTTCTTTTATGATCAGAAATTTATTAAGAAGCATAGGTTCATGCAATATTTACTTGATTCACTTGATGTAAAAAGCCTTTATAGTGATCTAATTAAAGCAATGAAGGAGATACAAGTGTATCAGGAATGCAAGGAAAGTTTTGATAGGCCAAATGTTTTGAAAATGGACAAGTCACTTCAACCTAGTAAGTAATTTAATATGCTAATTGTATTAATTGAATGACACCTATGTTAGATAATTGATGGTTGATGATGAATCATATTTATATCTTTGCAGGTGAATGGTGGAGATTGTTTGGAGGTTGTATGCCATATTTGCAAAAGATAGCATATATATCCTTAGTCAAACAACTTCTTCTGCAAGATGTGAGCAAAATTGGAGTCTTTTTTAGAAAATTCATAGTAAAAGGAGGAATAGGTTGGAGCATCAAAGGCTTAGTAATTTTGTCTATGTGACTTATAACTTGCGCCTTAAATCTATGTATATCAATGATTTAATACTTTTATTTTGGTGCCATTTATTATGTTTAATTGTTTAGAATTTCAAGTCATCAAATTTAAAATAATACAATGCTTTGTTTATTTATGTTTTAGGTTACATCGAAAGAAAAGGAACTATAATCCAATTGATTTTGAAAGCATCGACATGGTTGAATTTTGGGTGATGGAAGATGATGGCGAGCTAGAGTTTGCCAATGAAGACATTGAGACTTTAATATATAATGACAATGTCATTCCTTCATATCATGTTGGTGAGTCTTTATTTCTATATAAAAGCACTATGTATTAATTGATTTATTTATTTTATTTTATGTTAACTTAATTGTTTATTTTTGTTAGATGGTGGAGAGATTGATACTGAAGTTGCTATGCTTGAACCTAAAGGAACTACTTTTAGGTCACATGATGATGATCATGATGATGGAGATGGACATGAAGATATCTTTGATGGAGATATTGGGCAACTTATGCTACAAAAAATGTACTAAATTGTGGCATTTTTTTTTTTACAATTTGTGGCGGTTTTTAATCCCCACAAATTAAATTGCGACGGTTTTAAAAAACGTTACATTTTTGGGCTATGGGGCGAGAGAGTGAGAGGAAATGAAATCAGAAGGAAGAGTGAGAGGGAGTGATATGGGGGGAAACAAAATCAGTGTAACTATGAAATCTGGAGGTAAAGCAAAAAAAAAAATTAGCATCAACGTTTTTCAATTTGCGGGAGTTAATAACCTTTACTGATAAGCAAAAAAACTCTCGCAATTTCTATTAATTTGTGCATTTGATAACCCCTGCAAAAAAAACCCCACAATTTAGTCCTTTTTTTTTATGCAGATTATGATGATCTTGTCTAATTTTTGCTTCTTTTTTTTAATAATTACTTTTGATAGAACTTGAACTTGTGTTGTTTGTTGTTGTTATTGTTATTGTTAGTGTTGGTTATGACTTATGCTTATGATGGTGGATTAATTTTGAGTTGGTGTAAGTTGTGAATTATATGGTTTATCATGGTTATTATGACTTAATGTTGTGTTGTTTATGTGAATTTAAATTCTTTTTAGTTAGATATTTTTAAATTTTTTTATTTAATTAGTATATAAATAATTATATATAAGTATTTATATATAAATACAAATATTAATTATATGTAATTACACTCTGGTTCACCACGAACCAATGAACCATTGAATCAGTCCCTTGATCAATTAATTGACTGGTCCGATTTTCAGAACGTTAGTCATCACTTAAATCACACGTCCACTGAGTTATACTCTGTAGAGTGTCACCTGCACAAGTTCATGGTTCGAGGGTACTTTAGCTTGCAATAAATGTTGTTTCAGGAAAATAAAATGGATTCTAAAAACTTACCATCAACCTCCAATAAACTCTGAATTGTTTATGCTTGAATAAAAGCAATAAAGAGAGAGACAAAGTGAAGCAAAAATAAGAAAAGAGAGAGAGAGAGAGAGAGAGAGAGAGAGAGAGAAGGGAAGAATGAGAGAGACAAAGTGTATCAAAAAGAAGCACAAAAAGGAAAGAAAGAACATAATCCTTTTTAGAGGCAAAGATGGAGAATTGAAAAAAGGAAAAAAATTTCATTAAGAATATTATTGTCTATTCGATAAGATTAATTGGTTATTCTCTTTAGTTAAAATTGAGATGATTCTTCTTAAAAATTTCAATTTCTTTTGTCCCTTTAACTTAAATATAGTTTCTTAATGGTTTTTAACATTAATTTTCCCTACATTTTATACTAGTTCTTTAACCTGCAGCACATGTTATTTTATATTTTGAATTTGTCGTTATTATGTTTAATTATTATTTTAAATATGTTAAGTTCATTTATATAATTTTAATAAAAATATTATAAATTTAAATAAGTAAAATGTTAAAAATTAATTTTAATTTTATTGCATATTATCTTTTTATTTTTCTGACCCATGTATTGAATGAGTTATTATATATTTTATATTTATAATTCATATTAAAAATATTATTTTAATTACTTTTATTAAATAACTTAAGTTTAGAAAACATATTTTTAATAAAAATTTAAATATTGATAGATAAAATTTAAAAAATTAATTTAATTTTTTTATATTTTATCACTTTTATTTAATAATTTTTTCCTTATCATCACTTTCACTCTATGCATTGTTTAATAATTTTTTAAAAACTTTCAATTATTTAATAATTGTTTCTCATAGTAATTATTTTTCTCTTATGCTATTATTAATTATGCATTTAATGATATTAGTAATTGCTTCTCATGGCAATTTTGCTATATATATATATATATATATATACTAATATTTGTTTTCATGCGATTCACGAGATTATATAAAAAAAATATATAAATAATATAAAATTAAAATAAAATTTATTTTAAAATATTATTTTAAAAATTTAACATTAAAATATAATTGATAAATACTTTTAATGCAAACAATAAGTAATTTATTAAATTTTATTACAAAATATATCTAAAATCCTTTTAATAATATTTCATTTATGTTAATTTATTTAATTAATTATTGACTTCAACTCACTTGTGATAAGAGAAAAATAAAATTATATAAAATTAAATCATAAATGTGAGATATAATATAATGAAATAATTTATTACAAAATAATAAATGTTTGAAACATGAACATAAGACGTCTCTTATCGTTTTTCACATTTCAGCTATAATAAATTATTACTATCCCACTTGCCATGCACAACAAGAATTTTAGACATTAGTTACCAAAATTAGCTATGAATATTTTCGGTAACTAATTCATAGCTAATTAGCTACTGATTAAATTTTCGTAGCAAATTTACGAATTGATGGAAAAAAAATGTATGAAACAAATAGCTAGGGAATAGCTAGCATTTAGCTACGAAATTTAACTACGGAATTTATGATAAGTAATTATGTTTTTAGTCACATTGTATTATACATATCTATATAATTATGGATTTTTTAGTCACGATTGTATTATACAATTATCTATATAGATGATTTGAACTAACATGGATTTGTTTTACCTTAAGGGCCATGGGCCCCGCTTTTGAAGTCGAAGTGTGGGATGGTCTAGTTGACATTTGGTTAACGCTAGAGTGGCAAAAGAAGTCTTTCGGTTGAAGCAACAGAGGCCGTGCTGATGCTATCCTGCGCACACCGAGCTCAATAAGCTTCGGTCAACATAAGAAGAAGATGGTAATATAGAAAATTTCTTGTGTATTTGTTGCAATATCCTAATAATTCTATTTTATACTATTGTATAATTATAGTACAAGTGAGTTAAGGTTCTACCAGCCTGTATGTTGTGTGACACTTTGGCTGTATGAATCTAAATTGCATGACATTGGTCTCATTTTAAAAATAAGATACAAGGTTTTTTGTGATTTTAGAATTTTATTCTAATAGATGTTGATAATAGGAGGTAGAGTTGAATCGTCCAGTCCCTTTCAGAGACTTGTATGAGAGTGTGCATAAGAGGAAAAATAGAGAATATGTCACTCAGCGCTCGAAGACTTTCATTGTAAGTGTCTTTAAAATTAAAACTAATTATATTTAAGTTGATTGTTTTGATAAAGTTTTCAACATTTCTCGTTTCAAGACTCTTATGACACCACGATATTAGATAAGTATGGAGAAGACTCTTCACTGCATCCTATGGTAGATCAGGAGGTGTGGATGCAAGTGACGGGTCCCAACAAGAAGGGATGAGTCTATGGCATGAGTCACAGTTTAGGTATTAACATTCATGGCTCTAGCTCTACTTCTTCCTCACATGTTGGTGGTTCCTGCTGCACTGTTCCAACACAAGCCATAAAGGAAGCTGTTAGTGAAGCGATTGCTTCCTTTGTCCAAACGCAGCTGGGGCCCATCCTCTGTGATATTGTTGGTTCTCAAGCAAGAAGTGGTGTGCCGCAAACACCATCACAAGGCAATGCAGTTGGAGAGGATGATGAAGCTAATGAGGATGAGACTAACTTAGATTGATTTTGTACTTATTGATTAGTTATCCTTTGTACATAGAATATGTTTTGAACTAATGTAATTATGATATTTTGTTACTTTGCACAAACTATTTGTTGGGTTTCTTTATTTGGATTTGAATTTTGTTGGATTGAATTTTGTTTGGATTGAATTCTAGTTGGATTGAATTCTGTTTGGATTGAATTTTATTTACAGGTATAATTTTAAAATTTATTAATATTATTATAAAATTAATTTTGGTTTGCTACGGATTTGCTAGGGATTAGCTACGGATTTGCTAGGGATTAGCTACAGATTTACCAAGATAATGCTAGGGATAATTGCTACGAATTAGCTACGGAATTGCTAGGGAAAATTGCTACGGATTAGCTACAGAAAGGTTAGGGATAATTGCTACGGATTCGCCACGAAATTGTTACGAATTTACCAACATATTCACTAGGAAATAACTACGGAATTGTTACGGATTAACTACGAAATTGCTAGGGATAATTGCTACGGATTAGCTACGAAATTGCTGCTGATTTAGCAATATAATAGCTAGGGTATAGCTGCAAAATTGCTACGGATTGTTAAAATTAGGTACGGAATTGCTACGAAATTTTTCGTAGCTAATTACCTACGAAAATATAGAAAGTCTTTAAACAAAAATTAGCTACGAATTTACTTCGGATTAGCTATGAAATTTTTTTAATTACCTACGGATTAGCTATGAAATTTTTTTGTAACTAATTAGCTACCAAAATTTTACTACGAACCAATCCGTAGCTAAGTCGTAGTTAATCTGTAGGGAATTAATTTAGCTACAGATTAGCTACTGATTTTTCCGTAGCTAATCTATAAATTTCTTGTAGTGATATGCTCCCTACTTCCTTTCTCTATGTATAACTTTTTAAGTAAACATTATGACGATGATTAACTCACTTTTGATGAGCTACACATAAATTTATATTTTGGTCAATATCTCATATAATTAGGGAAAAACTATAACAGTATCACATATAATTGAAAAAGATTGTAACATAATCCCATATAATTAGGAAAATAAAGTAAAAGTATATCATAAATTAATTTTATTGCATTATATTTGTTTTATCAACATTTTTTTAGGTACAATGAGTGGATGAAGCCTAAGTGTTTTTATGCTTATTATTTCTTAATTTTTATTGCATTTTTATATTATATTATTATATATTTTTTCTTTTTTAAATATATTATTATTATTATTATTCATGGATTTTATTATATCATATTATTATACTATATTATTATATTTTATTATTGATTAAATTCAAAATTATTTTTTTATTTCTTCTAAATTTTTTTGAGCCGATTTCTTCCAAATTTTTTATTTAATCAAAATCCATCTTCTTTAATGGGGAAATTATTTCTTGATTTTAATCTTTTATACTCCTTCCATTTCAAAATAATAGTCATTTTTAAAACTTATTTTATTCAAAATTATTTGTCACTTTTAGATAATCAAGAAAATATTTATTACTTGCTTTCAATTTTTCCCTTATTTATTGTAATATCCATGAACAACTTTTTTCTCCCTCATATTAGTTGCTTCTTATCTTCTCAAGGGTAATGTTGTCAAATATCAATTTTTCTTCATAAAATTTAGATCATTTAATCAGTTTCTTAATTAGTATACTTAAATCTTAAACTATTATTATTTAGGAACAAATGGAGTATTATTTTTAATTAATGATAATTAATCAATTAATTTTTATCCAATCAAAATAATTCTTCATTAATGAAAATATTTATTCTCTGATTTTAATATTTAATATTCTTTCTATCAATTAGACATTTCATGAATGGGAACATTTATTCATTTGTTATATTATTATATTATTTTCTTTATTTATTTTCAAATAATTATCTTTCTCTCTCTTTTTTTTTTTACAATGAAGAAAACATTTATTCATACCTCTAAATTTAGCATTTTTTTTTACGAACGAGTTGGTTTGCCTCACATCCAAACACCACAAAAGTGGCATTTTATACCTAAAATTAATAGGATATAAAATATGTTAATACATGATTGATTTAAGCATTTTTTTAACTTAAGGCTAAACCCTGTGCTGACATACATCACTTTCTTCATTCAAACTATCATTCATTTATTGGGAATGTAACATCTCGAATTTAATAACCATAGTATATCACTATGGTCATTAGATTCAGACCTGCTACTTTCACAACTATGTAATTTCCAATATAACAAAACCATGTATATATAGAAAATATGAATCTCGCATGAATATATAAATATTACACCACAACTGTGTTTCTCATAAATACAAAACATACATCATTTCAAAAGAAACTATTCAGCTACACTAAGCTAAACACTCATAACTTCTCCTTCCTTTTTGAAGAACTCGTACCTAAATTTACATAATAACATAATCGGAGTAAGAAATCACATTTCAGTAGAAGTATTCCAATACCAGCAGTTTATACATTCATAAATATTACATATTTACTAAATTAACACTTCAATCACAGAAACACATAATACTCTCATCTCAGAAGTACGCAACCACCCATATAATTGCATGTCATGAATTTTAAATGAATGATATTGGCAACCGCTCATATAATCGCCATGTTATGCCAAATTATGTCTAATGTTCATGTCTGTGGAACATCCTAAAATGAATGTAAAATACTGTTATGATACCACATTATGACAATGTCATGTCATACATGAGCCTTAAACAAAACAAAGGAACTTGGTTCCACAAATCTTGAACAAGGACTGGAACCCAGTTCCAAACATTTACCCAGGTGTGAGGGAATGAATCATCCTCAACTCATTACTATGACAGGGAAGGTATGTTACCTCTTCATTTACAATCATGTATGATCACCCAAAGATAAGGATCTCATCCTCAACCATAATGTGTATAGAAAACAATGATGCCGGTTACTACAATAACTAGCATGCCAATTGAATTATATCTATAATCACCAAAATGAACAACAATGATGTTAAGTACTTCAATAGATAGCATACCAATTGGTTTACATTCATCTAACTTCAAGCATGAACAACAATGATTCTAAATACCATAATAATAAACATATCAATTGATTTACATTCATCTTATCTTACTTCATTTAAACTATTGGTATTACATTACCTAGCTTAAAATTTTTCCTCTAATATTCTAAGGAACTCTTTTTTCTCTTACTAAGGATTCCCAAAGCTTTGGACAAGGTTTGGAGACCTTGGATGACTCAAAAACTCACTTTTTGAACTAAGCATAATTAGTTAGGAGACCTTGCTAACCGGTTATGGCTTGGTAAAATTTGTTTTAACCTCTTATTTCTCGTTCTGGGCAGGCACCATAACCGATTATGGATTAAATCATAACCGGTTATTCCTTCTAAACAGAAGCTCCTCCCACTTGCATAACCGATTACACCCCTCTCATAACTGGTTATGTGGTGCGTTGCAACATCAGAAATGGATGCAGAAAACACCTAGCTATTGTGCTATTGACTCTTAAGTAACTTCCAACCCTTAAATCTTGGATTTCCAAAGTATAACCAATCCTAAACATGATCTCTAACCATATTAGAATCATGAAAACACAAACTTAACCCATCTAACTTAGAATCATGAACCATTCATCCACTTAAAAACCTAAAACCCCATTTTTTTTACCCAAATGGAAAGAAAGGTGTTTAAGAGATGAAAAACTTATCTCCAAGCATCCAACAAGCTAAAACCAATGCTATCCTCAAGTCCTCTAACAAGATACAAGCATAACATAACAAAGAACAACACTTGAGATCCATTCCTCTAACCAAACCATCTCATGGACAAACTGAACAAAAGAAAAGAAAAAGTCAAGAATAAGGTTTTCCCCCTACTTCAAGGTCTTGAAGATGAAGAAGAATCCAAGGATGTGTCATGGAAGATCCAAGCTCTCCCTTCCTCTTTCCATTTCTTCCTCTTTCTCCTTCTTTTTTCCTCTTTACGTTTTCCCTTGTTTCTCTTCTCTCTTTTCTGTTCTGTTTTTCTTTTTTTCCTTTTCCCAGCCGTGGGATATTTAACAAGGGAAGTCAAATTTGGCTTCTCTTGGATAAGTACTAAAATCTCGATCTGTTACGAACACTCAGATTTCACTAAATTTAGTTCTCTAGCTTCCAACAAGTTTAAAATAAATCCTAAGCTTCATAAAAAATCTTATTTCACCATTTTCATATTTTTTCATATCTGCTGGCAGTCAATTCGGTATTAAAACATACAACCAGTATGCTTAAAAATATCAAACTAACTCCGATTAACCTCAAAATTTAACAACGCTATCTTCAACACATTTGTGACCTAGAAATAAATCTTTAACATTTATTTCTATTAACTAAGCAAGTTTAAGCCATTTTTGGAGCTAAAAACAATTATTTTCCACACATAGAGTTACAGCAAAGTGTTTAAACGTGCTCAGACAATCACAAAAATTAACCGACATGATAAACAGGTATTAGGCTACTTCCATAACCATATACAAGTCTATTATGTTTTCCAGAGTGTTATAGGGAAGACAATGCAACAAAATATTTTAAATTGATTTTAATAAATTATATTTCGTTTGGTCTTAATTTCTTAATTTTCATGATTCATTCAAGATTTTCTTATTTAATTTTACTTTTAATTAAAATAGAATTGACACTCATATGATGTACGGGGTAAATTAAGAATTAAATTGTAAAAATAAATATAATTATATAAAAAATAATTTTATTAAATAAAATATATATAATAATTCATCAAGAAAAATAAAATTTATAAGTTTAGTTTAAAAATACATAAAATATAATTTTTCTTATATTTTCATAAAAAATTTCACTCCAATATAAATACTAAAGAATTTAAATATAAATTGTTATAAAACAACCTATAAGTTTGAAAAGATATTTATAATATAAAAAAATCATTGTCTTCTAAATGAACAATTCAATTCAATAATTTTATAAAAAAATATTTTAATAAATTAACTTGACCAAAAATTACATATAAATTAATTCAATTTATGTAAGTCAAGTAATAAGTGTGGAAATAAGTTTGCCCTAATGGTTTAATATGTTAAGTTTTGATGATGACAAATACAAGACAAAAAGAATGATGCTTATGCTTGATAAATGTGCTTTATAGATGACAAATGCATTACAAAAAGAATATTGATCACGTTACATAGATGTGCTTAATGAGATATATTGTATCATGCATATGAATATATTGAGTTATGAGTTTGGACTAACTATGCTTATTTTAAGTGAGTAATACTTTGTAGGATAGTCCAAGTATCAAGAGTGAGCATTGCAACAAGAAAGCAAAAGATCACAATCATGTTCAACTATAGAAGAATGAGAATGATAAGATGTTCTAAGCATTTGCAAGATTTGAAGAGAAGAAATTTTTGGAAACTTGGATTACATCAAGAATTGATGATGGCAAAAGATCAAGTCCCAAGGTTCTTCAAGAATAACTTATAGGACCTAGATCTTGTGTAAAAGTAAAAAGGAATCACTCTAAGCTCAAATATGTTTTAACATCTTGAAAAAGTGTTTCTTACATGTTTTAATGCCCAACAAACTGTTTTTGGAAAGTTAGTCTTGGTGGTAGTTCAAACCTTTGAAAAATAGCTAAGTTTGTGTTTTGCAAAACTGACATTCAGTTACTATTTTGATCATAACTTTCAAAATACTTTGAGTTTTGTTATGAAACGTATTTCATATGAAAATAGACTCAAATATCTTTCTAATGAATGGTCAATTACTTTAAATGGATAAGAAATGAAGAAGTTATGACCATTTGCTTTAAACTATGAAATATAGTCAAGTTTAAGTTTTGAAAAATTGACCTTTGGTCACTCTTTTGATCATAACTCTCAAAATACTAAGATTTTCGTTGTGAAACTTGTTTCATTTGAAAATAGACTCAAATATCTTTCCAATGACTGGTCATTTGCTTTAATCGGATAAGAAATGAAGAAGTTATGACATTTTAAAGTCAGCTTTCAAAACTAGAAAAGCTGTAATCGATTACACAAGTCCTGTAATCGATTACAACAATGACAGAAGCCATGTAATCGATTACCAGAAGTGTGTAATCGATTACCAAGTGCCCAGAAACGTTTCTAACAGCTATAAACGGCTAGTTTTCATAAAAAATCATTTCTAAACACTACCAACGGCTATTTTATCACTTGGGCTCTATATATAAGTATTTTATGAAGCTTATACATCTCTTGAACACTTGATTTGATCCTTGAATCATCAACATCATACTTTGAGCTTTGAAGTGCAAATCCTTGATACCCATAGTGCTTCAATTTGTATTATCCACTCTTAAAGAGAGTTTCTTATCTTCTATTCCTTTGTTCTTCAAGTTGTATATCTACTCTTGTGAGAGTTTCATTCTATCAACCTTGATTGCGTTGTAAGAGAGGGTGAGGTATCCCTCCAAATTGTAAAGGGTGAGGCATCCCTTTGTTTGAAGAGACTCAAGCTCAAGGGTGAGGCATCCCAAGGAGTTGAGTGCTCAATTTGTAAAGGTCATCAAGCATCTGTGAAGCTTGAAGAATTGGAGGCTCTAGCATAAGGGTGAGGTATCCCAAAGTGTGAGGAGTGCTCTTGTTTGTACAAAGGTTTTCCTAGCACCCGTGAAGTCTAGGAGATAGTGAAGAAAATCTCAAGTTAAGCTTGAGGACTGGATGTAGGCCACAAGTGGTTGGTGGCTGAACCAGGATAAATTCTTGAGTTTGATTCTCTCTTCCCTACACTCTTTAATTTCAGTATTTAGTGTAGTAAATTTATATATTGCATATCTTGTCATCTTGGTGATTTGATTCTATGAACTTGATATCTAGCTCATGTGCTTAATTCATCATATATCCCAAGTTGTATTTGAGTAATCTATAATAGTTATACCTTTATTGTGTATGTTCCGCTGCATTTATTACTTGAGTGATTTAAAATGCTTAATTTCTCAAAGTTGCATTAAAATTTGTAATCACCCAATTCACCCCCCTCTTGGGTGATGGTTGCCATGGCTAACAATTAGTAGTTTTGAGATGACAAAATCTCATTGCATTTGGGGATCCTCGTGGGAACTGACTAATTTAAGGACACGAATTCAAGAAATTTTTTCCGCAAGAATGAGAACGAGATAAAAATCCTCTCGATACAAGTGTGGAGACAGGGACAAGGATCATATTCCCTGCCCCGCGAGGTTCCCATCCTCGAGAAATTACTAAATTATATATATTGATTGTATTATATATATATATATGTGTGTGTGTGTGTGTGTGTGTGTGTGTGTGTATTAATACTTTATTGCTTTTACTATTTTTCATCTGTATTTTTATAGTAATTTTAAATTAAAAAATATCTCTATGAAAGAATTTGCAATAATTTTATTTATACCCGTATAATGCATTGATATGATTTAATAAATTAAACAACTAATAAAAATATTTAATAATTTTATAAAATAATATTCAAATGTAATACAATATACAAGATTTGTAAAAAAAATATAGAATTTAGAATATAAATTATGTTATTTTTAACCACATATCAATGGTATATTTAAATCATCTTGGAAAAAAATTACAAAGAAAATATTAAAATTTATTCTTTAACATTGAAAATTGGTAACATTACTTTTATATAAGTATAATGAACAATAACATTATTTATGTCTATGTACTATGCATATGATTAATTAAGAATTGAGTTATAAAGATAAATATAATAAAATAGTTTTATTAAATAAAATATATAGACATATGTACAAAAAAAGAAATATATAAAAAAATTATCTAATATTAAAAATTCAATGCTCAATTCTTTTACTAATTATTTTTGTATATTACATATTTATTAAATTTTATTTTTCTTGATGAATTATCATATATATTTTATTTAATGAAATTATTTTTTATATAATTATATTTATTTTTTATCATTTAAATTTGTAGGGATGAATATTATTGGAAGTGCTTGAAAACTAGGCTTTTTGATCAAAGTGCCATTTTTGACAAAACAAATTATCAAAATATCATTTTTTTCAAACTAATTATCAAAATGTCACCGTTTTGGCCATTCATGGCATTTTTTATTTTTGTTGGCACACGTGGAATGTATATGCTTTCACGTGTGGCGTATCTACGAAGATATGCCAAATATTAATCCACGTAGGATACGCCAGCACTCGGCGATCCTACGTGATACGCCACACGTGATGGCGATCTACGCCACATGGACAAGAAAAATTTAAAAAAATCTACGTTGGGTGTGCTTCTGGACACTTAACCAATTTCACGTGGATCTCGCACTTCTCCCAAAGGTACATACATTTCACATGCCTATTTGAGAGTGCATCATAACCTTGGAAGACATCAATATTTATAGGCTAAGTGTTTGTTTCTGATCTTAAAGTAGTCGATGTGAGACTTTGGTATTAGCAAGGTAAAATAACTAAGTAAGGCAATAATGTACTTTTATTCGATGTGAGACTTTGATAAATGAAACAAATATCATTTCTTCATTTCTTATATGTACTTCACTATAGACACTGTTTATAACATCATTTCTTGTGTCAATTTTGTCATAGGATAAATCATGGGGTGGGTATATTGAAAGGGGAAGGCATTGTAACTTGCATTTTTCATACACCTGTGCCTCTGGATGCGTGTTAAAAAATACTAGCGATTAAATTCCTAGACTCTCTCAAACATAAGTTTTTGGATAACTTTCTGTAGCACAAGACAATCTGCGTCAGTGGTCAAATTTTTTGTTTGACTACTTTAGAACTTTTGGGCTAGAGTGAACACCATATTTTTGAGGAGTAATTGTTTTTCTTTCTTCTACCAGTTCCCTTTGCTCATCAACTTGTAGTCCACCTCAGCCTTCATTTTGTGGTTATACTACTACTTTTATGCTTAACTCTTGTATTTTGTGCAGTGATCATTCAAGTTCCTTGATATATTATAATGATAAAATTATCTTGTTTCATTTTTAGGTGCTTGTGGTTCAGGAAACCAATGACAGATTCAGAGGCACAGGTGTATGGAAGATGCAAGCTACAATGCCTTCCCCTTTCAATATACCCACCCCATGATTTATCCTATGACAAAATTGACACAAGAAATGATGTTATAGACAGTGTCTATAGTGAAGTACATATAAGAAATGAAGAAATGATGTTTGTTTCATTTACCAAAGTCCCACATCGAATAAAAGTACATTGTTCCTTACTTAGTTGTTTTACCTTAGATACCAAAGTCCCACATCGACTACTTTAGGATCGAAACAAACACTTATTTATAAATATTGATGTCTTCCAAGGTTATGATGCACTCTCAAATGGCATGTGAAATGTATGTACCTTTGGGAGGAGTGCAGATCCACGTGAAATGGGTTAAGTGTCTTAGAAGCACACCCAACGTAGTATTTTTTTAAAATTTTTTCTTGTCCACGTGGCGTAGATACGCCATCACGTGTGGCGTATCCTACGTGGATACGCCAAGCGCTCTGGCGTATCTTACGTAGATACGCCACATGTAATGGTATATTTCACGTGGCTCAATAAAAAATAAAAAATATTACCGTGACCAAAACAGTGGCATTTTGATAATTAGTTTAAAAAAAGTGATATTTTGATAATTTATTTTACCAAAAATGACACTTTGGTCAAAAAGTCCTGAAAACTATTCATATCTTAGACATTCACGCAGCTGCACTATCCTTTCACTCCATTAATTAATGCAATTGCACTCAGTGCTACATGACATGTACATGGGAAGAGCTAAGTAGCTAACGACACGACTTACATTGGAATCTATAGCACATGAGAAATTTTTATTTAAATATGATGTATTCAGTTGAGTGTATTAAGTCAATCAAGATTTAATATTTTTATAGAGTATTGTAAAATTAATTGTAAAACACAAAAATTCATAAAAATATTAAATTATAATTAATTTAATACATTTAACTATAATACACTATGTTTATGTTTATGTAAGAATTTCTCGTAACACAGACTCCGGCCGCTTTTAAATACTGCTGGCCTAAGCGCTGTAAATGGCATTATGTTATGTTATGAGTACTTAATCACCTACTAAACTCAAAGGGTGGCTAATATTAGTTAGCATCAATCACAAAAACGCAAGAAATTAATATATATATATCCTTATCTGCTTCGACAAAGTGTAGTAGTAGTTCTGAAACAGAATATCCAGCTAGCCATCCGTTTTCTTAAAATCCAGGACACATGGATTCAGATAACTCCCAGCTAGCCATCCGTTTATCAGACTTGCAAGGCAACCTGTTTGGTGGGCAACAACTCTTTAGCCCAAAGCTTCTTCCTTCCCTTGGAGTACATGATGTTTTCAGACCAGAGGTATAATTAAATACATACATGTGTTTCTCTCATTATTATATATATATTCTTTCTGGATCCTCTCATAGATTCATCTTAGTTTGCTTCTAGCTGTGATTGCCTGCAAACAGAATAAAAAGTCCTTGAAAGCACGGTTTATGCATGCTTAGCTAAGTCCTCATTAATTTGTAGGAGTTATCTGTGTCACCCACCGGGTAGGGGGTAAACATCACCCTTGATACATGCCATGCTGTGAATCATTGATGCTAAATAATTAAGAGAAATTTCGAATTTAAAAAGAGCACAACGGTCTTAAGGTTTGATAGATGCATCAACTTAATTTCCCAAAAAAAAAAAAAAGATGTGTTAGACGTGTCTCTTATTCCGTGAGTATCAATTGCTAAATTTAAAATGTATATCTCTACAATGAGAATGAATTGCTCCGAGAATTATGAGACTGAGAAACAAATTTCTTAGTCGATCCAATTTAATTTGTTGTATGGAGAAGTCTTCATAATTTTGTAAGAAATCATTTATTAGTAGTCGATGAACATCAACGAAGCCATTCTCGTAAATAAGAGGTTAAAATCTTGTTCAAGATACCACATAAAGATTATTCAAACAATGTGAATGCTTCTCAATGCAGACAGATTCAGAAACTTCGATCCTATCCTTCTGTGTCTCCAAGCGGGGTATCTAAATAATATATATAATACAAGCATGAAGAGCTAAATTGGAGGCATGAGAAGTTCGAACATTCCCAACCTTGAAAAAGCTGTTCAGTAATAAGAAAAAAAATTATCTTATCTTTTGTTCTCGCCTCTAGAGATCATTGTGAAGGGTTATCCACTTATCCTATTCGTGCCCCTGCAAAGTGTTAAGCACAATAGTATATACTTTAAATATGCCATGTATAGTCTATGACTATGTTAAAATGATTAATATAAGGGTGCAGAGCTGGATCGATATTACATGAGATAACGAAACTTGAGCATACTCACAAAAGAAAACGATCATAAAGACTGACAAAATATGATCATTTTATTAATATATAATGGCGTACTTATTTTGTTACGTGTTTGAGTGTTGTTATCAATTGAATAAATAGTTCACTACAAGAATTTTATAAATTAGCTACCAAATTTAGGTAAGAAAAAATTTCGTAGCTAATCCGTAGCTAATTAGTTATGGATTAGCTACGGATTAAATTCCCGTAGCTAATTTTTGATAAAAATTTTATGAAACAAATAGCTACAGATTAGCTACAGAAAATTTTAGTAGCTAATCCGTAGCTAATTTTTGAAAAGGATTTAACAAACAAATAACTACAAATTAACTACGGATTAGTTACGAAAAATTAGCTACAAAAATTTTTAGCAGCTAATCCGTAGCTAATTAACTATAGATTAGCTACTAAATATTTCCGTAGCTAAATTTAATTGTACAACAAAAATAGCTTTACTAATTTACAGCCCTCTGTGCCACAATTCTTTGATAAGCGCCCAACCTACTCTCCCACGATAGAGCTCAAATTCTCCTTCCCTCCCTCCCTCTTTACGGAACCCACACCACGTCCTCCACCCAAAGGCCAACCATTGCCTCCCGCCCATCCATTTCCCCGCCTCGCCAACCACTTCAATCACCAGATCCACCACCACACCTCTCCTCCTCCTTACGCGTCAATCGCCACAGCTAGCACCTCTAGCAGACAATCTCTCAACCACCGTAGCATCTCGAGTAGCCAACCACGACGCCACCGCAGGCAACCACATAGTAATTTCTCTTTCTCTCCTTCTCCCCCCTTTCTCTCGTTCTCTCTGTTCCCCTCCCCCATTGGAATTTTGAACCCTAAACCCCTAATTTGGTTTTCCAAATCAGCTCTTGCAGCACGCCACTACCGAAAACCACCTGGTCACGAAGGCAACGCAGGTTCTCAGGGCATAAGTCATATAATCTCACACCGTCACGACGCCACCGTTGGCTGCTAATGTGAGCATTATTTTTTTTTTATTCTGGGACTTTGACTTATTTGGATTTGTTATTTAGTTGCTACAATTTATTGGTTATCTATGTACAAAATTTCTTCACTTTTTTTTTCCTTAGAAACCTGAGACTATGATTGTATAATGTGGTCTACCAAATTTTGTGACGATTGTTCTTTAGAATTAAACTTGTTTCTTTATATACTCTAATAAGCTCTCTTGGATTGTATATTGGTCATTATGCATGTCTTGCCTTGTGGTGATGGTTATTTGTTCCTGTGTCCCTATATATATATATCAATTATTGCTTTGTAATCATATACCTAGTACGTGAAGTTATTGCCTTTTATATTATGGAAGAAGTTTTTGTTCATTTATATATATACATACACTAGCAAATAAATGAATTAATGGACAAAGTTAATTCTTGATTAGTGATATTCCACTTTTTCATGCCCTCAACATCTTGTATTTATTTGGAGGCCAATTTCTAGCAATGAGATAAGGGGGGTAATGTTGTGGTGGAGAGGATGGACTTGAAGCTGAAATTGGGTGCCTATGTGTATTAGTTCAAGGGTCTTGATTAGCCATGTCCCCCTTCTTCATACCCTCAACCTCCTTTATTATTTGTTTGGGGGCCAACTTTGGTGCATATTAGCCTATGTGTACTAGTTCAAGGGTTAGATTTCATCATTCCTTCACTCTAATATTTTTTTCTTCCAAAGTTAGATACAATTTTTTCTAGTAAGCTTTCTGTGTACTTGTTTGCTTTATTTGCATTGGGTATAACTTGCCTTGTACAAAGCTTGGTATCTTTGTCATCGTATTCTGCTTTTGCAATGTAATTTTAGAAAAAAGTAACAAGTTCCGAATACATTTGTAAGTTGTATAAGTATATTTTTATGATTATTAATTGTTGCATAAATTACTATGAGAACAATGCTATATTATGTACATACCCCCCCATGTATTAGAAAAATTGTGTACTATTCATTGTACAAAGTTATATAATTTAAATTTTTTATTTTTCCTTCTTTTGTTTTGAGTTCTCAGTATTGCTATACTGGCAGTTGCAGAAAATATAAGGGATCTTTTCAGGCTAGTACATTGACACTTCTCTGGCTCTATACTTCTTTGAGTGCAATACATCATAGGTAAATATTTTATTATGAAATTTTCTCCACCCTTAAGCACTTATTGACATTCTTGTCAGCCATTGCACATTGGATATAACCTAGTTGTGTGGATGTTTATTTGCACTTTCTCTACTTTGGCTTCAACTATTTTTGCTATGGTATGGATTTAAGTGGAAGGAACTGTTTTCGATTTTGAATCTGGTTTTCCTATTGTGTATGTCCTTTCATCTTCAAGATTCATCACTGAAAAGTTTTGCTTTTTTTTTAAAAAAAAAAAAGAGAAAATTTTACTTGTACATATTTGTATTTTATAGTAGAGCTACATAATATGCTTTGCATGTTGGATTTGTGTAATTTGGGATTGTGTGGAGGGCAAAGGAGTGATGCATAGCATAGGGAATGGGAATATATTGACTTTATGGAAGGTGAAACTTGTGGAGTAGTAATGCAGGAGTGGTTGTGCTATGCAAATGTCCATTCCTTTGCTAGAAAGAAGGGTCTGTGGGAGTGAGTTTTATTCAATGGATAGTGGACTTTCTGATTAGAGATCAATAGTTACTGAAAATGTGGCATTCCTCAAAATTAGGAAGTTATAGATACACATACACTTGAAGACAACACTTCGGGGGTTGGAGTTATGCATCAAGTTTTGATTTTATTCTTGTATCATGTGATGGATACATTTACACATAATCTATGAGGGAGTGCCCCTGGCTCTGGGTAATACCAATAGCTAACTACTTCTACTACTCTCTTCAATTGTGCCTCTACAGATATATTTTATCAGCAATGAGTGTAGATATCCCTTCATATTTTCTCGAGGCTCAGAGAAATTCAAGAAAGCTAGAAAAGCCTTGTTTGTCTACCCAAAAAATGTTGGTGGGTAGTTGGACAGAAAAATTGAAAAAATATATTAAAAAGTTGCTAGATTGATACTGATTTCCTTATTGTGAGTTGACAAAAACCCAGTTGGGTGTGGTGATTAATCTCTTACAGTAATTGATGCATCTTGGTGGATAACGTGGGAGTGTTTTCGAGGGAGCTGTATATACATATAAATGACCATGCCTGATTAGCATAAATATAATAAGGGTGGAAAAGTTAAAAGAATTCAAGGAACTACAGAATGACATAGGATTTAGTCCAAAGAGAAAAGTAAAATACTAGTGGAAAAGGATTTAAACACGTTAAAACAGTGAAATATATCATATTTTAAATTATTTTTTTATCTCGCATATATTATACTATTAATATTAGATAACTGGAATTAAGTAATTTGCTAAGTTTTTTTCTCTAAATTCTAGCAAAATAAGTGTCACTCCTGAAATCCAACTAGATCTTTCTTTGTTGCAACTTCAGTTTTGCTCATTCCAGCTAGCTAACTAAAATTATTGAACTAAATCCATAACTCTTGATTAGTTAGCCTAATTAATAAGGCACTTGGCCAATCTCTTCAGAGATTGTCTTTGTATCGGCTGCTAGATCTTATGGCTCTTTAGTCTTTACTCTTCTGTCACACTGTGCCCTCTATCAAAACATAAGCTCACAAACTTTGGTTTTTTCAGTTGAAACCTCATCACACAACCCTCTGAAGCTTGTTATACAATTTACAATTGCACGGAATTGCCTCTTGATTTACTTTTAATATAAGAAAGCTGTAAAAGATCTACAATAGCAGTTTTAAAATTGCTCTACATTCTACAATTGTAGTTTAAATGTTTGAAAGAAATGGATGGCTCATTTGTACGACCATATATCATCTATTCCAAGTACTAGTACGGCCATATGGCTCATTTGTACGACCATATATCATATATCAACTTTTATAGCCAAATAATTGGTATGATTTAATAAGAAGGCCAAATATCATATATCAACTTTTGTAACCAAATCATGTTTCGGGCAATTGGGGATGCAAAGACTGTCATATTATCTTTACAAACTATAAGTGTAAGTATAATGTGCTTTGCTTTTGTTCTTCATGACTTTGTGTACAAGACATTTGTTGCTTATCAATCTCAAATGGATTTATTGTTGTTCTTTGCCTGCTTGCCTAGATTCTTTCCCTGTTTCCTAATGCATGGTGCCATCCTTCTCCTTTTACTGGAATGAAAATTTTAAAAGTGAAAGTGCCACATGAACCCTGCTCCATCACCATCCCTGTTGACGTAATAACCTTTCTGTTGAATGGATCTCCTGCCAGAGCTTTCAAGGTGGAGTTCTTAAAGGTATTTTTTCTTTATTGACAAGAATTTGTTAAAATTTTTTGTATAATGGCAAAAGAGTCTTATTCAAGATTCAACACTTTTGACATAATTCTTTTTCTTATATTGGCTTTCTAGAATATATATTTTAGCTCAAAATTTACCATTTTTTCTGATCCTTTATAAGAAGCAAAAATGGTTTACATTTAGTGATTAAAAATTTATCAATTACTGATTCAACTAACCAACTTCGCCGAAGTTATCAACTACCTCTAGTTGGTTTAGTATTTGTTTTGCTATGTTATAGTTGTGTGATTGTGTGTAGACTTAAATGGCCTATCAGAAGATTTGGTTTTTGACAGAACACGGTGGCGTCGTTTAATCATGTAGCTGACCCCACCTTGTGGGAATTTCTCACTGGGAAAAAGCTTTGATTGTTGTTTTTCTATAGCTATGTGATTGTGTGTAGATCTAGTAAGTTGATTCTGTGATGATGTCAACTTCATTGATTTTTTTTTTATTTTTTTTCCTTTGTGATAGCAAGTGTCAAGCAGGAGCATGGGAGAGAATTGATTGCTAATTTTCACAAATTTATAAGGTAAAGTCTCTGTCGATGTCTCTGTCCCACCCCCCACTGTGCCTCTAATTAGTGACCCAATTTCCATGCCTTCAAGTGAAGCATCCCAAACAGAAATTGATAGAAGGCTAGTTATATCTGTGGAAGACGTCTCTCAACCGTGAGTAATGGTGTGAATGTCATATTTTATTACATTTATTTACTTTTAGATTATTAACATATCATGGACTTGTAGGAGGAGGTTTGTCCCGCAGTCTGTGACTCGTGAGATTATGGCCACTGTGATCACACGATGCCCATTCCAAATTGAAAAATGCAAAAATTATCCTGTTAACTTGAAGGATGAACTATTTCATGATTTTATGGTAAGTAATTATGTTTTTAGTCACATTGTATTATACAATTATCTATATAGAGAAATACTAACATTGATTTGTTTTAGAATAAATATCGATTTGCATCAAATTACGATCATTGTATGGCAAGAACTGTTTGGGACAGAACATGCATGAACCGTTATTCAGATGATTTGAAGAATTATAGGAAGACAATCATGAAAAAGTTGGGGACATCAAACATGGCTGACCTTAAGGGCCATGGACCCCCAATTTTGAAGTCAGAAGTATGGGATGGTCTAGTTGACATTTGGTAAACGCCAGAGTGGCAAAAGAAGTTTGTTGCTGGTCGAAGCAACAGAGAGGCCGTGCCTGATGCTGTCCTGCACACTACAGGCTCAATAAGCTTTGGTCAACATAAGAAGAAGATGATAATATAGAAAATTTCTTATGTATTTATTGCAATATCCTAATAATTCTATTTTATACTATTGTATAATTATAGTACAAGTGAGTTAAGGTTCTAGCAGCTTGTATGTTGTGTGACACTTTACTTGTATGAATCTAAATTGCATGACGTTGGTCTCATTTTAAAAATAAGATACAAGGTTTTTTGTGATTTTAGAATTTTATATTCTAATAGATGTTGATTACAGGAGGTAGAGTTGAATCGTCCAGTCCCCTTTCGTAGACTTGTATGAGAGTGTGCATAAGAGGAAAAATGGAGAATATGTCACTCAGCGCTCGAAGGATTTCATTGTAAGTGTCTTTAAAATTAAAATTAATTATATTTAAGTTGATTGTTTTGATAAAGTTTTTAACATTTTTCATTTCAGGAATCTTATGACACCACGATATTAGATAAGTATGGAGAAGACTCTTCACTACATCCTATGGTAGATCAGGAGGTGTGGATGCAAGTGACGGGTCCCAACAAGAAGAGACGAGTCTATAGCATGAGTCACAGTTTAGGTATTAACATTCATGGCTCTAGCTCTGCTTCTTCCTCACATGTTGGTGGTTCCTTTGACTTGTTCCAACACAAGCCATAAAGGAAGCTGTTAATGAAGCGATTTCTTCCTTTGTCCAAATGCAGCTGGGGCCCATCCTCCGTGACATTGTTGGTTCTCAAGCAAGAAGTGGTGTGCCGCAAACACCATCGCAAGGCAATGCAGTTGGAGAGGATGATGAAGCTAATGATGATGAGACTAACTTGGATTGATTTTGTACTTATTGATTAGTTATCCTTTGTACAAAGAACATGTTTTGAACTAATGTAATTATGACATTTTGTTACTTTGCGCAAACTATTTGTTGGGTTTCTTTATTTGAATTTGAATTTTGTTGGATTGAATTTTGATTGAATTGAATTCTGGTTGGATTGAATTACATTTTACGGGTATAGGGATTAGCATTGATTTGCTACTCTGACATTAGCTACGAATTGCTAGGGATAATTGCTACTTATTAGCTACTTTAATTGCTACTGATTCTGAACATAATAGCTAGGAAATAGCTATGGAATTGCTAGGGATAGTTGCTACGGATTAACTACGGAATTGCTAGGGATAATTGCTACGGATTAGCTAGGGAATTGCTACGGATTTATCAACATAATAGCTAGGAAATAACTACTAATTGCTAGGGATAATTGCTACGGATTAACTACGGAATTACTAGGGATAATTGCTATGGATTAGCTACGGAATTGCTATGAATTTAGCAACGTAATAGCTATGAAATAGCTACGGAATTGCTACGGATAATTGCTACGGATTAGCTACGAATTGCTTTGTGGATTTAGCAATATTATAGCTAGGGTATAGCTACAAAATTACTACGGATTCTTAAAATTAGCTACTGAATTGCTACTGAGAATTTTTCGTAGCTAATTACCTACTAAAATATAAATAGTCTTTAAACAAAAATTAGCTACGAATTTGCTTCGGATTAGCTACGAAAATTTTTTTATTACCTACGGATTAGCTACGGAATTTTTTTATAGCTAATTAGTTACCAAAATTTTACTAAGGACTAATCCGTAGCTAAGTCGTAGTTAATCCGTAGCGAATTAATTTACCTACGGATTAGCTACGGATTTTTCCGTAGCTAATCTATAAATTTCTTGTAGTGTTATCTGGTGAGTTTTCTTTTTAATTATATAATTGAAGAGATGCATTAGTCCGAGAATTGGCTTTGCTCACAGGGAAAATTGTCCAGAACTAAAACCATATTCCTTTGTTTTTGTATATAGTGAATATTCTTGCAATTGAAGCATATTACTATCCTTTTTGTCAGAGTCTCAAACATTTTAGCTATTAAGAAGGGCAATGGATTATTTAAAAGTAATATTATTTTTTTACCAAAATTCGTTAAATATCACTTTCCGGCATAAGTATTCGTTCCTGCATAGAACCAACAGATATGTGGATATCCAGGACAAAAAAGTGGGCCATTTATTTCTATGCAAGAGTTGGAATGATGTAACATTGTCCCAAAATTTTGTACAAAAGTTTGTTTTTTACATTATTATTTTACTGCACGTTCAATACTTGCACAAAATTAGTCATAAAATGAAGCGGATGCAGCACAAAGACTAACCAATTCTTGAGCAAATAAAATTAAATAAAAAGTGATATGCCTAGCTAACTAACAATTTCATAACAACACATGACTTCCAAACAAGCTAGAACCAGAGGAGCTGATTCTAGTCTTTGGCAACTTCTGCAACGATATCAGCTCTCACCTTCTACAGGGGCGTCATAGAGCCGGTCCACAGAATCTAAGAATAGTTACAAAACTCCTACAACGAAATTGGCATGTCCTTATTTAGCATTATTCATCTCCACACTCTTCATGGCACAACAAGTAGCGTTCTTTTTCAGCAACATTGAGAAATACTAATAACATATTCTTTTAGACATTTTTTTTAATATTTATTTTATTATTAGTCTAAAAACATGTATTGTTAGTATCTCTTTTTAATAATTTTTTAAATATATAAAATGAATAAATAGTAAAATAAATATTGAAAGAAGTGTCAAAAAGAATTGTTAGTATCTTTCCTCTTAATTTTTATGTCCATATGACTTATATTCAGTTAAAGTGGTGTATTCCTTTTATTTCCTTCACACATACTGCATATATACTTCCCTATCCTTATCCTTCTAAAGTACTAGTTCTTTCGTCTCTCTCATCTGTATTCACCATCCTTGTCTCGGTTTTCCTTTTAATTATTCCTTTCGTACCATTAAATATGTGTTATTTTAACTATAACAATAAAAATATAATTAAAGTAAAAGATAATGATAAATTACATAAATAAAAATAAGATTATACATGTTAAGAGTTTTACATCGTATGTCTCAATTTTTCGAATGCGATTTATATATTTGTTAAGTCATTTCATTTAATGTCAATTAATTTTAAATTAAAATCTCACATAATATCATAATTATCTTTGTAACTATGGTTGAAGGATTTGTACATAATTAAAGTATATAGAAACAAATAATAGTATATAAAACAGAGAAAGGCAATTGTAAATGTCTTGTATAACAATTTGTATTCTTTTCGTAACTAACACTAACCATCCTTTGAAATGAATCCGTTTGAGTTCCACGTATAACACAAATCACAACCGCACCAAATGCAAGAATCTCTCTAGGGATGATAGGTGTGGGCTTATAGCTTTATAAGGATAACATGGAAAATAGATTATTCTTTTTTGGGAAAATTCTTGCCTACCTTTTGGTGTGTTGGAATATGGAATCTAGCATCGTTCTCATCCTCTACCTGAGGGATGATTTGAGACAGTCTAAGATCATTAGAAGGCCTCGCTTCAGTCAGTAATAATGGTTCTTTCAATCTTTTGAGTACGAATTATATATTTATTAAAAATACTAATATCATACATGTAAAATACTCATATTTCAGTTATCAAACAAAATGTGATATATGAATAATGAAAAAATACATTTAAATTGTATGTCAGTATGTGATCAAAATATATTTCTCAAAAAAATGACCCCAAGAAATAGCAATATGGGTAACGAAAACTCCAATACACATCCAGTGGCACTCGTTACTCTAAAAATACTTAAAAATTTCTATTGATAGATATAGATAAGAGCAATGTTATATATAACGAAATGAACTTTCACGACCATTCATGATAGTTCTTATTGGTCCTTTTCTTTTGTTTTATAATTAAAAAAAAAATCCACTTCATACAACGTAAAGGTAATTTCTCTATTTTATTGATTCGTGTGTCGTTATACGAAATTTCTTTCGTAAGATTTAACATTTCTCTAGAGATAAATAATCTAGTGTTTGTCAAGGTCTCATAATAAAAGAATATATCCTTATCTGCTTCAACAAAGCGGTTGATAAATAGAAACCCTCACCCCATTTGTTTTCTAGGAATTGAGGTCACATGGATTCACCTAATTCCCAAGTAGTTGATAATGATGAACAATTTCCGAGGCCTGTTCAATGTCGTGAGCCAAGGTGTTTGGTTGGTAAGAAGTGTTTAGGGACCAAACTTCTTGCCTCCATTGGTGCCCATGAAATTTTCAGACTAGAGGTATACTTAACAGAACACATATGCAAGAAGCAAAAGTTGTTCAATTTCTTATCACTGAACAAAGAGTAAAAGAATAACGCTCCTTTTTTCATTTTCTTGTTTCAGACGTGGAAGGCAGCTTTGACAGAGTTAGTGGCAACTGCCTCTCTAATGTTCACCCTGACGACTTCCATTATTGCATGCTTGGACTCACATGAGGTCGATCCTAAGCTTCTTGTTCCCTTTGCAGTCTTCATCATAGCCTTCTTGTTCCTCATAGTGACAGTTCCACTATCTGGGGGTCATATGAGCCCTGTCTTCACATTCATCGCCACTCTAAAGGGTGTTGTGACTCTTGCTCGTGCCTTCATTTACGTCTTAGCACAATGCATTGGCTCAATAATTGGTTTCTTTATAATTAAGTGTGTGATGGAGCCAAAATTAAGAGATACATATTCCTTGGGAGGCTGTGCCATTAGTAGCAAAGGAGTAGACTCGGGTATAAAGAAGGAAGATGCTTTGTTATTGGAATTTTCTTGCACATTTGTGGTACTCTTTATAGGTGTCACATTGGCATTTGACAAGAAAAGGTCCAAGGATTTGGGATTGCCAATGGTATGCTTGGTGGTAGCAGGAGCCATGGCACTGGCAGTATTTGTGTCCATAACTGTAACTGGGCAGGCGGGTTATGCAGGTGTAGGGTTGAACCCAGCAAGATGCCTAGGCCCAGCATTGCTTTTTGAAGGCTCATTGTGGGACGGGCATTGGGTTTTCTGGCTTGGGCCTTTCTTGGCCTGCATAATCTACTATGGTGTCTCTATCAACCTCCCAAAGCAGGGTTTGGTTTGGGTAGATGGAGAATATGATGTCTTAAAGTTGGCTTTGGGTTCTTGTGGGACTGTCTCTAGCAGTGCCGTGTCAAGTGATCTTCCAGTATAAGGCAGTGCAGGGGTCCAAGTCCAAGTAAGTATATTCAACTGTCACAAGCAAATAAAAGTTGTTTTAACGAAGGGAAAACACTCTTTCAATCACATATCTCTTTTAAAGTGAGTTAGTATGTAAAATAAGTAAATAATGGTGCTTTTCTATTTAAATTTTAGTGAATTAACATCACAATGTACTTTAAATTAAATTAATAATAAATACACATTTACTTACTTATTTTAGAAGAACTTTTTTCTTCATCTACTCATATCTATTTAATTTGGATCATTTTACTTGAGAATGATTTAAATTCTCTTTTACTCTTTGATTTTCTATTTCAATCTAGCTATACATATTTTTCTTTTCAATTTCAAGCATCTCTTTTTTGATATATGCTTTCCTATACTCACTAGTTCATTCAATACTTCATTTTTAATTTAACTTATTACAGGAGTAACTAAGGTGCAGTTAAACAATTCAAAAGTTTCATTAAAAAAAATGTTTTTTTTACATTTTTTTGTACACATTAGATAATGTACAAAAATATGAGTAATGAAAACAAAGTGTATTTAAATAATGTGAATAACTAAAGAATATGTAAATAACATATTGTTTTCTACGTGAGCTTTCAATTGCCTACCTTTGACGTAATACCCATTTTATTTATGAGGATACAAATTTCACTTACAAATCAATTGTGCATTGGCTCTGAACCCATTACAAGAAATTTTAATAGCTGAACAACTAATTAATTAAGAAATTAATATACATAAAATTAGGTGGGAAATTATTGTATTGTCAAATTGCTTTCATTTCAATGAAACTCACTACAAAACAAAATTGCTGGAACGCACGAAGAAAACGTGAGAAAATTTGTACCTTCGTTAACAACTTGTTAATTTAAAAATTAAAACATGGCTGTTAGTTCTTGTTATGAGATTTTAGTAGGGCTATTAATGGTGTTTTGGAACTGTACAAATACATCTACTGGTTTGGATGGAAGTGAATACAAGGAAGGTTGGAAGCTATCCTTCGGTTAAGGCTGGAAATAGGCCTATTTTAGAAGAACTTGTTTAGAAGAACTTTTTTTTCATATATGGATAATCACATATTTTATACATTAATAAACTCTTATTTTTAGTCATTTACACTCTTCATGTACTTAATTGATTAAGTCTGGTTATGTTTTGTAAGTTTGGACTCAAATTGGACTTAATTGATTTTTTCAGTACTATTTTGGTCTTACGTTATTTCTGTATTTCAGTCATATCTTGAGTTGTAGATGTCTTATAATTATGTATCTTACCTTGTAGGAAAGATAAGAAAGAGTTCTACAACTTTCATGAAGAGCTCTAGGAAAAAATTAGACATCTAGTGGAGCTAATTGGGCTTAGAAGTCAGAACACAAGTTTTGTGACTGTAACCCAAACATTGTGCAGTAATCATTGCATAATTCGAGTTTAAGGAATTAAAATGGGCTGAAAATTTGGAATCTGAAAGTTAAGACCCATATCTACAACTTTCATGAAGAACATAAGAGCTCAATCGAACAACTTAAAGGTCATATTGGATCTGGAAGTAAAAAAAATGTGCTGAAACTAGACTTAAATAATCTGCAGTAATTGGGTCATATCTTGGGTTGTAAGACGAATTTTTGGATGATTTTAGTAGCATTGGAAAGCTGAAACAATTTCCTAGAACTTTCATCAAGACCACTTTGCTTCATTCTGACATTATCCATGAATTCATCACTGAATGATTTCAGAGACAAGAATTTTCAATAATTTTCTACTCACAAAAGTTCTTTGGCATTTTCCCTTCATCCACCCCCTCATCCACTCACTCATTAATCAATTCCCTTGTCACTTTGTATCCCTAATCCTTTATAAAAGGGACCATAGGCAGATCATTTGGGTGATCTTGGCTTAGCTTAGATTATACTATTGTGTTATTTGTTGTAATTTTCTTTTGTTCTAAGTTGAAATTATGTTCATTTTTTTCTTCTACTCTTTTTCTTTCTTCTTGTTTATAAGTAACTAAATCTTCATCTTGCTTGGGTGAAGGAGTGAAGCTTTTGGTAATAAAATAATGTTAAATTAATTTCTTTCTTGTGCTTAAATGATATATTATCAAGTGATCATTATATGTGTTATATTGTGTTTCTAATCAATTTAGAAACCCTCCTTGTAAAGTGGAGCTCTTGATTCATTGTAGACAAGTGGTTTGGCACAATGAATGCTTGAACCAATTTACAAGTGTAGGTATTAGTAAATAATTAAAGGAAAAATAATATAACTACATATATAATTATAAATGAACTTTGAATGTTTTATTCTTTGATTGGAACTTCCGTTGTACGTGAATTTCAATTAAGTTATAAAAAGAATTAATTTTGTCCTTAATTTGTTACCAAAAGTAGATATCATAGACCAAGCAAGCTCTTTAATTTAATTGTGAACTAATTTTATTATCTTTATTGTTGTGACAAAGTCTTTCCTTATCTCAAAGAATTTTTCTTCATCAATTTCCTATAGATCGATCTCGGACTCCTGAAAAATTTATTACTTGAGATAACCTGTACTTGAGTTTGCATCCTTTAATCACGTATCAAGTTTTTGGTACTGTTGCCGAGGACTTGATTTGAAGTTCTAATTTATTGAGGTTTTCTTTCTTTAAGTAAATTTCATCATCTTGTATATTCATCATCTAGTAAATTCTATCTCTACTCTTTTAATTTACTACCTTACTAGCTTTCTAATTTTTTATTTATGTCATTTATTTATGTTTACTAACTTTTAATTTATGTCATTTATTTTTACTAACTTTTATTTTTTGCTCTCTAACTCTTAATTTACATCATTTATTTTCTGCTATCTAACTTTTTAATTTCTGTTATTTATTATTACTTTCTAACGTAATGAAATAATCTTTCTTCTTCTCTTCTCTTTCGCCGGCTCTGGTGGGGCTCTGCCTCTCTCCGATTTTTATATTTTAAATTTATTTTCTGCACCTTACTTTTTGTACATTATTTTACTCACATTTTACTTTCTACACTTTCTAACTTACTAATTATTAACTCTCTAATTATCTAAGTTTTTAATTTATTAGTTATCTAACTATTTACTTTATCAGTTATCTAACTTTTTACTTGTTAATATTTATTAGGTGGTTGGTTTATACCACATCCTTGTTAATATTTAATAGCTGGTGTAAACCGTCGACTTGTACATTATTTTTTCTATTTTAAGTCATTTATTTATGCTTAATTGATATCGTGATTTAAATTCTGGTCGTTTAATTAAAATTAATCCTAGTACTTTATATATTGATTTGTTTGAATCACAATCACACACAATTGACACAATGATTGAAAATGAAAGTGTACATGATAAACATGAAAATCAACTGTTGTGAACCATGCATGAATATTTGCAACCATCTCAAAATTTTAGTCTATCATGTTTTATCTTTCCACCAAATGCCAACAATTTTAGATTTAAGTCAGGTATGATTTATTTACTTCATAATTTTCATGGTTTAGAATTTGAAAGCCTATATTTTCATCTGAAAGAATTTGAGGAAGTATGTATTGCTTTCAATGACCAAAATTACACTGAAGAGATTGTTAACCTTAAATTATTTTCTTTTTCTTTAAAAGATAAAGCAAAAACTTGGTTTAACACTTTGAAACCAAGATCAATTGACACATGGCAAGAAATGCAAGGTGAGTTCTTAAAGAAATTTTTTCCAACACATAAAACCAATGCTATGAAAAGACAAGTCTAAAATTTTTCCCAAAATTCAAACGAAACATATTTTCAATGTTAGGAACGGTTTAAAGATTTGTTAAATTCTTACCCACATCATAGTTTTGAAAAATGGCACACTATAAGCTTCTTTTATGAAGGTTTAACACCCGAAACTAAATAATTTGTGGAAACAATGTACAATGGTGAGTGTCTTGATAAGCAACCTGATGAAGCTTTATACTATTTAAACCAGTTAGCTAAAAATTCCCAATCTTGGTATGGTACTAATATTTCTGAAAATCCAATTAGATCTAATCTTGCAAGTGCTAATAATGTCACCTTAGTCAAGAGGAAGATCTAAATGCTAAGTTTGTCAATTTGGCTAGAAAGGTTGAAGTCATGGAATTAAGAAAAGTAAAAGAAATCAAATCTGTGCAAAATGAAGAAATTTGTGGCATTTGTGATGACTTAGGGCACTCAACACATGAATATCCTAAGATTCCTATTTTTAAAGAAGTTGTACATGAGCAAATAAATGCAATGAATAATTTTAAAAAGTCATTTACTTCTCCTTTTTCAGATACATACAATCCAAGATGGAGAAATCACCCGAACTTCAGCTGGAGGAATAATAATCACTCATAATTTGTGCAACCACCACCTCCTCAGGTACAACAAGACTCTCAAAATTCTCAAGGATATGCACCTTATGTCCCATCATATAGGAAAAACCTTGAAGAAACACTGCATTCATAGAAAAACAAGATGCCATTAATAAACAAAACAATCAAATCATGATTGACATAAAAGAAACTCTTACTAAACTTTCTTCTGCACTCACCATTCACGAGAAAGGGAAATTTCCTTCTCAACCACAACCAAATCGCAAGGGTCAGTACAGTCTAAATGAGGAGAGTTCAGAAAACTAATAAATGGACTAAGTCAAGTCAGTGATAACTCTTAGGAGTAGAAAGGTTGTTGAAAAACAAATTCCTGAACCTTGTGAGAAAGAAGATGAACTAATTCCCCAAAAAAATAAAGAAGTTGACCAAAAAGAGACCAAACTCTCGCTTGTACCTTCATTTCCTCAAGCATTAAATAATTCAAGAAAATTGAACCATAACACTGAAATTTTTGAAATTTTGAAACAAGTGAAGGTCAATATTCATCTGTTAGATGCTATCAAACAAATTCCTTCTTATGTCAAATATTTGAAGGACTTGTGCATAGTTAAAAGAAACTAAATGTGAAAAAGAAACATTTTTGGCTGAACAGGTAAGCTCCATTCTTCAGAATAATAATGCGCTGAAATATAAAGACCCTAGTTATCCTACAGTTTTATGCATTATTAGAGAACATAAAATTGAAAAAGCTTTACTTGATTTGGTGCTAGTGTCAATTTGCTTCCATATTCAGTTTATCATAAACTCAACTTAGGTGAGTTAAAACTAACTTCTGTAACTCTTCTACTTGCTGATAGATCAATTAAAATTCCAAGAGGAATAGTAGAAGATGTGTTGGTGCAAGTTGATAAATTCATATATCCTGTGGATTTTATTGTCTTGGATACTGAACCTATAGTTGATAGTTGCAAGTTAATTCCTGTTATTTAGGTCGTCCATTTTTAGCAACATCTAATGCTTTAATAAATTGCAGAAATGGAGTGGTGAAGCTGACATTTGGAAACATGACATTGGAGCTCAATGTTTTTAACATGTGCAAGTAACCACAGGAAGTCTTTGATGAAAAAGAGGAAGTTGAAGGAATTAAAGCCATTGTAAATGATCATCTTCAAACAAGGAGCTCTTTTGACCCATTAGAAATTTGTTTAGTCAATTCATTTGATTCAGGCATGCAATTAAAAGATGATATCTCTAAAATATGCTCTTTGCTTGATTGTACACAAGTAATGGAGTACAATGGATGGAAGTCAATATTTAAAGAGGTAAAACCTAGGAATGATAATACCCATGAAGAAGTACCCACATCAGAACTAAAGCCATTACCTGCTGGGTTGAAGTACACATTTTTGGGAGAAGAGCAAAGCTTTCTAGTGGTAATTTCCTCATCTCTTACTGAAGAACAGGAAAGTATGTTAACAAAAAATACTTAAAAGGCATAAAAGTACAATTTGATGGACATTAAAGGATATAAAAGGTATTAATCCATTAATTTGTACACATAAAATACATTTAGAGGATAATGTTAAAACTTCTCAACAATCTCAAAGAAGATTAAATCCACACATGAAAGAGGTAGTTAGAGCTAAAGTCCTTAAATTACTTGATGTTGGAATTATCCATCCTATCTCTGATCGTCAGTGGATAAGCCCTACATAAGTTGTGCTTAAGAAATTTGGAATAACAGAGGTTGAAAATGATAAAGGTGAATTAATACCTACGCGAGTCTCATCTAGTTGGCGTATATGTATTGATTTTAGAAAATTAAATGCTGCTACTAGGAAAGATCATTTCTCTTTGCCATTTCTTGATCAAATTCTTGAAAGGGTAGCTGGACATCCATACTACTGTTTTCTTGATGGTTATTTAGGTTATAATCAAATATCAATTGCATTGGAAGATCAAGAAAAAATCACTTTTACATGCCCCTTTAGTACTTTTGCATATAGAATGATGCCTTTTGGCCTTTGTAATGCTCTAGCAACATCCCAAAGATACATGCTAAGTATTTTCAGTGACATGATTGTGCCTTATTTAGAGGTTTTCATGGATGATCTGACAGTTTTTAGAAATTCTTTTGAAAATTGTCTTGATAATTTGAAAAAAGTTCTTAAAAGATGTGAAGAAAAAGGATTTGTGCTAAATTGGGAAAAATGTCATTACATGGTTACCTCAGGAATAGTGTTAGGTCATATGATATCTTCTAAACGAATTGAAGTTGATAAGGCCAAAGTTAAATTAATTGCCCATTTGCCTTCCCCAAAAATAATCACAGAAGTTCATTTCTTTTTAAGACATGTAGGGTTTTACAGAAGATTCATTAAGGATTCTAGTGTCATATCTAGACCATTATGTAATCTTCTGTTGAAAGATGCACCATTTAATTGGACTCAAGAATATCAAAAAAAATTTAAAAAATTAATTGGTCTTCTGATATCAGTTCCTATCATGCAATCCCCTGATTGGTCTTTACCTTTTGAGTTGATGTGTGATGCTAGTGATTTTGTTGTGGGCGCTGTTTTAGGCCAAAGAAAGGAAGGTAAGCCTCATGTGATTTGTTACACAAGTAGAACTTTAAATAGTACACAAATGAATTACACCACTACTGAAAAAGAACTACTTGTTGTAATTTTTGCATTGGACAAATTTTGATCTTACTTAATTAGTTCTTCTATTGTGATTTTCACCGATCATGCTGTTGTTAGATATTTGATGTCTAAGCAGGATGCTAAGCCAAGATTGATACGGTGGATCTTGTTACTTCAAGAATTCAATATCACAATAAAAGATAAGAAAGGAGCTGAAAATGTTATCGCTGATCATTTGTCCAGACTTACAACAAGCTCACCTTTTGATAGCACACCCATCAATGATTCTTTTCCTGATGAATTTTTATTTTCTGTCAATTCAATGCCTTCGTTTGCTAACATAGTCAACTTTCTTGTAACAGGAAAGATGCCGCCATAATGAACGCACCAAGATAGAAAGAAATTTTTGACAGAGGTGAAATTTTTTTATTGGGATGACCCATACTTGTTCAAATATTGTCCTGACCAAATCTTTCGGAGATGTGTGCTTGACAGTGAGGTAGGTAGTGTCATTAAATTTTGTCACTCATGTCGCAACCTGGATCGTGACGGGACGACCGAAAAAGATTAGGAGTTATGAAAATCAATGGAGTCACCACCAATGTTTATTTTAATTGGAAAAACATTAGGAAAAACCCTTTAAATAGGCAAAACTGGTCTTTTTAGAAAATGAGTTTGGATTCGAAAGTCGATTATAGGTAGGGAAGGTGTTAGCACCCTACACTGCCCGTTCCAAGAATGGTACCTTAAGTTAGTTGTGCAAATTTTAATAATCTCAAATGTATTTATTTTACCCCTTTTAAAAAAGAAAAGAAACAACTAAATTATGAAAATTTATTTTTTTGGCTTGACAGAATAGAGATTATGCTCCTACGTATCCCCGGGTGCAATGAAGAACTCAAAGTCACGTAGTTCTATAGAAAATAATTGCTGGTTGGTTGATTTTAATTAAGAAAAGATTCTTGAAAATGGATTTTATTTGAAAATAAAACTATTCTTGTATAGAGTTCAAGTTAGCACTAGGCTACTCAATAAACCCTTATAATTCAATTGACATTGAAGATAGTATCTATTATTCAATCATTATAATTGGTCATTACATTGATCAAGCGATTTTTTTTTCTTTTTATATATTTTTTGGTTTTTTCGTTTTACTTTGACATTTTTTATTTTTTATTTTTTTATTTTTTGTTATTTTATTTTTATTATATACTTTGAGAACATACAGGCACATCTAAACTTTTCTTTCTTTTTTGTTTTTTTTTTTAGTTTGATTAAACTAAACTAAAATAGGTAAAAACATTCAAATAAAGCCCAACACAATAATAACATTTTGAACATTTTTAGACCAATCCCAGATGGGTGGGTCGGTCCATCAGTGGCCCAAAGACTTGATTTTTTTCATTTTATTACTTTGTTTGTTTTATTTTCAAATCAGCAACAATAACAGAGAATATACCTATGTAACCCAACTCTAAGTATCTTTCTAATATATTTTAATAGACAACAACACTCACCTTCGTACAAGGAGGAAAAACATAACAATGGAGGCTAATGATGGTGCATGACGGATTCAGAAGAGCTGGTTATCGGCGAGTTGATGGGGGTGACAGTGACGTCGTGGGTCACGGAGATCTGGGCTGGGCGGCGCGACGCGGGTCACGCGGGTCAATCTAGCTATACATATTTTCTTTTCAATTTCAAGCATCTCTCTTTTGATATATGCTTTCCTATACTCACTAGTTCATTCAATACTTCAGTTTTAATTTAACTTATTACAGGAGTAACTGAGGTACAGTTAAACAACTGAAAAGTTTCATTAAAAAAAATGTTTTTTTTTACATTTTTTTGTACACATTAGATAATGTATAGAAATATGAGTAATGAAAAAAAAGTGTATTTAAATAATGTGAATAACTAAAGAATATGTAAATAACATATTGTTTTCTACGTGAGCTTTCAACTGCCTACCTTTGACGTAATACCCATTTTATTTATGAGGAAACAATTTTTTTTTCTTAATAGACATGAGGATACAAATTTCACTTACAAATCAATAGTGCATTGGCTCTGAACCCATTACAAGAAATTTTAATAGCTGAACAACTAATTAATTAAGAAATTAGTATACATAAAATTAGGTGGGAAATTATTGTATTGTCAAATTGCTTTCATTTCAATGAAACTCACTACAAAAAAATTGCTGGAATGCACGAAGAAATTGTGAGAAAATTTGTACCTTCGACAACAACTTGTTAATTTAAAAATTAAAACATGGCTGTTAGTTCTTGTTATGAGATTTTAGTAGGGCTATTAATGGTGTTTTGGAACTGTACAAATACATCTACTGGTTTGGATGGAAGTGAATAGAAGGAAGGTCAGAAGCTATCCTTCGAGTAGGGCTGGAAATAGGTCAGACTGCCCGTCAAAGGTTTATGACTTGGCCTGCCTGAGGCCTGCCTTAACTTGTTTACTAAACAAGGTAGGTCAAGACTTTTTTAAAAGCTTATTTAACTAAAAATATCAGGTCTCATGCCATCTAATAGGCCTTTTAAGCCTGGCAGACTGACCTGTCATGTTTAACTATATATAATATAATATTTATTATTATAATAATTATAGATTATAATTATAATTATTAATTTATTATAATATATTAATATATTTTTAATTAAATTTTAATAAAAGTCAAGAACTAAAACCTAAGTTAGTAAGTTAGAATAGAAATAATATATTTAATAATATATTTAATGTAATATATTTATTAGAATGAAAATAATAAGTTAACATTCACTCCCTATTTTTATAGATGGTCACTACTTTCTACTATGATCTTTGATCGATGTGGGACTTGGAGATATACCAAGTTACAAAATTGTTGGACACATATAGTTGCAAAACATGAAGATATAACCTGTGCTATTTATATCTCACAGGGGACCATGGATTGCAGCAATATCCCACAGCATTGAATTATATCTCTTCTGTAATTGTAACGCCATTTGAAATGACCACGATCCTTGTTTCTACTAATGGAAAAGTAGGTTCTAGAGATATAAAACAAGTGGGTTCATTTAACAATTTTTATTTCTGGATTTCTTGTTTATATATTTGTTAATAACATATGTAAGGTTATTATTTTAATTTTCTTATGATTAAATTGTGCAATTATTTTGTTTTTAGTTGCAGGAACCTGACGAAAAGTTACCAAATTTATTAGATTATGTTTCATGTCTAACTCATTTAGTTGTTTGTGAAATTCTTGAGATAATATGTTAACTTCACCAATTATTGATATTATGATATTATCTTTCTTGTCAATTCATTATAGAACATGCAGTTTTTATCATGATGCTAATTCATTATATTTCTAGTTTTTCTTGCATTCAAGTTACAATTAGAGGAGCATAGGTTCGATTTTCATGTTTTGCAACTATATGTCTCTAATAATTTTACAACTTGGTATATCTCCAAGTCACACATTGACCAAAGATTAGAGTAAGAAAGTGGTGAGCATCTATAAAATTAAAAGGTGAGTGTTAAGTTATAAAAAAGAACTATTGACCTTAAGTAGGTCTATTGACCTATTTCAAGGCTTAGGTCTATTAGCCTATGTAAAGGTTTGTTGGCCTATGTAAAGGCCTGTTAGTCTATTTAAAGGTAGACTTGTTAGCTTATTCAAAGGCATCATTGCAAAGTAGGTCTTTAAATAAGCTTTCAGGTCATGCCAAACTTTTAAAAAGGTTAGGTTAGTCCTTAAAAGTCGACCTATTACATGTTCACAAGCCAGACTCAGGCCTTATAATTGGGATACAGGTCAAACCTGTTTAAAGCAAAGTTTGGTCTAGCCTGACCTGTTTTCACCCCTACCTTCGGTTAATGAAACTGACATGGTGCATATATATATGAGAATTGCTAACCTCCATATTTTCATGTGGATGTGAGTCTAAAGGGTATTTTAGTAACTTATGATTATTAATTTTAATAAAAAAAGAGAATAATAATCCCTAACATTAATAAGGATAGAAAATAATGAAATATATAACTTTAATGAAGAGAAATATTATGATTATTGACTCTAATTATTAATTTAAAAATAATATATAACTACAAAATATATGAATCGATAATATTCATTAAAAAAAATAGTTTTTAGTATTTTAATTCAATTATTGACTCTAATACATCTTTGTGTAGATGTTAGCAATCCCATATATATATATATATATATATATATATATATATATATATATATATATATATATATATATGAATCGATAATATTCATTAAAAAAAGTAGTTTTTAGTATTTTAATTCAATTATTGACTCTAATACATCTTTGTGTAGATGTTAGCAATCCCATATATATATATAGATTTTTCTAACAAGTACTTTAAGGGTACTTGTTAAGAATTTAAAATGAAAATTTTTCATAACATTTTTGGTATATGTGTATTAAATATATTTAAATATGGTCGTATATTTCCTTTTGAGTAGATCTTCAACATCAAAATTTTCGTCTTTGAGATTAAATCAAGCCATCAATTTCCATTCTATGAATGGAAACTTTGTGGCGAACGACTAAAATTAAGAAAACTAGGTTGGAAGGCTCGAATTTAATACTATTTTAATAAAAAAATGAAATAGTAACTTGAAGTTGTTCTTTTTAAATTGCGTCAATCAAGTATAAATCATATTCAGAAGAATCAAGTTTAATAATATTTTAATAAAAAAGTAAAAAAGCAAGATCAAGTTGTTCTTTTCAAAACCTGACACAACTCCCATCAACCAAATACGAATCAAGTTTAACAAGTGTTTTAACAATAAAATGAATACGGTAACTCCAAGTTGCACTTTCATAAAAGTTATATTGCTTCCCCCTTGACCGATGCTATCTCTATTTAAACTTCAACCTAGGCATGCATTCTGCACTCTTCCCATCTCTTCTCTCACGTCTCCCACAGAAGTGGCGATGGACAAAAGGGGAAGAAGCAAGGCAGTTGGGCAGATCCTGATTATGTGGTGGAACATGTAACATCGTTCCTAAGCTAATAGTTCTAATCAAGGTTATATCAGCTCAGTTTACTGATAAGAGTTATCTGTTAGTTTGGGTAATTTTTGTACCAGAATGAGTGTAATTTGGTAACACTGAACCCAAGAAAATAATTAAAGTATCTGCAGAATCGGTTGATATGATGGAAATAAATATGAAAATTTTATTTCCTAGCTAAAAACTATTGATAAGAGTCATAGAAAATTTTGGAGAATCAATTGAGTTAGTTCGATATTTTTAAAGATACTGAAAAAGAATCAATGGAACAGTTGAGGAACAGCTGAGTATCTCAAAAAATTATAAAATTTTATAGAGATGATAAGTAAGACATGGGAAATATTTTGGTATAAACTGTCATTTAAGAAAAGTATCAGAAAGCTTATTACTTAATCCCTCAGTTTAATTCAATTCGAAAAACTTAACTGATAAATAGTAGTATATAGAAAGTCATGAAAAAATGGATCTGAGGACTAAGATAAGTCCTAAAATTTTTTATAACACTTATGTAAACTTGAAAACTCTAAAATATATTAAACAAATACAAAAATTTCAATACAATCCATATTTCTACATTTTTCTACCTTCCACCGCCATTCAATTGCTTCGTTTTATTAACTTTTTTCTCTCCACTTTGTTACCACTTTTTCACAAGGAAAACTGCTCAAAGACAGAGCACCATCTACGACAGCCAGCAAGATAAAAAAAGAAGGAGAAAGAGAAGGAAAAAAAAGGGAGAAAAAAATTGAAGAAAATTTAAGGAAGTGAGGTAGGGGTTGTAACATTCTCTTTTTAACATGTTAGACTTGTATATGGTCATAAGGTACCATAATACTTGTTTAACATGTCTGTTGAATTTCAAGACATTTTGAGTTAATTTAGGCGCTTTGTTGCAACACAGAACGTGACAAATGATTGTTTTAGTTTAGGAAAATAGCATAAATGCTAAATCGAAGGAAATAAATAAGAAAAATTTTATTAATAGGGTATAAATGTGTGAAAGATGATGTGGTTAAATTTTGAGGATAAACGGAGTCAATTTAGTATTTTTAAGGACACTATAGAAGTGTTTTAATACCAATTTGAGAAATGGCAAATATGGAAAATTATGAAAATGGTGAAACAAGAATTTAGATGGATCCTAAAATTTATTTTAATGTTGTTGGAGGTTAGGAAATTTGATTTAGTAAAATCAAAGTGTTCTTAACAAATACAAGGTTTTGACAAAAGACCAAAAGGCCCTTGGTTCATATCTTTTAAAAGTGAGATTTTTCTCACTTCCTCCCATCTCTCTCTCATTGAAAGGCAGCCAAGGCTGCTGGGAAAAGAAAGAAAAATAGAAGAAAGAGAGGAAATGGAAAAGAGGGAGAGGAAATGTAAATCATGGCAGAAAAAAGGAGAAAAGAAAGAAGGAAGAAGACCAACAAGAAAGAAACAAGAGCAAGGATCCATGGAAACCAAGGTAGGGGGTTCCTTTCATCTTCCAAGACTAATTCTTGGAAACTTGAGATTTTGAATGATGATTTTGTAATGAAAAAGATGATTATATAAAGATTATGATTTGAAAACTTGATTCTTGATTTAGATCTTCATGACTTTTGATGTTTGGAAAAATGGTTTCATACCCATATTAAGATTTATTGTTTTATGAGTGTTTTGGATGCATTTTTGTGATAACTTGATGTTGTTGTTGATGTTTGATGGTTTGGTTTAGGTTAAAATTTAAGGACTCTGATTTCTGCATAATACGAGCTTGTAATCGATTACATAGCCTTGTAATCGATTACAATGCTTCTGGAGTTGCGAAAATGGTTTCTGAGCTGAATGTAATCAATTACATCCTGGATGTAATAGATTACAGAGCCTCTGGTTGAGATATAATTGATTACATCCTTGATGTAATCGATTACATAGCTTCTGGTTGAGATGTAATCGATTACATCAGTCATGTAATCGATTACCATGCCCCCAAATAAGGGTTTTTGATCCAAAATTGATAGGAAATGAGTTCTTAACCCCATGGGACCTAAATACAAACCTTAAAACTTGAATTGGATGCTTGAAATTCACTAGATTATGAAAATTGTAATGCATCCAAACAAATTTAAGGAAATGATTTCATGATAACATTGGGTCAAATGAGATTGTTTGAAGAATTCGAATACCCATGATGAGAACGATTGGATTACGCATTATATTGCATATTTGATGATTTGATTTTCATGGGTATCCCTTTGTGGAACTAGGCTGAGTGTGGTTTTGGATTGCCTTGTACTTGGGTAATGCTTGGTTAATGGTACAAGAGAATAAAAAATCTCTTTATACCAGAGTAATTGAGGTTAAGATACGTTTTTCCTCTTACCTGAGCTTCCCTACTCAATAGTGGTTGAGGATGGACATTTTTCTCCCACTTGGGGTGATCCTAGACTTGGGATAGCTAAGGCGGCATATCTTAGCATCCCATGTGACTTGTGGTCATGGTCTACTCATGTGGAGTGATTGGGGGTAAGGAAACATCCTCTCTCCTAGATTGAGTGAGATAGGGCCTAGTTACCCGGAGTAGTTCTGTTAATATAATTTAAAGTGAGTAGTATATTTTTTCTCTGGAAAAATAGAAAATTTTCTCTCTGGAAAAATATAAAATTTCCTTGCTTCTATTAACATCTAGAATATAACTCAAAAGGAAAAAAAAAAGCAACGACAACAACTGGGGAGAAAAAAGAAGCGAACTTTGACTTAATTTTGACCATCCCAGTTCGAAATTCTCGGCAATATTTCATATTTCCAAAGAAAATAAAAAAAATCAAAACTTTGAGTAAAAAACGGGTGAATTTCAGATACCCATCAAGCTATTTCCTTATTTTTATAAAAAATAATTTGGTTCAAATATAGAAGTTGATAGTAAGAGAAAAGCGAAAAAGAAGGGTCTAAAACAGTTGAACCTGCAAGTAGGAGTAAAGGCATCGGGAGCACCAAAGATGATGACTTTCTTGCCGGTTGCGAGGGAGTGGATGGAAACAATTTTACTTACTTTAGATTAAATCAATGATAAATACACTTTTATTTACTTAATTTAAATAATTTTTTTCCTTTATCTACTCGTATCTATTTAATTTGGATCATTTTACTTGAGAATGATTTAATTTCTTGTTCTACTCTTTCATTTGCTATGTCAATCTAGCTATACATATTTTTCTTTTCAATTTCAAGCATCTCTCTTTTAATATATTCTTTCCGATACTCACTAGTTCATTCAATAATTCATTTTTAATTTAACTTATTACAAGAGTAACTGAGGTGAAGTTAAACAACTCAAAAGTTTCATTAAAAAAATGTTTTTTTTTACATTTTTTTTGTACACATTATATAATGTACAGAAATATGAGTAATGACAAAAAAAATGTATTTAAATAATGTGAATAACTAAAGAATATGTAAATAACATACTGTTTTCTACGTGAGCTTTCAATTGCCTGCCTTTGACGTAATACCCATTTTATTTATTAGGAAACAATTTTTTTTTTCTTAATAGGCATGAGGATACAAATTTCACTTACAAATCAATAGTGCATTGGCTCTAAACCTATTACAAGAAATTTTAATAGCTGAATCAACTAATTAATTAAGAAATTAATATACATACAATTAGGTGGGAAATTATTGTATTGTCAAATTGCTTTCATTTCAATGAAACGCACTAAAAAAAAATTGTTGGAACGCACGAAGAAAGCGTGAGAAAATTTGTACCTTCGACAACAACTTGTTAATTTAAAAATTAAAATGTGGCTGTTAGTTCTTGTTATGAGATTTTAGTAGGGTTATTAACGGTGTTTTGGAACTGTACAAATACATCTACTGGTTTGGATTAGGGGTGCAAATTGGTTCGAATAACCTGACCAATTCGACTAATCTTAACCGAACCAATTAAATTGGTTCGTTTATATTAATTAGTTCGAGTAAAATCCAAATCAAATAAAGTTTAATTAGTTCGGTTCTCATATTTGAAATTTCAAATCCAAGAAACGAACCAAACCAAATTTTATATATATATATATATATTATCATTTATTCTTGATCTTCTCAATATTGCACCTATTAACTTCAGTAACTTGATGTCATTGAATGTGAGATGTGAGCTTGATCCACATGTACTAGATGTAGTATTGAATTTCTTACTTCAAGACTCTCCATCTGCAGAAGTCATAATTACTGAAGGTAATATATTAATGTTTAATCCTTGATAGTGAGTCATATAATTAATTTGGTTATAATTTTTTTCTCTGTTCTCTCTCTACAATTCCATGTCTAATCTTATTCATTCCTAATTGGCCGACCCCAATCCACAATTGCTGATGTAATTCACCAATTCACTTTTCTTTGTTATGGTAAAGGTGTTCTTTCAGAGGACATTGAGTAATTTTTTGGTGTACATTTTAGGTCACGGTGGGGTTTCTTTTGTTGTTGGTAAAGTCGAGAAGCTTGGGGTCTTGGTATTGTTGCTTCTTAGGCTTACAATGGATGTATATAGGATATGGTGAGTTATATTGTCAATTGGCATTTGATAAGATAAAACAATAGGAAGTGACAGGATAGATGAGCAATTATTCATAGGATGGATAAGTCAAGGTAGTATTGATGGTTTGGAGGACCATAACATTTCTATTGTTAAATTCTTGGACATTAGTTATTGAAATGAAGATGAAGGACCATATCGTTTTCATTTGTGATTATTGCAGGATGTAGATGGAGTTCAAAGATAATTTGAATTTGATGAATGATGTTTGATGAATCATGTTTTTTTAATGATTGGATTGAGTTTAGATTGCGTTTTGGTTAAGTTTGGATTAACTTTTGAGTGTTGTCCATTGTTATGTTGTGTACTTGTATTTTCTTTTAATTATGTTTGGACTAAGTTTGAGTGTTGTTATGTACTTGCTTTTTACTGGTATCCATTGTTACGTATATTTTAATTATGTTTGTTTGTTTAGACTTTGTATATTTGTTGTATTTTATATTGTGCTTATTGAGATAAATAAGTTTGATTCTATTTCTAAAAAAAAATTATTGGTTTATTATTTTTTTTTTTGCTATGAAAAACTAATTATTTAACTAATTTTTGTGTAAAAAAATAATCAACCCGATCACCCGAACCAAATCAATTCGTAGATATTCGGTTCGATTTGGTTCAAATTTGACTATCAAAAAATACGAAAACTAAACCAAATCAAATCAATTGATTTTAATTGGTTCGGATTTATTTTTCCTTAAAACCCAAACCAAACCACTCACTTACACCCCTAGTTTGGATGGAAGTGAATACATGGAAGGTCAGAAGCTATCCTTCAGTTAGGGGTGAAAATAGACCAAACTGCCCGTCAGAGGCCTATAACCTGGCTTGCTTGAGGCCTGGTCTGACTTGTTTAGTCTTTACTAAACAAGTTAGGCTAAGGCTTATTTAAAAGTCTGTTTAACTAAAAATGTCATGTCCCAGGCCATCTAATAGGCCTTTTAAGCTTAAGCGAGTTGGCCTGACTTGTTTAACTATATATAATATAATATAATAATTATAATTATTAATTTATTATAATATATTAATATATTTTAAATTAAATTTTAATAAAGTCAATAACTAAAACCTAAGTTAATAAGTTAGAATAGAAATAACATATTTATTAATATATTTAATGTAATATATTTATTAGAATGAAAATAATAAGTTAACACTCACATCATATTTTTATAGATGGTTACTACTTTCTTATTCTGATCTTTGGTCGATGTGGGACTTGAAGATATATCAAGTTACAAAATTGTTGGAGACATATAGTTGCAAAACATGAAGATATAACCTAAGCTATTTATATCTCACAGGGGACCATGAATTACAGCAATATCCCACATCATTGAATTATATCTCCTCTATAATTGTAACGTCATTTGAAAGGACCCCGATCCATGTTTCTACTAATGAAAAAGTTGGTTCTAGAGATATAAAACAAGTGAGTTCATTTAGTAATTTTTATTTATGGATTTCTTGTTTATATATTTGTTAATAACATATGTAAGGTTATTATTTTAATTTCTTTATGGTTAAATCGTGCAATTATTTTGTCTCTAGTTGCAGGAACCTGATGAAAAGTTACCAAATTTACTGTTGGACTATGTTTTATGTCTAACTCATTTAGCTGTTTGTAAAATTCTTGGGGTAATATGTTAACTTCATTAATTATTGATATTATGATATTATCTTTATTGTGAATTCATTATAGAACATGCAGTTTTTATCATGATGCTAATGCATTATACCTCTAGTCTTTCTTGCATTCATGTTGCAATTAGAGGAGCGTACGTTCGATCTTCATGTTTTGCAACTATATGTCTCTAATAATTTTGCAACTCGGTATATCTCCAAGTCTCACATCGACCAAAGATTAGAGTAAGAAAGTGGTGAACATCTATAAAATTAGAATGAGAGTGTTAAGTTATAACAAATGCCTATTGACCCTAAGTAGGCCCGTTGACCTATTTCAAGGTTTAGGTCTGTTAGCCTATGTAAATGCATGTTGACTTATTTAAATGTAGATTTGTTAACTTATGTAAAGGTATGCTAGTCTATGTAAAGACATGCTGGCCTATTTGAAAGTAGACTTGTTAGCCTATTCAAATACCTCATTGCAAAGTAGGCCTTTAAATAGGCTTTCAGGTTAGGCGAGACTTTTAAAAAGGTTAGGTCAGACCTTAAAAATTGGCTTATTATATGCTCAAATGTCAGACTCAGGTCTTATAATTGGGATACATGTCAAGCCTATTTAAGGTAAAGTTTAGCCTGACCTGACCTATTTCTACTCCTACCTTCGGTTAATGAAATCAAGGCGTGGTGCATATATATATATATATATATATATATATATATATATATATATATATATATATATATATATATATATTGATTTTTTCAACAAGTACTTTAAAGGTACTGTTAAGAATTTAAAAAGCTTATGAATTTTTTATGAAATTTAGAGTATTTAATGCATTGAAAATTGAAAAATTTTACTTTTTATGCAAAATTTTCTATTTTAATTTCCTCAAAAATGCCTTTTAAAAATTATTGATATATATATATATATATATATATATATATATATATATATATATATATCGTGGCATTTTGGTCAAAATTAGCGGATTGCATTTTTTTTTGGTATATGTGTATTAAATATATTTAAATATGGTTGTATATTTCCTTTTGAGTAGATCTTCATCATCAAAATTTTTGCCTTTGAGATTAAATCAAGCCATCAATTTTCACTCTGTGAATGGAAACTTTGAAGCAAATGAATAAAATTAAGAAAACTAAGTTGGAAGAATCAAATTTAATATTATTTTAATAAAAATGTGAAAGAATAACTTAAAGTTGTTCTTTTCAGATTGCGTCAGTCAAGTACAAATCACATTTAGAAGAATCAAATTTAATAATATTTTAATAAAAAAATGAAAGAGTAAAATCAAGTTACTTTTTTCAAATGCCGACACAACTCACATCAATCAAATCGAATCAGGTTTAACAAGTATTTTAACAATAAAATGAATGGAGCAACTCCAAGTTATACTTTCATACAAGTTATTTTGCTTACCCCTTGGCTGATGCTCTCTCTATTTAAACTTCAACCCGGGCATGCATTCTACATTCTTCCCATCTCTTCTCTCTTGTCTCTCACAGAAGTGGCGATGGACAAAAGGGGAAGAAGCAATGCAGTTGGGTAGATTCTGATTATGTGATGGCGCATGTCACATCTTCCCTAAGCTAATAGTTCTAATCAAGGTTATAGCAGCTCAGTTTACTGATAAGAGTTATCTGTTAGTTCGGGTAATTTTCTGAACCAGATTGAGTGTAATTCGGTAACACTGAACCCAAGAAAATAATTAAGGTATCTGCAGAATTAGTTGATATGATATAAATAAATATGAAAAATTTATTTCCTAACTAAGAACTATTGATAAGAGTCATAAAAAATTTTGGAGAATCAACTAAGTTAATTTGATATTTTTAAGGATACTGAAAATGAATTAGTGGAGAGAAAACGTTAAGTATATTAGAAAATTATGAAATTTCATGAAGATGATAAGTAAGATATGAAAAATATTTTGGTATGAAATATCAATTAAGAAAAGTATCAGAAAACTTATTACTTAACCCATCAGTTTAATTCAATTCGGGAAACTTAACTGATAAATAGTAATATATAAAAAGTTATGAAAAAATAGATCTGAAGACTAAAATAAGTTCTAAAATTTTCTATAACACTTATAAAAATTTAAAAACTCAATTTTAAAAAATTAAAATATATTTAACAAATACAAAAATTCCAGTACAATCCATATTTCTTCATTTTTCTACCTTCCACCACCATTCAATTACTTCATTTTATTGACTTTTTTCTCTCCGCTTTGTTACCACTTTTCTCGCACGTAAAACTGCTCAAAAACAGAGTGCCGTCTACGACAGCCAGCAGGATAAAAAGAGAAGGAGAAAGAGAAGAAAAAGGGCAGAAAAAAATTGAAGAAAATTTGAGGAAGTGAGGTAGGGTCCTTTATCTTGATTGGCTCTTCATTCTTCATTATTTTACAATCAATTTTATGGCCTAAATTCTGGTTGACTGTCACGGCTAGCCAAGAAAAAGAGAAAGAAACTCTTGTTATTTTATGATTTTACTTTTGCTTGTGTCTTGAAAATTCTTACAATGATGGATGAAAAAGGGGTCACGGCTAGCAAAGATGTTCTTACCTTGTTTGTTGACCATGAAATTGTATGGATTTGTGTCATGTTATTTACGGCTAAGCCCCTTTGTTGACCTTGAAATTGTATTGATATTGTGCCATTTTTTTTTTTTCACTTTTGTTACTTGATGTTTATATATGACCATGCCAAGTATTATTTTTCTCATGGATTTTGAGGTTATTTTGTAGCTTATATTTTTTTTAGAGTCACGGCCACACCATGTGGAGAAGGAAATTTTGGTTGACTTATATTCTTGCTTGATAACAATTTTTATATATATATATGGTTATGGAGTGGTATACTCACGGATACCACATGGAAGATCAATTCTTCCAAGTGTTCACACTTTGAGAAAGTGAGAAACCGTGTGGTCTAGTGTTAAATGTGGACTTTTGCTTCCCACTTTGATCTCCATGGAATGTCACAGCCATATTAAGGTTGGGAGAGATTTTCTTGCTTTAAATTGTTTTTTTTTTTATTGATTCTTGGGTTGAATTTGTGAGGTTGTTTGTGATTAAAAGCGAAATGAAAATTTTTGTATCCATAAAAGGGAAGGTCACAACCAACATGTAAGGAAATTATGCTTAGCCTATGCTTTTAATTAATCTCTAAGATTTTGAGAATTTGTGAAAGGATATAACATGAAAGTATAGAAAAGGTTTAATTTTTAACCTAGTTGGTCATGGCCAAATAAGGTTTTTGTTAAATATTATGATTTTTCATGCTTTCATATCTATTTGTTAATTCATTTGATTAGGGATTTGATGAGTATTTTAAGAGTTTGTAAAGGTGGTTTTACTATGAACTTTGGCCGAGACATATACTTGTCCAGTTGTGCTTGATATTGTGACATATTCTTAGTCACTTGTGTTTGTTATTGTTTTATTGAAGTATTATAAATTTATGAAGGGATTTCAACTAAATGCATTCTTGGAATGACTATATAGATCTCAAATTGGCCATAGAAGCCGAATTATATTTTTAGGAAATAATTGAATGTTTTTAGCAATATTCACTTGTTGAATATGATGAATGATAAATTATTGGACACTTGCTGTGTAATTGAGATTACATTACTTCTTTATAACTCAACTTGAGTTAGAATGTGAGTTGTATTGCTCCTTTAATTGTTTAAGGTTGAGTTAGAATGATATTTGTATTGAGTTAGAATATATGATTGAATAATCAGTACTCATGAGAATTGAATTTGAATTATATATGAGAATTGTGAATATTTATCCTTGAATAGAAAAAGAATGAATTTTGTAGGCTAATCCTAATGTATGAGTATCCTTTGGCATTTGAATAGATTTGGCATTATGACATCTTTGAACATATTGGGCATTAGTGAATTCTGGAGTTGATCTTCTGTGAGGGAAAGGTATCCAGAATTCTGTTAGAATTATGGAGATGAACCTCTGTGAAGAAGGAGATCCAACATTCCTAAAATTCCTCACCAGTTTCCTCACTTACCCTAATTTTCCTTATGTATGTAATGAAATTTGGAATAGTTTTGTGTGACATACATAGCAGTGTCATAAAATAGGTTGGAATGTGCCGACCTGAAAGCAGACTATTACCAAGAGTGTGACATACATAGCAGTGTCACAAATAGGCTACTCGGAATAGTTTTGTGTGACATACATAACAGTGTCATAAATAAGTTGGAATGTACCGACCTGAGAGTAGATTATTACCAAGCTAGAATTCAGGTTATGTGAGGAGACCTAATTCTATAGGAATTAGCACTAGATAATGAGCATTGAGAAGAATTTGAAATTGAATTTAACATTACTCAGAGTAGTTCTGTGTAACTCGGTGAATCATCTGTTAGTTGGTACGAGGTGACAACACAGAAGAACACAATGAAATGAATAGCCTGAGGTGTGTTAGTAGACACTGTCCTCAAGGATTTTATCGCACGGGTGTACGAATCCCCCAAGATTCAACAGGCTCGTCTCGGTGGAAGCCGAGGTAACAGAACAACAGTGAATTTTCAGTATAATCCAAGAAGAAGAAGAAGAAGAAGAAGAAGAAGAAGAAGAAGAAGAAGAAGAAGAAGAAGAAGAAGAAGAAGAAGAAGAAGAAGAAGAAGAAGAAGAAGAAGAAGAAGAAGAAGAAGAAGAAGCGACGCGATCGGTTTTTGTTTGAAAACGTTTAATAAATTTAAAAACTTTTGAAAATGTGTTAAGTATAACAGATTATAAAGCATGTGAACGTTTGAACGTGTCCACCTCGTGTCCGCCTCACGTAGGAACGTGGCCACCCCACGTAGGAACGTGGCCGCCTCACGTCGGAACGTGGAAGGTCAAGGACGTGGAGACCAAGTCAAAAAACAGAATAAGAAAATAGCCGTTTCCGGATAAGGTTTCTAAAAAACTTAATTATAAGCACAAAATAATTATGGTAATTAAAACCAAAGCAAAAGCTATGAGGCCTCATTATTGTGCGCGCAGGGGGGGACTAATCGGATGATTTGCACTGACTTAGCCCAAACGAGGCCCAACTTGTGCGCGCGAGCCCATTCCTCTCACAAGCCCAAAACATAAGTTACCTTATAAACTCTTTAACACTTTGAAGACCAAGCAATGTGGGACTTTAGACTTTTGAAATATCATAAAAAGCTAAAACAACAACAATCCCCCACATATTTCAAAAAGTTTAAAGAATTTTTAAGAAAATTTTAAAAACAAGATTTTTCCTGGGTTAACACCATGAGTGTAAATGCATCGAATCTGGTGTCTTTTGGACTATGAACCAGACCTAGACGGATGAGACATAACATACAGTGAGTTGGTGAAGTAAACTTCTATGAACCAGAAACACTTTGTGTACATTAGAGGTCTACCAGTCACACTACACCTCCACAATTCTCGCTATTGTCGCTGTGTTGCGCTAATAGGCCATGCGCGCGCCTGGTAATTCATGAGTGCTCTAGAGATATGCCATAATCTCATACAAGCGGCCCCACTTGACACTCATATAGGTGATTTCATCAAGTATATGATGCAAATCATACACCACCCATAAGAGATATGAAAATTATTAAAAGCTTTTAAGCTTATCATCTCAATAATATAGTCTAGCACATCTCACACCATAGGAAGGGACAATATTATTTGTGCTCGCAGAACTAACAAGTGACTTGTTTTTACCCATATGAACCTTCTTCATGGGATCTCCAATCACAAAGGTTGGGTTACCATCACTGTTAATTTCAAATTGGCTTAAGTCTCATTCCCCTCGATGTTTCATATATTGGTTTCCTCCCAAGAGGCTTTGTCAGAGGATCGGCCAAGTTCACTTCTGACTTCACATAATCAATTGTTATTGTTCCATCTTTTAGCAGCTGCTTTACCACATTATGCCTCAATTGTATATGTCTGTTTTTGCCATTGAAGGTCTTATTCTTTGCAATGGCTATTGCCACTTGATAATCACAATGCATTGACACTGACGGTGTGGGTTTTATTCCTAAAGGAATATTTGCCAAGAAGTTTTTTAACCACTCAGCCTCACTACCAGCCAATTCCAGAGCTACAAACTCTGACTCCATAGTGGATCTTGCTATTATAGTTTGTTTGGCTGATCTCCAAGTAACCGCTCCACCACCAAGTGTAAATACATAACCACTAGTGGATTTTGTCTCATCTGAATCTGAGATCCAGTTAGCATCACTATATCCTTCTAATACAGCGGGAAATCCACTATACATTATACCATAGTTCATGGTACCTCTCAAATATCTCATGAGTCTAACAAGTGCAGCCCAATGATCCTGATTTGGACTTTGAGTATATCTACTCAATCTCCCCACAGCATATGTTATGTTTGGTCTTGAAAAATTCATTAAATGTAATAAACTTCCAATAATTTGGGCATACTCAGATTGAGCAACAGGATCACCTCTATTCTTTTTTAATTGTGAGTTAGAATCATAAGGGATACTCATTGGTTTCGAGTCATAATGACCAAACTTTCTAAGAGGTTTCTCTACATAATGTTCTTGGGATAGTATTATACTATCACCCTTCCTTATGATCTTTACTTCTAGTATTACACTTGCTTCACTTATATCTTTCATATCAAACTTAGATGCAAGAAAAGATTTTGTTCTTATCACAATATCATTACAGGTACCAAAGATAAGCATGTCATCCACATATAAACATATGATTACACATTCACCATTCATTAATTTAGTGTAAACACATTTATCAACTTCAATAGAAGTAAAACCATCATCAATCAATATTTGATTAAATTTTTCATGCCATTGTTTTGGTGCTTGTTTCAAACCATATAAGGATTTGAGAAGTTTACATACTTTATTTTCTTGACCGGGAATTACACATTCTTCAGGTTGTGTCATATAAATTTTTTCTTCCAAATCACTATTTAAGAAAGCAGTTTTTACATCCATTTGGTGAATAACAAGTTTATAAATTGAAGCCAATGCTATCAAAATCCAAATTGAAGAAATTCTGGTCACAGGAGCAAAGGTATCAAAATAATCAATATTTTATTTTTGGGTAAAACCTTTTGCTACTAATCTTGCTTTGTATTTTTCAATCAAACCATTAGGATTATATTTCCTTTTAAAAATCCATTTGCAACCAATAGGTTTTGTTCCAGGAGATAAATCAACTAAAATCCAAGTATTGCATTTTGAAATAGAATCAATTTCGGTTTTAATAGCTTCTTTCCAAAATTGAGCATTAGCAGATGAAATAGCTTCAGAAAAAGACAAAGGGTCATTTTCAACGAGATAAGTATAAAAGTCATTTCCATAAGACGTCTCTTTTCTTTGTCTTTTACTCCTTCTCAAATCCTCATATGAGTTTTCACAATTATTTCCAGAAGAAATATTTTCTAAAGAAATATTTTCTAAAGATTGCTTATTTCCAAATTTCAAAGGAAATATATGCTCTAAAAATTCAGCATTCTTAGTCTCCATTATTGTGTTATGATCAAGCACATCGCTTCACAAGACAAGGAACCTATAAGCAGCACTACGTTCAGCGTAACCAATAAACGTGCAATCAGAAGTTTTGGTTCCTATTTTCCTTTTCTTAGGATCAAGAAGCATTACCTTAGCTAGATACCCCCACACTTTCAAATATTTTAAGTTTGGCATATAACCTTTCCATAATTCATAGGGTGTTTTACCAATTTTCTTATGAGGTATCCTATTTTGTAAAAAACATGCAGTTAAAAGGGCTTCTCCCCAAAGGTTATCTGGTACTGAAGAACTAACTAGCATTGCATTCATCATTTCTTTTAATATTCTATTTTTTCTTTCAGCTACACCATTAGGTTCAGGTGAATAGGGGGAGTTACTTCATGTATTATAAAACCAATTTTAAAAAATTAAAATATATTTAACAAATGCCTTCTTTTTCACAAAAATCATTAAATAAGATAAATTCACCACCCCTATCGGATCTAACCCTTTTAATTTTTCTATTTAATTGATTTTCTACTTCTGCCTTATAGGAAACAAACATTTCTAAAGCTTCATCTTTATTTCTAATTAAATAAACCTTAGTGTATCTAGAAAAATCATCTATAAAGGTCACATAATATTTTTTACCAGCTCTGGTTATTGTATTTTTTAAATCTCCTAGATCAGTATGAATTAAACTAAGTAATTCAGATTCACGTTGTTGTACAGAAGGACAAGATTTTTTAGTTAACTTAGATTCAATACAAATATCACATTTATTCAAGCATACATCACTAGTCGCAGAAATTAAACCAAGACATCGCATTTTCTTAATATAAGAAATATTAACATGTCCTAATCTAGCATGCCACATATCATCGGAATCAATCAAGTAAGTAGAAGAAGATGCAATTTTATTAATAATTTCAGAAATACTGAGTACAAAAAGTCCTTGATCACTATAGCCCTTTCCCATAAAGACATTATTTTTTGTCATTATTATCTTGTCAGATTCGAATGACACTTTAATCCTAGCTTTTCCCAACAATGATACAGAAATCAAATTGGCCCTAATATTAGGCACATGGAGTACATCATTCAAAACCAAGGTCTTCCCAGATGTGAGCTTTACAAGAACTTTCCCTTTTTCCGAAACTGTAGTAGTTCGAGAATCTCCAAGATACATAAGTTCTTCATCATCCCCTACAGAAGTGTAGGAGGTAAAAACATCTTTGTTTGCACAAATATGCCTGGTAGCACCAAAGTCTACCATCCATTTGTTCACATTGGTCACAATGTTAATTTGAGAAACGACTGCAACCACACTATCATCTCCTTCGGCTAAATTTACATTCGGCTTAGGAGGATTGTCGTTTCTTACTCTATGCCTACATTGAGGAGCATGATGACTTGGCTTTCCACAAACATAGCAAGCTCTTTTCCTTTTGAAAGTGGGATTAGTAATTTTAGGAAAGTGATTAGAAGACTTTTTGTTATTGATATACCTTTTTTTCGATGGTTTATTCTGAACCAGATTTGCTCGAGAAGCCAAAGCCTTCGCCCTTGCAGCCTGACACTCTCTTCGATTGGTGTCTTCAATGATAATGTGTGTTATCAGTTCCGAGGGTGACAGTTGCTTGTGCTTGTGCTTCAGCTGTTGCTTGTAGTCCTTCCACGATGGAGGCAGCTTCTCAATAAGGAGTCCAGCAACAAATTCGTCTGGGAGGGTGATGTTTTCGGCCTTGAGATCCTCCAACAGTTTATGATATTCATTGATCTGAACCTTGATATCCTTGTCGTCGGTCATCTCCCAGTGGTAGTAGTTGCCGATGACGAATTTCTGTTTTCCGGCATCTTCAGCGGTGTACTTGATGGTCATGGAGTCCCATATCTCCTTCGCATCCTTATAAGAACAGTACACATCGAACAAGTCATTAGAAAATATGCTTATAATTGTGTGACGACATACCTTATTTGTATGTGTCCAATCCTAAATCAGATTCGGATTGGTTGTCGATGCCGGCCTAGGTTCGGTATGCGCAGATGCGACTCCGTGTATGTCGAGGATTATGTGAACACGTTCCTGCCACCTTTTGAAGTTTTGGCCACCGAAAAGCTCGATCTTTGAGATATCTGGGAATGGCTTTGCGTAGGTGACCGGAGGTGGAGGCGGTGGAAGAACGGCCTCGCCGTTGGTGGGAGCGGGAGCCTGGTTGTCAGCATTGTTGTCAGCCATGGTATATAAAATCCTTGAGATTGTTAGTTGGTACGAGGTGACAACACAGAAGAACACAATGAAATGAATAGCCTGAGGCGTGTGAGTAGACACTGTCCTCAAGGATTTTATCGCACGGGTGTGCGAATCCCCCAGGATTCAACAGGCTCGTCTCGGTGGAAGCCGAGGTAACAGAACAACAGTGAAGTTTCGGTGTAACCCAGGAAGAAGAAGAAGAAGAAGTCAGTTTTCATTTGAAAACGTTTAATAAATTTAAAAACTTTCGAAAATGTGTTAAGTATAACAGATTATAAAGCATGTGAACGTTTGAACGTGTCCACCTCGTGTCCGCCTCACGTAGGAACGTGGCCATCCCACGTAGGAACGTGGCCGCTTCACGTCGAAACATGGAAGGTCAAGGACGTGGAGACCAAGTCAAAAAATAGAATAAGAAAATAGCCGTTTCCGGATAAGGTTTCTAAAAAACTTAATTATAAGCACAAAATAATTATGGTAATTAAAACCGGAGCAAAAACTATGAGGCCTCATTATCGTGCACGCAGGGGGGCAAATCGGATGATTTGCACTGACTTGGCCTAAACGAGACCCAACTTATGCGCGCGAGCCTATTCCTCTCACAAACTTATCTAACAAGCCCAAAACATAAGTTACCTTATAAACTCTTTAACACTTTGAAGACCAAACAATGTGAGACTTTAGACTTTTGAAATATCATAAAAAGCTAAAACAACAACATCATCATGAATAGGTTGAAGTGCACCAACCTGGAAGTAGATTACTGCCAAGTGATTTAAATGAACATTATGATGAAATTAGGCTTAATTGTTAAATTATGATGCTTGTTTGAAAATGTATTTTCGAAAATATTTGTGGAGTCATACTATGACTTTATTATGTTATAAGAACCAATACATGAGTTTGATATCATGGTTCTTGTTTCTAAATTGTTTATGAAATTATTTATGAATAATTGTGTTGTTTGATAATAAATGCTTTTGGAAACTATTAATAATTGGAATTTTGTTTCGAGAAGAGGAAGGATTTGATTTGGCTTTTGTCACCTTCCTATAATATAAAATTAGTTTTAAAATGTATTTTTTCTCGAAATAGCTGGAAGTATTATGATGACACGTATTGTTAATAATACTACTGAAAATTCTTAGAATTTTCTCCTTATTTTATTGTTTTCCATAATATTTTCAAGAAGTGCACCAAGAGCCAGAAGATGATATATGAAGACAAAGAATAGTACCAGTTGTTGGGTTTTTAAATTTTTTTGTAGTTTTGGATGTGTTTAGAATGATTTAGAGACATGTTATGTAATTTTGTACATTAGTGTATTTTATTTATATAATGCCTTGTACGTTATATATATAAATCTCAACCATAACAGGCTCATATTTTGTATATATCTTATATTTCCCCACCAAAAAATCCTTAATCTACTTCCTTCACAATTTCTTATAGGGTTTAGGGTTTGCTAGAAGATGGGAGGAGATTTTGTGCATATATCAGAGATAAGCTCTAGCATTAGTAGTTCATCTGTGATGGGGAGTAGAGGAGGTGCACAAATTTCTTCTAAAAGTGTGGATGCGGACAATGAGCTTTGATTTATACTTTGAAGAAGACAATGAACTATGATCGTCGATTTCTTACGTATCCTTTATGGAGAGATAAACAATGTACCTATGACTTTTTTTAATGGTTGGATGATAAAGTTGGAATAATGGATGAAAGGGTTCACATGAATGAGGAAGAAAATAGTAAGCTCAAGAATAGAATTTTGTTATATGAGGAAGAACTGAAAAAATGGAAATTAGTGAATGGGATTTTATTTTATTTTATTTTTGTTTTATTTGCTATGAGTTGTTTAGCATATAAATGGGATTGAGAATGATTCATTGTGTAAATCAATTGTCTCATAACTATGATGTAATTGTTTAATTTATTATAATGTGATTAATGGAATCTGAGTTGGAAGAAATTCTCTACATAATAATACTTCATTAATTTATGTATTCATTAATATTGGAAAACAAAAATTGTGTATAGTAGGAGTAGGGTCATTGGCAGATTCTTTACCAATTGCACCAATATGATTAGGGTGATTGGCAGCAGCTTCACCACTTGCACTAGTAGGATTTGGGTGATTGGAAATAGTTTCACCAATTGCACCAGTAGGATTAGGGTGGTTAGTTTCACCAATTGCACCATTTGCTGCATTAGGAGCAACAACTTCATCATTTGCATCTTCACCATCAATAAGTTCACCAACAACAGGTTCATCAACAATAGGTTCACCAACATCAGGTTCACCATCAACCGGTTCACCATAACTAGGTTCACCATCACTAGGTTGGCCATTAGTAGGTGCACCTTCAAGTGGATATATGACCTACAGAGGTTATTCCCATAGCACCTCTACAACTTCAGGTTCTTCTTCTTCACCCTGATGTAACCCTACCCCACCACTTTCTCCCTATGGTGGTGGATTCCTTGTTACACATTTGTCAAAATAAATCTCTACTTCCTCCCACTGAACACATAATTTTATCAACTCTATCGAATCATTATCATTGTTTAATGACCTTAAGTCATCTCTCAAAGAAGAGTTTGGTAGAATTAATGGCTTACATGGAGTTGCGTGTCAGTTTATGAGAAAAGAACAACTCCAAGTTACTCTTTTACTTTTTTTTTATTAAAATAGTATTAAATTTGATTCTTCATTACTCGATAGGATGTGATTGATGGAAAGAGCAACTTGATCTTATTCTTTTACTTTTTTGACTGAAAAGACAATAGCAACTTTTTGTAAAGAGCAACTTGAAGTCATTTTTTTTAAACGTAAAGTTATTATTAAATTGTTTATAGTCAATTTCTTCTAAAATTTCTTTTTTAATTAAAAATATAGATAATTCATTTAATCTTTCTTGAGATTATTGATCTTAAATAAAATTTTATTGATTTTGATTTTAAAAAATTTCTTTAAGGCAACAATTACCGAATAGTTAAAACTATTCTATAGATAATATATGCATTTGAAAAAGAATCAAATCTTTTTTATGTGATTGAATATGTCAATTGGAGTGTTACTTGCACAATTTCTCTTACCTCTTTCAATTCTCAAAATAATTTATTCGACACTAATTAAGAAAGTTAAAGTTCTTAGTTTATTATAAATAAATATATTAATTATATATATTATATATAATAAATAATTTTAATTTCTGATGCCTAAAATTTGGGGTTTCAAGCCTTTCCTTCACTAGTTTTATGCTCGAGTCGTTCTTGCAGCTCACCGACAAATGGCACGAGTAGATGTATATTGTGCCAAAAATTCTGAATTAGTTCAAAAATGTTGTACAGTTTTTACTGTCACGTCATTTTTATATATAAATTCGTAACAGAATTAAAATATAAATATGTAAAAAATAAAATAAAATTAATTATAATTAAATTAATTATAATTAAATAATAAAAATTTTATAAATATAAAATAATATATATAGATAATATTATTTCGGAATTAATTTACCAACCACTAACAGTCTAGCAGATGCCAGAAAAATGGTACTTGATTGTTTCTCTGTCTATATTGGAAAGCTTCTTCAATGTTATTTGGTTGAATAAAGATTATTTTATATTTTTAAAAGAATATAGATATTATTTATATTTTTTAAAAAATATGATTGAATAAAAAAATGATAAAAAAAAATATATATATATATATATATAATAAATAATATTAAATAATATATAAAAATAAATATATGTACTATTTAATGTAAAAATATAAAGATTATGTTTGGTTTTCCATTCTAATCAGGTTTGCGGCAGACTCTCACATGAACACCGCCCAGAGCACACCTTGTTTGATTCCCAATCAAAATTTGAGAATTAATTATTAATAAGCATTTTTTTTGTACAAAAATAAGCATATGATTTAATTACCTATATATTGTAATTAGAAAAAAGAAAATCAAGTTAATATTCTCTTTTTTTTTTACAGTAGTTAATATTCTCTTTTATTATTTGTTATGAATCGATAGAAAAAATACAGATATAGCGCTTAGCTGCATATCGTCCCTTTAATTGATATATATTGAGAGGGTGGTAGGTCATTGTTAGTATTTTTTTGGAGTTATGGAGTTTGTCAATTTGTCATTGTTGAATGAATGGGAATTGTTAGAAGGTGTTAAAAACACAAACGACAAATTGATAAAAATAAAATGAATTAATGGAGTACGTAGTTTTGTAGAAATGAGGGCTCCACAACGATTATTGGTATTTGTATTTGATAAAATATTGGAGGCAACATATAGTGATAGCGAAATAATTTTATTTTATTTTATTTTTATAAAAATCAGCCTTTTAAAAAAAAAAAAAACACGTGTGTTTAATAATTTTAAGAATTCCAGAATTGACTTTTTAGTCTTTTATTTATTAAATAATTAAGACGAGTATAGTGCTAATTTTTTTTATAGAAAAATCAGCCTTTCTACAAGAAAAACATGTGTGCTTAATAATTTTAAGAATTCCACAATTTATTTTTTAGTCTTTTATTTATTAAATAATTAAGACAACTATAATGCTAATTTTTTTGCTTAAAATGTAAAAAATTCCCTTCAACTATAGGTTATTTTTAAGAATTTCACATGTGATTTAAAATTCAACAAGACTATTTGAACTTCACAAATCATGGATATTACCTCACTACAGGAGATATTCCACACATACACATGAGGTAAAATTTACACTATTTATATAATTTATGAAGCCCATAAAATTAAGTTGTTGAGTTCTAAATCACATAAAAATTTTCTAAAGTTGACCTATAATTGAAGAGAGTTGTTTGCATTTTAGTCCTTTTTTATGAAGATTTACCATTCTCTATTTTTGAGTTCTCAAACTGTAACACCCCAAATTTTCGTATCTCTTAAATAATTTTGATAACCAGTGTAATTTTCTTGTTTAGTAATTTCTCTTATCTTGTAAAATTATTTTGATTATTCCGTCAAGTAGTTGATCGTTTTGAGTGATTCTTTCAGGTGTTCGAAAAAATAAAAATTTTTGGGAGAAAAAACTTTATGTAATTTAATTTTTACCGTTAGGTAATTATTTTACGTAACTGATTTGATATTTGTGCGTTTTATAATTTTTGTGATTTTTGTGGATGATTATGAATTTTTTTTGTTGTTTGTGAGCCAGGAGGTGTATGTGGGCAGGGTGACCATATGTGGGCCTGGTGTGGGTCAAGAAAAAAAATTTTTCTACGTAAAAAATTTGTCTTGCTTAGATGGAGACAGAGGATCTTACTAAACCCGAATCCGGAGACGCTTTTAGAAAATTTATTGTCTTATGTTTTGTCTTGTATTTATTTATCGGATGATAAAAATACAAAATATATTCTTTCGTGGGATTTTAGCAGATAGAAAAATAAATATTATACTACGTAATCAACAATAGTGGCTTGACATCCATTATTGATTTAATCAACAATGAAGACTTGATCTTGATTTAATCAACTGGTTGAGAAATAAACTTAATGAAGAAGATTGGATGTTAACCATTGATCTAATCAATGATGGAGATTTAATCTGACAAGCTTAATAAGGAAGGCTTAATATCAACCGTAGATTTAATCAACGGTGTAAAAATTAATTATATAAAGTGGTATGGCCCATTTTAGATTAAATCAATTAAGATTTAGTCTTAAAAAGAACAGTTAAAGATTTATGAATTAGATGAAGAATTAATCAAGGGTGGAGATTTAGTTTTCTAAAATGGTTAAGACTAATTAGGACCCTTGGATTAAAAGTTTGAAGGAATAATCTTGACCCTTTATTTTGGAGACACATCTAATGGCTAAATTTAAAGGAAAAAGATCCAAATGGCACAGATTAAGTCTTCTAACCTACCTAAGTCTTTAATTAAACCATTGATCTAATCAATGGCTTAAATGGCTTCTAAATGATGGCTTGAAATTATTGACTGCGTTATGAAGATGAAGGGACGGTTTTGGCTTGTTTAGAAGACAAAGAAAAAGTTTTATGTCCATTATTTGATCTTTATGTCAATTATGATTTCTTTAGTCAATTTTGTTTCATTATTACTTTGTTTGCTTCCTTCCTAGGAGAATGCTTGGAGGGGGCACGGTTTTGAGAAGCTCTAGGACCATAGGAAAGTGTTTCATTCCATTATTACTCATTCTTGGTCATTATTGATCAATTTCAAGAAGCTAAACTTAGAAAATTTCCTCTCCATCTCTTCTCCAAGTAGGTTTCGGCCAAGCACTTCAAATCCATCCTCTATCACTCTTTAATTTCACCCAACCTAGTTTCTTGAATCCTTACATCATTCTAAGAACATCTCTAGTTATGAATTTTTCTAAAATCATTCATCTTGATCTTCAAATCCAAGCTTCAAGTTTCTATCAAAAATCAAAAATTTCATCTTTGTTCTTCAAGATACACCATTCGGCCATACCACCTAAAACCACTCTCCAATTTTTTTTAATTTCATCCAACCATAGATCTTGAATCTACATGTTATTCTAAGAACTTTCATGTTGGAGACTTTCTAAATCATTCATCTTCAATGCTTGAGTTTCTTCAAGATCCATGTTATTGGGTTTTTGAGGTGAAGTATAAAGGAAACTTCATTTCTTCTCTTTTTTCATGATCTAAACCATGTTTGATCCATGGTTTTTTAATCAAGCTTAGTATACTAATTTCTATGTATTTTGTTTTGAATTTGAGAAGCTCTTGGTGGTGAAGAACTTGGAAAAAGAAGAAAACAAAGAGTTTTGAGGATCTTCAAGAGAGTAAGAGGAGATCCATCTCACCAACCAAGACATGGTGGTGAGAGATGGTTATATATTTTATGGATGTTGAATCCATGTGAAGATTCATATCCATGGTTATGTAATTAATTAATGCCATGGGTGTTTATGAAACTTTGATTACTTGCACTATGCTTGATATACTTTGTGAGTTTATGAGCTTTGATGATATTGATGATATGCTTATACTATACATGATTTATTGCTTTGATTATGGTATGCTTATAATATATATTTGAATATGTATGTATATGTCATGATTTGATGATGGAAAGAAAATCAATTTTTGGCTCCAATGGCCAAAGAATGACTACGGTTTTGGCACCCAAGGTTAGGGTTCCATGTTAAATTTTTTTTTTCATGAACAAGGGAATTAATTTTTGATCCCTAGAACATGGTGAATTTTAGTCAAGACACCTCAAGATAGGTGTTCACAAAATTAATATTTTCTTGAATGATGAAAATGGATGTTTAGAAAAGTAAGAAAAATAAACAAAGAATTTATTTTTCAAAGAGTACATGAATACGGTTTTAAAAGAATTTTTATTGATTTATTTTGTGTAAAAAGTTTCTAAGTGTTTTACTAAACATGAGATTTAAATGAAAATAGCAATAATAATTTTAAGGATTTGCAAAAGAAAGTGAAAAAGGATTTGTAAGGAAAGTAAAAATGAATTTGAACAAATGGGTTTTGTTTTATATGACCATTGGTATTTTAGTTTTGAAAACAAAGAATTTTTAATGGTTTTGTTTGTGTAAACCATATCAATTTAGAAGAAAAATATATTTGATGGGCTTCAATGGTTGAAAGACTCTACGATTTTTGGAGGTTGGAATAATTTTAGTTTTATAAAACAAAGTAATTTTAAAGTGGAAACAAAATGTTTGAACAAAATATTTTAGTATAAGGATTTTGGAAAGGGAATTAAAGTATTTTATCACTTGAGAAATGAACTTTCATATGAAAATGAAAAAGAAAAGTTGCAAGGGTTTGAATCTTAATTTGTTTTGAAGAGAATTGATTTTAGAATTGATTTAGAAAAAATGGAGAATATAATGGTGTTTTGAAAATTTACTAACGTATAACTTATTTTCAAGTTTTGAAATACGTTAGAAAATGTTAAGTTTTGAAACGTTGATTTACATCAATGGAAAAGTAATTTTGTGAATTATATTTTGAAAAAGAATTTCTCGAGTAAAAGAATCTGGAAAAATAATTTCTTGAGTAAGAAAATATATTAAATGAAGTATAAAGTTATATTATTTTGAGAAAAGTTGAAAAGAAATTTTTGAAGGTTAAAAATATTTTCGTAATGAAATGGTGATGAAAAATATTTTACGTATCTTAAAAATATTTCTATGCAATTAGAAAAATGTGTTGAAAATGATATTGATTTATTTAAGTCCAAAATAATGTTTGGAATATTGAGAAATATTTCACGTGATTGTAAAATGTTAAAAAATATTTTACGTATCTTAAAAACGATTTGAAATACTTTGAAATGTTTCTATGCGATTTGAATTACGTTTAAATATTTTACGTAATTTGAACTACTATTAAAAAACCAATATGTGATTTAAAAGTGATAGAATATTTTTACGTGATTGTGAAAATGACGAAAAATCGTTATGTGATTTGGAAAGTGTTTTAAATATTTTGATAATGATGGAAAATGATTTACGCGACTTAAAAGAATGATTTTTAAGTTACGTGATTTTAAAACAGTGGAAAAATACTATGCGATTTGAGAAACGTATATTTTTATGCGATTGAGAAAAACGTTAAAAAATTTATACGTAGTTTAAAAGTGCAACAGAAGAGTTGCAGTATTTTGAAAACGTAACAGAAATGTTACAAAATTTTGTAAACATAACAATAATGTTACGGTATTGTGAAAATGTAATAAAAATATTTTGGAATTTTAAAAACGTAACAAAAGTGTTACGGTATTTTGAAAAACGCAAAAGAAGTGTTGTGGAATTGTGAAAACGTAACGAGAATGTTGTGCAATTTTGTGAAAACGCGACAACAGTGTTTTATAACTATGAAAACATGATAAGATGATTTTGTTATTGAAAGATACAATATGATTCTTGTTGAACCAATGTGTCATATCTGTTTGTGAAAACAACGAGTTTTGTTCATTATTGTACGTGGTGCATTTTAGGCGTATTGGAATATATATATATATATATATATATATATATATATATATATATATATATATATATATATATATATATATATATATACGCGTTGAGACATATGATTTAATTAAACAAACGAATTTTGAAACAGAATGACCTTGTGGTTGACTTTGACATGACCGATATATTAGTATATTGTATAAACTATATTTGAGAAATTATGAGATATACCTGTGATTGGTATTTGGTGCATTATACATGCATTGAAATGGTCCAGATGAGACCTGATATGATTGATTGCTTTTTTACCTCTTGAGTGGGTGCGATATGCGTAGTGTAAGTCACTTGTTGACCTTGGGGCATCAGTTTGGTGCGGGTTGCTTACACCTGATGGTTGGTCGTGCTTCTTCCCATAGGTTAGACCGATGCAACACACCGATGATCCGACCGAGAGAATTATTCTTAATCAAGATATGATAAAAATATCATGTCGTGTATGTGCTAGATGTGCAAAAATTGAAATGAGAATTAAAGCACGTGGTACCGGCAGATCTTTTCGATCATTTCTCCGACCTGAGTTTAGCTTCATGGAGTAGGAAATCGAGTCTTGTGTACATGCATAATCTGAACACTTATACCTGTATGATATATTAATTGAGGAATATTGGCTATGACAACTGTTTTGAATACTTGGATTGATATATGATTGGATGATGATAGTTGATTAATATTGAATATATTATTGGAAGTTTGGTATGATATCCCTGTATGATATTGTTATTTGTGTTATCTACGCTTATTGTATTGGTATATTGGCGTAGGTGATCTCACCTCTTTGTTATGTTGTTTTGTTGTGTATCATACTTTAAAAAATCAAATAATAGAAGGATCGAGTTGTCTTAGACATAATTTGGGCGATGGATACTTTCAGAGATTGATGAAAACATTGAAGGGTGGTCATCTCAAGTTCGAAGGTGTTACGAGTAGAGAAAGGAGTATAGTTACGATGCAAATGTTTGATACAAGATAAGGAATAAGTATGATAAGTTTTAATTTTAGTATTGTACCGTATTTATTAAGTAGGACCGTCAATGTGGGGTTTTTCTTGTTAAAAAAAAAAAGTCTGTTAATTTTATATTTCTATTTAAATTGTGAAATATTAATTGGTGTCAATATTGTATATTAATCGGTTTAAATATATTTTCGATAATACTTATGAATTTCAAGTTTTATGTTTCAATAAAGAAAGAAATTTTAAAACCCATCTTTTTATAACTCAAACCTCAAGAAGCTGAACTTTTTCTGATTTTGAGTCGAGTCGACACGTGATATCTCTAGGGTGTTACACAAACTACTCAAATAATCTTTTCTTTTCTTATTGTGAAATGCAAAATTTTTCTAACATATCAGTCCAAAAAATTTTATAAGGAAAAAATAACAATAAAAATGTGTATGTATTTAATATTTTTTTATAATTCTAAAATTACTTTTAATTTTTTTTACCAAATAATCCTCATAATTACTTAGGAGGAAAAAAATATACTAAAAGGTATATGCATTTAATTTGTTTTATACATCCGTATATATGTGCATTAATATTAATAAAGGTTAACTTTTAAACATTTTCCTAATAATTTTCTTAATAGTTACCATTTACCATTTACTATTTTTTTATGAAGATTTACCATTCTCTATTTTTGTGTTCTCAAACTACTAAAATAATCTTTTCTTTTCTTATTGTGAAATGCAAAATTTTTCTAACATATCAGTCCAAAAAATTTTATAAGGAAAAAATAACAATAAAAATGCGTATGTATTAAATATTTTTTATAATTCTAAAATTACTTTTAAGTTTTTTTACCAAATAATCCTCATAATTACTTAAGGAGGAAAAAAAATACTAAAAGGTATATGCACTTAATTGGTTTTATACATCCGTACTTAATTTGTTTTATACATCCGTATATGTGCATTAATATTAATAAAGGTTAATTTTTATACATTTTTATAATAATTTTCTTAATATTTAATAATGAAATTATTATTATTAAAAATTAAAAATTAGATGCATTTAATATTTTAATAAAATAAAAAATATTTAATAATGTTTTATTTAATAATTTAAATAATTATTAAAAGAATTTAAAATTATTCTAATTAAATAACTACTTAAAAAGGAAAGAAATCACTAGAAAGACATGTGTGCTCAATACATTCTCACACCTACTATACTTTTTTTCTTTCCCTATATATCCTATTGGTTTTTAACTGTCTAAGATTAAGCATCATAGATCATCCTTGATCTTATTGTTGTCCATCTTGCGATAACAAATTATACCTAACCCATTTTCACCTTTCATCCACCTAACTTGAATTATTAATAAAACATGCATTATTATTTTAATTGAAGGGTATATACACTGTATTTAATTTCAATTATTGATAAAACGTGTATCATTATTTTAATTGAATGGTAGATACATTGTATTTACTAATTTTAAAATAAGTTTACTTTAAATGAATTTTTATTTTATTTTATGTTGTACTTTTCCAATTTCCTTTTAAGTAATTAGAATAATGATTAAATTATTAAGTTATTAGAACAATACATGGATGTAGTTGCCGATAAATGGAGTAGGATAAAGTTATAAGAAAGTTCAAAATTTCTCCTTCTCCTTTGAGAATTGACATGCTGACTTATAAATATTATGATATTTCAGTTCAGATGGCCAAATTATTGTAGTTGCACATGTAGTTCCGTGACCTCACAAGTACGAAGACACCGTGTTGGTTGCGCGTACGTTCTTCTCTGTTTACAAACAATTAACTACCTCTGGTTCTCTCTAGTCCTTTTCATCCACTCCATCGCACGTTCAAACACAAAAACAAGACCACAACCTTAACCTCTCCGAATTTCACTTGTTTCTTACACATCACAGTTTAGTTCCCTCCCAAAGCATTTATTTGATAATTCCAGCTCAAAGCATAAATGCTGTTTCCAAGTTTTAATTAGTTTGAGACAAGCCGGCATAACTCCGCTTCGAAAGGTTCGCCTTTTCACCATAAATGTTCACAATTCACGCCACAATTTGCGTGGGGGCAGTGTCAGAATTACGAGGCATTTGGGTTAGTTTGTGTCTCCCTTTTGACCCTTGAAACAATTATTGATGTCTTCCGTTTATTTTGTTTAACGTTTCAAACCGTTGTGTGTGTGTGTGTTTTTTTTGTTCTTTTGTAACACAAACCGTTGTTATATTTCTAGATATCATTGAATTCCTAGTACATTCGTCAAAAGAGTGTTGTATGTATATGTTGATCTGATCTAAGAGGATTTTAGAAATTTCTTGTTATGAATTTTATACAGCGATCTGATCTTTGGAATTTTATATGGAAGATCTTATCTTTGGAAATTTATTGGTGGGGTGCTTATGGGGGGATTCCTGAATTTTCCTAGATGAATCTTTGGCATATTTGCTTGCTTATCTGATCACTGGTCTTCAACTAACTAGGTCTATTCCGAGAGACAAATATATGGTGGATCTTTGACGAGGAGCAATATGAGTTGCTGATATACAACTCTGGCCAAATCACTAGAGACATCTTCACCAACCGGATCTGGCTTTGGTCTTTTGTTTTCCAGTTTCCGGTTTTGTTTAGACAGGGTCCTATCTCTTGTCCTGTGCCTTCCCATTGATTATGGCTAAGTTTTGATTCAATGTGATAGCTTTCATCTTATGTGATGTCCATGTCTAATTAGAGAGATGTGATACCTATCATGTAGAGAGATGTGAGTGGCAATAGGATTGCATAGAAATTGCAAAGGATTTCAAAAGCGGCAAAGAAGATTGAATTTAAAGGATTTGGAACAAGCTTTCATCTTCTGTGATGGCCATGTTTAGGTGTTTCTCAATTTTGCCTGGAAGGAAGGAGAAAAACATGGTAAAATTCTGTTGGATATCGTGTCTTATTCTGTTTTGTGGGGTTTGTATAAACCATGTGATTAACATGTTTTAGTCTCATTTTGCTTGCTTCTTCAGGGGAACGAACAATCTTCGAAAAAAGAGGACTTTCAAACTCTACTTGTCAAAATACAACAGCCAAGAATATCATCAAAGACTCGTAATTTGGAGCCAACCACATTTGATGCTACAGTATCCTATGGTATCCAGAAAAATTCAAGGTGCAATGTGAAGGTTATGAGACTTGAGAGTCTTGTGAAGGCTGAAGTAGAAGAAGCTTATGAAGGGGAAGATGAGAAGGAAGATTCACCCTCCATCAAGAGGGAACTCTCTGATTTTGATCTCCAAGGCCATGAAGCTGTTGCGAGCAAAGGAGGATATGATCCAACAGATAAGGAGATAAAGGATCCCATTTTAGATGGAAACCAAGCCAACAATCAATTGGAAGACAAAAATGATATATACAGTGAAAAGAGTGTTGATGTAATCCAAAGTGGACATGTCAGTGATCCTGGGATAGGCAAGGCTGAATTCTGGGCTTCTCCAAAGCTCAAGAGATCCTGCTCTAACCTGGAAAGAAAGGATATGCTTAGGGAGATAACTAATTACTTGCCTCCTTCAAAGTCAGAGTCTTTTGAGGATTTGCAGGAATTATCAGCAAATCAGATGGTTAATCATGAAAGCCCCAGGTCTGTGATGAGTCACCTCAGTGCTGATAGAGTGATATTGAAAAAGCATTCCTCGAGTCAAGTTCTTCCTTCTGGAAGTAAAAAATTGTGGTGGAAGTTGTTCCTGTGGAGCCACAGGAATATACATAGAGCTTTCTTTAACAAATCAACAAAATTAGTTCCTGCTAGTGCTGCTTTAAATAGTCAATGTGGTTACTCTTCAGACACCCTTGAACCAAAACAAGGCAAGACATTGAGACATGTGGAATCATCTGAGTCAGTTACTATGAAATCCTCTGACAAAAGCAGCATTGGTGAAAATGCTGATAAAAGGTGGAGCAGATTTCACAATGAAAATTCTGGTTTTTTGCCCCAAAACCAATGGGTTGCTTTCCCAACAGAATCATCCTCCTTTGCCAGAGTGGATGCATGGGTGAAAGATCTTGAAATTCAGCAGCCAATTCCTGAGGATGATTCTGATGTTGACAACGTCAGAAGCATTGTCTTCCCACCTTCTCCTGATGCTGGTAGATCAATGACAAGAAGCACAGCTCAGTTGGCTCAACATCCAGATGCCTATCTTTCAAAGGAGATTTTGAATGCCAATAGTGTGGTCCAGTCTCTAAATCCAGCTGCAGCTGTTGCTCACATATCTGGTATTGGTATAAAAGCCATCCCAGCTATTTCACACTTATCCAATCTCCGCTCTGTCAATTTGTCACGCAATTTCATAGGTATGAGTATGACTTTGGAAGCAGAATGTAGCCCTTAATATAACTGTTAGAGATATAATAAAGCTATTCACGTACCATCACCTAACAACTTAAGCTTTTGGGCGAGTCGGTTGATCATAAGGTATCATTTAATAACTAACTCGATTGATTATTTGACTCCCTTCTTCATTGATATGCAGTTCACATCTCGCCTGGATTTCTACCAAAGGGTATTCAAACACTTAATTTATCAAGAAACAAGATCACCACCTTAGAAGGCCTCAGAGAATTGACCAAGTTGCGGGTACTTGACCTAAGTTACAACCGCATCTCAAGAATTGGACAAGGTTAGTTTCTATATTAGTTGTTGCTCAATGGAGGTTAGCTTCTCAAATTTTTTAGCCTTGATTTAAGTGTTTTCTACAATACAATTATTCACTATGTGATTTATTTATCAATTATCAGGATTATCAAACTGTACACTTATCAAAGAGCTATATCTTGCGGGGAACAAGATAAGTGATGTTGAGGGGTTACACAGGCTATTGAAGCTAACAGTTCTGGACTTGAGCTTCAACAAGATCACAACAACAAAAGCATTAGGCCAGCTAGTGCCTAACTACAACTCACTTCAGGCCCTTAATCTACTAGGAAATCCCATTCAAAGCAACATCAGTGATGACCAGCTAAGCAAAGCAGTCTGTAGTCTTCTTCCAAAGCTGGTGTACCTGAACAAGCAACTCCTCAAGCCTCAGAGGGCACGAGAAATACTCACTGATAGTGTTGCCAAAGCTGCACTTGGGAACAGCATTCGGAGCTGCAAAAGAAGATCACTAAAGAAAGTTGGCCAAGGAGGATCATCAAGTTCCACCAGAGGGCATAGGAGCAGTGCAAGTGTTGCCGTGAAAAGCAGGAACAGGTCAAGGAGCCGAAATTAAAGTCGCTAGTTGGCTGTAAAAGGAACAACTCATTAGAAAACTTTTCATTTGGGTCTTTACTATGTTTCATTTATACCATAGAGGAGACTCTGCACTAGGCATTATTGTCTCTTGGTTTAAATTATTGCATGTTTCTTATTTTATGTAAATTTTATGTGAATATAACTTAAAAAATAAATCTGATTTTCTCGTTATACTTTTCTCTTACGTAACTTTTTGCACTATTTCTGATATTATTAAAATCAACATTCACATGTTAACAATTTTTTTCACTTAATCACATTTATTAAAAAGTGATATAAAAAGTTATTTGAGATAAAAAATAATGTGAGATCATCATTTTCATAACTTAAATTAACGGTAGAGATCATCAATAAGTATGCATTTATTGCTGTACCAAGAATGCAATACTTTCTTTCAACAGAACAATTCATAGAAATTGCATTTTTTCTTGAGCTTTTTAAGTGGGGGGAAAATTAACGGTGATTAGATGATTAAACAGCATGAGGGAAAAGTAGGTGTGATGAAAATATATGGTGCTTGAAAAATGGAAAACATCCGACCTGCCGGATTCGAACCAGCGACCTAAGGATACCTACGAGGTATTGAACCCACTACAGTCCTCCGCTCTACCAACTGAGCTAAGGTCGGTTGCGATACTCGTTTTCAACAAAAATATTTAATTTAATAAATTTTTCTGTGTAAAACAAAACAATAATGTCAAATTTAATATGGCGTGTCTACTTAACTTAAACCCAATAAGGCAAAGAAAATTTTTTTTGACTGGAATATTTGAACGTCTTTACCTCTCTGCATGTTAATGCCAAATCTTATGTAAATATAAAAATCAGTAAAGAAGCTATAACATTTGATTTTCCTGTTTATAAGAACATAATTCATGAGTAGTGTGCATTCCTTCTTATTATGATAAGGGTAATGTGTTTGAATTTTATTTTATTTTTTTTAAAAAAAGAACAGACAGACATCAAATAAGATGAACTTATTTATTATAATAAAATAGATTCTTTTTAGGTTAAGAATTAAAATAGAAAAAAAATGATAAGAAGATTTTTCTATTCACTTGATTATTGTATAAAAAATTTCTGAAACTATAATAAAACAAAGGGAAAATATGGCCTATGTTTTTCCAATTATTTTTATTTGATTTATTCTACTTTATAATTTTATATTGCATAAATTTTTATGAGTCTTTAAGTATTTTAAAATATTAAAAGAAATATTTTCGTAAGAATAATAAGGCTTACCAAAGATGCATTCATTCAAAGTTTTAAAAATGTATATTTTTTTGTGATGATGAAACTTATATATATTTGGACGTTCCGTTACCATTTATTTTCACAGTTTTTACATATTGACCATGCGGAAGGATTACAGTCGTTTATTGTATTATTAACCATTGATGTGGAATGTTATTGAATAGCTGTATAGACCTAAATTCAAGTCATTTTATAGATGAAAGTTTGGATAGCATCTTTTACATTTAAATTATAATACTTTACAAGTAATTTTAAACTTTTTTCAGAAAAGGATAAAAGCTATATTACCTCTAATAGAATGGAAAGAAAAGATGTTTCAAAATTTTCAATTATCTTGTCTAGGCTAAATTCAAAGCACAAACTACAGCAAAATGCCACATTACTGCAGTATTAGGATATAACTTGTTCCTGTTGATTCCAATTTATCAGTGACAGTATATGTAATGACCTACTTTAATTCAATAGTACCTAAAACTTTTAAGTTTGTCATTAGGGCAGCACGTTACTTTTTTGTAATTTTATTTCATTTTATTTTATTTTT